>OX457099.1:13006250-14494375 GCA_949752805.1 Deilephila elpenor
ATAAAACTTTGTAAGGTAAATTTGTAAAGGCTGATTGATGTGCCATCCACGTGGCTCATGAATGGATTCTATAGACAAGTATAGAGAGGTATCAGTTGATTGGCACGGAGCGCGGGCGGCGCGTCAGTCAGCTGGCGGGAGGTGCTGCGAGATGTCGCGTCGCTCGCACCCCCGGCCGCGCGTTCACTCACGTGTTCGTCGACAGACCGCCCCCGAGCCCACGCCGGCTCCCGACCCAACCCCCGCACCAGAGCCAGAACATCCCCCTTCAGACGATGAAAAGGAACCTGGAGACTGGCGGCCGTCGAGACCATCATCGCCTCCACAAGGCCCTGACGATGTCTCCGAAGTGTCCGAGGCCAGACCGAGCAGGCCTGAGCCTGCAAGTCGCTACGCTAATCTTAATTACTGGAAAGCAAGGCGAGTGACGTTCTATCGTAATGGCGATCCATTCCATCCCGGCGTGGAGTTCCGCTTCAAGCCGGGCAGGGACCTCGCCTCGATGGACGCGCTGCTGGACCGGCTGTCGGAGAGGCTGGAGCTACCCAGAGGCGCCCGGTTCATATTCGGGATGGACGGTGATCGAAAGTACAGGCTTGAAGAGCTCGAAGACGGAGCTTCGTACGTAGTGTCTTCCTACAAAACTTTTAAGGTAAGATTTATTAATATACATGTACATTTTATGTGATGTATTGCGACAATTCGCCTGAATATGACAGTACTTGTCGCTTAAAACCTTTAGATATAATAATCTATTGATGTTTGCACAAGAGCACCATCATATTATTGTCATTTGATCGCAATGAAATCTTTAATTTCATTATGTACACTGCTTGCTACATTATCTCTACGTGCTACGCGGCTACGGCACCACATTACAACGTACTACGCAATCGCTACGCGCTACGTTCGCGTAGCACTCACTGGAATTACGCACGTGACTGATTCGAAATCGTTGCATATTGGGCGGAATATTGCAATATTGAAAATTTACATTATTTTATGCATAATAATGTAGGCTACGGTAAAATATAGTTGAAAATCAATGGCCAAGTCGTTTCGTGCCGCACCCAGAGCGGCGTCATGCCTATTACCGTGCCATTACCTAGGCGAGCTATTTGGATTATTTTATGAAACTGTTACAAGCTGAATTTCGCGTAAGAACTGTTACGAGTGGTGGTCGAAGTGTCGCCGGGAGCGGGGTCACGTCCTTCAGATGTGGGTCGGGGATAAGCCACGCACCGTCTCGCCCATTTGCATTTTCATTACGGGGTACAAACGACAAACTCGCTAATATCGCCTAAACTGAATCCGAAAATTACATTTTAATGCTTTGTTTCGTTAGTTTGTGTGATGTAATAATTGTGGAAATGATGTGTAGTCGAAATGTTGGGCCTTTGAATAATGACCGTTAGATAAGCTTTTCTTGATTCTTCCTCCCGGTTGCTTACAAATGAGAGAGTTTCTAAATGTTAATAATTCTTTTTTAAATCACTCTAAAATATATTCATATATATACATTATACTCATAAAAAAATATATCTTTCACAATAAATATAATCAATAAACATCAAAGAAATCTCCAATTATTTATTCCACTATCCTCATTAGTACAGGTACATATACTTAACCCAAACACAAACATACTTGGCAAAGTAAATACATGTATCTGCGGTGCAAGTCCGAGGTCATTGCACCACCTTGCACTTAGTATGCGCCAAGGCTCCACACTCGCGATCACTGTTGCAACGAACTCGAGTAAATCAACCGCTTTACGCCTGTTTAGGAAGTAACTGGACTTTCTGTAATCAATTATCGGTATTCGTAATAAAAATGATCGATTAAGATCGATCAATACTTTTTGATTTTAGGAAAATTAATTGTGTTCACAGTGGTCGCGGGTTCAAATCCCAGGGCACACCTCTGACTTTTCGGAGTTATGTGTGTATTGATAGACAATCACCACGCACTTTAACGGTGAAGGAAAACATCGTGAGGAAACCGGCATAACGTAGCGATTTAAAAAAAAAAAAAAAGAATTTCTACGGTATGTAGGTCCGCCAACCCGCACTAGGCCAGCGTGGTGGACTATATGGCCTAACCACTCTCAATCAATTCTCTCGATTGTAGAGTAGGCCCGTGCCCTGCAGTGGGACGTATATGGGCTGATATAGATATATATAGAATTTTGTATTGAGAAGTCTTCCATTTATAACCAAAACAATGGACTTAATTTATTCGGTCATTAAATTTTATAAATAGTTTGTTCACATCATGATTGTTTCTCAATACATATATGACGTTGTCGCTAGTCGCTTGAAATAAATTCGACACAATTTAAATACTTCTAAAAGCATATCACTTTTCTCGGGCCTGCTCCTGTCTCATCCACCATTTTCCTTTAAACTTAGTAATGTCATCCATCATATAGATGAGATAGAGAAGAGGCCAATGTCCAGCAGTGGATGAATTTAGGCTGATATGATGATGGTGATGAAAAGCATATAACCAATGTACCAGCCCTAATTGCATATACTTATGGGTGCAGCCTTAAGTACACAGCATATGAAGTAGTTTGTGAAATAGGCCACATTACTGACATAATGCTAACTTTTAAATGGTTTGTCCAAATAGCATCCAAATTTACTCACAAGTAAAGTTACCGAAAACTTTTTTAATTCAACAAAACTCCTTTTCACAACCAATTTCTTACCCACTGCAACACAAACTCTGTTCTGCGCGTTGATAAATAACCTATTTGTACAACAAAGCATGTATTATAATTAAAAATCGCGTATAAATTAAACCTGTGTGAAAAACGTCAAGCTAGCGCATAAATTGCACAAGATCCCAATCAGTTTCCTTATAAAAACACCTTCGCAGTTTCTCACAAGTGGGACACTTTTATTAAGTTAAAATTTGATGGGCGACGTCGTGGACTACTTAAACTTATTTCGTACGACGTCAAAACACGCGAACTTTTGACACGTTTTTTTTAATAAAGGAAGTTGTGAATTAGATAAATATTATGCAACTTGTATTTTGCTGGCGGTAGTTTAGTTTGTGTTTTAAGTTTTATCAAGTAATGCTTTCAAAAAAACAAAAGTAATTTTGGTAAAAATATATACAAAATTATCTGTTGAAAGAAGCATTCTCTCTCATGAAACTTAAAAATAGCAAATGTAAGTTTTTTGAGAACAATAAATATTCAAAAATAAGGCACATAAAATATTTTTTCATACAATATTAAACCCCTAAACTTTACCACAAAACCTAACTGCAATATCAATCGGTAATCAAGTTTAAAATCAGCTGGCGAAATATCAGCGACAAAAACCCAAGGCGAAAGACACGTCCGCAACAGTACTTAAAAAACAAACTGTCACCGTGGGTATCGATAAGGACTGAATATATGAATAACAAGTGGCCAGCGGTCCACTCATTACGTATGTAACAATGGTTCGCTAACTACACCTGATTTCACGCGACTGACTCGCCAAGTTTTTTTAAGATTGCTATCGTATTGTGGCGTGTTATTGAATTTACTGATGCATGTGTTAAATGCACATAATATAAGGGCAGTATAGACATACAGATATCTGACTATAGTGCATGGGTTACACATTCCTAACGGTTGAATTGGGTATAGTTTAGTCCATTCCACTGACCCAGTGTACATTATTCACCTTAAATTTATTGTGCGGAATTCCCTTGCACTTTCCCTCACAATGTTTTCCTTTACCTTCCAAATGAATGAATTTTCTAAATTCATTTTGATTCTTTATTGTACACGATAAATATAACAATAGGTATATAGAGACAACAAAACAACGAAGTACAAATGGCGGTTTTATCGCACTAAGGCAATCTCTACCAGACAACTATTGGATGTATTTATGAGAAGGAGAAAGAAAGGGCAGTGTATAAACATAATAAAAGCTCAAATAAATAATACTTTATATACATAAATACACAAAAACTACAGATTCATTCTCAAATAGACCTTAATGCAAAGTGGGTACTAACTGTCAATGCGCAATATGCACCGGTAGGTCGCATAATTCTCTACATTTAGAGCCAAAACAAAACTTGAAACAAAATCAACTGGAGAAGATCGTAATGTAAAATATTACTCAATACTAAAACTATAGAAAATCAAACATAGTATATTATCATTTTCTTTCCAACCCAGCGACGTCATCCTCGCTGGTTATAAGTTCCACCACGTGAGATTTACTGCAATAAAAATAAAAATATTCTGGTTAACTTTGTGTTATCTCTGGCGTTCTCAATTATAAAACTACTCACTTATTACGTCAATTTAACAATAATATTTTTTTATTTCTAATCGCTGTATCAAATCCTGTTATTTAGGCGCTGTAATTGTAGTTGCCATATTATTGTCACGCGATGTAATCCTGGACGGTATAAGGACACACGAAAGGACCTTACAAGGAGGGTAGTCAAAAATTATGGGTGCAATTATGTACTAAGTGTCACTGTAATAGTTATTTGACCACAAAGTAAATTTATGGTAGTTAAAGGGGTTACATTTCGTTCCTAATGCTGTTTTACAATTCCTTAAAGCGTTTATGGTATCGTTAAAAAAATCGGATAATCTTAGATTGTAAAAAAGAATAACTGTCTGATATAATTATCTAGGAAGAAAAATATGAGGATTAGTACATTTCTGACAAAATTAACTAGGAAAAATACATGTCAGTAAAGCTACCTAAACTACCTGTACCTAAACTAGCTAATGCGACTCTACTTATTACACCAAAATACCCATTATTTTCTCAATAATGACCTGTAATATTACTGATGTATTACTAAGGTTTAACCTTCACCAAAAAGATTTTACCCATTTACTAATGGCCCTCTAACCACATATACACCCATCCGCACAAGTAAACCAGATAACCAATACAATATATGGGCGTCTAACGACTTGGGCGCGGCACTGTACGGTACAGTCACGCTGAATTACATATGCACTCGTATTTTACAATTAAGTCGGTAATAAAAGACTATATAATAATATTGCTGTAATTAAAATGGCGGTCGGCAAGATTGTATGCAAAAGTAATATTTTTTTCGCGTGTCGCATTTAATCAAGCCTGTTTTAATTGTACTCACTGAAAGTACTTTGATGTGTTGTAAATTTGTATTTTTTATGCGTAAAGATTTACTATAATTGAGAGTAATTGGACGTAAAAAATTGTAAAAAAAAAGACAGGTTATGTCTTAAAACAACATGATATATTTATATCACATAGAATAAACAGATTATAAATTGTAGATAGAGCAGCTGTCAGGCTGCCCTCTATCGTAGGGCAGCCCGACTCCGTAGCGCCTCTACGAAAAATGCTACGAAAGTGATACTAAAATTCGCTTACATTTCAAAATTGTGTTTATTATGACTGGACAACAGTGGCGAAGGGTTCATACAAGCCGATTCCTAGCAGCACGCCTTATAATTTAAAGGAAATTATTAATTATTTACATTTTTTTAAAGAAGTTATATGAAGAAAATAATCAAATAATAAACAATATTAAAATAACTATAAACAATAAACAAATGTTATTCGATATTAATAAACAAAATATTATCGATCAATTAATAACACAACGACAAACGCATTGCGCGATGTTCAACGTAAGTACATGCATACGAAACACGCGGCCGCCTAGATCCCGATGACGTCACGTCAGGCTACAAGGACACAGCACGAGTTCCCGTTGCTCTCGCGCTCATTTCCAACGCATTATTTGCCATCTCTGTTACACGTTTGTTGCTCAGAACTGCATGCAAAATTGCACCTTAAAACCCTCAGCTTTTAAGGTGTAAATTTATTTGTAGAAATACGACGGTATTCGCTTGTGAATATGCCGGTGGGCCTACGGCTTATAAAGTAATTTGCCAGTTCGCGCCTCTTTTATTTCGTGTTTATAATTAGAAAATATTATTTACTACTGTGTTGTTTCAGTATATATGTATAATGCGGTGTCTATTTTTAGGTTTGTATATAATTAGTGGGTAATTTATGAAATTTTACTGGTTTCGAAGTGCAAACAGATCTATCTATTTAGCAAAACTTTAATGATGAATGAAACTTGATAATGTCGTATGTATCGTTTTATCTCATGAATTGCATTATTATGAGGTAATTTTAAAAATGCTGCATTTACGTTATTAAAAAACGCACTGGAAATTATATTAAATTTGATAATACATTTAAGTACCAGAGAAAGAACGGCAACTAACAAGTTTTAATTATTTAATAAATATTGTAATGCCGTATTTTTGTTAGCGTTGATTCAAAATAGGACATACAAACATAACCCACGCCTGCATCCCATGAGGGTTGCCAGATTCGATAGATCTCCAGTTAGCTCTATACTGGCATCGTTTTACTTTCGTCCACTTACATCAATCTCTTCATCGTTTTTTTATATATAAGGAACGTTTGAAATTTTTTTGTCGATCAATTTCAAAACAGGCTAATGTTGTCTTTTGCATTGAATCGAAATTTACTTTAAAAACGTTAAAAAAAGCACCTAACGGGCACAGTGCTATTCCGTGCAAGTGTTGTATGAAAATATAGTAAGAATTACTAAGCAAATATGTTGCTCAATATCTTACGTACATAACGGAGTAAAAATATAAGTATGAGTACTTGTTAATTTAATAAAACTAGTCACCAGAAGTATCGGCTTCCCTTTTGAAAAAAGTCACCCTTCGCCACTGCTGGACAAAGCTTTACTAAGAACATAAACAGTTTCATCGTATAACAATAGATGTCGCTACAATGATATTGTACTGCGGCAAAAACCACTTGTAGGTATTTGTTTATTTTCTTCAAGAACTGAAACTTTATCAAGCTCTGCTCCAAAAACTTTGTTGTTTTATTGCTTCATAAATCAAATCTACTTTTAAGCATTTTTTATTTAACTGTAATTTTTTGTTTTAAATAAATACCAGACCCCCATATACAATGCCCTTTATCACAATAGGGGTAGATATTTTTAAAAATATTGGTTGACAACCAACTAAAATATTTATTAAACAATAATCCCTCTTAAATATTAATCATATTATACAGCTCTTTACCTTTCTGCAGAGTTTGAGATGGGTATGAATCCCAACATGAATTTTTAGGATATTTTTTCAAAAGACTAGACTTTGAACAAGATATTTTAAAATAATTAAACAAAATAAATCTGCGTCATAAAAGTAATTTTGCTGCGTAGAAAAATACTCTTAAATTATGTCGATATTAGTAACTTATTCCAAATATAATATTTTTATGTTTTCGCTTATATACCAGTATGTTATGTTATCAATTTAAAAGTATTTAACTTCTTAAGTCAAGTGTGCCATATCCGCATTGTAGCCGACAGAAGCCCGAGGTTGTTGAAATTACAGAAATCTGGGTCAAGTATCAATCTATGTTATATTTTGGAAATTATTGTCTAGATCGAATCCATTATATATTTTTCATATCCACTAAAGTGTAGGGCAGAAGTTTGAGTTAAAAATATTATTTCGTAAAAAATTTGATAGTATCTCGATGAGCAGGATCATTTGTTTTCAACCGACTAGTGTTTAATTAACAGCCTGAGATCCCTACATGGAACAAAAGTTGTTTTTATTGTTAAAATTAATGAATTTTAAAATCAATTTTATTTTTATCTACTTCTGTATATGTACCTGTATTTGCAAAACATCAAGAATATGAAAACACATAATCTCAATAAAATTGCTAAAACAGACCCAGTGGATTAGCCACAATTAAAAAATAAAATACGATAAATGTACATTATCAGCATCATAATATTATGTCGGATGACTCTGGTCTATCCACTTTACGGAATCGCATCATGGTTGTTAATAATTATATATTTGTCAGTCCTAACTTATTTGTTACATGATTGAATCAGTGTAATTTCAAGGGTGGAATGTCCGACACAAACAGGCATTGAAATAAAATATATTCTTTTATCCCTTAGTCCTGCCCTTACTTACATAAGAGTAAATTAACAGGCAGTTTCATTGACCAACATTCCGTGGCCTTATGACTCAGACAAATAGTCAAATTACACAACAAAATTATGAGGAAATGGATCAAGGTCCCCTTATTTAATCCTTATCAAATCGCGTGCGTTGCGCGTCCAACATTGGTCCCAAAGTGTAATAATTATGATTTCACGTGAAAACCATAATGCGGCCCTTAATGGTGAGCTGACGCTAAGGCCAACCGTTTGACAAACTTGCGTGGACTGAGATTGACCTTGAGACCCCCGCCCCGCGTCCGCCCTTGTATCGTCGAGTCAAATTTTCGAATAGTCTACCTTGTCCGACGGTCGTACACGGTTATCTGCTGTGCAACAGACAGTTTTACTTGCGGAGATATAGGGCTTCTTCTTGTCTGTGGTGGAGTGGCTGTTAAGACGTTTTGGGTGGAGTGGCGCGCGCTTTTATTTCGCTGTGGTGCAGATTAGTCAGCTGTTGCAATGGACCCAGTGCCATATGCGGTGTCGGTGGACCATAACGTCTTATTGCTCGTAAAAGAGTTTTCGCGTTTATAAACAAACAGTGAAATATTTAAGACGTGATCGTAGAACTCTTAATCAAATCACTCTTTGTTCTTTTTAACACTCCGATTTCAAAGTTTGTATATTATTAATAACTTATAAAAAAATATATAAACACCTTTTTTTCCTCAAATGTAAAATAAAATATTATTAAGCTTCTTTTAAAAGTCCATGTAAAGTGAACAATTAAGTGAATTACACTCATTTTTTATAAAAGCCGCCACAATTTTCCCTCTTTAACATAAGTAGTGGAACAGAAAATTATATATTCAGATTTTTTCTCCATATAAGTTACATACAGCGTAAAGATCGCGTGTGTAAGATTGCATCTGTTCCGTCGACAGACCGAGTACTAATGTCCACCATGGCCCACTTTACACTTACCGCGATTATTAGAAAAAAAACCCTTATAAAGCAGCTTTAATTTAAATATCTGGTTAACATAATAAGGTTTCATGAAATTGCTTTAATTAAATTATGTGCACTATGCTTGTTTCGAAATAGTTGGGTTGTGAACAGTACAGTGTAATCACTCATTTTTTGTTGTGTTTTTCTTTAAATAAAATAATAGGTTAGTCAATAAGCACTTTGCTTAAAATCATGTTAAATTTTTCTTAAAATGGTGGTAGAACTCCATTAACCGAGTCGCAATTGTAAATTATTTGTTGTCAGAAACATGTATTGCGGATTCAGAGCTGACACTATTCCGTCTAGGTACTCGTGTGTACCTATCTGCATCTCTTTTATTTAAAAGACCTTTTATATCAGTTTAGTGACAATTCTTTAAATCGACTTCCCAAAAGTCTTTCTAGTTCAAACTGTATTACGACATTCTAAATTCAAAATGTAAAAAAAAACTTCAAATACCTGGCTGAAAAGTCCTATTACCATGTAGGTGATGGACAAGGGATTCCAATGCTCAAATAATAACTTCACATAAACAAAATAAAAGTATAAAAGACAATTGTTTACAGTGTCTTTATGTTAATTCATGTCTGTACGGCGTCACTCGCAACGTTCTGTGTAGATATGCAAAACATACTGCATGCCGACACGAAGATGCCACGTGTTTGACTGCCAGCTACTTAGGTACTTGAACTTGACTGCATAGTGAACGCTGGTGACATACCACCCTAGTATTCATAAACAAGACCTAGGGTAACTTAGTGTTTGGGTAGTGATCAGTGGTGTAGCAACAGTTTGGTCTTGTGAGAATATTCCTTTTTTTTGTTACATAATAAGCGGTCTTGAAATTATCGGCCTTATTATTGTTAAAGACTGACAATAATATTGCACTAACCTTACGCCAGGGTAGCAATTAAGACAGGTAGTAAAAGCTAAAACTAAACCAAACTAAAAGTAAAGCTATACAAAATCTAACAGTTAATCTTTAAAATCACTACTCATAGTCTAGTAGCGTTTATTTGCAGTACTCTTTTTTTTCCAATGAACAAAAATAAGGAATATCATTTGATTTTACAAGGAAAAAGCCGCTGTATTCAGTCTTGTCTTCTTTTATTTATTTATTTATTTATAAATACTTTATTGCACACCACACAAATTATTACATACAAAAAATTTTAATAACAGAATACATACATTCTTTTTTAATAACAGAATCTTAAACAGAACAGATATTGATTTGATTCAAACAGCTCACTCAAAACCGATAAGATTTAGCAACCCTCATAATATATTTCAAGAACTAGTAAGGCATAGGGTTGGCACCTAAAATATCTTTTGACAACTAGTACCGCACAGGCCTGCCACCCTGTGATTTCGTGCGCCAAGTAGTAGAAAGTGGTAAAAGTGTGGCGCTGGCGACCAAGCCGTTACCGTTGGCTGGAGGCGGCTGAATCCATGGTTGACAGCGAGGAGGAACCCTTCGCTGTCATATCACTGCCTGTGTACACGCCTGAACCCATCGTAAGTACTTGTATTATATAATATAATTATAATTCATAGCAAGTACGTCCAACTGCAGGACACGGGCCTTCTACACGGCTCGCATATAATTATGCGAGCTCTGTAATCCAATGGTTCACCGACGAGAAATAATTAAGTTACTTCCCGCTACACAACAGTCATTTTTAGGTAAATAACATAGCCAGTAGGATAAATAATATTACAATTGAGTCTACTCCGTCTGGCCCGCAAACACTTGACACCGAGCACTGTGTCGACGAGGCATTAGGAACACTAGCTAGCCGTTACCTCGCAACGTAACAAAAAGAAAACAAACAGCAGGAATTAGAAACAAATAATAATCCACATCTCTCAAAAAAAAAGAGATATAAAGATATTTATATAGCAATCCGAATACTGTATTATACTAAGTGATAATATTAATATGGCACACTTAGGTAGGCCATTATACCAGGTTTTATCCGGACCATAATCACTATAATGCGGATACGGAAATCCTTCAGCAACAATTATTCAAATAACAAAAAAGCAATTACTGCGTCGTAAAAATTTGATTATTATTTGCGAAAACAATTAACCACGCATGATATTAACCCATTTGTAATAGAAAACTTCCTTTTGTTTTGTTTCAATACGACGCACGCAACATTTGAATATTTACGAGTGGTACATTAGCTATAAATTAGTTTGGAAACCTTATGTATCTTATTTACTTTTGTTATACAGTTTTAATAATTCATATTCATTCATCCATATGTTTAGTTTAATTGCCAGAGGTATAACAGATAAGTTTGTTTATATTTTTGACGACTTCTTCATAATATAAAAAAACTTATAAGAAGTACAGCTCCGGGTTTTTAAAAGCGAGAAAAGTAAAGTCTAATATGTTAATAATGGTTTCTTAGATTTACGCGAATGTTACACATTGAAATAAAACTATTTTTACGGATTTTATCGCGATTTGGTTTAATTTTTACACTCCATCCGCCCCGTGACCACGAAAGCTGTAAAGTAAACGAAACGTCGGGAAGTTAAAAAATGTAAAAATTTAACCAAATCGCGATAAAATCCGTAAAAATAGTTTTATTTCAATCTAATATGTATATTTAGATAATTAAAAGGAGCCTATTAAGTAGCAAACAGGAGTAACATTTTAAGGGCCGGAGCTTCGAGACCAAGGTACACAAACCTTTCAAATTTACATGTATAATCTTAGTTAATTCGTTCTTACTTCAAGGGGAAAAGAAAAACTAGCGAGAAAGCTCGCATGCTGTAAGAATTTCAAAGATCCGTAAAGCTAATCAACTCATAGTGAGCCAATGTGGTTGTGTAAGACTTAAAACACCCTTAATATGACGACCTTGCTCAATAGTACGTATGCTTTGGACTGCTACAATTTGATTCTTTTGTGGACTGTGTGTTGTGACAAGGTATGAAATCATAAGCCAAATCGTTTATCATGTGGATATCTCTTATAAGCGATAGAGACATGCTGATGTCAGTCATAACTGACTGACAACAACATGGCTCATGGCTGAGTCAGCATGAATGGGCAGGTTCGTCCGGAGCAGTACTATTGTGTCACAGGAGTTCGACGTGAAGTGACAGTTTTTCAGGGATCGTTTGTTGAATGATCAGTATTTGTACTAGTTTTAATAACGTGAATACAATAACGCGAATTTAAGTAATGAAGGGGACTGGCATAGCTGTTTCGAGTGAAGAGAGATAAAATCTATCAACACTGGATTCTCCATTTGGACGACACTGCACTTGACTTCAGGCGCATTTCGCATTATGAATTTACTTGGTCTTGCTATCACATAAAATCATTCATAAAAATAATATTTTATGTCCACGTGAGAACGCGAAAATAAAATAATAAAGCAGGGACTTTGTTCCATATAATACCCAAACAAATGAAATAAAAATTAAATTATTACCACGTTTGAAACAACAATAAATCGCGTTAAACTGATTAAATTGGACAAAAGTAAGTGAAATATAACGATACTTTGCCGACCACTTGACTCAGAATGAAAAACACTGCCTTAACACAGCTAATAAATCTCTTAGCGAGCAAACTGGCTCGGTAAAAAAGTATGCACGTGGACAGAAAATTTTCCAGCTAAACGACAACAGGCAACGTTTTCAGACGTATTAATTTCAAACGCCGCAGTTCATTTGTAATGCAGCTATTTGATACGACCTCGGTGCTCTGGCCGCCGTAGTGACTGGCGAAAACCATCCGAAGAACACACCTACAAATAAAAGGCGATTTGTATTGCTTATTCAGTCCAATACTTTCTCTCAATCGGTGGGATTTGTCAGCCTGCTACTCCGTCTATTCTTTATATCTGTCATAACGCTTGGCACTTCGGTCTACCAGCGGATATATCCGCAATTGTATAACATTATGTCTATCCTTGTCTACGTTTGGAACTTTCAATAACACACAGATCCTTGTATGCTTACCCCAAATATTTGTAGGAGCAAAACGATTATATTTAAATAAACTGGGTATAGGGCGATTTGTCAAAGAAGGGTTTATTAGAACATTTAGAAACAAGAATAATAAATTAAAAATCCTATGCGACCGCTTTCAAGTCCGGCTGCCTGCTATCAGTGTTCCAGATATATGTAAATATCGCCGGCGGCAGTGTCGGATTAAGCCCGTGGTATATTTTGTCGAGGGGCCCTTGGTGTGCTAAATCCTGTAATCTTACAGTACTATAATAAAAACTCGTGCATTTGTACTGCGCTTACATACCTTAAGCAATCTACGCCAAGTCATGTTTATTTTTTATTCAAAAAAATAGGTACGCTAACAAAATAGTGAGTTGGACGCAAGGCGCTCTTGTGACGCTCCATATCGTACGCTAGCGTTAACTTGAATATGACTTATTCATAGTAATCATGCATTTTAGTAATAGTTGCCTTCTATGATAATAATTATAGGTGTTTCTGTCTTTTTAAACCAATGATATTTTCAAGTGTGAGATAAATATTACATTACAATCGCCACATCCGCTCTTTTCTGCTACAGTATTTTTAAAAGATCAGAAAATATTACATTTAAACTAAACTAAAAATAAAATATCAACCATAAAAACTGCAAGCTATCGAAGCTTACATTTCCGCCTTGCACAGCCTCATCATAATGAAGACTATCACTGCGTTATACCTTTCACAATATTAAACTCTTATAAATAAATGTTAAATTTAAAATATTTTCTTATTTTTGAAACACAAGCCGCGGACATACCATTACGACTATGGTGAAGTCGCAGTAAGTAGTTTCTTATGTATCCACACTCTATCACTTTTATTCGCAGAATTTTATTACATTTAAAAGGGTAAATGACAAAGCATTCGTAATTAAGTACGAATATTCAGCGAAGTCTGTCCTTGAGTCGTGGTCAGTAGCATGGCTCAAGGATTTCGGAATAATTTGGATGTGGAAGCTTTATGTTTACTTGGTTAGTGACCGGCCAGACGCCGCAGGGATCGGTGTAAGCATACAGTGCAATCGAGCAAAATTTCGACCATAAGAATTAGGTATTATAATAAGAGTGCCGAGGAGTTGCGAATTACCGTGATGGTAAGTTAGATCGCTTTGTTTTCAAATGATTCCTTTTTATTTATTATATTATATAAAGAAAATCATTTTATTTTTTATAATTTTTAAAATTTAATTTTCCAAAGGACTATTTTGAATAATGTAATGGCTTGAAGTGAAGCTTACTTTTGACGGTCGCAATAAATACACATCAGAACAATCGGGTCATAATAAAAGTAGGTTAAAAGCCGTTCACTGCTTGTAAGAAATTCTTGAAAAAACGCCTTACCGTGTACCCAGCGGAACCATGCAAATACCGTGTAAAGAAAACACATTTTTGAATACATTTATGTGTATTTTTTCTAACGGTTGCGTTTTGAAATTATAACCGCAAAATAGAATGCAATGTGACGTCATTTTCCATGATAAATCATGAGAGACTGTAGTCATTCTGCTTGTAATGGCCTAACGACCTGTCTACTAGTAATGAGTGGGCAATCGCCAGTACTTTCATTCGAAGGTAACGTCGGACAAAATTCGCCTGTTGTTGTGTTTGCACATTTATCAAACACAAAATTCGTGTCAGGGGCGCGATTGTGGGTCGGCGAGGGAGCGTGAAAATTTGTTATTACACGAGAGTAGATTTTATAACAGATTATGAAAGCGAAATACAATATTTTTAATGATATATTGATGAAGATTACGTTGAGCTTGATTATGGTGAGATTAACCTACAGTCCAAAACGTGTTAGCCGAAATATCACAAGATTTTTTCTCGAACACAATACCAACAGTTTTATTCAAGATTTGTTTCTCACTTATGCAAATCTTATATCCTAAGTATAAGGCACAACTACACTCGTGTTTTTATATATTTCTTAATATTTTCACACGAATGAGGCGCAAAAACTACTGCATCTTTTTTATATATCTTTTTTTGAACAGGCGGCAAGCTACGGCAAGAAGAACGGTATGTGGTACGGTGGCACGGGCACCAGCGGTTGGTCGCGTGGTGGTACTCGCAAGCAGTCGGTGGCAGAGTCTGATGCGCCTCCGCCGGGCGGTGGTAAACCTACCAGCGGCAGGGTTATACGGATCATCAATAACATGGACCATTCCATACAGGTAGGGTTATAGTCTAAAATTGATAAGGAAATGAATGAAATAAACTTATTTTAATTATGACATGTGATGTTAGAGCATCTCATGATTTTAAAGAATTTCTGCGGTATGTAAGTCAGCCAACCCGCACTAGGCCAGCGTGGTGTACTATATGGCCTAACCACTCTCAAATCGATTCTCTCGATTATAGAGTAGGCCCGTGCCCTGCAGTGGGACGTAAATGGGCTGATATAGAATGTTAGAGCAACTCCTCGTAAGTAATAATCGTAGTAATAATTTATATGGTATGTAAAGTCCGCCAACCCGCACTAGGCCAGCGTGGTGGACTACGAGTATATGGACTAACCCTGCTCAATCGTACTTTCGATTGTAGAGGAGGCTCATGCCCTGCAGTGGGGCGTATATGATAGTAGTAAACACAAGGATTTCCGCGCTCTTTTATTTCTGGCGTCCCAAACGGTAGATCAACTGCACCTTACAAACTAAAGGTTATTTCTCATAACGGGGTTGTTTTTAAGAAAACGTGAGATATCTACTTGTATTTCATCATAATAAGGTTGAAATTTCGCAAAATGCTAGAGCACACAAAATAATATAATAATTTAATGAATTATCTTCAATAACTCCGCTATCAATTGGGGCGAGTAGATAAAATATCACATTCTATTAAAATTTACCTACCTTTTTACCTACCTACCTAAATTAAATTAGCACGGCATGCATTATACAATCTTTATAGTTGTTACTCAAAAGAACTATGCATTCTGCTACAACATTATTGCCATGTTTAAAATGGCACACGTGTATAATACTTTTGATATAAAATATAAAAATCGCTGTTACAAAAGCTGCAATCATTTGAAAGCGAATTTACACGGCCCAACGGGGCGGGGTTAATAAGCCGTTTTCAATGGTGAACCTTGATAGGTAAACGCTGCGCCCGGCCTTTTCGACTGTTAAATTGTGGCGCAAAATTGGCTTTGTTTCATATTCATATAGGGTTATTTGGAATGTTTTGATAATTTTATTGATGTTATTATTGTACACGAAATTAATAACATGGGCCTAATTATGGATATTAAGAATAAAGGAACAAAGTTTTCAGTTTAATTAGATTTTGTTTTCACTGATAAGGAAGTTCTTTCATTATAGTCTTTACTCTATAAAAATAAGTTCTTACAAAATATTATACACTTTTTACAGAGAATGTATTTTCAAATAATTGAATAGTTTTAATTTGTTGCAGTGCCGCGTTTTACTAAACTTGCGTACCACACAGCCGTTTGAGGAAGTTCTGGAAGATCTAGGCCAAGTGCTGAAGATGAGCGGCGCTAAACGAATGTACACTATCACTGGACAAGAGGTAATTTCTAATTCATATTAGATTTGCAAGTTCTAGCATCAGTAAACCTACCGTAGGCCTTCGAAACTTCACCTCTTCACTATATTTTCGCCTCTCATGCCGCCTTCATTTTTAAATCCCGGAAATATACGAAAATTTTAAAATTCAAAGTGTTTAATGGTAGAAGTGAGCACATTACGTTTAATAGATATGCACATCAATTATTAAGCGGTTAGTACATATAGGTATATTCGCCGTTCACATTACATCATCGATGTATGCGACGGCTGATACATCATACTGATAAATAAAATATATTTTCGGTGGGAAAGAAAGTTTATTGACTTATTCATCAACAGGTTCGAAGTTTCTCACAACTTCGAAACGAATTTGCCGACGTAGAGACGTTTTACTTGGGTCCTATCATGATGGCCCCCGCTTTAAGTCCAGGGATCAGCGCGCCTTTGCCCATCGAATCACCAATACGAAGGTATTGTACTTGATAGCAAAAAAGTTACCATTTAATGGTGTATATTGAAGGTCCATACTCGTAACCACTTTTAACTGGATATTCGCTAGGTAAACACGGTAATTTCGCTTTAACTATAACTACTGGAATCCCGGAATAGAATGCATTGACATAGTTCACAATGGAGGAAACTTCTTCCAGCTGTCGCGACTGATTACTGTATGAACAGCTTTGGATACCCTACCACCGTCTTCTTTTAAAGAATGCTAGTAAATCAACCTCGTAATTTATAATTTGGTGTTTTATTTAGATCCCGATCTAGAGGTAATGTAGCGACAGCGCCACTGTCTGAAGACATGCGAGGCAGGCGAGCAAGAAGCAAAAGTAGGCCACGAGTGCTATACGCTCCTGAGGGAGAAATCGTTCGTAACTCAGGTACTTTAAAATCCATTCTGTTTTCACATCAAAGTTCACTTCAGAGTTTTACTCACTTTTTTATTTATAAATATAAATAAAGATTCCATTTTATAATCCACTTACGGCACGTCAAGAGACTTCAAACACTTGACGGTAAATGCTATGCGTTCCGGGTAGAATATCTCCAATACAGTATCAGATAGTCAGATGTCGGTATCTCGAATCTGTGTCGATCACTACGGCGCATTTGCACGTTTGTATATGAAGGTCGATATTCAGGCTAATATGAATACCTTCTTATTTATTCCAAGCTAATCGAATGCAAACTTTAGTACGTTGCCTACACAACATTTTAAGCTTTGATTAGATAAATATTTCGTCACTTAGATCTACCTCCATTTTCAATCTACGAATCACACAAAACAAAATGCACAGGTGGCAAGAAATTATAATTATTTGCAGACTACACTCTTCTAGAAGTGCTTAAAGAAGAACCGATACGCGTTACAATACGTGGCCTGCGGAGGACTTTCTACCCTCCCATACATCACGCACCGATCGACAACTCACCGCCAGAGAAGAAACTGCAACTGAACTGGGTGTAAGTTGTTCTACATGCTAGATTTTAGTATCTTTTGGTAAATTTTATTTTTTATTGAGAAAGGCGGAGCATTATTAAGGACTACGTAATCTTGAAAATACCTATATCTAGCCGTGACTCCAGAACATTGTGATATACACATTTAGGTGAAGTATGACTGAATTGCTTGCGAATAAACTGAGTTTATTAAGTTAGCTCTACAATATTATTTTAGTCTAAAATTTGAAATACTTATGAATATCCATGGTAATTATGAATATTGTTAGAACCATTGAACTACCAAGGTGTACTCAAGAATGAAATACTACACAATTATTTATTGGCTATATAAAGTTTCCAGACATAGATTGTTATTTTTATGAATTTTAACTATAAATACAAATGTTGTATTTTTAATTCATAGAAACTAAGTGATTACTTTAAAGTTTATTATAAAAATAGCTAGGAGGCACGCAATTCTTTTTTTATTTTACTAATGTTTCGTATCGTTTTTATTTATAAAATAATAGCTACGTTAGATTCCATGAAATCAATTTTAAAGAAATAACAATAATTGCTCTTAAACTATGTTAAAATAGGTCTACTCAATAATATATCTTGAATTTTGGGTTTCCCTTTTATCAAGGATTAACTTGATATAGGTATCGGTATGCCCTGCCCTGCTATTAAAAGTGTTTTTTAAGTCAAAAACTCAACTGGAATTACAATGAATTCTACTGTAATAACGTCGATTATTCCAGATAAATATTTACTTTAGCTTACATAATATTTTTTCATTAGATACGGGTACCGCGGGGCAGACTCTCGACGCAATCTGTGGGTGTTGCCAACAGGCGAATTATTGTACTACGTCGCAGCTGTGGCGATAATGTACGACAGAGATGAGGAATCACAAAGACATTACATGGGCCACACAGAGGACATACAATGGTGAGTACTGAGATAATTTTTCTACACCTATTCTAATTACAGTTAGAGATATAAATACATGGTAAAATTTATTTACCGATATTTACCGCAATTATCGATATAGACGTGTTCTAGAAACCAATTCTGGAATTTACTATATCGTAAATATTTTTGTCTTTTGAGTCTTCCATATTTTTAACCCATTTATTATAATTTGTATGTACTTTGTACATGAAAGTTAAAGTACTTTGTTACTGGTGGTAGATCACTTATATGTAAGCTGCCTGGGTAGGTACCACCGCAATGTCTATTCGCCAAACAGCAGCGTAAATGCCCAGTTGTGTTTCGGTTTGAAGGACATTGTAGCCAGAGTAGGTAACTACTGGACATATTGAGACCTAACATCCTATGTCTCAGGATGGCGAGCGCAGGCCAATGCCATGCATTGGTTCGTAAATCAAGGTGTTGTTTCGTTTTGCTACCGTCCATGAGCGGTCTTATCGTTTACCATCAGGAGGACGGCATGCTCGTATCGCCACTCACCGAAATATAAAAAAAAGAAGCACTTGGCGATATGCCGCACTTACCTTCACAGAGTTGGCGCAACATGACTGTTTTAGTAGAGAGATAAAAATAATGCATACCCGAAATAGAGTAATTTGTTATTTATCGTAAGCTTGGGTTATCCAGCAATTGTAGACAACTTTATACCTGGGTGTTACGAGCTCGAAAAGTCTCTCATAGTTTTCAATACCTACGATAGAGACTGTATCTTGCAATGAGATCAAGAATATACTAATTATGGGACGTTATTTATCATAATTATGAATTAGGTAAACTTATTTTGCTTTAAATCTATTATAAAATTATATTAATAGAAGTATATACCTACGTCATAAATGTCAGAATGTAGCTTTACGTACGTAAATTCTTGGCGTTTTTATATTTAGGCTACACGAACACACATATTCCGTTTTAATTGCGTGTTTCGAATCATTCATAAGAAATGGGCTTGAAATGAACTGCTTTAAAAACATAATTAGTTGTTGGTACGGACATATTGAGGAATTCGACCGCTCGATGACACATTTTGTGACGTATATAGAGCCTTATGCAATGAAAGTAGGTAATTCATAATGTAATAATCATATAGGCATTAAAAACATACCCGTACACAATTGTTCTGTACACACTTCGCGAATCAAATTGCACAAAGGTGCTATACTGTATACGAAAGCGAACTAAACAATAATCAAGCCGTAAGATAAAATACGTCAAGGCAACTTACCGGGACTCCCGGTCCCGGTCCCGAAGATGGTCAGCGCCGACGGAAGTGATGAGTAGAGACCCCTCAAACACCGCTTTGCATCAGATAGTACACGATACACGAACGAATTAGGCGAATATCCAGCTCGGCGGCGGAGCACGCGCCATGCGTTGCGAAGCGCACACGAGACTCGATACAAAATGTCATACCCAGCGAGACGCAATCGAATACAAACTACCCTCTATTTGGTTATGTTTATGATACAATTAAACGAAGACTAAAACAACGAAAAATGTAATTTGATTGATAATATTCGCGGCTGCAACAACAATTTTATATAATTTACGTCGTGTATTAAAATATTGTAATAACGATAGCCTCCGTGAGGCAGATGGTAAGACGCCGGCTGCGAAATCAGAGGCTATGAGTTCGAAGCCCGCACCAAAAAAAATATTTGAACTGTCGTATCATCCCAATTCAGTGGGTCTTCATATACAATCACTAGAATATGGCTCTACCAAATTCATAAGCAAAAACATTGTGGCTGTACCATTAACTGTAAATAAATAAATAACCTTCTTCCCGTAAAGCATGGAGCTCCATCCGTCAAGAGAGCTGGTGGCGAGCGGGCAGCGCGCGGGGCGTGGTCGGAGGGCGCAGGCGCACGTGAGAATATGGAGCACCGACACCCTGCAGACCTTGCACGTGTTCGGCATGGCTGAGTTCGAGGCTGGGGTGTCTGCTGTCGCCTTCTCGCAGCTGGTAATATCTACTATATATCCTAAAAATCTGGTAGCTTTGTACTTCCTTCTGACAAGTGAAAAGTGAGAAATTCCCGAAGACTCACTGAGCTTCAATGGTAGGTGTCATTAAAATGCGTGCTGTTGATCCTGTAACACAGCAAATGCAGTTACGAGTGCGAAGGCGGAACGGTATCCTGTACATCTTATTGAAATAGGCTAAATAAAATTTGGAAAATTTAGGCATTAAGTCCGTTTCTAAAGCGATTTTGATTGCGCTGTGGGCTACTTGATAACAAAACAGATGCGCACTGCCCAGATGATAGGTACGAGTTCCGATTTCAGCGCACATCTTTATCTTTACTAAGTAATTTGGTAGGTGGTGTAGATTTCACAGGTTTCTACATATTTTATTTTAAATAATTGTAAGTTGCTCTTGAGAGCCGCAAATTTTTTGGTAAAACTATACATACAATTTTATTTTAGAAGTTGTTTCAATTGGTATCTAACAGAATGGCGGCAGCTACGTGTTAGCAGTAGACGCTGGTCGAGAAAGCATCCTATCAGTTTGGCAGTGGCAGTGGGGTCATCTCCTTGGGAAAGTTGCTGTAAGTAACAATTCTTATAAAATAAGCTATCGGTAAAAATATCAAAGTCAAATTTAGTGTCAGCTTAAATAGGTTGTGAGCTGTGAGATCCTAAGTGGGGCCCATTTCCTAGAGCAGGCAATTTATTTAGTGTGAATTTTGAGTTTGAACACTCACAAAATTATTAGTTACGTAGAGCTGGAATCAGTATCCGGTAAGGCGATAAGTTTAGATTTTGGGCTTTGAAACACAACTTCTGCGAACTGTAGGTGATATTAGTAACATCTCTACCTAACCCTCTAAAGACACAGGCGTGCACTCATGTATGTTTTTACAAAGGATGTTCGTGTGAGGTGCAAATATTTTTCCTAGTTTTCGTGCGACTGCAAATTCCTCAGTGTCGGATAATCGTGACATAAAGGATTTAAGAATGGGGTTTGATTTAACGTATTGTAATTTGTAGTTTGTTTATTTATTTTAGCAATATATGTTTTTATTTCACAGATTCATTTTATGTCGTGTTATAGTTAAGTTACACCATAAGTTATAACGTAGGTATACCAACCAGAATTTTTTTAACCTAATGCACTACATATTTATTACTAAAATGAACTCGGATAAATGTTTTTCAACAAAAAAAATATTTTTGGATATATTTGTTGTATATGAAATGCATTAAATCTAAATATATCGTACATTCAAGACATAATGTCGTTTGTAAATACAGCAACCCAGACACATAATTCACAAAACCATTGTTTTGTTTAAACTTGTGTTTCCAAGTATCGTAGTTAATGGCGGTAGGTACTAGGTGCCAGTGTAATTTGTGTGACGTCTCGTCTGCAACCTCGTATGAACCCTCAAGGTCCCATCAAGATCTTAGACTCGATAGTAAGTAGGTGCAACTCCATAGCATATTTGTCGCCGGCTTCGTCACAATTTTTTTGCATAGTTGGAAGAAATTAAACTTTTAAAACAACGAATCTAGAACAAGAGCAATATTAGCGCGCTGGGCACACCGCAATTATATGTTCCATTTTTAAATCAGGTCTGTGGTTTCGACTTAAAAGTTTAATCTAAATTCAGGCAACCATTGAAATGTCCCAATTTTACAGTATATTTTTTTTACTTTTTCACTACATTTGTTTTAACAATTCTTATTAAAATTTAAAACCATACCTACAATTTACAACACTTAAATACAACGATACCATTCCTTCTCTTATATACAGAACATTAATCATGATAATGTTGCACAATTTACTTTATGTACCTAATTTCACATACCTAACAAACGATTTCACATGAAAAGTAAAACAATACCAGGATTGTAATTTGTAACTGGCATATTATTACGCGACAACGTTTAAACACGTCTCACTATGCTTTTGGTCATGCAAAAAAACATTTAATCATCGCTTCCTTTCGGCTTTACATTTATATTTCCACGTAAACTGCTATTGGTCAAGCCAATTTAAAAAATGATCTCATATTTACTAAGGCTTCAAGTCAGGCAGGAAGCGAAATTACACGTCAAATCATTTTGTACCATGCTTAAATACACATTGGAAAGCTATCATGCTATGTCACTAGTGCTATTTGCAGATCGCAAAATTAATTCATATCCAAAAATCTGCTTGGGTGCCTGCCTCGGTGGCGTATTTGTACTACGGTACGGTTACTACGCTTAGGTCTCGGGTTTGAATCCCGGGTCGGGCAAAGTGATATTGGATTTTTCTATTAATAATTATCAGCCTGGATTCAGGAATTTCTGCCAACGTGTCACACCGTGGGACATAGCATACAACGCGAAATGTGTGTATCCTGGTAGCACCTCTACCTACCCCTTATGGGAAAACAGCGTGAGTTTATGTAATCTGCTTGGGTTGGAATAAAATTCCCTTCCAGGTACCTTAAATTATGTTCAATCCAACTTACAGCGATTGCCTGACTTGGGAGACTAATCTAGAACCTGCTTTACCCTCCAGACAGTTGCGATTACTAAGCAAAGAACAGATTTATCAGTCGATATAAATCTCTCCGACATCTTCCATTTTACTTAAGAAGTTGGCTTCGGTCCAATCCGTCGCAATGCGGTTTAATTGACGAATGGATTTCTAACAATCACGAATCCCTTCGTAACTTAAAGGCTACGTTTAACCGACAGTCATTTACAATGATCAAGTCTTATGGGTGAATTAAAAGTTATGCTATTAAACAAGCTGTGTTATTGTTATTAAGTTAAGTGTTAAGCGTGTTGTGTTATTAAACAAGCCAGTGCATTTAAAGAAATGTACACCCCTAATAAGATCTTTCTTCTTGAGAGCGTTGTAAACAGTGATTGAATTTCTTCTTATTTATCATACATTAATAATGATAATACTATTATTAGATCTTTAAATTTTTCAACTGTTATTTTCTTGAGTAGCACTTAGTTTTAAAAAAAACAAAAGATGATGAAATTCTTTAAATTAAAGAAACAAGAGTTATTTTATAATATATTAGTAAAATAAATATGAAAAAGCATCGTGGCATTTGTTTCAGACACTACAAGAGGAGTTGACTGGAGCCGCTTTCCATCCTCTTGACGACAATTTACTCATAACACATGGAAAAGGACACTTGGCGTTCTGGAATCGGAGGAAAGACGGATTCTTCGAACGGACTGATATTATCAAACCGGTACAATAATCTAGTTAGAAATATGTTTGGATTTGTAATTTATTTTATCTGGCGCAATTCCGTTGCTAGAGTTCCCTTCTTTGTTAATTTACTCTACTTCGTGCGATGTACAATATCCTCAATTATAAACCATATATGATTTATTATTTAGCGGCACATTAATTAAACGGTGGTTGCGAAACGAGAGGCCACGGCTTCGATCCCCGCATCGAGACAAATGTTTGTGTAAACTATAAGTATTTGTTTCGGGACTAGGTGTTTGTGAGACCCCAAAGTCTCTCGTAGTTTCTGATACCCACGAAACAAGACTCGATCTTAGTGTGGGGACAGGACTATGTATATGACTGTTGGGTGTACTTATTTACTTATTTATAAGCTTTATAGGCAGTCGATATATTTCCTGCCAATTTATTATTTAGCGGTTCCTTAATTTACCTGATGTGCCTTGATTTTCACACGCACAATCTTACTATGTCCCAGAAAACTCGGTGCATATCCTTTGACTTACTAATTTCATTTTTGAGGAGAACTACTTATTAGGTACCACTGCAAAGGGTTACAGTTTTGTAGAAGTAAATCTATAATGTTTTTTTAGCCTTCCCGCACACACGTGACAGCGTTGCAGTTCGAACAGGACGGTGATGTGGTGACCGCTGACAGCGATGGATTCATCACCATTTATAGCGTGGACAGCGACGGAGCGTATTTCGTGCGGATGGAATTTGAGGTAAATATTAATCAGAAAAATTGTTAAAAAGAAAATTATATATTAGATGGGTCAGGAAATCATAGCAACTCGGGCCTACATTAGTCGGAATGTTTTCAATCGATATTCCGCTAGTACATTAAAGTTTGTTGCAATAAAGATACATGGATTATCTCACATTAAATGCGCAAAGATCTTATCCAGCAGAAACATAATTCGCTACATTTTAATGTAGAAGATTAAATTCACCATTTTCTTTTCATTTCGCTACGCTTATAAAGCTGTAGTATTTTTAGTTATGTAGATACATCGTTTTTATGATTGTATTGTATCTCTTAATTTTTATTGACCAGGCACACATCAAAGGAATCAGCTCTCTAGTTATGCTATCTGAAGGCACTCTCATATCTGGAGGAGAGAAAGACAGAAAAATCGCCGCGTGGGACTCTTTACAGAACTACAAAAGGATAACTGAGACAAAGGTATATTTTTGCATTTAATGGATTCATTATAAAATAATGGTGTTCTAAAATGATGACAATGACAAATCAGGAAGTCTCAGACCCTCGCTTCAAAGTCGACCGTTGGTGTTTAAACAAATCATCGTCGCCTTCTCCTTGGGACTGATGGCATTATTCAATTTGCCTTTGATAAAAAATAATTATCTGTAGCCAGCTACAGAGCATAGTTAGAAATATTTGTTATTAATAAAACTATGATCTCATTCTCAGTTACCAGACATGGCCGGCGGTGTTCGCAGTATCTACCCGCAAAGGCCGGGACGCAATGATGGCAATTTATACGTTGGCACAACAAGAAATAACATTATGGAAGGATCTCTACAAAGACGATTTAATCAGGTAATACTTTTGGCCGTTTTTTTCGAATTTATATATTTAAGTACCTTTTCAAAAATTAAAACTGAACAATGATAGATATAAACGTAAAAATACCTACTTGTAATCATTTCTCAAGCAATAGGTGACATATTGCTATTATTTTTGTCATTTCAGATAGTATTTGGGCATTACAAACAACTCATGGGCCTCGCTGTTCATCCGGATGACGAAATGTTTGCTACCGCTGGCCACGACAAAAACATCGCTCTCTGGAAAGGCCACAAATTATTATTTGCAACGCAGGTAAGCAGTACGTTCCACTTGACGATCGCAACGACCACGCTCACGACCGCGATATTTACCGTTCCATTTGCTCGTGAGCGTTATGATCGCAAACCCAAGTGGAACGGGTTATGAGGCGTTTTGAGCGTTTAAGTAACAAATACCTATTTTAAAAAAGCTATACAGAGTTAGGTTGCATTATGGGTTAAATCTTGACGGTAAAACATTAAAGTTTTATCGTCTTGTAGTCTGAGATAAGCATTAATAAAATTAGATAAATTTATTGATGTTGAAAAAACCCATTTTACGTTCGAAGTAACAAAAATATCCCTCCATATCATATAATGTAATTTTCTCTGTTGACATTTTTCTTGTTTTGACGTTTCAAAATCCCGCCAATTTTCTCAACGCGCACCACGACCCACCTCTTAACATGGGTCGTCGTGAGCGTATGTCATGACGTCATCAGTGACGTTTTCACCGCGACCACGACGATCGTGATCGTCAAATGGAACGGCGAAATGAGTGTTTTTAGCGCCGTGAACGCTTAATGGAACGCGCCCAAAGTCAAATTAAATTTATGACTCATCTCACATAATTGCGTGTTTTACCGCGGTATTTTACCTATTTTTGAAGTTCAGAGGAGTACATTAACACTAAACACAGGTACTTACGTATTTTATTCACACACAATCTAATCGTGTTCCAGGTCGGTTACGAGTGCGTGTCTTTAGCATGGCATCCAGGAGGTGGCGCCCTAGCCGCGGGAAGTACAGAAGGTCATCTGATTGTTTTAAATGCTGATGCTGGGGCTCACGTAGCCACTTTACGTGTTTGTGGATCTCCTTTGAATTGCTTACATTACAATTCTGGTAATTATCTGGAATTTATACATTTTTCTTGTATTGTTTTGGACATTTATAACCAGTTATCTTTGCTTTTAGCTGGAGATACACTTGCTATTGGCTCACAAAACGGAAGTATATACTTATTCAGGGTGTCTCGTGACGGATTTTCGTACAAGAAGTCGAATAAAATTCGTGGAGCCCAACCTTTAGTCCAACTGGACTGGAGTTTAGATGGAAACTATCTGCAGACTGTTACCGCTGATTATGATTTAGGTTTCTGTAAGTAAACATTTCCTATACCTTTTTTGTAACTTAAATCCTAATAAGTCTTACTTTGCTACTAAACATTTTTTTTCAGGGGACATCAAATCGTTGTCGCCAGAGAAGAGCCCAATAGCAATGAAAGACGTGAAATGGTCCACTTATAATTCTACAGTTGGCTTCCTAGTTTCAGGTATTGTACATACTGTTAGGTACGGGACGGCTCTGCGCTAAGAGAAGTGTCCTTATTTGTAGGATATGTAATATTCTGATAATTAGAAATGGCTCATTGTTTTTTTTTTTTCTTGTTTTAAGGAATATGGAATAATCGATTCTATCCAATGACGACATTGATATCGACTTCAAGTCGTTCTTCTGCTCACGATCTCCTTATAAGCGGAGATCTTGATGGATACTTGCGCTTGTTCAGGTACCTAAATATATTATGTCGAATTATATTTTGCTCGAAATACAAAAAGATAAAGGTATTTATTAATTTGTTTGTTTTGTTTCTTTTTTATCAGATACCCGTGTGCCAGTCCCAAAGCTGAGTACAACGAGGTAAAGGCATACAGTGGCGCAATATACAACGCAAGATTCTTGTTCAATGACCGGTGCTTGGTCAGCACTGGCGGCAGTGACGCCGGGCTTATGCTATGGGAGTTGGTGGACGACTAGCATTCGGATGCGCAGGGGCTGCGAACGCCGGCGGTAATGATAGCGCCCCCCACACCGTCGCCGCCGCCCCACGCGCTCTCTTTACATCCCACTTTTAAAATCCTGGACTTCGACGAACTAGATTGAAAGCGTCTGAAAATCATCAGGATTACAGCCTTCCAAATATACCACGAAATTTTTGACGTTGAGACGATTCAGATACAAAAACTGACAACTAACTTTTCCGATACCACTAACTCTGGAAATAGTTATATTATATCGAAAAAAGAAAACAGTCTAAGTACATCGAAATATGGCGCATTTTCCCAAGTTCGGGACCTTCCGTGATAGTATAAACGAATGCAATACGAGGAGTATGATTAATATTGAAATATTCGTAGATAGTACACGACACACTGCCATTCTTTACTTGCATACATATAAAATAAGTATGTAGGAGCATAGAAATCACGCTTATTATGATTCCAAGCTTGAAGATTATTAGTATATTAAAGAGATTATTGGAAAAACAAGTGAAGCATATAATATTATATGTATATGTATTTAAATGTATGTTGACATGGAAACAACGAAATATGTAATCTTTATATTAATTATTATAATATAAAAAGATCAAAAATTGATTCGGGAGAATCTAGTTTTTTAAGTAAACGAAAAAGTTTAAAACAGGGATAATTTATCACTGAAAATCGTTGTGAAACTCATGTCAAGTTATAAATACTCGATGAGAAATAATTTGAAAAATTGGATACCTTAAATCGACTTCAAACCTTTTAAGGCGGTCCTAATAAAAATGAATAGTGCCTGAGGCGCTATAACCACTCTTTCATATGTGCACGTCATACAATATGTATATAGACTAAGCGACTCGAATATATTAAAAGCACAATGTTTTTGATAAAATTTCTTTTAATATCAAAACACATATCACGATATTGTTATGAACATATTTATTACTTATGTGGTAAGACACAATAATATAATAATATAATATTTTCTATATTCATTTCTTTTAAAGGAAAAAATAATTTATTTGATAATCGTTAATCGTAGACTTTTCATAGTTACCTGTATGTATTAAAAGATGCCTATTTTATCTGAATGAAATAAAAATGATTTAAGAATACTGAACGAAAAATATATAAATTAAATGTATGTCTGAGGAAGTAGTCAGAACTTAATTCTATATAGTTTACACTATTAATTGAAAATCACAAGTTTACTGACAATATCAAAACTAAAAATCAATTAAGGTGTAAACTACTTGAGAATTAAGTTCTAACTACTTCCTCCGACTTGTATATCATGTTTGATTATTTTGAAATTAAATTGGTCTGTAAATTTAAAATTTTAAACAGTTGTTGCCATAGCATGGCGTGTCTTTATTTAATTTATTCTCATCTTCCTAAAATCTTGTTTCTTACGTGCTATTGACAGAAGTCAATACCAATTAATTAGTGATTTATTTTAAAATTAAATAATATAATGCGTCTGCAGTAACGAACGTGTGTAAATGTTTCCATATAACAGATATTCTAATTTATTCATTTATTCCCATTGATTTTATCATAGTAGGTATCAAAATACTATTTATTACCATAATTTTATTTTTATGCAAATCATTTAGTGTGATATAGCCCGTAAATGCCACTAGCATTACATTTAATACCTTTATATTTTTTGTAAGCAGTCATAAAAAGAAAAATATGTAATGATAAATCATGCACCTATGCAATTAGATAATATGAATAGAATTTAAGATAAATATTATGTAAACGAACGAATCAAATATTTAATAAACGATGCATCTTTACAAACACTTTTATTATGACAAAGTTATTTCTTTTCCATCATCATTATTTAAATTCAGCTCAGAAAATGCAACGCGGTATATCTGTGGCGGTAGGTACTAGGTATCTATCTAGTTTATTGGTATGTGCCTAATGGTCTGTGACTATCTATAAGTCACCTAAATTCTATTGGCGAAATTTGGTAGGTACTACAAATAAAATGGTAAAAAAGTATCTGTCTATTAACGCGTTGTTTGAGATATGTTTTAGTAATATAAACAACAAGATGTATACTCGTAATCTTAGAATATTAATAATATGTTCAATATATTAAAATGATAAGAGAGAAAAACTGTTCCTAATAATTTGACAACAGCGCGAGCATTTTCGACGCCAGAAGATCATGGACGTATTATACAACCGTACGTACATGAAGATTAAAAACGACCTATACATCACGCTTAAATTCTGTGATAGAGGTATATTTTTCGATTCATAGTCATATTACATTGGAAAGTTAACACTGAATTTGAATTATAGAAATAGGAATATATTACAATCTACGACAGATTTCAATCATGGTTTGATTCCTTTAACTAGGATTACAACTTGAATGGGACCACAAACATATGTTAGTAATTTAATTCAACTTCACAGCATGAGCATAAACTCAAACCTAAATCTAAAACTAATTATTTAAGTAAAATACTTGATTATGAGGATAAAAAACAATACATTCAATCATTTGGCGTAAATAATCAAACACATTATAGTAAATAACTTTAAATATACATACATATCTTATGCATATTACCTAATGCCGGCTCTACCTTTTTGTAGACATAACATAGGTAATATTTTATAGTGTCTAATTTTGTACTGACTATATTTAAATATTTATTTAAATATCAAAACTCTTATGTAATATAATATTGTACATTTATTGATACATAACTCACGTCTAAATGCTATATTTATAAGTTTCTCGGCTTTGGAACGCGACTCCCGAGTTTTGCTAACATCTGTCAGTTTTACGTGCCGAAATTTTTGTGTGCTCCGAAGTGTTTGAAGTTTGAGCATTAATAGTGTTTGGATCATGACGAAACCACGGCCATGTGGTTGCAAAGGTTGCAGAACCTGTTTAATATGCGAGACTCAATACGGCGCTGAGAATTTGAAACTTCAACTTAAACTTGACCACGAAAAAGGTTATGTTTATTGTCCTTTCTGCAACAAAGCTTGGAAAGGATGGGATTTAGACTCGTACAAAGAGCATCCTTATCATCAAGGAGAACCTATAGAGTATCCTGGTGTGTATATTCAACTAGATTTCCTTAGTGAAGATGAGGAAAAAGAACTTATGGATAATATTGATGAGGTGCCGTGGGACATTTCACAGAGCGGGCGAAGGAAGCAAAATTACGGACCAAAGGCTAATTTTAAAAAGAAAAGAGTTGTTCCCGGCCAGTTCGGCGGTTTCCCTAGATTTTCTAAATACATTCAAGAGAGGTTTGACAGTGTTGATTTATTGAAAAATTATCAGGTGATAGAACAGTGTTCTCTGGAGTACGATCCGCGAAAAGGCGCCTCGATAGACCCACATATCGATGACTGTTGGATATGGGGCGAGAGAATCGCCACAGTAAATTGTTTGTCAGACACAGTGCTCACTATGACGCGTTTTAAAGGTGAGAATACAAAATACAATCTATATTGTGCTGAGGAGTATCCACCTCTCCTGAGCAGAGATGGCAGATTTTTGAATGATTGGGAAAAAGAGCAAACAAATGCATTGGAAATATGTAAATCACAACTGCCTGCAGATGTCATTATCAGGATACCAATGCCAAGGTAATGTTTTTTTATCATTTTTTATAATATCCTATAGAAAGACCTGATTTCACAATAATATGATCATTCAGTTTTTTTTAAATATGGAATTTGCTACATGAAGTCTTAAGTCTCAGCTAATAGTACTATGTGTTTAACAGTTATGACTCAACCAAAAAAAAACTTAAAATTGTTTTTACCATTAAAAACTGTCATCTCTCGAATTTCATGGAAATAACATTGTGCAATCAAAGTGAAACTTATATGATACTGTAGGTAATTAATACTAACTGTTTTTAGATATTTAATACCACCTGATTTTAATATAAGTTGAAATGTTTCTATTTAAATTTCTATACTATTAATCAATGTTATTTCCTTGTTGTGCAATAGAACTACTAATACAAACTGTTTTTGGATGTAATATAATTACACCTGATTTTAATATACCTTGAAATTTCTCTATTTAAATTTCTACACTATTAATAAATTTTATTTCTTTGTTGTGCAATAAAAATATCATTTATTATTGTGTCTTTAAGAGTTTATAATTGGAGTACATTTCATTGTTGTTTAAGTGTAACTGCTTAATATTTCTATAAAATTAGGTTCAACTCGTAGATAATGCTTCAGACTGTAAGTTTCCCATAGATGCACTGTATTGTGTAATGTGTAAATAATAAATAAATAGATGCTGAACAATAGCATTCTTTAATTATTTGCATGGTGACTTATTGAAAGCTAAAAATATGTACTTAAATAAATTGTAATTTAAAAGAATTGAAAATATTATTTTCTTATTCACAATTTACTGATTTTTGAAAGTGCATAAATTGTATCTGCAATGACATAAAATATATATAAATTTTATTTGAATTTAAGTAAATGAAGCCTGAATAAGTATTTGAGTAGGTGAAAATAATTTTGTTGAGTGCCATTAACATTCTATCCGGTCACAATTACCCACAATCACATACAGTATTTCACTGTGCAGTTTTACAGAACCCATTTGTTAAAATTAGGAAATTATATTTGCTTGAAATAGTTTTGTACTAATGGACTTTGAAAATAAACTACACTACCAACTTTGTTTAAAAAAATAAATTGCAAGACACTAAATGTTTCCTATAGATGGCTAAAATTGTTTTTGTGTTAATTGATGAGCATAAATCAATTGGCATGACATTTGCTCCTTGTACCTGTCGCTTTGAAAAGCCATTAACAAAAAAAAAACAAAACCAGAAAAAAAAACCTTATGAAATATTAAAAAAAATACTATTGCTGTTATAGTTAATAACTTAAAAAATGCATACTTATTGAATATTCACATCACATTATTAGTTATTAATATGTTTCAAAGTTTTTATTAGCATTGATAAACTGCTGCAATTAAAATTATAATACTTAATAGTGGGTTTCAATACATTTTGGATATAATTTACATAAAATCAGTTCTTATAAATCTCCAGCATTGACACTACACACTGTTAAGGCCAAAATATTTAAAAGTTAATAGTCAAATTTATTTATTTTAAATTATTTATTGCAAAATACATTTTACGATTATTAATATTGTACAATAAGGGAATAATTTAACAGTTCTTTAATATTTTTTATGGTGTCCCAAAGCATATTCTCATTTTTCTATATTATAAAGATAATTTTCCTTCAAGTAATACCAGGTAATCAATACATTTATTTGCAAATATATGGACCAAAATTACAACTGAGTTTATTAATGTTGTTAAATTATCCTCTTTTTCAAGTCTATAAACAAATTAGAACCAGTTAGAAGACATATTATATTGTATTGGTATTCTACAAGTTCTCAATGCACTTGTTTTGCTAAATGACAAGATTTAAGTACTAAAAATAGTTTTTATAGCCAATAGAATTGAAATTTAAGTGATATTATTCCTGATCATAATCTCTAATTTAGTTAATTTTGCCATTTCCAGACATGACAGAGATGTCAGAATTGATGTTGAACAATATTCACCAGGTATAAATTATAAGAAAGTCACTCCCATTGTTCTGTTATACAACCATTTTCCATCCAAAAGCTAACTGCTGGTATCACTTTAAAACATTTCAATGGATTTCATCATATTACAACATATTTTTACTTCATGTAATTATAGTTAATGAGCATTTTATAGCCTTGTGAACTACCAACAACATGACCAATTACACAGCAAATAACAATGTATTTTTTTTTTCTGGTTAATGATATAAAGTAATAAAAAATAGATTGTACATAAAAATATTATACTCAGTCAAATCCGACATCTAATAGACTTTAAAACCTAGGGATATTAGTTAACCCCACATGGCGATACCGAACCATCTTTTACATTTGCCACAGAAATAAACTTGGTAAACGGTGGGTGGCAAGAATGTCACTTCGGGGATATAAGGTGTCTATGTATGACCCTACAGCGTGAAGAAATAAAATCTAAATAGCTTCAGCTAGTTAGACGCCGACTGTGAAACGAGTGGACGCGGGTTCGATCGTCGCGCCGAGATAAATGCGATTCACAAGTATCTATTCTGTCTAGCTGCCTTATTTATAGACAGTTTTAAAACCTATTTTAGCTAATACAAAAGTCGTTCGAACGGGACAAAACAGTCGATAACTAAAATATGTTTTAAATCTGACTATGAATAAGGCAGTAGGTGTTTGTGAGACCGAAAAATCTTGTAGTTTCTAAGACCTGCATTGGAGGTTTTGTATCTTAGTGTGAGGTCAATGTTTATAAAAGTGGCTGTTCGGTTTATTTATTTATTAACACCTCTATATTTTCTCATTTTTATTATTAGTATGATTTTGCATTACAGGAGATCGCTACTGGTTATTTACGGAGAGCCTCGATATCACTGGGAGCATTGCGTTCTTCGAGAAGACATCACGTCTAGAAGAGTATGTATAGCATATCGTGAATTCACACCACCGTACATGAGAGGCGGGGCACAAGAGGAACTAGGAAACGAAATAACAAACAGAGCAAAAATATTCTGGAACCATGAAGCAAAACTGAAAGAGATCCAATGTGGACCTAAGTTTTTAATTGATTAAATTATTACCAAATACACATTTTCGTCGTAAAATTACTTATAAAAAAGTATTCATCATTTTGTTTTTATTGTAGAATTCGCAATTAGGATGTATGATATTTTGTCTTGATTTTTAATAAAGCTTTCCATCAAAAGATGGAATACGCCAACACGCTGGCCTGATGGCGCAAAAATACTTTTTTGTGATAAACATCTAGTTATTTATATTTAATTTATTACTGGTAATTTAGAAAATTAACGGATTAGTGTTTGGTCATTTTTGATTATAATTATAGTTTCATTATCTCACAATGCATAATATAGTATGGGTGTAATAGAATTTCAACTCTGCATCATATTTGATGGGCAACTAGGTCTCTATAACGTATAAAAATTATAATTTTGTCAAATGAAACAAATTGACTTAATTTGATTTCTACGACGGTTACTCTACCAAATAATTTTTAAGTAGATTATTATAATCTTATCATTATAATGTCGCCCAATTCCAAAACTACACGAATAATCAATGTTTCTAATGATTTTGGATAAGATACAACTATTTATTTCGACAGCCTTCGACAGGCTGTGAAACGAGAGGCCGCGGGTTCGTTTCCCGCACCGAGACAAATATTTGTGTGAAATACAAGTATTTGTCTTGAGTCTGGGTGTTTATGAGACCAAAAAGTCTCTCGTAGTTTCTGATACCCACCACACAAGAGTCTATCTTAGTGTGGGGTCATATGTATTGGACTTTTGGGTAAATTGAATTATAAATATTTGACACAAATTCTAATGTATTCATGTCGAGCACATGGTAGAAGTCGCAATCACATATTAGATATCACTATCTAAAAGATAAGATAATTTGTTGATTATGTAGGAAATGTCAACATTCCGTGTATTTTTTTAAATTCATGCATTTGATTAAAATGTAAAACATATGATTTCGAATATAGATCTCTGTTTGTGTGTCTTTAGTTTTGTGTACAATTTCATGGATGTGTATTTATTTATTTGGACTAATTATAATTAATAATAGTTTTAAAAAACATATACAGTATGGACATTGTAATAAACGAAGTACTATTCGAATTATTATATAACTTTGCTAAAGTTGAATCGTCTTATCAACTAATTTGCATTGGTCATTGGGTCAGTGTACTACTTTTGAGCCAAAGACCTTAATATAAAAACATAATGGGATATGTTATCGAGTATTTTAATTAATTTGTAAATTCTTTTGAAAATAGTTGGTTAGATACCGGCTGTGAAACGACATTGTGGGGTTGACCCCCGCGCCGAGACAAATATTTGTATTAAAAATTATTTGTTTCGAGTTTTTGTGGGACAAAGTCCCTGTAGTTTCTGATTCCCACGACATTTTATGTCTTATTGTGGGATCGGTATTATGTGTGAGACTGTTGTGTATGAATCATTATTTAGTATTATTAAACCAGTGTTTATTCTAGCATTACATGTAGTAATTAATAAATCATCAGTATATGCACTCATAATTAGTTTTTCATTTTGTTGTTTTCCCCTTCGATATAAAAATTAAAAACAGGAATTTGTAGCTGCGGCGTATTATTGCAGTTCGGTATCATTTTTCTGACCTTTAGTTGCCAAATGTGATTAAAACAAAGATAATGAACTAGTAACACAAAAATAAAAATGACGCAATTTTTTATTTTAAATCTCCTGCACAGGTCAATGGCTCCAAAGTTGTTTGAAGCTAGTTTTATATCTAAATGATAAAAAAAAACAATTGGGAATTGGATTTTATTACGTTCTCAAGGTCATGATTGTATCCTAAAAGGTAGGCAGAGAATATACTAGAGCCACCCAGAGTTCCCCGAACTTATTGTATTCCCATATGGCTAATAGGACCCGGGCATGGCGCTAGACATCAATTCCAGTCCCGAACAACTATGAGATTAATTAATCTCGTAAAATAGCGTCCGACCTGGAAATCGCAGTCAGAACTTCGCGGTTCGCAACTCGAACCTAGGTTCTCCCGGTTAAGGCCACGTTTGCTCTTATTCAGTGCAATTTCCCCGTATATAGAATGTACTCTGTGGTGCAATTTAAATAAATAAAAACAACGTTTAACATTTACATATTGACACTTCAGTCCAAAAGCGAACCTACCTTAATCGTCAATATATTAAGATTCTAATTACGAAGGTCAGAAACAATGATGAACACCCAACCCGATGCAAATATGTGATATTTTGTTATTTTCGGTTACACAAAAAATTTACTCAGACCGGAAGTGGAACCCGGCAGCTCACATTCTTAAGATGCAAATACTTCACCATGAAGTGTCCTTTTAATTGTCCCTGACCTATGTAGATAAGTTAAAAAATGTTAATGTGACCCGACGAAAATAAAAAGCTAATTGCCGTATGTTTCTGGCATGTTTTTATGTAAATTGAACCAATTTCGGTCAAGTTCACGTCTGATGTTGCACAATGAGTGGACACATGTCGGGTATTTGTGATAGGTCAGCTAATTTAACAAACTGTTTGTTCGATGGTCAGTGATTACCTTTAGACATCCAAAATATTTAAACTATAAAGTCGCGCTTTTCGCATTTTACTCATCACACGAAACACCACCGAATGTGTACAATGAATATAATTTACCAATTTTGACAGCCCCCGTGGCGCAGTTGGTTAGACGCTGGCAGTGAAACAAGAGGCCGCGGGTTCGATGCCCGCGCCGAGTCAAATGCATGTGAATCCGACAAATATTGTCTCGGATATGTGTTTTTGCAAGACTGAAAAGTCTCGTGGTTTCTGATAACCAGAACAATAAATAATAATATTAATGTGGGGTAGACTATGTATGTGACTGTTGAGTGTTTTTTCAGTTATGTATATATTTTATAATGTACTAGCACATTATACCTATAATCAATTTAGAAGCTGATTTGACATTAAACGATTATACTCGTAATGGTAATTTTTGACATCGTGTATTGAGTAATGTATAAAATCAACTATGTGAAACACTAGGGCAGCGTGGTGAATAAGTCATAAACCATGCTCAAAGGACGAAAGTTAAGTAGAGGGTATTAGTAAATTATTCAAAAATCATATTAATTAATGAAAATAAGAATTATTTAAAAATACAATTTTACAAAATAAAACTTAACCTATTCTAATAAATCCTCTCACACCTCAATATTCTGCACGTCTATGAACAGATAACAGACATTAATTATTTGAAATATGAAATATTTTTTATAATAATAATATGTGAAGAAAAATATTAACACTCCAAATTTTAACGTATATTTTGGATTGAAATAAAACTATTTTTACGGATTTTATCGCGATTTGGTTTAATTTTTACATTTTTTAACTTCCCGACGTGAGTCCGCCCCGTGACCGCGAAAGCTGGAAAGCAATCGAAACGTCGGGAAGTTAAATGTAAAAATTAAACTAAATCGCGATAAAATCCGTAAAAATAGTTTTATTTCAATGTGTAACATTCGCGTAAATCTAAGAAACCAGTATATTTTGGAGTTCTAGTGCCAAATGCGTACAAAAACATCAAATATTTATTTTAGGATAACCTTATCAAAAATATATTATTGGCAATTACGAAAAACTCCATAAAATATGTACAAGTCATCCACGTATGTAACAATAATGTCAAGTTTAAGATCATTCTAGTTCGGTCAATCTTGGAGAGAGCTCAAGTCTGTCAGGAACGAGTTGGGAGTGAGGATGTGAGAGGATCCGATGACCACCTCCCAGTTCTTCGCAGCTGTCACTTCGTAAGCGCAGCGGATCTCGGAGTAGCTCACACCTGTATGAAAAATAAAAACTAAATTTAAATAAAATCCTCGATTTATCCTGATACAGTAGACAGAGGTATCTAGAATGTAACAGTCTAAGATCTTATTTTCCATCTCTCATTCTACCAAGCGTTCTCCTAGCTCATACTAGGGTCTGAATACCTACTCAACCTTGGTCGTTTCGCCCGTTCTTGAGTATTGACTGCAGTGGCGAAGCCTCCAAGTATGCCGATTATTTCCGGCTTCCCTTTTGTAATTTATGTGTCTTATAAACTTATATTAAATGTATATAAAATTAATAAACATATTAATAAAATAAAAAAAAATTAAAAACCAGAAATATCGGTTTCCCTTTTGAAAAAACTCAACCTTCGCCACTGATTGACTGTGAATATATTGCCTTTTATTCCTTCGTTATATTTTTTTCGGTATACTCGATAGGCTACGGCGCATCGCCATGTCGCGTACTAGTTCCTAAAGACTTTATTCTGGGATCACAAAGTGTAAATAGTTATTCAAACATTACCTCCAACGACGAAGATAATCAAACGTGGTACGTTCTTGGCAGCCTGTGGTTTATCCTTATGCCAGTGTCCATAGCGCACGCTGAAATGAAGAAACTCATTTACTACCAGCATAATGGTAATTTAGGACTGTTAAATTAGAATCTATATCTATCTATCTATATCAGCCCATATACGTCCCACTGCAGGGCACGGGCCTACTCTACAATCGAGGGAATCGAGTGAGAGTGGTTAGGCCATATAGCGATTTTAAATTGGAATATGTCAAGCAAATTGCAGCCTTAGTGGTGTATTGATTCAGAAGCCAGCTATGAAACGTTCACAAGGTCGATTTTCGCACCGGGAAAAATGTTGGTGACAACCACACCAATTTATTTAGTATTGGTATTGAGACCAAAATATTAAATGTTTGGATAAATACAACATTAGAATGTACCTGGTCGGTGCTTGTTGACTGGTGGTTTGTGCGCGTTCACCCAGAAACGGGAAGTAACGTTCGTCTAATGTATCCTCAATCACGTCCTCCATTATATCCTGAAAGATTTTGGATTTAAATTTAACGCAACTTCTATTGTGTACTGATAAAAAAAATGTAGTATAATGGTTTCTTAGATTTACGCGAATGTTACACATTGAAATAAAACTAATTTTTACGGATTGTATTGCGATTTGGTTTAATTTTTACATTTAACTTCCCGACGTTTCGATTGCTTTACAGCTTTCGTGGTCACGGGGCGGACTGAGGTATTAGTCATCCGCTCAGTGACTGTTACAATTAAACTACCCTTAATTTTCAATTATTAAATTAAAAAGTTAATTTAAAAATAAGTATTTACTGGTGATTAAATCAATCTAAGCAACGAAGCGACCATAGTACACAATGATGAAAATTGTCATAGCGGCTTATGGTTGTGTGCTACTTTCACGGCCTTATTCATAAACCGATTTAAAACCTATTTTAGTTATCGAATGTTTTGTCTTCTTCGCTCAAACTAAATTCTAAAGTCGTTTGAAAGGGAAAAATCATTCGTTAACTAAAATAGGTTTACAATCTGTCTATGAATAAGGCCGTTAAAAGTTCAAACAACATTTTACAGTATTACCTTGATAACAGGTGTCACTTTAGACATTTGGTAGGAGTGTTGTGGTACCCTCTCCTTCCTTGGTACTTGATACTGCTTAGCTTGGTGGCCCTGGAATCAAATATTAATAATTTTGGCGCTTTATAGAATGTTAAAGAGATCCAGAATCACATTTATCTAATTTTCTAAAACTGTAATATATTTTTTTCTTATTGCATTTAATATAATAAAAACCACACGATTTCAAGAGCGATTCCCATAAAAAAAATGCGATTTAAAAAAAGCAAGAATTTGAGTGTCCAATATGAGCCGTAAAAGGCTTTGAATAAATGAACTTATTTGACTCACAATAACATTGACTCCAAGATGGGCGAGGTTCAGCAACGTTTGCTGGTCCGAAGCTGTCAGATTCCCATGCGATACCAGCTTATTCAAGTTTTCTTCTGATATTCCGTTCTTAGCCATTATGTACAGCGCAATTATTCGCAACTTGTTGAAGTTTGACACGTTCTGTAAACAAAAGTTGTCCCAGACTGTCATGCCTTTTCATAATAGCGCCATCTAGCAGCGAACAAAATATCATCATTTATATCATTAATTACTATCACTATAATGAATTTAAGTATGCACACGGCGACATAAAAATGTTATTTTTAATTGTTTTTATTAGGTGCTTTTTAGATATTATATTTAACGCTGAATGCACTGTGTTAAAGTATGTTGGAATATTAAATTATAGATTTACATTATATTAGTTATTACCTGGTCTACAATAATGGGCACAATACGTCTCATGTGATCTTGAATTTTTTCGCCGTCAGTGTCAATTCCTGTGGCAAGTTCCTGAAATTAATGTGATAATTTAAGCGAAGAAAAACGACAAGAACACGACGCCACGGATTTGGTGCTACACGGTCTGGGTTTTGTGAGAAAAGTCTTTAGTACTTTCTAATACCAACGACATAGGACGTTTATCCTATGGCGTTAGGACTATGCGTGTGAACTGTGACTGTTGGCTACACTTATTAATTATATTTGTTATTATTAATATCTCGACTGATTTGATTTGATTGACTGCCTCGGTGGCGTAGTTGTATTACGGTACCGTTACAAAGTTGAGGTCTCGGGTTCGAGTCCCGGGTCGGGCAAAGTGATATTCGATTTTTCTATTCATTATCAGCCTGGAGTCAGGAATTTGTGCCCGATATAGCGATAGGCTCGCCCCCTATCACATCGTGGGACGGAACATACAAGGCGAAATGTGGGTGTCCTGGTGGCACCTCTGCCTACCCCTTCGGGGATAAAGGCGTGAGTTTATGTATGTATGTATGTATGTATGTATGTATTATTAATATGTGGTTTATTAATAAGAATTATAATGTACCTCCTCTACTTTGCACAGCAGTAGTTTCTGGGAGCCGATGTCTTGTTGCAGACTGCACGCTTCTATGCAGTCTTCGGCAAGACGGAGGTGCGTCGCGTATTTCGACAGTTCCTTTTGGTACTGAGGCATTCTCTTTATCATCTGAGATAAATCTCGCATTGAGTTGTTGTCATCTGAGAAAAAAATCAAATAATACAGAAGTTTTATAATTTTGGTGGGTGTAAAAATGAAATTAGAAATAAAATTACTTGTAAAAAATTGAATTTTTGTTCGAATTTATGTACTATCTGTATCAGCTCATATACGTCCCACTGCAAGGCACGAGCCTCCTCTACAACCGATAATACGATTGAGAGGGGTAAGGCCATATAGTACTATAAATTATGGTTATTCAAATATAAAACAGCTTATGGGCACCAAGTTTTATTCGCCTTACACAAAAAAGTTGTTGCGGGCATCTTTTTAGACCTTATGGTAAAGTGGATGCTATTAAAAAAATCCACGTATTCTGTATAGAAATTAAATTTGAAACTTAATTATTAAGTTGATATAATAAATCAAGTCATCGTACCGCCCATCTTTTTAGACTCAGTGAATTTCTTCAAATTAGTGGTGACTAGATTAGACACTACGGCAATGTGCTGGTGTCTCAACTGCACCCACAATTCGTCGCTTTCATCCAAAAGGACTTCTTTCACCTGCCCTTGAGATGCCTCATACCTAAAAAGTGGAATTGTAATGACAAATTGATGATACAATTTTCATATCAGAAGTAGGTAGGACCTACTTAGATTGAAGCATGCTGGCATCATTATATCGCCTAATTGGATTTAGGATTATATTTTTGAAAATATAGTAAAAGTATTTAGCAAATTACATAATCAAAATCATAAAGAGCTAACGGTTAATAATTGTTATTATACAAAATCGCACGATTTTTTTTATTCTTTCTTTAATTTTTTTACGTGCCTGTAAACGTCATTCTCGATGGGCAGCAAGTCATAAGCCATGGCTTGGAAAGTCAGCTCGTGTAGAAGTGGCGACACGCAGTCGAAGCCACGATCCAGAATAAGTAATTGTGATTGTCTCTTCTCCGCTACTTCCCCCATTGTAGGATCGTCTGCCTGAAACGACTCTTTTAAGAATATTGCTATAAAAACAACTATTGTTTTAACTTTAAGTTTATACCTTGAAGACATCCAACTTCTGCTGGACAAGTTGGGCCAGTTCTAGGTTTTGTCCCCATTCACTAAAAAAAAATGATAAATGGTGAATAAGCCTCATGCACTTTTGACACATCAATTCGGTATTTGTGACTAGATGGCGCTATTATGAGTTGTTATCTAGCGGGCTGCTTTCATTTCAATATATAAAAATACCATGTCACTCAATTCGCCATTTGAGTTTCTACTTTTTATATGAGAATGTAACAGTATTATGTGTATGTCTCTCCAATCAGCAATATACTTGCTATAATCAAGAATGGTATATCATAAATTTTTTGCAACAAAATAAATTAGTTCATATATTACTTGCGGTATCGTATAGAGGGATATTCTCCGAGGGTAGCGCACAGTGTCGCTATCTGTTCTGCGGCGCGCTCCATGCTGGCAGGCCGAGAATCAACTTGCGAAGGGTTGTACATGCATTGAAACGACTCGGGGGAGTCAAGGGTAAATACCTGAAAATGTGTTACCTAAATTATCACCTAGATTGTAGCTTTAATACATTATTTGAATTAAGCTTTCACGATTCAGTTACATAGAGTTAAAAACATAGTAATAATTAAACTACTGTTTCCTGTAACTTAAAAAATGGTCAGACGAAAATGTCGACATATTTTCCATGCTCAAGCTTTGCAAATCAACACTTTGCAAGGCCTGTAGATATTCAAAATCAAAGACAGTAACCTTATTTGATAAAATCACGTAGTAAAGAAATAAACAATGTACTATTATCAAGCAGGTTGATGCGAATAATACTATCGATATATACAAACAAACCTGCTGTTCATACGGTATGTATGCTATATTAATTTCCTTTAACGTTTTGATGTATTTAGCTACTCGACCATGAGACAACTCATTAAACAGAGCATCGGGACAAGCTGCAAAATAAAATCAAACATGCAAACCTAATATATTACAATATACATTATTAACTACTATGATGAATCAAAAAAGGATAAAACAAAAAGTGCTTTACACAAAGCATTAAGTTGCATAAGGGACTTTTACAAACTTAAATAAAAAAATATTATATATCTGTTAAAATGCGTACATTATACGAACACATAGCAAAAACAACTGACAGCCTTAAAAACGTGTCTCATTCCCGCGCAAAACCCACTCTATTTGCAAGAGCTGTCTGCTAGAAGCGCTAAATTGTGTCCGCATGTGAAGGTTATTGACATGCGGAGTGACGTATAATAAATAGATCAAGCCGCTGGCACACCCACACCCAGTGGGAATTCTCGAAAGATAATTTTAAACATTTTCCTGTCATTTATGCGTTTTTGCGTATACTATTATTTAAAAGCATCAGCTACTTGGCATTTAAATTACTTGAATAAGTCCCTCGTTTAATAAAGACTATTTTATTTCATTTAAAACTAAGCACAACCTAATATTTTTTTTTTAAACTAAGCGTGCAACATATTCAACTTATACATTAATAGTAAAAAAATTACCTTCAGTGAAGAAAACATGGGCAGCCTTGTACATGGTGCCCTCACTTGTAGCGAAGTCATTCATCAGAGCATGAACTGATTTCTCTGTCGGTGTGATCAGGTATATAGCATCCATAGTGCCTAGTGGCTCCCGTTTTTTATGTATATCCTCCACCACTACAAAATAGGAAAATTCCTTAATTATATTTAATACTAAGAAAACCTTATGATGTTGGTCTGAATCAAGAGGTTTATTATTTATCTTTAGGTTCAAACATTCAGCTGTGAAAAATGTTGTCCACCCATATATTTTCTCCTTACTATAATCCAAGATCCTTTACATAAAGCAGGATAATCTGTTTAGAAGTCTGACGTAACTGTGTCGAATGACGAATGTTAATGGTTCTCTGCTAATCAGTATTTGATATGATGGTATCATGCTAACTATATGAAGTGCAATATGGTCCCTTTGTTGTGCTAGTAAGAAAATGAATATTTTGCTAAAGAAGTTTCTCATATCGTACCTTTTTCATTTTTAACTTACAAATAAAAATGTTGGTTTCCTAGCACTTACATGTGATCCCCTCATCGGAGATGTCAGCCATCTTGCAGCATGCAGAGAGAATGCGCATGGAAAGTTGGTCTAAAATAAGGACCCTCCACTTAATGGGGTGAGACTCTTTAGGCCCTTGGTAACAGATGACCTCACTCATTATCTCTGGGAAAAAAAGAAAAATTCAAAGTTGCATCTAGGCTTTAGTGATAAAAATTTAGATCACTGAGAAAGTCTTGATGTTTCTAGATCACATTGTCAGTGTACAAGCTAGATCCAATGCTGTACATAGCGATTTTCTAAACTTTGTCTTCCAAACCAATCTCCTACTGGGTTTGTCTGACGGGCCATAGCTATATCTTTAGGATATCTAATGACAGATATGCCAAGTTTTTTCATTTATTGGCTATTTCCATGCATTCGCTTATCAATGCAGTTTTAAAAGTCATTGAGATTGTGAAATGACCAACCCCAAATTCTTTTCTCAGAGATGGGTCTGAGATCCTACTAAACACAGTCGAAGGAGTTATGAATCATGTTGGTCACTATAACCGGACAAAATGTTATAGAAATGGATTATAATAGGTGACATGTCACTATGAGCAAAGTCGTTGTATCCAACTATGTTATAAAGAACTTTATATAAAAACCACACTTTGCTGTGTAATTATGTTTTATTAAACAATTGGCCAATATTCTACTGTTTATACAGGGTATATCAAGACCGCGACCGAAAACGAAGTCAGGTGGTAGTATTAGTGACTTCAGACACAATGCAATGAAAAATTTCGCAAAAAAAATCGTCAACTTTTTTTTGGTAATTTTTACTTATCGTTGTATTTGGCTGTTATATACATAGTTTTCCTAAAATAATGATGTTCACCTTTTTATTTTTTAAGACGCAATGGTACGATAGGGTTTAAAATACTATTTTCGCAATAACTAGATTTTTACTACACAAAAACAATGATTTTCAAAAAATTACTAAAAAAAATCTGTCGCTTATTTTGCGAAATTTTTATTTGCATTGTGTCTGTAACCACTAAAACTACCACCCGGCTTCATTTTCGGTCGCAGTCTTGATATACCCAGTATTTTAACACATAATAATCAAACAAACAATCAAATTGTTGTGAAAGATTTAAAATTACAAAATTATTTGTCGTTTAATATACATTAAAAAGTATTAAATTATTTAAAAAATTGTTATTAATATCCAATAGGATATTAGCAGAATAATTCAAATTTATTTTTAATATATATTCCTATTGTCTAGTATGTTGTTGTCTCAACGCTGATGTAATCCATTGTTTTTAAACATGACACATCAGTGGGTATCTGATGCAATACAAATTTAGTGTTGAGGAAAATATTAAATACTTACTTTCTAAACAGCATATTGAAAAAAGATAATTCTATTCATGGAGATCGTAGTTTAATAAATACTTTGTAGTAAATTACACATGTTAACTAAATTTCCGAAAACCGAAAAGTATTGTAAAACAATAGTAAGATTTCTGAAAATGCAAGTTTACAAATATACAATTTATAGATTAGGTACGATAACGGTGTGAATGTTAGTCATTGATAAGATATTTGCATTTTTCCTTCCAATTCTTAGTATTTGCAACTGAAGAATAATAATGTTATTTATACACACAAGTCACAACTGAACTAAAGCTTTCCAACAACCATTATTAAAGGAAACATAATAAGAATTCCTATAATTAGAAATTGTTTAATAACTTACTTTGGCCGACAAGTGTTTTTAAAGGCATTTTGAATAACACAGGTAACAAACTGTTAATTAAAAACAATTAGGTAAACAAAAATAATTCAACAAATGACTAACTCCGAAATGTCAAACAAGCCAGATGACATTGACAGATGCCGCATGTCTTATGACCAGTGAAGTGATTGCGTGTATTTGTATCGATAAACAAAAATGGCATACGTTTAGACATGTTTTTATTTTTTTTGGTTCAGTCTAAGAGGAGATGTAATAAATAAAACAAAGTAATGAAACTTTATTTGCTAAAGTGTTAAAAAATTTGTTTTTGTAATTAACAATGTATATGCTATAAAATGAAATTAATTAGCAGTAGAAACACAATAGTGAATAGGACTGCCCTGTGGTTCAAAGGAATAAAAATTTCACCACGGTACTACCAGCCCGTCGTAAGAGGCGACCTAAACAGGTCATCGGGGTCGCTGGGCACACTGTAGGGGCGATGCACCCTTACCTGCAGTGACTCCAAAATAGGCGGCCGCGGCATAGCGGCCTCGTCTCTGTCATTGACGACAATAAAATTTTAAAGGGACGTCAATAAACATTCATAAATGGGGAGCATCCTTGTCCACTACTAGAAGGACCACCTATGATTTTTCGCCGCGTGATTACGCGGACGTAAACGACGCGACGGGCACTTTTCGTCCTAGGACGTCCAGTGCCGTCCATAATGCGAGTGACGGTCACCGAGTCGGTATGCTGCCGTAGGTGTTGTGAGGGACGCGCTTCGACCACAACATCCCCAGCTTGCCGGGCTGGCAGGCCAGTGACACTAACATACTCCTTTGGGCCTCCCCCGGGGTTACTGGAAGGGAAGCTTAATAGTTTTTCCTCTTGCACAAAAAATGGGTAAAAAGGATCTACACTTTGTAATAATTATCGATATATCTATAGTTGTATGGTTAATCCATCACTAGAGGAATTTATGACGTTTCATTACACGCATAAATTATATTTCGCTATTTTTTATTTAAATCTATGTATGTAGATTTCCTTGACTTACTGCACTGAAATAAATAAAACTCAAAAACCAAAAAATACAGCTCTGGTGCTGTTGCTGATTGTTATATTAATAGCAATTAGCAATCAATATGTCGAAATAATCGACATAGTTGACAGTTGAACGATATTCAACTGTTATACTAATTGGGTATTTGACTGTTGTGGCAATAAATTATAAAATGTGTTGCATATGATAACTTTTTGGTAAACAATAATTATAGGTATTTTTATTTACATTTATCTAAATTATAAATATTTAAATTGTCTAAAATAAGTTTGCCATTTTTTATCTGTTGATTAAATGTAACAAAACACGACAAGCTGTCATTGTGCAGCGTGTGATGTCAGGATTTCCAATTTTCATTCATCTCTGCCACTAAGATCATTCACCATATATAAAGCGTGACGTAACTTTTTCAAAGTCACGTGACCTACCGTTTTGGTGACATATATGATGATAAAACTGAAAAATATGTTTATTCGTTTTATACAACTCTTTAAAAATAAATTAATAGTTTGAAGAGGTATAGAGTGATTATATCTAGACTTTAAAACACTTTTCAGAAATTAGTCAAATAGCCAATTACTTGCAACAGTACCATAATCTAGGTTGGCGGACTTCACACACCATAAAAATTCTTAAAATCTATGATGTGCAGGCTTCCTTACGATGTTGTCTTTTATCGTTAAAGTGCGTGGTAATTGACTATCAATACACACATGATTCCATGAAAGCCATAGGATGCCGTGTGCCCTGGGATTTAAATCCACGATCACCATGTCACCAGCTGGTTTCGGTCCATTACCAACAAGCCACCTCCACTTGCAACAGTCGCAACCATACATTTATTTCTTTGCGTACCTACTACCTATTTTATTGTGCTATTGATTAACCTACGGTTTAAATGAAAATCATACTGTAATACAATTATTTATTAACAGAATACAACAATCTCTTAAGCTAAACTAGAGTCTGCGTGGGCAATATACACAGAGTTCTCTCCTTTGTGTTCCGCCTCGGCTTCCCGTGCCATGATCATCTGCTCCTTGATCTTCCATACCATCAACGCCTTCTCACTTTTCATCTTACGGATGCAACGTGCCAATAACAAGGCGAATATTATCCCCAGCAACTGGAAAATGAAGAAAAACTAATGAATAAGGTTATTGGTAAAAGTACCTAATGTAGGTTGCCGAACATTGGAATTTACAAATGATTAAATGATATGCATTTTGTAATATCTATTATTTTATCATTATAACCCAATTTGATAACAGCATATTATTACATACGTTTTCTGTTTACATAAGCTTATATGTAATACCATCCAGACCTAAACCTGACCTAAATTGAGAGGATAAATCATGATTGTATAAAAAGTAATCAATAATTGTTATTTGTATTCGCATTATTGACATAAATAAATCAATGATTCGCATCTATTTTTTAACAAGTAAATCAATCTCTAAATCTGGATGGTGTTATTAAATTGAAATTAAATTAATATTTAAAGCATTAAGCCTTTTGAATATGGACTAAACTATAATGGTTTCTTAGATTTACGCGAATGTTGCGCATTGAATTAAATCTATTTTTTACGGATTTTATCGCGATTTGGTTTAATTTTTACATTTTTTAACTTCCCGACACGTTTCGATTGCTTTACACTTTACAGCTTTCGTGGTCACGGGGCGGACTGAGGTATTAGTCATCCGCTCAGTGACTGTTACAATTTAACAGTTAACGGTTAAATTAAACTAAATCGCGATAAAATCCGTAAAAAATAGTTTTATTTCAATGGACTAAACTAATCATTCAAGTTTCAACTAAATCTCCACATGACTTGTAAATTTTGATATTAGATAACTTTAATGGTTGCCAAAGTCATCTATCCAAATTACCTCATAATATTTTTAAGTATCGCAAGTTTCAATATGTAACTAATACGTGAATATATTTCAGTGCACCTTTTTATCGAGATATATATAATATACTTTAAGACTGTATGTTTGGTTAACACGTGCAACATGAGTAGCAGTTATCTCGATTCACAAATGTTCAAAGTATTAAATTCTATCTTTATTACTTATTGTCTCTAAACTCCTCGCTAAGCCACATTGAAGAGATGGGCAAACAAAAGTCCCGCATATTGTCGTGTGCATCATGTTAATTTTCTAGCGTGTATTTACATAAACAATTTACATGTTGTTTCGCACTTACCTAACTTTAGCAATTAACATAAGCCTTCTACTGTAGTAAAATGGATTGTAATAAAGCAAACATTTTTATATTATTTTTCATTCTTTTAAATAGTTACCTACGTCGTTTTAAATGACTACAATAATAAAGACAAGATACCTACTGTGTGTAAAAGGTCACATGTGAAGTATCTATTAGCAGAACTATGCATTTAATTATTTAAAAACAAAACATATTTTAATACTATAAAATGCTTCATTCATTGGAATGCTTTCGAAACTACCTTACTGGTAAACAAAAATGGCTCGGCAATTACATTTAAACGATTACAATTACTTTTACTATTAGCTATCTTACCTGAATAAACATCACTGAGACGCCAAGAACACCAAGCACCGTGGCATTTTGTACTAGCACGCTGACCAATGCCGTTTTACAACTGGCAGAGTACATCCTGGTGCAAAACTCCTCGCCAATGTTCACGCAACAACTGCTCGGAATCACCATAGTGACCAAATCACCAGAAACCTCCTTGGAGACAACCACTGTAGAGTGGTTTCCGTTGAAATCCATACCCATGTAGTCCAAAAATGAGTTGCTGCCGCAGCATCCCAACTAGAAATATAAATATGTGTTTTTATTTTTACATTATTTATTCTGTGTCCATAGTTGAGTTTATTGGTAAAGATGTTTGCTATTAGCAGTTGTTCGAAGAAGACAGTCATTGATATATCGAGGAGGATCAGAATACCGTTTCTGTATTCTGCTATGTAAGAATTTATTAGATTAGATTTGAATATTACAAACTAAAAAAAGAAAAATGCATACTAAATAGAAAATACTTTGGGTAACTTAGAACATCAAATAAAAGTCATTCGATTATTATTTATGAAAGTAAATAAGTAGTATTATAGCTACATATTTTTCATTTTCAATCTCATGAAGGAAAATAAATTAAAGTCAAGGGAGAAATGAAGGCAAGATAACAAGGATTTTTACACAGAAATAGCATTGTATTGTACATAAAAGGACAAGGTTGGCATACATTTCTTAATTCCCTTCAACGATTGAAATACTACAACTCGCCTTCATTTTATCAAAGCAAACAAAATTAATGTTATGATAGTTGACTCATAATTCCTATTGACTGTAGATACGGGGAGAATATTATGTTCTTACGTATATGTAGCGATTTTGAAACTTTTCTACGGTATGTAATGTCCGCCAACTCTCAGTAGGCCAGCGCGGCGTAGCGGATTATATGGCCTACCCCTCTCAATCGTCCTCTCGATTATAAAGGCCCGTGCCCTGCAGTGGGACGTGTTTGGGCTGATACATATTATACTGATACAGAATTTGTAGCTTACCATTCTTTGCAGACTGTCGATCTCGTCACTGATTTCTCGGTCGTAAGTGTAACTTTGTACCGGGATATTGATGTAATTGACGATCGTGTTCGTGTCGATTGTGAAGGCGAGGATCACGACAACCATTTTTACAATAAGAATTAGCGTCAAGATGAATGCATACTGAAAAGAAACACAGTTGATCAAATTGGTGACAAAAGCCATAACAAAAATCTTCCAAGCGGAGATTACATAATATGCTATTTCTCCTATGCTCCTATTGTCTTGCCAATATTGGTTACAATGTTTCTTAAATAATGTTACAACGAAGCTAATTATAATACATTGTTTTACTGCCTGGATCACAATCTAGGATGTTCCTTATCATATAATGACTGCAATTACTAATATCTTACTTTTGTATCTAAAAACGGAATGTGACGATATTCTCATACATTAGCGAACGGATAAAAACATTGATATATCAAAAGCGAACTAATCCGATACTTCAAGATATGTGATGAATTACTTTTACAAGGAAAACCTAACTTGATACTTTCTTTTAGCATGATACAGTAGAGATAAATTAATGAAACTGATATTTGGATTTTGCTCTTACTTAATGTTAGCAAGGCCTCTACGATCCTCAATTGTAACTGTTTAGGGGACTCTATAAAGAGTAGGCATCAACCAAGAAGCTTTTTTGTAGACCTCACTATAAAAACTATTTATTTAGCGGAAATGACTTTCGTTCACCCGACTAGTAAAAAGTGATCAGTGTTCTCCACCGCCGGCGGACACCCAAGACAATTGGTTTAGCACCAGTAAAAATTAATTTTAAGTCTACCTGTCATCGATATCAATGTTACACCTACCTGTATGATTTATCAACGTCATTTTGATAAATCACTTTACACTTATGTGTCGGTAGGTACTCGTTATTTTGTTGAAAAACGTCACGCTCCCTTTTATTAAATCTGAACTCCACACTTTACCAATTGTATTCAGCTGAATAATAGAAATATACTTAATTAACTTGCTCACCAAATTGACCATGCAAGTGCTCTGTTTTAAGCTGCCGAAGAATCCGAAAGAGGACACCACCAGCAGCACCAGCCCGAGAAACACGCTGAGGACGGAGGGCGTGAGGAACCGGCCGCACTTGGCGCTCTCGTAGAAGAACGAGAAACTGTGGTAGTGCGAGTACACCGAGATGCCCAGGACTATCATCAGCCCGGCTATCACCTGGAAATTGAAGGTTAGTTTGTAGAAGAAGAACGAGAAATTCATTTGATGAATAGGGTTGTCGATCCTTTGTGGTTGATGCATTTTGTGGCATGGTATAGTCACTGAATGCTTTACTTCTATGTTAAATCAAAATGCACTGCGATCCCAAAGATTTTTACACTAAAACAAACAATGTTTATGAACATATTTTTTTATTATCCAAGTATGCACTTATATGAGAAAAATACATACATATACATACATAAACTCACGCCTTTATCCCCGAAGGGGTAGGCACAGGCGCCACCAGGACACCCACATTTCGCCTTGTATGTTCCGTCCCACGATGTGATAGGGGGCGAGCCTATCGCCATATCGGGCACAAATTCCTGACTCCGGGCTGATAATGAATAGAAAGATCCAATATCACTTTGCCCCCCTAACCTAACCTGAGACCTCAGCTTTGTAACCGTACCGTAATACAACTACGCCACCGAGGCAATCGAAAAGAGTCAGAGGAAGTCTAGAAAAATAAATATTTTAAAAATATAAAACACCACGTATGAATAACAGTGGAAACAAAACGTGATGATTAATGCGTTTAACATTAATAATATTTTTCTTTGAGCGTAGTCGCTAATCAGTTTGATCCTTCATGTTTGTGTCTATTATTTGTATTATGACGTCGAGTATTTTTATTGCCCGATACTTGCAGTCCTGTATCACTGTAATTTCAATTTGCCGCCTCTTATTTTATGTCTCTATAGGTACTTTTGTCGTGTTATTTATACTATTGAAGATTGTTATGACTATGTATCGATTTTAGGAACTTTGCAATTCAAACCTAATGTATCACTGGAACCACTATCCGACATGAAGTGACGGTTTCGCTGTCGTATTATTTCGGTCAGTAAGGTCAGAGCCTCTTTTCTTCCTCTCAATGTTTTTCTTTACTTTCCTCTTCCATTTTGAAAGATTGGCAACATAAAGCAAGTTTAGATGTTCACGGGGTAATCATTTCCCACCAGGTAATCCATTGCCTCGTTCTTTTAACTTATATTGGCGGGTCTGTGCAATGAAAAAACCTACTTCGTTTACTTTTACTACAAAATTTATTTTATTTCGTAATTTTTATCGAATAACATTATAAATTACTACTTTTAAAGCCGGCTTTGCCTGCGAGGCCGTAGGAGGCCGTAGGAGGCGATGTAAATAGCACATGTACATAGAGCGACGCCTCTGCCACTTCCTTCCGACTATGATCCACCCACTTAAGTATGGGTTAAAGACACGTAAACATTTTTTATCTAAACCTACATGCAAGTATTATTATATTTAAGAAACGAAAGCTAAGAATGGAGGCATAAATATTTGCTAGACTTGTAAACCTATATCTGAGTGATTCGTTTCAGTAAACATATGAGACGAGGTTATCTTGACATTTATATCTATTATCTATGTAAAACAATGTCCTTAATAATGTAGATTATGCGCTTTCATGCATGTCGAAAATGTATTATTGCACCTGCAAAATGCAATAATAAATTATAATTTAATTTTTAAAGTGGTAGAGCCACGCTGTTGTTAGTCATGACTCAGCATGAATGGGCAGACTCGTCCGGGGGGATCCACTGTCTCACAGGAAAACGACGTGAAGCGACACCTGTGCTGCCGCGTTTTGTACGGTGGGTAGAATTTCCGAACGCCCAATACTCCTTCCGTTTTCCCATCTTTTTTACTGTATACATGCACTAAGTTTGTGACTCGTGGTTGTATGTATTGGCTCCATTTGCCCCTTGGTCCTATAGACTAAAGGCTGGCGAATGATCGAGTGATGATAGAAAAAGGGCGTTGCTAGCGATCGATAGACGACATGATACAAACGCTAAAAGCATTAGATTAAAAGATTAAGATATCTGTAAACCATCATCGATAAAATTAACCGGAGTGCAGATTGCGAGCTTTTATATTTAATTCCCATACTAGGTATAGGCAGAAAATTCAGAAAGCATAGAAACAAAACTTTCGTGTGATCTGAAAATCTTTTTAAACACTAACAGTTAAGGTAGGGCGCGATGGGACCACTGTACAGGGCAATATAAATGGTTTTACTAGTTAGTTCATTACTTAGGCTGACATTAAATAATATGTTCGGCACGAGACGCGGGGTCAAAAATTAACAGAGTACTACAGCTATTAATAATAAATATACGGCATTAAAAACGTGCATGATGGCCTGTTGGTAAACGGACCAGACGCGACTGCCAACATATTCACGGCGGTCGTGAGTTTAATCCCAGGACACACCTCTGACTTTTCGAAGTTATGAGTGAAAAACATCGTGAGGAAACTAGCATACCGTAGCGATTTTAAAGAATTTCTACGGGGTGTAAAATCCGCCAACCCGCACTAGGCTAGCGTGACGGACTATATGGCCTAACCCTTTTCAATCGTTCTCTCGAATGTAGAGGAGGCTTGTGCCCTGCAGTTGGACGTATATTGGCTGATACAATTAAGAAACGTCTCTCCTTTAAAAGGTAGCAATTGGTAAAGAAATGATAAATTATAATTAAGCTCATGCATGACAAAATATATTTAAAAACAAATCAATCCATAATGTTAAGAGATAAATAATGATAAATTATCCTTGAGTGTTCTAGAATAATAAAGGGATTTCCGATTTCGCAGATAAGATATCGATTTATTTCGATGGTGTACTAAAAGAAATGCTTACCTGCAAATAATTTTATATGATTTCTGAATAGCCTGAATGTCATCAGCACGGGTCTTATCAATAAAAATAAAGAAAACGGAAGGATTATGATGATATCGTATAATTTGCATCCTATTAACATCATCCTCAGCTCTTATTAGTTTGCTTTTGAAAAAAGGACTCTTCCTAGCATACTTAACTATATTAAATCGGGAAATCTTTACTAGTAGATAGTATGATAAGGTGTCATTAACTAGCGCCACTATAATTTTAAATGCCATTATGTTTTGGTGCTCGTTGACAAATTAAGTATTCGCTTTGCTTTTAATTATATCAACATCAACGTGGACTAATTACTAATGCGTAGAATTTTACTTGCAATAATATAAAATGATTTGAATGACGATTGGATGATACAAAGAACAGGAATCCCCCTTTTGGTTTTTATAATCGTAAATTGTTTCAGGAAACGTCTTTGGTTTCAATGCTGGTTAGTGCTTACTGTAACTATTTACTAACAAAGCAATTGTTTCAAGAATGAAGTTAAACAGCTTAGCTCTCGCGTTTCGTTCGATAAAATTGATTGCCGGCGAGCTAAAAGTTGGTCGTAGGATATTAATTTTAGCATCTGTTCGTTATAGCGAACAACACACACAATGGTGGAAAACACTTCACAACACATGAAAATGTTTTGCGTTTTTTTGTTCCACTAGTGTTTATTCATTTAAGACCAAGCCCACATAATTATGTCGACCTGCGAGAGATAAGTATCTCCCGTTAGAAGCCACTCTGTTTGGATCACATCACACTTACCTTCAGGTTAATTGCGCTTACTTTGTCCTCCCCTCATTAAATGCTTAACAATAACAGTCTTCACAAAATGTACTTACAATAAACATAGTAGTAATAGTCAGCAGTAGAAATCTAATAGATTTCATATTGTACTCCGTTTCTGTTTTGTTGAACTTCATCTTTTGACCGTTAGTCGCCGGTTCCACGATCATTTTGGACACTTGCACAAAAAACGCACTTTCCACCACCTGTTTCAATGTCCTTATGAGGAGAGTATAGTAACCGATAACACCGTGTTAATCTGATAACGTTGTTTTTCAACGCGTTGTTTTCCAACTAAGACACAATGTGGACTGTGTCGTCGGGCCTGCTGTATGACTATTTATCACATTAACCAACTTCACACGTATCCATCGCAAACATTAACGCTTAATGGTTAATACTGTATCTATTTTCTATAAGAAATTAATGTTATTTGTTCAGTGAATGTTTGTTTACGTGTTCGAATGCCGCGGGTATAATAAAGAACCTAGACACGTTATCAAGTATCATCTGTATTACTTTTTAATAGAAATTGCCATTGTCAACGAATCGAGGCTAGATGCTATACATGAGATAGTATCCGGTGATAGTAATAAATGAGTATACGAAGTTGTGCATATTAAAAATCAAATGATAATATTGGGCTAAGCTATAGGTACAACACAAATTGAATTTTAGAAAAATATGTCCTTTCTACTGGGAGTCAAGTCCGAATGTAGACCTAAAAACTTCGATTGTTGTATAGGTGTTACGTATATTCAAATGTGCTGATTGAGCCATCGATTAATTAGATATCTTGTCCTATTCGTTTCTTTTTCTATTCCTCATTTCCACCAACATTTTGATTTTTGCAAATCGTTCTAAACGTTATTGCTACTGCAAATTTTCGAGTGGACTAAGGAAAATAATTAATCTATATTCAATTCTAAAGAAGTTTGAACGAAGACCTAAAATTACATAGGGAAGAAATAGCGAGAATATTTACACCAATATGTATATAGAGATCAATGTATAGAGGGTCTATAGCATCTCTATTTGGTATTTGTACTTGGTATTAGGTACGGAACACAAAACATTCAAGTTGGTTACATACTTACCAGTTTTCTTATTTGCGCGTTCTACTGAGCTGCTTGACTAGACGATAATTTTATGAAAATAGCTTACCAAGCTAATGTATTGTCTGCAAACCTGCATTAAGGTTATGTCTGGCTTCACCTGAATACTGCGACTGCGAGAGACCCTTGTTTAATTTTCATAAAGACCATTTTAAGGCGGCCTGCATCCAGTGATTTCCTGTAATCTCTATTAGATCATATACTTTTTTGTAAAAATCATTGTACAATATTTTTACTTTTTTGATATGTATAATAAATACAAAAATAAAACATTCGCCGTGGGTGGGCAACCAATATACTCGAGAACTTTTTGGCCTGATCAACCATTACCTGACTTTGGACAACTCTGATCTTAGCAACTTCAGCTTGCTTATTCACTATTCAAATATTATAAATTACAAGCTAACATACGTTTTTATCTGGAGAACTAAAATTATAAGGCTTTAAGTATATTTGGATGTTATTTTTGGATTCGTGTATTATGCATTTACGACAGTAATTGTATTTAAGACTTTATTGACGTTTCTTGGCACAATTTACTAATACTTCAATGTTGGTGTTACGGTTTGTGTAATATACTTAGTTTACAATGTTGATTTTTCTGTTGATTACTATAGGTACTTTGCTTTAGCGATTAGCGTAGTGAGAAATAAAATAAATGTTCAACTTTCAAAGGACAGCAATACAACTTCCATTTCTTTAGATCTTAGAACAATATTTTATTATTGCGATGAATGGCGAGACGAGCATGCCATTCGCAGCGATACGACCACTCATCGACAGTACCAAACCAAACAGCAGCATGAATAACAAAGTAATGCTTGGCATTTCACTGCGCTCGCCGTCCTGAGGCTGAGACATAAGATGTGAAGTCTCATTATGTCCACTAGTTAGTTACTCTGACTACAATGTCCAAACCGGAACATAACAGTGCATTTACACTGCTGTTTGGCGAGAGAAATACACATTGCGGTGGTACCTACCCAGGCGGCCGTTCACATATGAGAGATCTACCACCAGTTTTTTTTCTACAATAGGTACGAGTATTACTTAGCGCCATTTGCGCAAACTAACTTGGCCCATAACTTTGACTTTGAAAATGTCAATCCCATACATTAGCAATGTCAGTTTGTGCAACTGAGCGTCAGTCTAATTCAACAATGTCAAAATAATTAGTTATGTTATACAAAAAAAAATACTGTGTTACTTTTATGTATCCAAGTTATATAGATTTTATTCCTATTACTACATTATTGCTTTATATTTTTTGTCATTGAACACAGTGCGACATTCGAAAGAGCATTGAATTGTAGTTACCAATTACCATGACGCATTTCTATTTCGACGTCACAATATCTTGTCTTCAATATCATTCCTTTTAGTCTTATCTTATATATTATTATAATCTTAGATCCATAATAAGAGAATTCGGTTTGTATTTTTAAAGTAAATTTATTGTTAACGATATTAACCAATTCTAGGGACTTCTATATCGACGTCTCAACTGTTTCCAAGGATTCAAATGAGATTGGGACAGGTTTGTGATAGTTCTCAATTTTCTTTGAGTATCAATCAAAATGAGACCAATTAAAAATAAAGCAAGAACAATTTGGGTTTTAGAAGTTCAGACAATTCTTGAGTTCAGACAGAGCGTAGCCAGACAGACAAGCCTTATACTCGAAATGGTGGAGCCACGTTGTAGAGTCATGACTCAGCATGAATGGGCACGCTCCTCCGGGGCGACACCACTGTCTCATAGGAGAGACCAGGTCTCTCACCAGGTGAGATTGCCGGAAACCTAACATCCCTTTCCTCTTCCCATCATTTTGCCTTCCCGCTCCTCTACCGATTTCATGGGTCTGCTACATCAATCATCCAAGCTATGTAGATGTTCATGGGCAACACCGATCACTTACCATCAGTCACCTGTTTGTTCGTTTCCCGGACCTATTATATAAAATATAATACTCCTAGCTATCTCCCCAACGACGTTACACCCAACATCCAGCTCCAGCAACCCCGCCCGCGTCGCTGGTAGTTCTAAAACTGGCAATCCTTGAGGGTATGAGATTTCGTAAAATACATCCTCAATATTATGCGCGACCACAACTGTCACTTCATATTGACAATAAGTTACTTCAAACCATAAAAAATACACAATGAAACGAAGTTTTAATAAGTTAGTTCGGATCTGAAAATATAATTTTTCAGTCTCAAGGTGTAGATTACAGCTGATTTTGCGATAGTGACGCCATCTGTTATAAGATTTAAATAAACGCCCTTTGCGAAATACGTATTTCTAAAGATATAATAATAAAGAAAAATAAATACATTCATGTTATTATCTTTCCGTGTTTTCATATAGCCTTAACATCTAAAGAAAACCAGAATAAATCATTATCTACACTGGAAGTTGTCAAAATGGTAGAGTTGGCTTATCACTAGTCTGTGATAGGGCTTATCAGGCCGCTTATCTACAACATAATATGGATATATGGAAAATTCATGTAGTTTGGTTTCGTTAAAACATATTTCACCACTGCAATACATCGATCTGATGACATCATAGCATTCTTTAGGTTCCTTGTCTAAAGATAATTTCTATGTTTTCTTTTGTTTACGTTATCATTATGCTCACGGAAAATGTGGTTAGTTTTAAAAGTGTCTAGAGCTTTTGCCGATCCCATTGTTTAAATTATAGAATATACAGTATAATTTCATAGTAACCGTAGCCTCCACTGCTAGATCAGTAGAAACCTCATACAGGTCATCGGAAGTATCTATCTATCTATCTATCTATGTATCTATTACATATAGGTATTAGGTACGAGTGTGGGTACGAGTAAACTTTAGGAAACTAAATTACTAAATTATAATTTCACAAGGCAGTATCATCAAATGCACTTGTTTATGCATGTTATTGCTACCTGAGAATTGAGATATTACAAAAATTGACCATAAGAATAATTCGTTCGATATACGACTAGGCAGTACTTACTACGTAGTTATTCCTTTCTCCTGATTCGTTGCCTCAACGTATCATCTTCAACTTTAGCCACGCATTACCTTACCAAACTTCCTCTTCCTACTTGCGTCATATTCCTCAGTATTGAGGGTCGTGATCTCCCTCCTGTATCAGTCTCTCTCGGACGAGCGTTCTCCATTTGGCTCTGTCCCCGGCGGTCTGAAGTGCACCGTAAATTTTACTACACATAGATCTCCTCTAATTTCTTGGGAAGGTTTGCTAATAACGTCAAGCTTGATAAGTGTTTCTGCGATGGATGAACATCCCGCAATGAGGCTGATGTCCATCAACAGCCGGTTACTTAGCTGCACCATATCTGTGATGTTGGTCTCGCTATCTGTCGATTCCTTGATTTATAGGATGCACCACGTCCAGGTTAAGATGATTGGGACCTTAGAAGAGAAGATTGGACCCTACATCCCTTGCTTCTATATTGCTGCTTGGTAATGGTAGAAATATCAATATTATGAATATTCACGAATGGTTAGTGTTAACGAAAATTTAAGCTTCGTACTACCTATAAAATTAACAACAAAAGATGTTCAGAAACTAGTCAGACCCTTCAAGTTGTTTGATTTCAAATAGACAATCTTATAAATTGCATCACAGCTATTAACGTTGATAAAATGATACTCGTCTTTGATATTGTTCCGGATACGACCACTTCAGTTCGAGTATTCCTTTGCTACCTGTGTATTTAGGTACACTACTGCCCCGTTGGCGTAGTTGTACTACGGTACGATTACAAAGCTGAGGTCTCGGGTTCGAATCCCGGGTCGGGCAATGATATTGGATTTTTCTATTCATTATCAGCCCGAAGTCAGAAGTTTGTGGCCGATATGGCAAATAGGCTCGCCCCCTATCGCACCGTGGGACGGAACATACAAGGCGAAAGCACGTCTGCCTACCCCTTCTGGGAAAAAGACGTAAGTTTATATATTTATGCATTTAGGTAATTGGGCATTTAGATATTCCAACTATTTTAGGTACATTTTTATTTGTTAAACTAAATATAGGCTATAGAGTGATTATAATTATCAATTTAAAAATGTTATCTTTAACGATTATCGAATCATATTTTAGCCTTGTCATAATGTTTTATGTGAACCTTAAGATAGCACAAAGGTATCTGAAGTATTAAGACAGTGAAATAAAACGCACGATTTAGTAAAAATATTTATTATAAGTACATTATTATTTAAATTATTTTAGATAAGAATAATTTCTATTACACTTAAGTTACATAAAATGAAACACGGCTCCCAGTTTAACTTGTCCGTGGGCAAAAGTATAAGTTATTTAAGTAATTAATCATTTAAGTTAAAGTCTTTGGGCTAAGGTCAAAAGGTCTTTAATCCTCGCAACTCTCATAATCCACGATTAATTCCTATAAGCTTATAGAAAATGTGGAATGTAAAAAAAATATATTAAATTTTATCAATACATTTCCGATAACTAAAATATTTTTACCGCCTAGAAATGGTAAGTTAGGCATTAGTTTGTCCGTGGAACGGAACGTAAACAATGGGCGATTTCTTGTCATTTTCCGGGTTTAGTGAGGTATACGCGTTGATCATTCGCTCCTGAATCTCCCAGCGCCGGCGTTCGCGCTCGGACTTCGCTTTGCGGATCGAACTGGCCAGCGAGAATGAGAACACGATTCCGATGATCTGGAAAAATAAACAAAAATATTTATTAAAATCTGTTGGCGCAGACTTAGCTCATCCTGCAATCGTCTCTTTCGTGCGAAGGATTTTAAGGCCTAGATTTAAATATTGTTGAAGTGGTGATGATGATTGTTGAAGTTTTTTACGACCTCTGAAAATGTATTAGACAACATTCATGTGTTTAGTGTCAATTGTAATCTAATGGCGCCCTAAGCGACACTCCTGAGTCCATCGTAGGGTTTCTGGTGATTGTGATTCCTGGGACACATTAAGACGAAATTGCTACAGCGTCTCTATCTGCCTTAAAAAAATAGAAGAGGCTTGCTGGGCTTATTCCTCTTTAATTAGGAGATTTAATAAAGCGTACCTATCACTTCAAATCCTTCAACCGCTAATATTGTTAAGCTATATTTCTTAGTATCAGCGGTGATCACTATCAGTTAGGTTAATCGGTTACTGCATTACCACTCTTGTTTTTTAACAATTTCTGTCACAAGTTGAGTACCTAAATTTCTATTTTTGATCAAAAATCAATACCTATCTATATCTATATATCTATATCAGCCCATATACGTCCCACTGCAGGGCACGGGCCTACTCTACAATCGAGAGAATCGATTGAGAGTGGTTAGGCCATATAGTCCACCACGCTGGCCTAGTGCGGGTTGGCGGACTTACATACCGTAGAAATTCTTTAAAATCGCTACGATATGCAGGTTTCCTCACGATGTTTTCCTTCACCGTTAAAGTGCGTGGTGATTGACTATCAATACACACATAACTTAAAGTGGCTTGATATTTTGTATTCCTAGTATAGCCTCTTCGACGTTCGACTCAATACATAAAACTCTACATATTGTAAATATTGTATGTGTAATATTAATTGCAAAAATAGATTAGGAAGCATTATATCGATAAGATTTCGCTCTTTATCAACGCAAGGTACATCCCCGATGTTAATCAAATAAAGGTGGCTTACATTAAATGACTAGTCTTTACTTGAACTTTCTTACCTTTTATATCCATGAGTGTGTCGGTTCCTGGATAACGTCATACACGTTTTCCAGAAAACCTACCTAATTTTATTTTATCATATCTTGGAAATATTCTTTTTGGTATTGGCCTGACTGCATTAGGGTGAATTGCCAATTGAATTGTATTGCCAATGTCCCGACCCCTCAAATTTAGTCGTTATAATGGTGCAAATATAAACAATGAAAAGTCGACGAATATTGACTGATAATGGCACATTTGTCAACCATTTTAAAGTCCGTAATTATGAGCTAACTGTTACGTAATGAAGAATAATACAATGTATTTACGAATAAAATTCACGGAATCGTCATTTCAGCTTCAATTGTCTCTAATTGTACTGACGTCAGCATTACAACATCTTTCTGTAAAATTATTAATATAAATTCCAATACAATGATGGCTGTTATTGACTCCATGGTTTTTGTTACTTAATACATTTTGTTCACATAATTATTAATTGTACCACTTTGATTCATTATTCTACAATCTTTTGTAATAATGCCAGTCTAGAAATTATATTATGCTCTCAGATAGAGCCCGAACACACCTGTGAAAATCCCAACATAATTGAGCAACGCATGTCTTACGTTTCGAGAATATCTTGTGATTTTTTATCTCGATTGCACTTCATCCACCACCAAATTCATTGCAACCATTATAAAGAAGTCATTTACCTGAATAAAAGCAATAGTCATGGCTCCAGCGCCCAAAAGACCAGCGCTTTGGTAGACCAAGTAGAACACTCTGGGCAGGCATCCATTGGCATACAGTTTGGTGCACTCATCCACCCTGACGCCATCGACCATGACGTCATAGCGGGACTCGGCGCAGCAGGAGATGGGAACGGTAATATTGGCGACTGAGATTCCAGGAATACCAGTGGGAGGGTAGACTTCACTCCAGTCAAGGTAGCTGTCTACGCCGCAGCAGTTGAGCTGAAATAGAAGAATGTTGGTATAGATAAATATGGAAAACGGACGTTTTAATAAATTTCCAAATAGGAAATGTGTTGTTTTTGCATTTGCAAAAATAATCGTCACAACTTAAAAATATTATATACCCTTATAATCTTCACATTATGTAGGTAGGGCGCTTTTAGCTAGGTTTTACTAAGATTTCTTTGTCACTTCTTCGTTTATCTGTTACCTACCTACTACAAAAATTAAATACAACTTTGTCAAGTTCGTAAAATGTGTTTTCCGTCCCTTTATGGTTTTAAACGATGATATGAACACAAAACAATGTATTGTATTGTCAATGCCCACCATGTAGGTCCCACTGCAAGGCTGCCTCCGCTACAATCGAGATTACGATTGAGAGAGGTTAGGCCATCCACCATGCTAGCTTAATGTGGGTTGGCGGAATTTATATACAAATGAAATTCTTGCAAATCGCTACGGTATGTAGGTTTCCTCACGATGTTTTCCTTTACCGTTATAGTGCGTGGTGATTGATTATCAATACACACATAATTCTGAAGAGTCAGATGTGTGCCCTGGGATTTGAACCCGCGACCACCGTGAACATGTTGGTAGCCGGTTCTGGTCCGTTACCAACAGGCCACCGCGCACAAAACTAGGTAAATTAAGAATAATTAACTACATTCAAGTCGTGTAATAATAAGTGAAAATTGATAATTACTACAGTTTGATGTATCTTTAATTATTATCTTTAAATATATGACCTGATTTATATGGTGAACTTACATTTACATTGTGCATTTAATAGACAAGTATCTTAATTGTGTATGGTAGTTTTGTTGCGGAAACCAAAATAAATAGCCAAAATGAACTAAAATTAATTGATTATGACGAAGCAGCTTTGTGTTCCGTATAAACAAATCCACACAACAAAACTCCCAAATGATCTGACATTATGTTAATAATTAATATAATAGAACTACATTAAGTACAGTTAATTCGTAAAAAGCTATAATAACTCGCGTATTCTTTCTTTCTATCATGCGTTGATTCCGACTGGTGCAAAGATATACCTTCCTACTCAATCTCCTCATTTTAAATTCTCCCTAAAGCTCCTTTTAAAACTGAGAATCATCATTAAATTTAAAGAAACTAACCCTGTTTTGGATGAAGTCAAAAGCGTCCTGGACTTCAGAAGATCTGTAGTAGTTAGGCATGGTGGCTCTAAGGTTCTTGTCCAGCATCTGCGTGACCTGGCCGCGGAGGGCGTAAGCGGCGATCGAAGCAGCGATCTCCAACACGAACACGAGGCTCAGGATCACGGCGAACTGAAGGGAGAAGCAAAACAACTTATGAAAACATAGTCATGGCCACGTAGGATCAAGATTTGTGCTTTGGGTATCAAGAACTACGGCATACAGCACCGGACACCCAAACGGTAACAATAGTAAAAGTAATTTGCAATTGATACATATTTGTATTGTATCAGCCCATATACCTACGTCCCACTGCTGGGCACGGGCCTACTCTACAATCGAGAGAACCGATTGATACATACTTGGTTTATAAATATTATCAGCAGTGCATTATAAATTCCTGCCTAATTTATTTATTTAATTGTGTTTTGGACATGAAAAACAACTTGAACATTAATGTATCAATCATGACGTGTTTTGAACTGTTGTATGAACTGCAATTCAATATAAGTAAATAGTAGAGTTCATCTCTTGTTATTCAGTGAGACTTATAATCATTGTTTTTACTGTTATTTTAAACACACTATGGTTATGGGAAGCCGGTGTTGTAAAAAAAATACAGACAAATCCTATATGTATTCGTTAAACTAAATAATATATACACCCAGCAGTCACATACATAGTCCTGACCCCACACTAAGATCGAATCTTGTCTCGGGGGTATCAGAAACTACGAGAGACTTTTCGGTCTCACCAACACCCAGACCCGAAACAAATACCTGTGGATCACACAAATATTTGTTCCGGTGCGAGGATCGAACCCGCGGCTTCTCGTTTCATAGCTGGCGTCTAACCAACTGCGCCACGGAGGCTTTCTGGTGCACAAAAAATGAAAAAAAGTTGCTAATAAGAATTTTCCTTACAATGTTGACCAGGCAGGTGCTCTCCTTCAAGGCGCCGATGCAGCCGAAGAGAGACACGAACAGCATAATGACTCCGATGACGATGACCAACGTGGCGGGAGAGAAGAAGTGATCTTCAAGGAAGTACGACACATCGTGGTAGATAGCGTAGATTGTTGTGCCCACGGAAATTATCAGAGCTGATGTTAACTGGAAATAGAAATAAAATAGAGCGTTATTTAAAGCAGATTTAAAATATAACAACACTAAGAAATTCTTATAACTCGTCTTAAATTGATTCATAACAAAGATTTTGTATAAAACATGTGGATACCTATAATGAAAGAATTGGTAGAGCCAAAACCATCTTGCAACGCTTTTTTCATTATAAAATATTTAATAATAGCAGTATAACAGTGATAAAATAAGTAACATTTATAACAGCATCATGATATTACAACTTTTTTAATAATAAACTTGCTGAGGAGATAAAATTCCTTTCATAACGACAAGCGGGTGACGCGAGGAAGGGAAGCCCCTAATGACAATTTTCCCAATTTTGCTGTAGGTATCCTACTCAATGCTGGTTTCAAAAAAACTTTATTTCTTATCGTTAATCATTAATATTATTCACACGCTAATGAATATTGCTATAAAAGAAAACAGAGCGTTCGTGCTATCGGATGATAGAAAATGCTAAAATTTTCCTATATAAACAAAATTACATTAATATCAAAAATTGGAAAAATAAACGTTTAGTATAGTGGCCAGTAGGAAAGGTGTTTTATGTATTTTTTGTTTATCCAAAAACTCTTTACTATTTGCAAAATGAAGGAATCTTTTTGAAAATTTTAAATTCACTGAATTCCGCAGTGGGCTATTTTAGTCAACTTGGTTGGAACAGCGAAACTGTTCGCTACGAGTTCGCTACTATTGCCATATAGTACCTAAAGTTAGCTAGGTACTAGAAGCTTCAAAGAAGCTAGGAATTGGTGTTGGGCAAAACTTTATGAATTAGGCAGGAACATATATTAAATCCAAAATAGGTACCAGTTGATAATTAACCCGAATTAAAAGAAATATGAGTGGAAAATAAATCAAATACTTTTTAATAGTTGCCCAAAAATACACTACAATGTAAACTAAAATTTATAAACAATTTTAAATAATAAGCTATTCTACATCGCGTGCTATAACACGTAATGCCTGTCCAGCATGGGGCTTATAGATCAATACGAAATCAAGGTTGACACCGTATACGCGGCCTTCGCGTGCGGTCGCGGTCATTCTTTATACATCTATCATTTATATAATTACAGTCCACAAAGACAATTTATACAATAATAATTCGTTTGAAGGATCATTCGGTATTGCCCCAGCAGCCTAGCTAACCATCTCCCTGCTTTTATCCTATATTAAGCGGGGCTACTATGTGAAATGTCCTTGAAAGAATTAGTTTTTCGATAATTGGTCTGGAAAACCCCTATTTTCTAATTCATTAGATTGCTGCAGATTTGAACTCCAGCCAGCCTTAAGTTATTTAATATATTCTGAATAGATATCCATTGTGCCAAATAGTTCTTTCAATCTAATTTCTAATATATTAGATTATTGCTCAATATGCAATAGCATTGACATAGACTCTCGTCATATCGCAAGCACATATAAAATATGTATGAACACTCTGTATTTCTATTAAGTATTGTATAATTCTACCGATAATCCATATTTCAGCATGGAGAGAACAAATCAATACAGCTGATAAACGATTGAAACAATGCCTTGCAGTGACCTTGCGTCCACACTTGAGAATATTGTTTCACTGTGCCAATCATGCCGTGACAACGCGTTTGTTTTCACGACATGGTCTTCTTGACCTATTGTTCATCAAAAAGGCACTTATAATAGCTTTTAAGAGGTAATAGAGTATATGGTATGCGATGTGACACGCTCGAGCAGTGATGTTATAATTATTAAGGTTCATATTAGAATACGTAATATTAAATAAATGGTTCTGTTCATTATTGCTGTGACTAAAAAAGCTGATTATGAAGTTTTCGGTGTTGAAATAATCAAAGTTTTCCTATTTACTTTCACGACATTGTGAATGCAAGTGCCTGGTATCAAATGTATATAGCTGTCCAAACAATGTAACGAGCATACACCAGCAATAACAACATTCTTTTCAAAAATGGGAGGATGCTATACAAAATTCTAACTTAAAATGAATGGGTAATGTGAACCAATTAGTTCAATTTTGAAGACCCAAAACCAGATTTGATGTTGATATATCCATTGTGTCGATCCAGAACGGTTTGATGCTAATTTAAGTAAATATTTGAGCCATTAGAGAACCAAACAAAAGTTACTAAATGAAGTCATCAACTGTGCAATCACCACTCACCAGTATTCATAAATAAATCCATTCTTCAGCACATATCAAATAAGTGTTTTTAGAAATTGATATCCCAAAATAATATTGCCCAGAATCGAAAAAAAGACGTTTTTATGTCGAAATTTTTATTCACTAAGGTCCTAAATTAACTAAACCAAGAAAGGGTATTTTTGAGGATAAAAACGCCTAACCAAAATATTATTATAAGTACGTTTATACTACTCGTAAATTATGACTAGAACTAAAGAGACGTTAATAAATGAAAATATACCCTTTTGTAGAAACACAAATTGCTTTCGTCATAAGATAACCTCAAAACTATAATTTGCAAGTTATGGTCATAATTAGCAAATCTTCTAGTAATATTTAGCGTTAATATGCAACTTGGAATAATATGTACCTAACATACATTATTTTACTGGCCTGCAATATTTTACATACATACATATTACATAAACTCACGCTTTTCCACCAGGTGTAGGCAGAGGTTCCACCAGGACACCCACGTTTCGCCTTATGTGTTCCGTCATCCGTCCCACGATGGGAGAGGGGGCGAGCCTATCGTCATATGGGGCCCAAAATCCTGGTTCCGGGCTTATAATGAATTGAAAAATCAAATATCACTTTGCCGGACCCGGGGTTCGAACCCCATATATCATCATATAGGTATATAGTAATCTGGCAATCATCCAGCAAAGGCTGAGAGGCGATAGCTTTGAATCTTTAAGTGCCTTGCCACTATTAACTCGCGAGCTAGACTTAAGGTTTTAGTTATAAAGCAGGACTGCGTGTGACACCGTTTAGTCTAAAAATCTCTTCTTCGCAAATTCTGTCTTGTTTATATGAGATTTTCGTCTTTTGCTGCTACTGGTAAAGATGTTTACACTTTACGGGTATTTATCATATACCTACTTGAGAAAATAACTATTACAACAGTTAAAGTAAACATAAAATTAGCATCAGCGTAAATGGTGAGCTCGAACATCTTTGAGTTTTATCTCTCAGTCAATATTTACATACACAATATGAAATCCTTAAGCCACAACGGTGAACAAGTACTTGGAAGATAATTGAGCAATCGAATTAACATGAACAACCAAAGGAAATACCAGTCACATAAACAAAAAATATAAATTAGCCGGACCTATATATCTAATTCAATTGGGATATAACACTACGAAGTCGGCAAAAATATTTAAAAATTCAAGCCATGCGAGGTGGGCACGGGTTGTGTCCATACGGAAATAATCTTGAGACTTAAGACAGTTGCGACAGAATAACAGCTGTGTCCAATTAAAAACTGTTACCAACAAGAACTGCTAAGGAGCGGAAAAATAGAAAATATGTTAAGCGTGATGGTAGATGATCACCACCACTGATAAATTAAACAGGGTGCATTACATGATTATTAATACGTCTTTATCTAATGTCAGCTTTCGAGAACATAGGGGAGGGGGGGAGGGGGCAAAAGAAAAGAGAGAGAGAGTGAGAAAAGTAAGGATTGGGGTTCCTAAGTACCTAATAAACATACTAATTAACGATAGACATACGAATATGTGTATTGTATTATATTAACAACATCCTTCTTCAAAACAGCAACAGTGCAAAATTCGAATCTACACGTATTTTTGCATTAAGATAGCCTGGGGAATTTTCATGGATTACATTAGGTCCTGATAAAAATTACCTCCTATAGGAAATAAGTAATAAGTCAGAAATAGTAGCCTAATTTTTCCCCCTACTATACTTCACAAAATTTTAATATTCTGTATAGCCTGAACGAAAGTAGAACGTTGATGTTGCAGACATGTTCCCAATAGGTTCAATCTTATCTGATTATCGATAAATACTTTATCAACTATTCCTTTGTTTGCTCCACCAAGCCCCGATTAAACTTTTTATTGCCGTATTTCCCTATCTTTACATTATTAAACACTTAATGTTATTAAGTGATATTCAAAAACCTATAGTAATGTGCTTGATAATATCAAAAGATAATAGAAGGTAAAGAAAATGGCGCGTGTTCAATACTTATTGAGGCGATATAAATTGTTTATACAAGTATTAATACGGACGCTTCCACATTAAGAAAGTGCAATTGAGCTCATGTTTGAGTCGCTTATTACCTATTCAATTACTATAGTCAGATTTTTTGAAATCTTGTCAAACGTTAACAGGATTCCGACACGACGTAACTGACACTATGAATCACAAAATCTCATTCAGGCGGGTAACTTGCCTTTACGATTGACCTTCTCCAATACCACTACGCTATAAACACTAACGGCCTTATTTATAAACAGTTTTAAAACCCATTTTGGTTATCGAACGTTTTGTCACTTTCGAACGAATTTAGAATTCAGTTTGAGTAAAGAAGACAATACACTGAATAACCAAAACAGGTTTTAAAACTGCTTATGAAAAGGCCGTAAGATTGAGAAAGATTATTAATTATGCCATTGTACACCCTAAAAAAGTACGACCTACGAGTAAATTATAATTCTTTGTCCGTCTGGACCTAACCCGCAACCTCCGATGGTGAAGTCTCACTTCTTAGTCGATCCACCCTTTTTTATCTTATCATTTCAATTTACAACCACAAATGTATGTAAGTTATCGCCCAATTTATAAGTTGGCTGTAATCTAACATTTCGTTTAATTAAAATGTATTTTTAATAGCCTTTTTAGAGGTTTATTAGATAGCTTCGATGAGGTCAACAACGACACATTTTAACATGTAAACGACCTTTCGAAGAAGAGGTAAGTTGACTTATTGCACTAAAAGATAACGTTTCACATCCCCGCACAGACAAATATTCAAATAGCGTATAGAAATTGCTTTGTACTTTTTTCCTGGTTCTTGTAGTATTGGCAACAGTCAATAATTTTCTATTGCTATAATATTGAAATGCTTCACTTCATTTACATATTGTTCACCATATATTTACTATGCAAACACTGAATAATCTATTTCATTGCAGTGTGATTTCCTATGTCAAAACAATGAGCATTTTTTGGTAATTAAAACAAAATTTAAAGATATAATATTTTGAAGAATAAATTATCTTTAGTGTAAATAATTTAATTTTTATTCATTACTATAGTTTAATACTTTATGAATAATATGCGTCCAAAAATCGAACATACGAGTACTTTTTGCAGAAACTACTTTAACATACCTACAAGATAAGACTTTTCTTTTAACTATGATACATTTGGTGTGTCATAAGATATTTTCAATGGCGGCTATCTGATAACTGATAAGTAGCATATTTGCAATTAGGCTGTAAATTACGAGGACGCAATATAAAAGTAGTATTTATTTAGATTTAGATATCCCGTATTTACAGTTTATGATTAAATACTTGGAATAATAAATGGCTTCGCTGTGAAAGTTCAATTTTTGATGCATACAAATATTCCTTAGGATGGGTAATAATCGAATTGGGCGATTATAAACCAAAATTAATGTACCGACGATATAGACAACTTCAAGTTACGTTAATACTGCTGGTAATAGTGGCAGACTAAAATTAACGGGTTCATGCTGCATTCAAACTTTAAATAGCTATGTAGACACAAACGTACATAACTAGTTCGAATATATTTTTGAGAAATTGTCTTCATTTTTGAAAAATTTAACTTTGGCCACAGGAAGAATCCTTTCCCTCTAATTACTAACCACGTTGTTGTTTGAAAAGTGTGCTGTAAATATTAAAGACTTACGGATTCAAAAAACCCTACTGATAATCTGTTTTAGTAGTTCTAGTTTTGTAGAACAGGAAAATTCATTGATCCTATTTAAATTCGGATTACATTTTCCTTCTAGTATTATTTTATATAAACGTGACAAAAAGAACCTGCAAAATAACGTAGTCTCTCAATAGTCTGCACTCTGTGAACATTTCTTGTTTGTTGGATTCTAATCTTGTGATAAACATCGATAAAGTTATCATCTCCTTTAGACACGCTATGTTGTGCAACTATATTTATAAATTTTGATTCATTGAGTTTCGACGCTTCATTACTAGGTCGATTTGATAAGTAGCGTCGGACGTCCACAGCGTGGGCAAACGACCTTAAGGGTTATAGAATGCCGGGTGCAGACCGCTTCTATGTCACTATAGAAAGTCTTGTTAAGGGAACCTATGTTCAACAGTAGCATGGGAACACTGATTTCATTCGTTAAGAGCACCAGACAGAGGTCTGGACGACATTGCACTTGCGATCAGGTGCAGTTCTGTCACCGTTCCATGCCAGTATAAAAAAGGGAATAACTGTGACCGAAGATGGTAATGATTGCTTACACAATATTATTAACAAGGAGTCAGAAATTCGTGCCCGATGTGGCGATAGGCTCGACCCCTACCACATCAGGGGACGGAACACATAAGGCGAAATGTGGGTGTCCTGCTAGCACCTCTGCCAACCCCTTCTGAGAAATGAGCGTGAGTTTATGTCTGTACAATACTATTACAATTTATTATAAATGTGTTCAAGAAATATTTGGAATAGTAAACGTTAGGATGTATTCCAATGCATATATTGTAAACCTTGCAAAGCTAACAGATTCTATTTAAAAAGTGGATTGGTACGACAAATTGCTACAATAAACCACATAGTAATTAAATGACGAAAGACGATCATAGTTTTCTAACAAAATATATGTTTCATTTTTTTTTGCGGTGAATGGCGAGAAGACCATGCCGTTCGTCTGATGGTAAACGATACGACCGCTCGTGGACAACAACAAAACCAAACAACACCATGAATTACACAGCAATGCTTGACATTCGACTGCGCTCGCCATCCTGAGACATAAGATGTTAAGTCTCATTATGTCCAGTAGTTACTCTGGTTATCAGTTATGCTTTCTAAGTTGATCATTTCTAAAACTGTGCATGCGTATCCTAACACTCTTTTGTTTGGAATCAGACGACAATACAGGAAAATGGAAGTAAATTAATCATAGTTAATACCTAACGACGTAACTAATAGGTACAATGAGGTTGTCGAGACACATAATAACATAACAGCCTAGTCTAAACATTGAAATAAATAATTAGTACATTTGGAATTATAATAATTTGTTTGCAATTTGCATAGTACATATTGTATGTATGAAGAATTTTATCAGTTTTTTTAATACAATGTCATCATTAGCATATCTAAAGCATATTTTAGAGCTACTTTTATAAATTTAAAAGTATGTACATCGGTGCCGTAGTTGTACTATGGTACGATTATAAATCTGAGATCTCGGGTTCGAATACCAGGTCGGGCAAAGTGATATTGGCTTTTTTATTCATTGTTAGTCGAGAGTCAGGAGTTTGTGCCTGATATAGCGATAGGGTCGCCCCCTATCACACCGTGGGACGGAACACATAAGGCGAAACGTGGGACACTTGATTGCATCTCTTCCTACCCCTTCTCGGAAAAAGGCGTGATGACGATGCATGTATGTAAAATAATGTACATAGCCAATTTAATGTTTTACTTAAAATTAACGTACTATTTAACTACACACTTAGATAAAAAATATTCCCTATTGAATTATATTGCCTCATCAGACAAATCAATATCTTTTCGATAATCTAATTCGTACCGTGAAAATATTATTCATTTAAATTCAAAGACTGATAAAAATTTCATCAGAATTTCCAATAGAAATGGATTTATAATATTAAATATGTCTTTCGTTGTAAATATTGAATAAGTGCCAAAAACACAGAAATCGCTCAATCTAATAACTTTTGTTCTATCTGATTATATAATTCGGTAGCTGGTTTAATAAGACTAAAGTCAAATAATAACTTGAATTCGAGTATCTTCTCGACGTAGCACAATACAAAAACACGGAGTGACGAAGAAACGCCATCATACAAGGATAATATGGAATTTCCCTGAAAACTATTTCCGTAATACTTGTCCATACTTAAATTGTCATAAAGTGTATTTAAGATAAGCAATTTGCTCACGTGATTATAAAAAATGCAAAAATACCATTTGGCACAGCCATAAAAATGTGCAAATGTTTCTTAATTGCCTCACGGTTAGTTAAGCTATATTTTCAAGGTAAATCTGTATCGGAAATATAAGGCTTCGATTGTTTTATTTGACAATAATCGCTACAATTACGTGGCTCTATTTACAATACAACCTTATAGCGCGGTACATAAAAAAATCGAAACAATAGCCACGCAAATAGTTCACATGAAATTGATAAGCTATCTGCGATTGCGTTGAGGTACTCACCACGAAAATGGCCGTAATGCATAAAAGCATGTACTTTATGCACTTCATACCAACTTCTAGATTGTTCTGTGCCATATTTGGCCCACAAAACACTTAACTTAGTTTAAATGACTCGTCAAACACGTCAAGTGAACGCGCGATCACTCGCTCAGGCCCGCGACGACTGTTGTACTGTATTCGGAAAACGCGTAGTTTTTCTTTCAGCCAATTAGCTTCGTCGCTCGCTGTGCGCTAAATCCTACAGCAAACACACGTCATACGTGTTATCAGTGTGTATGTGTGCGCGTGATGTGATGCCACCGAAATATCCTGTGCAGGAACTATTGTCCTTATCAACTTGTCTACGTGTAATGTTTATACTATTGAAACAAATAATAGCAAGTTGTTGGTTAGTAACATGCGATGTCCATAGCTTTTCTAATGTAAAAGAAATTCCACGTATTGGAAATATTAAACGACCTTGATCAGAGATCTTGTGTTACTGCGTATACCAAGAAACGTACTATTTGGTCCTGAGTCTATCGCTTTGACGGCCGTATTTTGCAATACCGAGAAAATTATATGATTTTCTAAACCAACATCCAAACTTTGGATTCCAAAGTGACCAGGGAGTCGAACCCATAACGATTACACAACACCAGTAAAAGATCTGGCTATGTATTTGACGATCAAACTACTAAAACAACATGTAGTTATTACATACGAACGAGCTGACCACGTTAAGTCATTATTTTAAATGGCTTTGATTAGATTAGGTGATTTTAATTGGCTGTAATAGTAAGGAATATTAAAATGTAGCTGCTCACAACACGTTTATCATGAAGAGACCTTGAATATACATATAGGCAAGCGAAATGTGGGACGCCTGCCTACAAGGTGGACGGACGACCTAAGGTTGCAGGAAATCGCCTTATGCAGGCCGCTTGCAACAGTTCGATGTGAAGATCCTTGGGGAAAGCCTTCATCAGTTGACTTCCTGTGATTAAAGAGAAGATGTGATTAAAAAGGGGGAGACCTTAGCACGATCATCTGTCTACCTTGTGGGCAGGGCATCCAAGACATGAACCTTATGGCTGTTGAAGCCATAGGGTTCTCGAGGCCATGCACATGCGAAGCGTCGGATGACGTTATAGGTCAATTGTAAAAATAATATTGTAGAAAACAACAACCCTGAATAAGGGGTACTTAATTTAGGGCGTAAAGGTAGGCAGAAAAACAAAGGTTTAGAGATAGATAGGATATATATATGATAGGTTTTATGTCTGCACTGTTACATTAACAGTGACCTTGCTATTATGGGGTCAAGGTGGATCTGTGTAGTAACAATGGCTGTCGCAAATTACCGGACGTGTTAAAACATGAATACTTAGTGAACATAATAAGTTATAGCAGGACGATTAAAAGGAGTCTAAAATAATTATATCGTGTTTTGAAATGTTGGAACAAGTGGCTTACGTGATTGATGGTCGAATTGATGGGAAGGATAGAAGATATGTTTAATTCCTCCGATAATCTCACTCAGAGGACAAAACTCTTCACGACAGCTTTGGTATCCTCCTATTTAAATCTTTATTGTATACAAATATAAACAAAAACACAATACAGAGACAATAATTAGAAAAAAAAACAATCAAATACCTAGCAGTCCTATATGATATTGTACTCTATCATTGCTTTATTATTAAATCCTTGTTTTAATTACTTTTTAATTTCTATTTGAGTTCATTGTCTCTGTAATGCTGGGGATTTATCGTATTTAGCATCATCATCATCATCAACAGCCCGTTGCAGTCCACTGCTGGACATAGGCCTCTCCCAAGGTACGCCACAGAGCCCGGTCTGCTGCTTTACGCATCCACTCGCTGCCGGCCCTCGTATTTAGCATGTAGCATCATATTAAGTCGGTAACTTTACGTATGTTCTTCTGATATCTTGCTTGCTCTTCCCCATAATTGGATTCTTCTTTAATTCTAAAAAGCATTACAAATACATCTATGTGTATCATGGACATGTTACTTAGATGTTAATTAAAACTCTATTATTTTTATCAAGAATGATTACTTAATAATTAACACGTTCATTTAAGTCTATGTCAAATGCGTAGAGCTATTTGCCTGATTTTTTCCTATTTTGTATTTATACGCATAACCATTCAGTTTTATTTTAAATGTACGTTTTATTTGTAATAAAAATATTTATAATAAGCGTTTGTTATTATGGAAACGCCTACGTCGGTACATCATTAAAGTTTAGCTCTACTTATGTGAAGAGCCAAACAATCACAAAGTCTTGGTAAGTTTGAGCAAACTGTTATGATACGCCGGCAATCTATGACCTGGAAATATACATCAAGATATTGTGATTTCGAACCAATTTAGTTTCAGTGTATTTAAATTTGTCGAAAACAAGATTGAAAGATAAATGTCACCTGACGAAAATAAGCTCTAATTCCTAATGAGGTCGGTTTTCAATGACAGCATTGTACCGGTCTATTAATCTAACACATCTTTAAATCAGCTTCACCTAAAGGGTCTACCAAAGATTCTTTCTTTCTCTCTTTCTCTCTTTCTCTCTTTCTCTCTTTCTCTCTTTCTCTCTTTCTCTCTTTCTCTCTTTCTTTGTTTCTCTTTCTCTCTCTTCAGTCACATGGAGTCCATTGCTGAACATAGACCTCTCCCCTGGATCACCACATAGACCTGTTGGAAGCGGCTTGCATCCAGCGACTTCCCGCAACCTTAACAAGGTCGTCCGTCCACCTTGTGGATGAGCTTCTGAGACTTCACTTGCTTGCTGTCTTAGATTATGACACCTGAATAAAAAACCTCGACCTCGACCGCAAAACTAATACAATAACTAATAAGTTATGAAAATTGTGTTTTTGTGCTGATTTTCCTCAACCCGTAGATCAGTTACTCTTGCTCAAGGCATCATTGTAAATAACATAATCGGCTTATTAAAACTAACTTGGGGTAATTTAATACAGTGACATCTAACGTTACTTATTGAAACTAAGTTTACCCATAGTGGTCCGTTAACATCCACAAAGCCTTGTATCCGCTCACATGTCCCAGGGGGAAGGGGTAAATGACGTTCTTATGCCCGAGGCGATTAACGTAAACAACCGTTATCTGCCCGAGCGTTTTTAAACGTAAACAAACGGTTCTCAGAACTCAAGTGCTTTGTTTAACTATCAAGTGTTATGTTTTTTGTTTAGAATATGAGTGTGTTGAAATAATACTTCAGTTTGTTTATCAGATAATGACTCAAGTGAATTGTTATGCTGCGTTGAACTTTGAGATATCGCGATTTAGGCGCGTCTTGTATTTAAAAAATCATATCTCGAAAATTGAATCGATGACATATGGTTTTTAATGTTTTTTTTTTTACTTATATAATATATTATAAGGTAAAAAATAAAATCTTACACCCGTCCATACAAAAAGAATTATTTATAGCCCTTTGATTGTAAACAAATATCTGGCGCCGCGCGGCCTAATTTATGTTCAATTTTACAAGGCCAAGATGCAAAAAACTACCACTATTTGACTTGAAATAAAGGTATTACAGCATAAGTAGTCTAATATTCTATTAATAAAAAATATACATACATTAAGAAAATACAGCCAAATACGCCAAATTTAAAGGCAATAATTACGATGTCGTGCGCCAAAATGTACCTACAGTATATTTTGGGCTTCGAAAAAAAGGCACATTAATGCGTATTTCATGCTTGAATTTTTATATCTACGCGGAAGTGGTTTACATCTGGCGAAAATAACAAAGAAACAGGAGCAAACACTTACGATTTATGAAATATTTCCAAAACAAAATCACTTCGCCGACACCCACTCAACACGCACTCGAGTGACCTTCAAACCGTTTTTTTTTTTATTTTGTTCACGATGCGGGGTATTGTTTTTTCATAGTTTGAAGCGTAAACTAACGGGGAAGCGAGATGGATAATACAAATTGTCCATAGAACGACCGAAACGGCTATATTTCCTTTTATTCTAAGGCATTCGGAGCACATCGCCATGTCATGTACTACTTGACACGGGCATACGACGGGTAAAATCGCATGTCATGTCCTACTTGACACGGGCATTTGAGCGGGTATTATGCGAATAGCAATGAATGGCCATAAGTTTATAATTCAGTAATCTAATAATAACACTTTTATTCACTAGAAATACTAATAAATCTTATTATTTTACACTTGCATGGAATTGGCGTAAAATAACTGTTCAGACATGTTTCACAATCATTTGGACTATGTTATGGCTTTAAATATAAAATAACTTTGTATTACAATTTACAATACGGACAAAGTAAAATAATGAAAGTATATTAAACAAATGGTCTTTTAAACTGTAGCAATTATTTTCATAAACATCCTATAATATTTTCAAGGTCACTTTTTGTTGTGATTATATTTTAAAAGAATAGCAGTGTAACGCCTGAATAGCTGTCGCGTAATGTTTTTCATTTTCTGCTTGAATTAATCCGAGCTGGTACTCCCAACAACGCCAATTCATTATGAGAATTAATGGTTTCTGTCCTTTATAAATGGGTATCTAATTTGTGGAAGAATCTTATCTAACGCCAATATTATGTATTTTATTTCCTATAATATAAAAGGGAACGTAATAAAATATGCTGGGTATAGGTACGGATATATTGTGCCCGTTTTATATTTAGCAAGATCAATCGTCTTCTTTTGTAAGTGCCTCTCCATTACTGAAGGTTGGCAGTCAACATCGTCGTCACGTCATCCACGCTGTATAAATACTCCAAAACCCTTATTTTAAAATAAAAATATTAAAAACGCTATTTATTACCATCTAATAACACCCAAACTAAGAAGACATAATATGTCAGAACAATTTAAACTTATTTTGATACGAGAATCGAACCTGTAGTTACTTACGGCTTATTCATAGACAGATTTAAAACCTCTTTTTAGTTATTAAATGTTATGTCCCTTTCGAACGACTTTAGAATTCTGTTTGAGCGAAGAAGACAAAACAAAAAAATCATTTCTCACCCGCCTGCTTTGTTTGGCGATGAAGGTCAAACAAAACTCGATGTAGATAGTTTTTTTAATAGCAGCAGGATTTCACGGCATATTATTGCAATAACAAATCAAATTAATCCATTATTATCGCTTTACATAAACGTAATAAATGTACAAAACTTATTTTAAAAATAAAACGATGTTTTTTATACATTTGTTTATTTATAACAATTATTTAAAACTTATATACAAACATTTAAACAACGAATGCGTATGAATTATGACCAGAAACTAATGAACATAGCCAATAATGTTAAGTTTCATACTACACATAAAACAACGCATGGAGGAATAAGTCTGGACAAAACTGAATGCTCTTTAGAAAGAGACGAATGTATTGTGCGGTCAATGACTGGCTGACTTCGCTTTATCTATTTCATATTTCAGCGCCTCTACATGCCTCTTATTATTTGAGTTGAACTGCAATGCTCCATTTTTGTGTACTGGCACAAAATAGTGACTAAAGTGCACCACATAAGTAGAAGATAAAGTATTCACCAACGGAAGACCTGTCGGTCGGCAGAAATAGGCCGAAGCCAGGTATTAAGCCTGCCACACATTCAAGTGCGTTTGCGCAAACGCGAGTTTGCACCAGTCTCGAATCGAAAATTGAACGAAGTTTGCCCAGTTATTTGCCCACACACGTTCCTGTAAACTGGTGCAAACTCAGACTTGCACAGTTATGTCGTTACGAGTGTGGCAGCCATGAGGATGAACACGACACGTGAGATACTAACGCGGTTCGATTTGAGAAGATTTCCACCAATACCGTGGTCGATAGTACTGGTATATCAGCAACGTTTACTAGTCATTTTTATATTAATGTTAAAAATTTCTTACTAGCATTATTTGTTGATAAAAATTGACGCAATCATTTTCATCCGTTTCATCGCTAAATTATACAAAATTGATTTTCTGCTGTTAAAATAGTTTTACTGCTCTTAGACAGAATGTAGCCCGGTAACTTGACAAATCAATATTAACTCATTGAAAAAAAAAAATACTCACCGCATTTGCGATAAACGTCTCAATAAGATATAAATTTCCGCCGATGGCAATTAAATAAGTAGATGTACACGTACGTGGCAATTAAGACTAGTCATATTTTATATAAATCGAAATATTGTAGTAAACAAAATAAATAAAAACAAAACTAACAGAAGATAAAATCAGATATTTGTAAACTACATAATATAAATACTTTGACTTGTATAAACAATGGCGTCACGATTTAACAAATTTTCAACGATCTATTAATGATGCTAATGTACAATTAACTAGTTACTAACTACTTCAAGGATATGCGCCGCGTTCTTCTCGCGACATCTTGGCCATCCATAACGCCCCGCCAACTGCTAAAGCCTGAAATATACAAACAAAAATAAATAAATAACGGGCCTTTTATTTCTTTCAATAATAAATATTACAATCAATAGATTCCCGTACTTCAGCATCTAAATCCATGCAAAAAAAGAAGAACGAAAAAATTCGTACGGTGCGGTGTCCCTTCTGTCCTGCCTGGGCGATCATTGAACTTCGCCCTACCCGGCGCTACTGCTTATCCGATATATTTTAATATTATTTATGTATGGTACATACTTACAACAACACATACAATTTATTCTTGCAGACATTATTCGTCTATGATTTTACCACAGACCGCCTACTTGATTTCTACATCAACCCTTTCAATAAATAGTCCAAAATCTAGTCTATACCTTTCATTCACATCTCATATATGCCCCTTTATCAGAGAAAAGAAATTTTATAAACTAACCTGCATTAAAACCAGGAAGATCCCAGCAATACCGATCGAGCTAGCATGCGACTTCACCCAATCGCCGAAAGCCTGGGCACAGCCGGTGGTAAACGCTTCAGTGACGGTACAGTTGAACACCTGGATGGTTCCATAGATATGTTTACAGCAGCTGACTGGCAAGCCGTTAGTCTGCTGAGTTCCAAGTGGTACCAACCAGTCGCTGGCATTTACCACCCCGCAGCATTCGAACTGGAAGGACAAATTTAAATAATTGAACATGTATCAAAGGTTTGAGGGAAGTTAAGCTGGAAGAATATTTTGACATTTTCTATGTCCACACTCTATATCGACGGCACTGGAATTACCATCATTTTGACAGCCTACGTGGCCCACAGGCATTTGTCTCGAGTCTGGGTGCTTGTGAGACCGAAGAGTGGTAGTTTCTGATACCCACGACACAAGACTAATGATCTTAATGTGAGGTCAGGAATATGTATGTGACTGTTTGTTGTATTTATTTATTTACTCATAATTGAGATTCGCTGTGGGTATAAGAAAAAGATCATGATGAAGTAACTTAATTTGGTGTGAACTAAGTAAATATTTAATCCCGTCTTTTCCAAAAAAATGCAATAGCAATAATCCTGCATAGTGATTAGCCAATACAGCATGCGCTGTGGGCAGTGATTAGAAAATTCTCTATTATTCGCAGTTATTAAAACTTGTAGGTATCAAAGATATCTTCTGAATCAAAACTTTTGAAATTGTTTCAAAAAAAAGAATGCCCATTGTACAATGAAACTTGTTATCGGTGCGAAGATTTCTGTGCCTCGTTAAAACCTACTCTTTGTGTAGGAAAAAATATATACTTTCAATAAAAATAAATATAATTGCATCCCAGGCCCGGAGTTCTTGGAGAAATGAGCTTGAAGTCTAGTCACTCTGGTAGCCCCATTTGTACTAATGGCTGACGTATCGTAAAATTTGATGATAATTACTTTACTTTATAAAAATCTGTCACCCGGGATAAAACAGGAAAACATTTAAGGACAAACTATAAATAATGCTATAACGAATTTTAAGCAGTATCGGTATCAGGGTCTACCATATTTTTTACTTATGATACCATGAATGGGCAGCATTCTCCATTATTATGACAGTAAGTATTTTTGTTACAATGCGTGATCAGTATTCTCTACACTCATACTATATGATTTATTACTTCGCAGTCCACGTGCATTGATTTGTATATCATCTCCTAGGTTTCCGCGGAACCCGTTCAACGGCTATTACTAGCCGTATTGAATTTCAATTGTATTAGCAATTTAACTCTATTCAGTAATTATAAAACCCATTAATATGATCGCTGATTTTATAAATTACGAATATCGTTAAAAACTACTAAACACACTCATTATACATGGGTTATCAATGGCAATATGTAAACTTACTGTAAAATAATAGCATTGAATATACATTTAAGAAGTCTATTTTCGTATGCGACTTATCTTTGAAGGAATGCACTTGTCATTTCCTATTTATCTTTACTTTAGTGGGATAATTTAGAAATGCATATCTATCTATAAAAGATATGCCTAAGATGTTTAATACGATTGCAAATTATATTATTTAAACAATTTAATTTTTTGTAACTCGAGTCATCCTAACAATGTGTGCCTATTCATGCTGATCTTTAATTATAATTAAGTGTAAAATTTACAACAATTTACATTATGTTTTATAAAATAAAGAATGATTCGTAAAAGATAAGAAACAACGATAAACACATCAACAACACACGCTGTTATATCTAATCATTGTCTTTCCATAAACTCATCGAAATACGATTGCAATGACGAATTTCGGATAAACATACAAACTTATACATTTTTGTATCAAATAGCGTTTGAACGAATCTACCTTCGCCTATTGATGTCGAAATTCGAAAATAGGATACAAAATTTACTATGACTACAACTATCTATAGAAAAACTCAATTATACTTGTATAACTTGTATAACCTAAGTATTATTATAGACACTGTATCCCAGCAGTTATAAGTACTAATATGTATTACTTACGTCTTCCTGTACCTCATCCCACAACTTGGTGACCTCAAATGAATTCGGCCCGTACAGTTCCATGGTAGACAAGAGTTGTTTTTGGACTAGCGCCACGGTGTTGCCTCTCAACGCATACCCAGCTATGCACGCCGACAGTTGGAAGATAAACATCAGAATCATCGCGCCGACAAACTGAAAATTATTATGCACTTTTGAAAATTTATTGCCCAATAATCCTTTCCTTTTTTGTGAGTTCATAAATACAGTAAGGCAAGAGTATCAACTATCAACTGTACTGTACTGTTTCAGCCCATATAAGTCATATTGCAGGGCACGGGCCCTCTTACAATCGAAAGTACTATTGAGAGAAGTTAGGTCATATAGTCGACCACGCTGCCTAGTGCAGGTTGACAGACTTTACACACCATAGACATATTAGAAATCGCTATGGTATGCCGGTTTCCTCACGATGTTTTCCTTGGCCGTTATAGTTCGAGGTGATGGACTGTCAATATACACAAGGCTCTGGAAAATCAGAGTATAAAATATCCGTCAAAAAGTCTTTTGAGCACAGTACTCCTCTAGAGTCCCATTTAAAGTTCCAGTTTTTGCCCTAGCCCATTAAATGTTGGCTTACTACCTATTTATGTTTTTAAAAACCGACCGTTTAGACGTGCGACGTCACCTCGTACTGCCTCTGAAAACTAGCGCTGTGTTTTCATTCCGATGACAATTCAGCAATAACGCCGAGATGGCATCCCTTTGATACGTTTGTGAAACTACTAGATACTTAAATACGTGTTTTTTATTTATCTTGGTATTGTCTGTTTGTTTTGTTTTTACTTGTGCTACTTGTGTTGTGTTGTAATAGTGTCAATAAAAATTATTTTCTTTTGTTCTTTCTATCAAAACAAGGTATAAATTATGAAAATAATGTTGTCATTGGCTAATTAAAATATCAACCTTATCAAAAAGTTGGAGTTGAAATAATTATTGTAATCAGATAAATATGAAAGTTCATTGAAACAGAAGTTCATGTTTTATCCGCGTTGTAATAAACATTATATTTTTATGATAAACAGATTAGTGGCAAATTATTATAAAATAAATAAATAAATAAATACACCCAACAGTCACATACATAGTCCTGACCCCACACTAAGATTGAGTCTTGTGTCGTGGGTATCAGCAGCTACGAGAGACTTTTCGGTCTCACAAACACCCAGACCCGAAACAAATACCTGAGGATCACACAAATATTTGTTTCGGTGCGGGGATCGAACCCGCGGCCTCTCGTTTCACAGGCGGCGTCTAACCAACTGCGCCACGGAGGCTGTCAATTATGCGTCATAAATTATATTCGATGTTTAAAAAACATAATTTCTAAGCTTGTATATAGGCACTAGATATAATCGTTGGCGAAATTGGTTTTCGGGAAACTCAAACTTGTTTCTGCTCCTGTACCCAATATAGTTACAAACAAACAAATACACAAATAATACAAACGTGCTAACTGATGATTTTCACACAGAAAATAATAAACTTTCAGCCTATATTTAGTAGTGAAGATCTTGTGGCTTAAGAAGATGATAAAAAATAAAAATAAACGCCCCATAAATTACGGGCTTTTGTAGTTGAAGATGCAAATTAAAGTCATCATTTTACGATTATTCAATCGGAATTAATTTCCTGACACACTAAAAGATTTAAAAAACAGGTAAATCTTTAACACGAATTTTACAATAAACCTAGATAATTATGAATCCTTGACCGTCAGAAATTCCATCAATAAATCACTATGTAAGAGTACTTAAAACGAATATTTTTATGTACCTATTAACGAACAATAAAAGTGAGCGTTCCTAGTACAAGTTATACTCGTAACATAAGAGACATTTAGTGTATGAGTTCTTGCTTTATTTATGTACATAAATACTTAAGGCCGTCCATGTACCTACACAGTATACTAATGGATCCTATCTATAGATAGTAGAGTGTAAAGTTGTAGCCAATTCGAACGACATTAATATTCGACCTTTGATAGGTATCAGGTAGTGTCAGTCGAAATAAATACACTGAAACTAAGACTTTTACATACATTTACCCGCTGTCATCTATACAATGGAATTGCTTTTGAAGATTTCCCTATATTTTAAGAATTTTAAAACCCGTTAGACTCAAAAGTGAACTACTCTAGCTGTCTTTATCACTAATCTCAATACCCAAAGGATATTACAAAACAAATAATACCAGGAAATATCAATAATTTCTAACCGGTTGGCTTTTTATTCGTTGCATATCAGAAAATGCAACAAACACAATCGGCTAACACGTTGCGTTTTATCGAATTCATGCTTTTTGATAATAAACAATTAGCATTTTCTTGACTGTCGAATGATTTTAAAGATAGTGTATTAATGGGTATTGGGTATTGATAAACAAGTGCGGATATACATAACAACACTTACGTATTCTCAGAATAGTAAATACATTTAGAAATAGTTAAAAGCTTGCAAGAGAACTACCAAAATAAAGAGACAATTCAATAATATGCGTTTGTTTGTTTTATTTGATCGTTTACTTGATATGTAAGATCCTAGCTAATTTATAGATAATAATAAGTTTTGTCTTCATTACATAAATTACAACAAACTAAAAAGTCTCTAACACGACTACAAATGTCAACTATCTTTTAAGTTTTTTGTTAACAGCCTGAACCCAATCTTGCAGAAATAAATAAAAATCCTTTATGGTCGCGATTGAATCTGGAACGTCTATTTTTAATCAAACACTAGGTACAAATAGAACAAATTGAATAAGAACTTTTTTTAGGGAAACCAGTTTTTAAAACTTGATCTTGCAACATAATTTTGTTGATGACAGGATATTCGGTATAAATTCCAACGAACATTCACACGGTGGAAAACCCGTAACAGTTTTCGATGCTAGTGTGTCGAGTTCCAGAAGCAGCCCACTCGAACCCAGCATAGGCATAAATGGGTCCATAGACGAGAATCAATGTTACGAGAATAGGCACTTTTAAGCAACTTCTAAAAAAGGAGGAGGTTCTCAAATCGTCGAAGTCTTTATTTCTTAATAGGTAGTTTTTTTTTCTATATACATTATACGTAGTACTAGCACGTCGACTACAACACACCTGGTAGGAACCAGATGCAAAGAAATAGAGTAACACAGTTACGCCGACCTGGTTGAACTCGAAACTAGATACTCAGACTGAACTCGAAACTCAACACGCTTGCATGGGTCAGTAGGTCGGGTTTTACAACATTTACGACAGTTGTGATCTGGGTGGATACGAATGTCACACCAGCTGAATTAGATTCTGTCTTCACACCACTGGCTTTACCATCACATAAGTATCGAGCCATATTGTAAAAAATAATTGGAAAGATTAGTAAAGCAGAATAAAAGTAGATGCTAAATCACGTGCTCTATTCTATAAATAATTAATCTATTGCTTGTGCTATTTTTAAGTAATAAAACATTAAGAATTAATGATTAATGTTTGCAAGACATGTGAAGTTTATCGCTATGTCAATATCGTGTCCTTTTAATGTATAATAAAGATTATTAATTAGATAATGTACAACGTCAGACATTTTAGAAGCACCTAAGCAAACACTAATAACGGGAGAATGATACATGTAATATGCCATAGAAGTGTATAATTATTGAGACAGGTTCTACAAATTTCTCATTTACATTCAAGTTTTTATAAAGTATAAAGAGGCCAGTTTGAGGTTCTAGAAAATAAAAATTCATTGATATAGTTTATTTTTAAAAAACTTTGGTTCTATTCCGTGTTTGATATTGTCATTTTCTGACTTATTTATACACCAAATTTTACATTGCTAATGCCTTAATCTATGTTAATTATTTACTATTATCATAAAGATAACATGTTTGTGAATTTAAATTGTCTTTGGAGTGAAACAATAGATATTTAGGGCACGTCGCGTCCCGGACACAACGTAGTTATTCTAATTCCATCATCCCAGGGCGCATTGTAAACAAATTTTAATGTCGCGGCATTATCATAGTATTGTAGACAGTAAATTCAGAAGTGTAAGGACGATTATAGCTTGATTTAAATGAGCAATTTGTCCTAAAACTGTATTCCAATTTTAAACATGTTTAAAATGCCAGGGAACTTTTCCATCGACAAACTGCCTTAATTTTAAATGACGCTTTATAGACAATTTGTTTTTTTTTATAAGGAAATGTCAACTTACCGCCATGTTCATCATATAATTTTCCATGAACGCGCCATAGAATCCGAAGAATGAGATGAGGAAAATAATAATTCCTGTTGCGATGCAAAATGCAGGCAACGAGAAAAATCTGTCGGAAAGGAACTGATGGTATCCATTGTAGGCGGACTGCACGGAGCTACCCACAGACAATATAATGATTCCAGTTATCTGAAACACCGCGTCACATGAACTCGTCACGTTATGAAACAGCATAATATGCACATAAAATCGCAACAATACTCACCACGAACAAAAAGTTCACTGTCACCAAGGTATATTTCACTGTTGTGAATATTTTTGACCACATTTTTATTTTATTTAAAACAATTTACACGACACGCACGCTTGTCACCTCCACCTGAGTAGTTTTGGCGGGGATATTTTTATCACTATGTTAATCTTGATAAGGAAAACAAGCCGATTTATCTTGCAGGAGGCACTTTACGCGATGCGACGTTGGAAGCAACCTTTTTCTATCGACGTTTCCGCTCGAATGTATTATCATCACAACACAAATTGTATTTTATCAGGAGTCGATTTTGAACGACGTCTGTCTGGGTGCGTGGTATATCAAAAGGTGTTAATTTTAACTGCCGTCGTAATATATGCCAGTGTATCAGAAAGCAGCGTGAAGGAAACGCTACGTTTTAGTGATAAGGGAAACAAGGCAAACCTAACTTAACAGTTTAATTCGTGTCAACAATTTTACGTTTGTACATATAATTCTACTTCAATTACGCAATGTTACGTATGTTACTGAAATAACTAACTGTGTTGGGAAACTTATTTTATAATGTACACTGTTTCATTTTAAAATAACTAAACACTTGCTATTTTCCTATTAATTCATTAAGATACAAAAAATTGTGTCTGTGATAAAACATGTTGCAAAATAAAAAGGACAAAGAAGTTGCAAAATATGAGCAATGACGAATACAAATCATAAACTTTTCTATATACAGGGTATATCAAGACTGCGACCGAAAACGAAGCCAGGTGGTAGTATTAGTGACTTCAGACACAATGCAAGTAAAAATTTCGCAAAACAAAACGACAACTTTTTTTTTGTAATTTTTTACTTATTGTCGTATTTGGGTGATAAATACACAGTTTTCCTAAAATAATGATGTAGACCTCTTTATTTTTAAACACTCAATGGTAGGTTATGATTTAAATTACTATTGTTGCAAAAACTAGGTATTTACCACTCAAACAAGACGATTTCCAAAAAATGCTAAAAAAATATCTGTCGCTGTTTTGGTAAAATTTTTATTTGCATGGTGTCTGTAACCACTAAAACTACCACCTGGCTTCTTTTTCGGTCGCAGTCTTGATATACCCGGTATATGTATGCCTGCATAATAAATATAATTGGTGGTTAGAGCGCCATCTATTTTTCACAATAAATAAGAACAAGATAAGGTGATTGAAACCATTGAATAGTATCAACTGACTCATATGCAGAACGATTGTCTGATAAGAACATTGGCGTATTATAGTATCTTACGTCCAAGGATAAGAAAAGCCATTCTTTTTATAGCCTGTAGTTTGTATAATGTCCATATAACAAACAACTAATACTCAGTTAGCAAATTATTTTTATTAGTAAATAGAGTGCGTTGAGGTGACACCTTAATACTAGGATGGAAGGATAGGAAAGTAAACACTTACATTTTATAGGAGTTTACGCTCTTACCCCTACGAACTACTATTACGGTGTTACCCCAACGCACTATATTTATGAAAGCTTCTATGTATGTAGTAGGCTGCATAAATATACGTTATAAAATACTAAGTTAAACTTCGCCACTGCATTCTCGGCGTTTGTCAATCAAACAGTAAACCTAATTCTAACAATGATGCACGATTCTAAATTCAACCTGGTGTTATCATACTACCAGTACCTACTATCGTATTGTATGTTGTGTGATTTAATACTTTTGCACGGAGAGACTATAAGACGATTTATCCGCAGGGTTAATATGGTTTATTTCTATGAAGCTAATATGGTTCGTAAAAATGTCTCAATAATAATATATGGTTATAATAATATAGTTCGTAAAAAAGTTTCTTTGTCTTAAGAAATTACGACACAATTTAAAATATTCGCATCGATCGCTTGAAAAAAGTGTACACTAAACAGGTTATTAATTTAGAATTGTCCATACTTGTTCCAAACAGTGTTAGATGTGTACGAGGAAAGCCCTCAACTATTAAGAGTTAATGAATAGAACCTACAGTAATATAAATTAATAGAAATAAGTACTTACAAATACAACTGGAGACAAAATAACTTTATTTCACAAACATTATACAACAGGATACATGCTTTCTACGCTTTCACATTATACTGGTTCTACGGTCATGATTATGCTAGATTAATTCATTAAAACGTTAACAGGGAAGGCAAAAACAAACTCTTAATTTATGATTCCAACTCAATTTCTTCATACTTCGATCTCCACGCCAACCATCCCGCCATCGCCGTTAGCAATGTCTGAAAAATGTTTATCAGTTAATAATACCTGGAAAAAATTGAGTACTAAATGTTATCATTAGTCTATTTCAAGTCAGTTCTCGTGTTCTTACTCGCCTCTAAGGTACACCTCTGTTGACTACTTAAAATATCTACAAAAACTTACAAAGACGCCACTACACTTTTAAGGCCTTTTCCATAGACAGTTTTAAAATCTATTTTAATTATTGAATGTTTTGTCTTCATCGCGCAAACTGAATTCAAAAATCGAAAGGAGCCAAACATTTGATAACTATAATAATAGGTTTAAAAACTGTCTATGAATAAGGCGCTTAGGGCAGTAGGTAAAGGCAAATTATAGACGTTTTTAAAATATGTTGCGTTACATGTGTTCGCATGTCAACACGCCCGCATTGAATTAGCAATCTACTATCTAGAACTGTATTCTGATAATTCTATTTCCAGTACAAATGTTTGTATTGGACAATTTGACATTGTTTGTACATACGAGTATTATCGGTTTGGAACACGAGAATCGCTTTAAAAGCGTAATATAACACGCAGGGTTTCAGAATACAATATCGAACCAAAACAAATACGTAAGCCGAAGCTTATATCCCTGAGGGGGTAGCCAGTACGCAAAAGTGCCACTAGTAACCCTCAGAGTTCACCGAACTATTTTCATCCTGACATTTGATAAGGAGCGAGACTATTACCATTTCAGGCACAAATTCTAGCGTAAGAAAACTTAAAAGACACTTATCAAACCGAAAAACTGATACATGCATGATGCCATTAGATCATTGAGGCAACATAACTAAAAAAACTTACATAGTTTAAATAATTAATATTTGATATAAAAAATATAGAGGCGTTTTACTTCAGCGTCATGAACATTTTGCATTTGATAGCTCACCCGTGGTGTGCATAATTAGAAGAATAATAAGTATCTCCTTGATTTTCCATATCAAATAGCCATTCTACAAAATCATCAAATATACCTGCAAGCAAAGCACGATCAAGGCGCAAATGGCGATGACGTATACGTTATAACTGAGCCACTCTCCCAAGACAGTCGCACAGCCAGTGGTATGGGCGTTGGCGGTTCCACACGTGAAGGGAGATATGGTGCCGTAGTCGATGTGGCAGCAACTGACCGGAATTCTGTTGGACGCGTAGTCGAACCGGCTAGCCACGCCGCAACATTCAAACTGAGGGACAAAACGAAATCTGTGTTAAACCATTGATATGGTAAAAGAATCAGTTGATGGAAGCATTGAAAAAATTTGGATTACTCTATACGTTGATCATTCTTTTTAGTTTTGTACTCTGGAAGAGGTGAAGCGATTTTTCAACCGATTAAAAATAAAATATAAAAATTATTCTAGACAACTTCTACGAGTCATAAGTTTGTTTTATCTCTTTCCTGGCTTTGCACCTGTTTTCAATTGATCACTGAAGAGGATTGAACGTGCTTTATGCCTATGATGACTACACACTCGATTCGTAATATTTTGTTCTATAGATCCATGGGGTATGCCTATAATGTTTAGCAGTGGACTTCCTATGGCTGAAAAGAGAGAGAGAGAGAAAGATGTCATAGAATTAGACAAAAGAAAGAACAAAAACGAGATGATTTTATTCGTATTTTGTTAATAATAAATGATGACATTTTTGATTTTGTTTGATTGAATGATGAAACAACATGAAACATTTTGATATCGTTTATGTTCAAACTTTCAAACTTAGCTATAGTAATGACATAGGTAATCATTGTAATACAGTCAAACATAATAACATGATTCAATAATACAGAGATCGGACATAATATGTCACGAGTCACGAGTATAAAATGACTCACAAATAATTGAAATCAAAGTTATCAGTATAAGAAAGTTACTGACTACAGCAAGTACATAATTATTATCCAAGTATCAAGTCATAATTTTAAAAGTTTATACTATAAAAACAAAAGCAAAATTTGACTATCATCGACTTAGTCAGCGATTACGAGTAAAACATCCAACATACTCATTAAGTTACAAAAAAGTAATCACCAGCATGTCTACAGCCTACTACAAATGCCATAGCAATGAAGTGATTCCAATATTGAACCATTCTTTCAATAACTTCAAGAAAGCTTGCTTCTTGCTTGTGTCGTAGAAATTATGAAGGTCACTTCAGTCCCACAACACAAACCCTAACAATTGTAGGCGATATTTATGTCTATATGTACGACACTATAATTTGTCTCAGTGCAGGAATCTAAATCGCAGTCACTCATATCACAGCCAACCTCTCGCCAGTCGCCCATCACGTTGCTAAACAAAGCCTGCAAGCGCTAATGAATTTTGCACGACAATTTGTAAATACAACACAGTAAGATTTAATAAGATATACAAACTCCCATCTGAAGATCGTCCCATATCTTGGCGATATCTCGCCGTGTTTCATACAGTTGAATACTTTGATGCATCGGTGATTTGATCTCATAAATGGCGCCATTTCTCAGCCCATAGCTCACGATGACTATGGACAGCTCGAATATCAACACCGCTAACAAAAGTGCAGCGTACTGGAAATAAGATAAAACGGACCGTCAAAAAAATGTTTTATCTGTAATCCACAAAGCTTTTCGTATATTGATAGTAGTTACTAGAAATACGGAAAATTTTGTTAATGAATCGGCATAAAGCACAGATTACTTAGTACAAGCATAAAGCGATGTTTCTATGGAGAATGTAATTAACGTTCCGTTGAAGTAAACTGACTAACTAAGGAAATAATCAACAGACGCTCTTGACTCGTGTAGCGAATCACAAAACGATTGTCTTGAGCACATTTGCGCTGTTTCCTAGTCTTTAGTATAAATAGAGTATTTAATTTAAGATCTTGATGAAGTTTATTTTTAAGTACGATAAAACCTACATTGGTATGTACTCAAATAGGCAAAACCACGCACTTCACAGAGACCTCGTAAAACACGAAATAATAAAAATACTTATATTTTGTCATTTTTTATTTTAACTTACCCCTGCTATAACGAAAAATTGTTCGGATATGGCGCCGTAAAAGCCGAGCACTGAGCCCAAAAGTATGATGACTGCAGTTGCGACGACAAATGTTGGTATTGTGAAAAACCTTTGCGTGATGAGCACATCGTAGTCTGAGAAGTTGACCAGCACCACAATCCCAACTATTAGCAGCAGGAGGCCTGTTAACTAAAACAATAAATACAATTATTTCCTTTAAAATTGACCAGACGTGTAGTAAATTTTGCCGACACGCTGCGTTTTATCAGTGCCCAGTGGTATAGGTGATTGTTAAAAGTGTAAAGATTAATTAATATTAGCAGAGTCCCTTCTTCCCTTGCCTTTCAAAATTAATAATCGAATACTCTTGGATCGTAACCACCGAAAGAATGTTAAAATCGCGGACTAATTTTTTCGGATGTTAAGTCGTGGACCACTGTTAATAACTAAATATTTCGAGATTTTGATTCAGTACTTTTTACGACAGGCTATCGATCTGATTTCCGGGAGTAGGCGTTTTTGTCTACCACCTTGGCCTAATACCGTTGATAGACTTCAAACACATTTGAAATCTTTGTAGAGAACCCTCAGGTATGCACGGTTCCCATCAAGTTTATTTTTCAACCTTAAAGCAAGCGATAATGGTGATAAATGAACTAGGAATACACATGTAACTTCGAAAAGTCAGTGGAACATTCCCAGTATCTGAAGACGCGACCTCCGATTTCGCTGTCCGGTCGTCGTTCAATTGAACCATCGCTCGCCAAAGTACAATTTAATTGATAAGCAGCATTTTTATTATTATTTATTACATTTCTTATTTTAATATTTAATTCAGCAAACGAGAAATTGTAAAATATAATTTCACTATTTAGCTAATCAAGTCCGTGTACAAACTCGACAACTAAGTGGCCTTAATTACAATTTTATCATAACTAATTAAAAGATGCAAAATCGTTTTGCTAATACCTTTTTACCTAATATGCTAGTCAGCTATTTACCATTTTGGCTACAAAATCGTCCATAATATGCTCTATTTATTATTAACTGTTTCTTAAACAAATCGTATCAGATAACTCTGGTTATCACGAGAGAATATGGCGATATGCATTACGCACACTAGCAACTCGAGATCACAGCATCACGATAAATACTTTACTTTTGCTAATTTACTCAAAAAAATTGTCAGTGTAAAATACACGATCTCACCAAAAAAATACCGTTCACTGCAGCTAATGTATATTTCACTGATTTTAATGCTTTAGGAACTTTAAATTCAAAATCTATCCCCATTTTCATCACAAAAATTCTACATACGTCTACCGAAAAAGATAAGTTAACTGAAAACTGAGATGATGCCCATTTATCAATCATAAACAAGTCAATATCTCACTTATCTTGACATAATCATCTAATCTACGAAATTATTGTAGAGAAGATTTCATCTTAACATCCACGAATAATGAAAAATAATATTATCATTGCGTTAATACTGTGAAGTAGCCTTCCAACTATTACTCTAACTTCCACTTTATATTTTCAAATTTTACGGGCTAATTACATTTTGTTTAGAATATAAAATTTATCTTATCCATATCTTGAAGTATTCTCTGATAACAAAATATAAATAATTCAAAACTACTATTTTTATGTATCACTTCTTGTATTGGCAACACCGTCAAGCAATGGTAATTTCTTACATGTACGTATGGCAATACTATTACTTGCCGATTTCCGTACGCAGTGGACGTGTGCTCGTGTGAATTACGTTTAGTCGCAAAAGATAAGAATTGGCGGTAAGTTTTTATTTTTAATTTGAACATAGATTCTCATAGTGTTGTTTTATCCTTTTATAAGACATCCAAAAAAATATATAAGTAAAAAAGTCTATGAAAAAGTCGTGTACTATCTACTCCGTAGTGTCAACAAAGTAAAATCAATGTTTGCTTCCATACTGTGCGTGGCGAAAGGGACTAACATCCTTGTCCTGTTGCAGATCGGAGTTTTGAATTTAGAACCCAAGAAAATAATTCAAAATGGCTCTCGGAGGAGGAATGTCGTGTGTGAAGTACCTTCTTTTTTGCTTCAATCTTTTATTCGCGGTAAGTGTTTTTATCTTTCTTTTGTTTTGTGTTCATACCTGCTGCGTTGCAGAAAAAATGTGTGTGTGTATTAGTGTACACACGTAAGAAGTGAAACTTCTTTATGACATCATTTTTCGAAAAATGATCTACTATTTACAAATTTACAGAATTGGTAAAATAAAGCTAAATTAAATAAAGTTTAAGTTTAGGAGGGGGGAAATTTTTGAGGGAATTTGGGATTTCTATCGGGGCCAATTTGTAGCCCTCACCGAGACGGTTCCGAGGATACCAAGCTCGGTGGGTCCACGACCTTTATTGGCCGAGATAGGTTTAGGGGGGGTGAGGTAAAAATTTTAGGTGGGGGTAGGGGCGGGGAGGTTTAGGTTTCGTGGGGGGGCTATTGGGCACCTTAAAATATTTTTGGGTGGGGAAAGTTGTGGAGGGGAAATTCGGGAATTCTGTTGGGGCAGGATTGTAGGCCTCACCGAGCCGGTTCTAATGAACCCAGGGTCGATGGGTCTACGATGGATATTGGCGGAGATAGGAATAGGGGGGGTGAGGTAAAATTTTTAGGTGGGGGTAGGGGCGGGGGGGTTAGGTTTCGTGGGGAGGCTATTGGGCACCTTAAAATATTTTTGGGTGGGGAAAGTTGTGGAGGGGGAATTCGGGAATTCTGTTGGGGCAGGATTGTAGCCCTCACCGAGCCGGTTCCAATGAACCCAAGGTCGGTGGGTCTACGATGGATAATGCCGGAGATATGAGTAGGGGGGGGTGAGGTAAAATTTTTAGGGTGGGGGTGAGCGGGGGGGGGGAGGTTTCGTGGGGAGGCTATTGGGCACTGTTTTGGATTTAGGGTGGGGGAAGGTCAGAGGGGGGGTAAGGATCAAATTACAAAAAAGTGGGTGGGACTTAAAATTTTGGGTGGGGCTTGGAAACGGTTGGGGGTGTGGCTTACTGAAGTGGGTACTAATTTACTAAATAAAAAAAGATGGCGCGTAACGGAAGAATGTGACGCGTAACGAAAAATTTTTTCCAACCCCGATAAAGAAGTTTCACTTCAAAAATAATGTCTCCTTACGGTAGTTTACTTTCGTTGCAGGCCTTAAAATTTAAATAATGCTACGTAAAAAACTGAACAATAACAATTATGTTCTACGTGGGTAGGTTTTGCAAATGGCATGAAGTCTATTAATTGTGACTCACCTGTTGGAACAAATTGCACAATGAATCTGTAAACTATCGGACTGGTAAACTATTAAAAACTATTTTTAATAGGTTCATAGATATGCTAGTCATGAAAAATTAAATATAAATTATTAATTATTTGAAGTTTTTTTCACTTATATCTACAATCTGGATGCTTTTTATTTCTTTTAATGTACCCTCAAATCTCAATTAACGACATCAAATTTTCTTTAAATTAATAATGACTTACATAATATTATTTCGTAAATTTGTTTAAAAAATGAGGAATTAAAAAATATAAAATGGAAAAAAACAGCAAAATAATCTCAATTTATAATATGAAAATATGTATGTTTAAATTTCTACTCATTCATATTACTTATATATTTATTGTAACTTTTAGTGCCTTAAGTTTACACTCATACCTCTAATAAATTATCAGAATGATTACAATATTTATTGTTAATATTTGTCATAAAACTTGATAACAATATGTATGTTTATATAAAAACACACTAATACCAATTATTTTTGTTAATTACTTTATAAATAAAACATTTGGTATACAAATAACACAACATTGCAACATCCTTTGACTTGAGGTGAGTGTGAAAAAAAATTACTCTGAGGAAAATGCATTGTTTTCATTGTGGAAATTATCAAAGATATCTTATCTTTAACACCCTGTGCAAGTTATTTAAAATATCTGTGCCAACTCCACTGGGTATTTTTTAACATAACAAACAAGCTTATAAAACAATGGTGATTAATCATGTTTATCAGATATCAAATGATTCGACAAAGACAATGTGTAACTATTGTCCATGATTTTAGTATTTGGTCAAACTTTTCATGCTAGATGCAGAAGTAATTATACTATTTGGCTGCATTTTTCATAGCACTACTAAGTAATTTCAACATTCCTGATATGCAATTCAAATGGCATACCCACAAGAACATTAACTTCTCCATCTTTCTCCAGTAGATATTTTTATGCAGGCCCGTCATTCTAATGGTCAGTGTTGTAGGCATCCAATAGCTAGATGCAACCACTCGTGTGGGGTATTGTGACAAAAATTTAATGCACAAATTAAAGAGGCATGGTTTAAAAATGATTCATGTATATAGAGGAAGATATGGAAAAGGGTTGTTATTGTTCTATTTTTATAAATTGCCTGTATAGCCACACAAGGTAAAGGTCAAAAACCTGAAGTTACTATGTTAGTTACATAAACTTGTCAAAAGCAGGTTCACAACATCATTATTAAAACAAATTTATGGCAACAATTTGCACATAAAATTAAAAAACAATTATTTAATTACAGTGTAACAAAGAACTGTAATGACTCAAAAATATATTTCATACATATTTATTGTGCATAATATTGCCCTAAGATATACAAAGTCATTGACTTTGGTGAAAACAAACAATTTCTTTACATAAACAATTGAGTCAGTAACAATGTAAGATAAATAATTACCTATTGAGTTGCAGCAAAGGTCATAAGATCAATAATTCTTGTGGGAATAATGTTAAATAATACCTAAAGACAGCCTCTTTGCTTCTAAATCTAGTTTTGAATGCTTTAAATGGGAGCCCCATGAGATCAAACTTATACTATACATAAATTAAAAGCCATTAACACTAGTCATAAACCAGCAGTAGTAAAAAGCATAACATTGTAAATTTTCCACATCAAACTGATCTATCCCCTTTTAGTGACTTATAAAATGACCTATTTTTCGTGACAAGCCTGTGCAAGAATTTCGAGTTGTTTGAAATATTTGATATAATTATCTCTAAGGGTCCATCGAACTAATTTGCATCCAGGGAGTACTGCATTTACTATGAGATAAAATGCTATTCGATAAAAACAATTAAGAGAATGTTTAGACATTGCCAAATACATCATACTATCGCGTTCCATCTCTTTTCGGGTAAAGACATTCGTATCTATCGTAAAGCACCCCCGCACTTCGGTTATGTTACACCCGATCTTATAAATCTCATGAATGTGTCACGTTTCGGGTTCGCCATCTGTATATTCAGATGCAAAGTGCCTTATTTAAGCTTAATAAGTATTTATTTCCAAGAAAATTGTACATCAATAAGTAATACGTAAACAAAGCTGAAACTAAAAGTATCTAAAATAATATAAAATCTACTTAACACAATTAATTTTAATAATTCTTGTACACCAAGAAAGATTACCAGTGATTTTCGCACTAGTCATGACCCGTATCGCGGAAATCGAATTTCGTGTTTGCGAATTGCGACTTTAATTTTGTTTAACTTAGCGGCGACTTATCTAGAATTGTAGCGAATAGCAAAGTATAACAACATTCATCGAAGGATACTGAATCTCGTCTGCACAGCACTTACCATCAGAATTTTAGCATTATACTGACTGCCATTGCAGTATAAATAAAACAGGTCACGTGACCATTATGGAAATATTCGTGCCCAATACAGTCGTCTACTAGACCTAACTCTTTCTTTTGTTCCAGGTGACGGGTCTGATCATCCTGATCGTGGGTATCAAGGCGAAGATCAACTCGTCTCCGTACATCGACCTCACTGATGAGAACTTCTACACCTCGGCGCCTGTCGTGTTGATCATCGTTGGTATTATAGTGTTCGTGGTCGCCTTCTTCGGATGCTGCGGCGCTGTCAAGGAGAACCACTGCATGATCGTTACTGTGAGTACCTATTGAAATAAAAAAAATCAGGTGTTGGCGCCTGCTGCTATAATTTTGGATAACGATATGGTATATCCAAGATACAAAAAAAATGAAATGCAAAAAAAATATGTTGTAATTTGTATATTATGGTGTAAAAGATTTGTTTTCGTTGGAAAGTTTTGTTTGTTTACGATTTATTTTTGTATTTTGGACGTTATGTAGTAGGATTTTTACAGGGACGAAATTAAAATAATGTTAAGTAATATGTAGAGACATTGGTATACATTTAGATCTTAAAAAGATATTATTACATTAACGACAGATTGAAACATGCTTTTACCATAAATGACGTTTCATGCAATCCTTTCACCGCCGCACACAAGACAGTATAAAAAACAACATTATAATTTCACTTCGGTGGTACTTGTATTTTAACTCGTATTACAATCAACACATATCGCAGATAACAATTGATATAAATAATTCATCATTATCATCACCGTCAGCCCATATTAGTCCACTGCTGGACATCTGCCTCTTCAATCCTACCGCCCCCTCCCCCGCCCGTCCCTTCAATTCTAGGCTTGTCTCATATAAATAGTATATTTTCATCAGCCTATAATCATCCACTGATGAACATGTACTCCTCTACAATAGACAGTTCGATTAATATAGTACTACTATTGAATAAACAACACTATCAGTCAGTTAACCAAGGTTGAGAGTAATAAGCAAAACAAGTAAATATTGATGGAGTGACGTAGCACTAACCGGGTCACGTCTCAATTGACGAGATGAAGTCAACCTGCGACCTCTGGGCTCTGACACGACGTCTTTAATGTCGCTAAATGGAAACATCCTTTCTAAAGGCATTACTCGCTTTATTGATTACATTTTGTAGTACAAAGACATTCCTAATTGTTTTATAGATGACTTAATACATTTTTGCAGTTTAATTGTATAGTCACATTTTGTGTATTTTTTTGTGCCCGCAATAGCAATACATTGTTTGCTCCCCATCACAAGCTGAGCTAGTTTTTGATACATCTATACCTATTTATGTTAATGTGTACTGGTAAATGAATAAATAAAAAAATAAAAAAAAAAATAAAAAACTAAAATAATATTCCTTTTGTCTATCACTTCTGATATTTAAGCGTATACTTATGTATTCAAAAATATAAAAACGAACTTATCAAACGTTTTTTCACACACAAATCATATTTAATACTCGTACACAATAATTTACTCCGCGTGTTAAAATGTAGCAAAAATGTTTAATAGGAAGTTTTTGTTTAATATTAATAAGTCCTAAAATAAGTTGAATCTATTTATCGTATAAACTGGTTTTAGCATTAATGTGCCACAAACCTGATCTTGTTGTCACCTGCCTTGTTAATTTATAAATAAGCTGCACAGATAAATATTTGCATACTTATATGGAGCTGTTAAGTAAGGAAAAACATTAAGTTGCACTTCTAAGGCACATCTATCGGCGGTATTCTTAAGAAAAAAAATTCTCACGTTTGTTTATACGTAATATAAAACCGGTATAGTTATAGATTTTTTAAAAGCATATTAAGTAATCAAGAAACAAAGGTTATACATTAAAAAATTAAAGATTTTCGGCTTTAGTTCGTTTTTCTTCTATCAAGACTGACGCAGTTTGATCACTGTATATGTATTGTATAAATATGATTTATTGCAGTTGCATGTTTTCCTTTCTGTCCAATTTTATCGTAATTTGTCTGGAACTTTATATAAATTACAAAGTTTAAAAACTTGCAGAACAATCACGAAGCAGTAAGCTTCCCTCTGTATAATGTGCACGCTATTTGCAACAATTTACCGAATTAAATGTTAATTGGATCATTAATTACCATATTGATTCTTTTTATATAATTGAGGCTACATTTTTAAATCCTTATAATTTAGTTACATTTTTAATTGCATAATAAAGGGCTTTTTAGTATTTTTCGTAAATATCTTGGTGTAGTAATTAAATTCCATGCGTAAATTATGTGTGCACAAACGATAATGAAATCACAAATTGCATTAACCCCGGACCCCAGTAAGAGGTCATTGGAGCGTAAAACTGACTGCGACGGTCTAACGCTCCTCGTATCTGCTAAATCATAACACCCTTTGATCCTCTTCTATATGTTTGTATATAGAAACTTATAATTGCATTCGCACTGGCATACTGTTGTCTTTACAAATCTAAAGGATACTCTTTACTCTTTCTTTTCACATGTCAGTTCCTTTTTGTATGCGTTCTTTTTACACATTTCGCTTTCATACCAAGCTTTTTTTTTCTTGCTACATGAATAATTCAACAAGAAGTCTGCTCCCACCTGCCTTTGTATCACAGCTTACAGCTCAAATAAATGGGTGCTGTACAAAGATTCAGCTTATTTTATCACCGGAAACCGGTCCGACGTATTTATAGGAAATACTGTAGTCGATTCATATTTTTTGTATTGACAAAGCCTTATTACGTCATCTGGAAATTAAACTTTCGGACTCAAGGATAACGCGTAGTGGGCGGTGACACAATATCGTTCGTAACTTCGTATAATATTTACAGTGTTTTCCGTTATAGCCAGTGTTATTTATAACATAGACATTTGAACTAGAATAAGTACTATGATTTACCAAATCCTGTAACTTATTCAAAATGAAAAATATATCAAACTATAAAACCTTTAGCCATGAATGCATTTATCGCACATATGGGACTCTGCCAACGCATGTATCTGACGTTTTTAATATACTATCGAATATACCAGTATCAGCCACATACATAGAGTAAATAAGAGGTGGAATAACCGTGTAAAACATAAATCAACCCGTATGTTACGTACTTATGGTAGGAAGCGACACTCCACTGTCTGGTTAAATCGATCGCGGACAAAAGTGAATGATCTCTTCAAGGCTTTCAATGGGTTACTACCCGGAACTTGTTATAGAAATAACTGATCGATATATTAAAAAAAAAATGTATTGTATGTTATAGTTCTTTTTAACTTTGTTTTGTGAGAGGATAATTAGTTCCAACTCCTATTATTTGAAGTGGTTAGTTTTGTTTCGGGTTAATGACATGTTGGTGTATAAATACTTGGAGAGCTTCGGTGATCGATTTTAATTACATGCTATTGGTGATCCTAGTTTCCAAAGTTTCCAGTAATCAGTGGCGTGTCAGTGGGCGGAATAGTCTAGAAAAGCTTTATTGTCAAGATATTTGCATATATTACATGTTAAAATTGTAAATAGGCTTGGCAGTTCCACGCAATCGTTCCACGAGGCGATGTCTTGCTTAATATAAAAGGTCTGTGCGTAGTAAATGTAAATGAGTTGCCGAAGGTTATATTTTTTTCATATTAATGCAGACATCAATTTTATCACTGTTGTTTATTATTTTATGACTGTTAATGACTAATCACGTAAATAAATATTCAAAATTATTATATTAACACGGCTTAGATAGATCATTGTATTTTTTCTCTAGCTTTTGTGGCTTTTGTTTTGTTATTAATATATTGTTTTAACAAATTCGCGTTCTATACATCGGACGCATTGAAAATGTTGCAGGAAATCTAATTTTAGTACCGGTTTTCCTGTGGTTGTATAAATGATACCTATTTAAACACTACTCTATCGTTTAAATTAAGCATTTAATTAAATTTAGCAGCGATGAGTCAGTAATACTAAAATCCAAATTTAAATTCATAAATGTGTTTTCTAATATCATTTCTTAACCTGTAGAACTTTGAAATGATGTAGAGATATAATTTGAGTAAATTTTATGCTTATAGTACCAACATACAAAGGTAATAAAAAGTCAAGGATTTTTCCATCAAGATCATTGGCGACTTATTACATGACACACTATTGAGTGAAAGTATGAAACTCGACCTCGTATATAACTTGCTGCTCGTTATAACTTTACACATCACTTCAATTAAATATAATATACATTTTTTCGTAATATTTCGAGTGGAATAACAGGTTATATTCATCATATTTCGTGTCCAATATGAAGTTATGCTTTTAATTTGTGAAGGGTGATAAAAACTTGATCATATGCAACTTTTCTAAGTTAATAATTTTCTAAACAAGATTTCTACCCTAAAATCTATAAAAACTTCTTAAAATCCGAATGGAAATTGTTAAAATATGTGAAACAAATATTGTAAGTGATTTATTTAGTTAGTATATCGTAATTAGCACCTACTGCCCTAAAAATAGTCATTAAATAATTACCTATTAACATTTTGGCTCATTTGCAAACGAAAGTAATCAGGTACTGTTACATAATATAAATGTATGAGATTGTTTGCGAACACTTGAAATCTTTTTATAAATGGTAAACTGGTTGAAATGGCTCTGACGTATGATTTCATTTACCAAATAAGTATCTATATGACTGAGAAATAGGGTAAATATAGCGAAAACAAGCTTTACTCAATTTTACGAGAGACATGCAAAAATCTACAAGAATAGAAACAATAATAATGTTAATTAATAATCCGGTCTTCATAAATTAGTAAAAAGACTTATTTTTATTATTTGAGAGCAGATTATTATAAGCACCAATAAAAGGTCAATTCGTAGCATTTAAGTAGGTTAGTTTCTCTAAAATATAAAGCATTCTTTATATTCAAAAATAATAATAACGCGACGCTGCGAGCTTTTAAGTTAAAACCTCGGTTCAGAGCCTGTGATATCTTACTGGGAGAAATAACGTCCTAAGTAAACATTTCATGATGATAAGTGTGTGTTGTCCCTCTTATCGTCCCACCGTGATAGAAATATCTACATTTCTTATTATTATTAGACATAATAATAAAATGGGAAGGTCGCTCGCTTGATAGCAAGTGTAACGTTTGCTCTTACACGACTATGACCATTTAGAACTCACAATTCCTAAGCTCTGCATGGCACTGTGCTCGTCATACCCGAGACATTAGGTGTTGTATTGTATCCGCTTATATACGCCCCACTGCAGGGCCCGAGCCTCCTCTACAATCAAGTGCACAATCATTATAGTCTACCACACTGGCCTAGTGCGGGTTGGCGGACTTTACATACCATAAAATGATTACAAATCGTTATGGTATGCAGTTTTCCTCACGATGTTTTCCTACTATAACGCGTGGTGATTGACTATCAATACACATATGATTTCGAAAAGTCAGAGCCCTGTGATTTGTACCGGCGACCACCGTGAACATTTTGGCAGTCGCGTCTGGTCTTTACCAACAGGCCACCTAATTAGGTGTTGAGTCTTTTTATATCCAGCAAACTCTTCTTACTTATTAATTTAGTTTAATTAGAATGTACATGGCTTTCTAGTTGTAACAATAACCACTCACAAAAAACAAAAGTCTATTAATAAAAATGACATCATAATCCGGTACACAGCTTTTATTTTTGGCTCGCGAATTTTACCGCTATGTGCACACAACTGATTTTTATAACAACGAAACTATAAACTGATAAGCTAAAGCAATTATATTTTATGAAACTTTTAAAATTAATGAGGACATGATTGTTTATGTTAATCAATGCGAGCATTTGTATACTAAAAAATAAAATACTGTTAATGAACATTCTCTTCATACTAATGCTAGGTATTTCGAACAGTCATTCCATCACAGTGTGGGCATCACACACACATGACTAAAAAATACGAACAATGAGCGGACGTGATACAATAATTACTAATTATGTTCACAGCGCTATAATAGTGAATTTCCTAATTACGTCACTTAAACCATTTCAAAAGTATTACCATCCGGCTGGGATTTTGAGTAATAGCCGGTTTGGTGTCTTGTATACCCTACAAATGCGCTTATGTACTGTATCAGCCCATATACACTACCGCTCAAAAGTATTTGGCCACACATAAAAATACATTTTGTAAAAGATTGAATAAGTAAAACGATTTTGTAGTTATTTAAATAATTTATTGGACATATTTTGGACATATTTAACACAAAATAACTATTATTTTTTAAAGTTTGGACTCGTCTATACGTCCACCTTTATTTTTAATTACGGCCTCATAAAAGCTTTGGTAATCTATTCACTAATTTCTGTAAAGTTGTTTGGTCCATCTGCCGCCATTCGTCGTGCAGTTTTCTCCACAAGTCTTCCTGAGATGTAGGACAGCGTTTTCGTACCTGTCTATCCAGCGGATCCCATAATAACTCGATTGGATTCAAGTCCGGTGACTGCGGTGGCCATGTCATTATTTTCAATTGCTGTCTTTGTTCTTTCTCTTGCAAGAAACTTTTGCATAGCTTGGAGGTGCGTTTAGGACCATTATCTTGTTGAAACATAAATCTCGGACCAATTAACCGGGTTCCAGAAGGCATTGCGTTATTTTCTAAAATGTGTTTGTACCCTTCCTTTTTTAAAGTACCCTCTATCCGCACAAGATCCCCGACGGCTGAACCACCAAACCAGCCCCAAACTATCACAGACCCTTCACCTTGCTTTGCTGAAGTCACAGTACATGCCTCCATCAACCTTCCATTCGAGTGCCGCTGGACAAAAACTCTACTTTTGGATCAAAAAAAATCAAATTTCGACTCGTCAGTCCAGAGCACCTTTCGCCAGTCTGTACTTGTCTAATTTTTGTGTTTTCTAGCACAAATAAGTCCCTTCTATTGATTAAGTGCTTTCAAGAGTAGTTTTTTACCGCTATGCATCCCTTAAGACCTGCGTCAAGAACTCTCCTTTTCGCTGTAGAGACACTGACTGGTTTATCTCGGCCCTTGTTGAACTGTGCTGTTATTTCTGGTGAAGTTAAACGTCTATCGTGTTTACTTGTAACAACCAAGCTTAAATCTTCACTAAAAGTTTTTCTCTTGGTCTGCCTGAACGTGGATTGTTGAAAATTGTACCTTGAGTTGCAAATTGCTTAACAATATAGTCAAAAGTTTGTCTTCGTATCTTCTACAGTCTTGAAATTTCTCCATTGCTTTTACCAGCTTTGCGAAGCCTGATGATTATGCCTCTCGTCTCTTGAGAATGTTCTTTGGTTTTACCCATTTTGTTCTAAATTTCAAACAAAAAAATTTAAAACAAGTAAATAGTATTAGGCGTAGAGCACTGAGCTATGGAGAGTGTGTTATCTGGTCTAATGACATCAAATAACTGATGCAAAATATTTTATAGTGTTTATTCTAAGTTTTGTTTACTTTATTAGACAATAGGTTCACCAAAACAAAAGTATTACTTGAAACTTTATGTTCAAATTAATGCCGATGCTAACATTATTTTGGTTTTATGACCACGGGCCGGCAAATAACAATAAGTTGTGCATATTCTTATTGTAGACAAGTGTTTTGTGGCGAAATACAAACAAAAAAGCAAAAAAAAAATATTTTAAAAGTGTATTGTTTTTAATATAAAAGAAAAGTGCAAGTGGCCAAATATTTTTGAGCGGTAGTGTACTTTCCACTGCAGGGCAGAAGCCTCCTGTACAATCGCGCTCTCCTAGGTCGGTGGACTTACATATCATAGAAATTATTACAAATTGTATGGTATGCAGGCTTCCGCACGATGTTTTCCTTAACCGTTATAGTGCATGGTGATTGACTATCAATACACTCATGACTCCGAAAAGTCAGAGGTGCGCACTGGGATTTGAACCCGCAAACACCGTTAACATGTTGGCAGTCGCGTCTGGTCTGTTTACCAACGAGACACCACGCACTTATCTAGTAAATAGTAAAAGATCTTACTTGCCCTGTAACTATAGAACATTGCAACGTAATTCTTGCATAAGCATTTACCATTATACAACCAGCTTTCAATAATGCTAATGCTTTAGACATTAAGTTAATCACGCATAAAACAATAAAAACGCGCACATAGATAACTATTGAGTAAGCCTGGAATTAGTACTTAGGAATAAGCATGAACAATCACGAATAAATTATGTTGCCGAGTTGGTTTTTGAAGCTATTTGTATCAAGTTAAAATTTACACTGCACTTTTCTACTAGTATCCTTATTCCTGAGACAAGTAAACACTTATGCGGAAAATATAAGAACTTGCTAGATAGATATTTTTAAATGTATATCAATTTACCTTTGAGTCAATTCAAAGAGACCTGAAACATATGCATTTCAATTAATGCAACTGTTTGGATTGACGATTATTAGAATTGAAATCGATTGAGGGAACACGTACTGTTAATACTGTGGTGAAAATTCTTGAAAAAACAGTACACAGTATAAGTTTAAAAATAAATACTTTACTAGACTTATATGGAACTGATAGTATAAAGAATATCTCGTTTATTAATTTCCGCTTTATTGTTGTACATTAATAATAATAAACTGATCCTTTTAATGGTGTCTAGACTTCTCTAGAAAAAATGAGCAGCTGGTTATCATACTAAATGAGAGAAAGATTGCACTCAAATTACCACATCCATTATACACACATCTTTTAGAAATGGACATTTGTAGTTATAGACATGGACGATGAAATCGATAAAAAGATTTAATTATACCGCCCAGCACGGGCTACACCGCTAATAAGCGGTTAACGACCGTCATAGAACAACAGATAATAAAAATCGATACTTCAGCCATCACGCAGCGTCCGACAAAACAACCTTATCTCGTGACTCAGTCGCAACAAAAATACACCGCTCTAGCTGGTGATTCAACTACTTGCACTTCTGTATAATTACTTGTTTTCTAGTAAAATCTATGTTGGAACTACCAAATGTTCCATCGAAAAACATTACTAAATTGATCCTTTGAGTACGACCAAATCTCGATCTAATCTACTTGAACAACAAGCTTATCTCTAGACCCAAATGTAGTCAAACTTAACTTAAACTTAGTTTTGTCGTAAATCTTAAGCCTCTTAGTCTAGTCGAGATACAAACAAAATAGGTTCCAAATAGCTGGATTGTTACTTGAATAATGTAGAGTGTAAATAGTTTAATGATGTAGTTGATCGTTAATTATGTATCAAAATTTGAAAGATATTGCTCGAGGGTTAGTCATCTCTACTGACTTTATTAATAGACCTTGAGCCATTGTTTTTATATTAGCTAATGTACGCCCGAACAAAAAGATCATGTTGTAAATTAATCTAAAATCAACACGTCTCACAGCTATAAAAAATGGACGACGCACTGTCAAATTGGCTTGGAAGTTGGAGTGGGCGAAATAAAATTAAGAGAATCAGGTCGGGTCCTAAACTTGCTCAAATAGAATGGGACAAAAATAGATCACTTGTTCGTATTCTTTATGAATTGACTGTCATCTTCCGGAGCGTGAAAATCTGCGTTTGAAGGCACGCGCAAATATCTGAAATGGAACTAGAAATATGGTTACGGCCAGTTCCTAACACGTTTTCATGGTGTTCTAATTCTGTGTTATCGATTGCTGAATGCTGAGTGCATGTTTAGTTATGTGTTGACAACATTTTATTATTGTATTTTTACAAATAAAACACGCAATAAGTAGAATATATATTTTATGAAATTATGCAAATAGAATATAGCGTTATTTCAAACAAATCTATTTTGTTACACAATACTTTGTAATGTTACTATTTAAATTTGTTGACAATTTAATGCAAATTATATCGTTTATACTCGTAGTAATATAAAAAACAAGAAATATGTTTTCTGATTAATTTAAAGTTGTTAATGTGAAGCTTATTTTTAAATTGATTAGTATTGGCATATAGTTCTGTGTAGTTATTTTACAAACTAAAAAGATACAAAGCTTACTGCATAAAATGAACTTTATCAAACTTTGAACACTACATCTGCATTGTGTACGTTTCCATTTTACTTGCTTATGGTTAAGGAAAACTTGCGCTAGAAAGCAAAAGCGAAGGAAAGTAGTGCGGCCGTCTAGATTCGAGACAATAGCTTGGTAAAATGTGTCATGTTAGTTAGTCATATTAGAAATGACGATGTAGACAGGCGCTTACAAGTGTGTCTACTTGCCTGATAAGATAAACAGAAATCAATAAAACGAACACTGCGCAGTAGTTAATAAATTACAATTTTCCAAGGATTAAGTTTTTTTTTTTTCTAGTGTACTATTAAATAGTCTCAAAGCAAAACTTGAACAAAATAGAATCTTCAAAATTTTTCCAATTCTATCAGAGATGTTGGCAAAATGAAGTGACACTACATGCTTGTGGCTACATACGTACCATGTCCATATATATGTATTATGTAGGTATATGTTGTTGCAAGTTCGATATACTGCGCAGCACGACACTCGTTCATAAATGCATTAGTTGCGTCTGTTTGCGCTACATATTCACGGTTAAATTTTGTTTGCTAAAGCGCACTACAGAACAAAACCGCCGAGCAGCCGGCCTATGTCGGCAACTTTTTGTTGGCGGGCTAGTTGGCTTCACTCATTTGCAAGTCGGAAAACTTTGTAGACGACATGTCAGCGACTCGACGTGACATGCCGTAAGGACCATTTATATGACGTCGTTTAGAGTCGCCGGGCAAAAATATGTGGTTTATACTGGATGACTGGCGTGCCCTTGCTGTCCGGAAAAGAATATTCAATCGATAAAGAATACATATTTTTATAGTACATTAAATTACGTTACATCCAGACGCTACTTTACGAAAATTTGTGTATAATTACAAAGTACTTCCTACAATTTCATTCTCTTTAGTGTTTGATATGGCTTGATTACAATCATATACACATGAAGTAACTATCCTACTGAAATATATTTAGTCCGTAATATCAATTCTATATATTTTAAACCGTTTACAAAATTAGCTAATCAAGTTTTATTAGGATCGCATCGCTATAGATTAGGACATCTTCAAATAAAACTTTCTGTACCTTTAAGAGGAAAAATCCAGAAAATATTCCTGTCAGCTGCAGACAGTGCTATTTATATCGAATACCGATGATTCATTGCTGTAAATTATATTGTTGTGTTAAGACTTCGATAACATAGTGACAGAGTAAATTCACTGTAAACTTTCCATGATACGATTATTAGTTTTGGCAATCCTGTTTGCGTGCGTTTTTGCTTTCCAAAGCTGCTGAGTATTGAGTTAATTCCCAATAGGGTTATTTACTGTCGTCAGCGCGTCAGGCAATCGCATAATTAAGCTCCGGCATACAGCATATTAACCTATTAACCTATTTACGATTTCTTCAATATCAGTCCATTGAAAAGCACAAATTACCTTCAAATATAAATATCTTCGTTCATTAAACCCGTGACCTTTAGTTCAGTAATCCGACTGGTTAACTACTTGACCAAGCAATTCGTTGTCGTGTCAGATGCCTTTCTTTCTATGATTCATAGTACTGCACATGCTGACATACATATGAAGTGCTTATTTCAGCAAATTTTGATTTTAGCTGCATCAGGAAATATTTAAAATGACCAGCCACAATGTATGCAGATTGTTAATGATTCAACATAAGTACCTATAGCGCTAAAGCTGTACCTTTCACTTGTGCTGCATTTTACTTCGATCCCGGAATAAACCTGGTATAAAACCTGTGATTAGTGTTAAGCCATTAATTACACCGGCTATTCCTAATAAAACATGATTTTATTACAATTAATTAATTAGATTTTAATACAATTCGATTTTTTGTTATTAATCAAATATGATTGGCAATAAATATCGCCTACATAATTAACGTATAAATATTGCACAATCAAGCCCACATAATACATATTTTATAGTCGTTACAAAAATAGGATTAGACTTCAGTATTTTTCAACTTTCCATTAATTTGCCTGACAATAACCGACCATAACTGTTTTGTCATGGCCTTGTGCATAACGTTACTGCGTTTCCAACCTCTAATTTTACCTTCACGCTCCACCTATTGTCAACTTATCTTACCAACATCGATCGTTAAAATAAAACTGTAATTACATACGTAACATTCATATTACACCAATATCGTATTAAGCCAGAAGCTATGAATTTTCAATTAGCTCAACTTATTACCAGTTTTGATTTATCTACTTTCTTGGTATATTCTTTACCTATCTTTAAGATTACATCAATTTCACTGGCTTTAATACGTTGGCATCAAATCTTACGGACAGTACCATCTCTAAGTCTCAAACCATTTGACCAGTAGAAAGCAATTCAACTTTATCTGCAGACTTATTTTCCGCAGTTCGCCGTGTTCCTGCTGATCATCTTCATCGCTGAGATGGCGGTGGGCATCGCCGGCTACACCAAGCACAAGGATCTGGAGACCTCCATCCTCAACCACTTGAACGCCACCATCGACCAGTACCCAGTGGACAAGGACGTCGCCAAGACCTTTGACATCGTCCAGACTGACGTAAGTACCAATCATATTATGTAGTTTAATTTATTGTTAAGATACTTTTCAATAGTTTACTCCTGATTAGGGATAGCCTGTCTGATTGCTGTCAACGAAAATATGTACTAATGATAACACGTTGATTCAGATTGATTAGATTGATTAGAGCGATCTGTAGTCTTTAAAAAGACTACATACATTATTTAAAGAATAGAGGCTAAAAGGAATTTAAAGGATCAGAGAAATACATAATACAATTTCACGCAATAATATAGTCTAGCCAACCTGTTTTGATGTTGATATTTCCATAAAAAAACTAAAAAGATAATTGCGCAGTACGTTTTCCGTTTTCCTTATAATTTATTACGTTGTTTGGTTAAAAACCTAACATATCTCACGAACATTTAACTTCAACGCAGTTAACTTTGCGAATACAAGGAAATAAAACATTCCGTAATTTTTAATAACAAAATTGATTAATCATGTACAATATATTAAAATACAGTGATATGTTCGAATACACTGAGTTTGCAATACAAGCGGTTACAAATGGAGGTGCAACCGGCTTTGTAGTACAATGGCAGGCGCAATGCACGTTACATAAGGGTTTGATGTGCGGCGACACGACTACCACGTCGTGTGCAATTGTGTGTGCAATAGAACGTTTGCTTAACCTCACAATATGATTCCCTCAAAATTGTATACAAGCAGATATGTAAAAGACGCATTGAAATAGAAAAAGATGATCAATATGTAAAGAAGACGCCGCTGATATTTCAACGCTTATCATCTTATTACCTTCTAAATTCTGTAAACAGTTTTATCCTTTTCTACTTCACAATCAGTCTCGACGGTACCATTATCTACAAAGACCGGCGGGAAATAACAATTCCAATGTTTGTTTTTTTGTTCAGAGCAATGGCCGGAAGTTCACTTATCCTTACACTTCCTGTTCCGTAATCCTTTTATCGTTTACCGCCTTTATACCTTAAAAAACTTTGTCACGTTTTAAATTTTTACATTATACTTGTGTAAACATGCAAACTTCATTTTAAAATATTACATTTTCATTACTAATTTTGTGAATTATGCCCCAGATTTTTAGTACGTTTTGTATTCATAAGTTCTATTAATATTTCCTTTTATCATATAAAACTGTTCTTGTCTGGATCATGCTATTCCTTTTATTTTTATATGTCTCTAAATGTGGAGCATACAAACCACAGTGTTGTAAGGAAATATTTTCCTTTACGAGAGAACAGTTCGGTGGTCTGTGGCATTACTGTGCGGCCTTGGCTTGGCATCCTGCCACTTATCACTACGTTATTGTAGCATCGGTTGTATGCGCAGCTGGATTAGTATTTAAAAAAATAAAAGAAATTTAAATAATTCAACTGATTTTATAAAGAGCAGCTTTGCCAAATTCTTTATTTAGATTATAATAGTTGTTTTTTTTTATATTACATAGTAAAAGTGCAACATTTTAATAAAGATTGTAAACGTTAATGTGTTGTTTGGTTATCTTTTTTTCAAACTACACTTGTGTTTACATTTAAATCCACATATACTTTTCACTGGGCTAGAAATTAGCAGAGGGAACAATTTCTTTTAATTTTCTTGAAGCGACATTTAAAATCAGTTGGCGACCGATCTTAATATTCAAAGCCGAATAATTTCGCAATATACAACAAAAACCACTCAGTTTTATTAAATTTTTTAAAACATAAAATCATTAATGAATTCAGATTAAGTTTAAATCAAATGCCTCGCGACTCCCATCAACTGCAAAGGTCATGTGATCGCACTCGACCTAACCCGACCTGACCTAATTTATAAGGATTATTACGTGCTCTTGAAACAAGAGTACTGTAAACAACCTATATAGCTTATAAAATAGCAAAAGATGGTTCGCAGAATTCGCGTAAAGTAATTTTAATACTATTTCATACACTGGCTCGGAAAATATGACGTTTTCTTTAAATATTCAACGGACCTAAGTCCTGAATGTAATACAGTGCAGACAGACCAAGAAGTTGACAAAATATTGCTGGTCTGTCTGAAACTGTTTATAGATATGCTGAATCTCAAATACGACACCCTTGCATAGGACACTATGAAAATTTTCCAGCATTAGTTACGGTAATGAATGAAAAAAATTGTAAACATGGCGTTACATTCAATGACCTTTTGTCACCAAAGCTTATCAGTTACCTACCTGTTTACGCTAAAGTTACTAGTTCATTGACACTGACAAATAATATAGCGTCTACAGAAAATATGTACGTATATATTGGAGCGTAAGAAATAATGCATTTGTAAATTGGCACTAACAAAATGAAAGTAAAAATAATGAATGTAATCAGTTTAAAATATAGAATTAATCTAAAAATACTATATCAAAAGTAATTTGTGATACCCATGCGTCGCACTGCATTAATAAGCCGTTGGCAGAAGTCTCATAAAAAACCCCCACGTTGAATGCTTTGCATATTCTTACACCGGTCGAACAAAAGCTATCCGGTGAACTAATTAAAATGGGCACGTGTGGGCAGTCAAGGTTAGTAAACCCTTCCAAAAAAATCCATGCATGAGATTTTGAATGTAATGCAAATACTTTAAATATTCTTATCTTGACCTATAATGTATCGCAACAAACTTTTTTTGTAACTTACACAATGCATAGACGCGTATCCAAGGTTCAGCGTGTAGTCATAACATGCTGTTCACTAAAATTAGTGATGACAGGTAAACAATTATACCGTCGTTTTGTGCGATGACTGTCGCGTTGGTTTTCCTTGCAACGCCCAATCGGTCACATATTAATTAAACAAAGTAATCCCCTTGAAGCCAGTGTAAAATCAGTACTTGTATTCAAAGGTAAACGCCTCCTATTATATGAAACGGCATTTTCCAGCCAATACTGTGATCATTGTGCTTACGTAAATTTGTATGGCTTCAGACACAGATGCAATGAACGGAATTGATTGTACTCAAGTAATTGTATTTGCTCGCATAACAATCTAATTTTATCGAGTACAAATGCTCTTGAGATGAAAATTACAATAGTTCTAACTACTTTGTAGGTGGTTACGCGAAATTTGTTATCAATGTTTTTTATTTCATACAATTAATACATACATACATAAACTCACGCCTTTATCCCCGAAGGGGTAGGCAGAGGCGCCACCAGGACACCCACATTTCGCCTTGTATGTTCCGTCCCATGATGTGATAGGGGGCGAGCCTATCGCCATATCGGGCACAAATTCCTGACTCCGGGCCGATAATGAATAGAAAAACCCAATATCACTTTGCCCGACCCGGGATTCGAACCCGAGACCTCAGTTTTGTAGTCGTACCTTAGTACAATTACGCCACCGAGGCAGTCTTATACAATTAATCTACCCAACAATGTGTCGGAAGTACGAGACTTATTTCGTAGATAGTAACTTCAAAGTGATGATTAGCGAGGCAATAATTCAGATTTGACTTTTATAAGTGCACTTTGACGTAGATATATTTTTATCTTTTGTTTTCAAGTTATTTAGAACTGTCGGCACTCATTTGCAGTGTTGTATATTCACGCTCGTATTAAAAATCTAAATAACGGCACATTGTATGAAAAAGCCCCGGGGTCGCACTTATCAGGCCCATCTGAATCACTGGTTTAATTGTTGTTCAGAACTACTCGCCTATTGTTGCGACTGGTACATCGTATTTTATATGCATGTGTAAATCACAATGGACGTTTATTTTTTACTAATAAAAATACTTTTCCTCCCATTTCTGGAAAATATGACTCGCTATTTTATATCCGCGAAACGAGTAAAGGTATTTCGAACGCTAATTCTCTACTTCGAATTTCGATATCGACCAACTTTACTTACTTAGGACTAGCCAATTAAATAAATAAGTAGTGTTGAATTTAAAATTTAATTCATAAAATCTATTCAATAATTAAACTATTTACTCTGTTATACAATCTACGTTAATTTATTCATTAATCTATGCAGTGGTGTGTTGTTTGTGTTTAGATAATTTGCTTACGACACCCATCCGCTCTATGCTAATGTGCCCTTCGACGGCTCCACTTAAAATGTCTGTCTATATTTGCTCAATGAAATGGAAAGTGGTACTGGAGCACCGAATTTAGAACCGATCGATATCTTCTCCCTGTGTCGAAAAGCCAAAGACGGGAAGAAAATTGCGAAAGTAAAAAACTTTTAAACGTTTTTATGTTTGCGCGAAATAAAAGGAAACCGTATAAGTACTTATCGTGGACGTATTTTGTTTTTGTTATATTTCCATTGAATTCTGTAGTAGCCTCAGTAGAAGAATTTAAGTATTAACATACATTTCCGTATGATTAATCTCAATAAAAATATGATTTCTTCACCAGGAAAGTTGGTATAATTGACTATCGATGCCAATGATATGATGTCTTTGAAGTCAGAGGTGTACTTTAGGTTTCGATCCACCGTTACCAACAGGACACCATAAAGTGTGTAGATATGTAGTTTATTTGACTGGTGGTAGGTCTTTGTTATGTGTGAGGCCGCCAGGGTAAGCACCCGCCAAACAGCAGTGTAATTGCACTGTTGAATTCCGGTTTGAAGGTCATTGTAACCAGAACATTAACATCTTACGTCTCAGGATGGCGAGCGCAGTGGAATGCCAAGCATTGCCTTGTAATTCATGGTGTTGTTTGGTTTTGCTACTAATCATGAGCGTTCGTTTCGCTCTCCATCAAGCGAAAGGCATGTTCGTCTCGCCATTCATCGCAATAATATAATAAATAAATATAAAGTTTGACTTAAAATACTCGATATTTTCCCTCCAGTTGGCGTGCTGTGGCATCAACAGCCCCGCGGACTGGGCGGCGCACGGGCTGCCCATCCCCAGCACGTGCTGCAGCGGCGCCGAGATCACCAACGGCGTGGCCGCGCAGTGCACCGCGTCGTCCCCCAGCTTCCACAGCGAGGGCTGCCTCGGCAAGCTCGTCACTCACTTCAAGGACATCGCGCTCGTGCTCGGAGGAGTTGGCCTGGGTATTGCTGTGGTCCAGGTACGTGTCTATTTACTTACGACCTAACTCAGACAGATTTAAAACCTATTGTTAGTTATCGAATGTTTTGTCCCTTTCGACCGACTTTGGATTCTGTTTGAGCGAAGAAGACAAAACATTCGATAACTAAAATAGGTTTTAAATCTGTCTATGAATTAGGGCCATGACTGTGAGGACTGACCTTATTCATTCATTCATTTTAGTCAAAAAATATCGCCTAAGAAAATATTATCCATTATTTAACCTTCATCGGAGATCTTCTGACTGTCTACATTCTACAATTTATTGGGTTCCTTAAAATGGCATGACTCTTTCATGTTGTAGAATAATTTGGCTTATTAATCACTTGATGGTATATTTTAGTAGATGGTTTTATCAAATTTCAAATCACAAAAAAATAATGATAAAATAATATTCATAACGAATTTACATCCAAAATGGAATCAGCAAAGTAATAGTAAAATTAATTTATTTCCACTCATTTCTTACTTTGGTATAAAGTACCGTTCTTCTCATAGTATTAATTTACAGCTAGCGCTAACCGCAAAGATTGTATTTAATAAATATTCGTAGCGTGTTGCGACACGAGCTTAGAAACGTGATTGAAAACCACAACTACTAAGTACTTAGTGGCATTCGTGAGAAGGCTAATAAATTACAATCGACTAGGTGAGACGCATACAGCTACGCATTTTACCTAACTTGGACGAAAGAAAGAAAAATTAGACGCGCAAATTATTACGTAAAGAAATAAAATATGTATACTTGATTAAATCTTGTGACTAGATAATGATTAAATATTCATGGATTTCTTTCGATTTTCATTTTGCTCCGGGTTTGTCAATCCGCATTATTGGTGTGTCAGAGCCATAAAAGCCTATTCCCGAAAAGGTCGATGTTAGGCAAAACCAGTAAGAAACATGTCACATGAATCCATAAAACACTTCTAAAACCTAAGATCTTCCGTCTGGACGTGAAATACCAGATTAAGATTTAATTTTATGTACGCAATTGCAACAAATATCAAATATTTTCTTGATAAAGTGGTTAATATACTTTCAAATGTTCTATAATTTTATTTCATGAATAAATAAATACACCCAACAGTCACATACATAGTCTTGACCCCACACTAAGATCAAGTCTTGTGTCGTGGGTATCAGGAACTACGAGAGACTTTTCGGTCTCACAAACACCCAGACCCGAAACAAATACTTGTGGTTCTCACAAACATTTGTCTCGGTGCGGGGATCGAACCCGCGGCCTCTCGTTTCACAGGCGGAGTCTAACCAACTGCGCCACGGAGGCTGTGAAATCCTTGAACATTTAGTAATAGTTGGAATTTGTGTTGCAGTTGCTGGGCGTGATCTTCGCGTGCTGCCTGGCGCGCTCCATACGCAACCAGTACGAGACCGTGTAGACGCGACGCGATGCTAACTTCTCTCTACATCCTTATATAGCGGCTCTTTATATTTCTTCAGATTATTTACTGTTGTGATTTAAGTGTAACTATTTTCTATGTATATGTGGATGTAATTTATTGTACCTATTATAAGTTTATTACGATTTTAAAGGAAATTACAATTGTATACACTTCTCAAATATTGTGGCAAATATGTTGTAAGTGACCGTGAGTTTGAGTACAGCACAATGCACAGTTATTGACAACTCACAAGTGTGCTTAGCGTAGAAGACTGATTTTTCGAATAGAAATGGTTTTGTAAATGCCAATATGGTAATTATTTGTATTTTCTTACCGATCCAACTTCTGAAATATATTCTTCATATTATTATAGTCATTCGTAATGTAGATGTGGTGCACATATATTATTGTATTATTAAATGTATGTCGATCGTTAAGGTGCGATAGCGAGTTGCTTGAACTCGTATCAATGTAACGCTTCAAGTGTAAGGTGATGAGACATAATAAAATCGACATTATCTAAAAAGAGTTTTAATTCACAGTAGGTTAGATACAATGAAACAGCGATCCGTGTCCTAGTTACACACAATTTTATTCTCCTATTTATCATGATATAAATTGTAACAAAGGATGGTTACAAGGTTTCAGAGTATGAACATCGAGTTTCGAGGAACATCAGTCGCATAAAATACAGCTGTTGACTTGCAAGCAACACATTTCGAGTCATTACAATATAACTTAGAAAAATCACAATGCCAAAATTACATCCAGTCCAGAATACACGCGCGGTATTCCCGAGTCCGTTTGTATGTCGCAAGCATTTGAATCTCACAGCACCAGTTTTAACACTAACCAAATCACCGATTTGTTTTAATTATAAAAAATTACATTTTGTCACAACGGGTATCACCAAAACATTCATATACGCGCGACATACACTTCGCTAAATCATTACAACGCTAAGTAACTATTCCCTAAGGTTAAGACATACATATACATTACCTAGACAATAAAATAACTTACATCTAAAAACTGTTTACACGCTAAACGGAATATGTTAGAGAAGTCGGGAGTCTGGTCGGAGCGAGTGCCAGTGGGTTTGTGGGTTTGGCACGAGGGCGGCGGGACCGATCGAACCGAAGAGCATTGCAACTCAAATATCTCTGATATGTTTCATACATTGGCGACCACACGGGCAAGGCTGCAGTCTATTCTGAAGAGAACCATTCAAATCGATCATTTTCACCGGGCAAAGGAAGCTCGTATCATTCAAACATCGCCAATGGTCGGGTGGATGAAAAGCAAAGCAAACTCCGTGTTGACTTCATTCCTGGCAGTTCTATATTGTCGATACATGATCACATGAAATTCCCCAAAACGGTGTACACGCAACGTACGATTCCGTATGCTCAATACTATAAAAATAAATATGTTTTATATACGCTAATCTACGATTAATCAGTTAATGTATCAGTTTAATCATAGATGCAAATAATTCGCGAGTTTTAGAATAAAACTCTTCATTGCACAATAAGAAGCGAATGTGTACATCATACAAAAAAAATAAAAATCACCAGTTGTAAATTTGAAATAATTTCACTATCTAATTCTAAACAAATGGACCAAATATAAAACCTAGCTAAATGTTCCAAATATTTAAATAACGCCTTGAAAAATATAAACAAGTTAGCCTAATTTAGAGGAAAACTGGTTGATGATTAAATAAATTTTACAATAAATACAATGAAAAACAAATAACGTGTGATTGGTGATTCGTCGACGATATCGACTGCGCTCCGTCAAGAACATGCCGTTGAATTTTGACTAACGGCAGTTCAATGAACTTGTACGAAATCTCACTAAAATTTAATTCATAACGAAGAAAAATTCAAATACAGTAAATCGTTTATCACTTCATATAATACACTTTAAAAAAAATGGCAGCTACGATGAATTTGAGATTAGGAACTTACGAATTTTATTTATGCATAATGTTGAGCTTAAATCGTAGTTTTTAAAAGATGGGTCTATCATAAAATAAAGACGTACATCTGATTACATGAAGAAAAATAAATGTTGAAATACATTACTATGTATTCTTTGCAAATATTATAACTTATAAGTTTTAATAACTTCATTGATGTCGTAAGTAAAAGTTGAAAAATATGACATACCTACATTAGAACTACATTATTATTTCATAAAGATGACTTGACATCTACATTTACGACTTATGGAAACGAATGCTGCTCAGAGTATGCGAACATCGAAATCTACATACATACGAGACAGCAGAATCTACAAATGGCAGCGCAAAGTTACCAGTTTGTGGGGAAAATCTTTGAAAATATCTTTGTAAACACGTCACTGTACCAATCATGCAAGAATACCCTGAAATTAAAACCATTTTTACAAGACAACATGCGATTTATTCCAAACGTTTATATAATAGGCATCGCATTAGTCCAGACATACTTACACATAAGTAGTAACAGCTGAGTGTTTGAGATCATCGCGTTAGAGCGGCAAAATTGACTCAATTCACTGGTTTAACCTACGATACACTTCCATTAGTAAACTTATCACTGTATTTATAATAACACAGCTAGGTACATCAACAGAAAATCGATCAATTCATAACTAAAAAAATCTTTCGTATATAAAATTATACAATCAGACCGTCACAAGCATGTTGACATCACATTAATTGCAACTAAATATTAATAAGCCGTCGAGAGAGCGATGGCGCCCCTCTGGATACTTGGATAACATTGTAAGCTTACATTTAAAGTGAACAGGATGGATTTAGAACAGAATGGTATTGAGTATGATAGTAGATTGTTCCGCGGCGGGGTGGAGTCGGCAACCGAATCATGTCGCGTAGCGCTTGGTCCAGAGGCGCGCGATGCGATCGTGCTCTTCTCTATTCTGCAGATACTGTGTCGCAATGCTGCCTACTAATGGATCCGCTGGGAAACATAAACATCAATTATTAAACACTTAAATATCTGTAATGAGCTTCAATAGTGCTGTAAACAAAACGCTAGGGAAGATCGATTGGCTATATTTAACCAATAGCTATAACCACTGAAGGGCATTGGCATCATTAACAACCCTATATATATATAAAATATACCTATCTATAAATATATTAGGTATGTAAATACAAGCTTCGAAACTTTATACCGATTTCCTCTTAAATTGCCTAGTAACCATGCCAAAATGAACCCTAAACGTCACTAACGGAAACAAACACATAATTTCAGAACACTAATATTCAACAAAAATAAAAAACAAAGACATTTCACAAGAAAAACCCATCAATATTTACATTTCCGAACATTCCCAGACGCGCATACGTGGAGGCAAATTAAGTAGGTACACGAGTTTAAAAATAAACATCGACAGAGGGCATTCAGGGCGAAGGGGTCATGCCCCCACGCCAGACGGACGAATCTGGCAGCCCACACATCTATAATCTATAGTATAGATTCCATAGCAACAATCATTACCGAATGTGAGGTATTAACGCACCCCTAGCGAGGGCAGACTACCCCTGTTCGCAAACAACGCGCCATTATAACGTGAAACACAATATGTCTCAATGGAGGTATCCAATCACTCACTCCATGTACAATTTGATATGCTGTAGACACGCCGTTTTAATCCTACTCCCTATTTCAATTATGTTCATGTTACATTGGTGATTATACCAATTATTTTTGGCATTATTATTATTGTAAGATAAGTAACGGTATTAATAGTGATATACTTTATTACCAAATACATCTAAAATATGCATTTACTAAAAGCTTAACAACATGCCTCTTCAAATTGTGCTTATATTTTTTTTTTATCAATGTCATACAAATAGTTATTTATTTTGGTTATCTTTTGTATTGTATAACATTTATTTGGTCAATGTATTACACATTTATTCATAGTATTGGTACTGATAAGTATATTTATAAAACAGTAGTAAATTACTATCAGCGTAAAAACATTATGTATGTGACTGTTGGGGGTATACTTATTTAATTATTTTAATATTGTATAATAATTAATGTGGTAAAAATAAAGAATATGCCATAAATCAACATTTGATCAATTGCTCAACATAGAGTTTCTCTTACATTTCGAGAATAACCTGTTAAAAGCAGCTTCCTTCTAGAAACTTCTCACGATATTTATCAAATCAAACATCCTTTAGAGATAGAGGAAGGCACACTTAATAAATAGTTATGTGAAGACAAAGCACCCACAAGTACATTTCAATAAAAGTTAAATGAATGTTCTTACCTGGATTACAATCGGTGAGCAATGAGCATATTGATAGGAGTACTTTAGATATAGTGAGCGCGGGCGACCAGTTATCTTTAAGTATATCTAAGCATATGACACCCTGGCTGTTGATGTTACAGTGGTATATCCTAGTTCGGAATGTCACCTGAAATAGACACATGAGTATAAGAAACAAGAACGTAAATAATATTATACAAAATTTAAAGAGAAATTAATAATAAATACACATAATAGTCAGTCACACACAAGTGTCTGACCCTACAGAAAGATACATCATACAGGTCCTTGAACCCCGCAATGAGACAAATATTTGTGTGAACCACAAGTATTTGTGTTGGGTGTTTGTGAGACCAAAAAGCCTCTCGTAGTTTGTGATACCCATGACACAAGACTCGATCTTAGAGTCGAGTTAATAATAAGTGACTGTTGGGTGTATAAAGTTAGTAAATAAAGATATATTAAAACAAATAAAATCATTTTTTTTCATAATACCCAGACCCAAAATGTTTTTTAGTCGATAGTCTCAAGGAGACTGTCAATAGTAAGCAATACCACCGCAATGTCTATTTCTCCCACCAAACAGCAGTGTAAATGCGCTGTTGTGTTCCGGTTTAAAGGACATTGTAGCCAGAGTAACTACTGGGCATATTGAGATTTAACATCTTATGTCTCAGGATGGCGAGCGCAGTGGAATTCCAAGCATTGCCTTGTAATTCATGGTGTTGTTTGGTTTTGCTACTGTCCATGAGCGGTCGTATCGCCATTCATAGCAATAAAAGGAAAAATAAAATTACAGAGTACATACACATAAAAAAAGTCAATGGACTTAAATAGTAATGGATTAAAACTTTGGATATAAATATGTTCCTTATTTCAATTTGATTATAGCAATACTTGGAAACTATATCTGTATCAGCCCATATAGGTCCCACTGCAGGGCACGAGCCTCCTCTACAATCAAGAGTACGATTTAGAGGAGTTAGACCATATAGTACACCACTCTGGCCTAGTGCGGGTTGGCGGACTTTACATACCATAGAAATTATTACAAATCGCTATGGTATGCAGGTTTCCTCACGATGTTTTCCTTCACCGTTAAAGTGCGTGGTGATTGACTATCAATTCACATATTACTCCGAAAAGTCAAAGGTGTGCCCTGGGATTTGAACCCGCGACCTCCGTGAACATGTTGGCAATCGCGTCTGGTCCGTTTACCAACAGGCCGCCACCCAATTCTTGGAGACAAATAGTCTATATTATAAACCTTAATAATTTCGAACAAATTTCCCCACCCATCCCACAAAATAAAGGATTTTGCCAGTATAGGACCCTTTCCTGCTAAAGAATTGTCAATCACTGGATTGTTGTAGCCAATGCTATTATCTAAAAGTGTTATATTAGAGGAAATGTATGGGAACAACAATCAGCTATGGGGTTAGAGATGTAAAATGTTGAACTTCTGTATGCGAACAGTGTAGGACATACTTCATTCACCTCTTGCTATTTTCTTACAATTGAAATTAAATCAAAATATATACAATTTTAATTTTTTTTATAATACATTCATCTTACGAAAGAGGCTATAATGTAACACAAAACAGCATAATTTCTGCATAAGATTCATATTTGGTTTACGCAAATATGATCATGTGTCTGAGTTTCGAGCTAAGCTCAAGTGGTTACCTATAGGACTTCGTTGGAATGCTCACATTCTTTCACTTTTTTACAATATTTTATTTAATCCTCTTACCCCTTTTTATCTTAAAGAACGATTTATTTTTCTTCATGACTCACATTCGAGATCCTTGAGATCGTCTGAGAATCTTAATCTGCGAATGCCTATGCACACCGTGACATTTATGGACAAGTCTTTTACTGTCATAGCAGTTCGATTGTGGAATGTGCTTCCTACTGTGGTGAGACAGGCGCAAACACTGTCATCATTCAAGAGGCACACTACCTCTCACTTTAAACTGATTTTATTATTATTTCCTACATCTGAATTCTCTTTACATTTTGTATATAAATTTATATATGTATGTATGTATGTCTATTTATTATGTATTTATTTTATTTGTTATGTAAGTATGTAATGTCTGTTTATTTATATTTATATGTTTAATTAGTTTTATTTGGCTTCCATTCTTTATTTATTTAATTTCTTTTTTTTTACACTGCTCTCTCTTTTTCCATCTTTTAAATCCATCCCATGGTTGTCTGTAAGACATTGCTTGACTAAGATTTAATAAAGACATGATGTTAAGTTTGTAACTTCTCAATTGCTGTATCCAACCAATCATTACATTGAATGCATTACATTGAAGGTGGAAAATGTAGCTTTCGCCAATTTCTTTTACTAATTAAATATAGTAAGAACAAACTTCTCCTGATCCCAGTCTAAAATATTTCATATTATTTGTTTAAGGTTATAATTATGAAGAATCTCTAAAAGAATTTTCCCATCCTCATAATTATAAGATTGGCCCTAAATGAATTAACATCTTGCGAACAACAGTGACAGTTGAAAGCTGCAATAAACATTTAATTTGAACTCAAAATAAACTACCAAAACTGAAAACAAGCACACTAAGCACAAACAAAAACACATCAATACATACACCATTTGAATAAGATTAAAGAAATAAAATAAATTACCTTAGGAGGTTTAAATGGATATTCTGGTGAAAAGTGGATGTCCAGGAAGAACACACCACCTTCATACACTGAGCCAGGTGGCCCGAGTATAGTGGACACCCATTCATAAAGATTGTCGCCTTTTGGACCCGCACTGCAATTGGGCGGAGGATCCAGTGTGATCTCCGCTAGTTCCTTCTGGATTCGCTTCGCCGATGTGCCCAGCGCCTTCGACATCTTGGGATTTGGCTTGTTCTCCTTTGTGTCCGGTTTGTTGTCAGCAATGCCCCTGCCGCGACCCGTTCCACTCCCTGATGAACCAGAGGCACCCGACATTATCTAAAAGCACCACACCACTCATTCCGTTTAAATGCACAGCCATTTATTACAAAGCCAGCATTTGACCATCAGTGTAGTATTCAAATAGCAAGCAGTTAGGACCATGCTGCTATTATTATTTTGGTGTGTGGTAAAATCATATGTCCATCTTGATTAACAATAGACTGTTGCATTTTTACGAATACACTAAGTGCTGTGATATTGTGTATGAAAAGTTATCAAATTGTGTCTAAATTATAAAATGTAACTAAAAACAATACGATTTAATATGCAGTAACAAATTAAGGAATGTTTTTTATCGAATCTAGAAAAAAAAATGTTGGGAACAAAGACATTCCTAAATCGCACACGTCGGGCCCGAATTACAAATAAAAATAAAAATTAACACATGACATATCTACTGGCATTCATAGAATAATATGAATCAAGAAAACATAGGCGAAATGTAATGGAAAAAGATTTATTTGTACCTTACGAATAACAGTCGGCCATCTTGTGGGCTGGCGTTATCCGATAATTTACTAGTTTTTCGATACGCCAGTGACCCGAAACAGACAAACTGATCGCTCCAAATACACAACAGACTGGATAAAAGACAACTCGTCCACAATATGAACAATTAACATGCAACGATATCAATGTAATCTCCGTGATATATTGTCCGCACTGCAAAGCGCAAATAGGCACCCTGTTACTTTCTTATGAAACGAAACAAACACAAATCAAATATTAAACAGTTTCATAAAACAAAATGTACCTTATTCAAATCAATAACTTCTGTTCTCTTCGCTCCTGTAAGGATTTTCGAGCTTCGGTCAGCTTCTACCACATTTCATCCATTTGTCCGTCACCCTCACCAACACAAACAAGCACTGAAATTCGTGGAATGCACACCAACTCATGAATCAAATAATTACATCTAAATAAAATAAATTTATATTTTCTATACTTACATTAGCCTATTACAAGTATTTAAGCTAAGGTTGCTCAAATATAAGCAATTTTAAGTAAAAATAAAACGAAGAAATTACTAAAAATTACACGAAGCACAACCACTGTCCGACATTTTTTAACTTTTTAAATTTTATTTTCATACGGTGTTACCATTACTTAAAAAGTATATTATAGTGTTTTATTATGTATTTAGCATTTTGTAAGTGAAAATTGTATTTTAATAAAAATCTATTAAATAGTATTTTTATGAAAAATATTAATACATTTTACTAATCTTGTAAAATAAGTGTCTGAATTCACAAATGGTTTTCTTAGAAATGTGTGAATAAATTCGTAAATAAGGTTCGTACTCCATACCGTGGCCTGGGTAATGTATAATGTATTTGAAATACTTCGAGAACACAATGTATTTTTTCGTTTATTTGATTTTAAAAACATCATTTTATCCAAACTCCAGTAGTTATAATTTGTGAAAATAAAGCACTCATAGATCACCATAAGAGACAGAAGAGACAACATTATGCGACGACTAGGCTGTTTATTACTAATCCTTTTACCCATTAATTACGGAATGCCAATAACGCAACGCAACTTGGTTACGTTCCGCAGACATATTGTTTTTATATGCTATCTCTATCTTTCATAAGATCTGGTATATATTTGTATTTCACAAAATTCTACAACCGATGAAATGTCACATAAATCACAAATGACAAATGTAAAAAATCCAACTATTGTTTGGGTTATGTTGTTGTAGTCACGGTTTAATAGTTAAAATTGCTTTTATCGATATCTAATAATCTATTTGTAAAGCGGATTTCTGATTGTTATAAAGTAATAAGACATAAACTTTCAAAATGGGTAAACGGCAACATCAAAAGGATAAAATGTGAGTATGAATAACATTTTTTATTTTTTCTATCAATTACGCCTATTGCTGCACCGTAAACTGTTTTATTTATTATTTATCAGTATTTTTGTGACACGCGGCTGATGCGACAGACCATGACATATTCCTTTATAACTGCAAAACAACACAACACTTTCCCTTTCCACATGACAGTAAGATTTCCCCCTATTGTATTTAAAGGGTTAATTTTAGGTCTCACCATGCAGACTCAATACTTTTTGCATCTTACTGCTATATTATAAATCTGATTATGATCATTGACAAGTAAAACTATACCATATGGAGAAAACCCCAAGCTGTGATACTAGACATAAATCAAATAAATTTCTTATTTTAGAATTTACCTTTTTACAATCTACATCATTTGTAATGTACCGCTACATCATTACTAACCAAATATTAAACAAGACCTGTTTATCCATTAAAAATTAAGATAACATATATTTTCAGGTACCTCACATACACAGAATGGACAACATTGTATGGTGGCAAAAGATCAGGTACAACTGTAGAGGAGGACACAAGTTTCAAACGGCTTCCTTTTGACCATTGCTGTTTGTGTCTCCAACCATATGATGATCCGTACTGTGATGCTGATGGCAATATATTCGAACTACAAGCCATTATAGAGTTTGTTAAGAAGTTTAAAATCAATCCAGTGACAGGGAAGGTTGGTACCTGATGGTCATCATTGAAATAAAAATTAAAATAAAATGAAAATTATACCAATTAATAATTTATTTTCAGAAATTTGACATTAAATCCTTGATAAAGCTAAACTTCTTCAAAAATGCTCAAGAAGATTATCATTGCCCAGTTTTGTTCAAACAGTTTACGAAAAACTCTCATATTGTGGCCATACGGACTAGTGGCAATGTATATTCAAATGAGGCTGTGGAACAACTTAACATCAAGGGAAAGAACTGGAAAGACCTTATCAATGACACACCATTTGTTAGGAGTGATATTATTACGATACAAGATCCAAATAACTTAAACAAATTCAACATATCAACTTTCCACCATGTGAAGAATAATTTGAGGGTTGAAACTGAAGGTATTATAATGCTTTTTTATCAGTAAATATTTTCTAAAATCAGGCATAAGGTATTTCTAAAAAAATATAATTTATTTAATTTTTTATACATTTACAGAGGAGATTGCTCTGAGAAAAGACCCTCATGCTAGACTAAAAACAGTTTCGGCTGAAACAAAAGACATTCTACAAGAATTGGAGAAAGAATACAAAGCTCCAGATAAACAAGAAGCTAAGAAAGAAGTATGTATACAGCGGTAATAACATTATATCCACTAAGTCACACTACATAACTCTTTTATGGGAATAGTAGAAAATAAATTAATTGAGATAGAAATATTTGTAGATTGAATAACTTGGGGATAAAACACAAGGAGTCAGATTTTGTTTATTCCTTTGATGATCATTGCTACTATATTTATCTTAAAACTAAAGATAAAATATTTCATTTTGATATATTTTTAAGGAATTTCACTATGCAATAATAAGGAGTCGTAATCAAAATTCAGGTGGCAGATAAATTCAATGCAGCTCACTACTCAACGGGAATGGTCGCAGCTAGCTTCACATCCACCGCCATGGTGCCAGAGACTACTCACGAAGCAGCCATCATATGCGAGGATGATGTTATCTATGAGAGAGTCAAGAAGAAAGGTATGTTTGATAATATTTATACGTAAATATATGAGCAATGGCTCGAGAGTTTTATTAGTAACCCGCATTAATATAATCCACCTGACAGACACACTTAAATGAGATAAAAGTCTTTGTGGTTTGTAACAGAAACTCTTTTTTTGGTCTTACAACACTAAACGAATGTTTGTGAGTTATACAAACATTTGTCTCTGAGCAGAGATCGAACCTGCGATCTCTCGTGCTACACCCGGTTTCTTAACCAACCCCCTACTGTTTGTCCTGTTAAAATTATGGGATAATGCAAATAATTTTATTATACTTCCAGGTTACGTGAGATTAGTGACAAATGTAGGACCATTAAATTTTGAACTGTACTGTGACGTCACGCCTAAAGCCTGCGATAATTTTATGAAGCACTGCAAGAACGGATACTACAATGGCACAAAATTCCACAGATCTATAAGAAATTTTATGGTGAGTGTTCAACTTTAGACACTATAGTAGTCTGATTAAAACTAGGTAGTTATTAAAGTTTCGAATGAGTAAAGATATATCGGTAATATGTACTCCCAGACATCATCATTTAACTTCAATGATAGTATAACTAAATACCAATAAACACATACAATGTAAATTCGCTCTTCTATAAATTACAAATTCGCCATATGTAGAAAGGCATTTTATTAGATTCAAGGTGGAGACCCAACGGGTACAGGGCTTGGTGGTGAATCCATCTGGAAGAAACCTTTTGAAGATGAAGTCAAACCTAACTTACATCACACTGGCCGTGGAGTGCTCTCCATGGCTAATTCGGGACCTAACACTAATGGCTCACAATTGTAAGTATATTTACATGATCATCTTGTTCCTATTGAATCATTTCTATATCAAGGATTAACTGTCGTTGTGTGATTTCTTCATTTTTGTATCAAGTTTATCAGTAACAATATATCACCGTGATATATGACAGCCTTCGTGGCGCAGTTGGTTAGCCGCGCCGCGCCGGCTATGAAATGATAGGCCGCGGGTTTGATCCCCCCACCAATACAATCATTTGTGAGGCCCACAAGCATTAGTCTCGGGTCTTGGTGTTTGTGAGATCGAAAAGTATCTCGTAGCTTCTGATACCCACGACACAAGATTTAATTGATCTCAATGTGGGGTCAGAACTATGTATGTGACTGTTGGGTGTAGCTTTTATTATTTATTATCACATATCGCGCCATAAATGGGCACTTTCAGTCGCTTTAAAATACTATAAAGAAGGATTTAGTCGACACTCCTCACTGCTCTAGCACTGTGATACCAGTGGCTAATAAAATATTTTTGCTTGTAAATTGGTCCTAGTGTTGAAAGAAGGCTACCTCTTAATACAAAAGTTCATTATTTTTTTTAGTTTCATAACATTCCGCTCGTGCAAACAACTGGACGGCAAGCACACGATATTCGGCAAGTTGGTCGGCGGGCTCGACACGCTAAATGCTATGGAACAGATTCAAGTGGACAACAAGGACCGACCCATACACGACATCGTTATAGAAGTCGCGCAAGTGTTTGTAGATCCATTTGCTGAGGCTGAAGAGCAGGTAATTGTTGTGTTGGTTACCCAATAGCTGTATCAAATGTTTCGCGGCAAAAAAAATATATTGTCGACTGTTCTATGACCAGATGACCTGATTAACTTTATGGCAAATTAAATACATACATACATTCATAAACTCATGCCTTTTTTCCCGGTAAGGGGTAGGCAGAGGTTCCCCTGGTACCAACCAGGACACCCACGTTTCGCCTTTGTATAATTAAATTGTTTGTTAAATATTGTCAAGAAAATATTTTATGTTTGGAAATTTCAAAGATACCAGATTAATTGACCTGATAAACGAAACCAGGTCCTAGCTTCTTCAACAATTATATTTAATTGGTAGATTAACAAGGATATCAAAACACAATTACTATAATTCAATGCATGAATATTTATGATACAGCTTTAATTTCGAAAGATTCCAATTATTCCAATTAGAAAGGCGTCGCTTGATGAAGTCTACGCTCCGACCTACTCGTGCCCACATCCAAAACCCCGAGAGCTTTCAACTTGAGCTGGCAAATCGCTTTGATTGTCTCAAAGAAAACTTGGCAGTGGACGAGCTAAACAGTGGTTTGGTAGAAGCTGTCCATACGGTGGGATCTAAGTATTTTAGACCTCGCCGTAGAGATAGACCACAAAAACTCTCGATCCACACTCTTGACCTCATGGCCGAACGTCGATCTATGGCGCTGCAGTCTTCCGATGACGCCGAAGCATATAGGCAGCTCAATAGACGGATCTGGAAGTCCTTGCGACACGATGTCCGTGCTCACAATACTGTGAGCATTAAAGAGACAATTGAGCGGAATGGAGGCTCCAAAGTGTTTGCAAGAGACTTGTCTATTGGGCAAAGCCAGTTGTGTAGGCTGAAGACGGACGGCGGCCGCGTAGTGTCGACGAGGGCAGAGGTTTTAAGGGAGATCGAGAGGTTCTACGGACAGCTTTACACCTCGGTTGCCGAACCTACTGTTAGCTCGGCCGAAGACCCGAGAGCCGAGTTGATCCGACACTTTAGCGATGATATCCCGGACATCAGCCTGTGTGAGATTGAGATGGCCCTGAAGTAGCTTAAGAACAACAAGGCGCCGGGTGAGGACGGAATCACTTCAGAGCTTCTGAAAGCGGGCGGAGCGCCGATACTGAAAGTCCTTCAGAGGCTCTTCAATTCCGTTCTCCTCGAGGGATCAACGCCAGAGGCATGGAGCAGGAGCGTGTCGGTACTGTTCTTCAAAAAAGGTGATAACACTTTGCTGAAGAACTACAGGCCCATCTCGCTCCTGAGTCATGTCTATAAGCTGTTTTCGAGGGTCATCACAAATCGTCTCGAACGCAGGTTTGATGACTTCCAGCCTCCCGAACAAGCCGGTTTCCGAAAAGGCTTTAGTACCATAGACCACATTCATACGCTTCGGCAAGTTATACAAAAAACCGAGGAATATAACTTGCCGCTTTGTTTAGCGTTTGTGGACTATGAGAAAGCCTTTGATTCGATCGAGACCTGGGCTGTGCTAGTGTCTCTCCAGCGATGCCACATAGACTATCGGTACATCGAAGTGTTGAAGTGTATATACAACAACGCCATCATGTCGGTCCGAGTACAAGATCAGAGCACGAAGGCTATTCCACTACAGAGAGGCGTGAGACAGGGAGATGTCATATCTCCGAAACTGTTCACTGCCGCGCTGGAAAACGCCTTCAAGCTCTTGCAGTGGAAAGGATTCGGCATCAACATCAACGGCGAGTATATCACTCACCTTCGATTTGCCGACGATATTGTAGTCTTGGCAGAATCGCTGGAGAACCTTAGCACTATGCTCGAAGACCTCAATCGAGTCTCCCAACAGGTGGGTCTTAAAATGAACATGGACAAAACGAAGATCATGTCGAATGTCCATGTTGTGCCCACCCCCATTGGAGTTGGGGGCTCGACTCTTGAAGTTGTAGACGAATATGTCTATTTAGGACAAGTGGTCCGGTTAGGCAGGTCCAACTTCGAGAGAGAGGTCAATCGTCGAATCCAACTCGGTTGGGCAGCGTTCGGGAAACTACGCGACGTCTTCTTGTCCAAAATACCTCAGTGCCTCAAATCGAAAGTCTTCGATAGTTGTGTGTTGCCAGTGATGACATACGGCACCGAGACGTGGCCTCTCACTATGGGCCTTATTAGGCGGCTCAAAGTCACTCAACGAGCTATGGAGAGGGCTATGCTCGGGGTTTCCCTACGAGATCGAATCAGAAATGAGGAGATCCGTAGGAGAACTAAAGTAACCGACATAGCCCAGCGGATTAGTAAGTTGAAGTGGCAATGGGCGGGGCACATAGCGCGGAGAACTGATGGCCGATGGGGCCAAAAAGTTCTCGAATGGAGGCCACGTAGCGGAAAGCGCAGCGTAGGACGTCCACCCACAAGATGGTCAGACGACCTGGTAAAGGTGGCGGGACGTCGCTGGATGCAGGCTGCCTCCAACAGGTCACTGTGGAAATCATTGGGAGAGGCCTATGTTCAGCAGTGGACGTCCTTTGGCTGATGGATGGATTTAATTTCGAAATCATATTTGCAAAGATAGCTTTAAATTGATATTCAATTTTACTCCATATTTGCAGTTGGCAGCCGAAAGAGCGGAAGAATTAAAAAGACAAGCTGAAGAGCAAGGTGCAGGTGTAAAACCTAAGAAAGCAACCAAACAACCCCTCAAAGTGTTCAGAGAGGGTGTTGGCAAGTACCTCAATCTCCAAGAAGCTTCCGGGAGCAAACCTAAAGTGCCAGGTGTGCCAGCTAAGAAGCCTAAGAAAGACAGCAGTAGTTTTGGGAATTTTGATGCTTGGTAGATCTACTTTTGTATATTGAATAAGCTTTACTGCCACTTGTGGTTGAAATGAGTTTATCTTAAAGCAAGACTTAATAAAATACACCCAAAGGTTGCGGATAGTGCTGGCAACATAAAATTAACTTGTCTCATCAAGTGCAGATAATGTCTTACATAAATTTTTAGTAAACTCAACAAGATCACTAAACATTGTACTCAATGTCTTATGAACAATATTATGGTCTTTGGTCTATTATTTAGAAATAAGTAATTAGGTCCAAGAATACACACAATTTGTAGTAATAAAAACTGTGGCTGAATATATTGTACATATAGATAATAAAATAAATATTATATTGTAATCATGTGTGATGTTTTATTTTTTAATCTAAATATAAATAATATTTTTAAACAATATCTGATATTATGTGAGTATTTTATAAACAATTTTTAATGCAGATATAACACTGTATTCTGTTTTATAGATTTTCATATAAATCAATTTATGCAATTGGAATAAAGTGATTGCAGTTGGGAATACCTACAATAGGAATAAATAAAAAGTAAATACTTCACATGTAACAAGTCAGTTACGATAGCATATATGTATCATATAACTTTTTTAACATAATTTGCAAATATAGAGATTTTGTGCTACTAATGACCACTACATTTGATGAAATTAAAATATTATTTTAAAACTAATAATGTTAACTATGATCTCATTCTATCAGCATGTTTAATATTTGCTTAAATAGATCTAAACATTTGAATGGAAACCATATTTATGTATTCAATAAACCTATGATCTTATAACAATATAGATATATTATGTCAATGCTTATACTTCAAAATGGAATTATTATATTTTATCAAACTGATAAATTATAATAATTTAATGTACTACACAAACACTCATTTAACCAACATACCATTATGAACCTATTACATACATGTTTTATAATGTTACACTTATATTTCTTGATTAATAAATGTCCTAATAATACTAGTTAAAAATAATTTAAAAAAACCATCATAAGTACATGTGACACCTCAGCTAATAATCAAAATGAATAGCATTTCCAAATCTTAAGTAACTTATTATACCCATAATATTTTAATAAATGTTAAACAACAGTAACATCACACATAAATAAAGCTATATTTACACTATTAGTATTTGCTTTTCGCTAATAGTGTATTGTAACACTGTCTTTGTGGATGAGGCTGTCTATAACATATTTAATTCAACAAAATGCTCAATTATTAGAGCAGATACTGCTTTTGATACTCTAAGTAGGCAGTTTCTGTTTAGATAAAATAAAACAAGGTAATGCTCCAAACTCATGAACTGATATAAGCTGGGTGGGGCAGACTGAGCAGATAAAGGATCTAATTGTAGTTCTGGCGCCTCCTGGCAGTCCTTTGCTTGTCAAATCTCATTTCCATTTCTTCAAGAACCTTTGGTGTGTATCTTACAACAAGCTTCACAGATCCAACAGCTTGCTTCAACAGTTCCACGGCTTTCTCGTGGTTTTCGCCTTCCACTGACACTCCATTCACAGAGAGAAGTTGGTCTCCTCTTTTCAAGCCTCCATGACGATCAGCAACACCTCCTGGTATAATCCTCGATATGTAAATAGGAGAGTTTTGTTCTTTTCCTCCCATGACATTGAACCCGAGGCCTTCTTCTGTCTTTGGTAGTTCGACGACCCTCGGGTGTGCATGACCTTCCGCTGCTGCGAATGCAGCTACAGTTGCTTTCGCTGTCGCGGAGGCCCTTATGTCTGCAGAACCTTGTATATCAACTGTTTCGTATACGTGTTCGTAAACCTCTCTAACAGCATTCAAAAAGTCACTTTGTAACACCTTCTGTAGAGCAGCCAATTTCGTAGCGGGCACTTCGCCACTTTGTTGAAGTTTTTCAAGGAGTTCTATAGCCCTTTTTATGTCTCGGGCCAAGGTTAACTGCTCACCCGAGCTACTCATGGCTGGTAAAGCTGTTTTTACAAAATCAGAGAAATAATAAAATTGTGAATGCAATGAAAACACTGCAGAAATTGGGTGAATCAATATCAGCAGATGTTGCGTTCAAAACCGTGACTAGAATACATTATCATCGTGATGCAATAAATATAAATGAGTATTATAATATTTATTTCAACACAGTTTTATAGAATAAATATATTTTGTTAAGCTGATTACAATTTTTTTATTTATAAAATCACATTTGGATACATTGTGATAGTTTGATTATTTAAGATGATCTTACTTTTGAACGCACCTTTGTTTTTTTTTTCGTAAATGACACTTGACAGCTTGACGGCACTTCAAGTATTATTGTTTTGGTACTATTGTATTCGTGCAGAAATTAAAAACAAGTTTCTACTTAAATTAATTTGCTATTAACACTGTATGGCATCAATATGACAAAAATATGGTAATATTATTGGTTTTATATGGTTTCTATCAAAAATTAATACGAATAGGAGTTGCCTACAATTTGTTTTTGTTTCAGCCAACAAAAATATTACTGTGTGTGCGTTCAAAAACGAAGATGCATGAAATATTATGACAGAATCTCAGTTGCACCAACCAAGTTGGCCAAAATGTAAATTTCCATCTTTCAATTTGCCATATTTGGGTTAACAATTTCAATTTGATTTGCAGTATTATTAAAGTGATTTATTGCTCAAGTCGTTCAATTGGAGCTTTATAAGTGGTGCCATCGTTGTGTGTAGTTTGTAGTGATATATTTTAGTGGACAAACATTGTTTTTAAAAGTGCAAGAACTATGGATGATCTAGGTATGTTATCATAACCTGTTTTGGTGGCCTGTATACCGTGACAAATGACGTGTTCCACTAAAAATAACACCTAATTTACATTTAGGATCCGACTGGACCGGCTGGATGTATAAGAAACGCATTTTTAAAATATTTACTTTATAATACGATACGGAATAGTCGTGAGATTTAAAGATCCTGTTAGTCATTGTATCTCATCACCCATTTTTTAAAACTTTATAATAAAATTGGAAAACTCTTTTTTAAACTTCATGTTTTCGACAGTTAATCATTGATAATTCAAGTTATTTCAATTTAATATTTATTATTGTACTGCTTATATTTAGCCACACGTAACGTCTTAGTTTTCCACATTGATGACAAAATTTATATTTTCAACCCAAGGGAAGTTTGATATTTATAAGTGAGTGACATAACTCTTTAACACATTTATGATGTCATAACAAAGAATAATCTTTATGGCAACATACACAAACCATTTTATATTAAGCTTTCATTCTTGTATTCTTTTTATAATAACACAGTAGAATATAAGAATATTATTAATTGTTAATCATCAGATTATTTGAATTGAACAATAGATACTCAAATATATTACATAAATATATGTTTATTTTAATTGTGGCTTAGCTATATCTGTAGTCCAGAAGCCATTATCATTTATTCAAACAAACCAGAACTACAAAGACAAAGCATTTATATTATTATATAAACATATTTTGATTACATATTAATCTAATGTAATTCTTGTATCCTATAAAAGCAGATGGAGACTATGGATCACTAAACATGATGCTGAGATGATATACTTTTTGCTATATGCATTTCCCTCATTCTCTATCAGTTGCCTATCCCTTGTTTGCGATTTGATCATGAATAACAGCACCATAAGCTATTAATGCTTCCCAAATCCAAACTTCAGTCAAGATACAAGACTAGTATTATTACTAGGGAATATTGAAGTACAAGAGGTTTCTTGACTCCACACAGAGTCAAAACAAATGCTTGTGGCCAGCATTAACATTTGTTTAGGTGAATGAAAAAGCTTGAAGCCTCTTGTTATACAGCCAGCTCAATAAAACAAAACAGTTATTGATAGCATTAAGTCATCACACTATTGAATCAAAATGTAAAAAAACCTTAGTGGACAACTTATCTATTGACAATTGCTGAAATATAAGGGATAACATGCAGTTAAATAAAATTGTTGCACGATAAATTGGTGTCATTAAGTTTTCGTAACTCTTGAGTAGTGATGCGACTCAAACCATTTTTTACTCAAGTGACTAAAGGGAATTATTACAACTCGTATTAGAATGAAATAAATTTGACTCGATTTCATTTGCACTCAAGTGACTGAGTACCAATTAATAAAAAATCTGTGGTGTGTGAAGTACAACAAACCGCACTAGACCAGCATGCTGGACTATATGGCCTAACTCTTATCAATCATGTTCTCGATTGTAGAGGTGGCCCGTGCCCTGCAGTGGGATTTGTATGGGCTGATACAATACAATGATTATCTATAATGCCCAATAATCTTAGAGGCATAAGCAATATATTATGTAAGTAATATATGTAAGTTTTTTTTCTCTATAGTTTTATAAATAACAAAGTTTTTGTCAACCAAGTTCTTTCTGCAACATGCAATTACATTGCGCCGAGCTTACGCAAATATGAATCATTAGTAAAAGCAGGCAGAAGAATTACTTCCTACACATTAACCTATGACATACTTAATAACTACATTGCAAATCTCCAATTACGTTTTTGTAGCGCGCCCTTTCAACCGGGCAGTATTAGCGGGATTTACTGCATCGCTAACGATGTGTACGGTTACTTAGACACTCGCCTTAATGCATTAGACGGTAATAGCAAATAACCCTAATGGCACCCCATCGTGGTGTGATTAATGGTTGTCATCGAGGTCGACACCGCACCTGGCGGTATTATGAAAGCTGTTGTGTAACGCTGGGGAAATATGCTTGATATCAGCGAAGAGGTATCGCTTTATCGCGAATATCGTGTTAAGGAAATTTGAGTGGAATTAGCGTATATAGGTAGTACATTGTATTGAAAGTGGATTAAGGTGTTGGAGGAAAGTGTATATTGGCTGAGTTACTTAACAAAATTCACGAGGTATTGAATAGCAAATTTTCAAAACAAAAATAACGCATGAAACGTTGATTACTTTAAAGTTAAAACAAGCTAAAAAAAGGGTAAATTTAACACGAAAAACTTTGAGGATAAATTTCATAAAATCGACTTCGATATCGGAATTGACATTATTTTAAAACTGAAATAGGTATAATATACTTGAATATTTATTCACATTTTTTTTTCAAATAACTTATATTATTGATCAATACTTAAGGATCTGTTCTTAGGTCCCATACATCGCGTAGTCGTGATTTCCGAGCAAGAATTTTCAATATCGTCAATTAAATCGTATTTCCCACAAAAAATCTTCGTCACTTAAAATCAGCCAAGATTCCCGCAAATCGTTATCAATATAGATATCAGAAATTTGATAGCACTGCCCTAAAATGAAACGAACTAACAGCTTATAAGAGAGGCACAGGAATAAGACTAAATCAGCTTTTATATACTTACATTTCTTATCGTTAATTTAGCCGATTACGTGCCTAGAGAACTACCTATTATGTTAACACTGGTCTTATAATAATATTATGCTACTACACTCCCGCTTATCAAAATAATTAAGTAACAGGGAATCTTGCCCGAAAAACATGCTCCAATCTGGAGGTGTAACATTTAAGGCTCACGATTTTTTTTTTCTATTAAATGTCTTTTGTTTTATTGTGTTATTGTAAAAAACTTTAGGAATCTTTAACCCGTTAAAAATATCATGAATGTTATGTTATTTACTAGAATATCTGCAAAATACTTGCTGAGTAAACCTCATGCCTCCAGCGTTCACGCGGACCTGTTTTGCATCTCGTTAAAGTGTCGTGGTTCATTTGTCCGCCTATTCCGCACACTATTTGTGAAGTAAACATTCTTCCTCCACCATAATTTATTGTTTAGCATAAACCTGAGTTTGTTGTGTAGGGTCATGAGGAATTCTAGTAATATGTTGTCAGTAACTTTGTCATATCAGGTGTTATTTATATCGTTTAATTTTAATCATTCAATAATGAAAAAGCTTAGCCCTTTACGTTATTACTTTGATGCGATTTGAGTTGTTAAAGGTTTCAATAAGGTTTGTCTTGATCTGGCTCGTCAATAAAATTGGTCTAGGAGATACAATCTGAAAATATTCTACTAAAACGTATTAAGCAATGCCTTAAAATGCTTTTATGGAGGACTTTAAATTCTTCATGTTACTACTAATTCTGATTGCCTTCTTTCAGTGTCATGTTTAGAAAGCTCATCATAAAAGTATTGCGTATAATGAATGTATACATAAGTTTTTAATAACTTCCAAATAGTATTAAATTACTATACACAATTTAATTGGAGCAATCAATCCGCGTCCGAAGTAAACATTAATCAATTACTGTTTCGGTCTCTCAAAGTTAAAGTATTGCGTAACGGTAATTTATAAGTCAAAAACACTCGGCGGTCTTAAAATTCCTTCGACTGAAGAATGTAACGAGTAGATTTATTAATGTCTCGATGTATGCCCATTCATCGCTGACACTAAACAGTGCCGTACCCTACGGCTTCCGACTGATTTCACATTTATTTTTAGATATAAAACGAAGATGGATTAGCGTGGTAACTAGCAGAGCTGTAATTAGTTGAGTAGGCAAAGAATAAAGAAATATAAAAAATCAAACATATTTTTATAAAGGTATGACATTTCTAAATACACTTAGATGTATATTTTATTAATGCAATGTTAGTTCGATACTTAAACATTTTCCTTAAAAAAAATACTTCTTACATAAATTTCTTCAGTGCCATGGTACCATATGTTTTGCGAGCACATGTGCAAAACTGTTTTTTCACGAGCCTAGGAGGGATAAGCTACATAAAGGATAAAGATAAAGATAAAGTTATATAAAGGAGGGAATCACACGGGCTAACATACAAATGCAGAATCTCTCACGCCTCTTAAAAGCCAAGTTCTGAATAAGGACAATTGGCATTCATAGGCCGTGACCTCAATATGTGGAATTAATCGAACGATGCGCTCCTGGCGACCTCTCTGATAGGGATATCACACAGGTTCTTTATTGGTAGTTACTGGGATCAACTATTTAAAACTAATTGGCTTTAAATGGGAATTTTGTTTATATCCATGATTCATACTGGCCTCACGAGTTCTAAGTAAAGGTTAAGTCAGCGTTTATTCTGGTTCAAAGCCTCAGGTGATTCACAGTATGTCACTGAAAGGCTGTTCTGTGTGCCAAATGTTTTATGACGTCATTCTGTGAGTTAAGGCAATGTAAATACTGTAAAAGTCAATATTTTTTATGGTCTTTATAGCTTATTACCTGGAAAGTGTAGTTTATTATTGTCAAGTGTTCTAATGAGATGTATTTCTTTATTGATAATAAAGCCGTAGTACGATAAAGGCTCCCAGAATGAAAGCAACCACTGTGGCTATCGGTTGTGTTATAAAGAATAACACTTCTTCAGAAATTTCTCTGAGCAAACGCAACGTGACATTGAAGTTGTCAAGAAATATCTTCTGGAGAACATCAATTTCGGTACAGCCGACCCTTTTTTGAGTTCGTTTTGTCTGACATAAACCACCACTATCACTTACCAAATATGTGATAAATATACAATACGTACTTGTTTGATAATAATTAATATCCAGGTAAATATAACACTTGTTGCCTATATTTGGACAATTAGGTAGGATGACGTTACCTCAAACGTACAGGAAATTTACAAAATATACAATTAAAATAATTGGTTTTGTTTATTGCGACTGTGATATTAGTAACGTATGTTAGTCTGTGTTACAACTTTGCATGAGAAGGTTAATGACAGTCCAAGTGGTAGAGTCAAGTTTGTGCTGTGGCAATTAAGGATTTAAGTTCTCTGCTTATCCCGACGTTACACATGGGTGAGTTTTAGTACATACTTCAAGAGGTTCACTGTAAAGCTATTAACATTAATTACACAGGTGCAATGCCATTTTATTCTTCACAAAAAATCCAGAAGTGAATTACGCAGAAAGTAAATAAACATTGACAAATAAGGCCGGTAATTTTTCACTTTCTTCCTCGATGTTGGCTGAATTATCGCAATTAAAATGCCGTTACCCGAGTATGTGCACGTTTGACGGTTTCCGATGCCTTAAACGAAAACGCGGCACTTATTTGAAAGTCATTAATTAAATATTCATGAAGAAAATGAGGGAAAGTGGAAAAGAACAAGTAGAAAGCTTACGAGTGCCGTACCAAGTTTGTGTTATGACATGTTTGAGTAACACAACTTTGACAACACCTGTGGCGCAGTTGGAACACGGATTAGTTGTAGTTGCTGTGAAATAGAGGCTTTGGCTTTGATTCTACGATTAACAATGATGGAAGCTTTGAATCCGTGTCTGAGATAAATAGTTCGGGGATTCACTTAATTAGTTCGAATCTGCTTTGAGTCCAAAAGGTCACTCTTAGTTTCTGATAACCACGATGCGAGGATTCTATTCCGTTGTGAGGTCATGTCTATGTATGTGACTGTTGCGCGTATTATTTATTTTGAGCAAAATATGTGACATCAGTTAAATGTTAAGAAAGAGAAGAAATAGTATTCGATAATTGCCGTAGTAAACTGATCTCAAAAAATTAATTCTTCTTTAAAAAAGTGGTCGTTAAAAATAAAATGATTATATTAGCCTACTAAGCTTAGCGAGTATTTTATTAATAAAATAATAAAAATAATAACATTTAGATAGGTACTAATGGTAAAATCTCTGGATGATGATTGAGTTATTTATGCTCAGTGCAATGGCGGTTTCCTACGCTCAATGCACGTAGAAATTACAGGGGCCCGGGGATCTCAATTGAGTTGTTTTTAACCTTGGATGACGTACCCTAACTTCATTTACCAAACAAACAACAATCAAACCAAAGATTTCTTTTTTTAATTTATCGAAAAGTGGAATTATAATATACGTACTGATGACGACAAACCTTACCTTAAAACCAAATAAACCTTTATTGGTCTAGCTAGAGAGCTATGGGCTGTATATTGTTAAGTCTGAGTCCTAGGGTTCGAAACAAAGCGGGACAATATTCATCGAGTAGTTTTTGTGCAAAGATTATTTAAAGGAATTATGAAGTAAGGCAAAATTCTTCAACAGTCCACCTGAAATGAATTAATGAGACAGGTTTTGGTCTGAATTCACTATGCTAGCGTAATATGTGTTGCTAGGTTTCACACAACTTCGTGATTCGAACCCAAGTCTCACATCTCAGTTCATTCCGCTCCTACTAAGCTATCGCTACCACCGTCCCCTCGCTGTTTAAATAAATCCCAGCCAAGTATTTAATGGCGCATCATTATCAAGTCAGTCATCGCCCGTCGTTTACGTAATATTTCGGTTAGACCGTCCACTCCCATTTGGGCTTAATTAATTTAATTATACATAGATATGGTTCGTTAACACCCCTGCGTTAGGGGGACACGCCTACAATTATTGTCATATTTTTTAATTATCCTCTAGTGTGTTTTAAAACTATTTTGAACTTTCATATTTCCTGTCTAATGAATGATGGAAATTTCGCGAGAGCTCAGTATTGTCTGTTTAATCAAGAAGCAAATGCATTTCCATCGCTCCAGTCACTATAATTGCAGTTTTTAGTAATGCGTCGTGACGACTGCGATTCAATTTAGAATCTATTTAGGTAATTCGTTTTGTCGAATTGCAAGTGTTAAACACGTTTATTTGGATTTAGTTTATTCCTTTAACGATCAAAGATAGATCAAATGAAAATCTCCCGATAAACAAAGTAAATCGCTTTAGATTTACGAGTACGAAATACTCAACTTTACATACGCCTATAACTAACACTCTCTCTCTCTTTCTTTCTCTCTTCAGCCACAGGCCAGCCACCCTAACACTTAATTATAAAAAAATCTAGGAGAAACGATTGTATTGTTACTTTGCTAAAACCTTGTATTTTCGTAGGGTTTTCGTTCTGTCTACAAATTTCTTTGCTGTGTAAACCAAAGGTAATTGATATAGCATGTGCCTTTAGAAAACAGACACCCAGCTTAGTAATGTATCCGGGGTGAAGATTAAACTTACTCGCATGAGCGCACGGGGGATTAAACGAGTGATGAAGTTTGAAAGAAACGTAAGGTTCCTTTTAAAGGGCTGAAAGTTTTATAATTCAATAATACACATTAAAGAATCATTCTAGCGCGGAAAGCGGCTCTATTGTACCTCATAAAGATTGTCGTACAGAAAGTGTCTTGTTTAAGGACAGAGGATAATTATTTGACACACAATTATGTTGAACTGCGTAACTCTTCTTCACCAATTCGACTATTGAAACTGTTTTAAATAAGACTATTGCTTTTCAATTGCCTTTGCCAGGTTTTTGTATTAGATAATTAGCTCATGAATTCGTCTTCGTGGTCGTAGCGTCGTCTCTAAAAGGTTTGCGGTTGTGTATCCAACAATTTTATGATTTGCTTTTAGCCGGCCCGACCCAGTTGGCCCTCGTGGGGCTGTTGTCTGTGGATAAGGCTGAAAGTATAATGTGGTGACGTCACCACCACGTCACGGGCCGCTGCGAGTTGCGTATCACAGACACCTCCAGTCGCACGCGTATAGTGATTTGAAACGTACAGCCACGAAAAAAATAGATGCATATATTTTCAAACGTGCGAAATAAAAAAAGTTTGCGGTTCAGTGTGTAAGTGACATTTGGAAATTAAGTTCTATTAATTTTTGAGCATTGATATCGATGGGTTCGTTAGCGGTGGACCGGAAGAATATCGTGATACAGCGCGTTCTTAAAAAATATATTTGTTTTGGATAATTTTACAATGATATTATGCAGCATATGATGTAGTGTACTAACAACCATGACGTCCGTGTCAATAAAATAAACTTAATTAAAATCCTAACTGATACCTGAAGGTAAGTGCAGTTCGGTCCAAGTAGACTCTACTTGGTAGAGTCTTGACTGGCGTGAAACATTTACTATCTCTCATCAGTCACCACCCATTAATCATAATAATTATGCCAGTCGAACCCGGGTAAACACAGTAAGGTCCCAGTTCGATTTCGAAGTAACTTAGTAACTCAACACACATTCAAACTTTGCACATATTTCGCGTAAACTGTGGATTCACTCATAAACGATGTCACATTTAGCTTACAAACAAATCATTATGTGAGTTAAACTTGTCTATTATTATTGTGTAATATATTGTGTCCACCCTTGGTTGAAACTAAATCGATCTTGGCTATGTTTCAACATTTAAAAATCGCGCTAGGTTCGTGAACCGAGTGACACCCACACTGCACGCTCCACAGTCAAAGCCACGCTAAATATATTGTTTGTACGATCGTGAACTGTGCCACAGATAATAAATATTAAAAAAATAAAGAGTAGTCGCACGTGAGATGTCGTTTTATTATTGTTATTATTTAGAATGAACGTCTTTCGTAATGTTCCAATTTGCTAATTCTGTTTCCGATTTATAGATGGCATTGTAGTACATTGCAAACGCTTCTATCTTTGACTTGGTACATTATATTGTAATGAGTCTATCAGGTCGCGTCAGTGAGACTTACAAAATTAAATAATAGAATACTGAGAAAGACAATAATTAATTAAATTGTGTTTACAAGTATGACGACTGGACTAAATTAAATGAAAATTTGCCTTTATTTCGTCGACAGTGGATAAATTACACAATCATTAATTTAAATTATTTTTGAAGTGCACGGATACTTGACTCAACGTTAGACTTTTTAAATTGGAGTTTAATTTTTGTTTTATGGTATATATTTATTGGAATGAACAATGTATTAAGTATAACAAGATGATTCTATTGACCGCTAGTTGACGTAATTTGTTTACATCGAATTACATTCATCACCGGCAATAGTGTAGTCAGTAACGTAACAATATAAAAAAAATACTCATTGAGGAACCATCTCAGTAATAGTTTCTATAAAGCTTTTCATTTTAGCAATTGGTTACATTTTATTACGTGCAAAGAAATCGAGAGCATTTATTGTGTCTGTCACAGACATGCCTATGTACTAACTACAATGTAGATACATCTTCTGAGTGCAAACTAAACGTTGTCAACTAACATCACGTGTACGATCACGTTTGCACTTGCAAGTGGGATGTGGGCTGTGGTGGCGGTGCGAGTCCAACTCAAATATTTACTTCCTTATTAGTACAACACTGAAACAATGGTACAGTTAGTTAGATCGTAAAACGGACAAGCAAGCAGTTTGTAGTGCTAATGAATGTGCTGAGGAATGCTTTGCTGAAGCGTATGCCGCTTCGCATTAGCATAACTCAAATTGGATGCTTTTCGATATTTGAAAATATTGCTTTTCCGTGAAGGAATAAATGGAAGAGTTTAACATCCTAGCTCTCATGTTCCCTGTTTAGGTAGACTAGTTTATAGCTGGCACAAATGCAATCGATAAAGTCGTGTGATATCTAATAGCACAATTTATATAAAAAAAAATATCATGTTTCATAAAACGTTAGATGCGTTTCAACCATAAGTAGAGACATTAATTACGTGATACCCAAAAATGCTTCGCCAGTACTCCTGGATGTCTGCTTAATGCCAAAGGATATTACAAATTGTTCCAATTTTAAATTGGCCTCATTCTTTTTATTTAGGAACATGACATTAATTCTATTGGGCCAGTGAAGATATAAGAAAAATAGAAGACCGTATAATATTATGGGCGTAGTTTCTTATACATCAAGGACTTGGTTAATTTCATTTTTATTGACACCAACGACTGGTATAACAAGTTTATTGTTAATTAAGCAACCAATAAAAGTGGTTTACGTATATCGCAGTAAAATTTTCATAACCCTTTCTCTGGAGTGGCAGATCAAAGGTGGTGGTGCCATTTGGACCGCTAACGACAGTCGTAAAGTCCATAGATGTGATGGAGTGATAATAATGAACAGGAAGACTTATGTCAAGTCACTCGGGTAGAGACGGCACGCCGGACGTGGTGGGTGCGGTGAAATTTGGCGGCCCTGGAGCACCAAATTAGAAATTTCTGTGACACGTGATTGATTGCCCTTTGTGTCAAAAATAAAATTTGATTATGTGACAAAATATATAATATTGGAGGGCAATGACTATGTTCTATTTTGTTAATAAAAAACTTATGCACTTGAATAATTTTTCAATTAGGATGTAAAGTTGAAGGCATATTATGAAATTTCGTTTAAAAAGCAACTTTTAGCATCTTAATGGTAATAGATCCAAATCAACATTTAAAAATATTTCAATAGAGGTACATAGTATTGAATATATTACAAGTGTGAAATCAACCACAGTCGAGACACACGTAAATTAGCATCGTCTTTTATGGCACTCACGACAAACATACATAATATTTTAGTGACACATCTGCACTGGTTATCGATAAACCAAAGAAACTTGCCGGCGTAATTAATGATGCTGTAATTAATAGAACAATAGATCGATTTTGACGGATGGTCAGCGACCATCGTGTATAAATAATCTCCAGTGGTGGTGCGCCGGCGCCGGCCGTGCACCATACACTTCAGTTGTGACTGGGACGCGCCGTCGACTGCTCGACCTCATCACGCCCACAACGCGCTTATCACTCTTATCAAAATTCATCGATAATGGCATGTTTTATCGATAGCGTCCACCGTTTCGACCCATCGCGTCCTTGAACACATTTGAATACACAAAACAAGTGCATCGTACAATTACACCGTGATTACGTGTTTTACTGTTTTATGTAGTGTAGTGTAGGATAATGTGTAGGCTGTGATTATAGAGCGTCGACGTCGTGTGGGTGTTTTATAGCTAAAAGAACAGCTACCCGATTGGCCCAACATGGATAGGACAATGTATGGCAAGGTGCTGCCTGGCACTTACTATCCGTTCCGCTGCGCGATGAAGGAGAACGGAATATCGCCCGGCTGTGAGTATTTTATTTATTATATAAATAGTAAATCCTAGTGTTTGTTTACGTTATATATGTGCTGTTGTTTTCGGTGCTCGCGAAAACCGTCCTTATTTATTTGCAGTGATAAGTGAGGTAATTCCGGTAGTTTTGATTTTCTAGTTTACGCGAGTCTTGTCATACGAATAGTAATGATCTTGAAGTGAATGTTCTGTGAAGTCATTGGTGATTGTTAATTCTGTGATTATGTTATTTTGGCGGTTGTGTCAGTATCTATTCGTAGATGTGTAGTGGGTGAGCTAGCGATACCTACTCTTTTACTGTCCCATCAAATGTTTTATCGTGCATTTTGTGTATTACATCGCCGCGTAATGTTTGAAAAATATTTACATTCGTCGCTTTTACAAGGTGTGAATCACCTTTTGTGCAGCCTGCAGTGTTTTCAGATTTTAAAACTTTGAACATTTTAAACATATTTTGTATATGAAATAATGTTGATATATCCTTGAAGCATCAGTGACGTGGTTAGCTATTTAGTGTTATTATTTAAGGAATTTGTTGTGATAAAGGAATGTTGCACGGTCACATTTAGAAGGTCACAATATTATGTCAATAAGTAGTTATTTAATTCAGGTTTCGGTCATTAATTTTATTCCAAATATCTGTTCGAATAAAACGCGAATTATTCAAGATTGTTTATTTTATCGATGAATGAACAGCCAACGTTTTACGTCATAGTAAAGGGGAGCGATAATGAACAACGAATTCATAGGTAATTACGAAAAGTTAGAAACGGATTCGAATCTACACCATCCGTTTTGGCAATCCAGCTTGCTCTGAACGAAGCTGTTGCTTAGTAAGGAGTACAATATGAGATCATTTTAATGTCATATGAAACAACAGCTGTTGCAATTGACGTAAACTGACAACAATTGAGTTGATTACGAAATGTTCACACGGGCTATCCACGTATCTTTGATATGACATTTTCCAGATTGTCCTACTTTGATTTAATATCAGATTAAAACAATTACATGAAATTTCTTGAAGAAAGTAAAAGGTGCGGCCTTGAAATAAAATAGGACTTGTTACTAATGTTTGCAATATATGAATTAAGGATTTATAGGAATAGCGAACCGTAAGAGTATTTGTAGACTTTCTTCTTCAAATTCCAATGTATAGGCATTCGACATTAGCTGTTGTGTGTCTTCTAATTTCTAAATCTATTTATTTTTCCCTGATCGAGGCAGTCTATCTTTAAACGAAAGCTGACATCATATTTAGTAATACTGATAGTATATCAGCTAAACTCACTAATTATTGCCTAAAGAAAGCTGATTTATAGTTTTACTTAGTTAAGCCATATTTACAGTTTACTTAGCTATTATGTGTCATCTAAAGACGCCAATTTCATACTTACACAGCGTTAGAGATAAGCTTAGTAAATTACAAGGTACGTGTGTAAACAATTGCATAATCGTTATTTATTGACCCATATGCGACATGCACGCCAATTAACAGGGTTGCATAAACAACGAGCGACACGTGCTCGGTGCGCTCCGCATGTGAAATATACGAGACCGCTGTTCTTACTTCCTTCATTCATCCTATCTCTCATGTAATAGCCTGATATTGAATTGGTTGGCTCAGTGCATGAATTTTAATAGTGCAGCTACGAAAAGTGAAATTTACTTTCATATTTAAACGATCATCTGTATTGCCGATAAAATAAACAAACGTAATCAGTTTTGTCTATAGCTTTCCCAGCTTATTTCCTTCCTAAATATGAATAGGGTTTCGGCAATCCATATGAATTTAATCAAACCTAAAACCTGCTAAAAATTGCTAGATCGGAATTCTTATTTAGGTGTACACTCCATATATGCCGCGGCCATTAGACCACTAAAGATTTAAGGCCTTATTTATAGACAGCTTTAAAACGTATTCTAGTTATCGAATGTTTTGTCTTCTTCGCCCAATCTGAATTCAAAAGTCATTCGAAAGGGACAAGACATTCAATAACTAAAATGCGATTTAAAATACAATTTATAACTATGAATAAAGCCGTTAAATAGAATTGTTGTCATTATAAATGATTTCAAAAGCAAGTCCCCATCTCTACGCCAGGATAGAGTCTAACCGCTCTGGATATATCCTGTTATTAATGTGATACATTTCTGCGTAATGAATGAAATGACATCACATTATGACATAAGTAATGACCTAGCGTCGATCACGAGAAAAGTTTCCAACCTTGACACACTAGGAGCACACGAATTGCGCAGGAAAGAATTCATACATTTAAGTGATTCAAGCAAACCAGTTTTCATTGAAGTGCTGTAGGTAAAGGGGAGGGGGGCATGTACGTAAATGAACTTGTCATGAATTCATTAAGCGCGACCTTAGCGAGGTCGGCTGACATAATATTATCACCGTCTGTATATGGAACACGTGTCCTTTGAAACACCTGGTCGCTGCTGTAAGATTTACAGATTGTTTTATGTTTTACGGGTAAAGGTCTGTGTTCATTATAGTAGGAATTGGATGGGTGGATACGCTTAATATTGTTGACAAATTACGTTTTATCACGACCAGTGAGTCTATGGATCGTTAGTTCGATAACCACAATTGGACTAATGTATGCTGGATTCGCAAATTATACGCTTCGCATGTATGAAAATACTCGATTATAACACTATGATCTATAGCATCTACTAATTATCTACATTATCATTCTCGCATGTAGATGTTTGTGTGACTTCTTGCTATTAGCACTAAGAGCCACAACTACACGGACGCTAAACTTTGAAAGTATGAACTTAACTAAACTTCTGATTTAATTCAGCAAGCAGCACTAAGCTATATACCATAGCGATGAAAGTCTCAACCTTCTTCGTAAATCACGACGTTTTTATCCATCAATTTAATGTGTAATTTAAATAGAATCTGCGTGTACAGTTTACAGGAAATAATACTAATGCGGTGACGGCAAGGTGACACGTCCATCCTACTTAGCCTTACTGTATCATTTCATGTGCTAATTAGTTGGCTTGTATTCCGATGACGTCCATCTTCATCTACATATGAATTGAGACACAAAGCCTCTCCGCTGGGATAGCGATTATAATAACAAACAATATTATAATTATATTTAATATGCATCCTGGTGATGCGGTAGTGGAGAGTTAAGGTTTGGTGATAAATGGTGTTGTCATGTGATGAATTGGATAATCGTAAACAGTGTTGACTTAAATATAAGTTTAAATTAGACTGTATGCTTGTGTAAAATGATGGAGACTTAAGGCTTGAATATCGATGTAAATAGCCAATTTGAACAATTGATTAAAATAAATTATTTATTTTATTCCTGCTCCATTAAGTTATGCTCAGTACAAGGTAGCATGCACCTTTATTAAATGTGTGTATTTGGAACAATTACTTCAATATGCATCTACATTAATCTTGGATTAATAGAAGAACTGGAAAGCATGACCACAATACGACCTTTTCCATACATCAAGTTAATTTATAAAGATTTATTATTCAACTCAGCGACATACATGATGTTAATTTCTATACAACGGTTCAGAATATTGTGTAGAAAACTATAGTGCGTGATGATGACTCAGACACGGCCGACCGCGGAAGGTCAGCCGCGAAAGTCACCTTTTCCATTTACAGTGATGAATTAACCAGTTTTTATAACTTCACGGGATTTGATTCACCTTCGTATCAGGGATCCTTATAAGTCTCGTCCGGGGCTATTCAAATTCTATAATCAATATTTATGCATTTGAATTCATAGTTAAAGTTTAGTCTCCAAATTACTAAAGTCTGTCTATTTGCTTTAATACTGCATGTGTCGAAGCTTCATTTAGTGACAATTTAAAGTTAGGTCTTGAACTTTATTTTAAGACCTCGCCAATATGTATATTATTTAAAATTCAATCAATAATTATTCTTCTATCAGCTCTTCACAATGTAGTTTCATTTCAATATTTCATCCTTGTTTTGAAGAAATTTTCACTGCGATAGCTCAAAGACAACTAATGCTTGCCAATGTTGTGTCAGTTGGACGAGTTTCATGACCTCGCAGGCAATTCGATAACCCTAAACGAATATTGTAGTACAATCAATAATATTTATTTTTGCCTCTGCGTCTTGCTGTTCTGACGACTCTACCTTTTTAATTTACTTTTATTTTTATAACTCTTAACAAGAACTTTTACCTGACATTTACCGCCCCTGCACCGAAATCAATAATTGCTTACTATTCATATTGACATGTTTATGTTGTTATACCGGGTATATCAAGACTGCAACCGAAAACGAAGCCAGGTGGTAGTTTTAGTGGTTACAAACACGATGCAAATAAAAATTTCGCCGAAACAGTGACAGATATATTTTTAGATTTTTTTAAAAATCATCATGTTTGGGTGGTAAATACCTAGTTTTTGCGAAAATACTAATTTATATCCTTACGTTCCATTGCGTTTTTAAAAATAAAGAGGTGTACACCTTTATTTTAGGAAAACTATGTATATATCACCCCAATACGACGATAAGTAAAAAATTACAATAATAAAGTTGTCGATTTTTTTTTGCGAAATTTTTACTTGCTTTGTGTCTGAAGTCACTAATACTACCACCTGGCTTCGTTTTCGGTCGCGGTCTTGATATACCCTGTATATTTGTAAATAGTTGACTTCTTTGAGTGGCGAAAGATTTTGATTTAGTAGACTAATTACTAGTATTAAACAGCTAGTGCCCCATATTACATATTCGCTGTGTTTTAAGCCACCATTTGGCAGACATCTGTGATCATCACGTGGCGTAATCATTACTTATGTAAGCCATACACACTACGGTCTACCGGAGAGGTCATCTGTGCAGGTATGCCTGCGCAGGTAGACCGAACATCGGTACCGTGTATGGGAATGTTACGGTGTACCGAAGCGGTCTTCAGTTCTTTTTGCGATGGCATCGAATGAGGACGATGACGCACTGGCATTGCTAGGCCTTGCTTTAACTTTAAAGATACATACATACATACATAAACTCACGCCTTTATCCCCGAAGGGGTAGGCAGAGGCGCCACTAGGACACCCACATTTCGCCCCGCATGTTCCGTCCCACGACGTGATAGGGGGCGAGCCTATCGCCATATCGGGCACAAATTCCTGACTCCGGGCTGATAATGAATAGAAAAATCCAATATCACTTTGCCCGACCCGGGACTCGAACCCGAGACCTCAGCTTTGTAACTGTACCGTAATACAACTACGCCACCGAGGCAGTCGAACTTTAAAGATAAAAGATGCAAATACAATGAAAAGGAATCGAAAAAAGTGGTGTAAGCATTGGTTATTGAAAAGAAAAACATATAGTCATGTTAATTTATTGAATGAATTAAAATTTGAACCAGAAGATTTTAAAAACTAGCGACCTGCGCAGGCGACCGGAGTACAGGCACACACGCACAGGTACGCCGTACGGTGTCAATCGAAAGAATTGATTTTCGATTCTGCGCCGGTCGCCTGCACAGGCTCAAAAAACTGCACAGGTCTATTCCCACACACATTACGGTATACCTGGGCAGGCATATCTGCACAGGTGGACCTTTCCGATGGACCGTAGCGTGTATGGCAGCCATTAGTAACTCATTGGTTTGAATTATAGCTTTAAATGTTAGCGATGAAGGACGATTAAAGACGGTGCCAAAATTTAAGTGCAGAATACCCAGAACCCAGCATAATTTAATGGGCAATTAATTGTCTGCGAGCTTCTTTAATAATGTACTATAGACAACATATAATTCTACCAACAATGAAATCAGATGCGTAAAAATTTGGAAACGTTTCTGGCAGTACAGAATGTACAAATTAACCAGGCTCTGTTAATTCTTTCAGTTCATTTAGCGTGGACGTGATTCAACTCACGAACTGCCCCACAATGCTACTGTTTAATAGTGGCGGTACTTCCATACAAGCCCAAAAGCCTGGCTTGCCCTACATAATACGTATTTACTCCATATTGAATACAAACTATTACATTCAATACAACAGTCATTTATTAGAAAACATCTAGCATTTAAATTTTTTGAATTTCCCGCGCCGCGATTCAATGAGACGCCAGCGCCGAAGCGCCGCGTAATATTCATTCATTAAAACTATACTGAACTTGAAAAGACGGAGCACACAGCACATATATCTATCCTTTTCTCTCTCGTGTGCTTTTACGGGGCTTCTAGCAACGCGTGAACTGTATGGGGAAATGATATTACTCGATCGCTACGAATGTATAGCTATAGATATGTTATATAGCTGTTCACTGTACACGAAATGCCCGGCTTCGGCCTTGATGATGTAAAAACATCGTGCGTTGCATGGTCGTCACGTGATTATTTGTTAAATCAATTATATCTATTGTTATTAAATTAAGTTGGTTCCTTTTAGAAATTATTTCTAATATTTTTTTTAGAACAAATAATGAAGTTTTAATATTTCTTTTAATAAATTGTATCTTTTGTATTGTTTATTTCACGTTTACTGGCAATACAGCACATTTTTCTACTAACTTCATTTGTATTATGATTTATGAGTTGTGTTGTGTTTTGTTTAAGGTTAATGTTTAGTTTTTTTATGTTATTTAAACTTTTTGATACTATTATGAGTTGTATTGTTTTCTGTGATGGTTTGAGTGCCATGGTGAAAGCGTTCATTGCCGGTAAAAAGGTAAATTCATTCAATTATATTGAAAAATAAACCGGCGCGAAACCTATGCCGGGTTTGTACATTTAGTAAGTCGCGGTAAATCACAATAGACATTTCTTCAGGTCAGTTTAATAAACTACGTACTTTTATTACTACATGCTCCCTTTAAAGCTATTAAACAATCGTGATTCATATGTTTTTATATGACACGTCTTGTGTTGTAGATTGTTTGGATTATAATGCTTTCATTAAATTTTCATAAATTTAGGTGGTCCTTTCAAAAGGCAATCTATTATTTTAAATTCAGAAAAACATTTAAACATAAATGCGTTAATAATAATTTCTGTCTGCAATTTCGGTTAACCTCGAAGTCGAACACGGCACCACAGAATAGTGACGGCAATAGAAATGCAATGATGAATGAAAAGTTACGGATGCATGTTCACAAGTAATCTATATTAATTGTTTTAATCTTAAGATTGTGTTGAAGGTTTGCCGACGTATTATAAATTAATTTTCTTCGTTCTTAGTAACTTTGTGTTAAATAATATTAATTAAACGTAAAAAAATATTCGGCTTGCCCTACTCCAAAACCCTAGGCACGCCACTGCTGTTTAACAATTAATTAGTTACCGTGTTGAACTCCATGTTGTCTGGAACTGAATTTAGTAGCGTTGCTGATAATTTGGTAATTCAAATTAGCAGATCCTATTTTCTAATGTTGCTAGCAAACAGGGATCGCTGGAAATCTATCTGATGATGTCGTAGTTGATAAATAATTAAATAGAAAGTATTATATCCACTATGAATGCTCAACCCTATGTAGCGACCAATATGGAAATTGCTGCTTCGTCCAAGCTGGACTGTTGTTTCTTTTGTAGTTATTGGATTTTGCTATAATACAATTAGATGTTGTTTGCGTGATGTCGTAAAGTGCTCAGAGAATAAATCAAATAAGTTTTATCCCACCTTTCATGCTTTTTAAAAACCCGGCGACACTTACGATACCCCAAGTTTGGTACATGTTTATGTATTCTGTGATTTTATTTCACCAGGCGAACCGTTTGTTCGTTAGCCAGATCTATAAAAAAATGTGTGTGTGTATTAGTGTACACACGTAAGAAGTGAAACTTCTTTATGACATCATTTTTCGAAAAATGATCTACTATTTACAAATTTACAGAATTGGTAAAATAAAGCTAAATTAAATAAAGTTTAAGTTTAGGAGGGGGGAAATTTTTGAGGGAATTTGGGATTTCTATCGGGGCCAATTTGTAGCCCTCACCGAGACGGTTCCGAGGATACCAAGCTCGGTGGGTCCACGACCTTTATTGGCCGAGATAGGTTTAGGGTGGGTGAGGTAAAAATTTTAGGTGGGGGATAGGGGCGGGGGGGGGGTTTAGGTTTCATGGGGGGGCTATTGGGCACCTTAAAATATTTTTGGGTGGGGAAAGTTGTGGAGGGGGAATTCGGGAATTCTGTTTGGGCAGGATTGTAGGCCTCACCGAGCCGGTTCTAATGAACCCAGGGTCGATGGGTCTACGATGGATATTGGCGGAGATAGGAATAGGGGGGGTGAGGTAAAAATTTTAGGTGGGGGTAGGGGCGGCGGGGAGGGGGTTAGGTTTCGTGGGGAGGCTATTGGGCACCTTAAAATATTTTTGGGTGGGGAAAGTTGTGGAGGGGGAATTCGGGAATTCTGTTGGGGCAGGATTGTAGCCCTCACCGAGCCGGTTCCAATGAACCCAAGGTCGGTGGGTCTACGATGGATAATGCCGGAGATATGAGTAGGGGGGGTGAGGTAAATTTTTTAGGGTGGGGGTAAGCGGGGGGGGGGGTTTTTCGTGGGGAGGCTATTGGGCACTGTTTTGGATTTAGGGTGGGGGAAGGCCAGAGGGGGGGTAAGGATCAAATTACAAAAAAGTGGGTGGGACTTAAAATTTTGGGTGGGGCTTGGAAACGGTTGGGGGTGTGGCTTACTGAAGTGGGTACTAATTTACTAAATAAAAAAAGATGGCGCGTAACGGAAGAATGTGACGCGTAACGAAAAATTTTTTCCAACCCCGATAAAGAAGTTTCACTTCAAAAATTAAATCGCAATAGTTTAAGTCACGGCCGGTCGCTAGTTTAAAACTGTTCGCCGGTTGTCGTAACACTAATGAGTACGAATATAAAAATGTTTGTCCCAGTTTCTAGGCTGTTTTAAGTGTCCGGAAAAAAACATGTTGCATAAATTGTCTCGGAGCTGTTCCCGCGGGATTTACAGAATCGTTTGTGTGGATTGCGTATGTTATTGATGATTTAATAAATTCAATTGAAGATTGGTTTCTTTGATCATCATAAGTTGTGTTTTCCGATATAGGAATAGAGCTATTTACAGTTCTACGAGTTCTAGAAGTCAGCTTTATATAAATGTTGAAACTCTTACCCTGGTGCTGATCTTCAACCAACCATCTAAAACTATTTTTCTTATTCTTCGACCAAAAACGATGAATATTTTTTAAAATATATCTGTTTAGGAGAATACTCCTCACAATACATCTCTTTGATTATTTTTTGAATATCTAGTTTGGACAAAATAGTAGATACGAGATATCTCAGCGAATTTTTAGCTCCTAAATTCTTGTGGGCAGTCCCAAACAAACCACGTTTTATTGCCGGTTGGTGTTTTGTCCGTTTTTTCTAATTTTGTTTAATGGCAACAATAGATCGCATCTAACTACGTGAAGGATTTTAGTAGTAAAAATATGATTGTAGGAACAAAACACAGGTCCGGGGGTCGTCGACTTTTTAAATATTTAGCGTGGGAGTTCGCAAGGATGTTGTTTGAGTGCAGACTGGTTTAATCGAGTGGTCTATGCGTTCACAGCGCAGTTCTTTGAGGTGCACATGGAGTGTTGTGTAGGGCTTTGTTTTGTTGGAGTATGAGTCAGTATTTCCATAGTAGTAGCGGAGTATCGATATAAATTTCAGGCTTTTTTAAATTCTTTTAGTGATTGTTGATGACTATCGATAACATTTTTGGTTTAATTCCTTGATGCCCTTATATTCGTAATGTTTTTGTCTAAACATATCTTTACGCAGAGTTGGTAATTTCAGTTATCGTTGAATATGACAGCTATGTAGCTCCGGAACAAGAGGAATATGTATGGAAATGTTGTGAAAGTTGATCGGTCAATGGCATCGAATAATTTGAACCGTTGTCCGACCATTAATTGTAGCAATTGGCACGACGCCCATTGGGTCTTAATTTGTTAAGGATGACTGCTGTATTACCAAGAAACTAATAGAACAAGATTATCTACCTTGTGTTTTTATGCTCTACTTTAAAATTTGTGGAAGTGCATTCTAATAAAGACCACGATTAATCTACGGACATTAAAATATGTTCGATATATCGTGCCGCGAGACCATAAACGCAGGAAAACGTGTGAAAATTTGTTAATGGCAATGTTTTTCGCATTGTGTTCGCATCGAAATAGGAGCGGTTAATCGTGATTAGAAGTGCGATCGGATAAAATACGGGATGTTTAACTGAATGTGGTGTGTTCGTGTTGGTACTTACTGTCTCTATACGTGAGACAGTTATGGCCTCTGCTTTTGTTTCTTGTGTTAACGGTGAGAGTTCTTGCAAATGTATTACGTTAATTACGTAAACTTATAAGATTTCATCGGGTAGATGCGTTGATGGAGTCGCTTGCTTTCACAATTTTTCTCTTTATTTCTAGGTTTACTATAAGTACCAATATAACTCACTGAACAAAAGTGATTCTTACAACTTAAAATATACTTAACTATTAAGTACCTTAAATCGAAGACAAATCTCCGTTCTATCATTTCCGTGCTCCGTCTCCAAAACCGAAAAACCAAATTGTCAAATAAAAACAAATCTTTTTATTTCTACAGATTTTATGTTGCCAGTACTTTCTCAATATCTTTTTATTAAAACCTAACAATATCATTGATCGATTAATGGATAAATAAACAATGCATAAGTTGCACAAGTCAATACAATTTCCCCAACTTAATTCAATCAAGTCAAATCACGCCCGCCCGTGCCGCCTAATTGCTAGGTACAACATAATGTATTCACATCCAAACTTTGATGCATGTTGATTGGCCTTTAGATAGCTTTTCATTCATCAAACAACGTAACGGACGTTGACTCAGGAAATTGTTTGGTTACGTTTGATCAAATGTTCGGAATGTTTGTTTTGTTATTGGATATTCTATCCTTATGTTTCGAGTGTAAGATGAGTAATGTTTGTTTGTTACTAATACTGTTTTTTAAGACCTTATTCATAGACAAATATAATATAGAAACCTATTTTATGATAGTTATGGAATGTTTTGTCCCTTTCGAACGACTTTTGAATTCAATTTGAGCGAAGAAGACAAAACATTCGATAACTAAAATAGGTTTTAAAACTAGCTATGAATAAGGCCGTTAGTGTTTATTGACAGGTTATTCCGGTAACTACAATTGACGAATCAAAATTACCTTGATGTGTTGATTCCTAAAGCTCTCTGAAGCATCTCTACCAGTAACTTTATGAGTTAATAATATTAATACTACAGCTAAATACATCGATACCTATTAATTTTCACTATCTATACGACCCTCCATGAGCCATAGAGCCAAAGAAATTCCTACCACAAAACTGAATATTTCCCTTATTAATTGAAGGCGAAGATTTCTCACCGCAAGAAATTAGTTCTATATTTCCTCGAGGTTTTACTTCGATTTTTATAGCGCAATACCAGCGGTCAGCAGTAACTGGTGCTATAAAATGCTTTCAGCTTTCCTACAGCCTTGACCGGGATGAAACCAAGACGTTTATTTACGAGCTAATAGACCTGGATAGATTGCATGTTATAGATTAATAAAATGTTATATTCGTTATTGTGGCGTAGTTGTACTACGGTACGATTACAAAGCTGAGATCTCGGGTCCGAATTCCGGGTCGGGCAATTTGATATTGGATTTTTCTTATCATTATCAGCCCGGAGTCGAGAATTTGTCCACGACATGGCGATAGGCTCGCCCCCTATCACATTATGGGATGGGACATACAAGGCGAAATGTGGGTTTCCTAATAGCACCTACTGCCTTCTGCGAAAAAGGCTATGTATGCATGTATTTATGTTTTCGGCTCTTAACACATGGATCTAAATGAAATATTTGTTGATTACAATAACATTTATTGCTGAAAAAGCTTTTATATCCGAGGCTCTTCCCACTCGCAGTTCACAATTTTGTCTTTCGTTTTTCTACGGCGTCTTTCTACTTTCTTTCTTTCTTTAATCTATTTTGGAAAGTAGTTTTTTTTTAGGAAAGAAAAAAGTTTTAGTTGTTTTGTGAAGCTCTTGATTGTGGATGCTTCAAATATTTATACAGCCGTTGTAAAATTGTGCATTTTATGTAGCGGTAACAAAAACATGATGAACGCGCGTCCAAGTATTATAGCGCCATCTGTACACAAGGAGAGAATTTAAGTTACGGTTATACGAGCGCTACGTGTTTGCTACGGTATAAGTAGCGTAGTTCAACTCTATAACACCAGGTGGCGTTTATTCATTTTACCAATAAAATTGGCAGGATATTTTATTACATAAATTATTTTAAAGCGTTAATTAAAAACATATTTTAAATCTGGAATATATTATTTTACACGAAGGTATACATTTCGCCGTAGGCAATTTTCCATCGATATTCGCATTGAGATTCCTGTATTGATCGAATCATTATCGCGGTGCAGCCATGTCCTGTGACGTCACGGGTGCATTAACCGGTGCAACGCAGCGCTCCGTCCGACACCCGCCCGCCCACGCACCCGGGAAAACTCCAATGTCATTATACTAGCATATCCTTGAACCTGAACTGGTCAGTTTGTACCACATTCCTTTTATTTTAACACCAAACGCGAAAAATAAACTGAAAACTATAACTCAACTGTGGATTAAAGTTTGACGAAAATTTTTACATTATAGAAGACAGAAGATTCTGCGTAAAACGAAACATGAATGACGAAGGTAAAGACGATTCACATTGTTGAAAATAGTCCAATGTTTGGTCTCATAAATTCGTTTGGAGTGTTTGTTTTGCTGGCACGCGTGTAGTTGTTTTATATTAAGCTCGATATGCGAAAGCTTTTCGGGGGGAACATGTCGAATTCTCTTCTTTACTCAGTTAATATGTTTAAGGACGACAATAATTGGCTATATAAAGAAAAATCTCGGGACACAACCTTGGTACTGGAATTAAGTACTCTATGTACCTAATTCCTAGATCAGATAGAGCTTAAAATACCACTAGTGAAACGTCGCTGTATTGAATATCTAATTAATAGAAGTGCAGAGATTTTCATTGCGCTTACTTTTCCTCCTATGGCGATGATACTAACAAGACACTTTTAGGAAATATAAAAAATTGGGTAGAGACCCAAATAATATTATAGCGTATGAGATGCATTGTCTTCTAACACTAGGTACTTAATATGCTTTCTTAATTATTATGTATTTTTATTAGTCTTGTTAGAGCTGCTTATTGTATTCATATTTGTTCAAGTCATTTGTAAAATTGAACTGTTAATCCTGTATTTGAAATATTTATGGGATTAGGGATCTAATGATTCGTATTTTTATCGAACCTAATAGAAATACACTATGATGATTTAATAATAACGATAAGTGAATAAAGTGGCGTATAAGTACGAGTTTGGCAGCAAATGGCTACCACTAGTAATGGTTAGTTACAACAAACATATGGCGGGAACGCATTCTGGCGCGAACTTTCTGGAATCACGCAGTTGTGTTGCGGATCGGAGAGAAAATCTTGTGTGTTTAGCACTTAAACAACATTTTTGCATAAATTTTAGGCAGATTATATAAAATGGGTGAGTCCATTTGTGATCATTATGTAATAAGTCGCTCAGTTTATCTTAGTTCTAATGTTTTACTTCTTGTAGTATTCATTTCATGTTCTTCGCGGTTTATGGATTCCCGATATATTGTACATCCCAATCTCATGTTTGAAAACATAACAGTGGCTACTGTAGTGTCATGATTATCCAGCCTTTATGTGTGCGAATCATTATAAGACCTAATGGCATGTTATAACCCGTAGTAATATTTTTATTGGATCCTACGCCTTTAAGTGCAGGTACACCATTTGCTCTGCTCATATTTGATTCACAGATAAAAACATCATTACTCATATTAGATCATTTTCTAGTTTTATTAGTTTACGTGTTGGTCATGAAGTTGGTCATTCTTGTGAGATTTTCAGTTTCAAAGGTACGATTGCCTGGAGTTAAATATTTCCAATTAGACTGGGATAAGGTCCATCATCGCTCGTTCAAATTAAAGTCAAGTGTTTTCAATTTCTGTCACGCACTTGAGCCAATGTATTCATCGTATTGTAAGAATTTAGCTTTACTATGCGGTATTTCAGAACCTATTAATAACATAATTTAAAAACTTGCAAAGAAAAGTGCGTACTCGTTCCTTAAATATTGTCAACACACCAACTTTTCATAACTACCATCAAGTGATATGCTTTGACGTTGGTTCCTGTGCTTAAAAAGTAAAAAAAAAGAATAGCTTCGATGTGGTAAAACCCAACAGGAACCTTGATAAAATTTTAATGGACGTATTAATATCGGCCCGGCGTTTCTCGACTGGTTATGTTATTTTGGTAACAATATTTCTAGGTCATTGGTAACATGTGTTCCCGCCAAATATAGACGTAGTGTTTGTGGTGTTAACTAGTGCTTGACCCGGAGACCGTAGTATTGGTCTTTGAAAACTGATAGTTATTTATGGTATGTTATAGTTATTTGAGAAAAATATTTTCGGAATGTTTACAGATGTTTTTTTAACTCGTTACTTGAATTCTAAATTCTAGTTTGAATTTGAATATATATAACAATCGGCAGGTGGCTGTTGAATGAATTACATTACGTAATTGCGAGTTAAGCTTTACCGTTTGCTCCTCATTTAAGAGCCCGGTGTTGTACCAACAATCCAAGTGTTGTAAATTCTGATAGACGTCAATAATCACGTGCCATCAAGCAGTTTGTTCGTTTGCTTGACCACGTTTAGTTCACTGACGATGTAATAATTAAAAATATAACAACTATGTAGCGGTCGGGCCCGGCTTTGCCCGTGTGCAGATAGATTATGAGTCCAGTCCACATCAACAACATATATTATTTCGCGTACTAACTGTTTTGTATTTAAACTTAATGTGACCGCCGTCGACAATATTGTTTTTTCGTCCCGTCCCGTTCTGTCCCATCTCATTTTGTCTCCTCATCCTGTCCTGTGCCATCCGATTAAATTTAAATGGTAGCAAATATGCGGATTTGAATTGAATTCCTTACTCATCCCACGGAAACTACATTTTCGGGATAAAAGTAGCCTATGTCCATCTCCTTGGTCCAATATATCACTATGTTAAATTTCATCAAAATCTCTTCAGCCGTTTTAGCGTGAAAACAGAATGTACATAATTTTTTTCGTATTTATAATATTAGTAGGGATAATCGAGTATATTAACTGATACACAAGGAGAAGACGTGTGAAGGCGATTGTATCTTCGAGTCGACTTTTCAAGGGGATTTGGGTTCGCGTGTCAGTTGTCTATTAGGGCGGGCGACACTTGATATATTGGGGTCGTTGGAAGTCGTGATTTGTGGCCTCCTTTAAAAGAAGCCATAGTATTAAAGTAGTGGCATCTTGTGCCTTTATTGGGAAGTAAGTGAGGAACGTATAGTTTATATCAGACGACAACATTTGAAGGAGAATCATATTTATTTCCAAATAATACCTCATTTGTTTCGATAGAACCAGCGGTTTGTCATTTTTGTTAGTTTGTGATACAAAGTCTGTCGACTTACATCATAACATGCCATTAATCCTAACCAAAATATGCAAATATCTGAATGTACTTGTTTATACATTTTATTATTTCATTAATTTCGATGGTAGTGTACGAGAAACATCACTAATCACCGCAAACAGCGATATAGCTTAGTTCCCAGCCAATTTGTATCTGCTACTTTTAATTAAGTAAAAAGTATCGTAGTGTACTTGTTTTCCGCGTTCGAGGAGACTCCTTAATTAAGTTAGCTTGTATAAGGATAGAGGCGATTAAAACGCTGGATATATGTAATTATTTCGTATTTCATTTGTTTTATTAACTTTTTCTCGTAGATGGCGGAAGGCATTTCGCTTCATTAGCCGGAGCCTACGGAATTATGTTCTTATTGGGTTCTGTGGGAAAATACGAATGCCTTAAAAGACATTAAATAATGTATACCTCAGACTTTTATAAGCTTCCCCGTTGTTTTGTCATATTTCTAGAAGTTTTTCTGATTTTCTATTTTTAAGGTTGTTAGTGGTTGAGACAATTAGTTTGATATTGTGAAGATTTTTAACTGAATCTCGGGAACCAAATTATTTGAACTTGTGAATTATTAACCAAAAGTTACATATCAACAGCTATTGTCCCGAACTTGCTGAAGAAATTTTCCGGGATAGTTTGTCGTATGAAACAATTGAAATAATTACATCTAAATCTTAATTTCTCTAAAAAAAATCAAGGCATAAAGTAAAAAAAGTCACCGTTATGCACTTTTGCCTTTACTAAAAATGAATATATAATGCACTCGTGCATAGAATAAAAAAACAAGAATCGAATATTAAATCAGTTCTATGTATTTAATTTAAAATTCAGTGGCATCCCTACGAGTTCTTAAAAAAAACACAGCCGAACAATTGCCCATAAATCGTGGTGCATCGGGCTAGTTCGGACAATGTGCGCAACTAGGAATGTTAATTATTCAAATGGTTTACACCGTGGCGTGTATTAATTCCAGTTTGTGTGCCCCGCCATGGGTTCCCACGCGCTATTGAAGTGCGATAGTGGAACCAAAGGTTTCATATGTCTCCAATATTTGTAAATTTTTTGCAACATGCAAAATACATGTTTGATGATTGCCCGCTCATGGAATATTAAAAAAATGGTATGATATTTTTACTAAATGTTACGTTAATACTCGTATACTGTTTAATTTTTAATAAATAAAACAGTATACGAGTATTAACGTAACATTTAGTAAAATGTTATTTATTAAAAAACGTAAAAAGGCTAACCTACACTGATAAGTTTCCCGCCAAAAGCTCCCGCGCTTTTCTCTTACTAGTGCTACAGACTACAGTCTACAGCTAGGGCTGAAGACTATTTTTATTGCCATTTATAATTACGCATGGTATTCTTTTATCAATATTTTGTTTGGTTGTTATCGTTGTACTTAAATGTAATGATGATCATATTATTATAATGAAGATATATTATTAATAATATGATTTTTTATGTTAAACTAATATGCTTCCCACGCTCTAATAGCGACGCCACTAAGGATGTCAAATTATTTTTTAATTACAATCACTATGAGCGATTAGTCTCGTAAATATTTTGCGATTGTATAACGAAAATGAATAGGTCTAGCGAAAACACATACTTATTACTTATTAGGTACGTTGTATAATGTATTCATTGGTGCATCACTCCTATATGAGTTAGAAATTTCACGTTTTGTACTCACGGTTACTTGTTGAGAGTCTTATGATAAAGTTTTTTTTTTATCTGTAAAATTGCCCTTTTTTTATAGCATTCGTCTGACTGTCGGTAAAGCGCCTTGCCTGGTGTTAAATGATCGCCGTAGACTAGAACTCGTTCGTGCGATGTCGGCCTTTGAAAATTTATGCGTAGTGGAATGGAATATAGAGTGGGATACAAAGTGGATGTATATCTCAACTGTTGGGGGTGGTCATGGACCGCGGAGACTATTACCATCACGTGGCCCATCTGTACATTTATTTCCTATTACATAAAAACATAATTAGAAGATTCCAAAAATATTAGTAATTGACAAATGCCAAAGATATGTTTTAGAATATAACTTCAATATAGTCGAGAAAACGAAGGAAATACTTAATTTCAAACACAAACTGTAATATTTATCTAGAACATGAGATGTCTATTATATATGTATTTCGATCGTGTAATGTCTTAAAATTGTCCTCAAACTAATACGTGCTTATCAGAAGTCGTTATAGAATTTCTTTATAATAAGTATATCGAAGACCGCTACAACTCTCAAAAGTTCATAAAATTCAATCTTCCTCGTGTTTCAATGATTTAAATCCATTATGTACTCCATCAAAGAAATCTTAATTTGTTTTCAAGCGGTTAAATTCTTTCATGTTGCCAGGTATTCCACCCAAGAATTTGGAATCATTAACCTGCATTTTACTTTTCTTAAGGTATATCATGTTTATCTATAATGTTTTTTTTAAAGAACATTAGGTTATAACATGTTAATGGTTTTGTATAAAAATATGTATGGAGGAATCAGTTTATGTTGTCCCATTCTACCCGATTTTAACCTACTTCTGAACGTCAGCACAATATAATTTCTTTATGCATGTCGCTGTGAAATTTGGTTATTTTTCTGAAATCAGAACACCTTTTTCACGTTTGCCAATATTTTACTCATACAAAAAATCATATCAGTTGAATTATCCAGATCGAGATCTAATTCTGCATACGCATATCGTAATCCATATAATATTATACCATACCACTATAATAATATGAGGACTATTGGAAAAATTCCCCTAGAAACGAATATTGTATGTATTATTCATAGTCCATTTTGTTCGTACCAGGTGTGTCGCAAGGTGAAGGACAGCGTTAATATTCTAAATTGACCTCGACCTCAGACTGTAGCATTAAATTGATATTCCCATTTCCAATATACTGTCCAAAGATTGGGTAAAACCTTTAATAAACTCTATAAAAAATGGTTTTATACGTTGCCTCTAATATTTCTGGATTGCGTATTATATTGTTACAAAATTAACTTTTGAGAATAATTATAGTTGAAAAGTGAAATTAAATAACTGGCTGTAAATCGTGAAACCTTAGATGGAATTCCTCTTGATTAACTAATTCAATTTATGTTAGTTTGTCGATTTACAGAACATTAATGTTGAGGTTTGGGAGGCGGCCAGTCATTTTGTTATCCAAATCAACCATTGAGAATGAAGAAGCAGTAAGCTTTATAAACTAAATAAAATATCGCTTATATCCAACTAAAATCATGTAATTGTAGAAACGTTATTCATAAACTTAAATACATTCAATTTGAATACAAATGGCCGCATCATTGTTATTAATTACGTTTCTAGACGAAAGTATATCATCAATCGGACCAAAATTAGTGCGGGCCGCGTACCCAGCCCTACAATTTTGTCCAAATGAGCCGGTATTACAAGTTACCAAACATAGAGCGCGCCCACTCTCGCGACCCACCCGGAAGAAGGCGTATTAATTACAATTACGACTTAGATAATAACACCTGATTGTGTGGTGTGTGGAAACTTAGGTAGCCATCGATAATACTTAATTTACATTCCGTTGTTTGCTTAATTGGATTTGTAGATATTTTTTCGTAATTATTAGAGATTTGTATAGCTGTAATTATAATTTGTGGTAGAGTTTTGTCCATCGACCCGACATAAAATACGTCTTTATTGCATGGTTTACGCACGTATTCTATAATGGACATAATAAATCTGTGAGGATACATTTAATTACCAATTACACCAACTTTGCTAGCCTAAGCCTGTATCGTAAGACGTCTTTATAACGTTAAGAAAATATTTAGTAATGTCTTTAGTTCTGCATGCTTCAAAAACATAGTGTTTTACTTCAAAGCCTTAGTTTTCTGTATTTTACGATAAACTACTGGTACTTAAACTGTCTAAATCCGTACAAAATGTGGCATGCCCTGTGTCTTTTCTTTATTAGGTTCACGCCTTACAAATGGCATTGACCAGTCGATTTGTTACGGCTTCGCGGTACTTCGACGTTACACCTCTTTGTTGCTTTTAGGATCATTATCCGTGTTCAGTTTTTTGTTTTGTGTAGTAAAAATTCTAGTTGGATAATTGCGATTATTTAGAGTATTCTCAGTACAATACTGTATCAATTGTGTACTTGTTCGTTAGCAGTTGTGAATAAATCATCTATCAAGTACGTACTAAATATTCCTTTACCGGCGGTTGTAATTGTATTGTAGTTGGTATTTTGTCGTTATAAATGATTTTCATGAATCAATCGACATACAAATCAAAGTCACGTCGAAATTTAACGGTGCCGTAATTTGTTAGTACCCTAATCCAATAATTAATTCTACCAAAAAGCGCAACAATATTGCAAATAACGAGTTAACAACATTCCAGCTACCATGGCCTGTATTGCCATGTGTGGACGCTTCCAAGAACTGAGGTTTCGCTACATCGCCATAGGTGATTTGACCAGCTACCAGCAGCCGCCTGCGACCTTCCCCCATCGCTGATGTCGCCCACGGCCCCATTAGCCGCGTAATACCACAGCAAAGATCATTAGACCGCGTATGAAGTCAGTCTGATCAAGTCGTTGCAACCGCGCGCTCATCCTCTCAGGCGGGTTGAAGTATTTCCAAGTCTGTTGTTGTTTCCCAAGTGTATTGTAGTTTTTGAAGTGTTATTTTAGTTTTAGAAGTGTTTGAGTGATACTGTGGTGTGAGCGACGGCCGGGTTGTGTCCCTTTGATGTAATTGGAGCGTGCACGTAAAAATAACAGCGGCATTGCGTACGCGGCGATGTATCAGAGCTTTGTTGTTTCTTATCACACGTGTTGCGTTTGTAAATGAAAGCGTTTGTGCGTTTGTTTTGGGATTTTATTAGCTGCGGTGTTTGCTTCGGGCATAGTTGTTAGCTGTGAAATTTAGAAATTTATGATTTTCCTTGGTTAGCTCGTAACGTGAGAAATTTTTGATAAATGTTCGGATTTCATTATGCGTGTAGTGAATTTTTGTATAGTACAATTCGACAATTTGATAAAGAATTTGAAGCCAGGGAAAAATACAGAAATAAATTCGAAAAGAGTCAACGTATTTTAAGCAATTTGTCTTAAATATTATTATATACATAATTTTACATCGCTATGGTAGTAATATCGAAACAAAAACCAAGTTTTGACATTTTATTGTTGACCATGCAGCACATACTGGTGACGTAACTACAAAATGTCAACACTGAATCAAAAGACTAGTCTCAGTAACTACAAGACCGCGTTAATTGCTCGTAAATAAAATGGGAACACGCTGTGCCAGTCAGTGATGACCCTCGATCGGTTTTGGTGTTGGGCGAAGTGACAAAGTGGGATTGTCTAGCCAAAGGTCTTCGATGGCTGGTGATAGATTTTAATGGCACCACTTGATAGGGCGTCGGGATAGCTGCTTATTTTACTTGTGTGAATATTCAATTATCTTTTTATTCGTTACATATTGTGAATCAGTTCTCTTTTTAACATATATTTAAAATATTATTCCTTTTTTGACGGAACTCTATGATTAAATTTGCGAAAGAAGCTAATAATACGTGCCAAATTGAACAATTTGGCGTGAAGTTTGATTGAATGAGTCAATAGCAAAACACAAACATTTATTTAATTGAATCACACACGTGTTACTGTTATCAAACATGCAAAAATTATTTAACTAAGAGCTTTTTTGCAAATATCTTATACATTAGGTGGGGACTAGATTCAATTAATTATTGATACCTCTGAGATTCTTATCAGCAAATTGTAGACTATGATTATAATAAAAAAACATTATATAGGACACATACCCTAATTTTCTTATTTAATTTTTATGACAATATCGATTTTGCCTTTTTATGTGACATCTAACAATTTGAAGTCAATTGTTTGATTCGTAGAGGACGTGTTGTCTATCTTCACGTTTCCATCGTTCTGCAGTATTTTAATTAAATCTATCTTACGTGATATTTTCTAGGGCGTATATTTATACATGCATACAGTATGTTTCAATCCATGTCTTGTTTGTAACTTGTCAGTTGTATTGAGAGACATGTCCTCCTAACGAGTTCTTTGTATGCTGTCGTTATGCATGAGTCGAATACGTCGCTCATATCAAGGGTATAATTTACTACACACTATAAGTAATATAAAACTACTTTTTAGAGAATAAATTGTCAATTTATTTTTATAGAGCCTGAGCAATATCTTTTACAAATATTACATATGTATGAAGAAAAAAATCAGAATTTAAGTTCTTCCTTTCTTAGTATAAATTATTTCGATATCCATTTTCATGAATCGCCCCAATTGAAACGTCTTCTATTGGTCTTTTATAAACTCATTCACTCTCCTTGGTGTCAATTGTCATGTAAGAATTCATTATTTACTTCTGCATAGACAAGTCTTCCGCCCCGATGCGTCCATACCAACGAGCTTTTATAAAAAGTACACGATTTCACAATTTTCTTAACTGATAACTGATCTGAGAAAAAGCTTTAAGAAACTTTGTTTCATAATGTAATAATGTAACATCAGAATTTTTTAAAAACTAAACCTTACAAATCAGTCCAAAGATCAATAAACCCACAAATAAATTTAAACCTCAGACTGGTACAAACCCGCTTGTCTATGGTATAAAATATCACGTAGAAATATCGAGACACGTTCGCAGTGACATAATGCGGTGTATTTGTGGTCCAGTAGTGTATGCTGTGGTGTTAACCAAAAGTATTATGTTCCTAGCGGCCTTCGCGGCTGCATGCGAAAATTTGTACCCACTCGACCGGCTCATTTATTTATTTATATGTACGGTATATTAACACGTCTACAGAAGTGTATAGATTTGTACTATAGTTCCATGCTGGTGGAAAGATGAAATCTTTATACAATTTTAGAACAAAATAATCTGTCCTATCGGACAGATTATTTTCAGAAGATAACCGTTTTTCTTTTTTGAAATGAAAATGAAATGAAAATAATTTATTGAATCCATTAAATATTCAACATTATTTAGACTCAGTAATTTTTTGAACTACCACACGGTTCGGAAAGCGGTTCTCACTAGAGAAAACGGGCAAGAAACTCTAGTGTAAATTTGCTCTTTTCAAAACCAGTTTACAATGTAGTGATTATTACAAAAATTACACGTTGGTTTAGATCAGTTCATTAATAACTTGTTATGATTTATTTTGATTATTTTTTTTATGATTATTTTGCCTGATCTGAATAGGCGGTTGGAATTGACATCGTAACTGGAGTAACTTACTTTTTCGCCACAATAAATCTTTGCTACTTTTGTCTCGATACAAACCCACTCTATTAATGAAGCACGTTCTACTTTTTATGACCTGTTAGTTCCCAACATCATCAACTTTTGATATAGATCTTTTTACGTATCTTTTATTGTATATCTCAGCACAATAAAGGATCCATACAAATCAATTTAAGGGTAAATAAACATGTCTGTTAAGGTTGTTGACCTCGTACTTCTTCACAAAATGTTGATGTTCAAACGTGACACAGATCTTGAACAATTAAGGCGCCCTAAATCTCCATCTACGCTCCACTTCATTCCAATTACCATACTCCGCGACTGTAAAGGAAATCCACTAATTGTCTATACATGCCATAGACTTCCATATTCTCTAAATGTTAGAAAAAGTAAGGGCCGCATAAAGTCGACCATGAAACAAGTCAACGAAATATTTTATTGAGTATGTTATTGATTTTAATTATGAAAGAACATAGACATAAGCTCAAGGATTGTATTGGAATGGAAATGAACAGAACAGTGAGATGAACAGGATTTTTCGAAGGGTCGAGCACGCATGTAATTAGTGCTATCCACAGTTCGTCTAGATTATTCTCATCCCAACATGTGATAGGGTAAGATCCCTATCACTATGTCAGTTACAATTTCCAGTCCCAATACATTGAAATTAAGTTAATGTTAGGTTTTATTGGTAATTGAAATAATTCGCCTTCCTTGACAGTTTTTTTTCTGTCAGCTTGAATTAACTATAGCATGGACAGTGACAATATAATATTATGACGTTTTAGCCCATCGTACGCCAAGTATCGTGCATCAAAAATGTGTGCCAATTAATTAAACTCCATTTGACTCATAAAAATTGACAGCCGTCAACAAACAAGATTGCAACAGCAACTTTAATTGTATTCGAATTTGACTAAGGGTTTGCTAAGCAGTATATCTATACTGCTATAGGACTTGCTACTCGTTACGAACTGGTCTAATGAGGTTCCAGAATCTACTTACCTCATTCTTTCTGGAAAGTTTGCTACTGGTCACATGCACATAAGGTGTAGAAAAAACTAAGGCCTAATGAGAATCCATAAAACCAACTGCGAAAGTTAGTAACTGTATTAATGTGCAGAACAACTGCCAATTATAAAATAATGTTTTTTTTTGTTATTGGCTGTAGTGATTTTCTTATACATCTACTTTCTAACTGAGACACTCGTACTTCTATGGCTTGAATTGAGATTAAAGATAGTCACCCTGTTAAAAACCTCTCGCAATTTCCTCTGCTAATTTATGCAGCAGTCTCGAAATACCGTTATAAATAATCGTGTAAGATCAATACAATTGTCATAACAAGTAAAACAATGATTACGTCGAATGCGTGATCGATTACTCTTGAGATTTGTATTGGCATTGAATATCTTCATGCCATTGTGGGTTGATAATTCTCCAGTGTATTATAATTTAATTGTATTCTTATTGGTTTTAATACAGTACGGAATCATTAATAACTTTGTATCAAGATTATTAGAAAACTGTTGCCTAATTTGAGCCTAATAATAGTGGATAAAAAAATGTTATGGTACATAATATAATCTACGTTAGTTATGTTTACTACAGACACACCAAATATAATAAAAACATTTCACAACAATGTAACTTAATATTCTCCCATAAAAGTACAAAATAAACATAATAAAACATGTTATCATTCTAGTTAAAATTCTACCTTTGTACCAAATACACTACTCTTCAAATTACCGTAAGTTTACAAGTACACTTACGTGAAATAGCAGTTATGTAAACTGTTAAAACTGATTCAATATTATTCCACGGTTCATTTACTGCGTTTAGAGCTTTGTTTATTTAACCGAGAACTTAAAATGGTCTTCCGTGATTAAAGTTCGCAGTTCTACCAAATAACAACCTTTATTTATTCATAGCGCAGCTGCAAGTTACGCTATTCCTAATAGGTTTTATATTTCTCTTGTCGTATTCGAAGACCTTCTCTATCTTCTGCATCACCTAACATTTCATTTATATTGCAGAATGAATTATGATTTTAAGGCCGATTAATTTTCCGTTTTTCTCGAGCAACTTTTATTGTAAAGATTTTAGAAGCTCCAAAAAAACGCATTTTCTCTTATTTCCCTCTCCCATTTATTAATCAATTTTGAATGGCAATGCAATTGCGATGTCCTCAATCCCAGATTTGTGTGTCCTTTCAGATGGCAGTTAATTGCTAGTCCAAACTCCTAACTGATGAGCTATTTGGTCATTGGCTGAACCAGAACCATTACAAAAAATCTTTATATTGTTACCTAATAACCTGTTTAAATACAGCTCTATCAATCAGGTCATAATTCTACGACTCCTGTAAGTGTTGCGCAATCCGTCTGCCATTAATCAGTGGTGTTTGTTTCTGAAATGCAATTATCCGTAGTCATGAGTCGGTTGTTTCTGTTAATTAATGTTCGCGGCATTCGGCCGCTATTTGCGGAGCAGTTATTGAGTGGTGCATTTGTACCGGGTCAGCATTATTTTTAGTGCGCTATTATCCTCCGCTTGTTAACTCGCTGTGAATTGGGTCACTTGGAAGCGATAGCTTGTCTTGTTGTTTATTGAAAAATTCAATTACTTCGAAATTATCTTCAGTTCATTTTCTTATTGACGGCCATCAATGTGTATTTATCACAATCCTTACGATCCTTAACATTAAATTTTTGAGAAATTGATGCATTATATTACTCCTGAAATCAAGGCAATAATCACCTTAAATTGATCTAAAAAGATTAGCAATACCCATATGTATGCTCATATTTGACCGTGAAATATTTCTGTGTCTTGGCCCATTCCACGTTACGATTGAGTGTGACCTTCGGCCTCCATCGGTCCCTCCCACTCGGATGTGCCTCGCCCACACACTGGACCAAGAACAATGTGCTTTTAAAGCAATTATTGATCTATGGCATATACTTTTTGATGTCTGTGATCAATATGCGCGGTTCTATAACGGGTTTAAAAAAAAAAACAATATTTTTTTAAAATGACGTCGCGATTAATTTTAAATTACAGATGCCTTTTTTTAAACGCCCTAGCCGGGATTTTAATTATTGTTACCACCTAACCTGGATATCCCATATTTACTGAAGCTACAGAGCAGTCTTTAATGTCTCTAATTATCTTAATCAGAATGCATGGATGATGGAGTTAGTAAGAGATAAAATTAACCTCGCAGTTTCATCTGGCAATAATGCGGCTCTATAGAAAAAACTAAAATCGTGAGAATCGTCTTTTTTGGTGTAAGTTAGTTGTTGACATTTCAAATCGTAATAGGTGTAATTATTCCCATAATTATTTTAATAACCTAAATTATGTTTCCCATAAATGAAATGACTAATGAACACAAAAACATAACTACGTCAACCTACCACCAATTGTTTACACGATCAAGATCATTGCAGTCATTCTTGTTAGTTCATAGGCCGTGTGTCCATCATCGTGTGATTATGTTTTTACTCGGTCCCGTCAAATTAACTTATTGTGCATTTATGTTGCCGTAGGATTTTAAGGTTTTTTATTTACTTTAATCGATCTACATTGCGTTTACTTCGTATTTTTAACTATACTTGCGTGTTTATATTCAAAATAGATATAATTATTCATTGTTGTGCGTCTTTACATTTCGGTATACGTAATATTTCGCTTGGATACATCGAAGATCACGTCAAATGTCATTTTATCATCTTATCTCAAAGCCTACATAAACATGAATTAGTTTAAAAAAAACGTTTTATGTTAATGTATCGTCACCCGGTATAGATAGAATATATTTGCACACGAATTCGCTCGTAGTATTTGTAAAACATCAAAGAAGTTGTGAATAACGCCCTGACGTGTCGCACGCGCTAACGCATCGAGTTAATTTTGTTTACGCGGCGGCTGACCACGTGAGCGGTTGGTGTAGGGCGCCGGCCGCCCACGTGCTCACGCCGAACTCAGCTCGTTATGTAACCAAAAACCCTACGCAAAAACAATATTTAACTTCTCACCTTCGTAAATAAAGAGGTTAATGAAGTCGGCGATCAGTTGTGAAAGATTCGGCGGAAACGTCCACCTGACGGGAATAGAAACGTCGCGTGCGTCTGTCGCCGAGTAGCAGTGTGACCGCGCTATCACCGGCCGTCGCTCGCTCCGCAGATAACCCTGCATCATACCAAAAATAACCAGTCTACTCCTGGCCGCGGCACGACCACGACTGTACGCGAATTTGACACGTTCCGCTTTATATACCATTAGGGATGGCATCTGTGCGCACGCGCTCTGCATCCCCTAAATCTGTGTCTTTCTCCCCCGTGCTGGAGAGGAAGTACAGCGTCGAGCGAGCGCCTTCTAACCCGCCCGAACTGAAAGCTGCTGATTGGAGGAAATACTTCACAGACTTCAGTTCGTACCTCGGTAAGTGAATCGAGGAGTTGCAGTCGCTGAGTCAAGTTGCTTTAATTGGACGGCCTTGCGCTATATCGGTTCCGTGTCAGTGGGACGTGCGGGATGACAAGGTAAACAAATCTGGCATAATCGCATCCATTAGTTCTGTACTGCGTTTTGTTATTTAGCCACGGAACATAAACATCTTTAAAAAACTGTACAATCGATTCTATGTGACATCCATAACGACATCTTCACTTTATAATAAGGAAATTTGTGACGATATTTATTCTAGGCTCAAGACTGCGAATCCTGACTTCGTGACATTTGCAATCTTTGTTATTTTTTTGTTATTTTTTTACAGGAGTTATTTTTTTATTCTTACGGAATAATCAGATTCTCTAAAATTTTATTTTGATTCATTTGCGTTGCAAAATAACGAACCAATTACGAAGCTCTAAAAAATCTTAAATGAAATTTGCCAGATATCTATCGGTGGCATTAAAAACGGAGCTCTAGACTTTCAAAGAGTCATAAAGTTAGCATGTCTTATCGCAAGAAGCAAAAGTGAAGGTTCGTATGCTGGTATGTTAGGCGAAGTGTCAAGAGTATAGATAACCTTGTGGCTTGGAACCGCAATTGAAGCCAATGAGACAAATTTTATTTTTATTTGTGTAATATTGATTTGATAGAGGGTTTCCTGACCCTGCAGCAGCGTTGCTGGTCCTATCAAAATAACTTTAAAATATACGCATATTATAAATCAAATGTTCCTTTGCCTTCATGAAATAGACATTGTAGTTATATGTAGAATTTGTAAAATTTTCATTACTTAACTGATTTTTAACTGAATAATAAGTCTGAGCTTGGTGCATATAGCTGACGTTGATGTGTTGTATGATCAATAAATTAGTGCTGTGTAAATGTCCCTTGTGTTTACGTCTACAGCAGCACATGTTTTATATCAGTGATTCAACTAGTATAATATTAAGTGAGTTGTTGAAATGAGTTGGACGACTTTTAAATACATGTTTTTCGGTATTGCGGTTATGTATGTCCGAACAGTGGATTTTTTGAAAACGACACCTGCTGAATTATTACTGTATCAAACTGTATTTTGCATTCCCTATTATTTAAAGCAGTAATCCAGCGCCAATTCAATTTAATTAGCAATGACGCTGACCCGTGCCTGTAGAAGTTATTCCGAGACTTGTAGCGCCTTCTATTACACTTGCATTGTGTTTACAATTTACATACACTGTGGCGTGTTTCTGCTATTAGAATACTGTCAGGCGTCCTCTTGTAATACTAACCTATTTAACGTGCATTGCGTCGTTGTGTGTTTACTTTTTATGTTTCCTACAATCTACCTATCATACTTAATTTTATTTGCATGTTACGTAATATAATCGGTTGTGGGGATTCTAGGTATACTTAAGATCATGAATAATCCTTATGGTGTGGGCTGACTAATACAAGCCTAACACCTGATTTCATTTGAAATTTATAATTTGGATCAACAACTTGTCATTTGGACCCTACAGTAGGGCCCGAGTTTACTTAATCGCTGTGGCATTTTATGGACCTAAATAAAATCAAGTACCCAGCTGCTTTAATTGTTATCACGTCCAATTATTGTTACCAAGTCACGAGAACGATGTATTTCTTTGCAGTGTTTAAACATAGTAGGTTATTTATTTTCATTATCGGTTTACTACCGGCCTTTATTCACTAGGAAATACATTTCCTATTTTGAAAGGTCCGTTTCACTTGTTTTTTATCTTTTACATATTCTTACATAACAATTACCAAGTATTCAGTTATCAAGTATTCTTGCGCAATTTCACAATTTTCTTTACATAGCTAAGCGAGTAGTTGCGTTGTAGAATTTAGGGGCGTAGGTAGAGCATTGAATTTATTGGCAGAATTTTCAAGCCTTTAAGAAGTGACTGGTATAAGACTGACCAGCGTGGTAGACTATAGCCTTAGCGGATAAATCGATAGTTCGATTGAGAAATAGAACTGTTGCATCGGGGGATTATAGACTGATATAAAACATTAAGTTTGGCATTCCTATGATGTTTACAAATGTATTAATAGTTGAAGAACAATACAGTGATACATAATGCATGCAGGCTCCAATACAGACGTGCTTAATATAATTTTCCTGGAAGTTATCGCTCAAAGTCAGCATCAATTGCAAGATTCAACTTTGTTTACATGTTCTTCGTACGTAAATGCAAACTGTGCTACATTCATTAAATATATTTTAAACCCTGTTAAATTAAACATATTGAGAAATAATTAAGTAACATCGAAGACCGGGCGAAATGGAGGAGACTCAGCCGGAAGGCGGACCCTGGCACCGGCCGGGATAACGCCTAAGTAGAAGAAGAAGAAGAATTAAGTAACATCGAATTGATCTTGAAACCAACGGATAATGTAAAAAAGAAGCCTATGCCCATGTATTACCCCTATTACCAGGGGTAATATGTATGGTATAAACGCTGAGGACATAAAAGATAACAATTCCTCTAAATTATGACAAAACACAAAATAAAGCGGTAACATTTTTGCTATTCTTGTTTAAAATTAAAACACACATCATCTCCTATGATTAATGCACATATGAGATAATAAATCTTGTTATAATAATAAAGATGCATCCTGTTTTGTACGGTCACACACAGATGGCGTTTAACTAAATTTACACTTGCGATGTTCCGATTGCAATTCAAAGCATGCTCAAAAGCGTTTTGACATAAAAACAAACAACGGTCCGTATTTCGTAAATGTATAGGAAGAATATGGTCACCATTTAATGAGCTCGAATAAAATAGTCCCGAGATTTTATAGTCGGTGTAACTATAGTAAAAATATACTTGGGTATTTCAATTTCCCAAAAAAAAACCTAACATGGATTTGTACGCACAATTTGATTTCCTCAATTATAATATATTGTTATATATTATTTACATGGTAAAATATAAATATTATTGACCAGTAATATAAATTAGCAGTGTTCTTATAGCTTTCGACACTGATAAGTGATAACCACCATATTTCTTCCGTCTTCGGCATCCTGTGATATATCTTTCTTTGTTCTTACACGCAATAAAGCATAACGGTTAAAGCAACTTAACCACTTTTATTGCCGGCCATGTATAAAATAAAAAATAAATCTTCGAGATTCCAAAAGCGCTTACTAATCAAAGTCCAGCCCTTTTGTCCTAAACGGTATTCCTTATGAGAGAGAAAGGAGACAAATTCCGTCGAGTGCACGTCATCCTACGTATGACGCCTCAAGTCTTCATTATCAAAGCGGCGTCAGCCAGTTCATTAATGAATGTGTAACTTCTAGCTCATAAAGCGCTTAAAACAAACGTTCCGTACAAAAATATAACTGCTTTATTCGGACAATGCTGTTTTTATTGTGTTCTCCACCGCCGCGCGATACGCAAGGCTATTGTATTATTTTCCTCAGGGTAAAAATATAAAAATACAGATACCACGTAGGCATGCAATAGCGCTTCAAGCGCCATTAACACGAACGTTTTTAAATCACAAATATTTACGTGAACAATGTGTTAGACTGTTAGGCTGAACGCGATTTTTGCGGTCTGCGCTTGAGGTGAATCAGTACTGCATTAGCCCATAAGAGAGTCGCTCGCGCCTTGTACGAAGGCTGAGATATATTTAAATTTAGAATCCCTTCCTCCGCCCTTGGTTGTGTTGTTGTTTTTTTTACTTTTATGACGTTTCTCGCGAATTCTCCGCGGCCAGTTACATGTGAACAGTTTAAGTGAAAACGACTTTTTTGTAAAATCTATATTTTTAAACATGTCGAGCACACATTATACAGTGAACGATGACATATACGGAAAAATCATTAAACCCCACACGAATCTCAAAACGGAAGTGAAATATGCCGATGTTTACGAAGCTTGCGAAGGACTGGGTATATGTTAATTTTTAAATTATGTTTTTTATATTAATCAGTGGTGATATATTATTTTGACCTTTAATCGTACAGCCTATATTGAGAGTTCTCGTGAGACGAATCTATTAATTTTGTCTCATAAAGAGATGCTTTGTAATAGGTTACGTACAGATTTTCTTATCTGCGCTGTGTAGACGTTTTATAGTACGTGACCGATAAGGGATTATGATGTTTATTGCATGAATAACACAGCTCAATTATAAATTTAGTTCATGTACAAACGAGAGTTGAGAAGGCGTTGAACCCTCCGAAAAGCAAACTAGTTCTTGTCAAACAAGTATTGCAGGACGAAAGGATCGCAACCGTCGAAAGACCCGGATTAATTTTTAATTAAATTTAGAAAGTAAAATTTGTAGTCCCATTTTGCAAATCTTGTATTATGAAATATGAATTAAGGTTTGATTTTTAAATAAATATTCAACAGACAGCAAATATGTTCCCATGGAGAAACATTGTTATCGTAATACGTGCGTAAAGTTTTGGAAATTCCCGTGGTCCTCAAACCTGTTATAGATAGATTTTGGTTTCCATGCCAAATTCAGGCAATTAGTTCACTTTTGCCATCTTTTTGTGGGCTTTTTTTTCTTTCAATCATAAAATATGCTACAAAAAGAGATGCTTATGGTTCCAGCTGCTTAACACAGCCTCCGATATGTAGTAGGATGAGAACTGGCTGTGAAACGAGACCGCGGGCTCGATCTTTTCCTTAAGAAAAATGTTTGTGTGGCCCAAAGTATTTGTTGTAGGTCTGGGTGGTCTTGGGACATGACGTAAGTGTCAATACCTTAATGTAGGATCCGGACTATGTGTGTGACTGTTAGGTGTATTGTTCCGTCTAATGCATTTCTTTGGGGATTAAGTTCACAGTTTCTATTAGTGATTCGCCAGACGGTTTGTCATTTAGTGCGTGCCACTTCAATCCTAGCTCACAGATGATGAGGTAAAAGTGGTCGACCGGGATAGTCCCTACTTCTTCGGTATTATAGATGTGGGAGTGTATTAGTTTGCAATTAAAGTAGGGAATGTACTTATGCTTCGTGTAAACGTGTTTCTAAAAATGTTTTAGTGGTTACCACAAATATTTTATACGAATATTTATTACGCCGTCATTCGCCTTGACTCACATCTGTCTACATACAAATTGTGTAATAATACAAAATTCTATAGATACCGAGCGAAATGTACGAGCACAGAATACACAATACCGTGTATTGTATGTTCAAATATTTGCACCTGCCCCTTTGCATTGTTTATTTTCAAAATAGTCAAAGGGATGGTGGACAATACGGCCCTTTTTATTGTAAAGACAATATTTTGTAATTATTTATTTCGTACAAACAGGTAGAGCTATCGCAGTTCATACTGCTTAACTTGTATTCCTTACATTTTAATTGTACTCTTTTAATTTTAAGAAGCTCAAATTAAACCTCTATAATAAGCATAATATTATTTTTATTCAAACTTAGGAGACAAAACGACATCATCCATTTTAGTTTCTACAATTCACATTTCACACACCAACTTATATTTTATTACATCCGTTACTTAATCTTATAACGTTTATTTGTTTTTTATTTTATCTCTAACAACGGAAGCAGAAACTAAAAACAGAAACAAACAATAAGATGCATTAGGCTTGAGTGCTCCATCTTACAAGAAATCATAACATTCGTATTTTGTGTCAAAATTACTAACAAGTAACAACTGGGTATTAAAGACAGCAACTCCAAACAATATGCTGCCTTAACAATAATAATTATTTATCGTCGATTAAAATCATTTTTGGTGGGTTTTTGAAATTGATTCTTGTAATATTTTGTTTTTTTTTCGCATTTACCGTTACGCACTTTGTTTTCATTTCAATCAAATAAATAAGTTAGGCATAGGCATTAACCATTATTTTGCCAATAGAAAGGAAATAACACGGGAAAATAACCCAACAATGGTACTTGGTAACTTCATGGTAAAAACCGGACAACACGTGATGTACAGTGACCGTGGCAACATAATTGGGTATTTGACAATCATCTAATTTTTGTATTATTTTCCAGACAAGCAGAAGTGCTATTAAAACAAAACATTTTTGTGAAAACAGTGATAAAGTAGCTTGTAACATGAGGCAAATATTAGTATTTTAAATGAAAGAGTGGGGACGTAGAGGGGACATATTGCCGTCTCTTTCACACCCGCACACTATAATGCATATTAAGAATAGTGACGACACAAATTTTGTTTTGCATCCCTTTTCTTTTACCCCCACTACAATATTTAAAACGTTTCTAACTTTTTAAATTCTGAATGGATTTACAAAATTCTTTGTTTGTTAGATTTTGGTTATGGATACTTTTTGACGAGTACAATAAAAAAAAATGAGTCAAATAACCAATTTAGCATCGTCCATGCCATATATTAATTTCAACCAATTAGAACAGCTTGCACGCAGTTCAACACATATGATGTCATTCGATGTACTTAGTACTTACGACTTCTGTTGTTTATTTAAGTAAAACAATATATAATTATATTATTTATGAAGTATTGCAATATTCCATTATGTATTTACATTAATGTCATTTTACAATAGCTATTGTTAATACGACAAAAAATACATAGTTAAATACGCATTATTATCTTTAATAGAGGTTTGCTTAAATTTATTAAATTTTGTTTAACGTGCATTGTAAACTTTCATCAATAACAGAATAACAACCCTCTTTTGCCGTCGTGGGGTATAAAAATTGGGCATGAATCCTGTACCCCTAGCCGGAACATTTTGAAGTATCGTATAGTAATAGTATAGTAACAATCATTACTTTACTATTACTACTCGATAACTATATTTGGCGGCAGCATGAACCGTTTAACCATACTCTCGTAAACTCTTGAATAATACGATACGATACTCACAGATAACCTATGGCAATGAATGAATATTATTGAATGATTCGTGCGGAATTATCATTCACCGTGTTTGTAAAAAAATATATTATTATCATAAAATAATAAAAAGCCTATAGCATGCCTTAAAGACCTGTTAAAGGTGATGAAAATGAATTATGACGCAAAAAAGTATTAATAACAATTGATCTAAATTTTTAAAAATCATTTCAAGCAATTAAGCATTTATATTTCCGAACGTAGCCATTTTTTGTTTGACAATTGACATAACAACAACAACAAACAAATTTATACGGATGCCACTCGTCAACGAATGTAAAGAAATAAACTCATAAATAAGTAATAGATATTATAGACACGGACATTTGTTTAATATGATCCCTTTATACCTTTAAGGTGGAAACTTTATGAATGTATTCGCTACATTTTTGCTCGTAAAAAGCCTAGGTAACTTTCTTCACATATATCATTTTGATAACATAATATGAACAACTAGCTGAGAACTTGCCCATATCGACTATACATTGAAATGAGCCTGTGCATTAAATAAATAAGTAAGTACACAAAACATACAACAATAGTGCATAATATGATTGTTTTATTTATAAAAGGTTAGTTAGGTATTCATTTTTAAAACTACACTAAGTCTAGTCTTCTTATATCGTCATACTTGTTCCTAAGTTTGTTGCTCCAATTCCGAGAAGACCTTAGGATAGGAATTAACCTTCTTTTGGTAATGCCCCTATTAGTAAGAATTATAAATATTTGAAATAACACAATTGTAACTCCATATTGAATTGCCTATTTTTAGTGAAACACGTAAGTATTCCAACGAATATCTTGTAAATAGAAAATAAGTACTATGTGTATTGACTTGTCATAAGAGCTATTTAATTGCCTACGTGACCAATAAATGAATTTCATTTCATTTCATTTCATTTCACGGAGTAGATAATTATACAAAATAACAATAAGATCAAAATATAAGATGTTGAGGACACTGAGTATGATCCTAAGTAACACATTGTAAATGTAAAGAATTAAACTTATAAATAATAGGTAATAGATATAGACACAGATGTTTGTTTAATATAATGCCTTTATACCTTTAAGGTGGAAACTTAATGAAAGTATTCGCTACATTTTTGCCTGTTATGAGCCTTGGTAACTTTCTTCACATATATCATTTCAATAATATAATATGAAGAAGTAGCTAAGAACTTGACCATATTGACTACACATTGAAATGAGCCTGTTGCATAACATAAGTAAGTAGGTACACAAAACATAAAACAAAAGTGCATAATATGATTGTTTTATTTATTAATGTTACAGTTTTAGTTAGCTATTCATTTTAAAACTACACTAAGTCTAGTCTTCTTATATCCTCATACTTTTTCCCAAGTTCATTGCTCCGATTCCGAGAAGTCCTTAGGATAGGAAGTAACCTTCTTTTGATAATGCCGCTGTTAGTAACAAAAATATTTGAAACAACACAATTGTAACTCCATATTGAATTGCCTATTTTTAGTGAAACACGGAGTAGATAAATAAACAAAATAACAATAAGACGTCGAGGGCACTGAGTATGATCGTAATTAACACATTTTGCCTTATTTCAAATAAAATAAATCGCAAAACTACATTCACGATAGCTTTCTCACTGACAAAATCTCGGTGAGAAAGTTCTCGTATTTTTCGACAGCAAAACTATAGTAATTGGCGATACTATACGTCAAAAATTATTCCTGCTGCCACTTTTCATACATTTCTAAAGTAAAACTATCGTTAAACTACTCGCTAACTATACTATAGTATCGTAAACGTTTCCCGCTGTCACATTTTAGTTCCAAATACGCTCACAATGGCGCTGTTTAAATTCCCATACAAAATTTTACTATTACTATTCTATTACGATACTGCAAAATGTTCCGGCTAGGGGTACTGTTGTGATCATTGAGTCGGCTGGATCTTCGTCTTTCCAGACGTCGAACCATTTGTACTGCACTCTGTAGCATTAACTGAGGACAGCGGTTCTACTACTTTAATTGTATTCTTTAGTCATTTTGTAACGTAAAGCTATTTTAATATAACATACAATTATCATAAGCTAGGGAACAAGTTGCATATTTTCTTCTCCAAGTATTATGCAGTGTTAAAAGAATATGTCTTGCCCAGAGATTGGGCTGAAACAAATTAGCTGGGTGTCTTATTACCATAAACATATTTGTTTTCTTTCGATAATACTCCATCAGGGGACATCTTCGAAGAAATTGACATTTTAATAAATAGATCTTAGGAATGATTAGATATTAAGTATTTTTTACACCACCTTAAATACAGGAAGTCGACACATGTCACATACAATATATATAATTATGTACATATATTGTGCATCCTAAATTAGCAAGACGTTCTACGACTCGCGTTTACTAATCCCGTATTATATTTACTCCATATTAAGTAGCAGGAGCGCCAAATAAGTGTCATCTGTTGAGGAAGTGCCGTACTATACATTGTAATCATAACCGCTAACAATAATATTCACGTCCTTATTAACTATGGCTTTGCAAATACAAAGTCCTTTTATGGAAATTAACAAAAGCATTGAAAACAATGGCTATAACAGCTTGCTCGGAAATGTTCAACCTAAAACCTCTTTTCTGCATAGAATACTTTAAAAGGGGATTAAAAACCGTTGAAAATTTATTGTCTTTAGGCGTTATTATTTAATGCATAATTTTAAAGGTTTTATCTTATGCTGACTCGTTTAAAAGCAACGTGTTATTTATTTGTTTGATGATTTGACTTTGATACGTAGGTAATGCATTCGTGATTTATTGTTTGTTTACTCACAGAGTAGTGAGTACTTTGTGTGATACTCATTAGTTTCAGTTCTTCACCTTATTCAGTGTTATATAAAATTTGCTTTAGTTTATTTTTTTAAATCCGTATTATACAAGAACGTACAACTTGGAAAATCTGTATTTTAGGATTACTATAAATCGATAAAATTATGATTATCTCATAATTTATTATTAGTGGAACACGTCATGAAATTGACTCTGGTAAACCAGTGAACTAAAAAACTTAATTTAATAGCAAAATGATTACACATACCAAACTAGGAATGTTTTTAATATAGACTAAAAGTGGATTTCCATTGATAGTTGCAAAATTGACCCATAAAAATGATCATTTGTTCCGACTGGCCGTATTCTGTACCTAGTAATTACAATATTTTCCTAAGTTTATATTTCACACGTTTCTTTAATATCCCTCCTTTAAATTTCCAGATGCCTTGCTCGCCGACCTGCAGAACTCCATCAACCCTGGCGCTCGAGTCAGCAGTCCTGGGGGCAGGACCTCCTCGCCAAGTGGAAGGACCAGTTCTCCTGGCAGGACTAGCTCTCCCATCGGTAGGGGAGTGTCGCCAGGAAGACTGAGCTCTCCAGGAGGGAGCCTGAGTTCCCCCACATCAACCGGTTACGGGTCAATCAACGGATCCAGGAATATCACGTTGGATTATACGAAACCTTCTTCGGTGAGTTGAGGTTATATTTTAATTTTTATGCTCCAGTTGTTCTAAAACGAACTTTGTGGCACGGCTATGTTGGTGCACAACTATTGTGCACGTTGTATGCGATTATTGGCTATAGATTTTAACGAATATTCAATATCCAATATCCAGAATTGAGTCATGAATGTCAAAAATATCAGTTATCTACTGTCAATTTTACTTACATCATAGTTTTAATACCTCACTCGAAAACTAGTTTGCGAATGAAACTTTGGATTTAACGCGACATAGCTTTTGTACTTTATACTAGTGGTATGATATTATTTATAAAGTTGTAAGTAAACAATCCGTCGCTATAGAAAATATTATTTATTGGAGGAGTTCTGTATTTAGCAGTAGACTTCGTGTAGCTGTACTTGATTAGAATTAAATAAAACCACCCAACAGTCACATGGATAGTCTTGACCCCATATAAAGATCAATTAAGTCTTGTGTCGCAGGTATCAGAACTACGAGAGACTTTTCGGTCTCACAAACACCCAGACCCGAAAGAAATATTTGTAGGCCGCTCAAACATTTCTCTTGGTGCGGGGATGGAACCCGCGGCCTCTCGTTTCACAGCCGGCGTCTAACCAACTGCGCCACGTTGGCTGTCGAACCTCCACCCGTAAACGAAAAATTAAAGTAAAATTTGTAAAAATATAAGTAGTTTAGTTGTAGTTTTTTGCTCTTTGGCCTTGTAACCTCTTTACATCGCACAATGTGTCCCAGTAATTTAACAGCTAGTATCAGAATCTCTAAGCCTATGTAAATTTATTTATCAGTATAGTTAAACAGATAGCGGAGATAGGTTCACTGGTAAAACTATGACATGTTGCAATTAGGATCACAAACTTGATAACTATATGAGAACGTCATAATTAGTGACTTTTCTGTATTATAATGAAAGTTCAGTTTTCTAAGACGTGTTACATACTGGCCATAGTTGATCTATGATAATAATATAATTTATTAAAGTATAACTTGTATCTCTTCGTAGCATAAGCACATCAAAACTGTACAGTAGTTTTTAAGTGGTAAATAAATAAATTCAAAAAGTTGCTCATAAAGAGGCATTTCTGACTAATGACTCTGAAGGCTGACTAATGACTCTGAAGGCTGGCTAAAGGCAACTAAGAATAATCATAATCGAATACTTAGCCTCGGTCACATTCAAAGTTGTTGTCAAAAATACTTGATGCAACCAAGCAATTTTACTCTTAGTGATACGCAGAAAATTTAACTTTTTGCTGCAAAAAGTGTCGCTCTTGTTCTGGATTCGAAGCCACTCTTAGCGCAGTCTCAGAGTATGCGCCCTAAACATCTTTTCAAGTGGTTAATGAGTTCTCAATTTATTACACATGTAATGAAAAATACAAGGCATCATATTATGAATGAAGGATTTTTGTGGAAGCAACGATTTATAGTTTATCGACAGTCTTTATAAGGCATTGTACGTATTTTATTTATATTTTGTATTCTTGCTACTCAGACTTGCGGCTTGTGTGACCTTACTAACCGGCAAACGTTGTTCATTTAAGGTTATCTAGTAAGAGGATAAACTACTGGTTATTCAATATTGCATATTAATTCTATAAGAACTAATTGCCATACTACAGCATTTATCACATTAATTTATTACATTTAGCAATAGGGGAAGTCTTATGAATTCCTGGATGTTAATTTTTTAATATGAATCAACGCCATCTGTTAGTTGCGAAAGTAATTTCCCAAATATATTTATTTGGCGGGTAGGTGTCGCTACCTATCCTGGAATATAAGAAGTAGTTGCCTGTCAATTATAAAAACATGACAACTAACATTTATTATGTACAATTAAGATAAGATGGGATAATGTGCTTTAATTTAAAATACAAAAGCGTCGGCTTAATGTGCTTCTTAGTACCTTATTTAAGTACTTTCGATTCAACCAACTTTTTAAACAACTCCAAGTTAGTGCTTTTATAAAAAGATTCCACTTACTCAATTAAACCCTTTTACTTAATAGGGGATAATAAATACTTACAAAGGGACCGCAGTTGTGTAAATATTTTTTTAAAGTCCCTTCCGCAGTTACTGTCATTTGAAGTAGCTAAAATTGTATGATATTATAAGGCAAACCTTTTATGTAATACATTAAATTCTAGTGTATTATTACTCTTTAACGATGTAAATGGCTTTGGTGCTATTGCGGTAGGCTATTATTACGTCCGATAAATTATTACATTGAATAAAAAATATCCTAAGCGGACATAAATTAAATATGATGACTTAATGACATAGTCCGCGTTACTAGTTTTATTTTAATAAGTTAATGTAAGTTTTTGTGGAATATAGTTATCTATTTTCAAATTATGCAAATAGTATTGCGATAAACTCATTAATTTTCGATCCAGTCAGATCCTTAATCAGTGCTTGTTTCGGGTCTAGCTGTTATGACACCGAAAATTCTGGCGTAGTTCCTGATATTCCCGTTATAACACTCGTATCTGAGGTTGGGCTCAGGACTCAGGACTACGTTCGCGACAGTTGGATGAATCTATGTAATTATTCTAAGCCAAAAGTTATTTTTTATAAAATAAACACAAGATTGATTTTGGAACAAATGCAGTTCTAAGCAGTTCTAAACATTGAGAAGCTCCTATTTTGCGTTTTATCCTCAAACATGAATTAAAAGATTCATACAAAATCATTACCATGTTATGAAAGTTACAAATAATTGATTTATTTCTTTTGTCCACAGCCGACCTATCAAAACACGAGCAGTCTGCACAGCGAGAAGATGAGAGAGACGATGCCAGTACAGAAGTACAGTAACACTCAGACGAGTTACACTTCCCACTCTCCCTCCTATAACGTGGGGCAGCCTGCGGGTTACGGCAGGACTGGCAGGGGGAACCTCACAGAGCTGGACACCCTTTTGGATGACCTGAGCAACGCACGTTACGGAAACTATGGGGAGAAGACTGCGTATACGGAGAAAATTGGTGAGTGGAGTGTTGATACAATATTTATTTCTGGAGGTAAATTAGGAAAATCTAAAATGGCGATACCACAGTTCATTTATTCTAATAAAACGATTTTATGAGTGTTAAATAAAATCTATTGTCAGTCGCAAATCGCAGAAGAACACACGAATATAATATGTAAACACTTTAGCAATTAAAGAAAATAGTCTCTAATTGTATTAAAATAACGTCAGACAACCCAATAATGTTTTTTTTTTATAATGAATTATTAATGTTATCATCTTTTTATACGGAAAAACAAAACTAGCCTTTTTTTCGGGTAAGAAAGTATGAACAGTTAACCAAGACAAGTCTTCGTTATTAAGAAATGTGAACTAAAAACAAATTAATCCTACGATTGTAATAATGACAGTACCGACTTTATTTAGACTTTTGCTTTATATAGCTTTATCACGGCTAGTTGTACTAGGACTTTCTCGTTTAATATATTTTTACTGCGTCCAGTCTTTAGCGTTCTCGTTTATAAAACGCTATGCCTATGGTAGGCAGGTTTCCTCACGATATTCTCTTTTGACATTTTAGTGCGTGGTGTTTGACTTTCAATACACACATGACTTCGAAAAGTTAGAGGTTGTCCTAGGATTGAACCCGCGACCACCGTGAACATGTTGGCAGTCGCCTCTTTTCTGTAACCAACAGGCTACCACGCACCTGTCATCAACCCATAATTTCATTTTAATCATCGATAATAATTTTATTTCAATTAATATGTACCGAATGTCTCCCTTATCGCTCTAGGCAATCAACATCATCGGCAAGTATATCATGAACAGTAAATATTCCCGAAATACGAGTTCATTCTGTTGACCTCTAAAGCGTTATGTAGACTCACATGCACATGTATGTAAATGTTATACAAAAATTATTAATATTCAAGAGTCTAAAATTGAACGGTTGTTTTTACGCTGACGAAATAAGTATCGTTTTAGATTTGGAAAGTTGCAATCTTAAATACATAAGGTTTTAGGTTGTTATCTACTTAACCACTTTACTATTTACTTCATCCAACCACAGTATTGCCCTACCGTTTAAATAACAATTTAAATATCAATATCACATCTGGAAAAACATATTGTATTCTATTCGCAGCTAGACGCATTGAACTCCTAGACAAACACATTTGTGACGTCTAAAGAGTAAAGTATGAATTATGGGTTGATTATCAACATAATTCACGTCACGCCGTTGCTGGTCGATAATGCCTCGGCAGTGAGTCATGGCAGCCTTGTGTGCGATCATAGACGGTTATTGTATCTGACATATAACCCCAATAAAACGATAACGCTATGAAGTGTTTGTTCTATTTGTCGCCGTCATCCTCCTATTTGTGTGCATTGAGAGAAGTTTGTAATCCTACCGCCGGTTTCTAAGAACTGGTATTTTTATCAATTGTTGTTTCTTCATTAATTTTTATAAGTATTTTATACTATTAATCAATTTATACTCAAGAGTATTCAGATATTTTAAAAATATTGGAATGTCAACTAAAAAAGCGTTTCATGTATTTTCTTGATCCATTATCTTCTTCGACATAATTCTAAGGTAATTACCTATTTATATATATTGAATTATCTATTAACTTTTCTAGTCGTGACATTAGCGTAAAATTAAGCTGCTGTCTTTAAAACAGTAAAATCCATTGACGTAAGAGATAACTTGGTGTTTCCAGGAATAGTTGTACATACATACTTACATAAACTCACGCCTTTGTCCCCGAAGGGGTAGGCAGAGGCGCCACCAGGACACCCACATTTCGCCTTGTATGTTTCGTCCCATGATGTGATAGGGGGCCAGCCTATCACCATATCGGGCACAAATTCCTAACTCCGGGCTGATAATGAATAGAAAAATCCAATATCACTTTGCCCGACCCGGCCCCGAATAGTTGTATAAACTATAATTTTATTTCCTTGTAAAAATCCAAAAGTCTAAACTCTAAAGGTTTCAACTAATCAGTTTGAGTACCGTGACTAATAAGTAATTCCGGTTAATTTGTCGCCATTGGGTTAAGTTTTAGAATCATTAACGGTCGACAGGATTTTCCAATAAAGATAATTTAAAAGGATAAGCAAGTCAATTGCACTTGAAGTTATCTTATTCTCGCCCCAAAATGTGATATCGGATGGGTACTACTCTACTCTACTCTATTGTCATATTTCGACACATTTTAGGTCTAGGTAACTCATATAAGTCTAATGTATATAACTAGAAACTCTCACAAAATGGAATAACCAACCTTACAATTAAACCCAGAATTTCACGGTTCAAATCCACTACACTAATTAGATGAACTATAATAATAAGTATATTATGTGGCCGACCTACAATGTATCGTAACAAACCTACGCGATACGCAAGCCATCGCACGTGCTAATACAATTTTTAATGTTTTCGGACAGGTCGTAACAATCACAGTCGCTATTAAAGTTGACACATTGGCTCACGACGAGGTATAAATTAAAGAGAGATCTTCTTGTCTAATTTAAGGGCAATAAAACGATGTCAAATTTTTCATATATTCTACAGTAGTTAATAATTTTGCATTCCGTTAGTGGAGTCTTACATTTCCATTACATTTTTAACAGTACTGAAATAAAACATTTACAGTCGATTTCTCTTATATAAATTTTACTGCCTAAACCATTTCTTATGATGTCACTATGCTAATGACATTGCGTCACTATTGTAAAATATAGATGTTGACTTCACCAGCGAGCCGCGTCCGAAAAAGACTCGTTGAAATATTGAATAAATAAATTATTTACAACGGTAGTAAGTAATGGACAAAATGTAATGGCTGGCAAGGCCGCCGTTTTCCATCCAACACAGAAATAGATCCGACATGGCAGTGCTACGCTACGGCTTGTTTAACTTGCGGGCATGCGTGGATTCTCAAATTGATCGGGGAACTATTGCCTCCCGAATCTCATGACTAAAATAATCAAAACTAGTTGTGTAACGCCCCCTACAAAGCTCGAAGTTAGCAAAATAAAGTTAGCTAAATTGCTTTATGCATGATAGCTAACAAACCTTTTACAGTAAAGTTTTTTAAAAGAGTAGTTCACAAGGTTTTAAGGTGAAAAACAGCACAAAAAGATTAACAAGCTAAATCGAATTTGAAAATCAACCGTTTAAATAGAACTGATGACACGATTGCATTAAGAAAAGATTATTGCCACCTGCTGTGAAACTTCGAATAACATTTCCACTCTTGGATACGAAATTATTACACACGCTTCGTCTAAAAAAAGTTTAATTTCTAGAAAAAGAAAGAATACTAAATTCGTTTTCATCGACTATCAATGTAATACACAAATCAACGTATTAAATTAACTATGTCGAAACAATGTTGTAATTGTACAGTACTCTACCTAATGTATAGAAGCTCTACTTAATTTAAATGTGGAAGTAAACCCCCTAATTCAATGATGGTTGCGTGCCTCCCTGTAAACAATTTCGACAACACAGTTTTCCTGTTTGGAACGTAATTTTATTGCGCTCTCGTTATAAACATACGTTTTAAAATGTTTACTTTGTAAATATTTAACATTTTATTGTAATAGGTATTGATTCGTACTATTTAAGATCACTCGTGTCGAATGCTTTCTGGATAAAAATTGGATTACGCGTAATCGAAATGTATTGAAAGATTTATTGCTTCCAAGAGATCGGTTTTGCGTAATAACATCGTTTGTTTTTCAAATTCTTATTGCTATCTATGAAAAACACTTTAATGTTATTTAGAGAAATAACCGAGTCACAGGCGGTACGTGATCGTTATTCGTATCCTTATAGGCGGATCGTAAGTTAGAATGTGTCACGAATTAATCCTAACGCGTAATGTAGGTTCTTAGGATCCGGGATTTCCTAAGCGCAACTATATTCCATTATTTTTATGAAGTAAATCGAAAAGCATAGAATTGTCTAAATTTATGATATGTAGAATTGAAAACATAAGACTATAATACCGGGTATATCAAGACTGCGAACGAAAACGATGCCAGGTGGTAGTTTTAGTGGTTAAAAACAATGCAATTAAAAATTTCGGAAAAAAGCGACAGATTTTAAAAAAAAAATTAATATCGTCGTGTTTGGGAGCTAAATACCTAGTTTTAGGGAAAAAAGGAATTTAAACCCTTACGTATCATTTGGTCTTTAAAACTAAAAAGGTGTACATCATTATTTTATGAAAACTATGTATTTATCAAAAGTACGACGAAAAGTAAAAAAATACAAATAATGACTTTTTGATTGCTATATTTTCAGTTGCATTATGTCTGAAGTCACTAATACTACCACCTGGCTTCGTTTTCGGTCGCAGTCTTGATATATCCTGTATGATTTTCACGTGCAACACACGCCAGCAAACAAATGTAAATTTAATTGAAACAGTTGCGCTGTAAAAACTATTTTCATTACAATTCATACATTTCATTTTCAATAGGGATGCCTACGCGTGTCTAAATTATGTAACAAACGTAATTAATGGAGTATTTCTTAACAGCGTTCGTTCCAATTAGCATTGCCCTACATTGATGAAAATTATGAACTTCATAAATTCGTCTGGCACTGTGGAGCCACGTAAATTTAGACATTTGGCTTTGAAATGTAATGGGCCATTACTATTGCGGTCTCATATTTTATGGAACACTAGCCTAGACACGCGACGCCTAGACTGTGTCAAAATTTGTCCTAAATATTAATGATGTTATGAGCTGATTTTCTTTTGCCTGAACATCTGCAATGCGCATCGGAAACAGATTTGGCTAACGTTTTACAAACGACTGTCGTACCTTCATACTGGAATTGAACTTAGCAATTAATATAACTTTTTATGTGGAAAGAAAATTTTTAAAACAATACCAATAATCTTTAAGTACACCCAAAGTATTACTTGAGTTAAATGTGAGAGAAACACGTAATAAGTAAATATTAATCAAACGAGCTGACGTATAAACATTGATCATATAGTCACATCCATTTTCCTATTGGTAAACAAAAATGACAAACGGCTCAACTTGTTGACAGCAATAAATATTCCATTAATATTGACTATTCATCACAATGATTCAAATGGACTTCGTTTGCCCAGATGTCACGTACTTTAGTGACGATTTCGATTGACTTAGTCAGGTCAGACTCACCCAGATTAGGGAGTAGAGACATCGTATTGCTGAATGAGAATTATCTAAATTACAATGCGTTTTATTAAACACACATTTGATAAAAATAATACTAACAACGAAAAATAAATTTACATGAGTTAAGAATAATGGGCGGTTGTATCGTTACTGTCTGTAACACAACTATCAACATCGATTGGCATTTTTCTATTGATAACATCTATCGCGTATGCATTTTCGTACAAAATTAACACTTTTATTAGTATTACGCAAATAGATGATAGATATCATTTCTAACATTACAAGTTATAGTAGTCAATTCCAGAAAGTATTGACGTCAGGAAAACGACTGCTCGTAAAATCGTAAGCCGAACCATTTTGATTTCAGCAGCATGCGTATAAAACTAGTTTCACCGACCCCACTAACCTATGGATAAGAAGAAGCTTCCGAGGCTTAAACTAAATTTTAATACGAGTTTGTGAATTTTTCACATCAGTACATGGCGAGAAAGAATTACTTGATCTGATTGGACACAAAACTCATGAAGGAATTTTTGACCTGACGGTTACCTAGACCTCAGCGTAGATAGTTTTATGGTATAAAAGTTATTATTCTAATATCAATAAACTCTAAACTCTATAGAAAGGTGACTAGAAGGGGTAGAATTCCGCTGGGCAGAAAGTCTTTGTGATCAATTGTAGCTATATCACAACAATGGAAGCATCTTGAATGCCAATATACAAATCGATCACTTCTCACGACCTTCCTGTAGTTGGCAATGGACTCCAATGTCGTCTAGTCCAGGCCATTTGTTCCACAACACATTACGCGATGATTTTCATTAGTTTTGGCAGTATTTATAATTTTCACAGTCCTCTGTGCTTGTGTAAACATGATCATAATATGTGTACGTTCTAATTTATTGGCTATTTTGCGACTGTTTCAGTGTAAATATTTGACTTTGAATAATTTTGTTGAAAGATTATAATAGATGTTTAGAATATAAAGTAAACGAGATGCTAATTGTTTCGCAAATTATCATTCCCAAGATGTATTTTCAAACACCATAAAAAGCTTAAAAATGGTACAATATGTATTAATGATTTTTTTTAATATTTTAAAATATTCGCGAAGATTAGTCTCGAACGATCTTCAAAAATAAAGTGCATATAGATTTTTGTTAAACACAATCATTGGGGCAACTTGAAATAAGCTCAGGTTCGAAATTGTTATTTGAAAAAAAAAAATCTTTAAAGTATGGGACTTTAATAATATTGTTTTATAATAAAATCCCTGGTGTTACTTTGCTCTTGTTTTTTATTAAATGATTGTATATTTCAATGATAATGTTTGTTATAGTGAACGATGGATACTCTCGCACCAACGGCGCCGCGAGTCCCGCGTCCGCCAGACCCACGGTCGACTCGCTGCTCGACCAGCTCAGCACCGACATTCCTAATGGGTAAGTTTCCTAAATTGTTTCTTGGTTAGTTAAATATAGCTTTGCAACTGTAAAATTTTGGTTGGATTACTGCAAAAAGTAACTCTTAAAGGATGTCAAATTATTACGTTTTTTTGTGATTTTGGATGTAAATTTTATTACACAAACGTCCGGTTCTTCGCGTTTGGTAGTTGCTGCTATTAAAAATTAGATAAAATCTTCCAACCCACAAAAAACACGATAAATCGCGACAACTTAAGACACCTAGAAAAATCAGTATGCCATTTCTTCCCGACCTTCACACAGAAACTACGGCAGAATATTTTTAATAACATGCCGGCGGTGACGTAAAACGCGAAAAAACATCAACACACAAGTGAAATAGAATATTTATGTATGTAGGAGTCGTAACTAATGCCGGCTGGAGTTATAGCCGCAATAAATAATGATACACATAGCTGCCAAACACACGGCGAGTACTCGGACGTCACTAAAAGTTTTCTTTTGTGTTCATCTTGAAATTAATTTAAATTGTTTAATACATCTTTTATAGGCAATAACCAATGTTTCAATACCTATTGAATGTTACTTAAGCCAGCTGGCGTTCCTTTACACTCAATTTTCTTTTATTCCATAAAATGATACAATGGTAGAGCAAAATACAGTGAAACCATACTCTGTATGAGTGTTCCAGTATCATAATGTCAGTTTTTCGATCCTATTTCTGAATTTGAAGTGGTCGGCTAACAAAATTGACCGTGACATACACAAAAGACTGAAGTAACGAAGCGACAGTCGATCTATTTGCGATTGCTTTTAATAATTTGGCAACTATGGAGAGCCACAAATTTGCATATTTACGAATATTTTTAGAATAATTAATAGCAAGCAAGTATTCTAATAAAGTCGTCGCAAATTACTTGCAAACACGATACAATTAAAATATATACTTTAAATATGTATGTCTTTTTGTTAATGACACTACCCATTAATATGTCCAAGTATAGAATAAAGTGAATTCTCGTGCAAATTAATTTGGCTCTTAGCTACATACATACCATTTTATTATTGTCGATGTACATTTAATGATGATGAAATAATATAATTTAAAAACATATAGATCCTATTTTTTGTGATTAGCAAGATCGAATGTAATTTGAAATTAACAAAACTTCTAGGTCATAAAAATGGCATAGCGCTTCAATACTTAAATTTTATCTATAATTACCTTTCTAAAATAAACTGTAAATATTTATTATAAACCATTAAAATAAACCCTTTGAAATCCATTACAGTCTTTAAGTTAACCACAATGCGGTCCCTGTTTAATACAATAAAAAAAATGATTTAATATTTATTATTTCCGTAATATCATAAAGACCACGAAGTCTCAAGTTTCTAACAATGTTTATTTCAATAGTCAAATATAAAAATATTCCCAACCGGATAATAACAAAGTTTATGTATTCTTTGATGTAGAAACACATCGGAAATTGCTGTAAAACGGAAATAGCTGTTTGCGGTACATTGTAACTGTTGAAAAGTATCGTAAAATGTATAGTCGATTTTAGTTGAATGACATAACATGAAAGTTTTATTAACTTTTTGCTAAGACAGCTTGAACTCTCCTCCCACAGCGGCCATAACTGCTCCCCGTAGTATATGTCCACTTATCGACCGAAAGTTATAATACACATATTTATAACAGACGTACGTACACACACTTGAATGAAAATAACTTTTATAATTTTCTCATCAATTTTCTAAATAATGCGGATGATGATTGTGCCACAACCTGATTGTTACCAACCAAGAGATAACACAACACTATTTATTCAACTATTAATAGTATAATAATAATAACTTCTGGTATTGGCACGTGTATATGGTATATCATACATCGTTATTCGAAATCATCATTTCTTAAACACCGCATTTTCTTGTCACTCCCGATAGCCGTCGATTGACCCGCCTGTAGAAAATTTGGCACCATGTCTAAAATAACAAATACATATTGGCAGCTTCGCGGGTGGCCATTATTAATATTGAAATGAAATGGTTGTCCTGGTGGCGCCTCTCCCTCCCCCTCCTGGGATAAAGGCGTGAGTTTATGTATGTATCTTGCTGGTATTATAAATGATAAGTTTCATGTTTCTGTGTACGATGTTGAATAGTGTGATAACGGTTTGAAGAATTTGAATTGTAATAATCTGAACTATTAGTTACGTAAATCTTGTAAATATGTCATTAGTTAGCAAACAAAAGGAAATTGGCGTGGACAACGCACAAATCTCCAATTATAGACGATTATCTTATCGCGAGTAAAGTCGTGTCCAAAAGCTAGTGTTTTATAAAATGATGGCTAAGTATAGCTCTTCCTAAATTTGGTTGTGATAAATATAGGATTGTATCCAATGTTTAACTTTGGCAAAGTTTATTTTTGAAGACAGATATGATGTGGGCTATATTTTTAAAATTTTTACCATCTTCCCAAAAAACTAAAATATTACTGGATTTAACTGATAGAATAGAATATGAACTCCAGTAGCTTAGTTGAGAATAGTACTTTAATGTTTAGGATCTGAGTACGAATACAGAATCGTCCTTATTTGGTCGTTAAAACCCCGAGTCTTCTTTGCCTTGAGCACTAAAAGTTCACTGTGATTATTGCTCGATAACCCCATGACCCCTAGAAGAGACTAAAAATTCGGACACTAGTCCGTATACTAGTCTAAATAACATCAATATTCATCAATCACCAATATGCTGGATAATAGATATAAAGGGCCAAATCGTCTCGCATAATGTGGGGAGTTTTTTACATTTTGTAGCCATAACTTATGCATTTCACTGCACTGTCTTTGCCAATTTGAGATATAATTAATGTCATGCTATCTAGAATTCTCTGTACGTGTATACGACACCCGTAAAATGTGAATTAATGAGCTGTAATATAAGTCAACGCAATGACACTACTGATGAGAGTAAACAAAATGTCTGTCTGTCAGAGCACATCTACGACAAATTATTTTTACAAAATGAAATGTTCTTGACAGCTCTGGAAATGTAGCAAATCAGTAGCAGAGAAAGTTTTTTTTTTCTCTTTGTGCACTGACGCGATAGAAGTAATTTATGTTTACTTTTCTAAAAGCTTGATTTTGATGTTGTCGAATTACTCTTGTTGTAAAGGCTTGGGCCGTACTTGGCCGATTGTTGACATCAGACTTTACGTAATAAGACGAAACTTTACTTTTTGACTGGACACCACTATAGCTTTATTAGTTATCTCTTTGTCACTTGGAGAAATGAATGCAAGAAAATTGATACGTAACGCCTGTAGAATCCCATATTAGGTTCAATTAATATAGATATGCTGCGAGAGACAATTTGGTTTTCAGTACAACAAAACATTTCTACGTTGGCGTCAGTTCCTTTTTGTACTCAACCATATTTGTTTTAAAAATGTATCATAGTGACAATCATCCAAAACAGGGAGCACTTTGTGTGTGACGTTGAAATAACACAATGTTATTGACCGATAGACGGTTAATTCTGGAAACCCAATATCACCGATGTCTCAATTACGCCCCTGTCCTCTACAATCTGGAACACGATTCCCTCTTCACACATTGTCACGACGATGTAGACAACAAATCATCCGTACGATGTGCGTGCGCGTCCGTGGTTCGCCCGCCGCGTCTACAGGGCCGTGTGAAAACCGCGCGTATTTTTATATCGCGCCCGCAAATAACCGGTGACGTCACGGGTGCCGCGCCGCAGTTATAACTAACGGTTGGGGTAGCCACACTTCACCTGTCAAAACTTATTAATAAAACTATTTTTTATGTTGCTCAGTTTCACAAGGCCTGCTTGTAAAAAAGCTGTCTATGTTTCTATTTAAGGCATGAAATCTTTTTTTTAGACGTGTGGGGAATTTACGATAGGTACTAACTTGTATGGTAGATAAACTTGTTTTAAATATATTTTTTTATACTGGCCCGGCAAAGTGACCACGTACACGCCTGATGGTGAGTGCCGTCCAAATCAAGTATTGAGAGGTTGTGAAATATTATCTTTCGCCACTAGTAAGTAAGCTTACCTATTCAATTGCATCTTCACGTTACGTTTAAATGACTTAGGATTTGGACTGGTCGACTATTCCACAGCTTGGTGGTTCTCCAGAAATAAGAATTTGCGAAATTTTGGTTCGGACCGAAGTTATAAATACTACTATCGTTATGGTTTAGTCAGCCAGCACGCGTAGTGTTGTTAGCAGATCGGAAGTTTATAAGATATAGATCAAGGTTAAAAACTTCAGAACACACATCGCGATATAGCCAAACATACAAAATTTAATTTAGATAAATAATATCATAATTCCAGAAAATTTGTAATCTGCTGAACAATAAATTATGTACTTAAAATAATAATTTCTCAGTTCGCAGTAACATTTATCATTTCGATGGCTCCAATGAACACTCCTCTAACTCAAAATTTTGTAATTTTCGTTTTTCACGTAAATTGCTTTATAATTTAGTAAGTATTACGTCCACCAAAATTTAGAAAAATATTGTGAAAAATAAAGAAGTTTTCAGGTGTACATAACGCTAACTATATGTACTTTTGGCAATCGTGCGATAAACATACCGCCATGTTAATATAGCGGAGTTTTTACGGCGCGCGCGGCGGGCAGCCTGCGTGGAACATGCCGCCATCTAGAATTGGCGGAGAGTCATTTGTTAATATTTACTCTTTTTGACAGTTGGCGGTGTATTGCCCGTTTGCGATCACTTTTTAACCGACTTCAAGAGGAGGTTATCAATTCGTTGGGTTTTTTTATGTATGTACAGCGATTACGCTGAGATTTATGATCCGATTTACGTAATTCTTCTTTAGTTGGATGCAAAATAGCTGTCATTTGGTCCCATAAAAATGGTTCTTTTTGCAATAGGTTCAGTATTAAAGTCAAGTTTAAGTGAGGTAGAGAAAAAGGAGTAGGGGTTAAGAGGGGGGTGAGAAAATGTAAATACTTAATATCCTCCGTAGCATTGAACCGATTTTAGTGATTTTTTTGTCATCTGTAAGAACATTTTTTTTAATGTACATATTTGTTTACGTGGACGATATAATTTTAGTTTGTGAACGGTTTTAAGTTATTGTAGACGTTATGCTCTTATGAGCGTTGCTAACGGAAATTAAGTTTAGCTTACAGACACTAAAAAGTAAAAAAAAAAACAAGAAAACTACGTATAAAAAAAACCGACTTCAAGTACTGAAAAGTATAAAACAACTTAATAAAGATTTAATTTAATACACCTCTTATGCAAACCTATAGCTTTCATATCAATAAAATACAATTATTTGTATGTGCTACCTATTCATAGGTTCAAAGTCGGTGCCAAGTCCTAAACAAAATAAAACTTAATATTATAAACAGCTTAGTTACTGTAAAGAAATTCCTACGCTAAAGATTAACCTGCATAAATAAACCTATAAGCAGTGTGAATTAATATGAAACAGATGAAAACTTTACGATAATAAATAATATATACATATTATATATATAAATGTACACGGAAAGCCTTGCACTGTTATAGAGATGAAACAAGATGTAATTCTCAACTTCAAAAACGCCATTGTTGTAAACAAATTCAATGCTTCAAAAAATTGGGTACTAGACAGCCTCGTGTGGAGGCTTTGCCACAAAAGACATATGAAAACGTTTTGGCAATTAGCAGAGCTAAGTACAAGGAGTTAGTTTATTTTTGTATTAATAGTGCATAGTCCTTCAAAAATATCACAATTTTTATAAGAATTTTTCAGTGACAGGAGAACCCGAAACGAATAATAATTATGAAGAAAATTGTTTAGCAAAATTCAAATCATTTTTGTTTTCTTAAATTTTGATAATATTACATTATCTTTTGTTTATGATTATAATTTTTGAAAAAATATTATAAACATTAATATTTCAAAATATTGTCAATACATGCCATTGCTTGATCTCACCATCTCTTTAAAAATTCCTGCGAACATATTACTGTGATTTATTATGTAAGAATATTATTTACTACAAGTTTTTAAGTTAAAATTATAGTTTTATTCGTACCACGAGAGTGCTGTGTTATTAAGGCATTTTGAAGATTTATAATAAAAATAAATAAATATTCTGTTTAAATCTAAACTTTGTTCCGAATTATACTTCCCTCCTACATAAAATAAAATTTTAACAACGTTTTTGGCTATATTATACCAAATAGATACTCCTTAATGGTTTCTTAGATTTACACGAATGTTACACATTGAAATAAAACTATTTTATACGTTATATTTAAAAAAAAATTGAGTCCGTCCGTGACCACGAAAGCTGTAAAGTAATAGAAACGTCGGGAAGTCAAAAAATTAAAAAAATTAAACCAAATCGCGATAAAATCCGTATAAAATAGTTTTATTTCAATAGATACTCCTTATTATTTAAAAAGCTTAAACCAACTAGGGTGCAATCCTACGATTTTCTTGAATATTTACTAATACAAACCGCCAAGTCCATACACATTTTGAGTAACATTACGCTATATTATTGATAGCGGTTTGTATCACGGCCGAAGATTTTCTTATTATTATAACTATACAACGCCAACTTTTATAAGTTGATAGAATAGGTCTTATTATAAGAAAATAATGGTTATGATACTGTAAAATACTTACAAAATTGATTTTTAACGTAAGTAATATGTGTTTTAGTTCTGACACGGATTTAATTTAAAGTTGTGTATTCTTGAGTGTTCCCTCATATACTCCACTAACTGTGAGTTAGCGGAGTGTATCCTAATTTTGAATAAGAGTTTTTTCTGTTACATTCCGCTAAGTAGAGCTAACATTAAAACCAGAAAGATGTACAAAATATTATTAATGGGGTTTAAAGCAACAGTAAATCAGCTATTCACACAAAAAAACTCATAATTATATCTGCAATAGTAAAGATTTTATCAACTTTTTTCTTTCAAATGCTCCTCCTGTAAACCTATGAATTTTGAGTTAGAGGAGTGTTCATTGGAGCCATCGATTTTAATGTCTTAATTTGCCATGTTCTTTTTTATTCCGAGTTCACGCGTCTTAACATGTTGTTACTTTCAATGAACTTTTAATCGCAGTAATACTCTCATATTTTAAATTTATTTTTATGTACGTACGCTTTACAGCTCTAATAAATATTCGAAATCAATGGATCCCTTTTTTGTGATTATATTTTAACGTACACAAACGATAATTCCAAGAATATAATATGTACTATGTATGTATATTCTTATTCAAGTATCAATATCCATTCCTCAAGATAATTTAACCTAACATTACTTCGTTTATTATCAACAAAGAAATCTTGAGTAGTTTTGTAATACAGATACTATTACACACGAAATGCTGTTAGTAACGAAATCTCTGAAATAGCACATCTAAAAAAACTATCCATCTGTCACTAGCATTCTTAAATCTACTTGTAAAGCAATCATCATGAAATATTTCCAGCCGTAGCAAGTGGGTGGAATAAACAGTGGAACTGATTCCATTAGATATATCTCAGCGATGCTAATACGAGGATCGGTTTCACAGCTTTTGTTTTACATGTACCGGGTTACTCAGAGCGTATTTATACCGCATGCCAATTTGCAGTTAAACAAATATTTACATTGCGTTTTGGCGTCTTCACTGCATCATTGTGTACTGAAAGCGCAGAATTTGATTGTTAGATCTTTACGAATATTACGATAACGTTTAAGGTTATTTTTTTACAACTCCAGCGTAAAATTGATATGATACGATGATGAATACTAATGTTATTAAACATATGAATAATTACTATCTTAAAACATTGAAAGTTTTAAAGGAATATGATCTGAAGGTGCTTAGAACTATTGCAGAATTCTTCCTTCCGATAATATTTTTTTCATTGCATCTGCAAATGTTGGATTGAAATTCCCCTGACTGTTTCTCAAGTTAGTCCTCGGTATCCTTCGTAAAACCGGAACGTAAAAAAAACTTTCTACGATAATTATTGACGTTTAAACCTATAACAACTTCCGTCTTCCATTTACTCTTACCTATTCACATCACCGAATAAAATAATTTCTAGATACAAATTTTGAACCTTGTTAAAAAAGTTAAAACAATCAACTACATGAAGAGTTTCACTAGTCAACAGATGCTATCCCATTGTGAAGGTTAAAAAATAAGAATATATTTTATACTATTTCATCAAAGAGATTTACGACATCTAAACCACCCTACGACAGTAATTTTCTATTCGGAAGGGTAATTTTTCATGATCGAGATTCTGGCAACGATCCATTACATCCCGTTCCATGTGTCGTGGCTATATTTTTATATGCCGACATTACATTTTTGTTGTAATAAAATCTTCTCGTACCCATTTACCCTCGTAAAGAATTATTCGATTTTGTAAATCCATGGTAAATAATATCGATGTTATATCGATTAATGCGTATAGCATAAATGTATCGATGATTAAAAACGATTGTTGTTGTATTTTTTAGTTAAACCATAACGTATACTATAGACAGTGTGTTGAAAAGTATTGTTCTTGGCATGGTTAGTAATGTTGCGCACGTTTCCTCCCGCTAATTAGTATTTATGTTCGGGTGTATATTAGCACCTGTTATTGTATATCCAACCAATACATCTGTTGTATTATTTACTGCGACTGATTGCGGATCGCAATAACTTGCTCCAGTGCAGCGCTAATTAATTGTGTCAGACACGAATGTAATTTTGGTGATGACCATGTCGCGTGAATTAAGACGCAGTAGGGATGGTACGAATACATGCCAACAATATTGAATTGCTTTCTTAATGACCATCATCATCTTTTTCTGCCTGCCCTTAATCTAAACTCGTAGTCGGTATAATTCACCTCTTGATCAATGTTTCAAAATAATCTTGCTGACGACATCAATCTTTTTGGGATGACCAATGATATTTTATTGAACACTTGTATTAATATTGAACACTTGTATTTTTTTCTGCTAGTCGTCAATCAATATCGCCGATTCCCCCGCCGTCGACTGGCGGTACCCTGCCCCGGCCCGGCACCAAGCAAGTGACGGTGACGGTGCAGGAGACGGTGGTGGAGCCGGCGCAGGCGCAGCAGCAGCCGCCCCCCACGGCCACCGTGGTGCGCCACCACCACGCCTCCAGCGCTACCAAAGAACTCGATGACTTGATGGCGTCGCTCTCAGATTTCAAGGTATTTTCTATATTATCGAATTTCCTAGTTTGTTTTTGCAGGATAATATTTCATAGCTCTAAATAAAACATATAGAAGTTTGGAAGCACCACATTCATGAAAAGGAGTCCAGACACTCCTAAACCAATATGTACGTTGTTTTTGAAGAAAATGACGACCCGCAATGACAGTAATTAGGTGTCATAACTCATAACTATGTTCTCCAAAAGTCCTGAAAAACCTTAGGACTTTGTAGAAAGCGATGTTACAATATAAACAAAACAATACACACTAAACCCACATAATATGTATTTACACCTGGCTCGTACATCTGTAAGCGGTCACCATCGTAATGAAAGACGCAACACAAGTAATTAATTATGCTCCAAAGTCATATTCTAATATAGCTCAATGGAACAATATTTGATGACAAGGCAAACATTGAATTTTGTCAATCGCTCTCACTGGTAAACATTGCCGAACTGTTCCTCCGAAAAAAATGGAGCCTTGAAAGTCATTCCACAGTCCAAAAAGATAAATTTAAAAATCGGTATTTATTATGCACCCCCTCTGGTTTCCTTACATTTTAAAAATACACAAAAAGCAAATTCAAAGTTTTCGAATTCATAACTTCGTTCTTCGTCTGGGTGTTTCAATGCGTTTTATATTTTGAGATCATGGCTTACCTTGATCTTGACTTTAGGAAACATAACAAACGATTAGAACGCACTTCTAAGAATCAGTATTATTGTTATGCTTTGCAAAGGTTATTGCAATTATTTCTACGGGAATGTCGAAGTGATTATAATGAATGATTGGATTTCTTAAATTCTTTTTAAAGTGGTGCTTGACAGTGACTTAATTTATAAATAATATCGTTTGAATAAACCTGAGATTTGGTCACATAAACCGAAAGTTATTGGCCTCAATCGATTGCCTCCTATCTATTCGGCTTTAACAAAACAAGATGCTTTCAATGCTCGAATATAAATAACATGGAAATTGGGTTATCTCATGGTTTATTTCGAAACTTTCCTCTCGTTGTTTGTTTAGTCTTAAATAATCCAATCAAAAATCAATTTTATAAGGTGTTTGGACTCGAGCGTCGAAACGTTGCCGCGTAATGTGTTTGCGGTTTCAGCGTAATGATTATGTTTCAATGCGTGATTTATTCTATGTTTACTTATGTGTATGTGTTTTATAGCACAAGGTTATCTGTAAAGTGTGCGATAGTAGAAGAGATCGCGCGTTCTTGCCAAAACGACACTTGACCTGATAACTCACGATTCCCTGTGTTTATATCCGCTGATACGTATCAAAGTATTTTTCTTTCATTCATGTTCCGCGTTTCTAATGAATAAAGTATATTTATAATACGGCGATCGGTGCGAGTTTACGGCGGGTCGAACCTGCGTCCGGCGTGCTGTGAGGTGCGCGTGAGTCAGCACGCCCTAAGCCGCAGCGTCGGGCGGCGCAGCTGTCACGGCCACCTCGGCACACTGCACTACACCAAACTCTTTCCCGTTTATTATAATATTTACAACTGGCCTTTCTTGGTCCACGGCTATTTCCAGCCGCGGCAGAAGCCGGCGCTCCAGCAATACGGCCGTCCTCCTCGCGCCCGCCGAGCGCTGCCGGCTAAAGATAGTCCCGAGCGTTACATCACACCCGTGGAGGGGACGTGAGCTTATAATATTAGAGTACATAGAAAAACATTTCACTCGGACGCCATTCGTACCGAATCACCGCCACCGGCAGCATATTCCCTGTACGTGTAGCGCAGCGGCTTACGATCCTCCACTACGACTTGCCGCTCAAGCCCGAGTGCAAGTCTGCGTGGAAGGTCCTCGCCAAAATATAAATTGTTGTTTTCTTTCTCCCATCATAATATCCAAGGGGCAGAGGGAAAACAATGATTTAATAATTGTTTTTGTGCAGGTGAGTGGCACAGGAGGCGAAGGCGGAGCACACGTGTATCGCGAGAAGCGTGCGTGGCAGGAACACTACCGCAGCAACCCGCGCCAACCCGAGTCCGCCTCTCTGGAGCATATGCTCGGATCCCTTCGAGCAGACATGAGCCGCCAAGGAGTACAGACGCCCCAGAAGGGATGCTGCAACGCGTGCGAGAAGCCCATCGTCGGACAGGTGCATACAAGATCCTCGGATTTTCGGGAATCAGAAAATTAAACCCGTACTTCAATTAAACAGTGCAAATATTGAAGATAAGTGAATACACGGGGTGTTTTGTGTCGCAGGTCATCACCGCGCTGGGCCGCACCTGGCACCCTGAGCACTTCACCTGCGCCCACTGCAACCAGGAGCTGGGCACGAGGAACTTCTTCGAGCGCGACGGCAGGCCCTACTGCGAGCCGGACTACCACAACCTGTTCTCGCCGCGCTGCGCCTACTGCAACGGCCCGATCCTCGACGTTAGTTCCCGGACAATACTTGATAAACATACATAATAAGAACGTATATTAAAAATCGAAGGGTTCAAGCTTTACTTCTTTTCCAGAAATGCGTGACGGCGTTGGAAAAGACGTGGCATACAGAGCACTTCTTCTGCGCCCAATGTGGGCAGCAGTTCGGCGAAGATGGGTTCCATGAGAGGGACGGCAAGCCCTACTGCCGCGCCGACTACTTCGACATGTTCGCGCCAAAATGCGGCGGTTGCAACAAACCCATCATGGAGAACTACATATCCGCGCTCAACACCCAGTGGCATCCAGACTGCTTCGTGTGCAAGGTTTGTATCGCCACTGCGGAGCATCGGAAACGATTCCCACTGTTGTTGTTGAAATGTTGTTTGAAATAGGTATTTGGTACTAACCAAAGCAAATACGCCAGGTGAAGTATGAGCTGTATATTTGACTGTCAAAAAGGTAAACTTACATGTTTGGTAATGTATGGTAATTTTTACACAGGACTGCCAAAACCCCGTCAAAGGTAAATCGTTCTATGCCATGGAAGGAAAACCGGTATGCCCTAAATGTGCAGGAGTCGACGAAGAAGACTAAGAAATGACCAATATGCCCCCTACGCTCCTCTCTCAAATGGATGCCCTCCCAATTTTATTTTACAGCTATGCTCATCGAGTGAGATGATGGAATGAATCGTAAACATGACACAAACACAGATGTTACACTTACACACTTGAAATGAACAAACACATGATAGCGTACTTAGGGAAAATTATGCAATGTAATATATTTTTGTAAAGTTATTGTTATTGTAAGATTTATAATAAAGGGAACAAAAATAAAAAATAAAAAATGAAAACAAAAATAACAACAAACAAAAAAAACAATCATAATTTTGAAAATATGTAGAACGTCGCGAGACTGCGGTCGCGCCCTCGTGGGTCACCGCTCAAGGTCACGTGACGTGAGGCAATGACCTCTTATCTTTTGCGTTATAGTAGAAGGACGCACGAAAAATGCAACAAAATTATATAGGAGGTCAAGTGCTAGGCATATAGGGTTTCCCGATCGGATGCCGAACTCGGCCGGGTATTTATAGAGAGTGACGTCACGGGCGTCACATCGGCTGCTCGTAATCAGGCCGCCATGTTTATGGGCCATTAGATCGGGCTCTATTTTTAATTTTCTATTTATATATTCAGTCGCTATGCAGTTTAAGGCCATCTGCGGGTGTAATTTGCGGGAGACGCGCCCCGAAAAAATACGAATACATATAATTATTTAAATATTTGTTATTTATGACTTTCATCACATATTTTTATATTCATATCATTTTTATATTGAATTTAAGAAAAAGGAATTTTTTGATTGTTTTCTGATAATATAACAATAAAAAAATACCATAATTTCTGAATCAGTTAATAAAAATAAAATAGTATAGGTAAATTACGGGGTGTATTTAATGATATTTTATGGCAAATCCCCACACCAAAAAGTTAAATGATACACTTAGCTTAGCATTTAGAAGCAATGCAAGAATTATCTAAAGCGTTCTTTATAAATCATATTTAAGTAAATAAAAACTACACGATTTATGTTTGTTGACATATAATTATGATAGCAACAATTTTTCACAAACGAGACGCCTTCATGGATTCCGTCCAAACGATAATTGCCCAGAAAATGCGATATTAAGTATAATAACAGTTTTTCAACTAATTGTGGAATAAAATTGCTACAATCATTATAGTTATTTGAGTATAATGGCTGTCTAAATAGCATTTGTTGTATATAAACATAAGTGACGTCATTATTACCACAGCAATTGTGGAGACATTGTAATGACCCTAATGACTATTGTGGTTCAGTTGGTAACACTTAAAAAATAGATAATTTATAAATATAAACAAAATTTAAATTGTTGGCAGATTTTATAGTAATTAAAAAGTTTCAAAGAGATAGGTGATGGTTGAAAGGAGTGTCAAATTCTGAAATACGTGAATAGAATGATCGGTAAGGGTAGGTACACAACACCATATTTGCGTCGGCCCAATCCATAATATCCGAAATAAGAAACAGAGCAGAAGGAACCCAAACTTATGAATTGCCATTTAAAAAAAATAATAACTCACGCCTTTTTACCAGAAGGGGTATGCAGAGGTGCTACCATGACACCCACGTCTCGCATTGTATGTTCCGTCCCATGATATGATAGAAGCCGAGCCTATCGTCATATAGGGCACAAATTCCTGACTCCGAGATGATAATGAATAGAAAAATCCAATAGCACTTTGCCCGACCCGGGATTCGAAGGCAAGACATCAGTTTTGCAATCATACCGTAGTACAACTGCGCAAATGAGGCATTTGCTAGTAAGGCATAACTATATAAAAGCGGGTGTGTATAGTATGTATCTGTAGTATTTAGAATTTTCACATGCGGACGATCAGATATAATGTGTATATGTTCACGGATAAACGGAAACACACGTCAAACTTAAAACATCGCTCTTTCGCTTCGGGGTTTAACAATATTATAGAAATTGGATGAAGCAAATGTGTTATCAATAAGGATCAAGAAGTCTAAGGTTAAGTATGCCCTCATCGAACCAGTAGTAAAATAATTCTTGGAAGCATCGAAATGGAAATATAGATTAGACGTCAACAGTAAAGGAAGGGAAAGCCCGACGGCCATTGGCGGCGTATTTCCAGTGACGTCAAACGCTACACAAGGACCACGTCTTGTGTAAACACTATGTGATGTTTCGAAATAGATCATTTTACGATGGCTCGATATTGACGATCAAAGAGATAGCGCATGACAAGCTAGATTTGAAACGATAATGGCTTCCGTAAAAAAGTGACAATTACATTTTTTCTACTTCAACTAAAGGCAAACAAAATATTTATGTCATCTTCCATTAGTTTCGTCTAAGAATTGATTATTTTTTTTAAACAGTGATGTTTTCGTAAGAAATCCTTGAAATACGTCTTTTTTTTCTACCATGTTATTGTATCTATATGACTATTACTCTAAATATGATAGGTTAGAAAAACACTTCCATCTCATCTCGTCTCGGATTAGATCAAATACATTATTACACTCTACTTATTTACATATGTATGTATATGTTAGACCCACTGACCAAACTAGTACTATGGCATATTGTAGGCAGAATTTTTTGGGCATTGATGGCAAGTTTAATCCGTTTTCCGACGGCTTAATTACCTTAAAACTTTTTTTATTACATAGTTTTGGGCAAACGAACAAAAAGGTCATCTGATGGTAACTGATCAATGCCACCCATGAACATCCAGAACGCTGGACCATGGATGTGTTACCGGATAAATTGGGAGAGGAGCGGGAAGGAAAAAGTATGGAAAGAGAATGCCCAATACCCCTTGTATCGGGCATCCGGCAACCTCACTCACCTAACGAAACACGACACCGAAGCTGTCGCTTCGCGTCCATTTCCTGTGAGATAGTGGTACCACCCTGGACGAGCTTGACCATTCATACCGAGTCTTGACTGACAACAGCGTGCCTCTACTACTTCCAAAGATCCTTTGACTTCTTCTTTGAGATTGAACTCATAATTAAACCATCATTGTTTCAAAATCCATCTCTACAGACATAACCAAATTAACGGCATGTTTTCTCATTTTCAGGAATGCCGCGAACCTTTCCACGGCGGTTCATTCTTCGAGCACGAAGGTCAGCCATACTGCGAGACGCACTACCACGGCAAGCGAGGTTCTCTGTGCGCCGGCTGCCACAAGCCCATCGCCGGCCGCTGCATCACCGCCATGTTCCGGAAGTTCCACCCCGAACACTTTGTCTGCGCCTTCTGCCTCCGACAACTCAACAAGGGAACTTTCAAGGAGCAAAACGACAAGCCATACTGCCATACATGCTTCGACAAACTATTCGGATAAACCGACAATGGGAACTGACGGCCTGACATCACGTGATTCAATAGTGTCTTTTATCGACTATAGTTGTATGAATTTTTGATCAGTTTATTGTAATGAATTCCTGATGACAGTTGTCTACATATAAGTATTATATTGAACAGAAACAAAATATTTAAGATAGAGTGTAAAAATTGTTAAAATGTTATGATAAGCAACGATTACACTTTATACTGCCACAATAAAGTAGATACTTTGTTCCTATCGCCGAAGACACTAGACATTACTTCCTTGAAATGCATTAGCAGATAACTTGATGTGTTCAAGAACTGATCCACCTTTAGATCGATAACTGACAGACAAACGATAATACTTATCAATAAATAGTATGTAATGATAAGTACACCCAAAGGCGTTTCGATAAATGTTAAATCCATCGAATTTTATCGATAACAAAGATCTTATCGAAAATACGAACGAAGTTTCTAACCACTAACTACGCTATTGGAAATAATTGTATAAATATAAAATCAATTGCATTAATTTCTATAATTTGTATAGAACATAAGGAGAATCTTTATACATAGTATACCCCATGCTTAGTATTGTTTTAACAAGATGTAGCCATATTAACATTATTTAAATAAACCCCTTTAAAGATATAAGATTTGGTAGTATAATAATTACCCTAACTTTAATAAAGGGCTCTTATTGCTACGAATGGCGGTATTTGAATGACCGAATGTGTGATTGCAAAAGAAGAAATAATTAAAGTACGTGGTACGGACAGCTTCAAAATAAATCTAGTAATAAATGTAGGCTGTAGTGCATGTGATTACTAATTATATAGTATTTACACTAAACTAGATAGAATAATGTTTCTTGTGAAATTATCGCTAGAAATTGTCTTATTGTGTCACACACATTGTTAATTATTTTAGGCTTAGGAGAAAAAATTAAATGTCGCGTACAGACATCAAGAAAAATTAAAATTATTACGATACGATGATAAGGATATGTTATTGTAATATTATGTGGACCGAAAGCTAGCGAGCATACTTCAGTAGCAAAAGCATTTGTTCCGACTGTCTTTAGATACTAATCATATTTTAAATTAAATTTTATATTGTCGATGTGACTCATCGAACCAGTATATGTATATACCGGATAACAAGAGAATGATTAAATTATATTCACAAAACTCTATTTTATTACCTAACATTTCTATAATTGTAAATTCTACGCCACATAGACGATCGCTAGCTCCCAGTCCCACATTCTTGCATTTTTATTTATATCATACCTTTCATTAAATAATTGATCGATTTCATGTTTTATATAATAAGTTGAATTTTATCTTCCATTAGTGTAATATGTGCTGTACAGTAAACGCTGCGTTGTTATATACAGTTTATATTTTTATTACTTTCAATTTGCGTTATCGCTTAATTAAGTGCCAAACTTATCGGCCACTATGTGACGCCACGCTGTTTACGACTTAACACTACGTAATTGTACAATAGGTACAAAATATATATATATACTCTGAGAAAAAATAAAAAGAAAGATAAATCCCTTATAATATTTGCAAATTGAAATACCAATACAAATATTGACATTAATACACATTACAATCTAAACAGTTGGAAAATGTGGAGAAAATTAGATTTGTGTGGTATATTATGTAAACATTTAAATTGGGGATAAAAATAATATGACACCCTATATTATTTTCCTGTAAATGTAAGCATTCCATGTCATTTAATAATGATCAATGCATAAAATATTATGTTTCATGAAGTACAAAAAAATATAATTCAGATTTTCAAACAGTTAACGAAGCTCACAAGATTGTTTCACCGTTCTAAATTTGCAGTCATTTTGGTTTATTATGTAGTTGGTTAAAATCAATATCAGTAAAAACAGACTTAATATAGGAACTCTGTTAAATTGTACAAGCGTAATAATGCTCGGCCGCCCATTATTTTTATCAGTTTTGTTGTTCGGATAACGAAACGAGCATGGGTTACATTAATCGCCCGATAAGGGGATTGCAAATGTATGGTCATCTAAATTATACGATTTTATTGAATCTGTAATATTTTAACAAATATATTTAATGTTTTTTTATTATGAAGTTTTATTTTTGCAGAAAATATTTCGGGCTTGGTCATCCTTAAAGATTTAAGACCAAAAGGATCCTTATCCTTATCCTTTGTATGTACAAAGATAAATTTTGACAGCCTCGGTGGCGCAGTTGGATAGACGCGGGCTGAGAAATGAGAGGCCGCGGGTTTGATCCCCGGACCGAGACAAATGTTTAGGGGGCCCACAAATATTTATTACTTGTCTCGAGTCTGAGTGTTAGTGAGATCGAAAAGTTTCTCGTAGCTTCTGATACCCACAACACAAGACCTAATTGATCTTAATATGGGGTCAGGACTATGTATGTGACTATTGGGTGTATTTATTAAATCCCTAAAATCCACGATAAAAAAATATAAAGTCTAGGTAATATAAAATACATTCGTGATCGATCGGCGATCCTACCTATCTAGTAGCTACCATGGTGGTTTATTAATTTTGGTCCAATTTAAACATAAAGTAGCAATATTTCAAACTAAGTATTTTCTTGTAACATAATAATATAGGTAGTTAATTGAGTTTCGTAACTTCATTTAATTCATAAAGTTCATGGCCGAATAAAAATTATTAATAAGCTGGTATAAGCTTCCAAAACTAAACAAGCACTTACCAGTCATGTTGTCGCGTCGAACCATGGGCTTTGCAATCTGGCTGATGGCTCCCACATTTATTAAATATTTACCATATTACCATATAACCAAATATATCTCAGTGTCTTTAATTAGAGGGAAAAATATTTCGGATCAAACTTATGAATTACCGAAAACCTATAAAACAAAAAATTGGAATGTTCTACATTCGAATTTTTCACGTTAATTTTTTCACATTTCATTTTGCGGCCAGTTATTGACAGACTTCTGAAAAAGGAGGAAGCGTATAATAAAATCTCAATGCGTTTATTTTTTTTCATCAATTCACGGTTATTTCAATCGATTAAGGTTAAATACATGCCTTTTAAATTTTAAATTATTGTCTTTACCTGTAAGTTAAATTATTGGTACTATTGTTCCAGTATTTGTCATTTCTCCTGTAATGTATTGAAATTCAGCACTTGAAGATATTGCAAAATGTTTTCAGTTTTAAAATAATGTTTGTAACTTTGTCTTAGTATCAATTCAAAGGGCTAAGTCTGCGCTAAATAATTGGATTATTTTTAAAAACTGTTTATTGAACAAAATGTGGAACAAAAAGCCTAATTAAAATAAAAAAATAAATAATACACCCAACAGTCGCATACAGAGTAAAAAAAGATAGTTAAATAAAATAATCTATCTATGTAGGTAGGTTATACTGCGATGTTGTACCGCGTACCGGGTCAACGACACGTTTATGGTATGTATTTACATAATTAATTAATCGTGTTCGATCATTTAATTTGTGTAGACAGCCTCCGTGGCGCAGTTGGTTAGTCGCCGCCTGTGAAACGAGAGGCTGCGGGTTCGATCCCCGCACCGAAACAAATATTTGTGTGATCCACAGGTATTTGTTTCGGGTCTGGGTGTTTGTGAGACCGAAAAGTCTCTCGTAGTTTCTGATACCCACGACACAAGACTCGATCTTTGTGTGGGGTCAGGACTATGTATGTGACTGTTGGGTGTATTTATTTATTTATTATTTCTTTTGTGGTCAAAAGGCTGTCTATGAATAAGTTTAAATAAGTTGTTAAAGTGAGTCACAGCTCGTATTTTTCATAAAAAAAACATAATTTAATATAACATACTAAAATATTGCATCATATTTTTTGTGCAGCTGCTGTTTTTAACCACAGACCAATAAACAAGTTTTCAGTTAACGCAGCAGCTTTCTGAGAGTAATATAAGCAAGAAGTAGGAACTTCAAACAATTCGGCTGAAAACGGGCAGTAAAATCAGTAGGTAAGAAGTGATACGGTTTGAAATATGTCATTCCAATATCTACCATCTGTGTAAAGTTTAATTAATTTTCATTACATTATAATAATTATAAATTAACGCACATAACAGATGTCTGAAATATTTGTTTTGTTACTGCCACAAGTGACCTGAATTTAAATAATTGTTTGTTATATTATTATTATTGGCATGGTGATTGGGATCTGTCCACAAACTGCGTTGTGAAATAAAACGCTTTCCGAATATTCAAGGCTGTGCCACATCCGCCACCCGGTGTATGATTGGTCATTCTAGTGAATCATTTTGTACTCTGTATAGTGATTCTTTACTGTGACATGGTAACCGAATCTTTAGTGAAATATTTTGTGGTGAAATCTCCTACACGACAATGACTCATTCTGATGTTAGTAGCTCGCAATGCCAGTTTAGGGATAATGGTTTCTTCAGACATCGGTTAAAGCAAATGCCAAATGCAGGACGTTTAATATAAATATTAATAAATGAAGAAATAAGGTCGTTGAAAGATAGGTATATAAGCGAACTATATTTCTTTCTTTTTATTTACCTCGGGTTCTCTGGGTGTTTTTTGAGACCGCAAAAGTCTCTCTTGGTTCCTGATACCCACGGGCCACGACTTGATCTTAGTGTGTGTGACTATGTATGAGTCTATTGGGTGTATTTATTTATTATCTGAGCCGGTGCCTTGGTCCGCCTCTATACCGACTGTAGACTATTGGTTCTCATTATACGCTAGTGCCTAATAATATTCATATATCCTTTTACAATATCAAGACATTTAATTATCTTGATGTCCTCCTAAATGACAGGACTGGTGCATAAGAACTATTTAACAAAGAAAACATAACTGTAATTTATTTATACATTTATTTATTAAATCCTTATTGTGAAGGACAAATCAATAATTAACTTATCACATTACGTTTCCGTGAAAAATATCAACTCGGTATTAATTAACGAACATACTAGAATTCAATTTCTCAGTTAAATGCAGTCGTGCTGAATGGAAATGATTAACGGCGTCTAGCGCTCATCACTCATTTATTATCGGTAATAATTGTCAATTTTTATTACAACTACTGCGTAAATAATCATGGTAATACTCCAGGGCTTGGGTCTTAGTACAGTAATTTATTTTGCGTTCCATTTCATGTTTTTTCGTGGAAAGTAAATACAAGTCTATTATTACCTACGTAAGAAGAAATTTCAACACATAACTTCATAAAAACTATATCCAAGTTGGTAGAGCACCAGATTGACAAATCAGACGTCGAAGGTTGTAACTCAAAACACCTTTGGCGTTTCGCAGTTTCAGTACGTTTTCATAGATAGGGGTGGGGAAACTTGCACAACTACATCAGACTCGAGAGTTCCTAAGCTCCCATGAAAGTACGTAAAGTTTACCAACTAGCACTAAGCCACAGTGAGGGAATATTATAAGATCTTAAACCATCTGGAGTGTAGAGGAGGTCCATGCCTCCTTTTTTGGCAAGAGCTAAGCTGTTAGACTCTTCTTTCAGCACCCCAGGAAGAGCAAAAGAAGTATATACTGGTATTATAGGCCTTCCAACCCGACACAATGCAGATAAAGCAATAAGTCGAACGCCATGTAGCATCGTTGGTCGTTATATATCTTCCATGTACAGACAATTACCAGTTATGTTTTTATTATATGTATTGATTATGCAATCAGCAGTGCAACTTAGCGTCTAACCCAGTTCCTAATGTTCTAGAAAAAATCGATTTTTCTGAGCCACACATTCCATATATAAATATTTATTCATGTAATTTTGTGCTGCTTGGTAACTGAGCAGCATATGTTACGCATATATTAATATTAATGAATGTCAATTGTGGGTACAACATACCTATTAACTCAAAAATGTCATGCATAAGCATTCCTCTCAACTTAGAACTTATTGAGGTAGCAAAACTCGTTAACTTTTAATAGAAAAAAGCCGTAATGAATTAAAAATGAATTATTAAGTGTAGCATGAATGTAGCGATGGCCAAACCTTGAGGCAGACAATTAGAAATAATTTAGAAAATCAGATAATTGTAAATCATATTTTTTCATGTTGCTTCGAAGTTATAGTTTACGCTCAAAATAGGTAAATTGTAAGGCCATGTAACTTTCATAGGATTCTCTAACTTTTACTTGCCTGTAGAATCACAACTAGGTTTTTACTTTTTTAAGGTTATTTGGGTTAAAATACTAGAAACAAAATTGAATGTTTCATTCTTAAACACGTAATAAGTTTATGGTTAGATCGCGTATAATCTCTTAAAAGGGAAATCTTATTAGATTATTACTATTCAATCAAAACTATATTACGGAATTAAACTGTGGGCTAAATTGGCTGATTGTATCGAATTGATTTAGATACTTCATAAAATTTATTTCAATAAAACAATTACGTGATGTTGTTCGTTGGAATGATAAGAAATATTTATCGAACGGGAATTTCATATGAGAAACTGGTAGTGCCAAGTGAATTAGGCAGATTTTATGTATTTCCCCATTTTTATCTTATTTGTTATCAAGGTGTTTTGAATCGGTAACTGTAATCAAGCAATTTTGAGTGACGCTACTTATATTGTGGCTCATTATCATTCTTGATTGTGATTTGCTTCACCGAGTGTCATTTGTTTCAATTATTGCGAAATGTCAGTAGTTAATTAAAATCTGTACGAGTGGCTTGGCAACAATTACGCATCATGTTGACGCCTTCAGTAACTCGGCCACTAGGTTGATAGCATTGTAGATTAGATTGTAATACATATTAAATCCTGCTTTATTTAGTACAGAATTGCATGTTTTTATTAATAGTATTATTTTTACGACCCATTTCAGTCAGTTTATAATAAAAACCTATTTTAGTTTTAATTTTAATTTTTTGTCTGCTTCGCTCAAACTGAATCCAAAAGTCGATCGAAAAGGGCAAAACATTCGATAGCTAAAATAGGTTTATAAACTGGCTATGAATAAGACGTTAATCCACATTTTTGAATTCAATATTATAATAAATGTTGAATTTATTTGCAAGGCGTAGTCATTCTGAAATTATAATACTTTGTTGGAAGGATATAATAAAAGAGTAAAACTGACATGACAGAACATATTATATTTACAGCACCTATTCTATGTACATCCCTACACTAAGCATTTCATAACCACTAAGTACATTATACAAATTGTCATATATTAATTTGTCATTCATAATTAGATTCAATAACTTAAGACCTAACCTAATCAGTCTTTGGTGGGAATAATTGTACAGAAAGCCCGCAACTTATGCAAGTCCGGGAAACAGTTCTGAGAATGATTCGCACCAAAAATCTGATAAGTCCATGGAGTCAGATTCACTGAGCGGCGACGACAACGACTCGTAACCGAGGTCAGAGCTGAAGCTCGTGTGCGAGGGGGAAAGAAGGTTCTCCTCCACTGATTTAGGGGAGAGACACATGGGCGACACCATCTTCATGTCACTCTCCAACGTTATTCCAGAACAATTGTCCGTAAGATTAAAGTCTGTGTCTATTTGCACTGGCGTTACTTCTTCCACTATTTGTTCTTCACAAGGCACTTCTATTGTTATGCAGTCGTTGGCTTCGTCGCAGCTCGCGTAGAACATGTCTCCTTTATCATTGTTTTCTTCTTTAATTTGTAGTGTGTCAAGTGGTTCGGAGACGACTATGTCTGGGTAGGGATGCGCATAGGAGTGCTGCGACAGTATCCTGTCGACGTCGTGTTTGATGTCAATCACAGCACCTTCACCGGATTCCAGGTGCTCTGCTGCGGTCCCCACCACTTCAACTCCTTTAACACACTTTCGAGTGTCCCTGACTGTGACCTGATGACAAAATACAGTTATATTAGGTTTATTGTCTTTTTTCGTGAATCAAATACGAAGAATCGCTTTATAAACTTCAATCAGCGTAAAGCATGTCGGGTAATCCCTGTATTTTTCTTGAATCAACCGAAATCCCCAGAATACTAGATAAGGCAAAATGTTATAGGCGCGATAAAGACATTTTCGAGAAATATCTATAAGCGTATTAACAATAAAACCAGCTATCCTTGCACCTTCACAAATCTTCATATATGTAGGCACGATATGATAAACAACATTCATATTATGCCATGATGATGTAACTCAGAACAACATTTGCATCAATCTACTTGTACTGTTGTTGGGTTTTCCTGTTTCAATCATCTATTATCGTATCGGTTCCGTTTTTACGGCTTTTATCAGACAGTTACATATTATGGACAAATTGCCGTTTAGTACACTATAATTACACTACGTCTTATCGGATTGTTGGCTTACTCATTTTGAGTAAATTAGAATATAACTGGCCCTTCTTGTTTGAGGATCGTAATTTAACCTGACGATTTTTAATAGGAGAATTTTTTTAAGGGTTACTTAGCCAAATTGTTTTAGTTACCTTAGATTTAATTCCTCACTAAAACTAGCTTTTATTAATAGTCATGACCTTACGTCAAAACAAATACATCTTACAGTTCAAACTTGATTAAGTAACCCACAAGACTTTCAAACTCAAGCATTCACATTTTATTTAGTAACTTAGTGCTGGGAAATCCTTTCATGGAAGTGCTTGCGTAAATTCCAGCAGTAGGGGAGACTGGGTACGGTTGATACAAAGGACGGTTGAAACAGAGCGAATATCTCATAAACGGTTACGCGGGGACCTATGGGTGCAAAGGGAAAACGAAGCGGACGACAGGTCCGAACACGAATACAGTGTCGCACCCGTTCCCGCGCGTTGTTGTTGTGTGCAGGACACCACATTGTTATTTATTACCCAAAAGTAAGTATTTTTCTTCTGACATTAACGCTTATATTATCTGTTCTTTATAAATGAATGTGTTAAGTGTGTGTTTGCGATTATTACGAAGCTTGTAGAATAAGGGATAGTGATTATTTTTAATGTATTATCATTACTGTTGAAACTATAAAGTGTATTTTACAAAAAGTGGGGTTGGGGACAGTCGAAACATTTTTTGTGGGTACGGTTGAAACAGAATATATATTTATTTCTATTATTTATAGATGCCGGGGTTCGGGTTGGGAAGACTTCCAGAGGGAATATTGACTTATCGAGCTATAGTCACGCATATGAGGAGGTAAAAGCTGAAGATCCACTACGGAAAGCGGCGGAAAAACATGGTGTAAACCAATGTTCCCTGTTAAGAAAAATTCGTAAGAGAGATGCGACCGGCAAAGATGATACAAGTATGGGTTATAAAACACACAATCGTGTTTTTAATATACATATATTTACGTAATAAAGGGCGAAAAACTGTTATACTGATACACCAGAGAAAGAAGAGATAAGAAAAGAGCATGAAGCAAAATTAAAACGGACCAAAGTTAAGCAAGTTAAGAAAAGGGTAAAAGAAGAAAAAGGTAAAAGAGAAGTTTCAAAAGGAGAAAGAAGAAATACTAAGCAGGAATTGTCATCTAAAGCATCAGAAGAGGAATGAATCTTTTAGAAGTATTAAAATCTTGAAGAATGATCAATGTTGTCATGTGGTGCCATAATTATTAATATATTTAGTATTAATGATAAATAAAACATGTTTCATTAGTCTTAATTGTATTATTTGTATGTGTTTCAACTGATCCCAATCGCTGTTTCAACCGCCCCTGGCATGGGTACGATTGAAACAAATTATTGTTTTTTTTAAATTTCATATATTTCTAAAGATAGTTATCCGAATACTATAATGATACTGTTATATCGTACCTAAAACTTCAAATTTGAATTTCACGCATCATTATCGTCAGTTGGTTCGTAAACAACAACATTATAAACGATACAAGCTAAATTGTTTCAACCGTACCCAGTCTACCCCTAGTCATGAGGAGGAAAATAAAGTGCATACTAAATTAGCGCTCACGTTTTTGTCTTCCCGACTGTGACCGATCGTACTCATCAGGAGTAAAAATACCATATACCGATAGTGCTATACTAAATAAATCAAGTTATATTTGAAGATCCTGATATACATAAGTCGCAACTTAGGTGGTTAACAATTGACATAATATGTTGAGTAGCAACTTACATTTTGAGTCGCTCCTGCAGCACCTGCATCAATTTCTTTGAGGAGGGAGTCTGCAAGTTGATGGAGCGTATCAAGGTACTCTTCGGAGTCGAGGTGAGCGAGGATGTCTGCGAGAGGAGACACATCGCCAGCAGCAGGCGCGCCACGCGGATCGCCGCCGATTGCCCCTCCTTCTGCTGAGGAGTAGACTCCGCTGGTCTCTGGGCATCCGGGACGGTCCGCGTCGCGGCCTCGCTGCGTAGCGCCGTGTTCTCGCTTAATAATCGCTCATTCAACGCCTTCAAGCTCTCGATTTCACTAATCAACTTGTCATTTATGTCTTTGAAGTGCTTGATTTGAATTTCCATTTCATCCATTTTAGCCTTCTTCCTGTCGCGTGAGGTTTGTGCTGCTACACGATTTTTTAATTTCCTGTTGGTAGAAAAAGCAGAGTTAAATTTACTGCTGGCCGTAAATGCATATTCCTTTTTATAAGATACATCTCTGAATTCGTTGCTGTTAAAGATTTTTTCAGTTAGCAATTGGTATTTATAGTTCAACGTAATTATTTTGTTGTTTTTATTTAAAATTCAGATAAAATACGAAATATCGCATTAATGTATAATAAAGAGAGATAAGCACCTGAACGAAACAACGTAAGATATTCGAGAACCGGTGGAATATTCTAGTAGGTGGCATTTATTGCATCATTTACGTTCTTATGAAGTATAATTGGAACAATTAGATATTATAAAACCAAACGCCAAATTTTTTGTTTTTTACACATAGAATTGCGGACATTAAAATATTATAATACAATTCGAGTTAAAGTGATAATGGGCGTTAATAGAAAGTGCCAAAACGATAGGTAGCGTAGGTAACTGTTCATAGCGGCATCATAGTTCAATATACGATGGTTAGCTCAACTCTGTCTATGGTTGACAATCACAATTTACACTTCAGGGATGAATGAACTTTACGCTTGTTTAGTTTATGATGGAATAGGACTTGAATGTTTGACAAAGATAATACTGAATTGGTGACAAATAACCTAAAAATACACGACACGCAAGCAACGCTTAAGATAAATGAAAATAGAACTCACTTTCTTTGCATTTTTTCCTCCCATGTTAGGTGGTCAAGTCGCCGCTTCCGTGACGGAGCCGGCGACGGGACGTCGACCATCACTTTGGAGTCTTCGTCTTCCACCAGGTAGTTGTTCGGCACTGTTATTATAATCGGAGCACTCATCTTGCCGTTTATAAACACTCCGCACTTAGAAAACAAACAATTAATGTTTTTTTATCATACTATCTTGATTTTTCTAAGATTTTCGCTAGACTTGTTTTAAACGATAGTCTTCCGCGCGTATACTATATGCGATTGCGTCGTTCATATTCGACCTCAAGATGAATAATAAAATAAGTTGTAGGGGACCCTGTACTGTGTATGTGGTGTTTTCTGATTGGTCGGTATTATCAGTAGCTAGCTACGTCATTTACTGCTTTCGTGGTAGAAAGAGATAGATAAAATGATACTTCATGTCAAAAAGGGACAGTTGATATTAGCTCACAACCGCACACGTTTGTGAGCTCTGTCTACGTTTACAATAAAAATCGATGAAACAGCGCGATGAGCAAGAATGAGAAAGTATGATGTTATTACCCGGTAAGAGCAATTATAAATATAACAATCAATACTTATTATAACCACAACTGCACGATTCCTTTTCATAATTTATTTTCAAGGCCTTGTATCGACACAAGTGGCCTTAAAAACATAACTGAGATTGTATAACTTTCATTTACGAGACACAACAGACGACATTAGTCATCATCATCATCATAGCCTGTAGTCTGATGAAATATTTCTAAAATGCCGATCATCTCGGTGTAGTATTTTTAGTTACCTCAACAATACATTACGTTATGCAATAATTGTAAATTAAATAATTCATTTGCTTTTACTTAAGTCAATGCTCATTTAATAAGTTATGTTTACAAAATATGTATAATTAACATTAGAAGTGTCCAAGGAGTTATTTGAATTAATACCAGCCGCTGAATTTCGCCAGCCCGATGGCATTCATCCCGATCCATTTTTATGGTCAGGTTGGAGACCCAATGGTCTCCAACCTGACTATAAAAATGGATGGTGATCTTCAAGATTCAGATTTACGCTGTCGTCTGCGGTATTTTCAGACTGATATGGCACAGGGACCCTAAAACTACACTTGGTACACTTAAAAATCGCCGTCTCGTGTAGTGAGTGACGAGTGTTAATGGACATCAGTCATCACTTACCATCGGGCATCCTACCTTTACTATTTAAAAACAAATGAATTACATCAGATTTGATTTGTCATCAGAAAGATAATATATTGCATTGTGGTACATAATAAGTAGGTACCTACTCATTAGGCATAGCATTCGGTAAGGAAAAGCAGTTATTGAATAAGCCGATGACAATGTGTGACTTAGCGAGCGACGGCGCGCTGTGGAACCATTACCACACAGGTATAAAGTCAATGTGTGAATCACACGTGCTATGTGTGTACCGTGCATAGATACATTCGTCCAATTGTGAAGTCAGTGACATGTTTATTACCTATAAAGCGAAATTACCCGTGAATCCGCTAGGGAAGAATGCAAATTATGACCGTTCTGCAGACCATAGAGATGGGATAGGCTGGTATATTTCGGTATTACCGAGTAGGTTAAGTCGTTATTACCGGTCGCCACTGCATTAATATGGTTTATTCAGGTTTTATCCTCGCAGATCTTAAAGTAAGGCCGCGTCACCAGTGACCTGCTCAGCATCGATTGTTTTCTAAGATTTAACAAATAAAAGGAATACCAAACAAGTGGTCGAACCTAGGAATCGAACACAAGATTGCAGACTGCGGTTCACTGCCACTAGAGCAATGAATTGAACAAAACATTTCATTACCCATGTTTTAAAAATAGTTTTAATAAATAATTCCAAATTGTTTATGACTACCAGACATTATCCCAGGTCGAACAGTATTAACCTTCTATTGAACTTTCTTCATTTCTTTTTATTCTTGTTTTAAGGCAAAAACAAAATATATTTGTTTTTATATAACTAAACACTTCATGAGTGTAACGAAACGTAATTTTTATGTCATCTGAAGTTGAAATGTCACTGTGAACTAGTGATGGGCGATTCCGAGATGTTATATCAATCGAAAGAATCGGAGTCGTTAAAATAAATAATCGAGTCAACCATCGACTCGCCGTTCTACAAAACAATCGAGATGTTTTTCGATTGTTTCGAGTCAATGGATTTGACCGTTAGTTTTCGATCGTTCGAATCAGTCACCGAGTCTCGCTCGGTTCTTGTTTAATAGTCTGTGCGCTCGGTCACCGAGTCGATTGCATAGATTAGTATTTGGTCGATTGCATGCATCGAGCCGAGGTGCATGTTAGTTAGAGGCGTGCGTAATTTGTGAACTTTAATACATTTACTTACGATTAATTACGATACACTGTTTTATTTTTAACTAGTTTTTTAATTAATTAATATGCCACGAATTTTTAAAAGATCAATAGTATGGGAGTTTTGTTAATAAACAATTAGTAATTATTTATTCGTACGTAAGTTAACTACTTATATTTTATTCACGTCGCGGTATTGATTATTGTTGATTGCTCTTGTTAAAAGAATTATTAGTTTAAATTCGCAATCTCAACGCAAGTCAAGAACTCGCGTCTAAACCATCGAGTAACAACACTCGATTACTCTCGAGTCTCGAATGAACGCGCCGCGCGCCAATCGCATTCGGACTCGAGTCCAAGTTGAAACAATCGAGAACCATCGAGATGTTCGAACAATCGAAACAATCGAATGAAACCTCTCGTCATCGCGCATCGCTACTGTGAACGTCACTCAATTGAAGCGGCCATTGTTGATTTTTGGATAATTTCTGTGGTTATTTTGTCGTTATTGTATAGGACAGCAAAGAATAAAAATTATTGCAATAATATAATTGCTATTTAACTTGAAATGGCATCTACCAGTGCGGACTGTCAGTCCAACATTGCTCAGAAGACATGGGTGATGGCGAATAACATAGAAACCGTCTCTAGTGTAGACGATATTTACAGATACGACAAGAAGCAACAACAAGATATCCTCGCTGCTAAACCATGGGAGAAGGAGTAAGTTTCCGCAGATTCCTCACTAAAATGTTAAAAACAAAATGCAGCAGTTTTATTTTACATAAAATATATCTGTTTCAGTCCACATTTCTTCAAAGATATCAAGATTTCTGCATTAGCTTTGTTGAAAATGGTAATGCACGCGCGTTCTGGAGGAACTTTGGAAGTAATGGGACTGTTGTTAGGTAAGATTATGTAAAAGGATGAAAAGTGATTTCTCTAAGTGGCCTAAACAGAACAGCTGAACATCTTCATTAACATTTTCATTAATACACACCCAAAACAACAAGAAAACATATTGTTTTTCTTAAAAGTTCAACCTTTTTTATAGTACTTTTTTTACAGGTAAAGTGGATGCGAACACAATGCTTGTGATGGATTCCTTTGCTTTGCCAGTAGAAGGTACAGAGACTCGGGTGAATGCACAAGCACAGGCGTATGAATACATGACAGCATATATTGAGGCTGCCAAACAGGTAAGATATTATTAAAGATTTTGTTTTACAGAATATTTATATTGCCATAACAATTTGGTTTGCTGCAATATAAACAAAGACATGTATTAGCTGCAGTACTCATTGTGTTCTAAAAATCAAAACGTGTGTGTAATTGACATAGTAAAATGACATATTCTTATAAAAAAATTAACCTTTATAATTTATTTTCAGGTTGGCCGTCATGAAAATGCCATTGGATGGTACCACAGTCACCCTGGCTATGGGTGTTGGTTATCAGGTATTGATGTCTCCACACAGATGCTCAACCAGAACTTCCAAGAGCCATTTGTGGCTATTGTCATTGACCCAGTCAGAACTATTTCTGCCGGAAAAGTTTGCCTTGGTGCTTTCAGAACTTATCCTAAGGTTTGTATGAAACAGCAAACAAAATTTGCTAAATTGCCAAAAAATTGTATCTTGATTTTACAGAAACGAAAATAAAATATTGTTGTGATAATTCCAGGGCTACAAACCGGCAAATGAAGAGCCATCTGAATACCAGACAATTCCTCTGAACAAAATTGAAGACTTTGGTGTGCATTGCAAGCAGTACTACTCATTAGAAGTGTCTTACTTCAAATCATCATTGGACAGGAGGCTGCTTGACTCACTGTGGAACAAATACTGGGTGAACACACTCAGCAGCTCCAGTTTGATCACAAATGCTGAATACACAGCCGGACAGATATTTGACTTGTCGGATAAGTTGGAGCAAAGTGAGGTTTGTTTAGGTAAGTAAGGTGCTTTAGTATTCAGATCAATCTGTTCTCTCATTTTATAGACCGTTTAAGTAACATACAACTATGGTGATATTTCATGGGTGGATTGATAGATATTTGTTTTAACTGTTGTATTTTGTACTGAAAGAAATAAAGTACCCTGTTTTAATTTTAATAATGCAATATACAACACAGGTTGTGTTGACTGTCTGCCTCGGTGGTGCAGTTGTACTACAATATGATTACAACACCATGGTTTTGGGTATTCTTTGTTTGAGTCAATAGCTCAAAATGACTAGACCGTTAAACCCTTACAATTTCCTGGCCCTGTAGGTCGCTAGAGTTATAGCAGCCTCAGTAGCCCAATTATGTCTCTTCTTGTGCAGGTGGTAGAACACGGTGGGCACATCAGTAAGTGTGACAGATTTTATTCTGGGGCTCTACAGTCACAATGTTGTTTGACATTGACATTGTTTTGGGTATGAATCCTGGTTTGGGCAGTGATATTGGTTTTTTTTTGATAATTTTTCTGTTCTTTATCAACCTGGAGTAAGGAATTTGTGCCAGATATGGCGAGAAGCTCACTCGCTACCAAATTGTGGTACAGAACACATAAGGTAAAAGTGAGTGTAGCACCTTTGCCTACCCCTTCTGGATAATATATGTACATACATACATAAACTCACGCCTTTATCCCCGAAGGGGTAGGCAGAGTCGCCACAAGGACGCCCACATTTCGCCTCGCATGTTCGGTCCCACGATGTGATAAGGGGCGAGCCTATCGCCATATCGGGCATAAATTCCTGACTCCGGGCTGATTATGAATAGAAAAATCCAATATCACTTTGCCCGACCCAGGAATCGAACCCGAGACCTCAGCTTTGTAACCGTACCGTAATACAACTACGCCACCGAGGCAGTCTGGATAATATGCGTGATGTTAATGTATTTATGTAGTTATTATTGACTAGTTTTAATTTTCTTGTACTTTTTGTAGGCCGCGGCGGGTTCATAGTCGCCGGGACAGATCCCCATGAGAAGCGTACTGAAGACAAGCTCGGCAAAGCTACAAAGGACGCTTGTAAGACGACTATAGAAGTGATTCATGGTCTCATGGCTCAGATGATTAAGGACCGTCTTTTCAACAGCGTCAGCGGCCGCCCCGCAGCGCCCACTCCTATGATCGAATAACTCATTAGCCTCAATGTAATTTCCCTGTAAGTTATACATAAATAAATGATTTTGAAATGTAATTGTCTTTTAAATTAATTATCATCACAAATTGTCATTTACTGAATATAAAAAATAATCATAATACACCATTGACATATATTCTACCGATAGACAAGACATGTCATAGAAATTATTTGTCCCCATCATAGATGTAGTATAACATAGATCGGCAATGTATCATTTTGAGTGAAACCAAAACGAGAATATAATAGTGTGCGTGAAGTTTGCATGTGTGCGTGACAGATAATGCTGCGCCATGCACTGTCGATACTATCATATCGATATACCTTACGGCCCAACCAATAAAATTAAATTTTGTGAGACATTTCATGGTATTTTAACAGAAAAATAATGATTGTGTTTATTTCAACACAGATACGTAAACACAAGTAAATAAAGATAAATCGTCATATTTGAGAATAATTTTATTTGACAAGTTTTGTAAAGCATTTCTTATAGTAATATCTAATGTTCTATTGTTTTATTAGAATGACAGCCTCCGTGGCACAGTTAATTTGAAACCGGCTCAGAAATGGTAAATTACGCACACGAAATATTAATTAATATTTAGCAAATATCAATAGTGAATAAATAAAGTGAAGTAATAACTGTTATTATAGAATTGATGTTATACTACGAGATTATAAAATGAAGTGAAACCTCTATGGTCATTGACTATTTTTATCGACATAATATTATTGATCGAAACTGTCAATCAATCTCTAGCAAATGTTGGTTGAAATTATTATAAATTCACGTATATGATATCATTTTTTATAGGCAATGGATGCTTTTTATGCATTTAAATAATGAATAAGGACATTCTGTTCTACCGATATACATACAAGGTTTGTCTTACAAATCTACAATATTATCACTAAACAACATTGAAAAAAGTGATACGATCTTATGAAAAACTATGATTATTCGGGTTTTTACACTAAAATCAATCACATCCAGGCACTGGACAATTCACCATGATAAATTACATTTAATAAAAGTAGCTTAGTACTGAAATATTAAATAAATCAAGAAAATAAGCGAAATATGTCGTTCGCTTAAATGACATATTTTCACACAAATCACTAAAGTTAGCTCTCCGTGTAAACGCATGGTCGCATCATGCATCTCGCTTTAATGTATGATTTGAATCATTCTATCTCTTTCACATTGCCGATCTATGTTATGCTACATCTATGGGGACCATAGATTGCTAAATATTAATTAATATTTAGTGTGCGTAATTTACCATTTCTGAGCCGGTTTCAAATTAACTGTGCCACGGAGGCTGTCATTCTAATAAAACAATAGAACATTAGATATTACTATAAGAAATGCTTTACAAAACTTGTCAAATAAAATTATTCTCAAATATGACGATTTATCTTTATTTACTTGTGTTTACGTATCTGTGTTGAAATAAACACAATCATTATTTTTCTGTTAAAATACCATAAAATGTCTCATATATATCTATAAAATTTAATTTTATTGGTTGGCCGTAAGGTATATCGATATGATAGTATCGACAGTGCATGGCGCAGCATTATCTGTCACGCACACATGCAAACTTCACGCACACTATCATATTCTCGTTTTGGTTTCACTCAAAATGATACATTGCCGATCTATGTTATACTACATCTATGTTTGTCCCAGCTCAATAGCGACATCTACTTTATTGACTTGATATCATACAAATTATGGCCAAAGAAAAACGTGTCACGAATAGATAAGACAATTCATATTAATCGTAACTCTTCGTTATATGATGTCTACATATTAATACCGACAACTAAAATATAATATAAAATAATAGTTTCTTTTACATAAAATAATATGGTTTCTTTTATTTACCGGATTTATAAACATGGCGCCTGGTGAGCACATTATTTATTATTAATAATCTGAAGGTAACCACGTTTCTTCGCCGCGATTCTTCTGAACAAATTTGATCCACAATTCTCTTGTTTCACGACATGGCCGAGGAAACCTTTTAATTTAAATAATAATAAAAATATTAATTTAAATGCTTTTAATTTTTTATCTTATATAAATACTTCAGTATCCGTTACAAATCTGCGTCGATATTGTCGACTCTGCGCATACAAATACTCGTTAGTCTTTGACATGCATGGCCGCCCGTCATCAACCGCTGCCACATGTCACAATTGTTGATATTAAATTAGATTAAATGTGTTTTTAATATAATAAGTTAAACTCACTGGTGAAAAGTCACACCTTGACTTTTACTTATGTTTTTGGAATTGTTCGAGCAGTATTTTAATGCACACGACGGCATTTTGTCGAATAAAACTTCGCACTGATACGTGTCTAGTTCTAGCAAGCGCTTGACATAGACTAAATGAGTTGGAGCGCCTGGACTCCAACTCGTGTTACAAACTATTTGCTTGAGGTGTCTTCTCTAGTACGTAGTACATTATAACTCAATGTAATACACACACTATTGAAGTTATACTCTTTTTGGCACGTTTGGAAATAAATACGAGACTATAATTTTTCCGATGCACACCACGCACACCCACAGCCCAAAAGCGACACGTTGAAGTTAGCTGATATTTGGTTTTAAGCTACCCTCAGTTCCGAATATAACTGCAATAGGATGATAAACATACGGCTTCGTATCAGTTATAAAATATCAATGGGGAGGGTGCTTTAATAAATGAACTTCATCTTTTTACTCTGTTAAATACGTACAATATTGCGCGACATAATATTTGCTTTTAAATACTTGCCTGTGATACTTGCTACAAACTTGCACGGCATCATACTGTGCTCGTTGCGTACTATGTGAAAAAGTAAAAGTGATATTTATCTTAGAAAGAAGTTTACGTTCTTACATGTTTACATAAGTATACACACGTATTTTTTATTTTTGTTTTACATTTAGCAATGTTAAAATATTAAATTATGGTTAGTTTGTTACCATTTATAGAGAGACTTGTAAATAGCACAAGTATCAAAATATGTAAAATGTATCAGAAAGTGAAAATCTAGTTAGCAATCCAATGAGGAAATTTGAATTTGGAGTTATATGTAGAAATGAAACAAACAAATCGATTATATAAACATTCTCAAATATTTATTAACCAATTTACATAAAATCATTATAATTGTTATGTACATCTTTCACACAGCTTTAGTTATACACAAAATCATAACATCTCACAATGTGGAGGGCCTTCTATTTAATCAGATATAGTAAAACGAAGCACCAAATCACGATATATATATATTTTGCTAAGCTCTTTACATAATGTAAATTAATATGCTCCCGGTGACGAGTAGTGCGTTTCCTATCCGTGGATGGTTTAAAATTCAATTACATCTACGTTTAAATACGCCATTGTTATTCCATTACAACGTGCTGTTTAAACCTCTAACATAAATAGGATAAAAATAAAATACATAAAACTAATTTCTAATTGTTAAAAATTATCGAAAATCGGGGAATAGAATATTATAATTCACATTTATATATCTACTTCGTCAAGACGTGAATATTTACATGGTCGTCAAGTATAAAACCGCGAACTGGCTCCAAACGGCAGTTCTAATCGTAATCTAGTTGTATGAAGCGAGCAAACAATCGTACACAAATAACTACTCTTAACAAAATGCATAGGGAATAATCTACGGACAATCTAGATTCACAATAACTTTTACTTTCCGACAAACGAACTGAATGACGCGTTGACGAGACGCGGCCGAGCGAAATGTACCAATTATTGACCCATTGTCTACGTTTACCACAACCTGCGACCTGCAATACTCTTCTGCATTTTAATGACGTAACAGCATGCTTGCCAATTATAGATTTTTGTTAGGGCCAGTAGAAATGTACATTTAAATAAATCGTTAAGTGAGAAAATATTTTCTATAGGCGTAAAAAATATTTAAACGAGGGCCCGTGGGATTCAATTGTTATCCCAGGTTAAGGCGTCCATATTAGCTACCTTGTAGACAAGAGAAAATTTTCAATGATTATAGTTACGTCATTATGTAAGAAGTTATTACACGACAGCGCTCGGTCGCGTGCCGTCGGTGAGTAATCTCGCAGCCCGCTAGTACACTAAGTGCTTATCACAAAGATATTATCATAATAGTGATTTCATATATTAATTAAGTACATCCCATACAGCCCTCCTTCACAATAACTTACAATATACCCTTATGTTACAGTTTCACAATCTCAATTTTTATGTACAATGCGAACGGCCAAGAAACTTTTTTCCATATTACAAAATATTGCTAAGGGTTCGATATTCGCTAGGGAATGTTAGGGACAGTGCTCGTAGCTGTATGGTGAACAAGCTATTCACTTTTAATGCACAATGTGGCCTATTTGGGACAAATTGAGTCCAGTTATGTCCTGGCCAAAATTATTATTCTGGCCACGAAGTAGAAACTCCATTCTGGTTTGTTTTATAATTCCAAACATCCATTGTATTTATGTTGAGAACTCAAGAACTATACTTAAATAACAATTACAATTTCACATGCGAACCGTTTTAAAATGACTATAATAAAATGTATATAGAAAACTTATTTATGTTTATTATAATTGAAAAATAACGTGAAAATATGTGTATATCTATTGTTTTTACATAAATAATAAGTTTAGTACACGTTTTTACCACATAAAATTGTATTGTTTTAAAATATATATCGTATAATATAATCTTTTAAAATAATTGGCATAAGAATGATTGATTAGTCATTCACACTGGTATTAAAGATGGTTTTTGAGATTGTAATAATACTGACACAATGGCCAAAGGAATAGAAAAATAAATTGACAGAACACCAATGTTTTTGGTATTTTACAAAAAGATTCAGAAAGCTAGCAACAGGATTCAGTTTTATCTAACAGCATTTTGCAAATTACTTCAGTTATAGAAATGTGTTTATAAAAGTATTTTTTCTATCCCTCCGGCCAGCCGACGTGTGTGGAACCGATCGCGTGTACTTGGGCCCTACAATCAGACTGAACGATCATTAACATCTAAACACCAAACAACGTGGAATGTCTCAAGAATCTCTATAAAACAAACATTTATCTACAAGCCGTGTCATCTCTACAGTGATGGCTACAGGATTTTATTTAGGTCGAATATAGATGTTCTGTGGTCAGTCTTTAACGAGAAAGAAATTAGAAAACAGTTACGCCATCATTGCATTAGAGATGTGCCAATTTTGATTGATCATCGATTACTACAGACAACTTTATATTGCCAGCCTGGCGCCATTCGTTGAGAGCCGGCTGTGAAGCGATAGGACGCGGTTTCAATAATTATTTATTTCGGGTCTGGTTGTTGGGAGCCCAGAAATTTTCAGTTTCTGATACCCATGGTATATGACTTACTGTGGGATCACGAATATATGTGTGATTAAATAATTTATTTATTATCATTTTCAAATTTCTGAGCAATGAAATTGTCCAGAAATCGATGATCAATAAAATCCCTCGCATTTGACAAGTATAAAAGAGCGTGTTATCGCCGGTGTCCGGCGCGGGGTGGCGCGGGGTGGCGCTAGTGCGGGGGTGGCTAGAGACAGTAGCCGGGCGGGCTGGCCACTCGTCAGTTGAACAGGTCGGGCGGGAAACTGTTCACTTCCGTCTGCTCCAGTACGGGCGTGCCGTCCACGTTGTATGATACTCGTATCCGTAGCCGAAGCGGGGTCTGAAAGTACATAATATTTTATTATTATATCTGGAAATACATACCATATTAGCGTGAGACAGCCTCCGTAGCGCAGTTGGTTAGACGCCGCCTGTGAAACGAGAGGCCCCGGGTTCGATCCCCGCACCGAGACAAATATTTGTGAGAATCACAAGTATTTGTTTCGGGTCTGGGTGTTTGTGAGACCGAAAAGTCTCTCGTAGTTCCTGATACCCACGACATAAGACTCCATCTTAGTGTGGGGTCAGGACTATGTATGTGACTGTTGGGTGTATTTATATTTATTTTTTATTATTAATCATCGCTTATACATCCTCAGTTGAGTAAAGAATGAATGAATTCCACTAAAATCTATAGTTTGATAAAAAGGGGTTAGTTCACAATCTCCCATGCCTACCTATTGCAGACAAAATAACATTTTATTAAAACTGTAATTATTGTTCTGTCACGGCTAGTTTGTAATAATTATAGTCTATCTAAACTAACAGGTTCCATTTGACGTTTCATACTTTTAACGTAAATAACTTTGTGCAGACGTAACCCACACAATTTCAATAATACTTTCCGTAAATCCATGGAATTATGAAGCTATTCTTATTTTATCACTAGACTTACAATCCATAATCACTAAATTTAAACTAGAATCCTTTAAATAAAGCAAAATAACCATTTTAAACAACATATTTTTTTTCTAGACGTCATTACAAAGTCACCTCGTTAGGTCTTTTACCGGTAGAGTCGAGACTATTCAAATGCATTTGTATACGCATAATCGGTAAAAATAATTAAATAATCGAGCAGATATAAAACAGTTGTGTTTTAATTTTTAAAAATACTGAACTTGCAGCTAATAATAGGTATGCTGTCAACGAACATACATCAATAAATAATGTAATAATAATATTAATATAAATTAATTTATTATTAAATAATAGATTTGGATATTACAATGGAAATGAAGGCAGTATTGTAGGATACGACACACATAGTGAGGAGGTTCCTCACTTTGGAGTATATGTATTGTATTGTATGTATGTATCATGTGTTCATAAGCATGTGCGTGATGTGGACTGGACTCAAAAAGTGTCTGCACCCGGGTGAAGCCAGGCCGGGCCGCTAGTAATAGATAAATCACTCCTTTTGTTCCTAAATAGTAAAGTGACTTATGCAATTGTTGATGTCTCATTAGAATAAAAATGTTCATGAAGAAATAAACGAAATGATGTAAACTGAAAATATAAACTGTAATCGATTAAGAAATACAAGCAAATATTATCGATATCTCTATATAATCGGATATTGTAAGAACCGATTTATTTGACAGCATCCCTATTTCCCAATGTCAAATGGAACTTTTTAGTTTAGATAGGGTATAGAAGGTCAATAAAAACTGGCCTAACTTAGCTAAAGATCCCGTAATTGCGGTTGTTTCTTCCTGCATAATAGGACATATTGAAAATGTAAAAAAAATAGTAAGTGTAGTATACCCTGGATGGATTGGTGATTTTCAAAACTTGCGTGATTTCTCCTTGCGGCGACAACACGGTTCCAGAAGGCGACATCATGTCCAACTGGAATGTCTGAGAAAACGATACAAATGTGATTATGATACTTTTAAGATTCACTACTTAATACTTATAAGTTAAATTGTGAGTTACTAAGATTGCAGCTATATTCTTGTACACTCTGTAAAAGACGGGCTTCCATTGAAGTTTAAAAAATCACTGTATGGAGAATGTCTTGATAATGGCGTGACTGCTGGCTACTTTTATGCCCAAGTTGAAGTTCCCAGTGCTCCAGCTTATTATTTTATTTATTTATTTTTTATTTTTATCAAAAGTCTACCTACAATTGTTACAATGATGCTTGTACTAAAAATATAAAACAAAATATTCTTAACTAATTGCACAATTACTGACAGGTAAACATAACAAATACTTAAAAAAAAAAAAAACACAACCATCAACTTAAACTAAGCATAAAAAAACAACAACTTTACTTATACTTAAAAACTAAATAGAACTACTGTATGTAACCTGATATTGCATCCAACATATGTTTTCTAAAACTGTGTAATGACATCATGACATTATTATTATGTCATAATCTACGAATAAATTTTGATATTGAAAGGTAATGATGATGATCGCCCATGTTTACTTTTTCTTTTTAAACATTTATTATCTTAATTAAATTGATAATTTGAGTACGACCTTGTTTTTACAGTTATTTTGCTAGTTTTGTACCTTTTTTTCATTATGGCAGTAAAACCCTATTGTTATTTGTAATTTGTGAATAGCGTTTAAGATTATACATATATATTTTTTAAGTTTTACTTATAATCATCTTATTTATTTGTATAATCGTGTGTTACTCCAATAAATTAAATAGTAAAATAGAAAGAGTAATGTCCGTATGTACCCTGGGCACGGCGGCCTGGAACAGGAAGTCTGTGAGCAGTGTGTCGGCGGTGGCGCGCACGGTGAGCGTGGCGGAGTCGCCGCCGCGCTGCAGGCACAGCACCACGCGCACGCCGTTCTTGTCCAGCGCCGTTATTGATGGTAAGTCTGGAATGCAACCACATTTTATATTATATTCATATTGGCTTTTTGAAAACGTCACAATTAGGTAGATTCGATCTTAGTGTGGGGTCAAGTCTATGTATATGACTAAGTACACCCTTATTTATTTAGGTTTGTCGACATTAATCCTTATTTAATATTATAAATGCGAAAGTAACTCTGTCTGTCTGACTGTTTGTTTGCTACTATTTGACGTCTAAACCACAGAACCGATTTTAATGAAATTTGATACAGTTATCGATTACACCTCGGGAAAGGACATAGATTACTTTTTTGTCAATTAAAGGCTTGAAGGAGTTGAAATGAGGGATGAAAGTTTGTGTGGAAAATTCTAAGTCATTGAAGTTACAGGTGTCAAACTTGGCACTTTCAAAAATAAAAAAAACTGCGTACTTTATTTTCTTTCAATTAACCCTAACGGGTTTAAAACCCTTAGGTTGACATTTTAAATGAAAAATAGAAACCGCTGAAGTTATTTTTCTTTACATTATAACCAACATGGACTATGCCAATGAGGTAGCAAATATTCGGTTTAATCTTAAGGTAAGTGTAATTGTTGTGAATAGTAGTGTGTACCGTGTGGAGCGGGCGCGGGCGGCGGCGGTGCGTCTCCGCCCAGCAGTCCGTCCAGCAGCAGCGCGGGGTGTGCGGGGTGCGGCGCGGGGTGCGCGGGGTGCGGCGCGGGGTGCGCGGGGTGCGCGGGGGGCGGGGCAGGAGCGCTGCCCACTGACAGCTCCAGGTCGCTCAGCAGATCCAAGATGTCCTGATATTATAGATAATTAATCATGGATACTGCTCAGATTTACTAATGTTTAAAAAAGTCATCACCGTTTAATCATAGACTCTTCTGAAATTTACTAGTCTGACAGGTATAGAAATAAATATAGCTATAGAAATATTATAGCACATATGATAGAAATAGCTTTGATATTTTTATCTGGTAAGAAATTACTTTGTTTGTTACATTTCGTAAGTTTTGACTGTGTAAGAATTTTAATTCTCTGATTTTTTATTGTTAATATTTTAAGCAATAAATGTGTAAAATGCCAAACAATAAATTCCACACACCAGCCAACACAATGTCTTTCGTTCGACTATAATACCAACAGACAAGCTAAGCTTCAGGAAGTCTTTTGGGAAATGCCTTTCAACAGTGGACTTCCTGTGCCTGATGATGATGATGATAAACGATGAAAGAGTAAGTAATATTGTAAAGAACTCACGTTGCTAGTGTTGTTGTTGGTGGCTGGTTGCGGCGGCTTGTGCTCCACGTCGCCGTTGGTGAGCGGGTCCGACCCGTTGATCAGGTCCAGCAAAGCATCCTGACAAAATTTTACTTATTCAAAAATATACATTAACACACAGGTGCTGCCTAATATCTGATGAAAATGTATTTTTCACTGAATTGTCAGATGCACAATTTGTCATGTTTATACCAGCAGTTAGTGTTTATCTGTATGATATTGAATAAAGTACATAAAGGATATAAACAGATAATTGATTTAAGAAACAACCACTTTTCCCATGCAATCCATTTGTTTTGTATTGCATGCTCTGGTTAGAAAATGTAGGATGCGCTAGGTTAAGTTCACGGGTCCATAGTGAGACATTTTGTGGAAATAAAATATTTGGTATGATTAATTTTATTAAACGCCAACCCGCACTAGGCCAGCGTGGTGGACTATATGGCCTAACCACTCTCAACCGATTCTCTCGATTGTAGAGTAGGCCCGTGCCCTGCAGTGGGACGTATATGGGCTGATATAGAATTTTATTAACGAGCGGTATTTGCTCGTATATTTCTATTATATGCAAGCTTGAACTACACTTCAACTACTGCGTGTTTCAATACGTTCAGAATATAGCAGTAAGGACATGATATTTTTTTCATAGTATTACTAGTTTTTCAGCTGCTAAGTGTATGATAATGTTGATGGTACCTGTTCAGGTTTGTGCACGGGCGTGGTGTCGGCGGCTCGCAGGGTGTGGTGCGCGTCGGGCGGGGGCTCGAGCGCCGGCATGCGCTCCAGCAGCGCCGGCCGCAGGTGCGCGTGTTGCCTGCCACGTAGAGGGAATTACTGCCGGCTCATATACGGGTATATTTAGGAATTATTTTCATTACAGTATTGACCCATAAAAACTCATTAAATTTTAATGCTCAGTGTCATATTGGCTTATATACAATATGGTACTATGATTTTTATATTACTCTACAAACTTACACTTATATACAAACATGTTACAAACTTTATACCTATATACTTTGGTACCTATCCACACTCCTACATTTCGCTGAATATATTGTTATTAAGTGATTGCTCTATCATTAGCCATACCTGTATAGCTGGGACAACTCCACTCCTCTCTGTTGCAGCTCAATGTGAATGTGAGATCCAAATGTGTCGATGATTACTCGGATTTTGCTGAAAAATAATATGAATAATTTAAAAAGTAAATTCTTATAGTTTCATGTAATCTATTTAACCCACATCAGCTTCAATTTATTTCTGTAATATATAAAATTTACTGCATATTCAAGCATTAATAAAGTGTTGGTGACTTGTTGGTTAAGGACCAGATGCGGCTGCCAACACGTTCACAGTGGTTGCGGGTTTAAATCCCAGGGCACACATGTCACATTTCGGTGCCATGTGCATATTGATAGTCAATCACCATGCACTATAACGGTGAAAGTAAATATCGTAAAGACACTTCGTTACCATAGCAATTTGCAAGACTTTCTATGGTATGTAAAGTCCGCCGACCCGCATTAGGCCAGTGCGGTGGTCTATATGGCCTAACCACTCTCAATCGTACTGTCAATTGTAGAGGAGATTCATTCCCTGCAGTGGGACGTATATGTGCGGATATAGATACAGATATAATATGCTGTACTGACTCCTGGCTGGGCTGCGTGGTGAACCTGGTGGAGAGCTTGGCTAACGACAGCAACAGGTACTCTTTGCTGGTGATGGACAGCTGCGTGGACCACAGCAGTTTCTGGTAAATGTCGATCACATACTCCTCGGATGGACGGGTGAAGTCGTCTGCGAATGTTATTTTATAATTATGTATGAGTAAATACATGCAGCACTTACTTTGAAGCTTTGGTAATCACCAAATTCTCGAAAAATACATTTAATTGGTGTTAGAAAATGACTAACAAAGACTATACATATTTCCTTAATATAAGTCAGAAATAAGACCCAGTAATATTCCAATATAGCAATAATAAATATTTAAACTGACCTACGCCGTCTTCGTCAACCATGGATATGGCGTTGCTCGCCTCAGACACTAGTAAATCTCCGTATTCGCCGATAGTCCATGCAGCCACCTGTAAAACAACAATTAATATAGTTACTGCGCTACGGAGGCTGTTAAAACCTCTTCCCTCCACCCTTCTATTCTGATAAGCCAGCAACGCACGACAGCCTCCGTGGCACAGTTGTTTAGAGGCCGCCTGTGAAACGAGAGGCCTCGGGTTCGATCCCCGCACCGAAACAAATATTTACGTGATCCACAGGTATTTGTTTCGGGTCTGGGTGTTTGTGAGACCGAAAAGTCTCTCGTAGCTTCTGATACCCACGACACAAGACTCGATCTTAGTGTGGGGTCAGGACTATGTATGTGACTGTTGGGTGTATTTATTCATTTATATTTATTTATTTATCTATACTCCACAACCTGAAGAAGTTCATGGACAGCGGTAACCGCATTATTTAATCCTACTGTTTGCTCCTTTGCTGGGCCTACAATAATGAATGTTACCTGCAGCAGCGGTTGCTTCTCGGTGGAGTCCCCGGAGAGGGCGGAGCGTTCCAGAGATGTCCAGAGTCTCATGGCGGCGTAGGCTTGTCTCTCAGGCGCGGCGCAGGACACGATCTGGATGGTGCTGGACACCGTGTCGTCACGCAGATAGTTACCCGCCTGTGTACATACATACATGGGTCAAATTAACATTAATATACCCTACTGCCCTATTTATCGATTGTAACTTCTGGATTTTGAATTTAATATTTTTCCGGTGACCTCAGGGAAATATTACCTATAATTTGTGCCCGATATGGCGATAGGCTCGCCCCCTATCACATCAAGGGACGGAACATACAAGGCGAAATGTGGATGTCCTGAAAGCACCTCTGCCTATCCCTCTGGGGCGTGAGTTTATGTATGTATATTAGCTATATATTTGAAAGATGTGTGGCATTAAATCTTTACCATTTTTTCCATGTTATGCGGAGATATTGTTACATCTACTCTATACATTATAATATGGAATAATTTAATTCTGAAGTGGTTTATAGCTTCAAGATGTTTTTATACCTTTTCCCGTAATGACGAGATGATTAGAGGATTCATGTTTTTTGTTTTTTTTTTCATATCTTATTATTCTTAGGTACTTTAATGTAATTATAATTGTTTTTAGTTTTCTATTTTATTTCTTTATTGTACAAACTATATATGTTTGTACAATAAATAAATAAAATAAATAAATATTACTGTTTTTATTCTATTTATCACATTATGTCTGTAAATTCATCCCATGGTTGTCTGTAAGACATTGCCTTTGAGCGATAAGTACCGCCAAAAATACTTTTTATGTATGTGAGTTTCTTTTTATTTGCATTTCGTTGGGTGCAGTGTATATCAATAAATAAATGGTAAGTGAGAAGCGTTGTACCTTGAGCAGTACTCGGAACAGCGTGTCGAGATGCCACTTGTTGGAGGGCGCGTGCCTCTCGGCCGCCAGCACCATGGCGGAGGAGCACGTGGCCTTGAACTCCGCGTCCGATCGCTCCAGGAACGACAGCAGCTCCTTCATCATGCCGCGGATGTTCTGCCCGTTGATCAGCGCGAACGACAACTCCATTGCGCGGCGCCGGATTGACACGTCCGGGTCCTGGAATCGACATCAATTATGTCACCTCAGACGCACCGAATATAATCATTTACAAGTATTGAAAACTGCCTAGAATATTGAATTTGACAGTTTTCAGAGAACGTTATTCAGATACTGGTTTTCCAAAGCTATTTCTTATTTCAACTCGTATCCACCCACTGCTGAGCATAGGCCTCCTTCATATTAATTATAATCTTTCTATCAAAGAAAGTATTGCAATATTTATCTATCGTTGGGTCTTAGTCTGACATTATCTTAGTCAGTCCACCTTCCTTCAATAGTTTGACGATAATTAGCTTTCAATTTCAACCTAATATACTAGTCTCCTAAAAGCCAAGGAATTCGCAACATGTTTGCTTCACAGAGTAAATTCTAATTTATTGAAGGCAACAGCAGAAATTAAACACTGGTATGACCTTTGACTATAATAACAACATGACACAAATTGTTATCTTCCGAAATAGACTTCAGTATCTTAATATGATAATAGCTAATTTATTTAATAACCTAAACATTATTAACAATCTCAATAACACTATACCTTCAAACACTCCAAGATAGTGGTCCGATGCCTCTGCACAGCCGATGTATCAACATGCACGGTCCTCAGCAAAGTATTGAGTGCAACGTATCTGATGTTCTTGTCATTATTCAAGAGGAATCTCCCCAGGATGTTCACAGCTAGCACGCGCAAACTGCTCTCAGACTTGATGTCCATTATAGACAGAACGGTTTCGTACAGAATGGTGTTGCCAACATTCTTGCTGGTTTCTGTGTTGGTGGCCACCTGGGCAAGGATGTCGTTCATCGCTTCTGAGGCTTCCGCGTCGTTCTTGCCCAGTATCCGCAGGAGGCGAAGGATTTTCACCTGCGATGTATAAGTGGGTATGTAGACAAAATTAAAAAAAAAACAGAGTAAACATAGAGCAGATAGTCGATACTGACGACGAGCAGACGGACTGATGGGCGATGGAGAATGAACTAATACATCTAAAATACATCATGTACTGTCATTGATATTTAACTAAAAGCAAAATCATTTTAAATGATTTTATTAAAAATACAGTTAATACCTGCAAGAAGGGGTCCGAGACACCACTGACGTCATGTTCAGGTGAGTATCCCGCCAGTATCAGGTTCTTCAGTATTCTCACCAGATTCGGAACAATCTAGAAACAAACATACATTAGTATGCAAAGTACATATTACACTCGCATCGTATCGCCCAATGCACAGAGACAATTTGCAACAAGCAGAGATAGGAAAAATAAAGAACAAATAAACAATTTTCAAATACCAATATACCAGGCAAGATACATCTAAAATACATCTGGATTCTGATTGAAATACAAATTACAAGGCATGTACACATTAACAACAGCAAATACATAATATGGGACGGGGCGACAATCATTACATAAACTACTGACACCTTTCAATTAGTCATTTCTGTGCTGTATCCAAACAAATGATTTGCTCACATAGTTAGTAACTGTATGGAAATGTATGAACCCAAGTATCGAGTACTTAATGTACTTTTATCAAATATGTTTGATTTCTGCCTATTGGTAGAGGAAAGTTGTGGTCTACCGAAATGTTTTATGTATGATTTCTAAATCCGAAGGCACTGAATTAAAAGAATTTATGGACCCTAATGTACTTTAAAATACAGTTAAACTAAATTGTCAAAGCCATTCAATGTTTAAAGTTTTATCTATTTTACGTGATAAGTACAGCCATAACCATTAAATAAATTGTACTTTTCAAAGTCGTTACAACTTTAAATATAAAAAGGGGATATTTTATTTAAATTCAGTATCTTCAGACTCAAACCCACATAAGTAACTGAATCTCTAACCCAAAAATGAATCTATTATACTAACTCTACATTAATAGAAAATCCTCATCACAGAATTGGAAGATTTTAAGCCCTCAAGAATACTTGCAAAGCCTCGAGTCGTTAAAGCGTTTTCCAAAGGCTTTGCAGTTCCTTATCTACGTAAGGCCGACGACAAACAGCTTATGTACCCATGTATACGTATATAACCAACACAACATTGCATTCATGCTTTATATGTACTCTGTTGACATTGAGCATTATGCATTCCAGTCATAAACTTGCGGCGGCTGGTGTCATACAACGTACATATGGATATATTTATATATGAAATACTAATGTTAAATATAATTGACGTTAGCAATCTTTAACAAATCAAACACACGTTCCTTTTTAAAATTATTTTAAAAGAATGCTAAAAGGTTTGTTTATCACGAACGCGTGCGTAAGTCGTGCGCACGTGTACGTTAATTTAAGGTATAGTCGTAAGTAATGTCAATGTCATCAGACTACATATAGTATATGTCAAAGTGCATGGATCAGCGTATGTGTGTTACCTCGCGCTGCCCGCTCTCCTACGGGACAACACAAACAAATTATATTAATGATTTGTCTTATTTTTTAACAATATAGAAGAGTAATTCATAGTAAATATACTGTGAAGAAATCAACCACCTAATTTTATATGTATGCACATTTGATTATAATATTCTCAATACACATACAATTTATATAATAAAAACATGGCTTTATCATAACACCATTATAACTTGTAAATACAGTTTAAAATAGCTTCAATAAAACAGAGATATTTAAATTTTATCATTTATTCAACCCTTGTTTATGATGAGAAATGTATGAATGAGACAACATCTAAAGAATCTTAAATTGAAAACTTGATTTTTGTAAATAACATATATACGGTTTATGTAATATACAGTGCTCTACGGGTGTTTCCTTTGATTCTAAATACTTAAAGCAAGATAACAAGCTATTTACAATGACATTATCAGTCGTATAAATCAGTAGGGAATTTCCAATATTATTCATAGTTTAAACTTTAAACATATTACTAAGGCCTAATTATTTTCTAATAAAATGGGACACTTGCAATGGATTCGTTTTGGAAAGACATTAAACATATATTACATAATTTGTTTTTTATTGCTAATTCGATTATATAAATTTATGACGTTCCTTTTCGGACAAATTCCGGCGAACAAAGCCGCAAAAACACTTACGTTTGTTATTGTATAAAAACAACTTTATCGGTCGATTAGGTCTTATTGCAATAGTCATATGGCGATAAGCCGTAAAGTTAAAATTAGCTACGAATCATGTATTACATACACCTGTCCTTTTCTGTTACAAAACGCTGTTAAAGTGGTGGAAAGAGACAGAAAGTACATTGATGGGGAATAAAGTCTGTGTTTACACTTTCTTTTGAGTAGATAAATATTATAGGAATAGGTAAACAGGCGACAGTCGCGAATTGTGATGTTTATTGTAATTTATTTACTATTAGACATTCTAGGCACTATTTGACTTAAAGTCAAGATTTCACTTAACTTATATAGTACTCTCTCAAGAGAAATTAAAATGGTGTAGAATTTGTTATGTGCATTTAATTTATTTATTTTCAACAACGAATTCATTCTGCTATGCAATTTCAACCCTACAATAAAAAAAAATAAAGTTCAAATCACTTAACCTATAAAAAATATTGCACATCATAAAAACAAACATCAAAGGTATCATTCTGTCATAAAACTGAACTATTAAAAATTAATTACTATAGAACGGATGCGTATAATTGAGATGTAATATGTGGGCGTGTCCATAAAAGGTATCGGTCGAGAGTGCGTAATGTGGTATCAAATTAATCGCAACTCGTTTAACTACGGTTTAACGACCGATTGCAGTATGCAAGCAATACATTTCTGTTTTATAATGGTTTATCTAGTGAATAGTATTAAAAAACACATTGTTGGAATGGATGCAAATCTGTCGTACTTTAAATTCAATTGAAAATTAAGATTTTGTATGCTCTTCAAAAATTGCAATTAATAGACACATGTATTATGAAACTCGAGTTAGCACAGGCCTGTAGCATAATATTCAAACTGGATTTCGATTAAACCTCAACAGTCACCAGGACGACCTATAGAGCATGCTTGGATAATGCCAGTGATAATTATTATCAGTGATATTTTGGCAGTCATGGTATTTACATGAGTATAACTAATAGTAAAAGTATAGCACATACAATGATACAAGCTTATAATAATACTTTATTATGTCCTGTAACTTGTTTTATCTGATTTGTTGAGCAAAATAAAAATACCGGGTATATCAAGAGCGCGACCGAAAACGAAGCCGGGTGGTAGTTTTGGTGGCTATAGACACAGTGCAACAAAAAATTCGCAAAATATGCGATAGATATTTTTTTACAATTTTTTAAAAATAATAGATTTTAGGTGGTAAATCCTTAGTTTTTGCGAAAATAGTAATTTAAACCCTTACGTATCATTGCGTCTTTAAAAATAAAAAGGTGTACATCATTATTTTGAAAAAAATATGTATTTATCACCCAAATACGACGATAAGACAAAAATTACCAAAAAAAAATTACGATTTATTTTGCGGAATTTTTAGTTGCATTGTGCCTGGTCACTAATACTACCACCTGGCTTCGTTTTCGGTCGCAGTCTTGATATACCCTGTATATTATGGTCATTTAGTAATTTAAGTTGATCTGATCTAGGTAATTGAAACCATCTGGATTTCAAATACACTAAGCAAAGCAGCAATACATTTACATCTATAGTTTGCAGTTGCTCATATCGGAACAAAACAGTTCATGTAAATCGTTTACAAATTACAATGATGCAAATTATGTATGTACTATTGAGGCGCTTAATTTAAATAAGTAAATACCTATTACATTTGTAAATTGATTACACAATACAGTTTATTCTTCACATACCGTTGCAAATTACTATTTGTCAGCTTCAACGAGATTCTACGCAATTCAAACTTTTTCCTTGTTCTAAAGGAAGATTGGACTCACTAAGATGGCGGCTTTTGCAATTTATCAAAGTTTGTTACAAGACTTCTTAAGTACCAATATTGTCTTTGCGACTGGAGTAGTCTTGGAAATGTTTATAACTGAGTCTTATCTTTAAGTATTTTGAATTCAATAGTGGAGTTGTCAAGTTAAAGAGTTGGACATAATAACTTTTAGCATTAATAGCCAATAGCCAACTGGTTCATTGGTAAACTTTTGTAAGGTAGCTTTTATAAAAAATCTAATATGATTATTAGGATCTTTAATGTTGTTAGCGACTAATAAGCCTATTTTAAATGTTCATACAGCTATCGAGGTCAAAAACTTTGAGGTGAACAACGATTAAAATTAAAATTGAAGAATCTTAAATGGTCTTACAGAAACTGAATTAGGAATCTTTTAAAAACATTTTAAAACATTTAATTTCATTTTTTATATTTGTACATTGCAAGTTATGAGTCATGTCATTGTTTTGCACCGTTGCCTTTCACACGTCGTTTAAGTACTTTCAGAATGTTATTGGAAGTCACGATGTATGAAACAAATTTTCTTTAATAAGTGCATCGATGTATGTATTGTTGGCGAAATGTTTAGTATTTTTAATAGGATATTTTACTGAATTACTGGTGGTAGGTCTCTCATATGTAAGAGGCCGCCTGGGTAGGTATGACCGTAATGTCTATTTCTTCCGCCAAACAGCAGTGTAAATGCACTGTTGTGTTGCGGTACGAAGGACATTGTAGTCAGAGTAACTACTGGACATATTGAGACTTAACGTTTTGTCTCAGGATGGCGAGCGCAGTAGAATGCCAAGCAATGCTCGTGGTGTTGTTTGGTTTTCTACTGCCCATGAGCGGTCGTATCGCTTACCATCAGACGAATGGCATACTCGTCTCGCCATTTAACGCAATAAAAAAGAAATACTATCCCGGTAACTCCTGTTAACCAAGATTAACAGTGGGCATGTGTGATGTATTGACCATTTAAATTTTGCAAGGTTCTTAGGAAATCTTAGAAAAACAATAAAAACGAGCTAACCGGAGGTTATTTATAAAAGCAAATAAGAAACTCTGGAAAGTATCGTTGGAACACGTGAATCAAGATGATCGTCGACTATGCGCTGAAATAATATGCTTCGTGGGCGAATGTAAATTTTTAGGTGGTGTGAGAGCAACTCGAATTAATTTGAGAGCACTCGTATAGTATCAAGACGAAGAGGTTTGAAGAGTGTATATATTGATATCATACTGCAGGAATTGAACACATATTCGCAGACTGATATTGATATATTTAAAAGCATAGTATTAACACTACTTTTATAAATTACTGCGGTAAATAACATATATAATATAGATAAAATGTTGTCAACGCTATGCAAACTAAAAAAATTACTTCGTCGGGCTTCAACAATATGCAAAAACACATAACGCACAGCATGTTCTACATATCTCAATGAAAACTTGCCGTAATTTAATCTTAATTAGCTCTATATCCCTAATATTCTGTGATATAGGTCAGGGGTTGGCAATCTGCGGCACATTCTTGCATGTACGCACACTTACAAACTGCAAGCTTTGGCGTTGCGACAAACTGACAATATCATAGATTTTCTTCAGAAAAAACAACCCAGCTCCTTTAATTTTACCATCTCATTTCCCTATAAGGTTGCTGGCCATAGATTTAAACTAATCTGTGATCGTTTCAGCCCTGCCGACGCCTTGAGATTACTGCGGCACCCCCATTTTCTATAGAATAACATGATAACTACACTAGGAGCACGCTATGATGGTCGTTTTGACGTTTGTCACCTCATACAGTTTCATAATCATTAATAACTATGTTAAAAGAGCTAATTGCTGTGTATTGTTGTCAATAGTGACATGCATTATGGAATGTATAGTTTTACGAGTTAAGACACAACGCGGCATTATTCACCTCACTGTTGTAATCTGTCAAAATGGCCATCATAGCGTGTCTACTGTAGGCCTGTGAAGCAAGTTTCTATACATTTTTGGCACCCTTTTTTGTTGATGCGGGGAAACCGAGTTAATATTTTAGCGCCCTACTCTATCGTTATGACTGCCTATAACCCACGTTTTCTATAAACAAAAAAGAGTTTATGAGACGCCTTTATCTAGCAATGGGGACTAAACAAAAAAATCTGCTACTGATTGTCATTAGCCTATCTTCTATTTGAAGTTTGGAGGTGAAATTTTGTTTTGTTTTTCTCTGATTAGTTATATAAATAAAGATGGATAGTGCAAGCTTACCTTCTTGAAATGGTTGAGGGTATCTGGACTGTTCTCGCACATCTCGGTGATGAGCGTGACTCCCGTGATGAGCACACCTGGAGATAATACTGGATATAATGGCGCTGTTGGAATACTTTAATAGTAAGGCAATCGTTAAAATAGATTAATGGAGATAAAAATACATAATAATTATATTAATTAAATGAAGAGATTCTTGTTTAAAATGTAGATAAATCTACCGGTAATATTGTCTTCTCAATGTGTTATTTATCTTACAATATTTAATTCTTCTTTCCAAATATTCTATTCTAAATTTTCGTACGGTTGGTTCAGCATGGTTATTCATTATGTGATTACACGAATATTACAAATCTTCTTTTATTGCGTCTCCAAGTGATAGTGGGCAGTTGTAGATGGACAAAATAACAATGAAAAGTATCTTACCATGGTTTTTCTCAGTGAGCAAACTCCTGGTGGCAGGTAGGAACATCTCCATCAAATCTGGCACGCGCCGTATGATGCGGAAGGCGCACAGTGCCGCCTTCTTCTTTATGTACGCGTTGGGGGACTTTATGAGGCGCTCCACCTCCGAGGCCAGGTCCCGGGCCATTTCTGGAGACGCGATGGCCCCGAGCGTGCACAAGGCCAGGCCAACCACGAACTGAGTGTTGCTGTTGAGGTCGCTGTGGGAGATATGGTAGTTAGTACAAGGCTTAGGCTAATATTCAAGGCGTTGTTTATTTCAATAATGTGTATTGAGGTTGAGTTCTGTTCATAGTAAGTGAACATTATGCTCGCATGGTTTGAGGTCCCAAACGTATTATATTTGAGTGAAATCGTTTAAAAGCACATAAACATAATGTTATTCTCATTCGGAAATCACAATAACTTAATTAGATGCATATTTGTTTAATCTGGTACGTCTAGGTTAAATGCACCTAAAGGAAAGTACAGTTTTATAAATTATTGCTAGTGATATATGCTTATTTTTCCCTGGTGGACACATTCATGTGGACCTTCTTTATATGTACAGATTGAATTCAAAAGACTAGCGTGGGTTACTAAGACGGGATTTCATCATCATGTTTCACAGCTAAAATTAGTGTAATAATCAACCATGACAAAAATTTAGCACCACCGGCCATATTGAGGCATCATTAAATTCTATCACAATTGAATGTGGCTGTATGCAATTCAATTCGAATGACACAAGGCCATGACAGTCTATCAACTCGAGAGCCGTTCAGCCTCACTACTCCAACGTATGTATACATAGTATAAACATATGTACGTCGATGCAATTAGTTCATGTGCCTGCGTGTTATATTGTATTTAATTGACTTTATTCACGCTGCTAACGTTTATGTATGTTTGACTGACTTGATTCAACAAAATAGCAAACAGCTCTCGTGTTATTGAATGACTATTGCGGTAATGGTGACGATTTCATACCTAAATTTCGATAACATGTGATCGAGAATACATCAGGTATTAAGATAAACTATGCTACCCGCACTAGGCCAGCGTGGTGGACTCTCGATTTCTCGATTGTAGAGCAGACCCGTGCCCAGCAGTTGGACGTATATGGGCTGATACCATACAAAAAAATGCAATAACAACGTTCGCAGGGCGGCATGAGGGTCGAGTTTTAAAATGGAGAGCTCTAAATCCATTATTAGACTGTTAGTTTTTAATAGTATTAATAGTACACAAGTAACTGTTTGATAAAGTATGGATTCCTGGATTTGATAAAGTAATATTAAAAATAAAAAGGTGTGTAACAATTGGTGGAAGAAAAATGTCTAAGTTCTCAGGTTTAGAAGTCTAGCGCGATAAACGAAGTTTGGTATAGGTGCGAATCACAATATGGCCGTTGTATCGCAAATGTATTGTCCATTGTATGATCTGTTTTCACTAATAGCGTAACAGATGATGTCTAATTAGGTAACACCTAGTGTTACGAAATGTTTTAGAATGAAATTATGAAATTACTTTACTTTCACTAACATTGTGAATTATCAAGATCTAAAATTGTGTCATTAAGAAAGGAGAATGACCATTCATGGTATCGGTATAAAATATCCTTGACCCCGATAACGATACTGCTTAAAATTAATTATAGCATTTTTTAAGGTCCTTAAACGTTTTCCTGTTTTATTCCGGGCGACAGATTTTTATTAAATAAAGTGATTATCATCAAATTTTACGATACGTCAGCCTTTACTACAAATGTGGCTATCAGAGTAACTGGACTTCAAGTCCATTTCTCCAACAACTCCGGGCCTGGATCGCAATTATGTTTATTTTTATTGAAAATATATATTTTTCCCTACACAAAAAAGTAGGTTTCATCGAGGGACAAAAATCTTCGCACCAATACTAAGTTTCACAGTAAAATGGTCCTTCTCTTTTTTTGGTTAGGTTAGGACTAAGAGACTACCAAATATTATTATACATTTAATTTTAGCTCCATTCTAGCAACGGTAAAGCCCAAGTGGTTCTTTAGTTATCTGAATTTTTAGCAAACAGTGAAGCAGTCGAAAAATATCATTTCGGGTTGGTCATTAGGTGTCGCAATGCGCAATTTCCACAAAGGCCAGATAAGGTACCTACCCAAATGAAAGGAAAAATATTCAAGCCCTATTTTTAACAGTCCGGGCCCTTACAATTTAAATGTAGGTTCAGAGACCGCCCTTCGCTTTGAAAAAGGTTCACGCCAAATTCCGCGGCGCCGGCCCAACGCAATAACTCTAATATACTATTCTTAGAACACGAGACTTCTGTACAATTATTACGAGTCGGTGACCTATGCCAGATTCACGCCAGGATGTTGGCGTGTAGTTGGAGAGAGTTATTAAATTACCAAACAAATATTAAATATTGTAGTATTTTTTTATTTATAACGACGTTATTTGTACGCTCCTGTTTTAGTATCCTAAAATACCAGAATTTACTCTGTCTATAGAACACAAATTGTTCTGCGTGGGTAAATTAATTATGGTAAAAAAATAAGGAATTTATATAGACAAAAACTTTCAGGTATCATCATCATCAGCCCGTTGCAGTCCACTGCTAGACACAGGCCTCTTCCAAGGTACGCCATAGAGCTCGGTCTGCTGCTTAGTTATATTAATCGCAATCATGAAAATGACACAATGAACTTTATACAACATGAAACAGCTGCAAAGCAGACCCTTTTAAAAGTGCTTCAAATTCAGCACCAACCGAAAAAAAGCATTTTTAAACAAAACCGTATTCCAATCTAGATTCGCGTGCAGGGTTAACATTACTGTAGTAAAGTATGGCTGGCTCACGAAACGTTTCGACCCGATGTCGTTGACACCGGGTAGTCGCTCTAATTATGTAGGCGATAACTGGCAGGTGACGCTTATCAGTACATGTGTTTGCTGATAGCTGCATTCATAATTTGGCGAAAATAGAGCGCGTCTATTACAAATGTGTACTGAAATTCTTTTTATGCACTGGTTATGGTTTGCATTTTGAATTAATATAGTTTACGGAAACATATTAATTATTCACGCCGGTATTGTTACGAGAACATTCTCGGTAAAATTGAAGTGGTTTGGTTAAAGAGAAGTAGAACACAATGAAAAATCAACGAATAAACGAAATACTACTGGTTTAGAAATATTAGAAAGTAAACTTTTAATACTATGTTTGAAATAATTTAATCATTGCGGAAGAACTTGAAAGTTACTGTATATATTCAAGCAATTGACTAATTAATATTTTGCGTATCTAGCAATATATTTCGCACAATCTTAAAACAAATACGTAATCTTATCCTAAAAAGAACACACAAGTTCCCTAATTTACATTTATAATTTCGAGAAGTACTAGAAATTATTTAGGTATTGCTACTTCTGGATTTTAAAAACCGAGCAATGACATTTGACAAGTTCCTGTGAATGTATGTCGTCTTTAATCGCAGTAGATATCATCATTATCATCATCAGCCCATAGCAGTCCACTGCTGGACATAGGCCTCCCCAAGGTACGCCACAAAGCCCAGTAAAAATAATAAAATTAAAATAAACCAGTAAATTAAATCACAGTATAATGAATAGAGGAGAGGGAGAGGAGAGGCCTATGTCCAGCAGTGGACGCAGAAGGGCTGATGATGTAATGTATGATGTAATAATGAATAGAAAATAATTGAGCATCAAGAACTGTTGCTCTAAATACAATCCAATATTGGTTGGGCGTGAGTATACCGCCCCTATTCACTGTTTAGTCTCATTAGATCACTAGTTGCGAGCGATGTCCGGATTACAGCATTCATAAGCGTTCACCGGCGACGTAATCCCTCGCTTCCTGCCTACACGCGGGACTTTTTGGTGTGTTCACATTGTAAGAATGTTTCCTTAGTATACGAACATGAACGAGATCCTTAAGAGGCCTATGTTCAGCTGTGGACTTCCTTTGGCTGAAGAGAGAGAAAGGGAGAGGGGTACGAACTCATGCTTTACTAATGGTTGATTCTTCTCCATGATATTTTAATTAATCTGGCTTTAATCTACCACAAAACAGCAGAAGAATGGTTACAGCTAACTTAGTGAAAACATTTCAATCCGACCGTAGTTTTTTTATCATGTGTGTCATAATTATTGCTGCGATCATTCAATGGTTAATACATCAGGTATTGTATTGATAATCGAACAGCTCTACATGGCAGGAGGAAAATTAAACTAATTTCGCATATGAAAATAAACACGTAAGCAGGAAAAATAAATCCCACTGAAAATATTGGAATTGTTGTAATTTGTCGAGACTCAAATGAACATAATTCTGCAATTGTTAAAAAAGCTATCAGATCTTATAAAGATAGTTCGGCAATTTATACATATTGGTCGAAAAGTATCGCTTGCAATTTAATGGAACTATTGAAAGACACAACAATTACTTCTGAATTATTTCCTACGCTTAGTCCACGTGTGCGTATGTGTCAATGAATAGATACACATTTTAAAAAGAATTATTGACTAAATAATTGCAATAAAAACATAAATATAGTTTTGAAGAACAGAAAGACTGAACAATACCATAGACCATAATTGGGTATTTGACTATCATCGAATTTTTGTATTATTTTGCAGACAAACAGAAGTGCCATTAAAACAAAACATTTTTGTGAAAACAGTGATAAAGTAGCTTGTAACATGAGGCAAATATTAGTATTTTAAATGAAAGAGTGGGGACGTAGTGGGGACATCTTACTGTCTCTTTCGCACCTGCACACTATAATGCATATTAATAATAGTGACGTCACTAATTTTGTTTTGCATCCCTTTTCTTTTACCCCCACTACAAGATTAAAAACGTTTCTAACTTTTTAAATTCTCAATGGATTTACAAAATTCTTTGTTTGTTAGATTTTGGATATGGATACCTTTTAACGAATTTAATAAAAAAAAATGAGTCAAATACCCAATTCTACAAAAGGCTGTTCGAACTGACGTCCTATGAATGGATAGTAGTCAGCTATTTTTAAGGTGATGTATGTATAGAATCACTTTATTAGTTATCGACAAACATTCGGCTGTGTATGTGATGCAAAGTTCGCGTAATAAAAACCGGAGGTAAGTCGGTCGGCGATCCAACCGGTTTGAAATTTTACTCGCAGACATGAGGCACCTTTTCTTTACAATGAAATACATTAACTCATACGTATAATCACTGAATACATTTTTGTTTAAGGTCTTCAAAGCAATATAGAAGCAAATATTGATTAAAGAAACTATGTTGGAAGTACATTACTGTATACGTTGATTAAGCTGAATTGACAGTAGGTTTTTCCCGGATATCAGCAAATAAGTTATTTATTATCAATCAAACTTGTAGTTTCTGACGTTACCTAGAAAATGTCTTCATTGTTGATGACTCAGTGACTAAGCGATATAAAAATGTGTCTAGAATTTTAATATCATAATTATTATCCGTCAGACGGCTACCGGCTCCTTTTTATCGAACTTGGCTTACACACCACCTCGCGTGTTATAAAATTTTATATGCGAAGCAACTATTTACACAATCGATACGGTTAAAAAAATATAAAATATATTTTCTATAAGAGAAATTTCGTTTCTCCATCCAAACTTAGTTACAAAAACTTCCAAAACTCTTCTACACAAAGCGTATCGTGAATTTACCCCTATGTTCACGATAAATCAGTGTACAGCGTATATTTATTGCTCAATTAAGTAGATTGATGTTAAATCAAGGTGCCGGTGAATGGATGAGTCACGAGCTACGTGTAAAGCCGGCGCATATTGAGTCGGCCCACACCGCAATCACCATCTGATACGAAAAAATGATCGATAACAGGATAATACACCTATTATCCTAAAAAGATACTTGTATGGAGCGCAGTTTGATACGTGTTGTCAGAAATGTTTGGTTCCAATCTGGATGTTCTGTACCAATTTTAATAGTTCCTAATTGCGTAGAGTTTGTTCACCAGCTCGCTATTTTACGACAAGAGCCAAGCTTGCCTGGTCTTGAAGATTCTGACACCACTAGTTTTACAAAATCCATTCGTTCACCTAGACAGCAGATAAATCTATGACTTGGTGGAAGCTTGAGGAAAATAAACTATATTACGATAACGTAATTTTCTGCCTTTCGCCACTAAGATTGAGCTTGCACAATCTCTCCTACCTCCCATTTTAGACTATGCTGATGCTACATATCTAGATCTAACCGAAGAACAGCTGAATAAACTCGAACGCTTACAAAATTTCTGTATCAGATTTATTTTCGGTTTACGCAAATTCGATCACGTATCCGAATATCGTAGAAAGCTGAAATGGTTACCTATCCGACTTCGCCGGAATACTCACATCCTGTCACTCTTGCACAGTATACTTTTTAATCCTGCCGCTCCTCAATACCTCAAAAACCGTTTTGGGTTTTTGCATCAAAATCATTCCAGATCCTTACGTTCCTCTAATTCCTTGCAACTCAAAACTCCCATCCATTCTTCCCAGTTTTCCCACCTATCCTATACTGTGCAAGCAGTTCGACTATGGAACGCACTACCGTTGGAGATTAGACGCGCAAAATCTACACACCGCTTTAAACTTCTCGTAAAGAAATACTACCTTTCTGATGAAGCTTAATAATATACTTTTCGCCACCTTTGCGATTGTTTATTCTATCTTCAATATAGTATATATTAGTTTATTTGTATTTATTTACGTATTAGTATATATTATATTCATTCCGCAATATCCTTTGGATTTTCTTTATTGTACACCGCCACCTACTTCTGATACTATCCATACAAAGGTTGTCTGGAAGAGATCGCTTTAAGCGATAAGGCCGCCCATTGTAATACCATAAATTATTGTATTTCGTCTGATTTTGTATATATATATATTTTTTGGTTTACAATAAAGAGTTTTGTATTGTATTGTATTGTACGATCGCTATAAGGCAAATTAGGTGTCACACTGAAAATCAAGAACGAATATTTACAATATACTATCACAAAAAGTAAACATTATAGACTGCACCTATTCTGTGCAGTGTCGTTCCGATGGAGTATTTATTGATGACATACGATTGTTTTACGCGGCTCGACCACCCTGTTAAATATGTTGTACAATAACAACATAAAACAAGGCAGTGCTTTGTTATATTATGCATGATGCATTCCCTAGCTGACGTTATACATTGTAACACCTGCGCCGGCCCTTATTACAGCCTGGTTAATGGGAACGGATTAACCGACAAACGAAATCAATTCCACTGGAACCAGATGGGGTCGCGAGGTGTTTACCGAGTAGTAAACAGCTTTATTGGTGCGTTTTATCGTGTTGTCCAATAGTCAGTTGTGATGATTTCATTTTGTTTAGACAATAGAGACTCATGTTTTCTAATATAAAATTTACCCAAGTTTTAAATCATGTTGCGGAGAAGTGGTACATATAGAAAAAAAATGTTGTCTGTTACCTACTTTATATATATACCTTAAATAAAAATATTTATAGAATCCAAACAACTCATGCTCTTCCAACTGTTTTTTTTTTCCTTTCACGAACCTTAGGTGTTATTTAAATGTGTGCAAAATAGAAACACCGGCACAACCGCTGCTCAGATAACGCAAAACCTATTCCCATTCACAAAAACAATTTAGTATTCTGTGTGGGACGGGCTTATCCATTCGTACGCTTGAATTCATTCTAGTCGTTCGGCTAAACCAATCCAGTTGGCAGTTACACAATATTTCAACGACAAACCAGTTGATGACTTAACAGAGAAAATTGTTAGTCAACTAATCAATCACTGGTTTTACCTATGCCCCGGATTAACTGAAGATTGTATCTACTAAACCTGAGTTTAAACCTAGATTGTGAAACCACAGAACGATTAGACCACAGCCTCCCTAGGTACAATCTGAGTAAAACCCATCTAAGCCATGATTGCTATGTCCGAATCAATGCCAACGACCGGTTTGCTCTGGGGTTTTTGTAGTAAAAAACATTGGGAAAGATTAATGATAACATCACATACACTACTGCGAATTACATTTATAATAAGAATCTTATGACTCGTATTTAAATGCAGATGAAGTTCAAGACAATTCTTGAACAAATACCATAAATAAATCGCTTTAAATTCACTTGCCGAATATATACCATAAAAAAAATACTTAATCCTTTTCCTTCCATTTTGTGAGACCGGCACCTCACTTACGATCCAAGTTTTATGAATTTAACCTTTACGTCGAATGCCTGACCTATGCTATTAAAACTACAAAGAAAACTAAGACACTAAAATTCAAAATAAGGTCTTCATTATCCTGCTTGAAACACATATCAATATATATATATTTATTTCAATGAATGGCGAGACGACCTTGCCATTCGCATGACTGTAATCGATACGTCCCCTCATGGACAGTAGCAAAACCAAACAACACCATGAAATACAAAGCAATGCTTGGCATTCCGCTGCACTTGCCATCCTAAGACATAAGATGTTAAGTCTCATTATGAATAGAAGGGACTTACTTTTTCAAACAGTTGGTGATGAGCAGGTGTACGTCTTGGCGTTCGTCCAGCAACAGCATGGCTCCTAAGTATCCCACTCTCTTGTCCGTGAACCTTGGACTTGCGATCAGTTTCAGGCACTCCAGCTGCCCGAAGTGCGCCGGGTAGCCCAGCATGTGGATGTATAGGAGCTTCGCTATGTTCCGACATCTGTGGAGGAGATTTGCTGTTAGATGATGTTAGGATTATTTTTGCATAAATGCATTTTTTGGTGTAATTTATATTAAGATTGGTTGGTAAGTACACTGATGTCATTGGATTACTTCAATAGCAGTAACATTATAGCTCCCTAAATTTTGGTCTACTATCACAACCAAATACGGCGAAAATTGTATGATAATCTGTATACGACGAAATTTTGTACAGCCGACTTCGTAAAAATATGAAATGTTTTTTTTTAAGAATTACTTCGCAGCATTTTCTTAAAAGTAAATGAGTCTACGAGGTTTATAAAGGCCATATACTCAGAATAAAAACGAAGTTTCTTTTGTAACCTTAAGCTGATGCGGATTCATTAAACATTATATCAAGGAGAAACAAACAAATGAATCGCCTCAGCAATTTCTCATCTCATTCGGACGTAAAAATTCAAATAAAAGGAAATGAGATTTTTTAGGTACGGCAAAATAGGATCCTGAATAAAGTGAGCAAACTAACTTGCCCTTCGAAGGGTAGCCTAAGTAACGGCGTACGATGTACGTCGCCTATTACCCTATCCTTGGCAAAACGGAAAGTTCCCAAAGCCAATTTATACAACAGACCCTTGGAAAATTACTTTAACCCTTTTTCGATAGTCGACAAGGCAACGTGCTAGTTCGTGGTTCGTCGATGTTTCAAAATGTTTGAAACAATCTGGATGACACTCAACGTATCCAAGCTATTGACTTACAAAGCGGGTAACTCTTAATGCTCAATTGATTTTGCATAGCCATTAGTATCTAGATACAGAAGATGCGATTTGCATAATGTTTATTCAAGTATTACAATGTTTGTACTTCGACAAAAAAGCAAATTACAAATAACGTTTGAATTTATAATAAATAAATAAATAATAATAAATACACCCAACAGTCACATACATAGTCCTGACCCCAAGCTAAAGCTAAGAGAGACTTTTCGGTCTCACAAACACCCAGACCCGAAACAAATACCTGTGGATCACACAAATATTTGTTTCGGTGCGGGGATCGAACCCCCCTATCATTTGTGCTGGAGGATGGATTTACCGTTCACATTCCTTCCATACTCATATAGGATCGTCAAATTGGAAATCGAATGCGGGATTCAAGAAACCATGAAGTTAATGTTGATTCTCTGATTCTCATGTCACACTACTTAAAGCCAACATCACAATAATTTTAAGTTCGATTACAACAGGTTTCCATAGGTGTGATTAATTATCAATCATCATCATGAAATGATAAGTAATAAGTATAGGTATAAATTATCAGATTGTCATATTCTTATAAATTATACAGAACACACAAAAGATTTAAACTCATTAACTAAATTAGATTTCGATATGATAGTAAAGCGGGAACTTCTAGTATATTCTGTCTAGCTAATTTGTGAAATATAGCACCGGTTCGCTGTAACTGGCAACCGTGATTTCTGGATTTCAAAGCATAGTATAAAATTAACTGTCAAAATAAGGACAATATAATGTCAGCTGAAAATCGATCGCGCGGCCTCGACACCAAAACAATTTTCAACGTTACGTACACACTACACTCTATACCCTTGGATTTCCGATAGCGGACACTTCTAACTTTCAATCATATTAGACATTTCAAACATTCTCATTTGAAACTTCGGTAAAATGCTAGCATTAACACAGACTTCGACTTTCTTTGAACAATCTTACTTATTGACAAAAGCTATTCTTACTTAAGTCTGCTGAATATAATCAGGATGCCTTGATTTTCGTTGCGTAAAGGTCTACGAGCGAATGTCAACCGAACCCCGAATAATTTACTACATTTTTATTCAGTAGCGAGAGTTAGATGTACAATCTTCATTTTTAGCTACTTGAATGCTGATAAAGGCTATTTGTATTATTTATGTTTTTGTGACAAAAGCAGATAGAAATAATATTAATAGTAATAGTGGGATGGAAAAAATACTGAACATGGAGGTAGTCAGATAAAATAGGTCTAGAAAATTTGCTCGCAGGACTCAAATTTACAAACAAGAGTAAACATGTGAATAGGTAAACCGTTCTACAACAAAATAGTGACGACCGGGAAACGAATTCATAATTCATGCATTTCTGCTTCCTTAACCCATGTGGTATTACTTTTAGTTATTCAAATTGGTCAGTTGTAAAACCAGTAGTCAAATCCACCTAACATCGAACATTAACATAAAATATCGAGTAGTTAATTTCTGAATCCACTAGGTGTGTATTCCATAATAAATGGGCCAGTGAATGGCCTTGTTCTGGCCCATAAATCCCGCACAATAGAAGGCAGGCCTGCAACGACACGCCAAAGTTCACGTCTTTCGTCGATCGATAAAACTCACCTTATCTACTACAAATTTACTAAATATAGAACATTTGGATGTATTTTGATGTTGCTTAGTAGGGGTCCTATCTTTATTGATACTCGACACTATCAGTGTATTTATTCTATTGTCAAGCATCCCCACACATTAATTGGCAGTGTCTGAACCTTTGTCTACCGTTCTGGGTCAAGGCTGTGTTTTGGATGGATGGATTTTATTACACTGGTGGTCTATCTAGATTTTTCTACGCTGCGTAATGTGTTTGGGTCTTGGTCTACCGAGCTTACCCAATGAGATTTGATTAAAGATTTCATTCTATTACGTAAATATCAGAATGTTGACAAATATCCTTCTTGAAGCAGTTTTACAATTACCGTCTACAGACGTGACACCGCTAATAGTTGTTAACATTACGTTATTACAATAAAATCGATAATTGCTTATAAGAAGAACAGAGTTTTATCGTTCCTAATCATGTCTTCATTCTATAGTTGTAAACTATAAACCCTCACTCCGCGATGTAATTGCATGGTTTACAGCGGCAAAGGTCATTTTGCGGTGATATACGGTGTCCACGTGCCACCTGTCAACTCGGGCAGGCTCAGAGAGGAAAATCTGATGGATTGTTAGATTAGCATAACACTTGAGCTGCGGTGTGAAGCATATAGCGCTAGGTAATAAATATAAGCATGTAAACAACGCAACTCAGAGTCAGTAGTATTTCTTGTTTATTGTTTCATAAATACTCGCATGTAACATACAATAAATTAACTTCATTCCAAAATATTTCCTTTACTATTATTTATACATTACACAGCAGACAGTTTTCTATGCACCGAAATGTTTTACGTGAAAATATTTCTAACTAAATTGACCTGGGAATGGTTTGAGTAACAAGTGGCTTTTGACGCAAAAAAGTGTTTAATTACTATATTTGTTCAACTCATGAAATTATCATTTAATAAAATAGCGTGCAAATTAATTAACGTGCATGTTTAAATTTGAAAACCTGTCATGCAATGGAGCGTATAATTGAGATAAGTAAGGTCATCTGTTCGATGATCAATTAAAAACGTCTGTCATTTGCGTGAAGCAAATATAAATGTTAATATTCTACCTCTAGAATTTACTAGAGTTTTGCAGTATAGCTAGTATCTACAAAGAATCTACTTATCATAATGTTTCCAGTTCATTCAATAAGTCGTATTTGTCATGGTGACTACCCCTGGTATGTTACTATGATATACAACTTACAAAGTTTTGCATAAGCATACTAGCATTAGTATAAGGGGAAACGAGAGGACATTAATTGAAACCACACACTGGGTATCGCATGAGCAGTTCGTACACTAAAATATTATTCAATAGTATAGCCACGGAATACTGCTTTACTAGATAAATTGTTTTCTCTTACTTTGTTTCAAAATACACATTGATGTGATATTTTATCATTTTAGAATTTTGATTGAATCGTAGCGTTCGCCATTGTATAATGTTCATCTCTCTTTCCATGGTGCGTCTGTCGCCAGTAGAATTGTAACTCCTTACACTTCTTTTATGTGTATTTATCAATAATTATTTAATAGCTTTGCTCCATTATCTCTCGGGATTAATAACAGAGCGCGTATGCACCATCGTGTTTACACGTCGCCGTCTCAATACAAACCCTCTTGTATGTGATTTATTTGCAACGAGCGTAGATTTATGCCCGTGTTTTCGTAGAATGCTTGTTTTATTCGGCGTGTTTGTTGCCATGGTAACGATTTATGTGTTATCGGGAAGTATTGGGAGATTACTCATAAAGCGAAATATCCAAGATTAATTTTGGCTTTTGTTTCATCCACGTTAATTTTGCATTGACGTGATTACAATCTTCGGGTTTGAATCGAAGAATCATACCCCAAAATTATGTATGAGATACACAAAAATAGCTTTATAATATTTGAATCACATTCAACATCTGGGATCATTTTAATCCGTCTGAAAACATTGTTATTAATTATATTTTCCATTTATTATAAAATTAATGTATCAATATTATTTTATCCAAAACTTCTCAATCACTACCTTCTCATTAACTTCTTTTGTACAACATAATACAGGCAAACCAAAAAAATATTAATTTTATTGCTGCTAAATCTCCTAGCCTTTAAATCTACTCTAGTGTCCGTTTACCAAAGCCAAAGATTGCTAATCTCTGCACCAGATCAGCTATCGGTAATTACTCGATGTTTATGTAGAACGGCACAGTCTGCGGTTTACCTGTGGTCTCCGCGACCTTCGACACACCTCGCTGTAGACGCTAGTTGTCAACTTATCAATGTCTATCACAACAAACACGAAGTTTGCGTCAACGGATATTGCTTACAATCTGTGTTTTATATCAGAATTATTAAATGGAGGGATGTGTAATCAATAAAAATATATCGGATTTATTACATTATCAATTTAGTGAGATATCTTGATAAAGATATTTAATGTATATTTATTGATCGCTATCCTCAACCTAATGCGAATTTGCGATCCCTGAAATATTTTCAGGAAATATTATTAGCAGTCTTAAAGCAGTCTACATTCATCTAATTCCTATCAAATTTATCTAATGGTCTGTTTACCTTTCTGGAGGAACTTGTATTTTTCGATGAATATTTAATTTTCTTTATTAGCTTACGTCAGACTGGCTACTCGACTTTCATGTAATATGGCTAATGGTTTTAATTTAAACCACACTACCCTAATGGAGATTGGTACAATTTATGTATAATTAATAAATTTTTAAATTCGTGTACTTGGACCGAAACATTTTTGATTGATGTGATTAAAATATTTGATCAGATTAAAAAGCTAGTAGATATATCATACTTTGCGGTAAAATTAAATCTTCAATGAAAAAAATATTTACTATAAGTGGAACGGAGCGGCGTACAGTTTCATTAATTGGGTCCAACTGAGGTAACGAACAGATGAGATTTCCGCTGTAATTTACCCTGATTTACACATGACAACAATGAGGATCTATAGTAATACTTCCTTCGACATTGAAGTTAAAAAATAAGTAGGTACAAACATTAAAGCCTATAATAATGTAGACAAAAACTATTGGAACACTGCACTGATATCATAGACCACTTATCCAAATTTGACATAATAATGCTATCGATTCGCCATATGTGTTTGGCCCAATGTCAAACGCTTATTTACATGGTTTGAACAAATATTTGAACTATCGTTATGTTTGATGATAATTTGCGTTTAAAATTGTCATGTTTTGTTAAGCATTATTCTGACAATGGTATATCTATTGTACTCTAGCAGACTAAAGAATATGATTATAAATAATTGACTATAGCCTATACCATTCGTGAACTATACTAAACAAAAACTTTTCATTTTGTATTTAAGCGACTAGCTTGATGTCACAGGTCACTGTCTTAGTTTCTGCCGAGGTAAAAAATCTTCAAATGCAGAACCAACGTACGACCTGCTTAGCATGTTCTTTGAGACACAAAGCGGCCAGAGATTTGTACCACTAAACCCCTCTTCCCTTGCAAATTCCGAACCCACGTGTCCAAAGCAAGCACGACTTGAGTTCTGACTGAATTACGAAACGTTTATGGTATAATTTGAGTCCTGTTGCAACATAGGACTGTTTTAATCTTTAATAGAGTATTATGTAATTTTTTTGAATCAAAGTGTATTTAATTGCAAACATTATTTAATATCACAAACGCAAGAACATGATTCGTTGTATGATTGATATTTCAGAACTGAGCTACTAACTGGAATTTGTAATAAAACTAGAACAATAATTTAAATTCTGAACGTAGATATCGATAGCTTTCAAAAGCTCTACAAATTCTGGTTGGACCATAACACATAGACGAAGTTACGAGTACCAGCTAATTTCATTTAAATACGTAAACATTTATTTACGACAGCGAATAGCCAAATCAAATTGTCTTCAATTACAAATTGAATCTTTTACATCGCCGTGCCACGGAAATTACGAATAAATTCTAAAACACAATCTAGTTCTACGACGTTCCTGCAGCGAACAGCCGACGATGTTTTGTTTTTAACTTTAAATATTATGAGAAATATGTGGGTGAGTAATCACATCGTTAGATATAAAACAGGAGCTATAACTTATTGCCTATAAACGGAAGAAAGCTGGTAGGGGATTTTATGATGAAGTTGTTTAAAGATATACATATAGAAGAAATAAATATTCAAATTCATATTACGTTGGAGGATTTCCATATCCGCCCGTTAACAGCCACTGTAGTAAAGTTTTCAAACATGCTATTAACCTATGTAATTGTGATTTGTGATAATGTCACTGAGGGGTATATGTCAGTGTAATCCGGTTTTGAGTTATCGCCTAACTGTGTCGATCAGCAAGGAATCTTTTTTTCCGTTCAAATTCCCTTGAGATACTGATCTTCATTACCTTTTACTGTCGACTACGAACCACAAAATACTGTAGAGAAACCAGAAACGAAGTATTTATTGGATTCATTCACGAAAGACTTTATGTTAATTGAGCTTCGGAATGCTTTACGAAATGAAGCATAAATTGGTTCAGAATTTAACCGAAACGGTGTAATTACTACAGGGTGATTTTTTATTTACGAAAATGGCTAGAAGAGGTTGTCGCTTGTCTGATCTAATTTGATTCAACTGGATCCTATTATTACCAAGCACTGTAAGGTGCTGCACTGCGCTCGTCACACCAAGATATTATTGGTTTGGTCATTTGCGCAGAAACCACTGTGTACAATATCCTTCAAACCTGAAAACAACAGTGCTTACACTACTGCTTGGCGGCATGTAACCTTTTTAAAAACAAAATACAACCAAATAAAAAATTGACGTTACCCAAACTCACCTCCACACACTATCCTCCTCTCTAAAGGTGGAGCGTATGTACGCGCACTCCTTGTTGACAACGCTCCGTTCCTCGGCCGCCGTCCGCGCCGCCCTGATCTGCCGGATAAGGTCCCTGAGCCGGGTCGGCGTGGGCATCCGCACTGAAACCGGCGCGACTGTTACGGACGACACACACACACAGAAAGCATTCATCAGTGCATTGTTTAGAGTGCGTTAACTTATTGCTAGAGGGATGAGGTTTTGTCGATAAATTGCCGATTCATATTAATTGCCTGTGTTCTGTTTAGAGGTTTTCGTCGTGATTTAGTAACAAATAAAAATCTTGCCAGACGACTGCGTCGGTAGTGCAGTTGTACTACGGTACGGTTACAACGCCGAGGATTTGAGTTCGAATCCAGGGTAGGGCAAAGTGATATTGGATTTTTCTATTTATTATCAGCCTGGAGTCAGGAATTTGTGCCCGATATGGCGAAAAAGGTGTGAGTGTATGTAATCTTTTTATCAATGATCCATATTATATCTAGTCGTAGATATAAAACTGCAAGGCACTTTTGAGTTCTATAACACCTGAGCCCAAACAGATATTTATTGATCACTCATATTTTGAACCTGATAAGGATAAATCAGAGATCTTTCGCTTTATTGCATTAGAAGTCAGCAAACTTGTTGATGGATTGGATGTTTTTTTCAGCTACTTAAATACATAGGCACTACACATCACCTAAAATGTTATAAGCACATACATATTAAGCTAGGAAAATTAATATGTTCATCGAACGTAGATTAAATCTAGATCAACTTGAATAACATATTTTGCATTCGACAGTATGGAGTCCGATTTCCTAAGAAATTAAAGATTAAATGAAATTAATTTTGTCACAATTAATTCGTCTTTTCAACTTTCGATCTTGGGGGAAATTCAGTGTTTATACAGTTTAAAAAATAGAGTAAGTCACGGCTGTGTTCGAGATAAATTGTGATAAGCGCGCTTGAAGAGCATACAATCAATAACAGACATGTCTCTGCAAAATATATTTAAAACATTATTCTCTATACACAACGATAATAATAATCACATGCGATATTGTTTACCCATTCTATTGTGTATTTTATCATTTTACCCGTGCACTTACGGCCTTATTCATACACAGTTTTAAAACCTATTTTAGTTATCGAATGTTTTGTCCCTGTAGACCGACTTTTGAATATAGTTTGAGCGACGAAGACAAAACATTCGTACTAAAATATGTTTTAAAACTATCCATGAATAAGGCCGTTGGGTTTTATGCCTCACTGTGAATATAAATCTGGGTACTTTACGTCACATTGGGCTGTAATTCAAAATTCAGATCTTGACTTAGTGAGGATTTGGTGGAGTTCATCCACCAAATGATGAACTCCAGAGACAAGTATTGAAACTTTCGGAAGCATCAATAGATACAGAATTGTGTAGACGGATGTCATTGCCAAACGAGCATGGACCGTACATTAAATAAATACTTTTGGGACTGCCTCGGTGGCGTAGTTGTATTACGGTACGGTTACAAAGCTGAGGTCTCGGGTTCGAGTCCCGGGTCGGGCAAAGTGATATTGGATTTTTCTATTCATTATCAGCCCGGAGTCAGGAATTTGTGCCCGATATGGCGATAGGCTCGCCCCCTATCACATCATGGGACGGAACATACAAGGCGAAATGTGGGTGTCCTGGTGGCGCCTCTGCCTACCCCTTCGGGGATAAAGGCGTGAGTTTATGTATGAATGTATGTATGGAAAAAAAAACATTTTATATACACTTGATTTTAAGTCAGAAACTGTATTATGTCACAAGACTATGTTTCATGAGTTTCTTGTATGCTATCAACAGCCTTTTAAACTAACAGACAGTCAAACGGATAACGAATTGAAAAAAAGGACATATGAAGTTATCTAAACACAAAAATATCACAATTTTGCTAGTTTGCTCAAACGTTACGCAAAAACCACTAAACAGATACAGACAACACTTTCACATGTCTTACAACAATATACTCCAAGACTTTTTTGAATTTAATTACTTTTTTAATAGATCAGAAAACCTTATTTTCCTGTAACTGATGGTGTTCTCGGCAAAAACTTCATCCCTTATTAGTAAAACTAATTAAGCGAAGCTAAAGGTCACAAACTAAAAGATACGTTATTTACAAAAGTTAAACTACATTACATTGTTATTTATTTAGTAGCTTTAATAATAATGGCTAATCAAAGTTTCTTTTCTGGATTTAGAAGATAAAAAATCGGTCTGCCTCATTGACGTAGTTGTACTACAGTACGATTACAAAGCTGAGGTCTCTGGTTCGAATCCCGGGTCGGGCAAAGTGATATTGGATTTTTCTATTCATTATCAGCCCGGAATCAGGAATTTGTGCCCGATATGGCGATAGTCTCGCCCCCCTATCACATCGTGGGACGGAACATACAAGGCGAAATGTGAGTGTCTTAAAGGCGCCTCTCCCTACCCCTTCCGGGATAAAGGCGTGAGTTTATGTATGTATGTAAATAAACTATAGATAAAGTTTGACCATCTATAGACACTGTGACATCAAAGGAAACTTTGAAGAATGACATCATATCCTAAATAAATATCCTAATTTATATTCAAATGACTATTCCTGAGTCTATAATGCATTGCGATTGTTAAGCAGTGTTCATGCTTGTACATTGAGCAGACAAAATGTCGACTTTTAAAGTTACATTAGCGAAATTGAATGTGAATACTATTTTTGTTCCATCTCAGCCAACAGTAGTATTTAAAGGTAACAATTTTAGAATAATTTGTTCTTTTGAGTCTAAATAGAAACAGGTACTATATCGGAAACAGTTTTTATATTACTAGCCAAAACTTTACTGTACCATGCATACTAAAAACAAAGAGCTAAGTAAAAAGCAAGTAGGTTTAGATGTTAAATGGTATTTAATACAATTTGATAAGCCATTATACCGAAAAGTTAATACTAATAAATTAGGGACATAATTACTCAAGCTATAACTTTATAACCGTAAACCAATCCCAAGTGTAATGACACATTGGTAAAGTGTGAAAACCTGACAGACATCATTAAAAAAACTATAATAGAAATACTTCACTTCTGTATAATGTTTTATTGAGTAAGTGTTATTAGCACTATTAGAAAATTGTTTGAGTTCAAAATTAATTTCATTATACAGGGTGTGACGTTAAAAGAACACATTTGAGGAGCATACTATGTAGTATGAACCAAAATACTTTAATTTTTGCTGCCTCTTTTTAGGACACATTATACACAGAGTAGTTCTTATTAAAACAGTCAGGTTTCCACAGATCAGCAACAACTAAGTCACTACTAAGAACACAACTCAATAAATGTAATAACTTGGGTTTGTTTACCTATTCAATATATAAAATAAAGGTTTGTTAAGGCAAACTCACCTCTCTCAATGGCCTCATTTACCACTTGTTTTATGGTGGCAATATTGAAAGCCGGGTTGAACCTGCAATAGAAAAAGGAGCATTATATATTTGGAAAGGACTATTCACAGACTTTGTATTACTGTAACCAAATAATAAAAAAAATTGTTGGAAAAACACTTAAACCATCCTTGCAACATGGGGTTTTGTTGTTTATTTCAAACATATTATAAATGCCACATGATAATTCTGCTATACAATTTTCTTTGATATAAACAGAAAAATATAATAATAATATCACTAATGGCCTTAAAATAAATTACAGTATTTCTAATTATATTCAATTCAACTGCTTTAATAATATTTTATTCAAATATTTAGTTTATACTTAAGGTTTTTGTGAAATATGATATGTTAAGTCATCAGTGGACCTCCAGCAGTTGACTTGCTATGGCTGAGGATGATGATGATGTATTTACTTAGCACATAAAGATGTCATAGAGTAGCATTGAGGTATAATTCTGTAGTTCTGTTATATAAGTGTACATAGATTTAGTAGGTTTTGTAGAAGGCAAAGAAAATGAGGTGTAATAAGTACTTCTCAATGTCAAATATAATTTCATCAAGCAACATGAAAGTAAATAATTTCAATTAATATTTTCCTTCTATTCAGAAAAGTAATTTTTGCATAGCATTGTAAAATATTGAACAGGTGTAAAATTATTAAGTCAATAATGTCAAATCCACAAATGGTATTTAAAAGTAATTTTATTGTAATGTAAAAGTGGCCTTTTGCTAACTAATATCCATAATTATGGCATTGTTGAACAGTATATTCAAGTTTTGGTGATACAAGAATTTGGTAACATCAAATTAACATTAACTAAGAAGTAGTTTTACCAAACTAAAGATTGCAGTTTTTGTTTTCATACATTCTTTTTAAATTTTCAGAAATTTGCTCAAATCTTAGTGTGCTGAAATCTTGTTATGCAAAGTATATACACAAGACAGAAATAGCCCAAGAGTGAAGCAAAGTTTTAAAAACGAAATACAGATTTAGTATAACAGATACTAACAGTAGTATCCGTTTTAAAAAATAAATTCTATTACTACAACTCCAAACTTTGAAATACTTATTGCTAAAGGATCAGTAATTGGATCCCTCAGTTGCTTATTGACAATCTATTTACAGGCTGTATAGGTCTATTACGGTCAATTAGGATCAATTCTAATATCACTCATAATTGAACACCAATGTATAATGTGTAAACAAAGTTTGTAAATTCAGTTTGATTGTTCATGATCTGGTAATTTTGTTCCACTTCAATCTACAATTATTTTGTAAACTGTTTAAAAAACGACATATTTTTAATTAAAAAAAAAGAAATAGAATACACTCAAGCAAATATTATGGTGCAACTTTTTCAGTAAAATTAAGATGAAATGAAGTATTCAAATGATATATATGACTGTGTGCTTCATCTACATCCACATCCACATCCATAATTTTTATATCTTTGATATTAAATTATGAGCCTTGCCTGATTATTAATCCAATAAAGCAAGGTATTCTTTAAATGTCTGACTTTTAAATATATTAATACTGAAACATATCTGATTTATCTCAATATGCATTCTAGTGCGGCATTTCAGGATGTAGATATGTAATTCTTGGATTTATCTAAAATGTATCATGTATCAATATTACAAAAATAATATAAAACAACAATTTTTCATTCTGGCTAACTACATTAAATGCAGTAAGTATGTATAGTTCAGATACTACCAATATTTTCTTTTTTATTAATACAGTGACTGAACAAATAAAATTCCACATCACAACACTTAAAAACAAAAAATATTTCTACATGCTTTCTATTAGATTGCAAAGCTTTGTTCAGCACAACAATAGATATATTATGTTATAAAACTCTCAGTTTACTGGGTCACAACAACAAACTTGATGCTCAAACAAAAGGATTGGATGCCATACTGTTTGCTGTCATGCTGGATGATTTTAATAACAGACATTTCCATTGTCACAGTTGGGAATTGCGCTATTAATGTATGAGGATAAGACATGAAAATTACTTTAAAAGATCGTTCATGTTATTGCAAATGATTTAATAACAGGGTTAGCAAGTGGACTATGGAGTTTAACAGTGCATAGATGTATAATGCATAAAAATTGCCTGACCAATATCTGATAGCTGAACACATTGCAGACAAGAAAATAAATGTTAGAGCCAGTTAATTTGTTAGTAATAATGATGCTATAGTGAGTGTAAAGAATTTATTTTTAGGCTAGATACTTCACAAAAACTGGCAAAGTCACTTATGAAAATATATTTTTCAAAATATCATATAAACAAATAGTTACAAGAACCAACATTCTGTGTCCAGTATATTTTACTTTTGCTTGTACCTTTTTATAAATACTTATGCATATTTAAATAACTTCTTTAGTTAGTATGTAGGTGTAATATGCATACACATATTGTTAATTACACACTTATGCTTTTGATAAATTTAACAAAATTTATTTGAATAAACAATCAACTTTGTGCCTGATAAAATTGTTAAAACATGATTTGCATAATATTGGACAAATATTCAACAAAGGTCAGGCAGACTGCCATTTCTAAAATCATAGACAAATATATTTTTCAATGTGTCTTGCAGCTTGTTACACAGAACTTGTGCTCGTTTTGGATAAACACTAAGGATAAAAATAGTTACAATTAACTTCTACAATAACCTGAAAGGTTTAATATTTTTATAATAATTATATTTATAATCTTATCCTTGCATCCAGTAATATGAATAAGATAGAATAACCTCTATGAATGTGACTCTTTTCAGAGTCAATGAATTGTGAAAGTGTTAAACTCTACTGTGCAATTTAATTTAAGGTTTTATTTCCTTTTGCTTTAGAAATAGAACACAATCCAAGTATCTAGTTCCAGTCAAATACAGAAATGTAATTATTAAAATTATTTTAAACATTTCTATATGATCAATTACAAAATATTGTCTGCAAAATGATAGACAATAACCTCTGCAAGCAAAGAAATTTTATCACAATTATGAACAAAATTAGTTGCAAGGTTTTAACTTCTGCTGATAAGAAGATAACCTTGTTGGTAAGTGTATAACATCTAGCTGTCATTAGTTTGTAACTTTTAAACATAGTTTATGTAGTGGGGTAATTTTTATGGCTCTGTTATGGATTCAGTTTTAGTAGTCATCAATTTGCAGTAGTAGTTGATGTTGCATGCAATGCAACCAAACAAAAACAAATTAATCAATTGCTGTAGTATATGTCTACTATGTACTATTATAAGTTAACTAGCTGACTCAAGTTAAATAAGAGTCAAATATTCTAAAACTACTTTGAGATAAGTGCTAACTATAATTGATTAACACTTTTTAGCGTAAAATGAAGCAAGCTTATCATTAATTAAGGACAATAATGCAGACGATTATTAAGATTTTAGAACTATACTATTTAAAAATGAAAGTGAATTAAGTAATGCTGTTTCAAGAAGATTATTATCATAAAATCAAACATAAGAAATATGTTAGTTTATAAAGATCATATATCCTGATAAACTAAAAGTAGTTAGTATGACACATAACTGATTAGCGGTCTACATATTTGGCTAATAGTGCCGACTTTATACGTAAAGGAAGTAACAAGGCCCCCAATAAAGTATAACCTCATCTTCAAAATTAAGAATTTGAAACATTACCCGGATTCGGAGCCGTTCATCTTGTCCAGTTACAATATCCTTTTTATGCAAAACAGATGTTCTTTCTCGTTCACGAACGCAGGTAACCGTTCTTCAATTGGGCAGGTGTAAAGAACAAGGGGTCAAATATTGAATAAAATAAACACACTTTAATAAACACTGTATCACTTGATTGCTCTTAAAAACATAACTATAAGGAACTTAAGGATATTTTACACGCATTTAGTCAACTCTACGAGCATTTTATTTCGTCACAAACCATAGAAATGCAAGTGAAATCTCGTGCCACCTTTGACTAACTTCGGTCATATTTTTTACTTCGAATTACGATTGAATTTTAACATTTCTCGATTATTATGTTTGCTTTATATCACAGGAATAAAATTATCAATACAATTTAGCGTTTTATCACAATAATTACACAGAAATAATACAATCGCCAACTGACATTTCCGTGGTGCGTTGCAAGAAATTCAACATGGCTACCGTGACTCGCACATGACGTTTACCATTCATTATGATCAAATAACTTTCTTTTATTTTTATCATATAAACATATTTTTAATAAATTAAAAGAATAACACTAAATAAAATATAATAAAAATTACTCGTCTCAAATGGTCGAATAAAATATATTTTTTCCAGTATTAACTTTTGTTATTGTCCTGGAAAAGTGACAACACGCGAGTCTAGAAAGAGCGCGACGTGGAAATCTTTTTGAGAAATGGGAAAACTATTTCCGTTTTGTTATCAGTAGATGATGTTTGCAAAAAATGTGAAATTATTATGAAAGTAATTAGAATGTGCAAGTAGATACATTGATTGATTACAACCGGATGCTAACAATTGTCATTTCTACACCTACCTTCTGTTTTGTTCTGGCGGCAGGACACTCCAATCAACCTCATACATCGGATACGCCATGGTAACGGTGTAAAATAACACAAAATATGTCTATAAACTTTTTAATAAAAACATTTCACAAAATATGCCACAGTATTTCACGACAGTGCAAACTGAACTGTTATCAGAGGTGTTTTATCAGGTGCAGGTACTCCTCAAATATTCAGTCACAACGTATCTCTTATCAAAGGTACAATTTATCACTAAAAAAGGACAGCAATACCACTTCTAGTAATGTTTTATTCTCAAATGTCAATACTGTACAAAACAATGGGCCAACCGAGTCATATCCATTATCTTAATAGGAAAACTAATTATTATTCATAGTATTAGTATGACTTGGGACGCGTATTGTGCATCGTGAGGCTTTATATGTTGTCGTCGTTGTTCCGCGGCGGCCGGTCGACACTGTTACGCTTTATGCAGTCCACAAGCCATCTGATGCCTTCGTCTACGCCATCACTAGAAAGAAACATAATGAATCGTTAATTAACGGGTCATTTATTTAATGGCTTATAGGAATGCTGAATAACACGAAATCAATATGTTATAATTTTTTAAATAATTGAGTACGCATGAATGAAACAAAGTTTGCATTGCATATTAATTAGGTAATTAGTTATGTCGTTAGTTTAATCTGTGTCATGCGGGCTCATAAATTGTGTTTATTTTTGCACAAGTGGTTTTACGCAATTTGATATCGAAACCTACAGATACGTTCAGTATATTTTAATGGCAAGTAATAAAAAAAGACATTAGGCGTGACTATAAGGATAAAACTCGTAAATATGGAAAGTATTTAAATAGATAAGTATTTAATACCATTTAAATTAATAATTTAAATACTGACTTTAAAAAATATAAAAGAAAGATTCTTGAGGCTTCTTTTAAAATAACAAAATATCGCCAGAAACGGACAGTTTCCGTAGGGCAGTTAAGTCGGTTGTGAAATGAGTTGGAAGGTTCGATTCCCGCAAAGCAAATATTGTATGAACTGTGATACACAAATTAAACCTCATAATTTATTATCGTTTCTATTATTTCTACAACAAAGAACTTTTATCTGAGGGTTGGATAATAACAATCACGCGAGCTATGGAGGTAATTAAATTAATTAAACAAGATAGTCCCTTTTAGAACCTGCTTAGTGTAGTTTACTTTCAAACAAATTAGTTTATTGTATAATCATTATAAAGATAAAAAAGTATACCTCAATGTAGGAGTACCATCAAAATAAGTTACGTCGTGGTTGTTATCATATGTACTACGGGTGAAAACCACTATACTACCGCCCACTAAAACGATTGTAAAAACAAATAAATATACAATCGAGGAAGGCTACTTTTTACCCTGGGAAAACTATTTTCATGAAAACGAAGCCATGAGCGTTACTAGTTTGTTATAAATAATACACCCGTGTGGAACCAGAGACTTTTCTATCTCACAAAAACCCACAATCTAAACAAATTCATGTGGAACATAAAAATATTTGTCTCAGTGCAGGAATCGAACTCGCGGCCTTGAGTTTCACATGCGGCGTCTCATCAAATGCGCCACGGAGGCTATCAAATATCATATAGGTAAGTATAAAGAAAGTAATCACCCCGTCAAGGCTGAGGTAGCCATTAGCATAATATCTCTAGCACCAATAAGATGCGCGTTTTGGTTGAATATCGGCTTCACTGTGTGGACTCCCATGCAGTCCGGAATGTCTTGTTTATTCGCTAGCACGAGCAGTGGCACGCCAGATAAATGCTCGGAGGCTATCATTCTATCTGTGAACATATATTAGTCAAAATTATAGTTATGTAGTACAGGATATTAGGCTATAGGGAATACGGAATGTTCAAAGTTAGTCATGTATTAAACAAATACCCTATGCTATTGGTATCTTTGAGTTTTATCAGTGGATACAATAAAAACTAAAAGCATATCAAAAACCATGTAACAACTTTAGATAATGCAAGTAATAACTATATATTGCAAAATTAATCATGTTTATGTTGGTGTAATAAACATATTCACAAAATCTAGCAAACTTTTTTACAACAATATTAATTACAAATTCAAACAGGTTAAAAATGGGACAAGTGTGAACTCTGTGACAAGCCATGTTTAGGCTCCCTGGTTTTGTTTTAAATACTCAGAAAGTCGTCAGTAGTCTTGTGTCGTGGGTATCAGAAACTACGAGAGACTTTTCGGTCTCACAAACACCTAGACCCAAAACAAATACCTGTGGACCACACAAATATTTGTTTCGGTGCGGGGTTCGAACCCACGGCCGCTTGTTTCACAGGCGGCGTCTAGCCAACTACGCCACGGAGGCTGTCAATGTGTAGTATGTTAGCTGTAATGGTGCAAGAGGTCACTAGATGCAGACCGCTTGCAACAATTTATTATAATGAATAATTCTAATTAATTATTCATTATAATAAATTGTTGCAATTGTTAATGCAACACTGGCATTGTGTTGTAATTGTTATATTATTTAGAAATGTCCTCTTCATATCAAACGGACTTGAATATTGTGACATCTAGCGGCACATGGTTTTCATTTAAGCAGACATTCAATTATCTTATAAAAAAAACCATGATGAGTGAAGCTTACCAAAAGTCTCTTTTGATTCAGATACTCTATCTCGATCTGATGAGTCTACTATGTAGATAACTGCGTGGCATTCTGCATAATACTGAAAAAGTACAGATGTTCTTATCATCAAGCTATTATTGCATGATTAGCATTAAAACTAACCTCTCTTTCTTCTTCTCTTAAATCTATCTTATGTTTGTCTGTAAGGCATTGCCTAAAGTGATAAGACTAGTACTATTTTTATTTTTTTAGTATTTCTATATAAATATTTTTTTTGTGTACAATAAAGACTAAATCAATAAAAAAACTATATCAAGTAGTACAACTTACATTAGCATTGTCACAATTACCTTATATATCTTATTAATTTTCAACTAATAGCCCCATTTAGAATGAGTTCCAGGTATTACATTAGCCAAAGAAATGTTCTATCCTTAACTAGTGTCACATCATAGTAAATGTTAGAGCAGTACTCCAAAAAGGTTCTTTAGTTGCTATAGTAAAAAAAAACTCTAAAGGACTAGACTGTTTTTTACCATTTCGTGTTTTAGAATATGTGCATAAGTAGTCTTCAACCCACAATGTAAGTTTACATTAGTACATTATTTGTGATGCAACACAGTTTCCATATTTACTAAGATTGAAATATGATTACACAATATGAATAACTATTAGTTAAATATAATTTTAAGATATATACACACACAACAGATGTAAGGAACATATAATAACAATAGCCTGTATTATAAAATGATTAAAAATTACAATACTATTAAAAATCATGTAAGGTATGTATATAACTGTGGTATGAAGCATTAAAAGTATAAAATGAAAACAGTTCTTAGGGGTCCTAAAAACTGAACTATGAATAAATTTATAGGAAATCTTAATATTATGGTCATTTAAGTACAAGGTATTTTTATATGAATTATGAAACTTTATCTACTGAATTAATATTACCTTATCCCATAGAGACTGAAGTTCCTGCTGGCCTCCAAGGTCCCAGAAGTTAAGCCTGACTCCATCTACATCTATTTTGCCTATATTTAATCCTACTGTGGTTGTTATTCTACTGGGGTTCATTGCTTTATATTTCTTAGTAAATTTTGTTTTAGCAGCCTCCAAATAAGTCTGAAAATTATTTTTTTACAGTTAATTAAATATACGGTTATTTTACTCCTTTTTAAAAATAAAAAACTTAAATAAGTAAGTGACAACACAATTTACCGTTTTGCCTGCATTGTCGAGACCTAATATTAAAACACAAAATTCGTCTTTTTGTATTATATATTTGTAGAAACCGTGTATGAGTGTGTACATTTTATAGCATTTTATGATTTTATCAAGAGAAAATAGTACAAATTATAACAAACAAAAATACACCAGCTCGACAACTGTTCAATGTTGTCATTGATTTACTGTCTCTTTTTGTTGAAATAGTTCTAACAGAGATAGATATAGCTAAATGTTGAAGATAACGAATTTTCTTTGAAATTTCCAATTCTGAAGTTATTGACGTTTCGCTTTGCTGTCAAAAGACTATACGATGCATTCATTTTAACGCGAAGTTCTACGTAGTTAATTTGGGAGCATCCAACACTAGTGTATTAAATATATTTTATATTATTAATTGTTTCAAATTCATACAGTCCGCGTCCTTTGTACATGCAATACATTATATAAGCTATAACATTTAATCTGTTTAGATAATATAAATTTTTAGTTGAATTGTGTCTGAATTCTGATGTCACTAAAATTACTTACCTGGCTTTTGTTTTTGTTCGCAGTCTGAAACTTCCAATATATTCATGAATTTTTGAGAGATTTTCAATTAAGCTCACTCACAGTTTAGACCAGTAGTTCCCAAACTTATTTTTCTCGTGGACCACTTTCAAAATTTTACTGGTTTCGGTGGACCCTCTGCTGCTACAATTCTACCACATTCTTAAAGTCGCCAAAAAATATAAAAATAATGTCGCTTCTGAGTTCTGTCCCTATATTCCGATAGGTAAAATAAAAATGAAAAATGGTACATTTTATAACACTATATTTATTAAAAGAATAGAATTACAAGAAAAATTTAATAATGTAATATAGGTTAAGGTCATAATTTTAATTAATGGGAAGGATGTATTTGATGGAGTGTCAGCAAACCATCAATGTTTGGCTTTATTATTGTGAGCAATAACCGTAAATCCTCCCGTTCTGTGATGTTTAATTTGCTCCTTTTTTTGTTAAGAGGTTTGTAACGGCACTAAAACTCCTTTCGACAAGGTATGACGAGGGAAAAGCTATTAAAAATTTCCTTGCGATTTCCCACAGTCCAGGATATTTTTCGGGTATTTCTGCTTGCAGCTAAAATGTTTGGTAGCCTTTTCTAAATTTCACCTTCAGCTCCTCATTGGTGCTTAGCTCGAGCAGCTCCTCTTGTAATACAACATTGGCCACTTCCATTTCATCAAATGGATTTATGATCCATGGTGGTATATACATCGTCAGCATATCTTCAAACCTGGTTTTGAAGTCATCATGCAGGGCACTTAAATATCCTCATCAATACATTCTACCTGCGACAAGTTTGGAAATTGAGAGAATTCGCGCCGACTAATGTTTTGCTTCATAAATTTCAATTTCCCAAGAAAAGCCGAAATTATCCCCTTTGTTAAATTATTAAATTCAGACTGTCCCGTTGTAACTGCAAGTTAATATCATTAAATTTTTTAAACAAATCTGCCAAATACGCAATGTCTGCTTTGAATTTGATCAAGTTTTCTTTTAAATCTGGATCTCTACGTTCTAGGAACTCTAATACGGAATCGAAAACAGAGTAAAATCTCGTTAAGCATGCACCTTTCGACAACCAGCGTACTTCAGTATGTAAGAGCAGTCGTTGGAAGTCTTCATCATTTTCGTCGCACAATTGAGCAAATAAACGCGTATTCAATGCATTGCTTCTGATTTTGTTGACAGCTTTTATTACAAAATGAAGAGATTGGTTCAACCTGTCACTTAAATGTTTTGCCACAAGATGTTGTCGGTGGATTACGCAAATATTATCTGCTTAGTTAGGTACTTAAAACAATGTAGGTAGGCCCTTATAAAAACTATGCTTACATTTTTGCTCTTTACTATCAAAAGCAGATACATTTTCGTGGACCCCCATTAACATCTTATGGACCCCCATTTTTTGTTCACGCCTACGTAGACCCCCAGCAAGTCTCCCGTGGACCCCTGGGGGTCCACCTGGACCACTTTGGGAATCACTGGTTTAGACCATTGACTTGGAATGTTATAAGGTTTAATGATATTTTACTGGACTTCTCCCACTTCACGTTACTCACGTGTGTATTTAATTGATGAATTCACTCTAAAGCTAGCCATACACGCAACCGTATACCTGAGAGGTTCAGCTGTACAGTTTCAATCGTCAGGTATGCTTGATTTCAGTAAAGGATATAAGTAGTCGTAGAAGTAAATCTGTACAAACTTGCAGTTAAAGCCCCGGCAGCGGCGAGTGCAAATCTCGACTTTTTGGTGCTATTTGCTGATAGGTTTCTTGTTTGTTTAATTGAGAAAGGAATTAAAACGAAGGTACCGTGAAAAGTTGTGTAAAGCACGGTTACTGCAAAGAAAACAATACGGTCATGTCAACTTATAAAAAGATTTAAAATTTAAGCCGAAAGACTACTGCAATTATCTGTTATTGGATGAAGAGACGTATCTAAAACTGTTATTAGCAGTGACTCCCTTTATTTCGAAGCAGGATTAAGAACAGGAAAACTACCTATATCGCCTCATGAAAGACTGACAGAGATTTTGCAACACAGATAACTTACGAATGTCTTAAACATACTACAACAATATGAACCCAAGTTCTTGGCCGTTTTCTTATTTCTCGTAATCATCGCATAACTGATCCCTGCAAGAAGAACGAAGCCACACACGCTCAGTTTTTCTGTCGCCTGCACAGGCGCGGAAACCTGCACAGTTGTACAATATACACGCTACGGTTTACCTGAACAGTTCAACCTGCGCAGTCAAACCTCTCAGGTATACCGTTGTGTGTATGGCTGGCTTAATAACAATTGTAATTGGCCGAAAAAAAAGATTTAAAAGAATAATAAGAATATTGTCAGGCGGAATGGCATCTGCGATAACGCGATAACAATAAAAATCTGGGTAGAACCAACTAAAACTATATAAAACTAATAGAATTCTTATAAAAATAGATATTCTTGTAAAGATGACTGAAAGATCAAGTATTTTTGGAGAATCTGATTTGTGTTACGAAACGCCACGCAATGTTAGTTTTTCTTTAATAATGCAAGGAGAGCCACCAGGACCAGGAGAATGGTCGTTCTTGGTATTATTTAATGGCCTTGTCATCCTCGAAGGAAAATGGCAAAATGGAGGACGAATTCAATCTGATGCATTACCGATGAATCTTAAGGAAATGTATTATCAAGTTTTGTTAGCGGAACAGCCGTTGATATTTATTTTACGCATCGTTGGAGGCAAAGGTGCAAAAGACCCTGATCCTTTACTCAATTTAGACAATCGCGCGGGTGCGACGTTGGATCTGTTTCCATTGGTGCTGGGGGAACAACTTGTGTATCTTAACATTCCGCTTCTATTGATAAATACTGGAGAAAAGGCTGGATGTAGTGTGGATGTTCGCGCTGAGTCAAGCGGAGTTACTCAATTAACAAAAGTTCCTTTGACAATGACAATACTTTCAGCACATTGTATGCCATACGCTAAGGATGGTACCGTCTATCTTGCAGCCATTGCTCTTGATAGAGTACTTGATAATATGGCTGTTGATTTTGGCATGTCTGTAAGTTTTGCTGAAGCTGAAAAAATAGTTTGGGCAACGGCTAGTAACGCGGGACAAGCAGCTAATACTGATTATCATGTTCCGAAAGACGATAAATACATTCCTGAAGACTTTGAAGCTAAAAATGATGAAATGTGTCGATCATTTTACTGGAATGCCATGAAACGTTTTCTCGTCGATCCACAAATTTTATATAATAGACTTTTGTCTCCACTTCTAGTAGAAGTAGCTGGAGTTCCTAGATTTGGCAAAATGGATGTTAGAGGACGTTACATGGGTTGGCTTGACGCAGGCGCGCTACTAGAGTCGGGACAATACAGCGTTACAGCTTGCGTAAAATTACTTTTCTACAACGAAGCTGATCTCCCTGAAAATGTTAATCCGTTATTGGAATTACCTCCCACAAGCGCGAAGGTAAGTGCTCGCGAAAGTGATATGATATTAGATGAATATGGGCACAATGCTTACGTCATTATTAGATTTGACCTGACAGAACCCCTCGTGCCTAAACAAAAAATGGCATTTCTTTTTGAAACACTTGGATTCGCTCCCCCTGAAGGGCCCTCTACTGCAGTAGATCAATTAGAAGTCGAACCACCCCCCGAGGATCTTACTATTGATGTAAGAAGAATTAGAAAAGAAGGAGGAGCGTTAGCCGTGCACAGGGAACTAAGTGGATTGGCTTGTAGAGGCGCAGTACCCATGAATCAAGGAATTAAACGAACCGCTGCAAACCGTCTGCTGATGCGAGTAAGATCGATGCTCAAACAATTTCCTCCCGGAGAATGTTCAGAAATCGAGTGGCAAGACACAGTGACAGCCCAACACGCTGCCAGTAGAAGGGCAGTGACATCCTCATTTGCTCCGCAGCCACCACCCATACGCCCACCCGCCCCGTCTGCTGCAGCAAGATGCCGTATGGCAGGAGACCATAGACTCGCAGATCTTCATATTGAAGAAAACTTAAAAGCAGCTGGAGATCAGCCTCGCGTACTCCTATCAAAAGCGTTGAGATGCTTAGAGGAGGGAAACGACATCGACGCTAAGAATTATTTGCTTGAGGCTTTAAATATTCAACCTAGGAATAGATATGTATTATGGGCTTATGGAGGACAAGAATTCGATTTAGGCCCTGAAGGCGCAGAAGCGGCATCGGCAGCATTTCGAATTGCAGTGAAAGGTGATTATTCTGATGGGACTGCTAACGCAATCGGTTGGGCGGCATTGCATGTTCTATACCACCATTGGGACAACCCTCATGCAGCTTTTATAGCCTCAAAGAAAATGAGAAAATCTTACGAACTCCCAAAAGAGTGGAAGAAGTTTTTGCTACGTTGGACAGACACGAGTGGCGAAGAGGAAGTATTTTGGCTTCCTTTCGTTATTTCTCATGATAATCCCATGTTGATAACAGCAGCATTTTTTCTTTGTCTTCGTTGTTACAAATTCGTGGACAAAATAATAAAATGTGTTGAACATGGCTGTGTGGACCGCGGAAGTAGACACGGGACTGTGTGGAAAATGAGCGGTGACATTTATTATATAAAAGCCGCGTCATTTCTTCTAAAGCGTCAGTACGACGAGGCTTTAGATATTACTTTACAAGGCATAAAGATGTTTGGTCCTTCTCCTATGATGTCTCAAATGCGTACTAGTTGTTTAATGTGCGCTCGTGGTTGGGACGGTGAATGTGCATTTGCATTGCGAGAGGCTGAGAGGGCAGGATCGGTAATCAATCCTACGATATTATTACAAGCTGCTCTCAATGGATATAAGAAGAATCCAACAGCTGCTTTGCAAAGAGCTGCCCGCGCTCATAAAGTGGCACCTAGTGGCCACTCAGCTCTCATTATTGCACGGATTTATGCGAAATTAGGAGAAGATTCGCTGGCTGAGCGTTGGGCAGCCGCCGCGGTAAAACTAGAGCCGCATTTAGCCGATGGCTGGGCAGTGTTAGCCCTCCTGGCAATGTATGATAAGAATTTAGACAAAGCTCGGGTCATGATGCGGACGGCAAGACAAGTCGGCCCAATTAGTAAAGATATAGATGAGGAAATCAAGAAACTTAAGGATGTCGTCCAGCTAGACACGTTGCCAGATTCGTTAGTTAAGGATTTGTGCTTCTGTGATTATTACTGAGTTTTTGTTAAACTGTGCAATGTAGTAGATACACACAAAACTGCTTAAATGTTATTGTTGAATTATATAATTTCGTTAAAGTAAGTTGCGTTTGAAACTTGTATTTATGTATGGTGGGGAAATGCAGCAGTACACGATGTGGCCAGAAAGTTTACAGTTACGAAGTCGGCGGAGAGGAACGCACAGTGCAACAAAAATAGAAGTGTCACTGATCTATTTACAGTGCGGGCCTTGTCTCTTAACTCTCTGCTATCTGAGAAAGTAGGTTAGATTACGAGAGTCACAATAATGCTTCGTTATCTACCCGATAAACTGATATGAATAACCAACATCGATCGTATTAATTCGTCACATTCATGGAAATATATTTGTAATTTAGGTATGCTGACACACCTCAGTGTTTTATATATTTTCGTACAGATATACCGATAAGTAGCGTTCGAATAGATAAAAAGTCGTATGTTTAATTTGGTACTGTAGCCTGTAGTACGGTCGCTCGGTTGCATCAGTAACGCGCGGGACCACAAAACACAAACAATCCCCGAAGTGGAACGACCGGGCTCTTTGTTTTGAGTCGTGTTTAAACAAGATCCGTGACATGTGAACACGAGCTCTCAACATGGGGCTCTCCTCGAATTGTTGGAAATATCTAGTGTTGACGTTCAATGTCTTATTCGCGGTGAGTAATACATATTTTTGGCTGATTTATAACATCACATTCATAAATCCGTGTTGAAAAGCAGCGTACAAGCGCTCTGTTGTCATAACAACTGAGCGGAAACTTGTTTGGTGGTTTCATAACAGAGTGAACAATACTAATTTAATTTATGTTATTTAATAATTTAAATTAATCAGTAAAACGAAGCCGTGACACGAATCATTTTAATTACAAGAAATAGATGAGTGCATTGTATGCTCAATCAAGTCAATGAACGCGATTTAAATTGTTCACAATAGAAAACCTTGAGTTGAGACAGTCTTATATCCTGTACATATGTGAAAAAGAAACCGACTATTTAACCATCATACGTTTCACTTTAGTCAGCTTTAACGTAGTTTATGAATGTTGTCAACAGATGTCAGCAGTTGTGCTGTTTGGAGCTAGCGGCTTTTTGCTGTACAGACTTTTCGTTTACCGCCACTTCATAGGAGTGAATGTGGAATACCCAGCGATACTTCTGCTGATGATGGCCATTATTACATGCTCCATAGCCTGGATCGGATGGAGGACAGCTATTTCGATGCATCAAATTCACGTCATAATTGTAGGTATCACTTAACAAGTTACAAGGAAACCCGTAATATAACTTTGCAGTTACATAGATGTCGCTGCAAAACAGTTGTGTCTCATTGTGTAAGATATAAAAAAATGTGGGAAAAAGTATACAAAAGAATAATAGCTACGCTATTTAAATGCAGACAAAAACTAACAATACAAACTTGTGTGAAATCTAGTTTGCTAGCAAAACGAGCTAAAGTACGACAATACAAGAATTAAATTGAGATTTATGCGTTTTATAATAGAGGGCATTGGTAAAATCGTAAATTACGAGTATATTTAGTTGAAGTTTTAACTATAATTACTTAATACCGGAAAGCAATAACCGTTCGAAAAAGGAAACTAATTAGTCTGTGAACGGTGAGGTGAGTCCATAAAATCGGTTCCGGTAATTTTCAAATCGTAATCGTTGCTTGACGTAGAACACTTTCGACTGATTGATAAACCTGACTTTACCACCGCCACTAGTCTAGAATCTAGCAACCTGTTATGGGTAAACCTAAGTAATTAAAACCTACTACATATGCCGAAATACTAACTGCTGTTGGAGTTTTGTTGTGCCTTCTAGAATATATGACATAAGAAATCTTTTAATTAACTTATTGCAATTTTTGATCGTGAAAAGTATTTTTACACCACTAGAAAGCCAGCAGATATCAGCAGTAAGGAAGATTTTAGGAGGGAAAAATAATTTTCCTTTAATTTTTATTCGTAACAGTTCAAATTTTACCAACTAGATGGCGCTGCCAACTACACTGGTTATTACACGGGTGCTATTGTTGCCTTTGTATTCTAGAATTTAAAACATTCTATGTATTATAACGTCCCTGAGTATTTATAAAAACTACGTACAGAATTATTTTGAATATTGGCACAACAAGGTGACTGCAGTGCACCTGATCGCACTGAAATCCCTAAAAGTTATTCATTGGTGTAAAAATCTACCCAACTGGCCTAAACCGAGTATACACAGAAATATTTATAACCTCATGCGACAGTTTTTCCACTGGTCTATACGGTGGTTACTTAGTTCTAATCCTTATAGTCCCAAATATGCCAGCTAATGTTTTTAAATTTTATTTATCTTTACTAACTCTATAATTTTTCAGACTGGTATCTTGATAGTCCTCGTTGTGGTGATTGAGTTCTCGTGCTTCGTCTGGGCCATGGTGGTGTGGGACAACGTGGAGATCGACGTGAAAGCCACCATGACGCAATTCTTCGAAGAGTCCAAGGGGTCAGAGCCTAACTCCGCGGAATCGATACGATGGGACAGGTTGCATGTTAAGGTAATTATTTGATACCTGTTACACTATCTGTTAACTGCCCATGTAGAGCCGAATCATAAATTATGAAATTGCGAGAAATACTCAAACTCTTAGCCCGATTTAGATAAAAACTAAAACTGCACACTTAGATTTAAAAAATATAATATTCCTAGCGCGTTGTTGAAGCCGATGATTTGGATGAAAATCCTTAGCAATCGATTGGTGTAATAATAGAGCATGTGATTTTTTTTACTGTATATCCTACTGCTGAGCATGAGTGATGGACAACTTTAAATTTCTTTCTATGGATTTGCCAAGGAGCCAGCGGCGGGCTCTCAAAACAAAGGAGAATCACTGTGAGACAGTGTCACTGCCTTGGTCCAGCCAATCCATTTGTACCTAATGTAGCCTCAACAACCTAAAGCAAAGTATTTCTACTTACAAAAATACACATTTTTGTTGTTTCTTATCCTAGACTTGGCACAATTTTACGCACGTTTTAAATACCGAAGCTATGGGCTATTGTAGTTGACGTATCTATTATATATTTTTGCTTCATATGTATTAAGAAACAAATTCGCCAGAAACTTTCAGCAATATTTTTATTTCTTTTACCAGTTCGAATGTTGTGGCGTGACGGGCCCGAACGACTTCGCGTCCTCAGGCCACGTTCCGTTCTCGTGCTGTGGCCAGGGTCCTCTAGACTCAATTCACAAGCCCTATGCAGCCGAGTGCACGGCGGTGTATCAGCGCGGCTGCGGGAAGCCTCTTCATGAATATACTAAGGAACAGCTGCTGCTGGTGTCCATGACGGCACTTACCGCCTCCATATTGCAGGTAAGAGACCATTCATTTCTAGAGGGAGATAGCGCGAACAAAATATTTGTGAAGGTTAATTGCGTGTATTACTGTCTCTTTCATTCCTGCATAGACGAAAGATTCCACCACAGATTTCTGCTTGCCTAGTACGTACGCTCGGATTTTATTCAATATGTGCGCAAGTGCGCTTTGGTTTAATATGATGATAAAATGTAAGTTCTGCAAACTTTGATTAAGCTTACAAGCTTAGATGGCATGCATTGACAATTAGGTATACTGCAGTCATAATTTTAAGCCCAAATTATTTTTTATGCTTTTGTTTCAGTACCTATTAATTTATAGGTAAGAAAATCTATATTGTGGCTACAAAACATTTTATTATTATCCTTAACTACACATAATATGTCGAAAACCCATAAAGCTGTCATAACAAAGGAAAACATTCCATGTGGTATGGGTATAAGTAGATAGTCTATGTGAATGATATCATCAATTTTAATTATGGTCAGGCGATTATTTATGAACGAGGACAATAATTGTAATTCAGCGTGTTGGTAATGTGTTATTGTGGAGGTCTCGGCCCTGCGGGACTCGTTTTAGGCAAAGGTCGAACATGCGCGGCTTAACGTGCGTCGCCATTTTGAAATATTGACATTTTCAAGGATAACAGTGAGTCTAGACTTTAAAGTAGAACTGCGGATATTATGTTTATTAGCCCTAGGAGTTTATATACTTAATAAAGTATGATGAAAGGATTACTGGTGTTGGCAGGAATTAGGAACAAAATTTAGAAAAATATATTATTTTGTTGTGAGACAAACGATAGACCCCTAATGGTAGGCATTCAATCATGTTCATTAATTTATGACCTGGTTAGGTATAGCATACAGTCAAACCATTACTAACTGCGTTGCGAGTACTCTTGTGCACACCTCGCTTAAAGAAGGACAAGCCATAACAAAAATATGTGAAAATAGAATTGTTTGAATTAGTATTGATGAAATAAATACCGAGATAGTTGAATGATGATTGATGACGATATATAAAACAGTTCGTCTGAGCAGACCAATAAGCTATTGAACTCCTATTCCCGAGAGACCAAAAGTCACGCTGCAATCCCAAAAGCTCCATTAAAAAACTTAAATTTATTTTGTGTTATTAAAAAGTGTTGTTAAATAAATTTAAATAACTCGAGGTTTGGTCACAAATTAAATTATTGGTGTGTATAATTAATTAACAATTATATTAAAATTTTATCTGTAATAAACATCCTTATGACAAATTGTGACTAACAATAATGACAATAGACAAACAGGGAAAATTGTTCTTGACAAATATTTGCGCATGTTGCTTCCTCTACGTTATCTTGGCAACAAATCCCTGTTTCATGGCTCGAAGTGGCATTTACACGTCATCGTATAGTTGGAGTGTTAAAATTACACTTTTAGCACGGCCTATTAGCTAAACGGTGCGGTTAGGACAGTTACGGATTAAGAAATTAATTCAGCGCTAGCTCTCCGTTAATATAGTGTGTGGTGGCTTGTTGGTATACGGACCAAACGCGGCTGCCAACATGTTCACGGTGGTCACCGGCTCAAATCCCAGGCCACACCTCTGACTTTTCGGAGTCATGTGTGTATTGATAGTCAATTACCACGCACTATAACGGTGAAGGAAAATAGCGTGAGGAAACCAAGAATTTCTTGGTTCTTGGTTTTCTTCTCTGGCCAGTTATAACCTTAGTTTAATATGAATAATTTTCGTCTCAACCGCATCTAAATCCGCGCATGGCCCCAGCTCTATTATCGCGACGACGTCAATTAACTCGCTCGCGCCAGGCTCGCGTAAACGTAACTTTTATTTATAAACCCCAAGTCACTGTAGTAAAACATGATGCGTTATCGCGGGTCGTCTGCTACTTGGTAATAATGCCTGGGTTTTGTTTATCGATGTATTTTTATAGCACGGTTTAAGTGGGTAAGCGATTGGTTTTATGGACAGCGATCATCTGACATCTGGTGAGACACTGATGCAAAGACAGACTTAAAACCATGTAGGAAGCATTTAATGCATAGATGGGAAGAACGGGAATTAAGGGGCGACCGGGGATCATACTGACCGACCTAAATTCAACAGCTTAACTTGGCTTCGTGGTAGTATTTTTATGGAGACAGCAGTACATACATATTCAAGTTAGTCCAGTGACGCTCTTAGGCTACGTGTCACATCATACGTCTACAAAAGACAGTTATTCTGCAATAATTCACAAATCGAATTAAAACCTTTTTAGAAGTTGGGATCCCATCATTTTAATAATCCATACATACAAAAACTCAAGCCTTTTTCCCAGAAGGGGTAGTCAGTTCTACCAGGACACCCACATTTCGCCTTGTATGTTCCGTCCCACGATGTAATAGGGGGCGAGCCTATCGCCATAACAGGCACACATTCCTTACTCCGGGCTGATAATGAATAGAAAAATCCAATATCACTTTGCCCGACCCAGGATTCGAACCCGAGACCTCAGCTTCGAAATCGTACCGTAGTATTACTACGCCATCCAGACAATTTTAATAATTCATTGCCACTAAAACTGTTACATCATCAATATAATTAGCAATTTTAGCGGGCCCCATTGTCTTCATGTAACACTAATATTGCTTCCTGCTCCATGATCTAAGTTTACTATTTGCCTTTATATCATTGGTGTGCACATGCGTCATTTGTTATCAGAATATCAATTTGGCACGGTGTGCGAGTCACTGATGACATCATCAGTGAGCAAAACTTTTGAATTTGCGTGTGCATACAGTGTGGCGTTATTTATTCGTAACGAAAATAGCTACCGTGAAATCACAGCAGTTTGATAATATTTGTATAATACGAATTCGTATGTATATTTTCTTATTCGTATAGGCAAAGATCGCAAGATCAACCACTTATCAGAAATGTAAAACATGTGTAGGCAATTCAAGAAGTTATTTTAATAATGGGGAAATTAAGCTATTCTACTAAGTTGCAGTGAATAGGACTAGGGAAAATATACTACCCCTCCCTCTCAATCAAATTTCGATGGTAAAGGAGGCCCGTGCCCTGCAGAGGGACGTATATGGGCTGATACAATACAACAACAAAAAAGGGAAATAATATAATCCGTTAATTTTTCATACGATACCTTCTATAGATAACAGAGGCGAATCATATGTGATACGCATTGTGATGTAGATGTTACGGGCAACTTCAAGGCGTCACATGTACGGAGAAATATATTAACGTCTCTCAGCCATCTCTAAGCCTATTCTATCATCTGTATCATTATAAAAACTCTGAGAAAAAAACTAATAGCTACCAATAAAGCAAAAGCCAAATAGAAAAAAATCATCACTAGTAATTACGTGGTAATTTAATAATCCAAATTATTAGGTGGCAATGGTAGCTCCGTGTTAAAGCTACTTGCATTAATTCCACGCGGTCGCACATTACTTTGGGTTATTAAGGTCAACCCGCTGAGTAAAGGACAAAGGGCTTTTTGTCGGATAAATTCTACAGCTATGTCGAAACTGTTCATGAACATCTTTCCTTGTCAGATATTCTTGTATTTTATAACATTTGCGCCGGAATTTGCCTGTTTAGTAAGTTTAAGTCGTGGAGTATACAATGAGACAGATTTTTTTTATTATAAGGGGCAAATGAGTATATGGTTCCCCTGACGGTAAGTGCTCACTGCCGCCTATGAACATCGACTTAGTATTCTGTGCATCGACAACGCTTGGACCATGAATATGTTGCCGGCCATTAAAAAATGATGTATGTAGGTATTAATATGCTACTACTGGCTTCCGATTCATACTTACACCAAAATGTACTTTACTACTAAGTAACACTTAAAAAGTGTTAAAAGTAAACTCAAATGGTACATTTACTTGAGCACTTAACCGATGTCCTTAGTTTACGGTTTACGTGTATTTTTATCGTCCATTCCAAGAATTTTAACGTCTGTGTTTATTTCGCAAGGATACAACGAAGGTGATCCTTGAAGAAGGTCATACCTTTTAGCTGTTTAAGTACCTACTTAGCTTTGTAATTGGTTGCTGTGGTAGCGAACTCATAGGGCATTGAGGTTTTCTTTAAATCGTTAGATATTTTGAATGTTATTTGTATTTACCATACTGTAAATATGTAACTTAAATAGCTACCATTAAGTAGATATTCCGTAATTAGAGAATATTGTTGGTCTTTATAAAAGGATGTAGTGAAACGTTATGTTGTTTAAATATCTACATCACATATGCTACGAGTCAATCAATTTTGTCACCCAATAAATTTGAATTTCGGTCATTTAATGTATCAACATATGGAAATAAATGTTTATGATTATTCACTCCTTATATTTTATGTAGATTCAATTATATTGTCATGTCTCTTATCACTCTTTATACATATTTTGTCTTACTAGTCGTGTAAATTTAGAACGACTTAATCAATTAAGGTCTTTTTCCTACAATTATTTGTCGAGACAAAAGCTCATAGTTATGCTAAGGAATGAATAGTGCCACAGACATGTATATGTTATTCCTAAAATGTAACATTATAACTGTGTTCCTTTTACATCATTGAGATAATCTAAGTATGTCTAGAAAGTAGAACTGTCGAAAAAGCCGAAAAAAACCGCAAGTCAGAAGTTATCTGTGAACGCGAACGTTGTAATTAACACGCGTTTTTGTTTTTGATAAGCGATATATTTACCTAAATTAAAGTTAACCTCATGTTTTTAATAATTTGTCCGCACGTTTAACAAAATTTATAGAAGTAGGTACCTACCTATAGCTGTTATTTTATTTATGTAGTAATATTATAAACTAAGATTTTAAACAGTATTAAGTGAATAGTGGATACCGACATTAATATTTGTAATCTATTTTACTTTTTAAATATTTATCCACCTGTTAAATAGTATAAATCCAGGAGCGATAGTTTAACGTGTTTTCTTGAATAAGAAGAGACCAGACGTTTTTGCCAGTGACAGGTTGGTTCCCAGTCTTGAAGAGGCATTTAATGCGTAAATAAAGTCTATTGTGCCGATGCTCCAGTTAGTTAGTCGAAAAAAACCTCGGATTCCAAAAAAAACATTTAAACGTGCAAAAAGCCAACATCACGCGGTGTTCCCAGGCGGTCACCCATCCAAGTACTGACCGCGCCCGACGTTGCTTGACTTCGGTGATCGGACGAGAACCGGTGTTTTCAACGTGGTATGGACGTTGGCGAGCATTGAGACATATTTACTGATCTGAATTCTCCATTCATTATGTTTCATACAAAAGAACCATTATTGTTGCCATGACTCCTGAGTTGTATAGCATCGAAATCATATATTTTCATCGCAGTAGTATTTTGAAAGGTCTGTCAACTGACCAATTAGTTATTTACCTGAAAATAACATCTTATCTAACACCGTCAATTTTAGATATGCTATAACATTCGAAAACCTCGAGCCGCATAAACATGTAATTTTGTCAAATCTACATAAATATTTAAAATTAGACATGTAGAATTTTTCTCTCTTCACATTTTATTATATTGGACATATTTAGATATTTTTAACATGTTATTTCTAGTTCCAAATTTCCCCTCACCCCAATAGAATTAAGGTGAATTATAAATATGTATACACTTTCACTGCATCTAAAGCATCAATAATGATAACGACCATATTTTACTGACAGAGATTTTGCCGTGTTTGGACCAGTAAGGTAGACCCTCCTTGCCCCTCGATTTCTTTTGATACTAGAGGTTATAGAGGGATATTTATGGTGTTGTGGAGGTCTATATATGGTTGGCAGTGGGCGAGGCGAACTGTTACGGCTTTCACGAGATTGCGTAAGCTCGGTTTTGTTGTTGCTGACCGGTTGGGCCAGTTTTTCGATATGATTGGTAACTTGCTCTTGTTCAGTTAATGTTTTTGTTTCTTGGTGTTTTTGTTACTTCTACGTATTATTGTTTTAACTGATTGAGCTAGCAGGTTATTTGTGTGGAATTGTTAACTTTGGTCAAGGTTTCTTTAAAGAAAATTAACAAATGTAATTCTAGTTTGGGTTATCAGTGTATTTGAAACATTTAAAAGACAACACAAAACATTTTCTCGTACCTACTCTGTCGTATGGTTTTCTAGTCTCTACACCGCAAAGCTACTATTGACAAGGCCGATTTTGGAGTTGTGTACTATTATTTTGCAATGTTTATGCCCATGGTTTATAAAATTAAACAGTGATTAATATTATTTTGTTAAATTAAAATTCTCCCACATGTAACATCCTCTTGGTATTATGATCAAGTTTTGTTTTTCTTTTCCATAATTTTGTCATCAAATCGGCATCTGGTGAAGATATGCTCAACTTATCCACACATATTTATAAATCCATACGAATTTATAAATATGTTTATCTCGAAGATCTAAATTACATCTAGATCTAGATTATATTTATCTCGAAGGAAGTCGGACTATAAGACTGGAAGTGATACGTCTGGACCATAATTGATGTAATGTTCCACAAATTGTCTTGTGCCTAGTCCAGTTTTGATTGCGCTAGAAATGGCATGACATCATTTAGATTAATCTGAATAAGGCAACGGCCTCTCTAAGCGGGGCATTCGCGGCCTTGGTCTGATATAAACTTGAGGGTTTGCAACGCCGGAAATGTATAAATGTTTTTGTCTCTTTTTGTTTGATATATTAAATATGTGATGGATACTAGGTAGCTACTCGTATATTAGTGATGTTTTTTGGCGAAGGAAATATGTAGGTGTACAAATCTTTGCATTTGTGTCACAGAAAAGTGTCAGCGGTGGGGACAGTCTAAAATCTTGATTTTAAGTACATTTTAACACAGTGTATCAAAAGTATCTATGTTTTAATATTTTCTTTCATAGCAACCAGTTAATGGATATAATACACCATCCATCAAATCGTTTGATCAGTTACGCTCATATATACCCACATATGTACAATGTACATGAATAATATTATATTTTTCATATATCGTCAGATGCATCTCGCAAAACTGCCTCTATCGTGGTCAATATAATTAGTATGCAAAAACAATGGTTGTTATCATCATATTAATAGCATTAATCCACCAGAAGGCATACCATGCCGTCGCACGCTATGAGAGCTCACAATTTTATCAATTGCTATTATCGACATGTAATTTAAAACTTAACCTTAAAAATCGTATTAATATTAATATATGCCTAAAAATATAATACATGGTTGTGCCTCTGATGGGGTAGGCAGAGGTCTCGAGGCAAAAATAGAGCAGGTAGAGCGATCTTATTTCCGTTCCCAGAGGTAAGTACCTAATTGTTTTACAAATATTGCAAACTTTTTCATAAAACGATTTATGAAAGATATTTTCGCGTTGGACATCATCGTCTACGCCCGAATGCATCGTTGTCAAAATAATAAGAATAGTTTTTCTCTCTTCACGTTTTATTACAGTAAAATTGCTTGTTATTTATATTATAAAAACATATCTGATACAATGCTTTAAGTCGATATGTTTTTAATTTTATTTGTTGTTGCAGATTTTGCCTCAAGCCAATAGAGAATAGATGTCTTATACCTTGTTTTTAATAGTATAACACGTTTATTCGGAGTAGTTTTTTTTATTTTATTTCACGAACTAAAACCACTCTCCATTCTATTTACTCATAAATGTTTGGAATCAATCTTCATGGCTTGAGTCTTTACCAGATTCCAGTTCAGTTCTACAAAATTTTATTAAGATTTGTCTTGTCTTTTGACAGGTTTAGCTCTGAAAACGCGACAAAAAGTTACTTTCGCATGGTTACTCTTAAATCACTGTGGATCAATTTAGCTTGAAATCATTATAACAATCAAACAAATTAGAAGATACGAAGCAAACATATTCAAACGGTTTCAATAAACTACGCCAGACACAAATATCACGATGATGGATGTTTTATCGGCTCAATTAAATTCATACTTTAGAATGATTATTTATTTTCGGCGCATTGCTCTCGGTCGTCGATCATATTAAGATCGATGTAGTGACCATACATCTATAACTTTTATTACCTACTATATTTTTCTGCTATCACTACGTACACTTTACCAGATATTAAAGTTAGTAATTTCAGTGGCAGATGACAGGTCAAATTAATCGCCTTAAACTCATATTAAAAAATGTCATACAAAGATACATAGGGGTCACGATATTTGATAGTCATTATAGATCTAGATTAGATAGAACCTTGAAAACGTCTACTTTCTGTAGTCAATGAATACATACTGACGGATAAAAATATTTCATAAATTATATCTAAAAACTGACAGCATCGTACTTCTTAAATCAAATTACTATTAAAACACCCCGCAATTATCATAGAAAAATAATGTTTTAACCAGTTGCCAAGCTATTCTTACTAATCTAAGGAAATAATTAAAATGTCTCGTCAAAAATAAAATTATCGTCACTCAGCATCAATTGCAACGATCCCCAGCGCGAGCCGTGTGCCCTACATTCGACGATAGCGTCTTACACTCCTCTTGACACTCTTTCAAGTAGTTATCGCTTGAAAAAATAACATGGTAATTTAACTGCTTAAAATGTTTGTGTATTTGGTTTCATTAATTCTAGTAGGGTTTTTATAAAAACAAAACAATGTATCAATGTGCCGTTTTAGAAGTATTTGTGTAGCTCTACGTTTAGCAGGATACCTTGTGATTGATGATAGAACAAAATGATTTTAGATGTTCATACATACATGTACATAAACTCACGCCTTTTTCCCAGAAGGGGGAGGCAGAGGCGCCACCAGGACACCCACATTTGGCCTTGTATGTTCCGTCCCTCGATGGGACAGGGGACAAGCCTATCTATATATACGTTTTCAATGACGTTTTAACATCCTTGCAATATTATAATAACAGGACCTACTTGGCACAGTGATCGCCTATTGTAATTCTCGTTTCGATTTGATAGGGGTGAGCCTATCGCCATGAATATGTCGGACATGAATATATACCAAGCAGCTTGCATGAGATTATTCATAAAAAAACTCAGTTTTAGTTATAATTTTAATTTTTAAATCGATCGCAGTACCTAGTATCACACGCATGCTTCCAATGGATTAATGAGGCAATAGTTTTTTTATAACGATTTATTTAAGTAATATTTTCTATTATGCGACAAAAATACTGCTTTATAGCATAATACAGAGGTTAATAACATAATACTGACTACTCAAACATAAGTCACGCGTCTATTTCGGCGCGTCGCGAAGCGTTGTGAATATGAGCCGAGCCGCGTCATGCATTGTGTAATATTTTTGTAACGCGTTATAATGTACCTCGGAGAGAAATCATCGAGTTAGTTGTAAGCTGGGCTTTGATCAACGCAAACATGGTGATATGTTAATACTTGGAATTATTATGAGAAGTTAAAATTTATTTTTAAAAACATTCGTTTTTTCATATTTTAGGAGAAGAAGAAGAAAGTCCTGATTTTAACAAAACCGGCATCCTGAGCCAGATTTTTTGGTTCCCCCATCTACCATCCAAATTCATGAAAATTTTAGAACTAAGCTAGAAGCGCTCCGGCAGAATCAAACTCTATATACCATATGAGATTTCGGCCACAAACAAATTTCTGTTGGCCTGTCATGTGTCTTTATTGGATCAAATTCGCGGTGTTTTGATGTTGGCATACTGCTTTAGAGTTTGCAAGTTATTTCCAAGTCATTACTAACTTCAACTGCCATCCCGCACTGGTCCAGCGTCGTGGACTTTGTCCCAACCCTTCTCATTCGTACTCGATTGTCGAGGAGGTCCCGCAGTGGGATTTATACGAGCTGATACAGCACAGTTCAGTTCTAACTTTAAGATTATTTGAGGACTTATTGTTTCCAATTGTAGGTTTGTAGCTACTGGTTAGTAAGTAGTAAGGCACAAGGAGCAATATATAACAGCGCGCAGCCTTGTTCTGGATTAGTTCGGTTACACATGGCGTCATCGGGCGTGGTTTCAACTTGTTTCCTCTGCTTACGATTATACGTTTATTGCAGTTTATCTTCTCTAATCTATGCCCCATTGGTGGACACTCGATATGTGAGTGAGTTTCGGCCACAGTCCACCCTGTTACTCGTATAATATTGGAATTATGACCAAATGCGTATCTGCAAAGGGATAATATATCTATCCATGCTTCTAAGTATTGGTAAAATTCTGAAGATGCTTATGTCCAATGCAAAATTTTGGTAGCTGCATTTTATTTTTGAATATAAATAAATAATTATACCCAACAGTCACATATATAGCCCTGATCCCACATTAATGTCAATTAAGTCTTGTGTTGTACGTATCAGAAACTATGAGAGACTTTTCGGTCCCATAAACACCCAGACTCGAGACAAATACTTGTGGGCCTCAAATATTTGTCTCGGTGCGGGGATCGAACCCGCGGCCTATCGTTTCACAGCCGGCGTCTAGCCAACTGCGCCACGGACGCTGTCATATGTATGTCATATGAATATGTATCATACCAAAATATACCTCTCATCCTTTCACTTGAGGCCGTTTGGGAATTGGGAAGCAACTGAATGTTCGAATTACTTTAATTTATCAATCGTTTAAAGTTAAACTATCGCTTACTTATTTAATATGTACAAAGGTTTAATTCGCGACCTTAGTAGTTTGTGCTCAATTTAGCAATTCCTACCAGGGTCGTGAATATAAAAACCCCTGTTGGTTGTAATTTTCTTTAATATCGTTTTATAGACGTTTAGAGCAAGGCCTTTGAATAATATACTTGAATAACGCATTTATTAGTGACTCTGTTTGCGTTCAAAGCTTAATATTACACCCGAGCCGTATTTTACAAAATAAAAAATTGCCCAGACGGACATCACTCTTGAGAGAAAGTGATCGTGTCCACGGCATAATCATTCCTAATTTAAATACAAATATAATGAATAGTAGCCGAATGGAATCAGAAAGAGGAACCATAGGGTTATTATTATGGATTTCAGACCATCTGACGGACTAGAAGAACGCGACGTAGAAACCGATTCTTCACTTCTAATTTATGTAATGTAGTGGTACATCTGCTGCCAGGCCAGACAGTCTCAGTAGTTCTGTCATTATTAAATTACACATAAAACCTGATCATGGTAATATATGATATTATGTTCGGCAACTGTGAATTTAAATTACTCCGAAAAAATTACTTTGGGTAACTAATTTGTGACGGTAATACAATACTAAAGGTACGTAATGATTGTTTAACATTCTATCAGCTATGACATTGGGACTCGTTTCTCTAACATGAAAATTGCTCCCTGGTGTGGAATAGAGGATGTCACGTAATGAACGGATCATTAAATGCAATACGGCCGTGTGGGGAGATAAACGATCTCTAATCCCATTCCAACTAGCCATTTTGAACTCAAAAATCTAGTGGGAAGATCCAAAATCACATGGCTATATGTTTTATGATGTACGCGAATCTTGTAAAATGGTTAAATAACTCTCGGTTTGGTAACTTTGCTCATATTTACTGATGTAAGTGGAGTTACGTCTATTTTTATTAAAATTGACATGTTTTTCTTGAATAGATTCAATAACCTGTGAATTGAGGTATAAATAGAGAGCTTAGAATGGGTAATACGTTGTGTGATGTATCCTTCGAAGTTTTTTGTGTTCCTTTCCTGAAAGTAGACACTAAATATTTCATTTGCAATGTAAAAACCTTTTTCAAGGGGAATATGTGTTTTTCGAAATCTTGTACCTACTTTCTTTCTCGGGTTAGGTCCGGCTGTAGGAAATAAATCGTATTAGGATCGCAAGATAGATCCTTGAAGAAATAAATAATTCAGAAACTTTTAGATTGGCATCTCCTGCTTGGTGCCCTGGCAGCCTATCAAAAAATCAAACATGGTATAAGATAGAACCTAGGATTAAACATGTAGGACGATGTCTTTGAAAAATGAAAAATTCATTCCTTAACCAATCTAGACTTGGGTAACAAAGAACGTATAGTTATGACTATACCTGAATTCTAGAAAAGGAAGAAGACGATGCATGGAAACAATTTGTGTCTTCAGGAATTTCATTTTTAAAAACTTAATAAAAAAATGGAAGACGTTTTATTCAATAGTTTATAGAAAGAGAAAAGAAAAAAAAAATGTATGTTCAATGAAATCGTAATAGGATGCACGAGATTTTTTTATCAGTATTTACTTAAAAAACAATTTGCCTAATTACATATTTCATTACATAGCAATAAACCTACATACATCGTTTATCTTAACAGACTAGGCAATAGAGATATTAACATTTTTGATTGACCAATAATTAAAATTTAATTTTATCAAAGTAATTTCTATGTACTGTACTTTTTGGTAACGTGGATTGATTGACTGTCTCGCTGGCGTATTTGTAATACGATACGATTACAAAGCTGAGGTCTCGGGTTCGAGTCCCGGGTCGGGCAAAGTGATATTGGATTTTTCTATTCATTATCAGCCCGGAGTCAGGAATTGGTGCCCGATATGGCGATAGGCTCACCCCCTATCAAATCATGAGACGGAACATACAAGGCGAAATGTGGGTGTCCAGGTGGCACGTCTGCAGTATGTATGTCTGGTGGCATGTATGTATGTATGTGGATTGATTTGGAAAGACAGTGTGATAACTAATAAATAATGGAGGCACTAAAATTCCTATTTAAAACTACATTCTTGTAAATAACAAAAATCAGAAAATCTAATAAACAATTATTGGTAGTAAAAATGTTTTAAATGCGCTTACTAAACAACACATTTAAAAAGAATATTTAATAATAGGCTAAGTTTCTTCTTCGTTAATTTATGGGCGCAATGTCCAAGACAACCAACAGGTTTGACTTATAAAATATAAATACACATCAACTGAACCACATTTTAATATCCGTATCAGTCCAAATACCTCCTCTACAATCGAGAGTACGATTGGTACGAATTAGGTATATAGTCCACCACGCTGGCCCGGTGCGGCTTGGCGGACTTTTACATATAATAGAAATTCCTCCGAATCGCCATGGTATGCAGGATTCTTCACGATGTTTTTCTTTACCATTATAGTGCGTGGTGATTGACTATCAATATACACATAACTCCGAAAAATCAAAGGTGCGCCCTGGGATTTGATTCCGCGACCACCGTAAAAATGTTGGCAGCCGCGTCTGGTCCGTTAACAACAGAGCACCACTCGATTTAACCTGTACCTACTTAAAGTTGATTTTGAGAATTTAAATAAAACAAAAATAGCAAATAAAGTACTCTCAAAGAGCAGTTGAACTACAGTCTACAGCGTGGAATGGCACGCAATGTGAATCATTTCGTCGGCACAATCATTATTTAATTATCTTCAATGAGACTCATTTTGTAACCGGTTCCAGCGCTTCAACTAGAGTTTTGTAAAAATATATCCTCGTAGTACGAAATAATGCTTTTATTTCAGTTTGATGGTAAGTATTACACCTATTTCTTCAAGTAGCAGTAAAATATAAAGTTTTTAAGTAGTGAAGAAGGTATGTTAATCCGTCAGTTTGATTTGATGGGAATAGTGGCCGCAACGGGTGGATATTTACCCGAGAAATACTTTGATTTTCTGTTGTTTTAATTCTGGCACTAGATCAGCCATTATTTAAATAAATTAATATAGGATGTGATAGAGGCCTACAAGCCGATACAGACAAATAAACAATTGTCACATTTTTGTGGTTGAGCATATATTTATCACGAAGCTGTGCGGTCTGTTATTGACATATACTTAGAGAAATATAATTAAATACTTTGCTTGCAATTATTTTAATTTAAATAGCACTGTCTTAATATGATCTAATAGGAAATATAAACAATCGTGTCTTATTTTAAATCAACTGCTTCAGATAAGGGCAGAACAAATAAAGGCCAAGAAGACCCATTTACAAGTCACGTCTCGAAGTCTACAAGGAAATATAACAAATCTACGCATTGTGAGCACAGAGCCAGCAGCCCGAATTAGAACAATAACCACTATCTACATATGTAATGTTTCCTTGTAGCAGACAGTGGGTAATTATTTAAAAACGTTAAGTAAACACGCCTTATACTACAGAGTACAGTGATAGTGTAAATATAGAAGCTTGTGTATTCATGTTACTTCATTCTTGGTAACATGACCTCGCGGATATTTTTACCTCAATTCAGCCCACATACGTGCCTCTGCAGGGCCGAGTCTCCTCTAGACGCGGGAGTTTTATTGAGAGGACTTCTCAGTCCAATGTTTTAACCATAGTCTACCATAGTACCTACACCATGTAGAAATCCATGTAACATCTCTGGAGTATGTAGGTTTCCTTCACCGTTACAAGGCGATAATTTACTATCAATACACTCGTGATTCCGAAAGACCAAAGGAATATTTATTATTGGTAATGTACTGTCGTAAACGCAAAAACTAGTGGCAGAAAATTCATATCCACCCGGATAACGTCCACAGAACATCGGGTGTAGAGGAACATAAAATGGACAAAAGTTTGTATTGTTTCATGTTTCGCTGTGGTGAAGTACTTAAACCGAAAAGCGAATTACCTCATGGTCGTTTCGAACCATTATTGTTCGAGAACTTAAAATAATTAGTTCATTGTGTAACCGTACTCATGACGGTTTTGTTTGAGTTCTTAACGTGATATAAATATTAATTGTGACATATTTGTGCGTAGTTCTCTTTTCAGATGAATCATTTACAAAGAACTGGTTTAGCGTACGTGACCGTGAGTGACGTCATAACAATTGAGCCAGTGTTTGGGTTATGACGTCATCAGTTGTGCTTAAGTTGTAACAATTGTTAGTGGTCGTTGATTGATTGTATATTCATCATAGAGGGTGTTTATTTCGGTTTTCAATGGCGGGCTTCTTTTTGTTAAATCGATATCATAATCGTTCACTGCTGAACGCCGGGGTTCTTTAAAATACAGAGCTTAATGGAGTGTACTTAGAAGTTAAAACATAATCCAAGAGTAATTGTAGTAGTAGGTACATAATATATCCTTTGACGCTAATAAGTTAGATTAAACACAAAAAATGACCTCAGATAACATGTCAAGTATAAAAATGTGTGATTATTAGAAACATAACACGATAAAGTTTAATTAGCGAGTAATATTGTTCTTCGAAATCATTTAAAATTATCTAAGTTAGAAAATTTATTTAACAGTCCCATTCAACGAGCAAAGCGAATATTACTACAATTGAGACTTTAGCTAAGCGCTTCAAGACAGGAAATTCGATAATTATTTACTTTTTATTATTATACTAGTACCTAATTGTAAGTACTTGAAAATCCTCTGGGGAGGTCCTCTTCAGCCGTGGACTGTCTATAGTTTATTTATTTATTTATTTATGCTTTTTATACAATGTATAACGGCGGACTTAATGCCTGAGGCATTCTCTCCCAGTCAACCATAGGGTCGTGCAGAGAAATTAGAAAAAGAAAACTAAATGAAAATAGAAAAAATAAAATTAATAGTAAAAAGCTATAAATATTCATATAATATATATTATGCATAGGTTGAATAATATATATCTATATTCACATACACATTTACATAAACATAACTAAAAACACTATAAATATATAAATATATGTATATATATATATATATCTTCTATATACATAAATATATTATCATATATAATATGTACATACATAAACTACATAAATACTGAAATTATTCTGCCAATTTATTCAAGAACAGCTGTCGAACTTTCGCTTTAAATGTCAAACGAGTACCAGACGACCTGATTTCGAGGGGGAGTGCGTTCCACAGAAGTATTGATTGTATAAAGAAGGAAGAATGAGTGAAGTTAGAGGTGTGTGAAGGACACTGCAGAAGGAGATTATTGCCTGAGCGAAGATTCCTATTATGGTTACTCCCTAAGTAATGAAATTGGGAAATCAAATAAGAAGGTGGAGTAGGGGACATAAGAATAGAGAAAAGTGTTGTAAGGGCGTGTAAAGAACGACGTTGACGTATGGGTAACCATTTTAACTGTGAGCGGAACGAAGAAATATGATCATATTTTCGAAGATTAAAAATGAATCGAATGCAGTTATTAAGAAGCCGGTCAAGTTTATTGAGGTGTTCTGCATTCAGATCAAAATAGCACACATCACCATAGTCGATTATAGGAAATATTAAGGCTTGCACAAGCATTGTCTTGGTTTTCACTGGGAGGAAGTTCTTAAGGCGATAAAGAACTCTTAGAGACCCTGTAACCTTCTGGCAAACTGCAGTTACTTGGACACGCCAGCTCAGAGAGGAATCGATTAGTATGCCTAGGTCTTTTACCACAGGACTCCAAGCAATAATTGAGCCATTATAAGTAAGAGGTGGTAAAAGTGTGGTGTCCAACCTACTTACCATCCTTGGACTACCCACGACAATTGCCTGGCATTTACTTGGGTTGACGGTCAAACCAAAACAGTCAGCCCACTTTTTTATACGGTCTAGGTCTCCGTTCACATTGTCAATCGCTACGGCCACCGAGTCGATTCCCGCCTGCGAGTAAATCTGCAAGTCATCGGCATACAAATGATACGCACATTGAAGATTTTGGGTTATAAGATTAATAAAGATAGAAAATAACAACGGAGAAAGTATACCGCCTTGAGGAACGCCAGAGTGAAGGTCACGCCAATTTGACGAGGAGTCATCAAGACGAACCGATTGCTGACGCCCCTGAAGATAGGATGAGAACCATTGCAGTGCCTCGGACGAGATCATTAAGCAGGAGAGGATAGATAAAAGGATGTCGTGACTGACGGTATTAAAGGCATTAGAGAAGTCCACCAAGGCCAACACAGTAACCTTGGAGTTCTCCATGCCCTGCCTTATATCGCCAGTCACTTTGAGGAGCGCAGAGGTAGTGCTGTGTCCAGGTCTGAATCCAGACTGTAGTGGATTTAATAAGTTGTTTAGATGCACAAACCTGGACAGCTGCTTGTGTACACAAGCCTCAAGCACCTTGGACAAGAAGGGTAATATGGATATAGGACGGAAGTGGTTGGCAGTAGACGGCTTAGGAATTTTGGGAAGAGGTATGACATAGGCTTTTCGCCACGAAGACGGATATACACCAGTGTCGAGGGAAGCATTAATGATATGGGTAATAGTTGGGATAAGTAGGTCGAGTAACGGGATAATCATGCGGCGACTGATATTATCGCAGCCCATGGCATTGGATTTAATAGAAAGGATAATCTTTTTGATCTCGTCAGGAGCAACTGTAGAGAAAGAAAAGGGATCAATATTAGGACGAGGAAGGGAATTAAGGAAAGCAAGGGTGCGGTGCTGAGTTTGGTGATTGAGTGGAGTTACATTGGTGAAATGGAAATTAATATCATCCAAACTGATCGCACACGGGAAATCACAATGTTTTCCCTTACCAATACCTAGCGTCCCGAGGAATTTCCAGATATTGGAAGGGGTGGAAGTGGAAATATTATCCAGAATAAGATCTAAGATAGCCAACACTATTTCTAACAAAATTGTTCACGAGTCAATAATCAATTCAATATGTTACTTCTGTTGGCATGCAACTAAGTTTAAGACCATTATAACCCGGAAGAACGCTTACGGCGCGGCGCGAATGATTGTCTATGTCATCTGTTTACATACAAGGAGTATTGTAGTCATTGATCCTTTTACGATCCATGCTGATCACTGATGTTATGACTGAAGCATTAAATATTCACGTGATTGAAATAAAACTATTTTATACGGATTTTATCGCAATTAGGTTTAATTTTTACATTTTTAAATAAATTTAAATAAATTTATAATTATAAATTAAGTGTAGTTTAATTGTAACAGTCACTGAGCGGATGACTAATACCTCAGTCCGCCCCGTGACCACGAAAGCTGTAAAGTAATCGAAACGTCGCCTCGGGAAGTTAAAAAATGTAAAAATTAAACCAAATCGCGATAAAATCCGTATAAAATAGTTTTATTTCAATGTGTAACATTCGCGTAAATCTAAGAAACCATTATTCACGTGATGTGATCAGTTCATAACAATACGTTTGTTGAGTTTCAGAAGTAGGGCTGTAAATCGGTATGTAGATTGTAATGTGTGACGTTGATTTTTAGTGTTAGCGGTCGTAGATTGTGATTTGTTTTTTTAATATTAGTGTGAGGTAGAGACTAGGAAGTTTTGTAATAATGATGCGACTACCGGTAATTCCACCGGTGTAACTAGAGATGGTGAATCCCAGAAAAACTTTTTAAGGCCATATGTGTATTGACTGCCTTGGTGGCGTAGTTATATTACGGTACGGTTACGAAACTGAGGTCTCGGGTTCGAGTCCCGCGTCGGGCAAAGTGATATTGGATTTTTCTATTCATTATCAGCCCGGAGTCAGGAGTTTGTGCCCGATATGGCGATAGGCTCGCCCCCTATCACATCATGGGACGTAACATACAAGGCGAAATGTGGGTGTCCTAGTGGCGCCTCTGCCTACCCCTTCGGGGATAAAAGGCGTGAGTTTATGTATGTATGTATGTAAGTTATAATGACAAAAAAACATACATCATATACATTAGTATCAATCTCTCAGCTATACATATATTACAGTAAAACATGTTTAGAACAATAACGGTAATACTCAATTTAATTTTATAGTGATCAAAAATTACGTTTAATTTCACTACTGCCAACATTTTTTACTAATAATAACCTTTGCAACACTCATACAAACAGGCAAGATACTCGTTTATTGTACTTCACAAAGACACACGTAATAAGGTATGTACACGCATAATTTATGTTACAATCTGTGTAGGATCTTCAAGGCTACGCAAGTAGTCACCTGGCAGTTAAGTAACTGCGTGTTTGGCAACTTCATAGTTAACTTCTCACATTCTAAAACATATGGTTGGTCGAGGTGAAACTCAGTTGAAATATTTAAGGGTAAATTGACAAATGTTCGGACATTAAAATTGAAAATATTTTATTGAACTCATGAAATGTCATACATTATTTAGATTCAGTCACTTTTTTCCACTACCACCCGGTTCACAAGGCTGTTTTCGTCAGAGAAGAACGGGCAGAGAACTCTAGCGTTGCTCTTTTCAAAACAAGTTTGTACAATATTGTGATTAAACACGAGTCGTAGCGCAGTTGAATTCAGAGTAGTTAATATACATATAATTTAGAATAATAATAGATTAATATTAATATAGGTCAAGTTATTTTGTACTTCTGAGTTAAGTGAAGTCGTCCCGTACGCTGATCGGTATACATTGTTTCACCACAGCAATGTAAAGGTTAGTTACTGCTTAAAATTGTTTTGAAGTCATCATAATTCTTTAGTATATTAGTTTTTATTTAGTTTAATACAGTATATAATGTAGTACCTACTTAATCTATACTTTATAGTAATTATTCTGTTTTTACGCTTTGTTTTATCTAGTTTCTGGAGTTGAAATAATGAAACAACAAAGTTTTCACCTTTTTTGGTCTGCATTATAAATAGCTTCCCCGTAGTTATATGTAGGTAAGAGGAAATTTAAATTACTAGGGATAATAATTATTTTATATCACAGACTAGAAAACCAACTATATCCGCTTTTTTATCGCCAATTTACTATTCACTGATAAAACTCAGGCTTTATGACTATAGTTGGAAAATACAGTTTGGGCGAATTTTAATTAAAATATATATTATTTGGTCCTGATAGTCTTTTCATAGCTCGTCTTAATATTAAAAGTCAATGGTGTGAATACTTAGTTTCTAGAAGGAACATCAAGATAAAATATATTATACCGGTTACAACATACATGCCACAATACAACTGAGAAAACAGCATCCGATTTTATGCTGTGTGTTACTCCTGTTTATGGGAAAGATAAAGCTTGCAATCATTCGATAGACTTGCTTCAAATTGCAGGCTATTTAAAAAAAAAAATATGGTTTTGATAGACTTATAACCGACTAGCAATTAACGCGAAACTCCCAAAAACATTGTGGCGATAAATTTTACCACTATAAAACCCATATTTTGACCTAAAATTTTCCAGCGATTCGTCATAGTGCTATATAAGTGATCAGAACTATATTATTAGCTAATTAGGAATTATTGATGAGTAATAAATGATAGCATGACGTATGGGTTGTAACGGCTACGTGACTTTTACAATTGACGCAGTGGATGCGGAGAATTTAACAGCAAATATTGTATGAGAACACTTAGCTTGGGGAAATATGATTTAATGCAAATAATAAGTAAAACGTTTTTTTTTCTGTGGAAATCTGTTTATTCCATACCTATATGTTATATAATATATAAATCATTGTTCATATGTTATCGAACGAAATAAGGGCTTAGCCCGATACTAGACTAGAAATATAGATTTAAAAAAAAAGGAAATAATATTTAGGGTTTATTAGTATTTCAAATTAAATAATTAGCGGCACTTATTGAGCAGTATTGTGAATGCAAGAAAATCATTAATATGAAAAACAGGGAAATAAATGGAAATATATAAAAGAGGATAAACTGCATTTATGTACCAAACACAATACACAGCGAAAAACATAAAACACATCATCCAATGACACATTCACTTACCAATGTCAGTTTGTTAGGTCGTCGCACTGCCGCGGAGGGAATTCCACGTCACGTCAATGAAATAATTGTACGGAAAGGTTTTAAAAGCGAACAACCACGTAAACTATTACCATTTGTTTTAGTTGTTGTATTAAAATATATGTAAAGAAATACTTGTTTAATAATTATGGCAACTAGCCAATAGTCCGTGTGTTGTGGGGAATCCCTTTTCACAAATATTTTAATCATGTAACAACGTATGGATCCAAATCTGTAGGCTAATTCACGTAATTTAATGACGCGCCGATCAAGTTTCGATGCAGTTTCGATTAGATTTACGTCTTAATGGTACGTACGTCAAAATGGTATTCTTGTAATTATTTAGCTGCGCGTAAGATATGCATAAACTGCGCATGTGCTGCACGTTGGTCGGACTAAACTGTCATTGGAGACGTCAAATAAATAGGTAAATACCAATCAAGTTGCGATCTGAATCACGCATGTATAAAACGCGCAGCCGTAGAATACGCTAAAGCGATCGCGTGACGCGAACGTGACGCGAGCGTATCTGACAGCGGTTGTCTAAATTACGAGAATACAAAAAGGGCTGTTTTGATCGAAACTTAACTGCAACTGCACTGCAACTGAACTTATATAATGATGATCTGAAATGGGTCTGATTCGTGTGTTCTTTATATGCACTATGCAGGTTTTTATATGAGATGAATAATCTATTACATTTTGCTACTTTCTTGAAATGTACCAAGTGCTGTAGGACTAAAAAGTACTTACTTTTAAGACAATAAAAGTTATTTTTATTTAACTAAATTATTTATTTATTTATTTATTTATTTTATTCTTAACTGCACATAAAAAAAAGGAAAAAAATCACTTAAAGATATTACAGATTAACAAAAAAAAGTACAGATGGCGGTCTTATCGCTCTAGGCGATTTCTTACAGACAACCTTAGGATGGATTTAAGAAAAGGAAAACAAGAGAGGGCAGTCTAGAATTTAAAGGATACAAGCACCAATAAAAAAAGAAAAAATAATAATTATTATAAACAACTTATTTATATTAATATATACAAAATATATACATAAACATATACACATGATATACATACACACATAAATATTTCAATAGATAAATATATATATACATACATACTATAAATTACCTTTAGGTTCAAATGCAGGGAATTAAACTACTCAATATGTCCGTTCAGAAGGAAAGGTAGTGATCTTTAACCATTTTTTTGAACGAGTTTAGTGTTTGAGCCTGTCTTACCACAACTGGTAATGCGTTCCACAGTCGAACAGCTTGGACTGTAAACGACTTGTCCATGAAAGTTGTGACATGCACTGGCATTCTCAATTGCAGATTCTCCGATGACCTCAGGGACCTTGAATGTGACACATGAAGAAATACAAAACGTTCTTTAAGATATGGTGGGGTGAGAGGATTAAACAAGATATTGTAAAGAAGAGTAAGAATATGAGCATTCCGACGAAGTCGTATGGGTAACCACTTGAGCTTAACACGAAACTCGGAAACATGATCATATTTGCGTAGACCAAATATAAATCTAATACAAAAATTTTGAAGGCGCTCAAGTTTATTAAGTTGGTCCTCGGTGAGATCGAGATAGCTGACATCGGCATAATCAAGGATGGGGAGTAGGAGAGTTTGTGCAAGAGAAATCTTCGTGGTAATGGGTAGAAAATTTTGTAACCTTCGCAAGGACCCAGCGGAGGCAAAAACCTTACGGCTTAACTCCCGAAGCTGCGGACCCCAGGTGAAAGACTTGTCCATATAAAGGCCAAGGTTCTTGACCGTATCACTGTATGGTACAGTGACACCATCACAGGACACAGATGGTAGTTGGTCCCAATCAAGTTTTGATATCATCCTGGGGCTGCCGACAACAATGACCTGAGTTTTAGAAGGATTGATCTTTAGTCCAAAGGCTTTGCTCCATGTACATATGTGTTGGATGTCGGTGTTGATAGATTCAATCGCATCGACCATCTTGTCCAAGGGTGCCCGAGTATAAATTTGCAGATCGTCGGCGTAAAGGTGGTAGGATGAGCGAAGATCATTAGTAATGGAATTAATAAAAACAGCGAAGAGTAAAGGAGATAACACGCCGCCCTGAGGTACACCAGCAGATACAGAGCACCAGGAGGAAAAGCATTCCTCTAAACAGATGCGTTGCTGGCGACCATACAGGTAACTACGAAACCAACCAACTGCCGTTGGAGATATGTTAAGAGAACCCATTACGCCAAGTAATACGTCGAAATCTACGGTGTTGAAGGCATTACTGAAGTCCAGCAATGCCAGAACAGTCAGCTTACCTTCCTCCATACCCGATCTGATGCCATCCGTAATATGAGTTAGAGTGGTCGTCGTGCTATGCCCAGGCCGAAATCCAGATTGGAAAGGATTTAGGAGATTGTGTTTGGAAAGGAAATCATTCAGCTGGGTGTGGATTAGACGTTCAAGGACTTTGGAGAGGAAAGGAAGAATGGAGATAGGACGAAAATCTGTAAGATTGGATGCATTGGATTTTTTCGGAATAGGAATAATATGTGCTTGTTTCCAAGCAGCAGGAAAGACGCCAGATGAAATAGAATTTTTGAGGATATGGGAGATGATAGGAAGGATTTCGACTAGGATAGGGAGAATCATATTACGGCTGACACAGTCGTTGCCCGTCGCATTAGATGAAATTAGCGCAATGGTCTTTCTAACATCACAATCGGCAAATTGTTTAATGACGAAAGCAGAGCATTCGGGAGTCTTGAGGGTCGAAAGGAACTTAATAGTGCTATCTTTCTTCGCCTTATCATAGAAAGACGAGGAAGAAAAGTGAATATTTAAAGAATTTATATCTATAGACTTACAAGAGGACTCTTGTCGAGACTTACCCACTCCCAGTGTCTTAAGAAATTTCCAAACCTAATTATATGTAATAAATCCAATAAATAGGGATACAGAATGAATAAAGATCAAATTAACTACAATGGGGTATTTTACTATAAGAAAGAAAACATCTAAAAACTATAAATGTATATAGTAGAGCATTAAGCAATAAGTATATGTTAATTTCAGTTTTTATTTCCAAGGAATAAATTTTATAATTCGTTTTGAAAATTTCAATTTTTTTATCTCTCCTAAAAAGATGTGAAACGGCTGCCGCCATGATGGATAACGATTCTACGTCATTCCGCGAGTAGAATACCCCCTCCGGTGTCCAAGAGCTCATACTAACACTGGTTGTTTACTGGTTGAGTGACGTATCATTTTAAAGGAACATGGCGCCTAGCGTTTTCACATATTTGCGCGCATACATTTAAAATTTTAATTTTAAATGGATTTTTATTGGACTTGCCGAGCGAATAAAAATTTGATATTTTTTTAAATAGTTTGTCTTAATCTTAGGAACAACTTAAAAGACTTTTTGAAAATGGGTAGAATACCCCATTGTCCTAATGGTTTCTTAGATTTACGCGAATGTTACACATTTTATTTCAATGTACAATTGTCGTCATGCTTCTGTGGATATGACGCAGTCTCTTGCTTGTTATTTATTTAAATTTCAATATACTTATTGTGATTTGTGTACATTAGATGAGTTAAATACTTCGAAGGATTAAAACGATTTATTTCATTTCATTTTAAACCATACCAAGATGGTAGGTAGTAGTAGTAGTAGTAGTAGTAGTAAGTGGTGGGTAGCAAAACGGCAAGTTAATAGGTCCTTGCCCCTTGGTAAATTTTGTACGACAGATAAAAAAGCTTTGCCTATTTATTTAATGTGAGTATGTGGTCGTTATAGAGCAGGACAATATCGGTATGGCCGGCCACTGCTCGTGGCCCAGGCTAATCTCCAGCGAAAGCAGTTGGCTACGCAGGAGATTATGCTGGAGGCCGCGAGCAGAAAAATGGCGTTCGCTCTACTCCAGGAGCCATATGTGGGCGCCCAAGGTAGGGTGAGGGACTACGGCGGTGCGAGGGTTTTCCAGTATGTAGGCGTGGACAATACTACGGTTAAGGCCGCTATTGTAGTATTTGACGATAACACCAAAGTCAAGCCATGTCCAAAGTTCACCACGACCAACATCTCAGTGGTGACCATATATACTGGAGGCCGGGAAATCGCCGTGGTCTCCGTCTACTTTGAGCCGGATAAACCCATAGGGCCATACTTGGAACAACTGGGGAGGATCGTTAGCGAACTGGGTCCCACCAATGTCCTCATCGGCGGTGACTTCAATGCTAAAAGCATGTGGTGGGGCAGCGCGGGTACTGACGGTAGGGGAGAGGACCTAGCAGAATGCATAGGAGAATGGGGCCTCCAGGTGCTCAATGAAGGCGACGTACCCACGTTTGACACAATAAGGGGTGGTAAGCGCTATACAAGCTATGTGGACATTACATTATGCACAGAGGACCTTCTCGGCCAGGTGAACGACTGGCGGATCAGTGAAGGCCTTGTGAGCTCCGACCACAATACCATTTTATTTCACATCAATTTTGGCAAACTAGATCGGATTCAAATTAGTAGAACTACTCGGACTTTTAATACCAAAAAGGCTAATTGGGCTGAATTTAGTGATAAATTCGCCCAATTAAAATTAGACTCAAAATTTAATACTTGCAATATCTCTAACTTAAAAAACAAAAGAGAAATAGACGGAATAGTAGAAGATTACACTCAAGTCATTCTGGAAGCCTGTAATCAGAGCATACCGAAATTCAAAATTAATAGAAAGCCTACTATTCCATGGTGGTCTGATGAGCTAGCCTCACTGAGAAAGGCCATGGTCACCAGGAGGAGAAGGATCCGCTGGGCAGCAGCAGTCCGCAGGGACTACGTCGTCGGAGAGTACCTGAAAGCAAAGGAAGAGTATGAGACAGCAGCTAAAAGGGCCCAAACTAACAGCTGGAAAGCATTCTGCGAACGACAAGCAAAAGAAACCGTTTGGGACGGCATTTATCGCGTGATAGGGCGAGTGTCGAAGAGAGAGGAAGATCTCCCCCTGAAGAAAGACGGAGTTACCCTTAGTCCAGAAGAATCAGCGAAGGTTTTGGCGGAAGTCTTCTACCCGGAGGACCGGGTGGAGGACGATAACGCAGAACACCAGCGGATTAGGGCAGAAGCTCATAGCATAAATGACGGATTAGCGGATAGTGATTATCACGATCCGCCATTTACCATGGATGAAACCTTGGCGGCTGTGAACAGCTTCAACCCTAAAAAAGCCCCCGGAGCAGATGGTCTAACAGCCGACATCTGCAAACAAGCTATCCTTAAGGATCCGGAGTTGTTCCTCGCACTGGCTAACAAATGCCTCGCAAATGGCCACTTCCCGACCATCTGGAAGGAGGCCACGGTCGTAGTCCTCCGTAAACCCGGAAAGGAGGACTACACACACGTTAAATCGTACAGACCGATAGGCTTGTTGCCGGTGCTGGGAAAGATTCTGGAGAAGATGGTAGTGGGAAGAGTGAAGTGGCATCTGCTACCTAGGATGAGTACACGACAGTTTGGCTTTATGCCCCAAAGAGGCACGGAAGACTCCCTCTATACCCTACTCCAGTACATCAGGGGTAAAGTGAGTGACAAGAAAATTGTCACACTGATCTCACTGGATATAGAGGGAGCCTTCGACAGTGCTTGGTGGCCCGCTATTAAGGTCAGACTGGCGGAGGAAGGTTGTCCGAAAAACATAAGACGGTTAGTAGACAGCTACTTCGAGAGCCGTAGAGTCAAAGTTCGCTACGCCGGAGTAGAACACATGAGAACGACCGCCAAGGGATGTGTACAAGGGTCTATTGGTGGTCCTATCATGTGGAACTTGCTCCTCGACCCATTGCTAAAGGAGCTCGACAAGCGGGGCTTCTACTGCCAAGCCTTTGCCGATGACGTTGTGTTAGTGTTTCACGGAGATGAGACACTAAAAATACAGAAACAGGCCAATGAGGCGCTAGCGTATGTGCGGGATTGGGGAGTTCGGAATAAGCTGAATTTCGCTCCTCAGAAGACGAAGGCTATGGTCGTAACACGACGACTAAAGTACGACTCCCCAATCCTGCGCATGGGCGGAGTGGACATTGGCCTGTCACATGAAACTAAAATACTGGGCCTGACTGTGGATGACAAATTAACATTCAACACGCACGTCTCGGAAGTTTGTAGGAAGGCTATAGGCTTCTACAAACGAGTGGCTACTGCAGCGAAGGTGCAGTGGGGACTGGGACCTGAAGTAGTGAAAACCCTGTATACGGCAGTCGTTGAACCCACGATATTATACGCGGCCAGTGCTTGGGCGCCAGCGAGCAATAAGATAGGGATACAGAAGAAGCTCGCTAGGGTTCAGCGGGGTTTTGCACAGAAAATGGTAAAGGGCTACAGGACCGTTTCGCTAAACTCGGCCCTGCTGCTTGCCGGGATCCTTCCGCTAGACATTCGTGTCCGAGAAGCGGCGCTTCTTTATGAAGTGAAAAAGGGACATACTCAGCAAGTGGTGGGTGACCGAGAGGTGGAATGTCCTGTGCCCTTTGCTATTTCGAAACACCCGGCTCACCGTAGAGCGTTGCAGTTCGAATGCGTGGTGAACGATGCAGAGCTGAACCTCAAGGCTGCGAATACCGTAAAGGTATTCACCGACGGCAGCAAACTTGGTGGCCAAGTCGGAGCATCGGTGTCCTTATGGGACGGCGATGCCGAGACGAAAGCCACCAAAATGAGACTGGAATCGTTCTGCACCGTTTACCAGGCAGAGCTGCTCGCTCTGCGGAAAGCTGTGCAAATGGCCTTACAGGGCAGTCGTAAAAACTACAGCATCTTTTGTGATTCGAGGGCCGCGCTCGAGTCCGTCGCGAGCGGAAACTCCCTCCACCCCATTGCATTTGGCATCAACAATTTGTTGAGTAAGACCGTAGAGTGCGAAAAAACCATTAACCTCTTTTGGGTTAAGGCGCACGTGGGAGTGGTTGGGAATGAGCGCGCAGACGAACTCGCTAAAGCAGCGGCCCAAACGCTGAAAAAGAAGCCCGACTATGACCTATGCCCCGTATCATTCGTCAAGCGACAGATCCGACAGGCGTCGATTGACGAGTGGAACGAGCGCTATCGGGCGGGAGAAACAGCTTCAGTGACCAAGCTGTTTTTCCCTGACGCCAGACAAGCATACAGCGTAATCAGGAAGATGCCAACGGACCCGGTTCTCACGCAAGTTTTCACGGGTCATGGGGGATTCTCTGAGTACTTGAATCGCTTCAAGTGCAAGGAGAGCCCCTCATGCATCTGTGACCCAGCGGCCATTGAAGATGTCTTGCACGTGTTGACCGAATGCCCAGTATATCTGTATCAACGTCTGAAAGTAGAAACTGAAATAGATATGAAAATTTGTAAAGATAACCTAAGCAGTATACTGGAGACCGGTGAAATAAGATCTAAATTTTTAAGATACTGTAGAGATATAGCATGTAAAGTGTTGAATAGAAACAAATAGATGGGGCAACTACTTTACATAATATGATATTATATAAACCTAGTTGCCAAGGAATGTGGCTTTGACGAAGAAGACATGCTATATCTAAACATGTGTAAATTTTACAATGTTTTTACTCTTTAACAAGTATGTAAATGTTTATGTTTTTAATGTTTATATGATTTTGTGTACATACTTGTATTTTTATTGTAAAATAGCAGTATCATGTAGTTGTCGGACAATTGTAATCGTTCAGATAGGTAGATTAACATCAGACGAAGCACTTTATGTGCGATATTTTTACTTATGTAACTTTTTATATTTCTAGTCGTTTTTAAGGCAATGTATGTTAATCATTAAATTTATGTAGAAAAATCCTCTGAACGGTATCGGAGGGACAAGTATTTAAAAAAAAAAAAAAAAAAAAAAAAAAAAATATCGGTATGGCAAACCTTTACTGTAGAAAGACATAAACAAAATAAGGATAAAATGTACCGAGCAATTGACGTCATATTTGTATGAGTGATGCAGGGAGTTACTAATAAGGTTTATAGGACATTGTACATCAATGGGCTTACCCGTTAATTGCATAATTTTGTATTATTTAATTTGTTCTATTAACATCATAGGAAGTTCACTGCTTAGTAATAATAATAAAAATATAATAAATAAATACACCCAACAGTCACATACATAGTCCTGACCCCACACTAAGACCAAGATTTTTGTCGTGGGTATCAGGGAGACTTTTCGTCTCACAAACACCCAGACCCAAAACAAATACCTGTGGATCACTCAAATATTTGTCTCGGTGCGGGGATCGAACCCGTGGCATCGCGTTTCGCAGCCGTTGTTCAACCAACTGCGCCACGGGGGCTGTCTATGTAAAAGAGTGGAGGAAAAACGCAAACAGAAGAAGAGTTATTTCACAATTTGAGTGTCAAGTTTGACTGGCCTGTTGAGCTGGGCAATTTGCAATCAATGGCCAGTTTTTGCTCTCTCGGGTCGTCCAAAGGCCTTGATTACAGCGTGTGTGATGAAACTTACGTAGTGCAATTGTTTGGATATTTTTACCATCTGTGGACCTGCTCTTTACATTCGAATTATTTCATAATTTAAGATTAGCATCAAAGCTAGTTATTTAGGACTATCAAAGCCTACAGTAGATCCTTATTTTGGGTCAATACTCTGTTTTACTTCATCACGTCAGAATTAATCGGAACTAAACTTAATAGAAAGATATTAATTATACATGAGACCTACGTTCACCAGTAGACTCCCTGGAGCTGAAGACAGAGAGACGGAGAAATCAAAATCTGTGTCAAGGATAGACAAACACATCTAGTAAATCAGGATTCAATTCATTTCTAATTGCAGAGTACAAGAAACGATCCGGTCACTGGTATTTTTTGTACAATAATTATGACGGAAGATGAGTGTTTTTGTTTTTCCTTCCTTAAGCTGAGTCAGCTTGCGTCAAGTGACGTCTTCAATAACATATTTTTATTATTTTTTATTCTTAATTTAGGGCAATAACATATTTGTCTCTTTAAAATATACATACATACATACATAAACTCATGCCTGTTTCCCAGAAGGGATAGGCAGAGGTGCTACCAGGACGCCCACATTTCGCCTAGTATGTTTCGTCCCAGGTCTCCCAGGTTTCTATCTTCTTCCCCGACCATGAGGTGCAGTTCAGTCAGTCGCCGAGTCAAAATAATAAGGAAAAACGTCGTCAAAACAAAGAAGAGTATATCCATAGCCTTATTTAATCCATTGTTATGTAGGTCTGATGCGAAGACGAGTTTCTCTAATTCACGCCATTAGTGTACTTATTGGATTAATTGCCCTGTGGGTGGCGTGACCGCAATGGCCGCCCATCGTACGCCTAAATTAAAATTAACTGTACATGAATTACTGACGTTACAAGATAAACACACGAAATTTAATTATACGTGTTTGGGTACAAAAATACTTTGACTGCAAGAGTGTAGCGTTATGGTTGTAATATTTTAGGGTCAAAAAAGTTTAACTAAGTAATACATTTTTGGGTCATGTGCTTCGATCAATTATTCACGGTAATTCGTGTATATTTTATCGAAGGTCATGTGTCGAAAAATTTGTTCGTATACCTGGTGGTAATGAGAAGTACAATGCTGTTTAGAATAACTTTAGATAAAGCGTACTTTAGCGATAGAATCAGATGATCCTCCACCATTATATTGTACACAATCGTCCTACTAATGGGGTCAAAGATATATCAACAAGTCTGCTTTTGACGTTTTAATATTGGTTTATTTTCGAGATCGATCCTTAGAAAGGGATTGGGATCTTCTATTTCTTTCGTAATATATTATGCAGATTATTATCGCCGAAAAAATGTAGCAAATATTTTTGAAGAGGTTGTCTTACATGTTGGCGCCAAAATGGCTACGAGTGGTCTTAAAAAAATAATACTCATACATACATACATACATAAACTCACGCCTGTATCCCCGAAGGGGTAGGCAGAGGCGCCACTAGGACACCCACTTTTCGCCATGCATGTTCCGTCCCACGATGTGATAGGGGGCGAGCCTATCGCCATATCGGGCACAAATTCCTGACTCCGGGCTGATAATGAATAGAAAAATCCAATATCACTTTGCCCGACCCGGGACTCGAACCCGAGACCTCAGCTTTGTAACCGTACCGTAATACAACTACGCCACCGAGGCAAAAATAATACTCTCAGTAAATATATAAAGTAAATAAACTGTATACACTTACCAACTTTATTAGTAAACATAAAAAATATAGTGGCGTCAAGGCGTTAGCCAATAAAGCGACAAGAATATTTTTTCTGTGCGCCGTAAAATATTTGATCTTACCGACAGAACTCTTATTTTCCTTATTTTATTGCTCACATGTCAAGTTTATGTAAGTTTGGAGGCAGCCAATAAATGTATTTTTTGGAAGCTAAAGCAATACCATTCCAATACCCAAAGCTATAGTAAACATGCTGAAATGGCGACCAGTTATTATTGGACTATTTGTCAATGCGTGGTTAAGCGCACAATTTCCTTAGTCGTGTTTCTAATTTATCTTCTAATGTCAGAATATTAATCCATTATATTTCTATGCTAGTAGCGCTACAATTAATCATTACCTACGACCGAATAATTACTTATTCACCTGCAATTTGCAAATACCTTGTGATTGCTAAATGACTTGAATTTTATCGACTTTTTGACAATTACATCCTTTTTATTTTCACTAATATTTTCTGACACATAAATCCTAATACTAATATCTTGTTACAGAGTACCGGTATATTCTGCACGTTCTTCCTGGCCCATGCCATCAAGCAGAAGCGACGGGCGTCCATCAGGAATTCATCCTCCATACGAGAGGCAACATTTGCAGCTCCCGACGATTCCTTGCTTGCGCCGACCGCTCCAGCACCCACTTTACCTAAGTATTAGTTATTATAAGGCACAGAAGTTCCTGACAAAATATCTACCCACAAACTGGACAAAATTACCTTAAAGATTATAGGAATTCGCTGGATGCAGGCTCTTAACAGACTGCTGTAGAAACCCTTAGCAATCGTTTTGCTGCAGTTAAAGAAAATATAAGGAGTGTTTGTGGTTCAAAAAGTGCTGTGAATTAACACCTGAAAAAGGTTTTATAGCTGTATAAGAGCGTTAAAATAAGAGACATAAATGTATTGAACTGTTTGGTCCTTCGAGCCGAATAGACGCAACACGTATTGTATTACTATTATACTTTGAAACTTTACGAGTAATGAAGGTTCGAAGTTACCTATGTTGGGAACTTCTGTTTCAGTCCAAAAATATTATTTCCTAAATAGATAGTAAGAATAAATATATTTTGTAACGTCTTACTTCTGAATCGCCGAATTAGTAGTGTATTTTTAATGACAATTTGTATTTCGATTTTATTCATTAAAGTAGAGGTGAGACTGGTCGTAGAATAAGTCCATTATCAGCCCTATCAACTATTTTATACAACTCCATACTGCCTACCGTACTTTAGCGTGTTAAAATTGAGACAAAATATAGTTACATCTGGAAAATAAACGAAGCTACTTATACTCCTATTACAAAAGTTATTATCTAATTTGGGTAGACATAAGTTGATGACCTTATAACAGCAATTTTTAGGACTCTGTCGAAATAATTAGTTAATAATTTAATAAAGAATTCTATAATCGGCTTTTCCTCTGATTCATATTGAAATAGTAAATACCCATATTTGTGATAAAACTAGTATTTATGTCAATAATTTTGAAAACAGGAAGTCTATACTAAAATACAGTTTGTTTATTGCAAAAATGTATAACATATTTGTATTTTATTTCATGATTTTTTGTATTTTATTTTTATACAAATAATCTATCAACGACAAATATAAGAGCAGTTATCAAATGACCTTTAGACACAGAATAAGTATTCTGTGCTTTAGAGCTCAGACTAAATAATTGATGGCATTGATCGTTTTATTACAATTGTTTTTCATTTGCGAAATAGGAAAGTCCGTAATGATTAATCAGTTTAGGACTTTGCGGGGTTTAAATGTATTTTCCCGACATTGTGATAAAGTAATGACTTAAAATAGTATTTCGCGATAAGCACTAACTTGGCTGTACATACTTCCTTTGTCTATATCTATGAACTGGGTAACATTACCTAGTAGTCCTTCAGCTCCACTTCGTAATTATAAAGGAGAACTTTAAGTATTAAATCAATATACCTACTTGAAGTTTAAATTACTTATTCTTGCCCAAAAATTGATGCTCTATAAAGAGTAAATGAATATTAAGAGAAGCATTTTTAAACTGCTTTCTTGCTTTTGATGCATTTTTGACGTTGAAGCTGTTACCTACTTATATTTTAATCTAAAGCATTTTACGAGCTTGACAGCACTTCATTTTGATTTGAATAAATTAATTATTGTGTAGTAATTAAACTTAAACGAAGCATCATTTGTTTATATCTCTAGCAACCCGAAATATTATAATATTGGTTAGATAGCATTTGCATAAAAAAGTATACTTATATACCTTTTGGCAACGATGTGCGGTGTTCAAGTTTTAATATTTATTATGTGTATTTATTTATACTTATGTAAGGTCTATGGAAAGTTACCTAGTTGAATCGAGAAAAAAAATGTAATGTGATGAAGTATTTATATACTTCATACTTATTTGTTATTTATTTAACTTTGTAAATCTTTAATTTGTTTTTTATAGATGTTGAAATTACGTTTAAATTCACTCGAATGTTTTTTTTTGGAATGTTCTTGTTACATTAAATGTTATGTTAAATTGTCACAAAAACCTAAACCTATCACAAAAAGCGAGATTAAATAAAATCCAGACATTATTTACATATTTTTTGGAGGTTGTGCCACGTTTTTGATACATTATATTTTTACAAAATATTTTAATACACTTTTGTATAACTTTTTAAACCATTACTATTTTGACAACGTAGTAATTGGTCTTGATAAAAATATTAGTTTTAGATGCAATTGTACGCTCTGGTAATATTGTAGGTTGTACTGAAAATATATTATGAATATTGATATAAATATCAACATTTGTAGGTTTGTATTAACATATATGAATAAGTATAAACATTTCTAGCATTATTTTAATATAGATTAGGGGCGGGCCCGACTCCGGCCGGGTGTAGGTACTTGTAAAGTCCAGTCCACATCAGCAACATATTATTTCCTGTACTATTTTATATATATTCATTCTCAATACCGTCCTCTGTAATGATTTACCCGTCCTGTCCCGTTATATCCCACTCTGTCCCTTCTCATTCTCACTCAAGGCATGTAATCCTGTCCCATCCCATCCCTTTCCAGTTCATAAAAGTAATAATAAATTTAAATTTCTTGCTCATCCCACAGGAACACTATATTTTTCGGGATAAAAAGCCTATGTGTTAATCTAGGGTGTCAGCTACCTCCATATTAATTCAGCGAAATTGGTTTAGCCGTTTCTGAGATTGGCGTGCACAAAGACAGACAAACAGACGTCAGACAACATTTTTAACGATCATTGTTTTGCGTTCGATTACGTTAAAACAGTCCCCCCCCCCCCCAATTTTATTTTTCTCATTTATCTTCCATATACAGACATTGATCGGTTACAAATTTATTATATCTATAGATAAATGGTTGTGTGATTGTTAATTTGTGTCGTGATTCTATTTAAGTTTTTTAGTTATTGTAATGTATGTTTATTATAAGGGAAATATTTCAACTTTTGTACCTTAGAATAAATAATATAACTTCCGATATTGTGTTATCATTTTATAATCCTGTTACATACTTTAATCAGTATAATTACTAAGAAGAACAAATATAAATTGATTTACAATGGAAATTTGATTTTAATTTGTATATTTATAACTACCAGTTTAATATTGCAGGTTCACCAGTCACCACTAAGATTTATTATATACAATTATTATATCAATTTTGAATTATAAAGGTAAAGATGCAGTCAGCTTTCAATAGGAATTTTAAATCTTGAGAGGAGGACTATCCAAGCATACTAGATTCAAATACAATAATAGCCAACTAATCCGACTGGTTGTTACAGAATGATGACGAATCTGAAGTTCCACAAATCTTGTTCATTTCATGAAAAAAATTAACAGAATTATCTATCTGTGTATGCAGTCGGTTTTTACAGCTAGATCGGTATTTGTAAATATCCGCTGGCAAGTTACTATATAAGTAATAATAAAAAGGGCAAACCGATGTATTGGAAAGTGTTTGCGAACTTTCTCCCTACGCCGCGAACTGGCAGCTCGTTTTACGTTCGCGGCACTGAGCCCACGTTTAGCACTGTCGAAAGCGATATCTGCATACCAGATGTCATTGTTATTCCGTCAAACATACGGCTATATGTAGAATGTGTGAATTGTATGTAATCACGCGAATTAGACTATGGTAAAAGCCCGAGAAAGGCTGGAAAATTTACGTGGTCACGGCTCCGTTCAATCAAATATATGAACTGTCTTAAATCGACAGACTACCTTGAGACCGATTGAAGAGTACAATAAGTTTTCAGTCGGTGTTATAGAATATGCCACAGAGGCTAGCCTGAAAATTCCTGAATCTAAGAGTGAAATTCGTTCTTACAATTGGCGTTCGTATTATGTTTCTGACTTGACTTCTTAATCGCAGTATCCATTCGTTTTAAGTAGCTTTGTTTTTCTTTGTTTTACATCCCAGGATGGATACAGCTTATTACCGGGAAGTAATAACCAACGCCCATGAACACCCACAGTAGGGAAATTGTGGATGCGTTTTCGACCTTAGATTAATGGTCATGAAAGGTTAAGAGCATTGAGAGAGCGTGGACTACTCGTATGCACATAGGTAGTTTCCTCTTGAATTTACTTACAGTGGCACAAAATGACTACATTGCGAATGGATAGTCCACCCACCTGTGAGACGGTTTTGTCTTGCGGGTCAACACATTTATGCAAATCCCAATATGTAATACAAAATTTGATTCATATTCCATTTAAATGTTCTATAAATGTTAAATGTTCCTAGTAGCCTTATTTTTTTATTGTATAGGTCTGGCAAACTAACAAATAGGTCACCTGATGGTGATCACTGCCGCCCATGAACATCGACAACGCTGGATCATGGATGTGTTGCCGGACCATCATATTCGGAGGAGAGCGGGAAGGAAAGAGGATGGGAAGAGGAAAGAACTATTGAGCATCCGCCATCCGGCAATCGCACTCACCGAACGAAACGCGACAGAAAGGCTGTCGCTTCACGTCGATCTTCTGTGAGACAGTGGTAGCTAGATTTTTTTTGCCTAGACTGGTCAGTATCGTAAATCTGCTCATAAACTGTTTAGTGAGTGAAGATCCACCTTGGTGGTTTAGATTCCAAATCTATTGAATACACGGCTTATGTTGAGCAATAAGACTTCCAATGAGATATTATACTTGGCAGTATAATATTTGTAACAAATTTATTGCATACATACATACATGGCTTATGTTTAGCAATGAGACTTCCAATGAGATATACTTCGCGGTAAAAAAATTGCAGTAACCTGCAATGCAGTAGGTAACTACTGCAATTTCTATTTCTATTTGTAGTGACTCTTATGCGGTCACACTATCTTCCTTAACGCTTCACTGATTTCCGTCGAGCCTGATGTACGCGCACAAATTTTCTACGCGAGGTCAGCTCCAGTAATATAATCAATGGGGACTATAGCATATAAATATAGATATTTGTAAGTGTGCGGTGGCCTGTTCAATATGTTCCGGTTGTCATGCCATTAAATCCTAGGACTCACCTCTGACTTTTATGAGTCATTTGGGTAATGATAGTCAATCGCCACGCGCTATAACGGCGAAGGAAAACATCGTGAGGAAACCTGCATACATCGAGAATTGTTAAAATGTCCACTAGGCTAGTAGTGGAATATATGCCCTAACCCCTCTCAATTATAGTATTCTCGATTGTAGAGGAGGTCCGTGCCCTGTGGGACGTATACGGGCTGAGACAGATACAGATACAGAAGTGTAAACATTTAAGGTTGTACAAAGGACTAATGTATGTCAAAGGGTTTTTTCAATTGGCGACTTTCTATTGTCTTTCAAAGGTTCATTGGCTGAGGGCCAGTTTGAATAACTTATGATGTAAGCCTACGTAATGAGGTGAGGCCTATTATACCCGATTACTTAGGTATGACTTTTTACCAGGGGTGGATTAAATGTTGGGAGCGCCCTAAGCAAGCACCTCAAAGGCGCCCCTCTGGCAGCCATAATAAGAAAAATACTTAAAAGGAACGAAGAATCATCTTACTGAATAGTTGGTGATTGTACTATTATATGAATGAGTGAAGAACATCACTTCATACTTTGCTATATTATAAATAAATAAATAAAATAATAATTGCAGGAAGTCGCTAGGCGAAGGCCACTTCCGAAAAGTCAGTGTAGAGATCTTTGGAGATTGCCTGTGTTATCTGGCACTTATTGTAACTGTTAATGACGGTCTGTACACGGCGTATGGCCTTAGTTCTAATTAACTTAGCAACCCTTGTATTAAGAGATTATAGGTTATTTGTTTCTGTGAATTTCGCGTTAATATAATAGAAGCCGCTCAATGAACAATATGTGAACTGTTGACCTCCTGTTGAAATTTAATCAAGTTAAGTATTATTTCATCATTTAATAACTTATTTCATTATACTGTATGAGCATTTAATCTATGTTTTCCTCGTCGTTATAATATGGGACATATGTATTTAACTATGAAATATGTGGCCAAATAATGTAGTATGTGTTAAGACCTTAGAAACCGTCAAAGAATAAAGCATGGTTGAAAACGAAAATATTACATGCAGACACTGCATCACTCATAATAATTAGACGACAGCTAAATTCACTCAGTATAACAGATCGACAACATCTAAAAATACGTTAAAAATGATTTCATGACAATACGTTTTTGTTTCATGGCATTACCTCACCGGATTCCGTCTTACAAACTTCAAAGTCGAAACACTTCATACAAGATCCTGCCGAGATGAGAAGTCAGACAAGGAGAATAGATTCTAGATATTTGTAAACTAGGAGTGCGAAAGAGAGGGACGGCGGGTGAATGAGGGGTCACGTATGGGTTAGCAACACGTTGTGATATGTCAGGATAATGTTGTATATTTTTATATTAATTTTTACACTATTATTGGAGATTGAATTTAGGATTTTTTGATATTTATAATATAATATAAATTAATGAGGTGCATCATCCAAAATTGTGAAGATAGGCGAACACGTTAGCTTGTGCAACTTAGCGGATTTCACGTTACTTCAAAATATTTTTTTTATGTTATTGGCATGCAGGTTGCCTCACGAAGTTTTCTTTTATCGTTAAAATGCAATGTAATATATACACACAATACGGCTCTACAAATCAGAGGTGTACCCTAGGATTTGAACCAGCGAACATCGTTTCAACGGGTTCAGTCCACTTCCAACGCCAAACATTTAAAATACCCAATTTACGTATTAAGTTGTTTTCAATGATGACATTAATATAAATAAAATCCCATTTAAACACTCGGTTTGGTCACCACAAGAACGATTCATGAACCGCGGAGTGGGGAGGGGACGCGCCGCCATCGCGATCTCTCGCTCATTTTTATTTAGTCGTGTTTACTACTCGAAGCAGGTAGGCTACGTTCCGCTGTGACCTCGTCCGAATAGACGCGAGTGAAGTGTTTGTGAAATAAATAAAGTGCTATCAATATGGGTTGTGGTACGAGCTTTGTGAAATATGTGCTGTTCTTCTTCAATCTACTAGTCTCGGTGAGTTTTGAAAGGACTTTATAACCGGTTTTAATGTTCCGGTGTACGAGTGTTGGCCAGCGAACAGAAACGACGCGGGTCGCCCTACGGCGTGGCCGAACGCGTTGTTGCCTTGGGCTTTTATAAAAACTTTGAATTCAGGTTTGATTGGAGTCATGCTCGAAGAATTTTAGAAGTTGATGTGCCTATACAATTTTTATTAAATATTTCTTAAGTTTTATTTAGAATAGCGTTCAATCTTTGTATGAATCTGTATGGAAAATAAAATAAAGCTAAAATTTTAATTGTCTATTACAATTTTAAAGTAGAGACAACGATCTATGTTTTAGATTCCTTTTCGCTTTAATTGTCCTCGGATCACCAAAATGGTTTTAAATTAAAAATACCTATTAGGAACATATTTTTATAATGAATTAAAGAAATTACAAGTGTTATGTGTACTGTGTAGTTAAATAGAAACAGATATAGCCGTTACGCTTGAAGCATAACAGACGTGCGTTTTTACTGTATGTAATTTATATTATTAGCTTTTTGATTAGCATTTTGACTCGGATACGACTAGCCTGTTTTGAATTATAATTTGGTTGATGTAATACCATTATGAAATAACACAATTAAAGGTAAGTATAAGTGAATAAGGTGTGGTCTATACAAAAAACTAATGATTACAAGTTAATTAATTAAACAATAATTGAAGTGTATTATCAATGTTAGTTAAAATACCATATAAATGTACTAAATTTAAATAGATTACAAAATTGTATTTTATTAAGAACCCACGAATTCGCATCCAGCAAATAATGAAATGGGCGGGAAACTTGTACCACAAAGAAGGAGGATACAGCATTGATATTGGGTATAGTTATTGGGTCAGGGACAAAAGTAACATAAATCTTCGAATACTGAACAAGGATAAAGGACCCAAGGCTATGTCCTCAATTCTTAACGTGCGTTGAAACCAAAATTGCTAGGAGATCTTCGTTTATTTATCAACCATAATATCGTTTCTATTGTCTGCGATGACATTGAAAAATATGGCGAAGAAATATTAAAAGACGATTTGAATAACCGACATGAATCATACACATCGTCATGACCAATTACTGCATTTCAACTGATTCAATGTCATAACACAGAGACAAACAATGACATCATTCTCATAACAAAACTACAGTAAAAAGTAGACATCGCGTATAAAATGCATCTGGTTATAACTAAGCGTTGTTAATTAAATTACCACGCTATATACAGGTTTTCATAGAGCTGTTAACTAAAGACGAAGCAGGTTGGTGATATTTCTAGATCTGTTAAAAGCCTTAGAGGGATATCTGTTCGTCAATGAATTTCCTGAGGACAAAGATGATGATGATATAAATTATCTGGATAAATTTAAACAATCGAGCAATAGTTAAAGTATCGCTGAATACGTAAGCCAAGTAATGGAATCCAAAATAATATGGAAGATACCATTCTACGTTTACTATATACAATCAGGGCCACGTATTTTTGTTTCTTTTATTTACGTCTGTAGAATGGTGTTTAAAGGTCGATAAGTACTATTTATGCTCGCCCAAGCCACAATGGAATGATAGATATGATTTAAATTCATCTAAAATGTCGAAGACTGTTTATCCTCGTACGAAAACACAATGATATACACTAATTACGTATAAAGTTGAACATATTGGAAACAGAAACGAATTCTCATAATTAAACAACCGCAATATCAATTAGTGAAATATTTCTAACTTATCCAACCACTGGAGGTTTTTACAACAAATTAATTTTACTTATTTTCCGATAAATGATTCCCGAGCTGTATTCGTTTGATAATAAAATCGGATACGAGAATTCTTCAATGGGGATGGCCATCGGATCCGGTTTCTTACGTGGGTGTCAGTTGATTGGATTTGTATTGCGATATTCTTCATAAAAGTAACGATGACGTACCTCATATAAACATTCCTAGGATAGCGACATGAAGATTCAGTTAACAGAAGAATATTTATCAACAGTCGTAAGAGTTTCCTGAATTATGTGAAGAAGTTAGCGCTTAAACAATTCGAGAACTCAGCATATTAAACTAGAATTGGATTCTATGGGACTGGCAATAATACAAAAACAGATTGATTAAATGGAATTGTTTCAGATCACACGAAGGTCTTCTCAACTTGAAATTGAGTAATTATCCTCTCAAAATTGGTAACTGTCTAGAAAAAGAAGAAAAAGAGTTACCAAGTTTTTGAATAAAGCAATGAATACCTACCTCATTGTCTTTTTTTGTAGATTTAATCAACATCACATTTTATTTATTTATGCTCAAAGGTGTAGTAGTGCATCAATTTGTACGTTTATTCAAGAAATAAACCTCTCTTTTTTCAAATTGTATTCAATGTGAGACAGTGAACATTTAATATACCTAGTAAAACTCTTCATGTCTATAGATATAACGTCGAATTTTATAACGCATGGACGTATAAGGAATGCCTATAGTTAGGTGAGAATATAAATGTAGTTTTTAGTGCGTTTTATATTCTTGAAGGTGATTCTAGTAATAGAAAAAAAAGCAACGGCAATAGTCGATTGACTTATAGCGTGTAAAGCATGGGACTAGTATACCTACTTTGCATATATGTTTCGCATAGCATTCTTTGTTATTACGTCATCTTTTAACATTCGTGTATCCGATGGTATGATTCTCATGTCTAAGGTATCATAATTATTATTGTTCTATTAAGAATATTCTACGTCTTTATCTCATATTTATGAGGAGTCGGCGTATAGTATTGTGAATTTGTAGAATGTTTTACGATTCCCCGATCTACTCTCGTCAATTTCTCCTGTGCACCCTTCAAACCTGGATAAAACATGTTTTTTATAGAGTCTGCGATTAATACCTTTGCGCGCACCTTCTTTTTGAGAAATATCAACAAGACAACTATTGTCTCTTGAATAATACCTGTATTATATTACAAATGTGGGAGTGGTGTTGTCTGCGCCCACGCATTGCATATCATCAAGCAATCATGCGGTCACCACCGTCGGTCACCTTCCTGATAGGTGACCGCTAATGGCAATTATATCAATATGGCCTTCGTTATCAATGAAGTCATTTACCTTTTGAAGTCAATTTGTGGATCATAATGTGTAGATAGGCGTTGTGGCCGATAAGTTTTTGGAAGAGGACCATCTGAAAGAAACCGAGTAAATGTTGAATGTCTGTGGGAAAATTCGGCAAAGACGTAGACGCTGACGATATATTAGTATGGAAATATCGAATAGTAGAATAAAATAAGACTTCTATGCGCCTAGGAAGTATTTCAAAGCAGTATTAAAACAGACCAATTAAAAGAACACAAAAAAAAAACCCATGAAATCGCAGAATAGATACGAAAAATGAAACGATTAATAGCAATAAATAACAACAATAATTAGCAGTTAACATTCAAGATATCTTTCATTTAATGATTAGCGTTTAATATGCACAGCATCTTTTTACTACACAACTTGAATGCAAAATGGCCGACCTTCACGGGTCCGTACGTCGAGAGCAAATTACTTCACACTTCACAGCTAGCAAGAGTAGCTTATTGTACAACTTAATCGAAGAATTACTTCCTATGTTTTTGTACAGAAAATATAATTTTTGAGGTTTGTAATGATGGAATTAATGCAAGCAATATTTCTGTGATGTGGTATTTAAATGTTCACTTAGCCTCATAATTAGCTGGATGACACCATCTGTATGGCTTTAAAGCTCATTTTATATTTATCTATTTACTTTTTAGTCTGGTTAAATTAATGACTTAGAATGCGATATATTACATTGGTCTTTAATCTATATCAGCCCATATACGTCCCACTACAGGGCACGGGCCTACTATACAATCGAGAGAATCGATTGAGAGTGGTCTTTAATAGATAATAATATTCGTCCATTTGTCAGCCCGCATTTATTACTAACAGTCGAGTTAATAACACGTAGGGAAAAGCCCGTCCCCCAGTTACGGGTCGTATATTTGCTGATTCAGAAAACTAGTAATTGTAATTGCTTTTACATTTACCTATTTGCTGATTCATACGTAATTGTCAGCGCTATAGAAACAGCTAAACTACCTAAAACCACAATCATTATCTGTACATATAAGAATTAAACACGTTTGTTTTTAATTTTCGCCTACTTTTGGTAGACTCGACATTAAGCAGAGTACAGTTTAACAAAACCAATTGAAGTATTACTATTCTGTGTCTCTGTTAGACTATTGATATGTAAACCACAGAAACCCACGCATCTTTCCGAACTGGCGTTTAATATATTCCATTCACAAATTGGGTCCAAGGAGATAGCGTGACCGGAGTCAATTTTCCTCCCCAAATGTCGGACGGAAACGAGTCAACAGGTGTAGTACTGGTATAATTAATGAATTTGTAATGCCCCTCGAATTCGGGGCTACGGCAAACTTCTGCCTTTGTATAGAGGTGTTTTCACCCCTTCTATTTATTCATGAACACGGCCTGAGAATGATTGCAAGATTAAAATATGATTCACATACAAAGTTTGGTTGTTACCGTGTTTATTACTTGGGAGAAACTTTCGAAAATCTCCATGCGTAACAAATATACACAATGTATACTTTAGTTATAGGTATAATTTTTTTTTAGGATTCAATACTAGGGACTTCATTTATTAATTACAATCTCATACAAATATTACACATTAAAACAAACAGTACATATTACATAGAAATATAAACACAAATCAAAAAAGAAATTAATAAATTAAAGAAAATATTTATATTCAAATTAATCAAAAAAACCGCACCGAACCATACCCGGTGAGAATGTTCCCATTATGCTTGCAACATTGCCACGTTGAATGGCAAGAGATATGTGCTGCACCAAGAATGATTCGGCGCGGTGATCCTGCCCATTGCGCCTCAGACGTCGCCCTAGTTCACGGACAAAATCCTTAGCCTCCGCGCACCACACCCCACTGACCTCAACCGCGAACGGGACGAAAAAATAAGCACGTTTAAGTGTGGCATACTTATGATGCTTCTGAATTGCCGCCCATTCAGCAGCTGATCCGGCTCTTCGCGAGGTGCGAGTCAAGTGAGAGGCCGCATAAGTGCTGACACACGTCGCATCCCACAACAGACAGCGACCCTTCTCCCACGGCACAAGTGTGAGCCCGTCAGGACGCTTACCATCAGAGCGACTCAAACCGGGCGGTTCTAAGGTGGAGGGCAAACCGGCGGACACCAAAGCACGACGAATGACCTCGTTCAGCATGTGGTGGCGTGGAAAACGTCCCGCCGATCTGCCGCAACTTAGACCGTGGTGACCCGTGGCGTCAACCTGTACTCCGCACATGCAAACATGTGACTCACAGATTTTGCTGCCGACTCTGAGCGCCACGGCTACTCTCAGTGAGCCGTCGTCGAGGAGGGTACCCAAGTGAGGAGATGGAATCGCGTGAAGCCAAGCCCCCGACTCTAGGGTGGATACAGATTTAAGCCGAGCCAAATCGACTCCTCGTGCCGAATGGAGAAGCTCGGCAAAACTTGCTGCACACACCCGCTCGTCCCACTGACGCTGCACACTTGGGTTCTCAGGCTGATCAGCGGCCGGACACAACAACGACCAAGCCCTTAAAGCCTCCGCTGCGTAAGGAATTGCAGAACTGTCCCCTTGTAATTGGAGTATATTAGTGACCAGTTCTGCAACCCCATGCGCAGACGCCAAAAAGGCCGATACGCTGACATCCCTCACACGCCTAACTCCCAATCCACCGTGCCGAATGGGTAGAGACGCTTGTACCCACTGGTTATCGTCGAGGTGTATATTTAGGATAGTCTCCAACGCGTCCTTAATGTCGCTATCCAATGCATCAACTTCATCTGGGACAAGCCATGTTGGACATGTTCTCAGAACGTACATTAATTTGGGGACAGAGAGGCAGCTACGGTAGAGTGTAAGAGCTACGTGGCCAGATAAATGCGGGAGATGTTGTCGGGCAGAAGCAAGTGCACGTCTCCGAGTACGGAGGCAATTAGCCAAGCCGTTCTCAAAGACTGGAGCGCCCAAAAGCTCAAACGTCTGTTGATCCACGATCTTAATGTCGGGTAGTATGTTTCGTATCCTCTCGATGTTTTGTTCAATAACGGTTCCACAGCGGTACAGCTCACATTTAGCGCTATTTATAGTGAGCCCTATATCCCTCAGCCTGAGAATCAACAACTCCAAATCTTTAGTAACAATGTCAGGGTCTCCCCCAATTGTAACGTCATCAAGGTACCATACATTAAGGGGAGCCCCAAGAGTGGCTATTATTTGGTTAATTGTCAGACTGAAGAGTAGAGGGCCAAGTGGATCACCTTGTTGCGCACCATTAAAATATAAGTTGCTGGGACAAACGTAACACTGGTCGAGGAACGGGCTTAAGAGAGGAATTTTGTCACGGGCCTCAACCAGCATTGCGCCTCTCTCTAAGCTATTAAAAGCGTTTTTGAGGTCAATCTTTACAATGATGTTGCCGCCCCGCTGTGGATCCATCGCGAAAATACGAGTAGCGTGTATGGCTGCCTCGCAACCCCGCGGTGTACCAAACCCCAACTGATACGGCTGCAGTAACTCTGCCGCTTTGTCGCGTACGGCACGACAACCCAATTTTGCCACAAGGCGGCGTATCACACTACCTACTGCAATGGGCCGTATTCCACCATCTTTTTTTCTAAGTGCACAAAGTGACGCACCATATAAAAAAGGGCACACGTCACCACACAATTTACCCTCAAGTAAAAAATTGCACAGGTCCGTTAAAGATTTTAGAAGTCTTGGTCCATTGTCCAGCAGAAATTGAAACCAACTCTTTCAAATGCTGCGGTCGCAAACCGTCTAAACCTGCTGCTGAACTGCAATGAAAGGACGCAATTGCTTCCATCACATCTTTGGAGGTTACCTTTAATACTTAGGTATAATTAATAATTAAGCAACCTAATAGCATCAGAAAGGACAAATGGCCTGATAAATCGGATACCTCAGAAATTACTGGATGCATATCGCCAACAACCGGTTCGTGGGAATCCATTGAAAATACCTATATTCAGCAATCCACTTTTTATAATTGAGATGATAATGATCTCCAATACTAGTATACAACCGAATAAATAAGAATCCCTATACTCTTCCTGCCCCTAAAATATAACATACCAACCAGGTGTTGTGAGTTCACATTTCCGCTCATATGTTCTAAAAAATCCACAAAAAATGCCATTGTAGTCTTTAGACCTGACATCATAAAGAAACACATGGAAGTTGTTACCTCAATACTAAACATCTGGCATAGAGGTTAACTTAAACGGGATTCGCCAATAGTTTATTCCTGTCATAAATGTTTTGGGTCACGGGCAAAGTGAACGGCACAATTTATGGCAATTTTGCTAGTGTAGGGAGCATTATGGAAGCCTCAATGTGTCGTCTGAGTTCATGTCTTATTGCTTTCTAAGGGACATTAATGGCGTAAGCATGTACTCATAATTTGTTATTTGTTTAGTTGTTGATTGGAAGGTCGATCTACCTCATCGACCTTGTAAGGCTAAAGAGTAATGAGTAAATACAATATGCGTAAAGGTTTTTGACATAGACAACTACAACTAAAATTCGCAGAAAAATTCAAACAGAATATCGCCAACCTTAACAGAAGGTACAAAGGTATTAACCTTCTGTTCCCTTAACGTGATTCATATTCTTCACACCGTATTTCACAGTGATTTCATTTCAAAGGAAAATCCTTCACATGACTCAAGGTATTCGCTGCCTTTATCCTGCTTACGTCAGATACTCAAATAACATTGACGTGTATCAGAACGAGTTTTATGGATCTGGTTTGGTCTGTTGCGCCAGCGAAATGTGAAATATAATATTTAATTACGTATTAATTTGTTATAAATATGCGGTCGATGGGATTTCCAATCATCAATATTTCAGAAGTGTCCATAATTTCGATCTTGCTTCCTTCTATGTTGTGTCCTTTACAATTTCTCTTATTTACTATAGAAACTTTTCGTTAACGATCATATTCGCTGCATAAATTCAAATACCTTTTACACAAACACCACAACTCTAAACTAGTTTCAGAAATTTATTAATAAGCAGCCGGCCGCACCGTCCAAATTCCCGCCAAAACTCTCAGAACAAGTTTTTTAAATGGCGAGCGTTTAACCACAACTTACGTGCGTAATGTCTATGGGGATTTAATGGTAGCTTCCTTTTTGCCGTACACCAAACGGTACATTGATACCGCTTTTTTATTCTCTGAAACGGAGATTGATATGTTGGAACTCATCGTCGTACTATTTGAAAAGAACCTGCAAAACAATTTTAAGGCTAGCATCGGCAAGGGCTTCGGAATAATTTTATTACATCAAAATTCACGTCTCTAGTTTTGACAATTCTTCAATTACGATTAAATATTGTTTTCTTTGTAATTTGTACGTTGCTATGATTCGATATAAATACTACTTTGACGTTTAACTCCACCCCAAACACTACTGGAAGCTATAGCATTTGTATGGTAATTCATCTCGCAGATTCGTATAGTAATATTTTACTAGAGTAGAAACATCCAAGGCTACTCGAGATGGCACGTGACCATGATGACATCATACTTACGCAGACGCCAGCCTGACGCCCCTCGTACTTCAAGGCGCCCTGCGGATAAGGGATATGGCCCTTTATTGCTCAGATAATAGATGAAATATAGGTTATTTACGAGTTCGGATATTACATCATCAGGCATATCTGCTGCTGAACAGACATATTTAAATAAGAATAGTGATATATCTGATTGAAATAGCTACACACATTGTAATGTTGGTTCTTGATGCAATAATATACAACAAAGAAACTGTTTTCGAAGATATTTGTCTTGATAATAATATGTGATTATTTGGTAGCCTGTATACAGATACATGTATAAACACTAGTCCGAAAAAATCTTGTGATAAATGAAAGTTCATGCTTCCCCTTTTTTATACTACACTTTTGCTTAGAAACTTCGAGATCTTAGCTCAGAAACTATTCTGTCCAGCATCCACCACTATTTGCCAGGCATAGATCTAGTATGCCGTTAAACTAAATCTATGGAATGATAATGATTCTGTTTCATTAATCCCTCTTCGTAAATACTTCGAAAAATATATTCACAGAGCAACCAACAATCTAAAATGCGTCAGTTAATTGGCCGCGTCGTTGTGATGTTTCCGTATCGTGAGTCAGCTTCACCAGTGGCCTTGATGACTTCGACTCGATTTCTGCTTCATCGCAAATATTTGTGTTGCAGAATTTGTCTCAACTCGGCACTACGTTTTATAGTAAACACAGTTTTGATGACCTAAATACGTCTACGAGCTAAACGTCTTTGTAACCGAGTGTAGACTAACGAATTAATTTCACATTACTGTTTTTAAAAAACAATTTTGTGAGCTTGTTACTGAATTTTTTGCTAAAAACCAAAGGCCTTTTTTCACCAGTTGTGATTAAAATATTTTTGGTGCTTATTAATGTTCAATTAATAGAGTATGTCAAATAATTTATAACGAGTATAATGACGCATGGCTTGCTTAATTATTTGACTTCATTATCCGTAACGGTCTATATTTCCTCTAATGACAAATATAATAGAGTGTCAGACCACACCTATTATCAAAAATAGCGTGACTGCTAGGTAATTAATTTATATTTTATACCACTATGTGTTCAACACGTGCATAGTTTGGTGCTAATATGTACTCGAAAATTAAGTTCGCTATACGTTCTTCTGGTTATATCAATTTGATATAAGACAGGTGGCTAAGGGTACTTTTAAGGGTCCATTGCTTAAAATATCACCGACTTGGTAAAAGTTTGGTGCAATCGACAAAAAAAGTTTCGTCTTCATTCGCCTGATACTACTGTTGTGGATGATTATATGTAATGGAAATTGATTAGATAATAATTAGCATAACTCTGCCTCCGTTTATTTAAATAAATGATTTGAATATTAAAGCAGTAAAAAAAGCAAGTGGAACTGTAGAAACTGCGTCCGCTGTAATATCCAGTGTTGATGCAACGAGTTTTTTGTAAAACAACGAGGGCGGATGTTGCACATTTCACGTTACCGGCACACGTGTGTTTGTAACAGCTCTGACGTTTGCATCAAATGCTTCGGATTCATAATGTTTTGTTGCTGAGGGTTTTGTGACAAACATTTTTGTGGCTAAACTCCAATTTTTAACGCAACAGGAGCACAAGATTCATTTGATGATAAGTTATCATTTTTCTGTGATTTTTATAAAAAAGTTCTTTATTATTTGGGGATTTTGTGAGCAGCGATCATTTTAAAAAAAACGGAGTGAATCGTGAAACAATAGTGGCAAAAAAATATGAATAGATCGACTTCGCGTAAAATATGTTAAAGATCTCTCTCCTTTAAATTATGCTGCTACTTTAACCCACGTTACATAAACACAAAAATTACATCTCAGAATCAGTTTCGCATAAACACGTCGCCTATGACATCATCAAGCCATAACATTCGCTTCGTATTTGCGTTCCGAGGCCAAACGACATAACCTGCCATTAAATTAACGCATGACAGGGTTGGCGCCATGGGGTTTCGTCCTTTGCATGCTTCAGAATTTATGATCAAGCCAAGTTATTAAATTGTCACATCGAATTTACAGCTGTGGAACCAGACTTTGAAAAAGTTATTTTGAATTGTTGACAATATTGAAATTCCTAAAATATAGATAATACAGCTTTGTATACATATTTCTATATTGTTGAGTTTTCGACACCTATTAATATTACTGTTGCAGTAATTCCATACATGTTGTTTCACACCTGTAATTCGTTAGTAGACTAGTTCTTAAATTGTACACGTAAATACGGATGTGTCATTTAGTAAATAAATAAATAAATGAATAACAAATTCACAATTGACGAACGTCACAACTGTGCAGGCACGATGTTTTACCGCTTTGATTCAGGGATTTTTTTAGCAAAATGATTTACTTCAAACCGCCGACTCCTCTGATCCTTGAAAATATGTAGTTAACCTTCGTTTTTATTAAATTCCAAGGACGAAAGTAGCTTTGGGTCAAGGACTTGACCATGTCGAGTAGTTTATTTTTTTGTTGTGATGCTATCGATACAGATTGTGTACACGTAAAGTTGTACGAACTGTTAACACTTTACAAGGCCTTAATCCTCTTTCATATTTTGATGGAGGTCAAGTCCTTCAGGTCTTTAAATTCTGGTTGATCTAAGAGACTACAGTGCACCTAACAGAAAAAAAATTAAGATCATTTAACCAGTTTTTTTTATGTAGTATAAATAGACAAATGACTTCCTTAGTTTTGGATTAGTTATTACAAAAGAATCGCCAAATACATATACGACAAATTTTTCGTTCTACTCTAAGTAATTGAAAACAAATATTTTTTACAGTTTACGGCCTCTCGATTAACTACTGTTTTGTCGTTTTAAAGTTCCTTGATTTTTTCAATAATTTTTTTTACAATACAATGGAGATTTGATTATCTTTAAACAAGACTTTAATTTCACAGTTTGGAATCAATTTCCTGATAAGGCTAATACATTTTAGTTGTATTAAACTGATTTGTCTCGCAATTTGACAAAACTATGAAAGAGCGACTAAACTCTAAAATAATAAACTCATTTTTAAATCAATAACGGGAGTAAAGAACTAACGGGCAAAATATTTGTATGGTTTACATTTATACCTGCCCAAATTGTGTGTTCCGTATTAAAAATATGTGTTTGTCAATTTCTCTATACTAATGAAATTTAATGTTAGATAAGTATGTTTGAAAAACCAACGTGGTTCTCTAAATCCACTCGGCACAATACTCGACTCCATTCCCAACCTGTGAAGGACCTTTGAAATATAAAACTGGAAAAGAAAAGGCCTCGCATTCAAGAAATCCAGGTTAAAAACTCGCAGAAACAGTTTAATGAGCTGGCGTTAAACCATAAGCGGGATTTTTCACCCGCCATTGTACTTGACTGGCATTATCACGCTTGCCTGCCCTTTGTCTATGCCTCCCTCCCTTCCTATTGTCGAGCGGTCGTTGACGCCGACGATCTTCGCTATGGGACACCTGGGATAGTATGGGACGGCTATATGGACCATGTGTAGGATCACCGTGAAATTAATGTGCTGTTGATTGAAAGGTGACAAACTGAATTTGGTTTGGTAGGAGTTTAGACATTGTGAAATAATTTTAGGCCACATTGGGTATTATAGGTATGGTTTAACAATGGCTTGGATTATTTAATTTAATATAATGAAGTAAAATTAATACAGCATTTTTCGCAGTAACTAATAAACAAAAACAGGGCTTTGATTAAAATAGGTATATAGCTATATATTTCGTTTTATAACCAGTCAATTGTACTAACATTGTCAGTTCAAAACCATCTTGTACATACGTCGTAAATTGTGGTGAATATATTTCTTTACTTCTTAGTATTTTTAATCATCAGTACAGAGTTAAAACAACAAGTGGGGCGCACAAACAGCTCAATAAAGATAAGGTGCAAAGTCAAGAACAGTGTTTGCTTATTCAAATACGATAACGGCACAACACGCTGGCTTTCTCGACAATTAATGCCAACCCGAATTCACAAATTGTAGGTAAATACTGCCTAAACTCCCTTCATAATAATTGTCAGGGCTTGGAACTTATAGCTATACTGACTTAATGTCTGTTGGTAAACTTTAAATACATATGAAATTATTAGGGATATTTCTAAAGGTAGAGAAAATAAGATTTTATTAACATTATTGAACAATTTTTTAAATGGATTTACGCCGCTTCCAACAATTCGCTGTGAAAATCCATATTTATAAACGGACTTAATGAGAATGATAATGAAACTTTTGCATCGCTTTTTTTCTTAACTACCATAGTGATAAAATAAACAGCATTTGTTATTAGCATATTCCAGACGAAAGCGCAGTGATTCAACGGGAATCGTCCAGGAATTCCCTAATGGCACCCCGCCAACAAGTGTTGTAAGACCATCGACGTATTTAGAAAGTGAAACTGCGAGATTGTGCAAACATCATTTGAAATACATTACTCTCGGCCACGACATGGCGTATGCAGTCTCATAAATCATGGCGTTTTGCTTTCATTCCATTAATGCTCTTTTAAGGTACGTTATTATAACAATCTATTAAAAAAAAAATTTAGGCTGTATAATGGGATTTGAGTCCTTTGTATACATACATAATCGTCACGCTTGTATCCCATAGGGGTAGGCAGAGACTATGGATCGCCACTTTGCTCAATCCTGACATATAACTTTCGCTTCATCCACTTTCATCGATCTCTTCATGTATTCTGGTCGGTTCAGGGTACTTCTGACCTTTGTATATAAATTAAAAAAATAAGAAAAAGTACAATATGTAGTTAGTGACGTTTCATCACTTTGTGATGTAGATCTAAATGGTCAAATGTGCAAATGGTTCAAAAAACAAATTATAATTTGGAAACAATCTCAACCATTGTAATAAGTTCATGACTCCCTAATACACATAAGTATTTTTCTTGCATTTCCACAAAATTCTTTACTTTATATTGTAGTTCGAAAGAAGAAGAATTACTACAAAGTCCTTACTTTCGATTTGAAAATAAATCTTATTCTGTCGTAAATATCAATATCGACAGTCATAAATCGATTTGTGTGGCAAATAGACCCTATTTTTCGGGTGAATGGCCACCACTGACTGCATAGAGCGTGATTATTACCGTGACAAAGGCTTTATTGATCTGTGTTGACCTAAATTGTGGGCTAACCGCATGTTATAATACATACACTGTAGATAATAGACTAGAACTATTTATAGGAAGTGCTTTTTGTTCAGTTTTCAATACTATGTATAGGATTTCAAATGGATTTCTGGTTTTATATAAAACAATAGAAAAAGATCTAAAAGTACTTCAATCATATTTAGAATCATCGATTTGATTACCTACTTTTAAACCTGGTTTTATAATATAAATGGTTTTATATTGATTGGTGGTAGGTAGGTCTCTCATATGTGAGAGGCCGCCTGGGTAGTTGTAGTCTACCACCACACCACAATGTCTGTTTCTCATGCCAAACAGCAGTGGAAATGCACTGTTGTGCTCCGGTTTGTAGCCAGAGTAATTACTTGACATAATAAGACATCGTATGTCTCGAGATGGCGAGCTCAGTTGAATGCCAAGCATTGCTTTGTAATGGTGTTGTTTGGTTTTGCTACTATCCATGAGTGGTCGTATCGCTTACCATCAGGCGAATGACATGTTCGTCTCGCCATTCATCGTAACAAAAAAAAAGACGCTAATTATGTACCATTAATTTGATTGGTTTTAATTATTATTTACCTGTATTGGATATTATATTTCTACGTTTAGCGACATGATCACTCAGGGACCAAGCTCATTAAATGAAAAATAAAAACCTGATAGATATTTCATCCCAATCTTCCAGCAAAATTTAACAGTTCCACATTCCTGCTTAGTTATTCTCACTTCAACATCTTTATTTATAACACACCAAGCATTCTCATTCAAAATAATTTCACACTCACAATTTATCTCACCATTACGAAATATTACCGTAAATGTAATCTCATTGCCACTTTAATGAGGCTTACCTCAGCTTTATGGTGACCTGGATTCGCAACTTCCAAGCTCACAGCTTATCTAGGTCGGTCCTGAGCATTCATCACTAGCGCCCGAGGCATTTGCTAAATGGTCTTTTTGTGCAGCTTCTACTGGCAATTCATTTAGCTGTACTAGAAGTCATAATGATGCTGTAATGTTAAAATTAATGTGTATTTTTTGTGAAGTATCTTTAACAATATCAGTGTCTTTATTCGATTTTAGGTACCTAACTGTCTTCATTTGCTTCTATATCAATTTTATGTGGATTAGAAATTAACACAAAGGTATGCAATTACTTTGACTTTCACAATTCATTTTAATTCTAAACCTTTACTAGGCGTCGTTAACAGCCGTTTAATTTCTGCAAAAATAACATGACTCGTACTTGCGATATCCAAGAAACCATCTATTTTCAAACGAGCAAAGTAATGCCAGTTACCAACGCACTGCGTTTATAAATAGTATTGAACATTATTTGAAATGAACAAATTTACACAATCTGGCTTTAAACATACATTTCTGGGAAACAATGGATCTATGTATTTTCATGTAAATTCTGCTTCCTTCAAACATCATTATTTTTAAAAATATTAATGAAAACATAGCCAAATAGCCTGTATTGAGTATACACGTATTGTTTTATAACACATCATTTGATATTGATGAATTAGAAGAGATTTTTATTAATATTTGCTTAATAAAAATTGCGAGTAGATTCTCGGTTCATTGTATCATTCCCTGTTGACTTATAGGAAGGGAGGGGGGTGAGCGGGCGGGGAGGCTAGACTTAATCACTCAGCCGTAAATGTTATTTGATACTTGATAGTTCCGACTTCCTATACTTATCCACTAGTAACTGTCCGTCCACAAGTCTATATCATTCTGCGAATTTCACAAATAGATTCATAGAATATTTACCATCGTGAACCGTAATTAACCGAAATTTACACCATATTTGAAGGTTAATCTAAGCTTATATACTTACATACATGCAAACATAGCGTTAAAGTATCGGATCGCAGCAGATAGGTAGTAATTATGGATCATTACTGCTCGATCTTCCATACTTGACTTTGTCATGTCGAAAATGACTTAATTACATAAAAATCTACGATTGCTTATTAAAATAAACGCCCTCAAATTACTTTTTTTATCGGAAAATATAATATATAGTACACCGACACCGGCTGATCATAAATAATGTTATATTTCATCAGCTGTGTTTTGCCGGGAGAATGCGGCGCCATTTTGTTACGCAACATGCACGTGGTAACCGACACGCTGTAATTTAAAAATGTAAATAATTAAAAAGAATTTAATTACGTCAGTTTAACATCCTGATGACAGACTCCGTGGTGCTGTTAAAACGCCAGCTGTAAAATAATATTCTCAGGTTCGATTCCACACCAACGCTAATGTTTATCAGATCCATTTTAACCCAATCCAATTTGTTCCGAGTCTGAGTGTCATGAAATCGCAAAGTCTCTCATAGTGTTTAACACCCATGGTATAAGTCATAAGACATGGTATCTTACTGTGGGTCAGGACATAAGATTGTATTTAATGTTCGATCTCTTATCTATAATATAGCTATTTATAAATATTTTTTCTGCAAGCTGCCAAGTAATACGACATTTCAATACATACGTAAACAGCATGGTATTATCTCGGCTTGCTGTGGTCGTTTAAAAACGAAACTCATTGTAATTCAAGATAAAGAAAGGGGGTCGCCCTGGAGCATTCACCTTTAAGTGTTAAGTTAATATGCACGTTGTTTGCTCAATGTATTTAAAAAACAGCGAATGTTTACAGGATTTGTTAGTAATCGAAATTTTGACAGCAACAACATTTATATTTAGAATATGACATTGTGATATCATTCACTCATTCAGCTACAGATTTCATGCACCGGAAGCGGCCTGCATATAACGCTTCCTGCGTCATTTATTAGGTTATCTGTCCATGTTGTTGTAATATATTTGTTAAAACTACTACAGTTTCTTCTACCTTTAATTATGAATATGGAGTCAACACATGACTACTGTATTACAAGAAGATATACCAAATTATTTTGTCTATCGTTAACCATTATCGCCACGAAAAACATGTTTTTAAAATAAAAGTCTACAAGATGGATTGCCAATTCTACGTACGAGATCAAGGACTTCGTGGCACCCAGCTTTTATCTTCACGAGAGCAATAACCATAAACCATTTAACTTTAAACCACAGGCTACCGTCTGCATGCAAATCGAATCTCGCATATAAACGCAGGGGTGCCGATACTTTCCATTCCCACCCCTGAGATAAACGAGTTAAAATCCAGACAGATGATATTGCATTATAATATTCCCACTCCCGCCGTCTAGTCTGGGGGGCTTGTCTAGACCAGTTTCACTGCTACCTATTAGTTACTATAGATAGTCAAGGCTTGTTTTGTATACCTATTTTGGTACCTAGAAGGATGAAAATGTTGTACGTATGGATTCAACATTTGAATTTGATTTATTTTATGTGTCGTGTATATTATATCACTTTGCGGTACAGTAAATCTAAATGCTTCTTATTCGCGTTTTCACTACGGACCCAATTCCTGTATTCGCGACTATAGATTCCATTATTCGCGGATTTGATTGAAACTGACTTGAAAGAAATGTTAAATCCGCAGTCCATTGAAGAAGAGGCAAAGGCTATGAAACGAAGACATATTTTTAATAGGCAAACTGCTAATGCCATTGCTGAATATCAATCTAAATTGAAAGAGCTTTTAAAAATTGCCAGACAAGAAAACAACACTAACTTCTTTAAACCCTTGCCTAATTAATTATAATCAATAAAAAGTTCATTGAAATTTTATTTTTTAATTTTTAATTTTGCCGACTATAATTTCATATAAATTACCATTCAATATTCAAGGTTTTTGTATTCGCGGCATATTTTCCCCGCGAATAAAGAGCTATTGTATTCATCTATCACTAGTATAGCTAGGTCTTTCGTATGAAATGAATCTTCTAGTTACCATTGATTTGTCCATTTCTGTTACCAAGGAGGAGAAAGGCCTACTGTACTCCGATTTGAAGGACACTCTAGCTAGTGATTATTGGGCATTAGAGACTTGTAACACTAATGTGTCGGGGCGACGAGTGTAGTGCAGATCCATGTTTCTGTTAATAAGTTTTCTAATGGTCATTTTATGGGCAATCGTTATCCTTACAATTACATGTGCGTCCTGCTCGTCTCGTCCTCCTGGATAATTAAACATAAACGTAAAAGATTGCAAATCAAGATTAGTATTAGACTGCATTATTAGATGAAGATTTTTGCGGATCAAAAATACACTTGATAGTCCTGATGCTCGATGAAAGCTCAGAGCCCCAAAATAAATACAAAAGAGTCAAGAACAGTTGAAACATTACAGTAATATTATATTAAATATATCGTAATAAGTTATGTAATAGGTTTCACGGTACAAGTCGGCTTAAAATGCCGGGTCAGGTGTAATCATACTTGACATTTCACATTACAAGTGTAGCCCGTTGTGTTCGTTCATTCGGCAATTGCGTAATGTACCTACTTTAATTAAATTCTTAATGTGCTTTACCAACTTTTCATTTTGGAACTTAGTGTAATAAACAGAATTTACGGTTTCTCGTTTAAGAAAAGAATACGAGACCTAATTTAACTAACAGACTTAGCTATAATTCTTCGGATTTTGCAATTGTTTCATTAAATTTATTTAGATTTCTTGCTTTAGTAAGATAAGGTCTATCTTGAAACTAAGTTTCAAAACATATGTGGTTGTAGATGTATTAGCATTAAAACGGTCATTGCCAAATCTTATGAAAGTAGCTGGCTTAGTAACTCAAATTCACATTCAGCTGCTCACTTATCGTCCTTTTATACTGGACCCTTATTCTTTTGTTAGTTGTCCCACTGTGTTAGTACCACCTTTCTCTATATTGCCGTATGGGTCCACATCGAGGGGAATGGTATCTTTACACCTGGTCAGATTTCAACCCTTGCACATAGTCTCATGAAATAAAATGAAATGATCATCCATCAACATCAAAATTAAGAATAAACATTACTACTCCCAGTTATTCATCTGATAGTTCTTTTGATACTAGCAAGAAAAGGACTAAATTGAATACTTTATCTGATGGTTAAGAAGTCTATTGCAATCCAGATCAGTATTTACTGGCAGACTCAATTTTGCCGGTCTTCATATTAGGGGATATACACTGGTTTATCCCGGCACGTGAATTGTATAATTATGCTAGTGGGTTTGATACCTTATGTACGGCACTATACGAACGGACGCAAATAATCTACAAGTAAATTTGTTAATGTTCCCAATTGTTCTACTCCACATTGCAAATATAATAAATAAATAAAATTAGCAACGTTCGTGTCTTTAATATTAGCATGTACGAAATTTACTGTTCAGTGTAACGGAAAGCTAACGGGATCGAAAATATGAGTGTTCGAACACGACTCAATTTCATTTTGTGTTATTTGAACTAGATCTCTGATAGTTATGATAAACAACGCACATTCCAATTTGAAGATGTAGTGTTTTATATTCAAACACTGTTGCGTTTCTGTCAACTTAATTCTTCTTCTACTTAGTCGTGCACTCTGGGCAGAATGGTTGTGATCATGTTTAGCCGCCGATTGCTGAGCAGCCGTTCTTGCAATGCGTCTCCATCTTTCTTGATGTCAACTTAATTATGATGTTATTACGTCTTATCCAATCAAATACTAATCTAAGAATAGGATGCATGGTGTGCTCAGGTACTGGAGGGCGGCCAGTGGCCACCAAGTCGATGTTTGGTGTTAGAACATACTTTATATCTTAAATATACTATATAAAAGTTCATTTTAAGTTCTAGACGACAATCGTCACGTTTCTAGTAGAAAACATAAATAATTCATGAATTCGAGGAACATATGCCCACAATAATAAATATAGAATTGATCGTAAAGGTTATAAGCAGATAATGTTTGACTTTAATGGGCTGAAAGGCGGCTTTATTTCGGTCTGCCTGACCTAATTGTATAGTGTGTCAATGACAACACATGTAGGTTGGTTATTTAGGTTTATTTATAGCCTGTATGACTAGCAGACGTAGGATTAATGGATGTAGACAAGGCCTTGTTTGGATTTAAATAACAGCTGTGGAATAGCTTTGCTGCCTTTTCATTCCGTCTGTGAGATGGCACAAGATATAATAATCCCTATTTTTTCTGTTCTCACTTTTTTATTGTTTTGTCGTCATCAAATCTATACAGGTTTTTTTAGTATTTCCTTCACAGTAAAGAAGCTGAATAGAATAGGTAAATTTTCGTAGGCTAATAACTGGCTGGGAAACGCTGGTATTTGTAAATAATATTATGATTGGTTTTCACAATATCTTGCATTTCAAAAACAATGTATTGAATATTCCGGTCACGCAAGTGATACAAACATAGTGGCTTCTGTTACCAATGGAGTTTTACCCTATAGCAGCACGAAAATAAATACTTTTGCGACTGTTTTGAAAACACATACGTTGTTTATATCCAGCAATAATGGTGGAACCAAAATAAATGTGCGATTCTGCAGCATGAAACGACTGGAGCGTGGTCGCTTGGGGTTCAGCGGTTCTATATATAGCTGCGAGTTTATTAGTACACTCGTATTCTATGTTTTTGCTAAAATATACCTAAACGAAGCAACTATTGAGCTGTGGGTTGAGTCTAAAAATAGTTGTTGCAATTTTCTACGAGTAATACAAAACGTTCATGAATTTTTTAAATAAGAAATAATAGAAAGAAAATAATGATTGTGATGACATATTCCAGTGCTATAATTTACTTCGGTTGCGTCTTTGTTTCATTAGAAATTAGTACATTTCTATAAAAATTGGGGATTGGTTTCATGTCATAATTTTCTCCCGCATTGCTGATTGCAGAAATATCAATTGCTATAATGGCTTCACGTCAAGCAAGCGGCCGTAAAATTATAAACCTAATAAAAATTGTAATGCGTAAGTCTCATATAAGTTAGCACAAGGGTGAAAAAAATAAAGATTAAATGTCAAGCCTTATCAACATATGCATAAAGAGAATCCAGGGGAAATAATTTTCGACGTCGGAAATCCTTCGATTACGTCATCATAACTTCTCCAAATATGACCTATTGACATTTAGTTCTCACTCGTTTCTCCGCGATAGCCTTTAGATTTCGTATCACAATCAGCCATAGTACATATTACGTCCGCTTTTAGGTATACGCACTTTATTAGTTAATAGATACCAGATGCTATTCTTAGTTTTAGCTTCCTGCACTTGACCTAGATGATCGCCAGATACCTGGCACGCAACGCAAGAACGGTGAATGATTGCGAAATGGAAAGCTTTCACCCATGTGTTTAGTTCCATTCTGATTTACTGGTGCCGTGGGACTGTTGAGAATGATTGTCTTCTAAATAGTAGGAACTAATTATATATTTAGTTTGGTCGGCTACTTATGTCAACACTACTATTGTTATAATTTTTTAATTTGGTATACTTGAAGTCAACAAGGCTGTGAAAAGTCCATCTACTGCCAAAATCTATAAAATATTAAAAGTAATAATAGTAGTAAGAAATCCTAAAATATTTCCACGTTGCGGCATGTACTCCATTCAAAACCTGAACTCTTAATTCGTAATTTATGGTCAAACTCGTTAATCCATTAGAAAATTTCTTTAAAATCTAAAAATACAGTAATTTTACACATAAAGCTCATTTTGTATTCTCTTTTCAGTTGCTAGGCATCGTGCTTATCGGCATTGGCGTGGCGTTCCTGGTCAACTGGACAGTAGTTAAGAACGAACTGCAAACACACCTGACTGTCGCACCATGGCTGTTCATCGTCATCGGCGCTGTCATGTTCCTGATAGCCTTCTTCGGATGCTGCGGAGCTATTAGGGAGAGCCACTGCATGGTTGTCACGGTATGTACCTACTACAAGATTTCACAATAATACCTTCCATTTGGATTGAGCATCACTAAATGGGTTGAGTTTAAGTTATTAAATCTCTTTTTTATAATTTGGCAACCATTCTTTGTTATTCTCTGTTTCAATCTAACGGTCCCCTTTTAACGTCTGTCATACTATCACCTCCAACAGTTTACTCATTAGATTCCTCTGGTCTAAGATCATTTCCATCCATTGTTTCTGGTGTTTTGATCTTACTTCGTGTCTATCAGTACGCAAATTAAGGGTAACACCAACAACCTATGTTTTGAACAATACACATAACATTTCTTGGCTCAGAACCAAAAGGTTGGGAACCTCTCGTGTATACAGATGTTTTGGCATAGATGTAGTGCTATGAAATTGCTATTTTTATTTCGCTCCCAGCTTTAATAATATTTATAACAGTTTGCTCGTTGTTAGGGGCTACTTGTTGATGGAAAATGTTTATTTGTACAGAACTGTTATGTAGGACAAAAAATTTCAGTAATAGATTTCTAATATTGTGACAAAAGTTAGTTTAAAGTAATATTAGATTGGGTATTAATGGTAATCTTAAAGCACCATCGTCGAAATGTAGATAATTATCTCGTATCATGTTATAAAGTTTATGCATGTTCGATGCGAGTGCTTTTACAGATTTTTGTTAAAAAAGGCACATTAAGTGTATTTGATATTAAAATAAAATGACTGTCGTCAAAACCGCCCAGATAACTGCAGCATTGATTGATAAAATGCTTTTTTAGTGTTTCTGCTCAATATCGAATGTCAGTATAGCACCATTATCTCTGCAACGCTATTGCTCTCTACTTGTTACATTTTATTAATATTTATTTCATAACTGTCAACAATTTTTTAATCAAGTGTGTTAAGAATCAGTGTTTGTATATCAAAGTTATCAATAAATTTAATGAATACAGAAACATTTTAGTACTTGGGTTTAAATCAGCAGGAGAACCGATTACAATAGTCTACCTATGTATCCTAAAATGTTAAATCCTATAAATCACATAAAATAATTTACTCAGCTGTGCTCCCGTACGATACACTAAATTACTAGTTTTATGCTATATCGTTCAGAAAAAAAAATCGATATCAGGGTTGGCCTATCGCAAAAGTTGTTCATTATGATGAGTTTAGCATCCCCCTTACAGCCTTATATACCCTTTATAACAAACCCTGTATACTTTAATTTAATTATAGATTAACTAGAGAATAACAAACAAAAAAGGTGTTTCGAATTTATATAAGGAGACAGGAAGAAATAATACATTTAAATATTTTCTTCAAATATTATCTACCAAAGTCGGCTGGTGGTGTTAATTTACTGTTGTATAGAACTCAATTAGAATATTAAAACACCTGTTTCGTTTGCAATGTTCAGCGTTAACTTTCTAAAATGCCATAGATTTCCTTTACCAAACCTATTTGAAATTCACATGATGTAGGCGTTAACAAAAACGTACGTCTTACTATTCTAAATTCTTTTGAGACTTAAAATGTTTCTACGAAGGTAACTTTGAGATTAGTGTTATATGTGGCATAGTAGTTTGCATTTTTATTTACGATTGAATTTATACCAATTGTATATTCTAATGTTGTCATTGACTTTAGATCAATCAATCAATCAAAATATTCTTTATTCAAGTAGTCTTTTACAAGATCTTTTGAATCGTTAATTTCTGCTACCACCGCTTCGGAACGTGTTGTAGCTGTGAAGAAGAAACGGCGCAAGAAACTCCCGAAGAACTAGAAATTAGCAACTTGGTAAAATTTTGGATAGGCTACGATATGCGCTATATTTCCTTTTAGTAATTAATTTATTGTATACAATACATGCTATTTTATTTCAATGTATACGTATAGTTTAAAGTTTAAACGTCTTTAAATTTTATAATTATTGAGAATTCTAGAGTTAACTTTCTTATTACGATATCTGTTTATTCTTTAGTATAATCGGGCCAAATTTTAAGCTCCTTCATAATAAACCATATATCATTGTATTCTGAAATCCTATCCATTCTTTTTGAAACGCTACCTTTCTTGAAACAATATATTTGCCAGTATAGGCCGCACTATTTAGTGGTACATGCAATTGTGATGGAGTTAGGTCTTAATCCACATAAGCTTGCCGTGGGTTTGTAGTCTCCTATATATTTAAATATATTTGTTCCAGTACGCGATCTTCCTTCTGGTGATTATCATCGTGCAAGTGACGATAGCAGTGCTCCTCTTCGTATACGGCGAGAACATCAAGAGCGGCATCGTTCGGTCAGTCGACTCGATATTCGACAAGAGAGCCAGCGCTGATGTCGACAAGGCCACCGAGGGACTCATCAACACCATCCAAGAACAAGTGAGTGACGGCAATTGAGTAGGCATTATCATATATATAAAGGAATATCATATATAAAGGAAGAAAGAAAAATAGAAATGAAGAAATGGTAGAAATCTTCTCAAATACTGCTGTCAAAAATACATTTAAAGTTAATGATTCTATGAATTAAAAAAATTAGAATCAATGTATCTAAAAAGCGTAACTATGGCTCTACGAATCATAATTTGTGCAGCTTTATTAGCTTCGAGAAGAAACCTTCTTACTATATCCTTCTTATATTCTAGTTCTCCTGCTGTGGAAAGACTGGCCCTATCGACTACGGCTTCGGTGCCGTCAACCTGCCCCGATCTTGCTGCACCCAGAAATTCCTCGGTGTCGGAGACGTCTGCACGGCTGCTAACGCCAACCCTGGCTGCTCCGACACACTGGGGAAGATGTACGAACGGTGGAACAAGCCCATTGCCGGCGTCGCTCTCGGTATTGCTTGTGTTGAGGTATGTAATTTTTTTCTTGTGAAATTAAATTATCAATACGTACCTGTGATACGTAAAAGATAAGGTCGGTTTTCTTGTGAAAAAAATGTTAGGGAAAGGCACAGTAAATTACTTAGCTAGATATGATAGACGAACATGATGTCACAGAATTTGTCTAAAGCTGCTACAGAAAAAAAACCGAATAAATGATTATAATTTACTTTTCTGAATTACAGGAGGTATTTACTTGTAATTTCACAACTGCTTAATGTTTCTTCCTTAGGAGTTCCAAAATGGTCATTATTTTGTCTTATGGTGGTATTTTTGAGTGTTTCTTTTATAGAAGTATTAAATCACTTATTTTTTGTTTCCAGGTGGTCGGAGCGCTATTCTCGCTGTACCTCGCCAATTCCATAAGAAACATGGACAGAAGGTCTCGCTACTAATATTTTGTACATTAAAACTGGTACCTATGAACACAATATTTTTTTGGGTCTTAATGACATAACAGGGGATGTGATCACTGCATGGCTGGTTCAAAATGAAGGTATTATTCCATTGTGGCCAAAATTTGCATTTTACAATTATAAAACTACTTCATAGTTGATGTGAAGGCAAGTTATAATTTATAATTTCGGCGAAAATTTTGATATTTTATTTGGAAAAAAATCTTTCTTATTAAATAATGGGATGTAATGCCTTCATTATAAGTGAATTTCACTTCGAAATCTAAAGTAAGTCAAGTTTAACATTGTCTACATTTTTTATTAATAACTGAAGTGATGTTCACAGCTAATTAACATGAAAGCACGACAATATTTAGCTGTCAAAATTGCGTCGATACTTTGCCAGACTATATTTTGACATGTGTCAAAATGTACTAATTGACACTGCTTCACGCTTGCTTTGTAAATTGTATTGAGATAACGAAGATATTAGATATAATATGTATTGTCAAAACCATTTTGATATGATAATTATAGTTTAATGACTTTGTGAATAAACTTATACAAATAATCACAGCATTCTGATTACATTTTGATCTGTTTTTAATGTGTCTGCTTGTAACGGATTTGTAGATTTCTTGAATATTTGAGTAGTTTTATACACGATATTTAAATATATCTCAAAAATATAAAAAAAAGAAACAGAAATATATTGAAATATTTAATAATAAAGGAAAAGATTTGTAAAAAGTACTTGGTATATTTAAAAAATATACGAAAGAGATCGGTAAAAAAAGCTACGTATGCCAATTTTGACAGCTTCGAGTTTCTCCTAAATTGACGGCTTACTGTGTACACTGACATTTGCTTATTATTAATATTACTAACAATTTTGTATGCATTTAACGACGTTTAATGGTTTGTTATATTGTACATTTAATATTGCTTACACGATGTTATTTATTTGTACATATTATAGCCCTGCCAGGAACATAAAAACACCACATTGATGGAGCAAAATTAATATATTCAATGGTAACAATAGTTTTATTTCAATTGGTAACAATAGTTCTTAAGTGTATTTTCGCACCATTAATTCCAAACATTCATTAGTATCTTTATGCATTCTGTAAAGATTTTCATACATGATTATGAAAATACAATACAGAAAATTCGCTGTACCTGCCTGTCAAAAGAAATTTGCATTTTGATTTTTGACAGATGCATTCATGACGGATACGGACGGACGGCTTAGTGTCAATGTTGCCTATAAAAAAACTGTAATATTTTTAATTGGCGAAGGTTTTTATTTTCCTGGCAGGAGATGTATTGTGATTTAAGAGACAAAGTAAATTGGTAGCAGTGAATAATTTTGAATAATTGGGTTGTTGAAACAAACTGTGTATTTCTGTGTTTGGTTATAATATTATGCCACTAGCGGAACTTGGAGACGATAGGAACGCAATGTGTTGGTATGCAAACGAGACTTATGCGAATAGTCTGATTTTTACAGCATAAATACCCTTTTTAAACTCATGAATAATACTTATCTGATTATTGAAACGCGTGAAATCATAATAAATATAAATCTACAATGTTGGCCAAGTGTGGATTCTTGTGAAAATAAGTCGACTATATAAAACATTAATGAATCCGTCTCGTTTCTTAAATGACAATACACGAATAAAATGAATTTTAAATCATTTTATGGCACAGTAAAGGGATTGGATAAAATATTATTAGATATACTGCCCAAACTAAGATTTTTGTAATACATTTATATTCAATCGTTGTTAATTTAGTGCTTATTTCGTATATTAATAAATCTCGTAATATTGTTAAGGTAGAGTAAATATTTCATGTTTTAGTATGGGAAAATCCGTTTTTAGATGGATGACTGGAACGCATTTGTCCTGATCCTCATTGCCAGTACTCAATAGTTACCACGATGATTTCTACACCAATTTCGGCCAATAATTTGATATCAAAACTGAAAACATGATTGGATATAGATTTTTCCAATATTTATGACCTGCGTCGGGTTTTAAAACCATGAGTAATTTTTTGTGCGACGTGTCTGTAATTTGTACTGCTTATTTTTGTAATAGGATAGAAGATGAATGACTGCCATAAGAATTTTATAAAAAAAAACAGATTATTTGTGTCCTAAATATGGCAGTTTATATTCTGTAGCTTTAGAATCTCATAAAGAAACAATTGATTTATAAAACTTAGGGAACAGAACATTGATATTTCAAAAATATTCATTGATTATGTATTAATGTTTACTGAATTAAAGGAATCTCTATTTATTTTTATAGAATAGATACGTACCTACTTCTTGGTGTTGCTTATATTTTCGTAATGATAGGTGTTTTTGTAAAACTATTGATTGCAGTTTAAATATTAAAAATGTATTTTATAATATTTATAAATTATAATATTCGAAATATAATATTAAAACATAACTGTGTTAAATTATTTTAGTAGTTCGAAAAGTGGTTTAATTAGAATTTTAATTTGTTTTATCCCCTTTTATATAAAACTTTATAATAAGAATTAATTTCGCGGGCGTATTAATAGTTAATATTAGCAAAATTTATATGAGGAAAATACTTCGAGTATTGGGTATTTGACTCATTTTTTTTTATTGTATTCGTCAAAAAGTATCCATAACCAAAATCTAACAAACAAAGAATTTCGTAAATCCATTCAGAATTTTAAAAGTTAGAAACGTTTTAAATCTTGTAGTGGGGGTAAAAGAAAAGGGATGCAAAACAAAATTAGTGACGTCACTATTCTTAATATGCATTACAGTGTGCGGGTGTGAAAGAGACGGCAAGATGTCCCCACTACGTCCCCACTCTTTCATTTAAAATACTAATATTTGCCTCATATTACAAGCTACTTTATCACTGTTTTCACAAAAATGTTTTGTTTTAATGGCACTTCCGCTTGTCTGCAAAATAATACAAAAATTCGATGATAGTCAAATACCCAATTGGCAGGCACTGTCACGAGTTTTATCATTTTACACAGTTTTTTAATGATTGCACATGATTGTCTGTGTTCAAAGCTAATGGCATGACATGCACGCATAGGGTAAGTCACGTGAAATACTAATATGCATGATTGTACTTTAATTATAGTGTAAATATTTTAAAAGTATACATGTTTAGATATGACTTAAACATTTAATTGAATTGCGTTGAAGTACTATTTTTTTGGGATTTGAATATGGTTACGTTATCTCATAGTCAAGACTAGGCTCTAGGCACTAGAGAAAAGAATTACCATACTATAAAAATAATGTTCCTACTACATTCTTGTAATTTCTAGCAGTTACGGTCTGGTAGTTTGACGCATAATTGATTAAGATCATTAGTATTTGAATAAACAGTTAATGAGAAAAAAAACATGTAATTAAAGAAAATACTATTCGAAAAAATGTAACAGATGGAAAAGTTTATTTCATTACGATAAAACAATTGAGTTCTTGCAAGTAAAATATAAAGCGAATATAGTTTAATCTTAAAAATTTAAAATTATGCACTACTGTATTTAGTCTATAAAACAAGAATACAGAAAAGTACAATAAAAAATACATTTTTGGGTAATGTTACGTTTGCAACGTTTCATGAAATAATAAACAATCAACAGAAGAATGGGACAATATTTCTAGGAAGTAAAATAATGGATAATACATAATTATGAATGTAAAATAAAAACATTGGAAAGGTGTAAATGTTGTGGTAAAGGCGCAAAGTTGTAAAAATAACATAAGTGTTTGTGTTATTAATTTTTTTCATTTGGTACCAGTATTTTGTCCGATTTCTATAAAATAGTGCAAGTGTTAATGTCACCCCTGACAAAAAATAATATTTTGTATTACTTTTCCAGGTACGCCTAAAACGAAGACATCACATCAAAAATAATATAAGAACAATATTTCAACGACATACATTATGTACAAGTTAAGTTAAAGAAGACATTGTCTCGAACAAGCCCCACCTTTGAGTCTCGAAAATTGCGCCTACTACAAATCTCAATCTTCAAATGGAATTTAAATACTTTCACGATATGCAGTTTCAAGCACAAATAAATTATAGGCTTTTTGAAATATTAAATTACCAATTTAAATAATTTCTCTAAGCTTGCTTTCTGGAACTGTGGTAAAAAAATAAATAAATAGCCAGCGCATATTTTCGAAGACAACATTTTTAAATCGGTACTTTGTTGATTTTTTTCTATTAAATATTATATCTACATCTACATGTTGATGACAACGTTAGATGTACCAAGAGCTGTACCTTATCGCTAACCTAGTTTACCGTATTTTTTTCTTTTGTTACACATAAAATTATTGATTATGAATTGTACAATTAAGGTATTGTTAAGTTAGTTAAGTGACTGTTTATAATAAACACAGATTTTCTATTATATGATTAAAAAAGTATTTTCTTAATAATTGAACATTGATGTACGTCCATTATACAAAAAAAACCTAATGTAAAGCTATTTAAAATGTTTTTTATTATTGCATTTCTAAAGTAACGTGATTTATTGTCGTGTTTTGATATTTATGTAAATAGACACTCGACGGGAGCAAACCTTTTGAATCTCTTGTGCATTTCCGATGAAATTGCTTTTGTGGATGACTTTATTGTATGACGATAATTAAAATTTCTATAATAAAACTAATGTTTTTTTATTTATCATGACGTTAAGAAGTGAAATTAAATGCTCTTAAGGAATTATAATGTGTGTTAAATTTGAAACCCTGTGACTGGCCTATTTTTATCAACGTAGTTCAATAAGTTTAATACGGTATGCAGGTTTCCTCACGATGGTTTCCTTCACCGTTATAGTCCATGGTCTTTGTCTATAAATGCATACATGACTCCGAAAAGTCAGTCGTGCTCTGGGATTTGAACCCGCGACCAACGTCAACATGTCGGCGGCCGCGTCTGGTCCGTTACCAACAACTATAAAATATATCCTATGCTTACACTAATCAGTACTTTTTTTTTTTTTTTTTTTTTTTTTTTATTGCCGTATAGGCAGACGAGCTAGCGGCCCGCCTGATGGTAAGCGGCTACCGCTGCCCATAGACCTTTGCAATGCCAGGGGTCCAGCACAACAAAGTCGCTGCCTACCTTAAGGATAGTACTTACGTAAGCCTACTTTAATGGCTACATACATACATGGCACTTTTTTAGTTTTTAAGAAAAAAACCTCTTTGTCACTTCAGCGGGAGGCAGGGCGGGGAACACATTATGACCAATGATTACATAAATAATAATATTCTATATTCATTGCATTTGACGCAATATTGAACGAATGATACGTTCAATTTCTTATGTCATTCACTTAATCAGCACATTACTTTATTTTCACTTGTGAAATCGACGGAAGATACTCTGCACATTTACTTGGCAATTAACGTTAATCAAAAAGTAACTAATCAACGGTTTACTTGAAGATGGTGAACGAGGCCCTAAGATTATTTATGTCAACGGTAGGTATGTTTATTTATTTTTCTGTCAGAACTGAAAGTAATTACCTACTACCCAGCGTATTCGATACATCAAAAACCGGGCAAACTATGAGATTTAGTTTTTTTTTTAGCAAGAATATAGTATAGGAAAATCTGAAACTACGTAGTTGATTTTCAAATGATTAAAATCATGGTTTTAACGTTGTGAAGCCTCACCATATATTTACCAATTAAAATTTTCATAACAGAACAATTTCATCTTGGTGTATTAGAAAATGATTAATGATTATAATTTTACATAATTATAATATGTGGGTAGCCTCTTTTCGTGCTATTCTAGCGCCATGACTGGGCTTCTTGTTGTACTACACATTGTGTATGGTGTTTTTTTTTTTCATTTAGCAACATTATTCGATAAAAATTGACAGTTCACATTCATTATGAATCACGTTCCTTATTTCCATGTAAATAAATCTGAATCTGAGCGTTATAGTAAGACAGACAATTGCATAACCATAAGAGTAACAAAGATAACGCATGTATGACGACATTCCATTAATTCTGACGTGGAATACTGGAGTTTGGGATCGATTTGTCAACTTTCCAATCACTGTCATCTGTCAAAACAGCCTGAAATCATGTTTTGTGTGAACGTTTGTTCGTGCACGTCCCCCGTTATCGAGTTCAGTGTATTTACTTTCACCTCAATGTGAACACTCATCCCCGACAGTTATTAACGCGCAGTAGGGGTTTTTGCATGTCAGTTCAGTGCTAATGCATTGCGTAGACTTTATTGAGATTTGAGAATGGCGTATAGAAATTATTGTACTGTGTTTATAATATTTGCTCTGGTTGTCGTCCGAGCGGCCGATTACGACAATGTGCTGTACGAAACGAAGCCTTGTGATAGTACAGCGTGCTTCGACGATCTTCACGGCGCTCTCGGGGACTGCTCTTGTAATGTGGACACTATAGATTATTTCAACAATGTGAAGATTTACCCTCGGATCCAGAGCCTTGTGAGTAAAGACTACTTCCGCTTCTACAAAGTGAATTTGAAAAAGGAATGTCCTTTCTGGGCTGACGATAGTAGATGTGCTATGAAGTACTGCCATATAAAAACTTGTTCAAAAGAGAGTGTGCCTGGATATGAGAATGGATACAACAATGACAATGCTGTCGAGGCTCCAGCAATTAAATACTCAAGGGAATCTCAATCCAACTGTGGCTCTGACGCAGATCACGATCCTCAACTGGGCTACCTGAACATGACCATCAGTGCTGCAAATCAATTTGAAATTGCTAAATGGAAAGTATATGATCAGACTCATGAGAATTTCTGTGAAAGTGATGATAGGGACATTGATGCAGATTATGTTGACCTAACCCTGAACCCTGAACGGTATACTGGCTACAAAGGATCCTCTGCACACAGGATTTGGAGGAGTATCTATCAGGAGAACTGCTTCCGTCCGAAACTTAATCCTTATGAATCATTCCCATTTGTTTTGAGCTCAGATTTGAGTAATATGTGCTTAGAAAAGAGAGTTTTCTACAGGGCTGTATCAGGTTTACACACTAGCATCAATATTCATCTGTGCTCTAAATATTTACTCTCTGAGAAAAGTGTGGGATTCGCAGCTCCTCCTGAAGGTGAATGGGGTCCGAACTTGGAAGAGTTTCAGAGGAGATTTGACCCCTCTCAGACAATGGGCGAAAGTACAAACTGGTTGAAAAATTTATATTTCGTATATTTATTGGAAATGAGGGCATTGGCCAAAGCTGGTCCATATTTAGAGCATGAAGAATACTTTACAGGCAACCCTACAGAGGATGACGAGACCAGAGATGCAATCCGTAACATGCTTGGTGTAATATACTCATTCCCGGAACATTTCAATGAGTCTTCCATGTTTACAGGTGGTAGCCAAGCTGCAAACCTAAAGATTGAATTCCGTGAGCATTTCCGTAACATCTCAAGGATTATGGACTGTGTTGGTTGTGATAAATGTAAATTGTGGGGCAAGCTGCAGACTCAAGGATTGGGAACAGCATTAAAAATATTGTTCTCTGGCCAATGGAATAAACCTGATAGTGATCCGGCACAGGGGAAATTGGCATTGAGACACAAACTCCATAAAAGATTACAAAGAACGGAAATTGTGGCATTGTTCAATGCTTTTGCGAGATTATCAAACAGTATACGGCAGTTGGAAAACTTCAGAATAATGCTCAGGTGAGAATTTTATTATTTAACTTTAGCATGGAACTAATGCTTTCTTTACACATTATCAATTGTTACCTAATTTCATAATCCACATGAATTGATAAGAAAATGTTTTGTTACTAAGAAATAACATACTATGTCTGATAAGCCCATAATATACATTTTTTCATTGAGTTTTATGAAATTAAGTGATAATTTGAGCTATGCTTTTGTGGTCTCTGCTTGGCATGCGGTTTTGGGTTGTAGTTAGCAAATTAATGCTAAATTAGATGTAGTACTGTTGCATGTAAACATATTATTTTAACAGACTGTTGGTATTGTTTACATGTCCATCAAGTCCACTTCAATAGTCTACTTGGACAAAATATTTTTATTTAACATTGTAGTTTGTTATGTTTCAAAAACCATACAAGTTTTTGTGAACATGTTTTAAGTGTCATTTTTAATGACCAAATTTTTTTTTTATTTTTTATTTTATTAGTTAAAAATTAATCTGATTATTGTCAATGTTATAATCTGGAAATCATTGAATTCTAATTCATCTAATTTATACTACTTTTTGAAGGCTTCCATTAAGTGAAGATCCATTATGTCCATTTTGTGTATACATAATAAGATATCCGTTGAGTTATTACAATTGAGCTGGGGGGAAGTATGCTGTATTTAAATAATTTCCTTTAATAGAGATAATTGGCACACGATGAATTAATATATATTTGAAGTCTGAGTATTATAAGAATTTAGAAATTAAAACATCTCTTGGTAGATTCTACAATGTGTACATGCCAAAAGTCATGTACCCCTTCTGTAGAAGGAAACTGGAAAGATGTACATACCAATTACCAACATAATATGTGAATGTTGGGTGTATTTATTATTTATTTAACATCTGGTACAGTTTAATAATTGCAATTGAAATATCAAATATGTACATACTATATCAGGCCATATATGTCCCACTGCAGGACACGGGCCTAGTCTACAATCGAGAGAATTGGTTAGGCCATATAGTCAACCACACTGGCCTAGTGCGGGTTGGCGGACTTACATACTGTAGAAATTCTTTAAAATTAATATGGTATGGTATGGTTCCTCACAATGTTTTCCTTCACCGTTAAAGTGCGTGGTGATTGACTATCAATACACACATAACTCCAAAAAGTCAGAGGTGTGCCCTGGGATTTGAACCCGTGACCACCGTGAACATGTAGGCAGCCGTGTCTGATCCGTTACCAACAGGCCACCATGCACTTTATGATGCACATATGATGCCATAAAATATTTTTATAACCTTGGTCATTCCCCATTTACATTGAAACCAACATCATTCCAGAGCAATAATATTATCTAATTTAGAGCCAATAAGAATACAAGTTTGTCATATAATATTACTTTTTATATCTGAACTTATACATTAACTATTGAGCAATACACTTCTCTACAATTCATAGTTTCACAGAGCATATTTTTAATACATATAATAAAATCTGCCTAAAATTATGTACATACATATCAATGGTATTTCCTTGTAACCCACATAAAAGATTTTATTCATTAAAATTCAAAAATGTATTATTCAATGGTAATTAGCATAATATGTTTCTGAGATAACATAAAATAATATGTTTAAACATATGTTCATTTATATTGTAAAGGTACATAAGCATTAACAACACATAATTGTTCTTATACCTCACACATAAGATATGTTTTACCTTGGCAATATAACACAAGAAGGAGATGTATATGAGAAAGTGTGATGTTTTATTGTGAAACAAAGATGTAAATTTTGGTTTGGATGAAACTGCACACACACAAATTATAGAAACTTATTGAATACACATCCATTGATTAATACATTGCTGAGAATAAATTAAAATATGTGGTTACTGGTTTACAAATGCTGAATTTGAAAAAAATATGCCATTTTATCAATTTTCGGCAAATTCTTAAAACACACAATTAAAATATACCATCCCATACATTTCCTACTGCAGGGCACGGTTCTCCTCTACAATCGAGAGTACGATTAAGAGGTGTTGGGTCATATAGACCACCAAGCTGGCCTAATGCGGGTTGGCAGATTTTACATACTATAGAAATTCTTATAAATCGCTACGGCTTTCCTCACGATGTTTTCTTTCACCGTACGGTAAAAAGATACCATTACAATATGCATGGTGATTGACTATCAAAATGCACGTGACTCCGAAAAGTCAGAGGGGTGTCCTGGGTTTGAACCTGCAACCACCGTGAACATATTGGCAACTGTGTCTGGTCAACAGGAAACATACAGAAATACAAAACTAAGGCTAGTTATGTATTCATAATATTTCTAGGATGTTACGACACAGATTTTGGAAACAGTTTTGTTTCTTAACTGCGGACATTATGTTTGATGTTGACATTGTTATGCACCTGTGCTATTGTGTATTTAGCATTCTTGTTGCACAATTCACTTATTGTTAAGTTTGGCTTTGTAAATCTCGCTTGGGAACCATTTTTCTTGGAATTATGATGAATTATTGAATGTTTGATATTGTGTTTGTAAACAAAGATTTGATTTGCAAATTCAAGTCTTTTGTATGTAAACAATTACTTTTTTGATTAGTTTTCCGATCTATGGTTTTATGCTATTAATAAATAAATGAAACAATAGTTATCTATGTAACTGTTGTTTATTAGATCTTTCTGAATACTACCATTTTGTATGGACATAGCAACTGGGGGCATATCTTAAAAATCAACATAATATTACGTATGTATTGCGAAATATATGTTTCAGCTAGACAAAGTAAGATAATATTAAATTTAGAGTAATTTATCAATACAGAGACTTAAAAGATATTTACGGGTTTCCCTGATTATCAAGTCGTTAGAATGTATGTTTATGATAAGATAATACGATTGACTGATGATTTTTATTAATGAGGTTATTGCCACATAAATTATTCATGTCCAAGGCATCTAGAAATTTCTCTTTCGTTCGTTTAGCTTATTGCGCAATCAAATACATTATTTTAGATTATATCATCTTAGCTAAACAGTCATAGGCCGGTATGGTGGACCATGGCCTAAGCGATCTCAATCGAACTCTCGATTTTAGGAATACTATCATCAGCAGTGGGCGTATATGAGCCGATATATTTAACATACGCTATGAATTATCGTTTATCTGTGCACTTGCCGTACTCGAGTTTCAGGGGAAGGTAACCACTCCCATAAAGAAAACTAGCCAGCTAACTACTAGCTCATTAATCTTTCGGCACAATTATTAAATTATAGGAAATGAAAACTATCAAATAAGGTACCTGGGTCGAATATGGCCACCTTAAGGTTTGTTATCCTTTTTTAATAATAATAATGCTAAAACAAACAAGTTTTAGCACGTATTCATGAAGAGTAGCTATTTATCTTTACAACAAAGGTAAACAATACAAGGAATTTAAAAGAAAAAGAACTTTTACAACAGTATTAAAAAAAAATTGAAATTGGCCATATTTTCGACGGGGGAGGTAATTATGGCCACATATGTGGCCATATTTACTATACGAATTAACAAGTTTAAAAAACTTCTAATAAAGTGAAATAAAAGTGGATATTATGTTGTAATAGAGCATTTATTTATAAGATATTCTTTGGGTGACAGTTATTAGTATTTAAAGATATCAAAATCAACAATGATATATATTTTTTTAACTTAAAATGTTATTTCGTTCACAGAATGTCTTAACGCATCTACGTAGTACACGTTGTGTCAATGGGTATCGCACATTGCATAATCGAATAATACGTGATGCTAAAATCTTCTCTTGTTCAGGATTAAGAAGTGGTTTCCGGCCCAAAGTAGATTTAGTCTCCCTTTCTTCTAGTAAATATCGTCTTAGAGTGCGTCTTGGCACATTTTAATGCTTTGCAGCCGTATACACTTTCATTTTACCGCTTTGACTGCAGTCAAAGCGAGTTTCATAGATGCTTCTGATACTTCGAAGCCCTTTAGCCTTATAGCGTGCCATGGCCTAAAACAAAAAAAAGTAAGTTTCGGTATCGGAAATATGGCCAAACGGTGGCCATATTTGCAGTCATGCATTTTTTTGTTTTAATACTCACGAATGAAAAACACACTATTACTTTGATAATTAAACAAAGAAATATCAAATTTCAATAGTCACACAATATCCTAATGTGATTAATAAAGATTCTTCTTTGAAAAATAACAAAAGACAGGTGAATACTTACTTAATGTTTTTATAGCCTCAACAGCAGTTTTACTTTAATGGACGCTGGGCGAGTACTGGACACGCGGGAAGGATGACGGGTACGTCGTTCGGATACATGTGACACTAGCGACAATTTATGGTAGCGCTCAGATATTTACAAATTTTCGTGTTTGGAATAATGGTAGGTGGCCATATTTTTCGGCTGGCCATATTCGACCCAGGTACCATACATTAACTCTAAAAATATCGCACGCCTTTTTTGAGCACACGGAGTTTTGTGGCCATACACACTGTAAATAGATAACATTTCCAATACGTCCCTGCAATTCGATATTACTACATGCGTTTGTTAAATATGTTTATTGTTCTATTTCAAGTAATGTTTTCGAAGTATTAGGTGTTTTACAATAATGTATACTTTCTTTAATGTATTCATATATTCATGCGAATACCAATTATTGCGAGCAGTTTTTACATTTTATTAAAAATAAATTTGAGTAAAGCATATTTTGCTATATTGCTAAGATCATCAATATAGCCAAAAATATAACATAATAAATAAATAAACTCAACCGTTTGGGTAGACGTATTCTCAAGAGACCACACGCAAACGTGATGTAGGACGCCCTCCAACCAGGTGGATCGACGACATTCGTAGGATGGCTGACAGCGGTTGGAGACGATGGGCTGAAGATCGACCCCAGTGGCGTGATATAGGAGAGGCCTATGTCCAGTAGTGGACGCAGAAGGCTCATGGTGATGAAGAAATAAACTCAACAGTCACATACAAAATCCTGATTCCAAATGTAGATAAATCTTGTATTGTGGGTATCAGAAACTATGATAGGTTTTTCGGTCTCGCAGACACTCAGAAGCAAGTAATTTTGGTTCTCATAAAAATTAATTACCTCAGTGTAGAGATCGTACCCGCGGCCTCTCGTTTTACATCACCAGCGCCATTGAGGCTCTCGAAATAGATCAATTGTTTGATTAGTTTCCGTCTTTAGACAAATATCTCAATAAATTAGAAAGCAAAGAGGATACAATCTATTTTGTGTCATGACTTATGAACAGTATCTACAGTATTTGTGTAATAATATCAATGCTTTGTTACTCCGTTTGTGAACACAGCTGGTAGTGTTGTGCAATGTTTAAACAAAATGTACTTTATGCAAATGTATTTGCCTGTCAACAATCATTGTACATCCATACTAATTATCTTATTTTATAGATTATAATGTATTAGTAAATGGTTTAATTAAGGCAAACTGCACGCATTGTTATATGACAATATTAATGGAAGTGACAGCTAGGGGTAATTATTATTTAAAAGTGGACGGTAGAGGTTATAAGAGGCGTGGTATTATTTCTTTTTTAATTAGTTTACTTGAATTATTTATAACAAAAATACAGTTTAAATAAATAAATAAATAAAAAAAATACACCCAATATATTTTTACGAATTAGCTTTTTGTCTAGTTTCGCTATTTTTACTGTAATTGTAAGTGTTTATGGGCGGCGGTGATCACTTTCTACCAGCTGAGATAAATGCTTGTTTATCGGATGTATGTAAATGCTAAGATAAAAAATACTAAAAAGTTACATTTACAAAGAAAATGACTTTTTTAACAATTATTGTGTAAATACTCTAAGTTTTTTTCTAAACAATACTATTATTTTATTTTTCTACATAGAATCTGCTTGTGGCGGCTCTCGGAGTTCTGTTCTTTGAGGCCTTGAGATTTCACTGATACATAATGTGCAAATCGTGTTCATATGGAGTAATTTTGCACTAATTATACGCGTCATTAATTTTGTGACGCTAATCTATAGAAATTCATGTTTATGTATTTGGATTTAGTACTGTAATATATGTCCATACTATATTATGCAATTTTAGATTTCAAATTTTGCACTGTCGTACATAATGTACCTACATTAAGCTAACGCCTATATTGCCAAAGGTATAGGCAGTTTGCTTATCGTAGTTGCGGACACGAGATCCAGACACTGGTTATTCACGAAGGTTGTCGATCCAAATCACTCATACAGAGCTATTCGTTAACCTGAGATTTGAACCCAGTTTCTCACGCCTAAAAGTCCACATAAACTGCAGTTAGGTCAATGAGGAGTCATTTTTAAGAAAACGTAAAATGTAACATAAAATTAGTAAGTAAATACACCCAGCAGCAATCCAATAAAACGAAGTCACACGAAAATACGTATTTTGCACCACGGATTGCGCCAAATTGAAATTAAAAGATGTTTGTTGCAGGCTGACATAAATAAATGCGATGTGCTGCCAAACTCTGTTTTAAGATTTGTACATAAATAGGATTGAAATAAGACAATTTTATACGGATTTTACAGAGATTTTTTTCACAATTAGTGAAGCCACGAAACACCATGGCCTACCCTTATGCAAGCGGTAAAGTAATCGAACCACAGCGAAACGTCGGGATGTTAAAAATGTGAAAAATTCAACCAAATCCGCGATAAAATCCCTAAAAACTAGTTTGATTTCAATTTCTAACATTCGCGTTAATCTAAGAAACCATTATAAATAGGCGTATTACTTTCCACAGCCATACTCAGTTCCGCGGTAACATAAGTGCCTTTTCAACCTCATAATCCCTGGACCTAAAGCAATGTAGCTTGTATCATCCCACATACGTCTCACAGCCCGGTACGGGCCTCCTTTGCAATCGAGAATATAATTAAGAGGGGTGAGGCCATATTATAGTCCACCACGCTGGCCTAGTGCGGTCCGGCGAACTTTACATACTGTAGAAATTCTTCCAAATCAATACGTTATTCAGGTTTCCTTACGATGTTATTTAATTATTTTGGCGCCACGGTCAAGAATTTATAGCGATGCGATTATCCGCGATCATATGGAAATGGTCTATTTTTATCCTCATGCAAGCATATAGGCATTATTAATATAAAATCAAGAATGTTTAGCCATAATGTGTTGTTTTGATATACGTCTGGAACATCACGTAGGACGCGAGTGGGAGACCGTGAATCAGCTGTCTAGTTCGCAGCATTGCGTCATACTATGTCAATATGTCGTGTTCAATGACACGTAGGTGTGCAAGGACCAAAATCATTTTGGCCATTTTCCATTCTTTAAATATATTTCTTTCGACAGGAGTTGTGCTATCATAATCTATTTCGGGGTAAGGCGAATAATTTGTTGAGAAAAAATATTTGTTATGTTTGGTTGCCTGTCTAATTGGTGGGATAGATAAAACCGTATACACTAGTTCGAAACCCGTTATAATGAACCACAAAAGTGCTGCGTTTCTGAATTAAAAAACCTGAAACACATAGTCGAATGTTGGTAATGAGAATTGAAACTATGACCACGATGCGTCTGTTTATGCTGCCATGACCAAAAGGTGACTGTTTAGATTTCTACATATTTAGATAAACCGGTGACCTCAACACGGATTAATAACAGTTTCGTGAAATCAATATAATTGCATGAACTTAGTCACGAATGCATGGTTTATGAATGTGATAACAATTTCTAACAATTGCAGCCAATTAATATCACTGATTATCTATAGTGATAACTTGAAAGGGAATTAATATTTGCCGGGCCATTAACTGATATCATTGTTATGATATTGATTCCAAGATGGATGAAAAGGTGTTAAGTGGAATTGGATAGGTATTTTGTATTGTATCAGCCCATATACGTCCCACTGCTGGACACAGGCCTACTCTACAATCGAGAGAATCGATTGAGAGTGGTTAGGTTAGGCCATATAGTCCACCACGCTGGCCTAGTGCGGGTTGGCGGAATTACATACCGTAGAAATTCTTATAAAATCGCTACGGTATCGGAAAGGTGCATAATGAAAATAAAAATATTGTTAATTTAAGTGATTCTACACATCATATTTTTAATATTGACTTTTGACTAATTTTCACTGTATACTATCATAGTTTATGGTTATAAATATCTAGGTTGAGCTAAAGTATAGTTTTAACTTCGATTCCTACGTTAGCAATTACCTTTTGTCCAAGTTAGGTTATAAACACCATAGGACAGTTTTATTTCCTGCAAAAATTCAGATCAATAACCTTTTGATTAATTCTAAAACTTGTATCCTCAGCTGGCACTTGTCTTATTAACGTGGTAGAGGAGCATTTCTGCATAGGCGTCATTGTTTTGCCGGGCTATAGCTGACTGGCCTGCAGGTCATTGACGTATCTAGTTATGTAAGCAATTTTTCATTGTCTTTATGAATATTATACATATTGAAATATTATGAAATAACAATGAGTTTTGAATATTTCAGTTTGTTGGTTCTTGCTGTTCATATGTTCCATCACATTGTTGGTGAGAGATAAAGTTAGATTCAGATAGTTCAAAATTCACTGATTGAATTCAATGAGAATGAGATTTAGTTTAAAAATATATTTTCCAGAGTCACATATTTTTGTCGTGTTTATGACAAAACAATTTACTTGTTTACAGCGTGATTCTTTTGACTTTCGTCTTCCAAAATCATTGGACGTTGCTGTACAATGACAAAACTGCCCACGTAAATCTAAATAGCATTTTAATCAATTTATAATAACTGGAGATTCAAGGTCGTAAATACCAACCAATGTTTGCACAATTGTGACTACCTTTTCTCGTATCACTGGCGTATCATCCATTAATTGCATGATGAAATGTGTTTTGTAATTTAGGTTGGAACAGAAAAACTGGTCCAGATTTGGCATATCCCTCAAAAAATCCACTTTATTGGTTCAGCCATAGGAATAAGAACAAGAAAAGAGTTTTGTTTGTATAATAGTTAAGATGGACAATAGTCACACTACACTAATATTTCGTAAAATTACATTAATAACAATAATAACATTCAACCTGTGATCTTGTAGCAATATTAGGCAACTGATCCTTATCGAATAATGGCAATTTAACACATTTTAAATTCCATAATCAACATTCCATATAAGATTATCCGACTAGCATCCGTATTCTGCATGTCACCTTAATCTATCCGATTTGCTATGCTATTGTAGACGCAATTTTTAAAATTACATGGCGTTTAACGACCTTATTCACAGACAGTTTTAAAACCAATTTCAGTTATCGAATGTTTTGTCTTCTTCGCTCCAACTGAATTCAAAAGTCGTTCGAAAGGGGCATAACATGCGCTAACTAAAATAGGTTTTAAAACTGTCTATGAATAAAGCCGTTAATGTGCTATCCCACGGATTTTAGGGTTATTGATCCAGACTTGTCAATCATTCGTATAGTAATATTTTTTTTTTTTTGTAATTATATTGTCTTGTAAAAATGTCTGCGCGGTCCGAATACTATTTGTTATTTCGTTTGGTGTAATGTATGCATGTTGCTCCAATGTAAATAAGTTTTTTGATGCATGAAATGGGTAATTTAATTTGCTGCTATATTATATATTATGTGCTCGTATATTTTGTGCTCGAAGCTTTGTAATAAAAAAATATAAAAAGCCACTGCGGATGTTCGTCGAAAAGTCTAGACATTACGGTGCATGTAAATATTGGCATTTTATTTTAGATAAGTACATAGTATTATTGTTTTTGTGTGAAAATCATAATACATTCATTTATCATATTTGGTAATCGCCATAGTCATTGTATTTCTTGATATTTTCATATTAATAATTCTTTATTCGTCACATATGTTCAAAGAATGGTAGTAATGTAAATAATATTTATTATTTCGTGGATGCCAGCGACGAGGAAAATATAATAATTTTTCTTTGTAACTAATGACGCGATAGAAAGACTATGATATTGTTTGATACAATGTCTTTCCTTCAGATTCTTACATAATTGTAACACTAGAAAACGATAACTAAAGTACGCTGCATGTTCTATAAAGGTGAAGCGAATTGATAAGAAGCAAAAAAAAAAGTTTAAGCCAATATTGCGATAATAATTTAAAAAACCTTATTTATTAGGTATGTTTTTATTTTTTTACGTATTTGTATACATTTTTTTTAAATTTCGTAGCTCACAGAAGGATCAAACGAGGAATCTGTATGGAGCTCTACAAGATGGCAGGAGGAAGGAGGAATGCTCGTCCGGCAGCGCTAAACCTAGCACATGGAGTTAAAGTTTCAGTTAAAAGTATTGGCGTTATTAGAAAGTTCATTGACTGTGATTTTATTCACCATATTGCCAATGACTGCAAATATCTGTTCGTTGAGGCAACTAGCGAATAATAATTTCTTTTATTTGGGTTATTGTGTCTGAAAATATGGTGTCTAAAAATTTGCATTTAAAAGCATGTCATCGTATTCTATTTCTTGTTTCTTTAGTTGATTTTCTTTTTCATGAAATTCTTTTTTTAATGTTACGTTTAAAGTCAAATAATTAACATTGTCTATGTGTAAATTCTCAAATCTACCATCGTTCCTTTTTGTCCTGCTTGTATATTCAGCGTGTTTAAATTTTCACGGCCTCCGTGGCGCAGTTGGTTAGACGCCGCCTGTGAAACGAGAGGTCGCGGGTTCGATCCCCGCACCGAAAGAAATAATTGCGTGATCCACAGGTATTTGTTTCGGGTCTGGGTGTATGTGATGCCGAAAAGTCTCTCGTAGCTTCTGACCCTCGACACAAGACGCGATCTTAGTGTGGGGTCAGGACTATGTATGTGACTGGGTGTATTTATTATTAATAGATTTTTTACATTTGGGTGGGTAATGAAAAAATATCTGTGAAAATCTTTTAAAAAATTGTGTTGAGTTAAAAGTTAAACCCGAAGTATATTCAAGTAAAAAATTGTAAAATGCGTAGACAAATTTCCCTCGCTAAAAGTCAATTTGGATGCAAACAGTTTTTTATCGCTGGAAACCATTTGTATTCCACGTACTATTAGGTACATTATTTTGTAGTAAAAAAAAACAATTTCTAAAGTTTGCATTTCCTGTAGGTTAATTGCCGGCTCAACCTTGCAATGATATTGATGCAATCACGGCTGTTAGCGTTGTTCGTCCCGCGGTTGTTACATGCAGTCATTAGGTCGTTAGAGGAAGAAAACAATTTGTAGCCATAAGTAGCCGGTTTAGTACAGCCACGTGCAAAAGTATTAGGCACCCTATAGTTATGTCAGCTTTTGGGTGATTCAGCATAGGGAATGTAAAGAAAACAACACATGTGAGTACTAAGATTTATTTTAATAAAATAATTAATATTTTATCGGTCCACCTTTGGATTTAATGACAGCAGCCACTCTTTTAGGCATTGACTCTACCAGCTTAAAACATTCCTCTTGGGATATATTTTGCCACTCATGCTTTAACGCGGCGAGTAGTGATTGTTTGTTGCTTATCGAGTGTCTACGGATATTTTTTTTCATAATAGACCAAATATGTTCAATAGGATTGAGGTCAGGTGATTGTGGCGGCCAGTCCAAAAGATCTATTCCGTTTTGAGCCATCCATGCCATAGTGTGTGCTGACTTGTGGCAAGTGGCGTTGTCCTGCTGGAATTTTACGCCGTCGGTGTTTGTATCGCCAATAATCTGTGTAACAGACGGTGCTAGAGCTGTTTCCAGAACTTCTGTGTATTTGGTGCTATTCATTCGCCCCTCACACAACACCATTTCGCCCACTCCATCGGCAGCCATACAACCCCAGATCATTATTGAGCCTCCACCGTGTTTAACCGTGGGCACTACACAATCTGGGTGGCACTCTTCGCCTACCCTTCGCCTAACATAAGTAACACCGGGTGTTCTAAACACCTGTGGAACAAGCAAAAAAATAACTTAATTCAAGATTGCATTATTTCCGTCGCAGAACGTAATTTCAAAGACGGCAATGTGTTTTGATATAATACATAAATTAAATAACAATACCTCAAAGTTAGATTCGTCTGACCACAGTACGTTGGACCAATCCTCCACTGTCCAATCTTTATGTTTGAGGGTCCACTGCAACCGATTTTTCTTGTTGTGCTCCGATAGCCACGGCTTCTTTCTTGCCTTGCAACCTTTTAATCCAGCTGCAATAAGCCTTCTTCTCACAGTACACGCGCTCACTGATCTGCTTTTTATTTCAGATAAAGCTGCAGCGAGGTCTAAAGCAGTTTTTTTACGGTCCTGTAGAGACTGCCTAATTAACAATCGGTCTTCACGATCTGTAGTTATTCTCCTTCTCCCTGTTCTTGGCCTATTCTCATGAGTACCGGTCTCTTTGAAGCGATTTAGTGCAAATTGCACTGCACAACGCGAGCACTTCACTTCTCGGGCTATTTTCACTTGAGACATGCCTTGTTCATGTAAAATCTTAATTTTTAGGCGCTGTTCTGTACTAAGTTCAGTTTTTTTAGGCATTATTAACTCGATGAATATTAGTCTTTAGGAATATGGTAGCAACAATTGCATACGATATGTGTCTGTTCACTGCAAGCACTGATAACACACTAAAAGTGTAAACTTTTAAATGGCAAATTTGGAAAAATATCGTTTTAAATTGCACCTGGGTGTCATAAATATTTGTTATTGTTTTATTTTTGTTAAAAAATGCCGCCAATGCAATAGTAAAACCATAAAAAGCTTATCCGGAGCGCTCATTGTTGAGATAGAGACAAACAATAGGGGTGCCTAATACTTTTGCACGTGGCTGTATTTACACGTTAAACGTGGGTATTTACTGTAAATTATAATATTTTAAGGACTTGAATGTGAAGATTTCTTTCTGAAATCTTGAAGTTTCTTTTGGTAGTCATATTTTTTCGGATTTTGATATTTTGTTGCCTATATGCGATTCAATTAAATCTGAAATTGAAGAATTTGAAGTTTCTTCTAACGCCAATATAGAAAACATCACAAGACTTAATTTTGTTTTTAAAATCCAGTGATGTATTAAATTATTTTTTTTTGTTTTGCGACAGGGCGGAATATTGATGAAAATTCATAATATTTTAATGATTTTGTTTCAAAACAAAAACTTTAGATATGTATAAAATGTTTGTATGCGTGTGAATTATTTTTGAATCGTAACATATAAGACGCCGAATAAGTTTTTTACCATTTAGAGTGTGCGTTCTCTCATCATCAATAACATGCATTGTAGTTTTGTCCAGTTTAGAAAATATTTTTTAAATAATAAAGGTGTATAAGGTAAGGTAAGGTAGTTAATATATTTTGGTATTTTTTCAATTTTCAGCCCAATCGTATGTTGTCTGTGTGTATGATAAGTCTAATCAATAAGGTTATTAGTGGAGATTTAAATTAATTGTAAACACGATACTCAGATACAAGCTCTTTACGGATTTTTTCTTTATTTTCTTTATTTTAATAAGTTTTTAAAAGTTTTTTTTTTGTATATAATGGTTTTTCAACTTTTTTTTGAGATTACATGCAATGCAGATTTGTTCCTTTATATATTTTTCCTATTCCTGTCTTTCTAGTCAATAGACGTCCATATCAAGTGCAATATTCAATTTACAGAAAATCATACTACTTATCTATAATTTTTGGATCTTTTAACTCTATATATGATAGATTTTATAATCTGTTTTTGATTCGAACATTTTTTCTTTACTCCTATTCGAGATTAGAATTAAAATTGAATTACTTAATTTAGGCGATAAAGATGCTTTGTAAAAAAATAATGTTTTTGAAAATGAGTGTTTATTCCGATGTTACCCAAGTTCGTTACACTTCTGCTTTTAAATTTATCAATATAGTTCAGGGTTACTATAAACTATGGGATTGTTTTAAATTAATTGTATTTGGCCTAAGTCCAAAGTATGTTGATACGTTTAAACGTATTCGTTTTAATCCTTGTTTTTCTCTATACTTTTTCTTGGTGTTGAAGGAGATTTACTTTTTGCCAATCTTTATTTTTACTTATTTTTGAGGTATTTATTGTGTAAAGGTATCTGAAGTTAAGTTTAGTTCTGAAGGATTCCTGTTTCCGTTGGTGACAATTTTAGTATTACTGCAATTAAATTGTGGTTTTAACTCGTATAACATTTTGGTCGATTTTATTATTAGGTGTATTGTTAAAATATATTGTATAAAGAAATCATGTTTTACATTTTCTGGAATATACTCTTGTTTTTTTTTGTCACAAATTGCAGGTACAACAAGTATTATTAGTTTTTAAAATCATTTGGATTTGTATTTTATAATACTGAGTTCAAAACCATAACATATTTTATTAGACTTTTATTTTTATAATTGGTTTTTACTTAGGTTTTATCGTATACATGGTCTGTAATGTTGTAAATACTAAAATTGTTTAAACTTTAAAAACATTTGTAGTGAAGGAGTGTTTTGGATATTTATATTTTTTGTTTAAGTACAAATAATACAGCTTTTGTGTAAATAGTAAATTTTGTTCTAATAAAACTTTTGTTTTCATCCACTATTTTATTGTTTCGAACAAATATTTTTACGTTAATAGCAATTGTTGTAAATTCAAAAACTTAACGACTAATCCAATTTAAAGACGTTTACAACTTGCCTATAAAATTTACTGTTTATGATTTCTTATCGAACAACAGTAAAAGCGATAAAATGCTTTTTTCCGCATTAGCCCGATTACTAACTGTGTGATTTTTGCTAAATTACTTAACAATCGGAAATGTGATTTTGTGTCGGTGATTTTTATGTCATGACAAGTTTTTTTTATTATTTTTAAAATAAACGTATTAATTGTGTATGTGTTTTTATTTTGCTCCTGTTTTTTTTGTTCTAATAATTGTTTGAATCGCACTAACGCTTCTGACAATTTTTATTTTTTTAATATTGACAAATGCCATACATTAATCATGGTTTAATAAATTTCAGGTCGCATCAAGATTTTGAAGTGTTTGTGGAATGTGCTCATATCTGTGGTTGAAGAATTTATAAAGTCACATAAATTTTTAACGTTAATTGTTCATATTTTTTGATTATACATTTTAACCTAACCCTAGACGATCAATTTTTAATTATTTTAATAACATATTTTCTTTGCTAGGCAGTGTGAAGAAAGTAATATTGACAGACATGTTAGTAATATGTATAGGGTTTTTAAAATTTAAGTAACTGCCCTGTATCTGATGGTAAGTACTAAGTGCTCTGCCGAAGTTGTAATCTAGAAGTATCGACTGGCTGGTTGTACTTATTTGATTCGCTGGCATGTCTATATAACGTTTCCGATAAGATGCCATTTGCATTAATCGAAAGCTTAAAATACACCTTTATATATCAGTACATTTGAGCCAATCTCGTGCCAAATTAGAGCTGTAGTGTCCACAGTATATCATGCATTGAATTATGCCCTGTGCCAACCCGCACTAGGCCAGCGTCGATTCTCTCGATTGTAAAGTAGGCCCGTGCCCAGCAGTGGGACGTATATGGGCTGATACAATTATACCCTGTATGAGTATTTGGCATCAAGCAGTATGCTGCGTAGGTATTGAATGATGGAAAAATCACAATGAGTTTTTGGAACTAATATTTTTATAAGCAAAATGATTCATTGCACTTAAGTGAATCAGTGATTGTTTTTTCTTTATTGCCATGAATGACGTTACGAGCATGCCATTCGCCTGATTGAAGCGGTACGACCGCTCATAGACAGTAGCAAAACCATTCAACACCATGAACTACGAAGCAATGCTTGGCATTCCACTGCACTCGCCATTCTGAGACGGTGTTAAGTCTCAATATGTCCAGCCCAGACAATGAAAAATAGAACGTAGATACTTCTATTCTACTTGTTCAATGGCATAACGTTTGTTTCTTAGACAGGAAAATTTATAAAATAGGTTATTTCTGTGTAATACTATATGGCTAATTATACTATTCGTGACTCGTGTCGACTGATATTACCATTGTTTTGGATACGGTAGCTGGATGGAATTCATTAACCTTGAATGACCTAAGCCTTGGATCGCTGAAATGTCATTGAGGCTCACTCCAGCGGATTTAGTATGATTGAGTGAAAATGACACCAAACATGAACACATTATCCTACCTACACAAATCTGTCTCTTCAGCTCTGTAGCTGACTACTGTACTGGCTAGAATTCCTGTGAAGTCAACTGCTGAACATATGCCTCTACCTAGCATCTACACATCGACAATGTACAAAACTGGAGAAATAAACAAATTGGAGAATATACTCATCAATCGCAACCTTACCTACAACCTATATACCTATAAATATGTTATTTTACTTAATGGTCATAAATAAATTACTAATTATAAACAATACATTACTATTAATTTATTAATAGGAGCGACTGTTTTAATATAGCACTGCTATTTTTTACGTATTGTATTTTGTCGCAAATATAATTTAATAGAGGGTAGTTTAAAGTACATAATTTGCTGTCTTGCCATTTAAAAGGTTCTACAGTCTTGTGTAAAACGTGAACCGTGGCGGACGGTTCGCTGCCGGGCTGGACTTTTCGCCCAATATCGGTTGTTGGGGAACAGTCTTAAAAATTGTGTTTAATTGAACAATTTCCTACTATCAAATGGGCCTTACATCAAAACTAGTTCGTGTTTTCTTATTTAATTCGGCTGAGAGTAGGTAGCTGCGGTCATGTCTTGCTCGTCGGCGTCGACAATCCATCTTCGAGAACGATATTCCGGTAAGTCAGATGTATCTCTTTATGGGATTACCTTCCTATAGTTTATAGTTTTATGTGCTGTTTTATACGCACGCGAAAAGTGTAGTTAAAGACCAACACCAGGTAGGTAGTATTACATTATTCTCTATGAGTTTTACTACGTTTTGAATCTGAATAATGTTTCGCCGTTTAGCACAGAGTGCGCACGAAGAGAGCGTAGTTAGGTATAAACCAAAACTAGGGTGTAGAACGTAGGTGTTATATTATTCTCCTAAGTTTTACTATTTGACTTAAATAATGTTTTTGCCGTTTTGCAGAGTGTGCACGCGGAGGGGTGTAAGTGTAGACTATAGACCAAAACTGGGAAGTAGGTTTTAAATTATTCTCCTTATTAATACTATAACACCTTAGTAGTGCCGTATTTTGTAGGTACTAAGCGTCGGTTTGTTTAAATATTAATTTAATAAATCAAACTTCGCGTTCTTAAATGAACATTGCTTTTGTATAATTACGTAAAACGCATATGCTTGCGTGACAATACCGGCGTAGGTAAGCTGACTAACTGTTATTTAGTCATTATAACAGCTGAAGAGGTAAATCGGTCATTGTGCGTCACTGATAACACAGTCTACGTGTCTATACTCGGATGGACAATATCGATATATTTGTTTATCAGGTTTTCCCACGATAACACGATCTGGGAAATATTTTATTATTTCTGACTGCCATGGTGGCGTAGTTGTACTACGGTATGACTACAAAGCTCAGGTCTCGGGTTCGAATCCCGGTTCGGGCAAAATGATATTAGGTTTTTCCATTTATTATCAGCCCGGAGTCAGGAATTTGTGCCCAATATGGCAATAGGCTCGCCCCCTATCACATCATGGGACGGAACATACAAGGCGAAATGTTGATGTCCTGGTGGCGCCTCTGCCTACCCCCTCTGGGATAAAGGCGCGAGTTTATGTATTTATGTATATTTTGTTATTAACGTAGCTATACCAACGTTGTAATTGTCTTTGCTAAAATTTCCTCTCGTAGAGAAACGATTACGTGTAAAATATGCCGTTGCGTTTAGTGTGCTGTAGAGATCCTGAGGACCACTGAGGATAATAATAAACCTTAACAGCCTTCATAAACAGTTTTAAAACCATAAAACTTATTTTAGTTAACGAATTTTGAATTGAGTTTAAGCGAAGAAGACAGAACATACGATAACTAAAATAGGTTTAAAAGAGAGTTATGAATAAGACTATTACAGTTATGATACATTGGGTTATTACAGTGCAAGGTATTTGTGATTGGCAAGCAAAAAATCATTTTATCTACCTACTAACAAGTTTTCGCTTGCTCGTTTTCCAGTTCTTTGTTATGAAAAAGATTTCACCAAATCTAAGAGATGCTTTAAATGTTTAAGAATGCGGTAACGATACTGTAATTTTGATTGGACCCAGCCCTGTGCTGAATAATAATCCAGCGGTGCCATATAACGATAGGCCTGGTCAGTTTTCATTCGCTTATAGTCTATATTAATCTTCTATTGTACCTAGGGATAATTGGATAGGTATTCTAATACCATATAGGGCTTCCGAATTTATTGAGGTAGATTTCCTCTAGAATTAAATTGGCATAGAAATAAAAGTGCGTGGTGGCCTTTTGGTAACAGAACTGACGGGGCTGCCAACATATTCACGGTGGTCGTGGGTTCAAATCTATCTAAAGGATTTTAGAGAAGGCCTGTGCCTTGCAGTGGTAGGTACATATATGGACTGATACAGTAAAGATAGTATGCTCGTAAAATGGCCATTTCGATTATTTGTTTGTGTATGAAATAGACAAAAAGTGGAAATATTATGATTGACTTTGAAATTGTTATGTACATCACGACGAAACGATAAAAATATTTTTATTGAAAAATAATTCATAGAAGAAGTTTATTTTCTGTGTCGCACTACCTACATCTTTAAATACATTGTTCAAATATTTTTTCTGTGTAGGTGCATTGTACTTGGTAACTCGGTTATACATTTTAGTGCACTAGGTTATGTATTATGGTAAATTATAATTACTAATCGGCCTGCGGGTCATTTGCTTATTTCATGACAATACAATGAACGGAACGCTAAATGTAGGTCAGACAGAGTAAATGTAACTTTATTTCTATAGTCACGAATAATCTTGTTAAATCTATCGGTCTTAACACTTCTGTGGGTTCGGATTGATACGATTTTATGCACATTTAGTAAAGGTAAGTATTTACTGTGGCAATTAGCTCACCTTGATGTTCTATTTAAGTATTATTGAAACCCTTTAAGCTTTAGGATTTATATCAGCCATAATTAATCTCTTTAAAGCTCGATTTACACGGGGTTATAGTTTCTCGCCTCGAAGATACGGTTATTGCAAGGTAATAAAAAAGGAAAAATACGGAGTCCTAGAAACCGACGAGCGTGTATGCAAAGATTAATGTCAGTGGATGAAGCGAAAGAGGTATGTATGGACCGTAGCACTTGACCCCTCAATAGTCTCTGCCTACCCCAATGGGACATAGGCGTGAGTGTATGTGTAAAAAAGTGGCATCATGTACACATTTGTCTATGGCGGTTATGTCAAGCGATAATGGCATACGATTCTCGCCGCGAGAAACTCTCCCCTTGTAAATGGCGCTTTGGGTCTCGCTGTAGGTCACGAACTTTCTCCGCCATTGCGGGGTTTGAGGACACCAGTTTGATTTAGGGCGTGTATGATAGTTAAGTAACTCGTACATTATTTAAAAAAAACACGTCATATAATTTTTTTTTTACTCTATTTTTAATACGTCTGTAGAATTTTTTAAGAAAATATGTACAAAATAGTGACCCTGCTCATTCTATATTTAGGTTATCAGGAAGGTGGTAAATAAAACACAATGTTAATCGGGAACGGAATCGTTTATTGAACCCATCTGTAATAGTAGATAATAATTGTAACTCTACAGATTTTGTACTGTTCAAAGTACCTACCTATCTCAAGTATCCTATTTCTTAGGTTAAATCGTACCATTGCACCGAGTGCTTGGATTCCTTCACTTAATCGCATCCCACAAACATGGTAGCTACCATTCACAGTACCTCGGAAACTACGATATCAAATACATTCCTTATACACACATATTTCTCATGTGATGGAAACTAATGAATGACATGGTATAACGTATTGGTCGTTTGAAAAAAATATTTCTTTATTTGAAACAACGCTATTCGAGAAAAATATCATACATGTTACATATTTATTTTTTTAATGTTCCAATAATTTGTATCACGTAACTAACTAGTAATTAGGGATTTTAACTGTCGCGTTCGGATACGTACAGTAAATGTTTTCCTGTCATGTAACTTTCTACGCGTGAGATGAAATGATAAGAAGCACCTGTTCGATAATGAAATGATAGAAAGTAAGAGATAGGAAAGTTTTAAAATAAATAGAGCTTGCAACAAACAAAAAAATAAGATTTTTGTTGTGACACTGAGACACTGCCACAGATTACATTTTCTAATTATATAATAAGCAAAACGTGATTATAAACATTGAGTATCGTTAATATTTTCGATTTCTCCTTGTTATTGTGTTTTTTTAATCTGCGACAAAAATAAATTACAAATAAAAAAAAATAGCATTCTATACTTTAGATTATTAATATAATAATGCACGTATCCGAACGCAACATTTAGGGACGTTCTTTACGTAAAACCTCAAATTAGGCAATACATCGTAGCCATAAATTGCTTACACTAAATAAGTTACTTTTAGATATCGATCGACTCGTCGTTTCGTTATTAATAATAGGTATAAATCTTCCTTTATTGTCTTCAATATTCACCATTCAAAATAAGCTGGGGTTGATACAAAGGAAAATATATTAAAATCAATTTGTGTAGCAGCATAACAAGTGGTGGCAAAAAAACAGTTTTTTTTCGTATAATAATCGCTTTGGTTCAGCCATTAAAATAACTATACATAAAATTGAAAACGTACGATTCTGCTGAGGTTCATAACCGTGTCCAATGAAAATGTTCATGTACCTAATTAGCAAATAATATATAGCGAGAAGCTATTACATTTGTGCGAGTAACAACTACGAGAATTTATTAAACTCGATTATCGATTAAAATAATACATTGTCACTCCAGCATCAATACAAAAATATAAAATCGATTTTATTTTGTCGTCGTTTTTATAAATTATTTTAACACATATAAACAATGATAAAATTTTATGGATTTTGTCTTTATTGTATAAAAGTTCGCTCGTTACTCGCACAAATCCAAAATTGTACACAATCGTTGCCTTACGAAATACACAATACAAATTCATGATATGTACCTAAGTATACACAAATGATCGACCATCACGCAAATGATACAAATCAATAAATAGCATTCAATGAAGTCACAATAATTATATACAATTAAACATAGTTTAGTACCCTTCGAGTGGTTAAACGATTCTTATAGATGACTATTCTTTAAGTGTTGTCACTAAATCGATAAGTAAATCGTAACTATCGATATTTACATAAGTACCTATTATTATGATTATAGTGCTGCGAACGTGCGATTCGATTGCGCGAGTTATCGATACTCGTCCGTGGTAGGAACAGTGGCTTGATCGGATCGCACGTTCGAGCTCGCTATAGGTGTGCACTCTGACGAACAGATATCCACCCTATGACCAACATCAACGCTTCGTTCGGTTAGAAAGGAATCCATTTAAATGTATATGAAAATAAGTGGGACTTACAGTATATACAAAAATATCACATTACATCGAGGCCGCAGCTTTCAATTACTTAGTAATTATTTCGTCTTCTTACCTAAGTTCTCGTTATTCGGTACGAAGCGTAAAGCAACAGGAAATTATTGGTTTCAACGCTTTTACAGCTCTTTCCGCTTATCGGAAGCGTTTAAGCGCAATTCATTGCAGCATGACATAATTTATTGCTTTGATAATTCATTGACAAAATACGTGACTTATTATACGAATCATCGCAACCATGCCTTATATTACAGTAACTCTCCTCCCACACCTATACTGTTGAAATCTAGGAAGAATGTTAAGATTAGGTGCCTTGAATTACTATTCAAAGTGAAAGTTCTACAACACCTAAGAGATCAAGAATCAAAAGGATCTGTAGTAGGTCTAAAAAGCTGCAGCCTTGCGGACAGTGCAGCCATCGTAGATACAACGCTACACTAAAAAATAATAAAATAAAACTATTTGGCTTACCGTCGCTAAACTACGCATAAGCGAGACACTACGGGGCCCTCATTCTGCTAATATATAGCGACCACATCATACGACACTAGAGTATTTTTCGAGATCTGCAAATAGACTTACATTGATACTCGCCTTAACTCGATAAACATGCCGTAAATGGCCCTAAATCAGTTCTTAGACTGGAATTAAATACATGTATATTGCTTATAATTCAAAGCGGGAATTTAGCAGAATCGGAGCTAGTGTACTTTTTGTTGCACTCTCATTCTTAACGTGCGTTCCCGTTTTCTTTACTCAAACCAACTTTGCCTACATTACTCGATTACAAAAAAAAAGCATTGAAGGAACGGAAGTATTAAATAACTCCAGACTTGAAAAATCAGTTATAATCTAAATGGAAAGAGTCGTATGGACGCGTATAATTAGTTTGTATAAGAGGTAAGAATATGAGTAAAGAATACGGCGATACATCCTTAAAATTACGTCAACACGAGCGCCGCAATCACGAGCTTAAATAGGAAACTGCAAACTTACCGGGCCGGCGGGCGGCCGCATCAGTCTATCACAATAGAAAAATATAATTTGGGACGCGTTTATTGCTAAGTTTAGGTACAGTCTTTGGTGGTGTCCGGGGATGAGCCGCCGGAGAGGTCGTCGAGGAAGTCGAAGGTGGCGACGGCGGCGCGCTCGCAGTCGCCGTAGCGCACGAAGAACCCCTCGCGGCCCAGGATGGAGGGGCGCCGCGCGCGCGCCAGCCGCAGCACGGCCAGCCCGCGCGAGCGCAGCGCCGCCGCTGCAGCGCCAACACCACGTTACTTTACTGCTCACACCACCACACCACCGCGACCTACACGCGCGCGCCCTCTGCGCCACACAACCGCGTCAGCACGCGCCACCCCACCGTGCCCGCTCCCCTACCCGCTGCGACCCGCCCCCACACCCCACCCCCGCGCACCGCTCCTGTGCATCTAGCTTCCGTGATAAATATGGGATGCCCGTCAACCAATGACCATTTGGAAGAACGTGAAGAGGTTTTAAAATCATATTTATGAATGGGAAAACGGGTCTTTAAATAACCATTACAGAGTATGTTCGACTCCATGAGACTATGTAATTTTATTAGACAAAATTTATGTTGTCGCCATAATAACCGATTGTTTATTTCCAGTGACCAGTTACACCCGTTCGGAGCGGTGCGCCTGCATGACATCTACTCGAAATGAGGCGAGTGAGTGAGATGGTGCGTGAGTGAGAGCGGAAACAAGTGACGTGGCTGGACGTGCGGACAGACGACATGGATCAGCTCACACATGATAGGTAACAACACTATCATTCGTACACACCAATATACATGTACTTGGTAACACGCCTTATAATCGATAAACCATCAATGAAATATCGATATTGCTTATGTCTGCAGCGTGTACAATACTATTTTTGACATTTAACATAGACTATGGATAATTTGATTTTGTTTTCAAGCCATTAATATTGATGTGTACGAAAAATCGACAAAATTAATTGCCGATGCAAAACAAAATAAGCAGAAATTAAATTAAACATTGGGTAATCTTAGCGCGTAAACTAAAGATATAAGGAAATAATTAACAAGATAACTAAAATGAGAATTGTTTTAAAATTAAGTGCCTAGATGAAATGAAGTTATAGCTTAAAATACCCAAAACATTGATAACATTTATATAAATAAAACGAAACAAAATGGTGGTGATAATAATGTCCCGTGGGATGTAGGCAAAGAGAAAAAACTGAATGTGAATTAAATAAAAATTAGAAATGTAAAGTTTCACGTATATTCAACTATTCCGGTTCAAAATACCTAAAAATTTATATTCAGGTGGCAATTATTATCTAAGTAGCGAATTAAGCAATGTTTTTCACTAAATTTTTTTGAACAAATTAATTTAGTTTGGCTTCGGATATTATTAGTATAATATTTGCAAGATTTTCAATGTTTACTCAAAATATTTTTAATGCAAGTAAATTTTGGAATTAATTCAATAAAATTAAGGCGACAATTCCAAATATTTTATTCAAAAGTATTGTTTACATTTATTTTGCAAGTAAGATGTGTTCTTGTAAATCTATATTAAATTATATTTTGTTCTCTTTGCCTACAAAATCATTTTACTATGAAATAAATGTTTTTAATGATATCAAGAAAGTAATGATACAAAAACAAAAATGAAGAAGCGCGTGGCAGAGAGAATATTTCGAAATTAAACTTTTGTAATTTTTTCAAGTACCTATGTCGAGCTGTAGACGCCCCCAATTGTACGAAAAATCGAAACTACAATAAAATGTCCATGTTACTTATAACGAACATCCGAAACAATCATTTGTGGATCACAGAAAACAATTGTCTTTTTGCGGGAATCGATCCCACAGCTTTCCGTTTCATAGTCGGCAAAGTAACATGGGCATTTTATTTTTTAACAAGTTTAAAGACGAAGAAGCGGCTTTAGAGAAAAAGTGCATTAGCATCGGAGTATTTTAAAATCTACGACTATAATAAATCGTAAATGGTTCAATTATTTACAGAGAGTAGAGGTATAAATAATTTACTATAGAACCATTGTTAATTATTGGGTAAATTATTAAAGTAGCATGCTCATAAATAGAGATCAACTATCTATTATGAGAAATATCATAAAATCTATTAAAGACCTAATATAAGTTCATAAATTATTGTACACTGTAACAATAATACTGATTTTTCTACCTGCCCTTGCAAAATTACCTTAAACTACTGCCTAACCCTTTAGGAGTGAACCCGAAACGTGAAACACAGGTCCCTATAGCCATTTATCTTTTTATCATATCATAGCTACCCTTACTATTTGTGGATATACTTCTTTGTTTCAAGTAAACAGATGAGCTGTATTTGTATGCTGTACGTATATACAGGGTATATCAAGACTGTGACCGAAAACGAAGCCAGGTGGTAGTATTGGTGACTCGACAAAATGCAACAAAAAAATTCGTAAATTTTTAATTATCATCGTATTTGGGTGATTAATACATAGTTTTCCTAAAATAATGATGTACACCTTTTTATTTTTAAAGACTCAATGGTACGTAAGGATTAAGTGAGCATTTTCGCCAAAACCATGTATTAATCACCGAAACTCGAAGATTTTTAAAAAATGCCAAAAAAAATCTGTCGCTTATTTTGCAATTTTTTGTGTGGCATTGTGTCTGTAGCCACTTAAAGTACCACCTGCCTTCGTTTTCGGTCGCAGTCTTGATATACCCGGTAAAATAACATACTGATACTATTTTTGTTTATTTTAACATAAATATGCCTTAACATAATAATAGACTAATGGCAGCTATTTTTTGTGCCAAAAGTAGGAGACCTCGAGGTTATGACAGAACAGGTTTATCATTCATCATTGTACTATCTGTTCGTATATATCCTACTGCCTGTTACCCTACCACTGGTAGCACCGTTGTTGAAACTTTGTTTCTAAAGCCGCGTATGCGTTGTATTTACCAGTTTTCTGCCTCCGGGAGCGGTGCAGGCGGTGCAGGCGCGAGTACGGCGGCGGCGGCTCGGCCGGGGAGGAGCCGCACGACGACGGAGACGAGTCGCTTGACGCCAGCATCACGTCTAGAAGGTTCGCGCGCGCCTGGAACGTTCCGAGGTAAATGTTTACAGTTCTTGTTTATTTCTATTGTACTGATAGTTAATTATCACTTGCTTTAATTGTTTAAGTTTTAAGAAAATGTTAGGAAAGGCTAGCTCTACATTGAGCGTGCGCGCTCTTCGAGCTTGGAGCGACGCAAACACCGCGTTCGAGACGCGATAGCGTGGCGTGAGCGTAGCGTTGTATTATTATTTCTTACCTTAGGATCACTAAAGTCGATGTCCTTCTCGACGTGCACCCAGCCGGTGGGCGCCCACAGCGCGCTGTCCTTGTGCGGCGCACCCTTCTCGCTTCGGTCGTCTGACTTCGCCTCGTTGCCCGTCGGAGTGCCCTCGCTTTGCCGGATCATCCTGGAAATATTAGATAAGATATTATTTATTATGTCTACCATCAAGTACATTTACTTTGTCGTGCCAATAAATATTTTGAACTATAGAAATGCTTTTGTTAGTGGCATTACACTTAAAAATCTAACCTGTTCAGTTCTTCGATGACATCCTTCGAAGTGGCGGCCTCGTGGAAGCTTAGTTTATGTTCTTGTCTTACAATGATTGGTTCAGGCAGCGCGCTGGTCTGTCCTGTCTTGCCCCGGTCAGCGACAGGTATCTTCGACCGGACTCGGTTCGGCGACGACGGAGGCCTCTTGCCCATAAGCGTCGGAATACGACTCCGCTCATTCTTCGGCCTAATCTCCTTTTGTGCTTCGTTCTTATTACTTACTATCACAGTTTCAGCAGTTGACGTACTTGTTGTGTTAGACTCAGTCATTTGTGGCGAGCTCGTTTCTGGCGACGAACCTTCTTCCTCTTCAGGCACAGTGAGCAATCCTGCGCCTCGCCTACAAGCACTCATTACCTCCTCAACCAACGACATCTCAGTTTCGCTGCTTGAAAACGTAAAACTCGACGACTTGGTAATTTCCACTTGTTCCACGATTTGTTTATTGAGCATTATGTTCACCGTGTTTTCTTTTAAAGCAGAGTTAAGGTCTACGCTTCGACTAGATTCGATTTCAACCGGCTTCTCCTCTTTGTCTTGTATTGCTGTGTCTTCTATTTCTGTCGAATTGCAAGCGTCGATACTTTTATTGATTTCGTTCTTTCTTTGGACTTTTATTAAGTGATTGTCGTCAGTTTCGTTTTCAACGTTTTCGGTCGTAGAAAAATCGAAAAAAGCTTCTGATTCAACGTAAGGATCTTCTTTTTCAATAAATCTAGGCATAGACCTAGACTCAGACACGGTATCACAAAATGCTACTCTTGGCCTTTCTGAGATGACATCACACGAATCGTTTTCCGAGAAACTTCCAAACGAGTCTGGTCTCCTATCTTCGGAAACTTCGCTTCGAGGTCCAACGGAGTCGTCATCAAAATCGGCTGTGGCGTAAGGAGGTGGCAACTCGCGAATTTCAGAAACTGGCCTCGAAGACATTGAATCGGATTCTTCTCTGTCTCTGCAATATTTTTGCTGTTCTGCTATAAAGTGAAGAACATTTTGGAGCGCTTGTTCTCTGTCTTGTAAAGCCATTGCTTGGACGTCATGAATTCTTAAATGACTATTCGCATCTTGCGATGGTATACCTCTGGACGAATTTGATGCTAAGCTCTTTGTGCTTTCATATTTGACGAGGCGATAGAAATCCCTTGTAAAATCTAAACCAACGTTTGCGCAATCACCATCTTCACTCAACGCAGTACTAGATCTTTTATCCGGCGCATCTGAGGCACTCGACCAAGACCCACCAGGTGAATGCGTTCCAGTGCAGTCCCATCTTTTGTCATTCGAGTCTTGATCGTCTATTTTACATTCATCCACTTCTACCGTAGCGAAACCACAATCATTCCATAAACAATCACCCACGTCTTCTTCTAACTCTAGGGCATCATCTTCTCTTATGCTTGGTAATGTAGACAGAGATATTTGACCTGGAGTCGTTATTTCAGCGAATGGAGATTGTCTATCTCTGAGATCTTCGCATGATAATGACAGACTCCAGTCTTCTAATTCCGCTCTATCGTATTCTAAATCGGCTAAATCTCTGTGCCGTTGTTGCAATGCTGACCTGGCATCATCTAACTCCAACCAATGTTGAACGTAATCAGCATCGTATTGCGAACCATCTGCTTTTTCATCAACTGTACTTCCCCAGGACACTCTCTCGGAACTTGTTGTGGAAGCTATAGCTGGCCGCCTCAAGGGCCTTTCGGGCGCCGGTTTTAGATCCAATACTAAAACTCCAGAACTCGGGGTGGGGCTATCTAGGCAGCTAGTTGCACAAGTCGTACCCGCTATAAATTTTAGGCATAGATGTGAATCTGAAAAGCTGCGGACAACGTGTTGAAATGGGAGCACCGGTCTTGATGGAGGGTAACTTCCCCTTACTCCGGCAAATGCGACGCCTAGTGGAAAGTATATGTAGTCAGCCTCTGCCAGTAACCTGGCGTGCCTTCGGGAATCTCTAGGGTTTATGGAGACGATGGTTTGGTTGTCAGTTTCGTCGGAAGCCTCGTTGAGGTCGGGTAATGCTCTGTCCGCGGCGTGGTCGCTTTGTCTGGAAGCGTCTGCTTGCACGTCGCTGGACATGGTGGAATAGCCTTCATCTTTGGCACCGCTTTCAGGAGATTCAGCCCCAGCTTCACACGCCTCTCCGCTTTCTTCTTCTGTCACTTTCTCATCGCTTGCACCTAAAATTAGATTTATTTATTAATTAGCTTTATGTAGCTTTTCATGTTTTTTTTAGCTTTTCATTGGTAAGTATTTGATGGTGTCATTACCCCGAACGGGATCAGTGCGTGGTTGAGGCATGCTGAGGCTCAGGGTTGCCGGTCTTGGCGGAGGCGCCCACAATGTGGGATCGACTGCTGACAAGGCACGCGCCAGATTCGCTGGGGTCACTTCCAGACCCTGAAAACCATAAATTCACATATGTTTCATTAAGGTGTTCAATTTAAATACGATAGTAAATGTTAGGTGAGAGGTTTTGCATAGTACCTTCAGTTCAGTCCAAATGTCGGCCAGGATCTGGTGGCGTCGCTTGTCGTCGTGGCTGAGGGGGTGAGGGTGTGGTACGGGCGGCGCGGGCGGGGGAGAGTCCCTGAACGACACTAGCGACCCGCACGAACCGACATCTACCAAGTGTACTGAAAGGAGATAAAAATATTTAATTTTACAGACTCTCGATTTATGAAAAAACTGATGCATTTTAAAAAAAGTTATGTATTTTATTTAGTTTTTAAGACCCAGTAAGACATATTACATGATGTGTATAATGGCTAAAAAGAGTGTAGGACTAGGAGTGTTATCAAATTTGAACAAATAATGAATACGAAGATATATTTCACCACTTTTCCGTAATAGGCCACTTAATAATAGTTCAATCACTAATTATAATTTATCGAATGTTTTACATAACACACATTTTTGATATTTTATTGCGCAAATTCTATACGTTTGAGCAACAACACGTCCAGCTCTACATTAACATAAATTCTTCAAAAGCTTACTACGTTACGTTTAAATTAACGTCTTAATTACTTTTTCTACACTAATGAATAAGGTTTTATCTTGGTTGAGGTAAATTTATCTTTACCAAAATGGGATTGCCCCCTATCACATCGTGGGACGGAGAATACAAGGCTAAGCGTGAGTATTCTGGGTGCTGCCAGGGGAACCTTTGCCTACCCCTTCCGGGAAAAAGGCGTGAGTTTATGTATTTATGTATGTATCTTTACCAAATTCATTAAAATTTTGTTTTATAATATTTCTCATTCGCGCTAGTTAAACTCCCTTGTTTTCCTATTATATGTTAGTTTTATTTTCCTTGCACCATTCGTTTCAACCTCACCTAGAATATCGTTTACCAGATTTACTTTTCCAAAATTTAATTTTATATACCAGCTCCTATGGTCAACTTTGCAAGTTCTTTACCACATTCCTCGCCTTATACATTAGCTTTAACTTTCCTGCCAACTAGCTGGTCTCCCCTCGCATGTCTTTTACCAAATTCCTCTGTTTATTAGCTTCTAAAGTTCCTAATACATTGGCTACCAAGGTCTGACCTTGCAATTCCCGTGGCGTGATGGGCGTGAGCGGCGTGTGCGGCGTGTGCGGTGTGGCTGGCGAGGGCCGCGGCTGCGGGCGCAGCTGGCGCACCAGCAGAGCGCTCAGCGCACGGTTCTGCGCCTCCAGCTCGCGGACACGGGCGCGCGCGCACCCCAGCTCTTCGCGTATGCTCTGGAAGTTAGGAAAAAGTGTGTTAATTTACGAGAAGTAGTCAGGGGTCGACAAAAGTTTTAGATGATAGAAGTAGCAAAAGATGAAGAATAATTCGAAACTTTGTGTCATCATATAAAAGGAGGGAAGGCTGTCGTAAAACCAGGTGCTAAAGCTAATAACTTACTAGACGTACGTTAATTTAAGTCACACAAAAGCAGTGAAATAGTAACACGATTGAGATTACAACATTTGCGAAACAGTAGGTACGTTGGCAACATTTAAGAACAAAACTAAGAAGTAGAGACATCGCTCTCATAAGGCTATAAAACATTTATTCCCAAATGCTGAATCCAAATTTAACTACTAAAGCATCACTTGATCGTCGTTTTAATTCTATGCATCGCCATAAAACCCAACCGTGAGGTATCTATCTGCCGCTGGAGTTGCCGAAACTTCAACAATTATATCAGTCGCATAAACTTCTACCCTGTCTGCTCCCCTCGTCAGTCCAAATAAACGCGTACATTTTAATTATACTTCATTAGTTAAATTAAATTCGAGAAAGGTAATTGACGGGCATAATTACAAGGGGCGTTCGGTAGGTTGGCAAGACATTTCAGTGCTGACAACTTTAGAACACCAAAAAGTTTGTTTATTAAAAGATTTCCCGTGAAGTTAGCAAGTTTACGAATTTAATAAGGCGTAAATATCATTAATTAGGATGGCTATAAATAATGCTTTTAGCCGAGATGGGATGTGTAATGATATTCACCAAAATACATTTAAAATTTAACGCCTGTCTTTGGCTGTTGAGTCACGGCTGGAATTTCAAAATAAAGTTGGTGTACCTAATTGACTTACTTACTATTGACTTACATACTTGACTTATTAAATTAGCAATCCTTTAAAATAACCAGCGCTCGTTCCTAATGTAAATATATGAAACTTAAAAAAAAAACTCGATTCGCTTTATCAAAATTTGCATTTATATAAAGCTTATTCTAATAGATCATTTGAAAATAAGAAGGTATAATTGCTTTATACTTGCTTATACACAAACTCAACTTTGTCTTCAATTTGAGAAAATAGAGACTATTGGATGCATTTGGCATTAACCCTACTTACCAACCGTATGAACACAGGTTTCCAACAACGATTATTAATTTCATAAGTTTATAGCTTTTGGCATATCCATTACTTACTAAATATATTGATATGGTAACATTCATCACTCTATGAAAATTTAATGATAATCTTACGTTTCACCCTAATCTTTACCTTCTAATTACTCTAAGACAATTTCATCGCGCGCGTTCCATATTTCCATATGTTATGAAGGGGGGTAGAATCCATCAAATGTAATTTGCAATATGGAGTTTATTACTTAATGACTATTAAAGCGTCAGCGTTTTGTGTATAAAATTAGATTGATGTACACTTGGAAATATAATCCACTTTCTTTAATGTTATTTCCAGGTATTCGTGTATTGGTGTTATAAGAATATGCCGGCATACCGCATAATTGTGTCGAGTGGTGGCAATCATCTGGACTACAATTATCAACAGGGTTATTTTTGTGTCTTTATGATTCTAATAAAAGAAAGTACCAACTGGCTTGAAATATTCAATGAGTAATAATAAAGAAGTAAATCACACGTCATGAGAAGTGCTATGAATTGTCACAGAAGTGTTATGAATGAAAATACGAAGAGCAAAAAACTTTGGCTTTAAAAATACTCGCAGACGTACATCGCAATAACAAGTACCGGCTACCGCCTAGTTTCTTAACTTAGCCACATTTTTATTACTCAAAACGTCGAAACGTGCCAAAGTTGGCACAGTAAACAACAGTTAAACTTTGTAAAACAAATTGAATAGTCCATTGCGTCGCGTACAGACGGCGCCATCTTTATCTAGAAACTTCGGCCTAGTTCGCGCCAAAACTAAACCAACATGGCGGTCGCTCGCAACGGATTTGAGCGCAAACATTCGCATTATCGGCCAGATTATGCCCAGATTATAGTGGGCCAGGGTTTCTGAAATTATTACGGTGCCGAGCTAAGGCCAAAGTGTCCCATTTGGCGCGATTTATGTGTGAATGTAGCCCGGTATAATCCGCGGTCGCGCCGCCAGTGCGACTATAATTATGAGAAAACAATTTCCGGGATGCATCTTAATGTGCCCCGGGATTAAGAGATGCGAACGTACGACTTTTTCCGCGGGTTTAATGTGTTTAGCGAATGCTTCGTGTGAATTAATGTCGTCAAGAAAATATTTGTGGATTCCAAGCGGACATAAGTATAATGCTTATGCAAATGAAAGTTAATTAACTTTTAGAAACGTTTTTAAAGGAAACTGATTACCATTGGGTTATTATATTACTTAGCGTTAATCGCGAAGTGTTTTTTGGCTCCTAATAATTTCTTTTTAATCTGTCTAGGATTATTTATATCACAATCAATCGTTCTTTGCTTTGGAGAATAAATTACATTTATTTCTTGCAGTAAGCTTACCCGTGGATTGTTTGTTAGGGCTGTCAAAAACTCCCCGACAAATGAACACTACCATATGTCTGCACCTGTACCTTCTGTGAGAGCAGCGCCCTGACGACCTGGTGCGCGACATCGTCGAGCTTCCTCTCGTGGTCGCCGCCCAGCCCCGCTGACAACGCCGACAGCTGCCCGCGCAGCCGCTCGTTCTCGGCCGTCAGCGTCGCCAGCTGACTCTGGTAGTGAGCTGCTGACGTCTGAGAACAAACAATACTTAATTAACACTTGGAATATACTATATCGGATCTTACTTTTGTAGGTACGTCTTAGACTGTGTTTTACTCTTGTGCACGTGTTTGCTCTAAATTAGGAGTAGTATCGGATTTTTATCACACATGTCTAGATTAATTAGTGTTAATGGACAGTTTTCATAAGACTACTATTACTATTTTTAAAATTCAATTCAGTTTAGCCGCAGGATATTTTAGGAAATGGTGTTACTGACGTGATTTCAACGGCTATTACCGTTACAAACGTCAACACGCAGGATCAACGCAGGACGAAAATTTTTGTATCTTAGTAACACTATCACCACGATGTCAATTATCACCTTATTTATAAATAGGAAGGAATCCAAGCGGCGTTTATAATGGTGTAAATTCCACAGTCTCAACTTCCAAAATCCGATGCGACGAAGTGCCCTCTATATTCAGTCCTCGTCACTTCTTGATAGTGTGTACGTCACAAAGAAATTTGTTAAAAAATATTTCCAAAAAGGACACATCGTTCACACTCTTAATTAACAGACCGCCCGCGTTCGCCCGGCACCCGCCAGTTTAACAAGACTCCTGTAAAGCTTTGCCGCTACCCAAAATAGTATCGAGCAGTTCATTTTGCTCCGAATTGGTGGGGCTACTTATGTTTGTCTAACATGTGGATTGGCAAATTTGCTGGTGCCGTTGGGGTTAGGAATTTGAGTCTTCCTGCTATTGTAATACGGGATATATCGTGTTGTAAAGCGAGGTTTTCATTAGTCATCAAGCGAGGGCGAGACACAAAGAGATTGTGTGTTTGTGTGTCTGCAACAACACTCGTTTGATAGCGTCAAAGGGGCGGTTTGAATGCTGAAGTAACCTCCGTTTGACTTGCCGTTGTAATTTTTTTTAACTGTGAAACCAGTCGTGAAAAAATGTATTTTTTTGGACAACTTTGTTTAAAAGTATAGGATAGCATAAGTCAACTTCAAAACTTACGTATTTATCCAATTAATACGTTTAATGAGTGTTATATTAAGGGTAATTAGTAAAAAAATGTGTAACAGACACGAATAATTTCCATTTCAGTTATTCAAGCGAAAAGTCAGACGTCATATTTTGGCAATAATATTAATGGTTGATTATTTTTAGTAAAACACCAAATAGTTTGGTATCTATACATATATTTTGCGCTAAAACGTTGATATGAATGAATTTATAAATTCATATTGCCACATGGATAGCACAGTCCTTAGTAGCTTTCCATTTAAGCAGTATATTTCCGATCATTACAGTAAAAAAAATGAATAAAAACATTAAACAGTCTTACACATGTCCTAAATCCTCTTTAAAATATAAGTGTTTTATTAACAATATCAGAAAGCTCAAGACATTTCGAACACAATTACAATTTTCATTCACTACATCCAGATCCAAAACAAATTGTAAATAAATAAATAAATACACCCAACAGTCACAAATAGTCCTGCCCCACACTAAGATCCAGTCTTGTGTCGTGGGTATCGGGAACTACGAGAGACTTTTCGGTCTCACAAACACCCAGACTCGAAACAAATACTTGTGGTTTATACAAATATTTGTCTCGGTGCGGAGATCGAACCCGCGGCCTCACGTTTCACAGCCGGCGTTTAACCAACTGCGCCACGGAAGCTGTCAAATCAAAAAAGTATTTGTCTCGATCCAAGAACAAAACCCACCTTGCAATCGTCTTAACCCACACCTCCACAATCTATCAATTAAATTAAATTCATATTTTGAAATACCCAAACCCTCCGTTTCGTAGGCAAAAACGCGAGCTATGGTATTTTAATTGAACAGTTTTAATTGAAACATCGCCATTGAGTGACGGATCAGATACGAGGCAGATAAATGTTAAATATATTGTGATTCCCTCCATCGCACGCGGGCATTTCGCGTCTGAGCTTAATTTGGTATATTTCATTTGTATTTTGAATTTGATACGCAGATGTTGAATGGCTTTGTCTAATTAATTCTGAGTTGATTATTTTTACATAAATATAATATGTATTGCCTTTTCCATTTACTTTCTTCTATAAGAGATTTGAAAGAGTAGTTGCCTGTGTCCATATTTGTGTATCGAGAACTTTACACTTAGGTGTCGTGTTCTAGTCCTAACTTCAGGCCAGCATAATTGTAACGATCGGAGAGGTGAACATCTCAATCACTACTCTATATCATCAGCACTGCTTTTAAAGTGCCATCTACTGTAGTAATTGCGCTGAGAATTTTTTTTGTTAACCTTGATTTAATAAGCAAATAAATACACCCAACAGTCATATACATAGTCCTGGCCCCACACTAAGATCGAGTCTTGCGTCGTGGGTATCAGAGACAACGAGACACTTTTTCGGTCTCACACACGCAGACCCGAAACAAATACCTGTGGATCACACAAATATTTGTTTCGGTGCGGGGATCAAATCCGCGGCCTCCTGTTTTTCAGGCGGCGTCTAACCAACTGCGCCACGGAGGCCGTCCAAAAATCATCAACAATTCTTGCAAGGATTTCCACAGTCACCTAAATTATTTCTTTTATTATTTTACAATAGATTAGCTTAAATGTGATGACATAATATCCTAAAATTCAGTTCACTTGCACGTGAAAGCTTTTACACTTTAACCTAATTCCCCAATTCACATAAAAGATTAGATTAATCGTCTTGAATATCATGTCACAACACGAAACTGATTAACTATTATTATAATGGCGCCCGTAAGGAATTGTGCAAAGTCAGAAGATTTATGACGACTCAGAAATTACCTCGTAAATAGTTTAATTTAGTTTAGAGGTATTCGGTTAAATGCGTACGGTCATGTGTCGTCAGCAATTTGACTTTGACTTATAAAAACAAGATATTATAGTTTCAAAAGTATACACGATTTTCGGCGCTATTTTTAGACTACGACAAAATGACTACACTGCACTAATGGTAAGATCAAACTATCTAATGAAGACAATTTTCCTATCACTGTTATCTGTCGACAATCGACACAATTTTGCTGGTCTGTTACGAGTCATACATACAGAGGTTCCCAAAACCTATACTCGCGTGGATCACTACGGCGTATTATAGAAATTTGTTTTCAATGGTTGTTCTCCGAGAAAATTTCACTATTCTACCGCCAGAAATTATATAATATCAAAAATAATTTAATATCAAATGCTCAAAATCGCTTATACCCACTCTTTTAAGTTGATTGGTGAAAATGTTCATACTTACATAAACTCACGCCTTTTTCTCAAAAGGGGTAGGTAGACGTGCTACCAGGGTTGATAATGAATAGAAAAATCTAACATCACTTTGCCCGACCCGGAATTCGAACCCAAGACCACAGCTTTGTAATCGTACCGTAGTACAACTACACCACCGAAGCAGTGAAAATGTATATTAATGTTTGTGGGTAAACATGAATAATTGCAATATTTTTAATTCTTAATGACTGTGACTCACATTGGGGGAATGTTAATAAAACTAGGGTTACTTAAAGTGTATGACGTAATGCGTTGCTTTGTTGTTTGTATTACTACCGCGAAATATGAACTGACTTCACTGACCTTACATACAAAATATAGAGGTATAATAGCCACGATAAAAACAGCTACGAAAATCTAAAATTATTTATAAATACATTTAAGTATCTTTATTGTACAAATAAATACAGTTATATTTTTATTGAGTATGTTTTCGAAGAGTCCGATAAAAAAGATAGAATTTAACAATAGTTGTAGCATAATAATTGACAGCCTCCGTGGCGCAGTTGGTTAGACGCCGCCTGTGAAACGAGAGTCCGCGGGTTCGATCCCCGCACCGAAATAAATATTTGTGTGATCCACAGGTATTTGTTTCGGGTCTGGGTGTTTGTGAGACAGAAAAATCTCTGGTAGTTTCTGATACCCACGACACAAGACTCGATCTTAGTGTGGGGTCAGGACTATGTATGTGACTGATGGGTGTATTTATTAAAAAAAATATATAAAAAAATAAAAAAAATATAAGACTCCGCGAATTAACTAGTTATTTTTAATAAGTTTGCCACTTGTTTTGGACATAACTGTACGCAAATTTCGTAATTTAGCAATAACACTGTCCTTGACATTCTGTTCTCCCTGTAGGTATCCAGACACTCGCAAATTGGGCGAAAGGTACAAAAAGGTTTTTTATTTAATTATTCTGATCCCATTTAGGGGCGACTCCAAGGCTGAGATAGGGCTGACAAAATTTAGATTCATTTATGAAGGTCATAACATGGTAACTAAGTTTCGGACGGGTTATAATTTTGAAGGATGCACATTTAATTCTTTTGCTGTTATGGGTGTTTTAATGGGAGGGACGGTATAATGAATAAATTTCACTACTATGACGTATATTCCTATGACGTAGATATTTCTATAACTCAATAGTCAAGGTTTGTGATACCTAGATTCCCAAATAAAATATTTGTGGGCCACATAAACATTAATTGCCTCGGTTAAAGTATCGAACTCGTAATATCATATTTCACACTTGGCCCTCAACCAGCTACGCTACGGATGCCATAGGTATCCGCCACTATAACGATACCACCCAAGAAAGCCCAACTGTCTCGAATTTTGCCACTTGCAAAAACAGCAAAAAATAACCAACCCCAATAAAAGCAAATATCGCGCAGACAATCATCAATCAGGTACCGGTCGTTAGTAGACTGGGGAAAAAGAAAATCCTTCGGCCGCACGCACCGTGGATTTGAACGCGTGACCGAACAAAGCTAATGATGTGCCCGTGATTAATGGACGCAGATTTAATTCTAGTTATTGTAAACGCAATTATTTCGTTGAAACTGTTCGTAGTTTACGGTCATTATTTGACTATTAGTTAACGTGGCTCGCTCTCTGCTGGGGATTAGCTATAGGGATTAAACTAGAGCTACCAATGCAATTGTAAGCCAGGATCAATTGTGGCATGTAATGACACCAAGTACTAAAGCTAGAGTCTATTGAAGACGCTAGCGAAGTTGATGTAGTAATATACGTAAAGCTTAGAGCTGATGGTCAATTGGGATTGAAAACTCTTCAATAAGAGGCCTTGTTCTGATAAGCACAAGGTCCCAGGCCCAAGGGAGAAGCTTAGTAGGTTACCTGATAATATGTATTATGTCACTAGATGCAAGACATTCTCAATATTCGTGAGGAAATGGACTGTCCTTCGATGTGTATGAAGCTTTTACTCAAGACTTTCAACCCATCTACATTTTTCCGCGCAAACTATACTTCCAGAACTTGCTAATTCCACCGTTTATAAAGGTTAAATTCCCATGCAATGTCGCGAGTGGAGGCAGCTTTATATATGTATAATCCGATCAATTATGCGACACATCTGAAGCGGCAACGGTTAATAGATCAGGCCGGCGTCCAATTTGGCCGGATTATCTTATCGACGGGTTTGTGCAGACTTGCTGCGATCGAGAATAGCAATAACAGCCATCTTGGGACCGTTTCCGTTTTCACGATACACGATGTGTTATTGAATTTATTTTACCGACTGTGGAGGGGTTAAAAAACGCGTGTAAAATGAAATGCTGGGGTTTTGATTTCATGGCGAAGTGTTTGTCATTTAATATTTGTCAGGCATGTGGTTATTGTGGGATCGGGATTTTTTGTACTTTTGGTAATATAATAAAAACTTACATACCTGTATAAAAGTGTATTGTTTCATGACTATTGCAAAATAGGAAGGAATTTATAGGTATAAGTAGTTTGTCGCCCACAATGCAATCAAGACTATAAAAATATAAGCTTGAAACATCGTATGTTCTGAACACCAATTGTCCAAAGTATTAGTACTTCTGATTACTACAAATCTTGAATATCATCAAGGATTTTAAATCCAGGTCATAATGTTATTGTATCACGGGTTATAAATCGTATCGTGTTCAACAGTGGAGCTGTGTTAATTGGTTTCGTTAGGGCCCAACTATGCGGACCGCAGCCTCCGCGACTGTACCCGTAATTATGAAAATACATCGCCTGCACCCCCACCCCTTCAACCCCTAATGAAAGGGTTGCCGAGTATTCAATTTAATTATGGTACTATCAATTTTAACAAAAAATCTGAACATTCAAACTTAAACGATTTTAGGCATAAAGCATTGGTTTACTAAGATAAAAGTTATACCAAAAAGGTCCAGACAATAAAAAGAGGTCATTTAAGGTTTCGTAAAAATGTTTTTTGCTATACGGTTGGCAGCCCTGTTGGCCTCTGGGTGGGCTTAATGAATAACTAGCGCCTGTATAAAACGGACAGCTTCAACTATTTGCCAAGTATTTTGTACAGATTTGGCATTTTGTGTGTTGGAATTTAATTAAGCTATTGGTTACCTCGGGTTTTATTTTACATATTGCTTATGAATATGGAATAATGGTATTTCTGTGGGTGTATTTTTTGGTAGACGAAGTTGGTTTAATAAAGGAGAGTTGTTCAGCAATTGTGAAGCTATTTGTACGTCGTTAAAACGAGTAGGAAAAAAACTTTTGTAATAGTTAAATTGATATTTCGTTTCTATTGCTGTCAACTTTGAGCTGTCAGAATAAGCCAAAACCGACGGTTTCATGAATACACGGCCTAGACATTAAGCAATACACTAAGTTTTAACTGAAATGTTTTGATTGTCTCGTCATATTTCTACTAATGATTCATTGAAAAACCATACAGTACTATAACCTATTAATATATTAAAATGTACTTTTTAAAGTCTGAAATTGAATGACTAAAACAAATTTTCATATATTTTTTTGGTAAAAATACCATTTCTTTTAGCGTATACGTATAGCCCTTTTTTATTGTATGTCGTTACTTTATCCAGTTGCATTCTATCTATCTCATAGGGTATTATTAGTTTAAGTTATAGTAAAACATTAAATTATAATTATTAATTTACCGATTTAATGCGTTTTGCCTCGACTGCCTCGGTGGCGTAGTTGTACTACGGTACGATTACAAAGCCGAGGTCTCGGGTTCGAATCCCGCGTCGGGCATTGATATTGGGTTTTTCTATTCATTATCAGCCCGGAGATAGGAATTTGTGCCCGATATGGCGATAGGCTCGCCCCCATCACATCATGGGACGGAACATACAAGGCGAAATGTGGATGTCCTGGTGGCGCCTCTGCTTACCCCTTCTGGGATAAAGGCGTGAGTTTAGTTAGTCTTGGTTGCTGTAGTACTTCAATATTTGCTGAACTTTAATCGCAGAGTCGGGTCGGCGCGGCGTCGAGACGCTAGCAAAACTGTTGTTAGTTAGTGCGAAGTGCAGTACGCGAGTAATGAGACTTAATTTCGCTTTAGAAAAAATAAGCGGAACTATTTAGAATAATAAAATTATTATAAAAGTGACGCTTGGATACAAAATGTATTCTGATTTAGTAGTTTATATTATTTTTAATATGGTTAATATGTTTCTTATTATAACTATAATGTCAGTGTGGAGTCGGTTGAGAATATGTTTCAGTGATACTTAATTTATTGAACCGGGTGTAGGTATTGATGCCAATAAAGTGAAACTACCTTATGAAATTGAAATGGGGCCTATAATTTTACGACATATGTTTCCTTGGGGGCAACGCTTACCGGAGTAAACCTTTTAAAACAACATTGATCAAATATTATATTACTCTTAATTTTTTTATTATTAACACTCATTGACCTTATATTTCTAATTTAGATGTTACCTAACAAAAGAAGCAGCGTAATAAATAATAGTTTCAAAACTAAAAAACACGCTTAGTAAAAGACCCAACTAAAGTAATAATAATTGATAATGAGTTTAAGATTAGATTTACATACATACACACATACAGGTGAAGCTAATAAAAGAGTTAAAAATATCATCATGATGGCACACGCTTTGAAACACGCATACATTTGGAATATGTTTAATGTATATTTAAAGTTACAGACGTATTTAACTTAGAGCTTAATACTCCGTTATACTGTTATTGTCGGTAAAAACCCCAAAATATTGGTGAACAAACATGCAAACACAATTAGCGTATATTCGACGGCACCGCTGCCTACAGATACGTTGCACCCCATAACTAGTAGAGGGGAGATTTGTCGATACGTATGATAAACAGAGTTTAGCTGAAGTGTTGTGGATTGGTAGCATGGAAAGTGATAGCTGGTGTCTAGGAATTAGGTTTCTTGGGACTTTTAAAGATATCAGAATTGAAATAAAACTATTTTATACGGATTTTATCGCGAATTGCTTAAATTTTTACATTTTTTAACTTCCCGACGTTTCGATTACTTTACAGCTTTCGTGGTCACGGGGCGGACAATTCGCGATAAAATCCGTATAAAATAGTTTTATTTCAATGTGTAACATTCGCGTAAATCTAAGACATTAAGATATCAGAAAAAATTATGGTTTAAAGAATTAATTAAGTATGGGTCTTGACTAGCAGCGTTGCGTAAAGGTATATGCCGCATGAGGAAGTAATTGTTTGTGGATCTAGCAGTAGATTACACTTTATTAATGCAAAACAACCTACTGATGTTGTAAATGTCAATGTTTCTGATGGATAAATATTTGTTAATCTTTTACAAAAAACTATGGAACTAATTTAGTTGAATTTTAACAGCATCAGAATAACCCACAAGCTATTATTTATTAATATATTTAGTAAGTCTAATTACAACGGCTTTCCAAATCACGACCGATGTTATTATAAATATTTATAATTACGTTTAGATATAATCGACAGACAGAACTATCGATTCGAAACTGGGCATCTCTACATTTGCCCTCTGTAACTGCGCCCTTGCACTTCGGAAGGGTGAAGCTGAATTATTGTTTAGAGGGGATGGTCGCGGGGGAGGGCTTTTAAACCGGGAAACCCCAGCCATTGTGCATAGCCGATATCCTACTATCCGCCATTTTAATGTCCTTCGTGCGGCCTGTGCGTGCGACGGGGTGGACCAAGGAATAGGACTCAACGAGAAATTGGCATGAAAATAATAACGAGCATACCGTCCGCCTGATGGTAAACGATACGACCACTCATGGACAGTAGCAAAACCAAACAAAACTATGATTTACAAAGCAAAGCTGGGCATTGCCCTGCGCTCGCCCACTCTCAATATGTCCAGTAGTTACTCTGTCTACAATGTCCTTCAAACCGGAATACAACAGCGCCTTTACACTGCTGTTTGGCGGGAGAAATAGACATTGCGGTGGTACCTACCCAGACAGCCTCTTACATATGAGAGACCTACCACCAGTATTCAAATTATTCCACACTGGTGTATTCGTGTGACATATTATGATAGCACATTTATTCCCGCTTTTAGTTATGCAATTTACAACAAATTTCTTGATCGCCAAATAAAACATTCAGGTTGGATAAAATAAGTGATCGTTTATTCATAAAATTGTCCAATTGTTTTACTTTTGTATTCCTTCGATTTAATAATTATTTGATGGACTACTTTAATATGCCTATTGAAATATCTCCTCTTAAAATAGTTGCAAGTATTAAATAATAGTAAAATTACATACATTTGCACACAATTGCTCACGGTTCTACATAATAAATCGCGCGCTCTTTCAACTTGCACCCCGCATAATTTTTCGACGAGTATATCATAATTCCGTAGTTGAAATGTGTGTGTCCGGTCTGTACGGTTCATGCATCGTTTATTACTTCTGTGAAATTTTCCTAATATTATATACTGCGTTAAAAGATTAGCGTCCGCGAAGGGTTATAAAATTTATGGTGATTTTTTTGTTTTGCTAAAACGAATACTAATTGTTATTTCGTCACAAATGCTTGGAAACTTAAAAACAAGTTATCAAAGTATTTTGAAATATGACGAAAATAACCTATAAAAACTTTAATTCGCTATTCAATCAATGAAAGGGATGGATGATCAATATTTTCTAGTTTTATTGACCGCTTCAGTTCATACTCGTACGTTGACTTCGGGTCAGTTATAATATTTTTATAGCCTATAATTAAATTTAATATTTTAAAAATTATATAATTACCTTACCCCACCTATGAGGTTAGAACACACTGTTCATAACTTTAGTGTTATAAGTTTTTGTACGTTTTGTGACCCTGTCATTGGTGTGTCTTTTATATAAATAAAATAAAATAAATAAATAACAGTATTTAACACTTAATCAGTATAGCATAGAATTTAAACAGAACATTATTTTCGCCTTTTCCACAACATAGTACTTTACGATGAAATTTTATGAACATAATACGAAACTATCAGCTGAGCGTCAGTGCGTCATTTAGAAGTTATTACGGGGGTGAGGTCGTCATCCCTAAAACCACCCCCTCCCCTCTACCCCGATGCAATACGGCCTGTCGTTTGACGGGAATGAGAAAATTGATGAGTCTACCAATGTGTGTTGATTATCCTATGATATTTTAGTAGTAGCATATATGAACTGTTAAAAGCAGCACTAAGTAGATGTAAGAAATTGGATTCAGTACAGAACAACAAGAAAATGAAGAACCACGACACAAGATCCGTTTTAATTCGACGTTTAAATTTCATTTTTATGTTTTTTTTAGATATTTTTGAAATATTCTTAAAATATGTTGGATATAGACAAATTATTCTTCAATTTGAAGATATACAATATATTAGAAATGTACTTATTGGGTAAAACAGTCTAGGCTATCTGAATAAATAACTATTTTAATAAACAAAACGTGAAGAAATTACTACACAAAATAGCTGCAAAATGACACACACGAAGATTCACTCCCGCTTCACCCATTTAGCGATATTAAATACCATTTCCCGACTTACTAGGGGGACAGGCTATCATTTTAGGATTATATCAGCCCGTGCAGATACGAGAATTAATTCACAGCACCACCAAGTTAGCAAGAGCTTTGTCAAAACAAAACAGCCCTTAGTTCAATCCAGACATACTAATATTCGTGGTTTTATTTAAACATATTAAAAAAACCGTCAACATTTTAATTTTAAAACCTGGTTTTCAAGGTAAAGTAGTAAATACCTATGATATAAAACTAATTTCGATTGCTTTACAGCTTTCGTGGTCAGTTGGTTACAGTCCGTCCCGTGACCACGAAAGCTGTAAAGCAACCGAAACGTCGGGAAGTTAAAAAATGTAAAAATAAACTAAATCGCGATAAAATCCGTAAAAAATAGTTTTATTTAAATGTGTACCTTTCGGGTAAATCTAAGAAACCATTAGTAAATACCTCGTTATCGACAATATGTAATGTTTTTTTGTTAACAGAAGAATAAACCAACATGATTGCCCCATAAGGAGCATTGTTGACCACAGCAATAAATGTATCGTGTAGTTTGGCACAAAATAGAATTGAATTTATCACAGTCATAAGAAATCTTAACAAAACTGTTAATTCTAGTAAATAAAAAAAAACTAACAATAATTGTCTTAGAAATTCGGTTGTTCAATTCCATTCAGTAAAAGAGGTCAAGTTATACTGGACAATGTTACCACACGTTCTTTGAAGGATTATGACCGTTGCACCGTGTCCGAGGGTGGGTAGATGTTTTTGTGTAATTAGTGGTGCACGAGCTTATCCGACGGTAAGTGTGACCATTAAAAAAATTGGGGACATAAACGAGAGTGTTCTGGTAATAACACTCTTTTTGGGATTATTTTGGTACAGGAAATTGGTTCGGTGGTTTTCTTGACCATTCTATTATATTAGGGAATGGGTAAATATAGTGTTTTGAGAGGGTCTGCGGTGTAGTTGACAGAAAGCCAGCTGTGAAGCCAAAGGCCGTGGGTTCGATCCCGAAATTGAGAGAAATATTAGACAGTTTGTGATTTTTACGACATGCATTTTGTATTCTAAAATAAAGCCGGGAACATATGTTAATTTATTGTATATTATGTATTGTAATCCTTCACAATTACAGCTCAGCGAACCATTACACCTCACGTCATATATCAGCAAATTCCATCTCAATATGAAGCGTAATTTAATACCATTTCCGCCTCAATTTTCAGCAAAACACGAAATATCGATGGCCACACACAAAAGTCGAGATTCGATATTAAAAAGAGGGTTTGCATCACAATGGAAGGCAGGTATGCCTACTGGATCATTCGTTACGGGAAATGGTAAAATCAAAATTCACATCTGACATTCAAAATCACAGATAACTGGGTGCGGAACAGTGACCAATGTGTTGTATTCGGGGTACCTCTTTGTTGTTCGCGAAATTCTTTTGTTACTCGCAAACAATTATTTTAGGGGAGAAATGAGTTTGCATAGCCACAATTTAGTACCTACTCTAGATAATGGCGTAGAGTTAAAATATCATGAGAACGAAAACTTATGTGGATTTTTGGAATAACAAAGCCAATGATAGGTTTATAAGGAATAACCTGTATTTTATTCTAAAATATTCTTATAACGGATACAAACCAAATATTTCTGTTGAGTTGACAAAATTAACATTAGCTGCACAACGCAAGTTATTTTTAAGTTGTATTTTATCTATAGGCTATTGTTTAGACTAGGCAGGTCTTATCTTCTAGCATAGCCTAGAAAACACACGCACTTAAAAAGCCTAGTAGGTATTCTTACACAGGAATTGCAAAGGAAAACTCCGTTTCAAGCGCCCACGGCTTACTTTACCCTAACTTTTATATTGAAAAATGGGGGAACGAACAATGCAGACCGACAAAATGAAATATTTTGAATATTTGTATTTGATTCCTCTTAAAACTCTATACAAGCCCAATGACAAAAGAGCTGTTCATATACAGTATTGGGAGCAAAAAGTAGAAAATGAGAGTTCATTTTATACTGGTCGTAATTGTACCGAAAACTGGGGTCGTGAATTTTTAATACTGCAGTTTAGAGATTATTTGCAGAGGAATTTCATGCTGTGTTTAACTTTCAATGGACGTTTCTTTATTTTATTGTTAATTGGAAGGATTTAGCGTCCGCGGAAATTCTTTGTTTTAAATGATATATCATTTGCAAAGTATACTATTTGATAATTATTATCTTTGGACATAATATGTTTATTGAATAACAATGTTTTAAAAAATTGATAATACAGGTGATTTATTCCTTCTTTTTAGATGAATATATTTATAAAAAGTATAATGTGTTTTAAATAGTATATCTATGTCGTGTAAAGCATATCTAAAGTTAGCTGAACATGGTGATTGTCGATAGCATCCGTTAAAAATTTTCATTTGTACCAAATATGCGATATACACAGGTCTACCCTATAATTTCGAAGACGTATGCAACATTATCGTAAATGATGTTTGCTCAATATTTTAATTAACTTTAAAACAGATCATAGATAACATACACGAGGCTTTTTTACAGGTATTAATATCAAAGCCTTTTCCATGTAAGGGTTGTGTACTCACCTCCAGGGCGGAAGATAAAGACGCCTTCTCCTGCTTCAAAGTTTCCACTCGACTCTTGTATTGCAGCAACGATCTGACAGTGTCTTCCATCCTGGAACAAACGAAAATGAACATTTAGAAACCATATACAAATAACATACCACGTTTATTGACAGCCTCCGTGGCGCAGTTGGTTAGACGCCCCCTGTGAAACGAGAGAAATATTTGTGTGATCCAAAGGTATTTGTTTCGGGTCTGTGAGACGTTTGTGAGACGGAAAAGTCTCTCGTAGCTTCGGAAAAGTGATGCCCACGACAAAAGACTCGATCTTAGTGTGGGGTCAGGATGTATGTGACTGTTGGGTGTATTTATTTATTTTATTATTTATTATTTTTTAGCGAAATTTTTAGCTGCATTGTCTGAAGTCACGAATACTACCACCTGGGTTCGTTTTCGGTCGCAGTGTGGATATACCCTGTATAATTATAGTTTATACGGTAGCCACTGAAGAATGTATTAAGCTTTATTTAACTTAATTAACACAGTTAATGTGTTTTAGTGCCACGCAATTTTTCTCCACTGTTCTACATAAATGAGTTTTAATATCTAATAAACCAAATAGGAGCGTGTCAGGCAATTTTAGAAATAGTATAGAATATACTAAGAAATTCTTATAATTTTTAAAATACAGGAACGTTAAACATAAAAGTACATTTGAGACTTGTGAGTATTATGCTCTACAGCTCGATTTGTGCACTTTGAGCCAATTTCCCGCACACTTTTCGTTGCCATTAAACTGATGATGCAAAGTTGAAAGCAACAAGAATACACCAAACCTTCATTACTTAGATGGATCAATCTTGCGGTTGCGAGCGCAATCTCCATCTGGATTTGCATACTCTATGCTCGAGAGGGATGAAGGATATTTTTCATAGTGTTAGACACCGGAAGCGCTCTTGAACGTCGTCGCCACTTCATTAGCGTGCGACTTCCGTTCGCGGCTGCTATACTGACAAATGACGGTTAGTTTTCTTTTTTCGAAACTTAAATAGTCGCCTGTTTGAAAAGCAGTGTCAATGGCGTTTTAAGTCATTATAAAGCTCTTTGAATGGGGTTAAACTATTAGCGATTTGCATGTTTGGAAATAAATGCACACATCATCATTAAGCAAATTTCGGCTTTAGGGCAAGGGTTACAAATGTCGGCCATTTTCTACTAATTTAAAATGTACATATAACATACCGGGTATATCAAGACTGCGACCGAAAACGTTTTAGTGGTCACAGACACAATGCAAATAACAATTTCACCAAAACAGCGACATATATTTTTTTAGATTTTTTTAAATATCATCTTGTTTGATAAATACCTAGCTTTTGCGATATTTATAATAATTTAAACCCTTACGTACCATTGAGTGTTTAAAAAAAAAGATGTCTACATCATTATTTTAGGAAAACTATGTATTTATCACCCAAATACGACGATAAGTAAAAAAATACAAAAAAATGTTCTCGATATTTTTTGCGAAATTTTTAGTTGCATTGTGTCTGAAGTCACTTATACTAACTACCACCTGGCTTAGTTTTCGGTCGCAGTCTTGATATACCCTGTACGTGAGATAAGTAGAAAATGATGATTACTTATACATTGAAAATAAACATGAAAATACTTAACATAAAAAAAGCTTCCCGTTTTAAATAGAACTGCTCTTCAAGCCTTGCTTCTTAAGTAAATGTCTTTTGTTATACCATTAACACAAAGATGTTCGAGGATAAAACTTGAGACAAGCTCCTATTATGTGAATAAACAAACAACAATATCAATAAATGCAAAAGTCAATGCAAAAGCCATTCTTTTACCATCTAAATAAGCAAAAAGATAAAAATTTTAAACTTAGCACTTAATTTATAAGGACTGTTGAGAGAAGCACAAAGAATGGAGTCTTTGAAAAGCGGATTAGTATATAATTCTTGTACAAAAACCTCGGTACAAGCGTTTTAGCCCTTTTTAATTATTAATATACTGCGGGAAGAGATTACGGATTTAGAACGTGATGGGGATTAATTGGTTGCCGTGTTTTATGTATTACATGGGTACTGGATATACTGTTTTGTTGTTAAGCTAGTTGCTAAAATAGCTGTATCATTTTTACGTAAAGAAATGTATTTTATGGTCCTGAAATTTTATCATTACAGGAATAAATCAAAGCAGTTCGATTATGGAACGCGCTTCCAGTTGTGGTGAGACAATCGCAAACACTGTCATCATTTAATAGGCTGGTTAAAGAACACTACCTTTCTCCTTAAAACAGATATAAGTGTTATTTCCTCCGTCTGAATCAATTGGTATTATATTATAGTATAAGTATTTATATAATAATTTACTTGTATATTTATTTATTTATATTTTTATTTATGTATTTATATGTTAAACTAGTATTATTTAACTTTATATCTACACTGCCCTCTCTTTTTCCTTCTCTTAAATCCATGCTATGGTTGTCTGTAAGACATTGCCTAGACTTTAGAGCGATAAGACCGCCACTTGTACTTCTTTTTTTGTTATTTCTGTATATTGTGTTTCATTGTTGTGTACAATAAAGACTTAATAAATAAATAAGAAAAACACTGTTATATTGTATTTACAAAAGCCTAGTAAAATTTGTAGGAAAAAAACCTTTTAATTATGGATACATATATACCCTGTTTCATTACATAGATATATGATTCACATATTGGAAATATTAGCATAAAAATCAACGAAAAGCCAACTGACCTTAGTAACAAAAATAACCACTTAAATAACTCTCCTGACACTACAATATTAAAGCAATCAATATTTTAATGAACTTGTTTCACGAAGAAAGCGAGGCTTCAGAGATTGAAATAATTAATGCGATTGAAACGGCATTGTTGAAGCTCAAATGCTTATTATACGAGAGTCTGGAGGAAATGAATCCATTCCTCGAACAGATATCTAGTGAATGGGAACTTTTCAATAACTCCACTCGACGGGACACTTGGTCTTTTTGCTATTTTATTAGAATTTAAATTTCGCATTGAGTTATTCTTTGAGTTGTAGTGCAAGTATTAATGGTTTTGTTCGTTAATGCAATTGTTGGGATTTTGTTTTGTAAGAGTTAAAATGGCTTTAATAATTTAAAAGCTTTGCCTAAAAGGAGTTTGCTGTTAGGACAATTTACGAGAATTCGTTCGATTTTACCCTAAATCTGGACTTCACAAAGAAGGCATAATATAATTGAAAGAATTATAAAACTAGTGTCCATTTTAATTAAGAGCAAGCTGTGTAAGAGGATAAGAGATTAGCGGCTAACAATTTTGTTTAGATAAAAACAAAAAATATGAACTTAAAGCAAAAGCTGTTCAGATTAAACAATACACAGACGAAATCAATATAATAGCGATCTCATATAAATTTGATTTTTTTTCCGGCGAAACCTAAAAAACGCCTACGCGCGAAAAATTTAATGATGTGAAAATTAATTCTCGCCCGGCGAAAATTGTTCGGCAGTTTTTTGCGAATTTCCCACGTGGAATATCCCGGGTCGGATTGTTTCGTCCGGGGGTCGATCACCGAACTTCGGCCCGGCTTATTACGTTGTAATTTAATGTTTTTGTTTTTTGACGAAGGTTTTTTCCGTGGGCGTTTACTGCGCGCAGTCACGGCATATCGACCAGGTAAGGGTGTTCTATTTTGATTAAATTCTCACCTGTTGTAGCGATGCAATTAAATTAATATTGTAATGTTCGGTTACACGCGAGGAGGTTGTTGAGTTTGGATATACAGCTTGGATCTTGAATGAGAAATGTCTACAGTCAACACATTTCTAGTGTGTTCCGAACTACGATGAGATAGGGGGCGAGCCTATCGCCATATCGGACATAAATTCCTGACTCCGGATTAATAATAATTAATAGAATTATCTAATATCACTTTGCTCGAACCGGGATTCGAACCCGAAACCTCCGCTTTATAATCGTACCGTAGTACAACTACGCCACGATGCCAGTCGTTCTATAATAGTCAAAATAAATGATGCCTTATGCTCAGCAGCGGACTTCCAATGGCGGAATTTCTTATTACTATGCCTTATTTTGAAGCATTGGTTTTTTAACATGCTTGAACCACAATAATGCACCCGATGTTGAGTGCGTGGTTGACCAAACATATTATTGACTAGCAAGACATGATGATACATTTTATTCTTATAACTTCCCTTGTATTTTTCACGAAACTCCTAAGCTTGTCAAACTAAACCACAGACTGAAAACTACACTAAAATTCCCAAAAAAACACGTTAATAAATAATAAAATGCAGGCATCATGCGTTGCCGTTGTCCTATACTTTTATTTGTCAGCGACAGTGGCTCCCCCACGCGACAAATTACGCCCAGCGTCCATTCACCCCTTGACCAGATGAGCGCAGTCGTAAATCTTAGCTATTAAAACCGGTATCAGGTTGGGTAAACCTTTTTGGCAGGGTGTACAAGAGTTGAGAGGACAGCGGATTGTAGAAAATTGTTAATGGTGTTTTGGGTAAGAAATTAGTATGAGGTTATTCCATTTGTATAACACATCTAACTTTTTCGGTTTCAAAAATAAATCTGTTCCATGACTTAAGGTATGCAATCCACTCCTCTTATACTCTGTCCCCTTACAGCCTATGCGTTAATCCAGGGTATCAGCTACCTTCATACCAAATTTCATCAAAATTGGTCCAGCCGTTTGGGCGTGAAGAAGTATCAAACTTACACTTTCGTTTTTATAATATTAGTAGGATAGGATAGGATAGGATAGGATAGCATAGGATAGGATTTATTTTGAAATCGCCTACCTCCTATTATTTACACCGTACATTAGTCAAACTCCGGGCGAAGTATTAGGGTAACACCTAGGATTTAGCACAAAACGTACATTTAACGACTACGCGACTGAGCGCTGTAAAATAAATGATCGCCAAATGCCGATATTATTGCTTGATAGTGTATGAGTTTGTTCGCTTTTATCTTTGTGATGTTTTAAATTTTATAATATGAAAACTAAAGTATATGTTTTTCAATACTGTTTCCCATTTGAAATATTTTACAACGAATCGGTTCTTAAAAATTAAATATTTGTAATGTTACTTTAAATAAATAATCACGGTTATATCCTACAGGGATAGGTGAAAAACATTAATTAAAAAATTATTAGTCAACACACACGGCAATCGCATACCTAATTCAGACCCCACATTAAAAACAATTAAGTCTTGTGTCGTGAGTATCAGACACTACGTGAGATTTTTAACATTTCACAAACACCTAAAAACAAACAATATGCGTTTAGGTTAAACATCGTAAGTTGAATTTTGCACATTTTCTTTATAAATATAAGAAATTATTGTAGGTAGGTACTTACATGTCGGAGCAAGAGGCGGTGAACTTCCCAACAACTAGTCTCGGATTCTCGTTAATAACTGATTTGACGTTAAAAATGGACAGACTTTTATACCAAGAAATTAATTGCCAAATTACAAATACCCTCAAAGTCATTGATATCTTCAAACCATTGTTGATATTAACAGAAAAATATCCATTTTCGATTTAGCCAACATCTGTTATGCTTTGCATTTTTGCATCTGTTATGCCAGTAGAAGACAAACATAGTGTAAAATTATTCGTTTGTTAAAGTTCTTGTTGAACGTGGTACAAATAGCAATAATGGCCTTATCATTTTCAACTATATTTTACTTCTGTATAAAATCCTAACAATGTAATAAGATAGTTGACATTATTAGATTTAATAATTTTCTTATTGGACATTACACATTTTTATATTGGCTTATCCGTTTTGTTATTTCTATATAAAACCTTAATAATATAATATGATGATTATAATATGACAATGTTTTATGCAAGCATGACTTGATTGGTTCAATGCGACGAAATTTCTCAATGAAATATAGAAACCGAATACACGATTATAATTATTTTTGATAAATTTTTGTATTTTATTAGCAGCCTTATCGTATGCTTCATATTTCATATCACTCCGTTTCGTATGCGGAAACGTGGGGTGCGTTTGTGTTATAAATTAAATTGTCACTTTCAACCCTTTGCATGGTTTGTTGTATTTTTTATGTGAATCGTTCGTCTGGTGCACTGTTGTTTTAATCCTGCAGTAATTATTTATTTTTATTGAAATAGGCCTATCATATAGTTCGAGAGAGGAGAATTAATAAATAAGAATTTAGAATTAAAATTAGATTTTATATGCTGGAATGAAAACTTAGAAACTTGTCAAAATAGAGCATGTCTTAGCAAAAGTTAATTTTTCGTTGGTCATCATAATTATGCCTAATATATCCAATTGACTATCAGAAAGCGACATGGTTTTGTTGGTCGTCTTATTACGTTTTGCGAACACCTTACACTCAGTTAATTATCATAGACAAGTCATAAATATATAATATTAATAAAAACTTCAAAAATACACGGACACGTGTACAGACGGGAACAAAACGCTTTCCATACATAGACAATAAAAAACGACGGTAGCCCAGGTGCATACGGTCTGGCGAGTAATCCGTTTGGCTCCTATAATCCTTTGTATAGATAATTCAGCGATATGGCGCTGTTTGTACTAACTTGATGTGATTTTTTTTAAAGTATTGTGTGATTTTAATTCGTGGAGAAAGGTTGTAGGTCTGGTCTGGACACGGAGGCTGTCAAATATTAATCATTAATTTATATTTGACAGCCTTCGTGGCTATTTTTTAATAATCTTCCTACCTCCATTGATTAATGCCATCACTCATAATTTTCACATTCTAGAGCGTAAGGCTTTCTGCAGAGTTTCATCAACATCAAGCCGTTATCGCGGGCCAATTTCCATAACGTTGTAGGCTGCGGCGAGGCGTCAAACTGCTCGTGTAATGACGGACTAAGTCGCAGGTGTACGTCGACCCACTTCGCTTTTATTAAAAATGTAGGCTGCGTACAAAGGTGGGAGTGTACAGTATGGAACGCGTGTACTGGTACAAAGAAGGCTTTGTTTGAAGCTGATGTGTGTTGATATGTGGAAGGGGCTTTGTATAATCCGCTGTATTACATAACAGTGCGTCAGATTGAAAAACTTCGATGTTTAGTAATGCATCTTCCCAACATACGGATCAATTTTGCGGTTTCTCGTTTCTTAAGTTCATTTGCACCCTGTGCGCTACTCATCTTATAATTAATATTTAATGCCATATCAAATTAAGCAATACGTGCAAATGAATTTGATTTTCACTGCCGTAATTAATTTATAGAAGAAAAAATATCCTCTAAATCCTAAGATGTATCGACTTGCAAGTTATCACAGACTAGGGCTCGTTACGTCACATTTTAGTTCCATACTGTTCACTCCCATACTGGAGACACAAAGTCGCCTTCCCAGAGAACAGCTTACGTAAAACCGTTGTGTTGTAAATTTATATGAGTCGACTTCACGAGGTGTTTACGGCGGCAAAATTTTGAGGGTTGTAAAAAAAGCGACAGCCCTCGAGCGTATTAGTTGGGTAGTAGTATAGTGATAAAATTAAGCGTTTGATGTGGGTATTTCATGATGGTTAAACATGTCGGGTTGTAAAATATGGTTTTAAAATTATTCAACACGTATTTTTAGTTATAAATGTATTAAATGGTTGAGGTTTGATGGAATCTAAGGAAATTTGGAATAAGATATATTAGACGTCAAATAGTCTGTTTATTATCAAGACATTCGACATTAAATATTTTGTTAACTCTGTATTTGATAATTTGGGCCTTGATTCACGTCTCCGTGCGTACGCATTGATTAATTTTATTACTTCATCATACCTTTCGTATTAGCCCAAGGAAGGACCCTATTAAATTCATTTTTGTAAACACTTCTAAGTTTTGAGTTATTTTGTTAAAGATAGGTCATTTACGTTGGGACACTTTCTAAACACCCGCAAAAGCCTATTTTCAATCCAATCATTAAATCCTTTACCATAACCGGCGCTTCTCCGAACTCAGTATACCTTTGAGAAATATAAGGGCTTAAAACGATCTAAGCACAGTGGAATTAAAGTAAACAGCTTCCGGCAAATTTGAGGATTTCAGGGCACCTTTGAGGGGTTACGAGGGCACCTTTGATAACGCGTTAGGCCTAGGCATCCTAGATGGAAATGGAAACAAATAGCCTAGAGCCTATGAACCTAGGGTAAGCTGTTGTCAGATAGCAAAAGTCCCTGTTAGTTTTGAATCATTTATTGATGCCCACCGCATTGTAAATGGTGTTAAAACAAGGATAAGGAGAGTGTTTTTCAGAGTATAATTCAGATCGAAACGTTTTATAAAATGAAAAATTTGCTCAATTTGATTTAATTGTAATCAATGGATTTTTCACCGCTAACATCTAAAAAGTACTAATGTTCATAAAAATCCTTTACAAGTATTTTTTTTAAAAAGTTATAGATGAAATTTAATGCTATATTGGTGTGTGTATTTCCTGTCATTGATACATAATTAGATTTGCTGAACTAAAATATTAATTCATTCGTCGATTAGTGTTCGAGACAGTCTTTATCATCTGCTATGACCAAATAATAGTATAAAATCTGTAAAACGAGATAGATAATAAATAATATAAACGCTATAGCCCATATTTCTGTTAATTTACAGGAAACAACACAAAAAACCTTGTTCAAAACTATACAGAAACTAGACTTCTACATAAATAAAAGTTTAGTTCATCCCGTCCGACAGTATCCCTAGGGATACCTGATACTATCCCGAGCAGCAACATTGAAGAATAAAAGCCGCGATCCATCAACGTAAGCCTTCAGTTATTCATGCGTCGGATCGATGCCCTAACTGGGTCGGAACCTAATGAATTTACAAAAGAATCACTGTGAAATGTCGGATACTATGGAAGGTATGTTAAGTAGAAAGAATGACAATGACTTATTTTGTTTTTTATTAACTGTTTTGTGTATCGTGGTAATTATTATTAATCAGAGCTGTATTTATTTTTAATTTTATCTACGATACCACATTCGTGTAAGATCGGTTTTTTTTCATCTTAACATTCAAAAAATGGATTCTCACCAAGCATATACTAGTATTAGTAATATTATAATCAAATAGCCAGCAATCATCAATACAAATTTAAGCCACGCAAAGTCCACTGCTATTGACCTCCTTCAATTATATCCACTGTGACCCGTGAAATAATAACATACATGAACTCACGCCTTTATCCCCGAAGGGGTAGGCAGAGGCGCCACCAGGACACCCACATTTCGCCTTGTATGTTCCGTCCCATGATGTGATAGGGGGCGAGCCTATCGCCATATCGGGCACAAATTCCTGACTCCGGGCTGATAATGAATAGAAAACTCCAATACCACTTTGCCCGACCCGGGACTCGAACCCAAGACCTCAGCTTTGTAGCCGTACCGTAATACAACTACGCCACCGAGGCAGTCATAGTCAGCAGGCAGAAATAATAATGAAAAGTTTAATCATCATCAGACCGTTGCAGGCTACTGCTGGACATAGGCCTCTCCCAAGATACGCCACAGAGCCCGGTCTGCTGCTTTACGCATCCAGTCGCTGCCGGCCCTCTTGTGCAAGTTGCCCTGCTATCTGGCCAGAGGGCGTCCCAGACTACGTTTGCCAGGGTGCGGTCTCCACTTCAGAACAAGCTTACTCCAACAGTTAAAGTTAATCAGCTTGCTCAGCGTGACGATTACGGCATTACTTCTCAATGTTAGATAAGTTTAATAAACTTAATACATTTGTAAGGCGAGCTTAGTTTTATTTATTGTAGGTACCTCAAATGTCACTTAAAAATCTTAAAATCAGTCCTTTTAAGATTTTTAAGTGAGCTTAAAACCTTATGATTTGCCTAAAATCCCATGTGGATACACTACTTAAAACTAATAATAAAACTTAGAAACCTCGATCACCCTAGAGCGAACATATGTCACCCTTACTAAAACCGCAGTACAAATGAGTTTAGATCAAAAGGCACGCTGAAATATTATTTACAAGGGCGCTATTAAAAAAATGCTGCGACTTTGTGGAACAATGGAACAATGAGTGCCGTAAGCCCATTTTCTCGTGTGGAGAACGCTTTTAGTGGGAACGTGGCGTTGGCGCCGTATGCGACCGCCCTCGAACTAAAGGATCGGGTGCGGTGCCAGTGCGGGCGAGTAGCGTGGGGCAATTAGTACAGGAATACATACAATATAAGTAAATACGTTCAACAGTTGCACACTTGGTGTAAACCCACGATATGTACCCGTAACATTCAATATAGGCTGGGGAAATGGTACTAACGTTTTGAATTGTGGGTAAACGGTGATTGTTGTTTGGTAAATAATCCTCCCAGCCGGTTTCGGCTATGGCGATCGCTTATTATTATTATTTTTTTCTTTTCTTTTCCCCCTTTGGATAAAATAAAGGATAAAATAGGTTGCGGTAATAATGAAAGCGGGTAGTATATAGTTAATTGAGGCATACATGGTGTGTGGCTTCTTTTGACAACTTTTGCATATATAGAGATCATTATTAGACATAATGATAATATCAATTTAAGGTAACCCATTACAACGTAGCATTCCACGACCGTGCTATAAATATATGAGTAAAAAAATGTTATTCTGTATGAATTGCTTTAGAGTACACGTAGAATTATAGACTGGAGATGGAACGCTTAAGTGGGTGACGTTTTATAGCCATTGGCATGGACTGTAACAAAAATATTAATTAATATAATCGAAAGCGTATATTTAAAAACAATTGAGTACAGTGGACGCGTTTTTACTAAAATTTCCATCGATGAAAGTCTTCGATCGCCATCGCTTATCAATTATATCGTGTTACATTGCGGTATTTGCAGCGTTAGCCCTTAAACCCACTCCAGAGCGCTGACTAGGCGCTAGCAAGGGATATTGATATAAGGATAAGTACTTGTACTTACGCTTGCCGTTTGACTCGGGGTATGTTACAGGCATGGTTCTGTTGGGCAGTAATTAGTACAGTTCTTAGGCAAATTTTGCTGGTGTCAGGGATTTTTGACAATTTGTTGATGTGGCTTTTGAATAGGTTTGGAATTGACTTTTGAAGGTAAAGATTGAGCACTTTTCTTACTTTAGAAAACATACATTTAGTAATAAGCAACAATTGAATATCGAGTCAATTCAACAATCTCTAAGCTGCAGTGAAGCATATGAGATGATATTCAATTGAATTCATAAGAAGTCAAAATAAACGAACTACCAACTAAAATCTACTGGATTTTATATAGACGTAAATCAGATCTGTGTTGTGGAAAGTTTACCGTTATAAGTAGTGCCTGTTATTGAACAACCTCTCAAATATTAGCTTATCAAAGAATCCTGTTTACTACTTACAACAACAAACTGCCCTCGGTTAAAAGCTGTCTTCCTCTGAAAACTCCAAGTCTGTTACTAAAGACTGGCAAGTACTACAAAGAACTGAGGGCGCAGTTAAACTCTCCTTAAGTTCATTGGCTGTAGTCTGCTGTTGATAACAACCAAGTAGCAATGCTCGAGGCTTCTTATAATAAGATGTTGAACGCATAATATTCATTCACTCGATATTTTTTTCTACAATTAATGCCGATGAAAGATCAACTAGATTAGGTCTAAATTTAGATAGCTATAACAGATTTTTGGGCTGAAACATACATACATAAACTCATGTCTATGTCCCATTGGGGTAGGCAGAGAATATTGAGCGCCAAGTGCTACAGTCCTTACTGCTAAAACAATAGTGCTACATTAGTAAAACAGCTTATTAATTTACGATAGGTAGATTACATATTGAATTATACCCGAATAATAGATGGTCTTGGTTTTATAAATAAAATCTTTCGCTTTATCTACTTTCAATAATCTTTGTAGACACGCTCGTCGGTTTCGAGGACTCCACATTTTTTTTAGGTTTCGCGAATGATTTATCATTATAAACCGTGAAAGACATTGCTTTTTTTTTTCAAAAATAGCATAAAAAATTCTATTTACTACAAGACAGACATACTACAACAAATTGCCTACGGTTAAAATCTGTCTCCATCAGAAAACGTCAAGTCTAGCAAGTAGCACCTCTCTCAAAGAACTGAGGGGGCAGTTAAACTCTTCTGAAGTTCATTGGATGAAGTCTGCTGTTGATAGCAAAGAATAAGTAGCAATGCTTGAGTGTTCTTGAATCGTAATCGAGGACGCCTTAAGCTAGTTCCTTGCCTAGAGGGATCTCGATTTCTTCGATATTAAGCCTATTTATTCCGCCGATTATTAATTATTCACTTCGTAGGAGTGTGAATAATTAGGAATTAAAATACGTTTTGAAGTAGTAAAAATTTTAAGTGAAGAAAATATGTAATACAAGAAATGAAATCCAAATTGTTGAATTGTTTTCACTTGTTGAACCATTATTTAAGCCTTGTTTTACCAACTCTATGATATTAGTTGGTGGATTTACGACAACATTATTTGAAAATATTTTATAAAAGACAGCCACTGTAATTTTCCGTCAAAGATTATTAGATCGCATACATCTCATGTTTTTAAAATTACTTTGTTTGGTTCATCCGTTTCATGTCTTTCCCTCTTTTAAGCCTTACTAACGCCAAACATCATCTTCCTCCGAACCATCATGCCCGTAAATCCATACCATATTCAATATCGAAAAATCCGTCCATAAATCAGGTTAATCGCACCTGTGCCCATTACTGGCATCTGGCGCCCAGTGCGTATGACCGACTCGCCACTGCCCGATTAGCGCCTAATAGCGACGGTAATGGCCGGGCATAAATACCCAACTATGAATTTGGTTTGATATATTGGAATTATCTTGGTGGATCGGGGTTTCTGTTTTGTGGATGTGAGTTTTGCTTCTGCCTACACTTATACTTAATTTTTATGGCTTCGGCGTAATGTGACTTATTTTTTTAGTTTATATTATTATAACCGGAAGCTTACCTCACATTAATCCTTTAGGAAAAATATACTTTAAACTGTTTTTAAGCATTTTCAAAAAGTACTTTTCGGGACTACGGTGTGTACTTAAAGGACATTCGTTTCTTTTAGTGCAGAGAAACACACTTTAATTATTATTGAAATTACTTTTTTGTTAGAACTTGTTATATCCCAAGGTCAATGATTATAGTTAACGTTTAGCAATGGAGCCCTAACGACAGTTGAAGCTGATTTTAACTCCTGTAATTAACAACTAGTTAACAATATATTTATATAAACTATTAATTCACATGTCACATACTCGTATAAAGTCAGTTTATAGTAGTTTTTGTCCGTTTGTCTTTTGTTTACGACGTAACAGCTGTATCGATCGTGGCGTGACATTTATGGGAACATAACTTGGATTTATGACCGGCCGAAACTTCTCGTAGTAGAAAATAAGTGTATTGTTTATATTTTGTAGCAAAACAGTTATCTGTGAAGTTGTGATTTTATGTTAAAGTAAGTTTTTAAGATAATGTAATACAGAGTAGTCAAACTGATTTTTTGTTAGTCGTTTGGCGATAAGGGTCCTTAAAATAATTGAACACTTTTAACATTTTCAAAATTGTTAACAATAAAAATATACTAATGTAGTAAAAAAAATATTTTCAAATATATTGTAACATATAAATTCTTGAAATTATGTATGTCTGTTTACAATTTTTAAATCAGGCTGTAATGATAAGGCAAAAGTTGCAAAACTAAGGAATATTTATCATATATACATACCCCACAATTATAACATCATAACATTCTTCACTCATTGTATTAATATCAAACTTTGGTTACACAAGTAAACGTCCCAAATCTGACTCTATTGCATAATGTTTTCTAAGATTTACGCGAATGTTACACATTGAAATAAAACTATTTTTTACGGATTTTATCGCATACTTGGTTTAATATTACATTTTTAACTTCCCGACGTTTCAATTCCAGCTTTCGTGGTCACGGGGCGAACTGAAGACGACAGAAACTTGTGGAAATTAAAAAAATAAAATTAAACCATGGAACAAATTAAAATTTGTTTTATTTCAGTCTCTATCACAAAAAACCCACCTTTATTATCCTACTGCTCTATACTCCAGGAAGAGATTCAACTTTATTACGTATTCGAGTGATAAGTTGAATCCAGTGTTACAAGACATTCCACTCAGCGGTGCATTATCATAAGCGCGAATTATGCCGAGGTCATGATTTACTGGCTGCTTAATTGAACTGGAAGACGCATTAGAGCTTATTGGTTTAAATTGAGTACTGATACCTAATGAGTTATTGTGGTATTTGTAGTGTAATTGGTGGAGTATTTTTGTGTTTTGCTTTTAGGTGTAATGTAATATGCGTGAAGAGACACTAATGATAAATAATACGAAAATGTTTCGAGCGTGAGAATTTGTGAAATGATTTGATTTAAGCTTTAGTTTATGTGTAAAATTTTTTTCAGACCGCAACATTATAAGTTGATGACTTTTTATTGCGATAGAGAAAAAGGTTAAATATTCAATTCTTATTGAAATGAAAGAAGGAGTTGAAATATAAAAACCAAACTCAAGTAAAGATTTCCAAAATTAATAATAAATCAACTTTACAAACTATAAACGACGTTCTCTGATTTTTTACATTAATTTAGATAATTCTCGAATCTGTTGAGAAAACCATGTTAGAAAATATTCCACGTTTAACAGCCAGGTGGATTTCCATATTAATTGTTGTTAAAACATTCGCCAGTAAAAGTAAAGTTGAACTGAAGTTTGATCGTTAAAGCCGTTTCTGTGAATCTCTTTTGAACATGATCACACATTTCTGGCGGCCCACTTATTAAATTTTACAAACACGTACAGGCTGCTTTAATAATTAATGCTTCGTCAACTGTTTAATGTTAAGTGTGTATTTTTAAGTAGTATAAGGTCTTTGCTAGAGATTTAAGAGTTTTACAGAAAAGTTTTGTTTCGATTTTTTTTACCTTATCCACTTAGACTTAATCAAAATCAGGCCTTGTAATAACGACTGTTGCTAAACTGTTATTATGAATAACTTACACTATAACTACATGCCAATTGAATGAGAAATCTTGTCCATGTAAGTTCGCCTTTTATATTATTTTGATATTAAAGAGCAATTATCCTCGCCACAGATTTCAAGGACATTATTTTAGCATAAAACAATTGTGACTACCATAACCAAAAAAAAACATCAAGAAAACCCAATGTCAAAATATCTCTGCAGAGACATTCGACTCAACTAAACACAACACGTCTCAGCGAAAAGGACTTAAGTCTTAAACTCTGCAATATTCCACAAAAACACATGTAGCACCCGCTGTAATGTTTCATTAAGACTTAAAGGGATTTTGTGAGTCACGTGACGAATGCAAGCGTATTCCCGAGAAATTCACATTTGAGATCTTACGACACTCATTACTACCATAATCCTGGAGTTTCTTAAGAGTGAGGAAGATAACATCTTTGTGAGGATTGCTGGATTAATGTTGTTTTATACTGGTACGATGTCCTTTAAACCGGAACTTAACAGTGCATTTACACTGCTGTTTGGCGGGAGAAATATATATTGCGATGGTATCTACCCAGGCGGCCTCTCACAGAGACTTACCACCAGTAAACTTTACAGATTACTGTTGCTGATGGTGAGAGTAGTAGAATCATAATAGAATATGTAGAAAGCCCTTAAATATGATAGAAAAGCCGGGTCTGATACAATCGATCGGATTGAAAGGTGCACTGAGATATACGGCTAAGAGATCAACATTATTTTTTCTGAATTAATTCTGAATTGAATGAGACTGAAATGTCCTTCATCTTTCTGATGCCCATAATTCAGGACACCTTATACTTTTAGGCGTATTTTACAATGTCTGTGTTAGGATTCAGAAAGGCAGAATGGAAGATGATGTAAAAAGAGCTAAAATGTTCTTTGTAGAAAATATTCCGCATTTTCTCGCTTCATTTTCTTTACTATTGCCAACGGAATAAAACGCAGTTCTAAGGTCAAAGTTTCGTAAATATGTTCTATATCCATTCCCAAAACTAAAGCGGAAGTCGTAGCGCCGTCGGATGGCAGTAATGCTCGCGAGCGGAAGTGACGTCCGCGTCACAATGGCGCCAACCTCAGCGGCGAGTCAACGCGTTTTCGCATGGAAATTATTAAGGAAGTTGGTATTACTGCTATTGTTGGTGGGTTTAATTTGCTTCTAGATGTTTCAATTAAGTTTAAAATTATGCAAATGTGATTTAAATGTCCCTAGTTCAATCCCTAAGTAGAACAAAAATATGTAAAGAAAGGCTAGGGATATTGCTGTGCCAAAAGATATTTCTAACATTTGAAACCAACAATACAAAAACAGAATCGACTGACTTGCGTCTGCAAGTGCTGGATGTTGTTCTTATGGAAATTTAAGGTTTGAAATGAAATTAATTTGGCGATAGTATTGCCATCATATCATAGGAGGGATATATTATTACAATCAAACTGCATCAATATACACATATATAAATAGTACGTCTATTTATAAAAATATTTTTCAAAGAAATGCATATCTTTTGGCCTGCGTCTCGTTGCGTTTACAAGCAAAATTTTCTGATTAAAACCAAATAAGTATATCATATAGATATATTTATACGAGAATCAAACTCGCATCCTTCACCTCAGAGCCAGCCTACCCACTGCACCAATCGCTTCTCATATACTTACATATACAACATACATAATACGACATATACTTATGTCCAAACATTATCCAGACAGGTTTGACAGACAACCGATGATAAATGAAGCATTCGCGCCGCGTCGGCAGGTGGCCGCGCGGAGGAGGCTGCGAGGGGAGATGGGGGAGCAAAGGAGAGGAGAAGAGGGGAAGGTATGTCTATTTACATAAATGACGTCTAATGGGCCGCCCGCTCCTATTAAGTGGAGACATTGACACTGATCTAATCCACTGAGAGAGTTCGCGATAGCTTAGGAGTTAGGAGCGTGGACTGTGAAGACAGGGGTCAGGTTCAATTAAACGGAACGTATAAGTTGGTCATAGATAAAAACCAACCACCAAGGAAACGCTGAATTTAACGTTTGATTGTAGAATATTAATTTTATATTTAATTAATTATTTAATTGTTCAGCAGTTTGCTTGAATAGGACGATATATTGATACTTTATTATTAAAGTACAACATAAGCTAAACAAAATATGAAAGAATATAATTACGTTCATTCTCAACTGGTATTCAAACCAATGTATCCACAGCACGTCATGTTTTTAGAATATCTTTGGCTCCAATTGTGCGTTCATACGAAAAAGTAATAAAACCGTTGAAAATATAACTCTGTGTCAAAAAAAGAGGTACTTTTCCTACAATGGATCGAGGTCAGGGGCTTTATAAAACGTTAAGGGCCCAGAGTGTCATTGTTCGTGCGTTGTATCGAGCCTTCAGACGCCACTATTGTCTGCCTTTATGTACCCTAAAAATGTACCCAGAGAACATGAAAAAAGCTCCTTTGATATAACAGCCTTGTAGGTCAAAGTTGGCATTAAGCGTTCTGCCCAGTCACCTTTCAGTGTCTATTAAAAAAGCTAACAAAAAAAGTTTAAGTGGAACACTAAAAAATATTCGTAGAGTGCCTACGAATTTCGTAGCAAAGTTGCTACGACGTAGCTACGATGCTACAGAGACTGGTTTATCATCTCAGTATCAATTATAGCCCTCCAACTATCTAGAGGGCCTTACATTCCAGGTGTGCGCCGTGCTGGGGAACTGTCAATAGCCAGGTGAATGTTTTGTTTCCACAAGCAGACATGTAAATCAACGCAGTAGAAAAGAGACAGAGAGCATATCTTTATGTTATAAATACCGCTATGTCCATCCTTCGTGTTCGTGTGGTGTCAGTGCGATGTCATTGGAAACACATTGTAAACAAACATGACGTTTGACACATCGTCGTAAATGAATTATTATAATTTCGCATGTTTTAAGTATTTAAAGGTATAATAATATCAAGTGAAGTGTATAATGTCAATATGTATTTATATAAGCAACGATATTAGGTATTAAATGATTATAAAAGCATCAGCCTGCAAAATAATACAGAACTTCCTTTTCATTCGAATTTACGAGTATTTTGATTCATTGTACTTAGAGAAAGAATTCAATTGGTATTTTTGTTTGTATCGGCCCAATTCCAACCCGTGGTATTCGTGATAAATGCAATATAAAAAAATCCTACAATAAATATCAAATATTTACGTATTATTAATGTTGCCAACAGTAAACAGGGAATTTTCCATAAATATGATTTAAATAGTTTTTTGTATAAACAATACAATAAAAAAGACATGATTATGATATTATATATTTTTACAGCTTCTAAAATAAGGAGATACTGCACGAAATGAATAATTACATCTGTTCGTAATATATGAGAATGCTCTTAAAGTAAAAAGAGCTCTACACTGGCTATCAAAAATATAATAAAAGTAGTTTTCTCTACTAACCTCTACCTCTGCCTCCACAAAAAATATAATAAAACATAATTTTATAATCAGGATTAACTAGGCATATTCAATTCAAAAATATATCTTATATTTATTGGTCAATAAAGTATCGAGTATTATTATTGCCTTGTTTTTTTTTTTACTAAATATACAATACAATATCATTAAATATTAATAGGGAGGTGTTGAAGTATCTTCGACGAAAATCTCATATTTAGGAAGACACTTTTACCGAGCTATCAATTTCAAGTACGTGGGCGGAACCGCCACCAAATTTACCTAGTAAACAATAAACGTTATTTTTTAAAATTACTTCGAGATCTCCCCTAAAATTGGGTAATAGTTTTAATCATGCAACACCAAGCGTTGTATTACATGTTATTCGTAAATTCTCTATCTCTCTTGGTCTTTGCATGATAGCTGTCACTGCACACCTCCCCTCACTTCATGCCCCGGCTCTCAAGATAGTTGGAGACCTATAGTAAATGATATTTCTAAAATAAGTTAGTAGTAATAATGAAAATAGAAATGCTAAAAACCACATTTACTGCACTTGTTATGTTCACATCTGAACGATATCCAAGGAAAATTCCTTCCAAAAATATGTCGAGCATATCGCAACATTTTCCACCGTATTTCCACGTCATCAATATTTCAGACCTCATAATTCCCATAAGAGATCAATTTGCCCATCATTTTCTCCACCAATCATCTATAAACGTCTGTCATTAAGGTGTTGGAACATTTTCGTGTCATCCCCGCACCCCTCGCCCCCGGCGCTAATATATCACTGCCTTCAATATCGTGTGAATGTACTCATTGATCGGATGTTGGAAGTTTGGATGGGGCGTTTAAGATTAACGTTGGGTAGAAAAATGCTTCTTATAGTAACGAATACTTATCTGAGATTATTAAAGATTTTGTATCTTAACACTTGCGACTTGGAAGTCTAGATAAGTTGAACAAGCGAGATATGTATGAAAATTTAAGCCCCCAAGGAGATTAAAACATGGTTTGTGACTTTTGAGAACATAAAATAGTAACATTTGGCTTGTTTTTTCGACTCAACAATAAACTTTGATAAAATACCAATAAACATTGATAAAATACAAGATAGATATGCAACAGATTTAATTTATATACGTTCTCCATTTATAAACACTTCTTTGAATACCTTCTAAATAACGAAATACCATCTCTTAATTTTCTCACATCGCGACAACTTGTCACAAATACAAGCTCTCGTCGGAATGCGCAAAATTGTATAAAAGCTCCCCCCTCCCTCTCCCCTCAGGTGAGATGCTTATTTCGACGATACATTACCCGTCGAGGAATTTCTTTGACGCCGTCAAGTGTTGCTCTAGACGTTTGTAATTCGATGGAAATGATGAAAAATGTGCGTTCCTACACGTCTTTATTTGGAGGCGTTGGATCGATGTATTTTTCATTTAGACGAATTTTAGTTTACCTTTTATTATAGTATAGTGTATTGTAGATTGTTTATTTGAAATAGGGAGTGTTTTTCAGTTTGTCCACGGTAAATCTAGATTGATTTTCTAGATTAAAAATTGTATTTTTCTGAAATATCACGTTATAGATATTACTTTGATATAACGTCAAAAAATAACATGCGAAGCGTAAAAAAACTAGAATAATTAAAGGACCAAGAGGACAATCTAAATGGAAAATCTACAGTTTATCAAAATACATTGATGTTAAATAATAAACTAAATTAAAGAGATCTTTCATAAACATGAATCTACTTTAGGTACCATCCGCAACAATCAAAATAGCAAAGCTGTCACTTCACGTGACTATTTAAGACCGGCTGTATATTCTTCAACTTTTCCTACATAAAAAACTACAAAATTACATTCATTTTCTGAAACAAAAAGTCCAAATAGGCAGAGCTAACGCAGCGCCACGTGCGTTTTCCGCATCGATACAGACACCTCATGAATGATCATTCCGCGTTTTCTTTTATGCTTTATACGCGGGTGTAAATCCGAGCCGTATACACGCAGACGATTGAGGGTGTGGTGGCAGTGATAGCGAGAAAAAGTCGTATGGATTTTTGTAGTAGTTGCACGTACGCTCGAACTTCTTTAAATGAATACAGTCTTAGTGTACTATATTTTTATAACTTATTAGGTTTATCGAAGTTGGACATTTGATTGCACTCGTTGGTTTTAATGGTTCTTTCCTCCGATACTCGGACGTGCTACATATTTTGAAGTTGAATATATTACTGCATTTTTTTAAATAATACCATCGGAACTAAACAATAATATGAAATGTTTGCTCGTTTACCGGACCAATGCAACAGAAAAAAAAATCGGCCACACTTATTTCATCCTCTGCTCAGTAGATAAATCTCGCTGTTTATATACTTTTTCTTGCTTAAATTGTATTCCACTGCCTTTCAAAGATTTTTTCCTTCCACATGTCTCAGTTTTCCGCTAGCTCTATGCCATTTGATTCGAAAGCATCGCATAGAATATGTTTAAGCGAATTATCAAATCGCTGTCACCCACACCGCACACCTATATTTATGTAAAAAGCTTTATGAGTCAATCTCGTGAGTTACGTTTGATGTTATTATGCGTACAGTTTTTATGTTACTTTCATTCGCCAACCATCACGGAATAAACTATTTTGGACGATCAACGCCGCCTCGTAAAAACGAAGGGAGTATTTTGGGTGTCACATTGAATTTTACGATAAATTCCATATCGGTTTATTCGATTTTGGTGTATGATTGATATAATGCGACATAAGTATGGAAATTTTATAGGAGATATTGTTTTATATTTAAAGTAAAATGCATGTATTGATTTTCATATGTAACTAAGTACTTATATGACCTGAAATGAAAATTTATAAATCTGACTATAAAAGTACAGAAAGACACTCTGTTTTTGTCACCATAAGTGTAAAGAACGGTCTTAATGAAGGCCAGAAATGCTAATTACCTCAGTCAATTAATGATTTTAGAATTCACATTCACCTCACAAAGCCTAAAGGTGCCAAACACGGTCACTCAATTATACGAAAACTCAGCCAGCCCTACAAAACACGTGTCGTGATCTAACCAATAAATATCCCGCCATTCGTCAAACTTCAAAGCTAGTGATTAACCCATAAAATGGCTCGGGATGGCGGCTTGCATTCCGAAATGGCTTTCCTTACCACCTCGCGACACGCAAGCCGGGCTTGTTTCTCCGGATCTCTTTTGTTCTTCGCCGAAGATTGGAGTATTTTTAATGGTCTGCCCGAGTTCCTTTGATGTGTTAATGCGTTTTGCGTTTGGTCACTTCCTTTTATGTTAAACGTGTTACGTCATATGTTTGGGAATTAACGAGATTAAATTTGAGGTAATGGGATAGTTAATTTATTATTTATGGATAGGTAGAGCGGTGTTTATTTAAAAGCAAAAAATATTTAATTATGACAAAGAGAACTAATCACCTTCTACAATTAACTGTTGCAATAATAACAAGGAATTGCCAATAAAAATAGTTCTGCAAATACTTTTATTCATTAAAATATTTTGTAGCAATATTTCCTAATTAGGACTCTTTTAATCCTCTTACCAAACAAACAAATAATTAAAAGAACTGTATTTAATGTGGAAAAATAGCGTTCCCATGGCGTTTAATTAGAGTTATGCTTCAGGAGGGGCCTTGTTAGTGAGACTTTATACTTGGCTTTAATTCCTTTACGTTGTTACTCAAGTTTCGCTTTTGGCAGTTTTAGAAGGATTAGATGCCCGCATGACAGGCTTAAAATACGTGTTTGTTTATGATTTGTGTTGTGTTTTTAGAAAGGATATATTTAAATTAAGTTTGAGTTCAGTTACATAAGTTGTAATTGTGTTTAATTTTAATATGTGATCCTATATTGTAATACAAATTATTAAAATCGTGAATATGATGCTAGTAGATAAAATAGATTGCTATTTAATTAAAAATATGTAAGTCAGCGATACACATTTGACCACAAAAGCATTTGTTCAGTGCGGCAAAATATAAATATTGGTCTCCTAAAGATCCCACTAAATAGAGGCTTGGCTACAGTATCTCCCTGAATATCAACGACAGCTCTATTAAACAACGATTAAGTAAATTATTTGAGAAGGCAGATTTCCTGTATCTCTTTGCCTTCGTAATGATCCAAAAAAAAACACAAAAACTGCGCCGATGTTCATTTAATTTGGCGCATTATTCAAATCATCCCACCCCACGAGTCGAAAATTGATTTTAAATTGAATTTGAAAAATCTTGATTTAATGAATTTCAACCCCTATTTGTCCTCGAGAATATAATCGGATTTTTTGTACTGAGAAATCAATGCTAGAAAGGATTTAATTACATCGTTTATTTTTGAGATGGGGTAAGTCAGAAACACGGGGAAATTAATTTTTGTCCCTATTTAAAATATTATTAAAAGTTTCTACAATCGGAAATTGAAATTGGAATTAACTTTCGAAACAAAGACCAAAATAATTCAATGATCTATGCAGTAAAATATTACGTATTCTCAATAATACAAGACTTTTTTGGAAACTTTTTTCGTATAATATGGTCACTTATATTATGATTGGAATAAAATATTCTTTGTAAATAAATAGGTATTTTTATACCATTTTATAAACTTAAAATAGTCTATTTTGTATTTTAAATGTATTTTCTATTTAAAATATTCCTCATAACTTACCCCAAGTCTTAAAAATCAAGCACGTACATCAGCCGCAGTAATTACATTTTTTAACTGATTAACCGCACAAAGGCCTATAAGGAACTCTGGAGTACTCGGGGACTTTATTATTTTTAATATCTGGTCGAGAGCAAGATTTGCCACTGACGGATGAAGGGGTAACGAAAAGGGGTAGAAATGGATGTTCTTTAGGGGCATTATGGGGTAATATTAATCGGTTTTGACGTTTTCCGGTTTAATTATCGCGAGGGTAATGGGAAATATTCAATTTATTTTTGGTGATTTTTTCATTTAAATGTTGAAGAGGACTTAGGTGTGATTATGGCAGGTGGTTTTTGTTATTGCTTACGTTTTCTTATTTTCTTTTCTATAATTTGTAGTAATGGAATTTGGTATTAAAATGTTGATTTCCTAATAGCATTTTCTTATCACAATAGAGTTAATAAAGGAACGTGCGAACGACATTTCAGACATTTTTGGTAGAATGTCACTACTAATATTTTGTATACCTCGGTAGAGCGACCAAATTCACTCCACCAAAATAAAATAACAATGCATTTTACGTCTCTTTGTAACATACTTTACTGACAAACAGGGTAACAAAAAAGAGAATAAAACGCAAAAACTTTTCTACAATGTAATTATTCAAGACAAAACGCCGTTTTTTACAACTAGATCAGAACAAAGACACGAGATCACTATAAAGAGCGTTTCAGTTTTACGCGCTATAAATCGCAATAAAAGGGTCTTTTAGAACAAAATTAAAATGTAACAGTAGGACAAAAAGAACAATTATGTCAGTGGTTCCCAACTGGGACAAGGATTGAAGATCTATGTTTTAAGTGGCCTTGTTGGCCAGTTTCCGGGGCTACGGGTTCAATAGAACTTTCATCGCGCCGAGAATTAAAAGTTCGCTAGTGCCTTTGCGGTACTATTGACCCGTAGAACAATTTTGCGAGTATGAATTGACCCTTTTTGGAATGTTCGTTTATTATGTTAAAATGAAGCTGGATTGATCGCTTACTTATTTTTAGACAAGTTAAGTTAACTTTAGCAGTAAGTATAATATGTAATAGAGACGTTTTTACTTATTTTTGAGTTACTCAGATATTTATTTTTTAATTATATGGCTTAGAATTTCCTATATCAACAGTCAATCTAATCATTATTAAAATGGTTATTTTGTGAATCTGATTTGAACTTTGTGACCTGTTTTTCACGCTTTAAGTATAAATGAGCTAAATTAAAGTTAAAATATACAACATTCTGTCTCTATAATGAGACTCTGGAAAAATGTTGGAACACTTGACTTAAACAAAGCTGAGTAGAAGTAACAACGGCACGGAATGGAGAAAGTTTAATTACAACACTTCTAGTATTACAAGAAGGGACCGAGATAATTTCTTACAGCCCATTCGTACTTCAAGACGGAATAAGACACAGTTGAAGAAACACAGTACAGTAAGATCGTGGAGATTAAAAATACTGAAGATTATATGATATTTATTTGATGAAAATGAAAATTTTGGAAAATCATCACACAAATTTCTTTTAATGTACAGTTTTTTTTTCTCTTCATAAAAAGATTTAAAGACCCTATGTTTGCACGTAGTCTAGATGTCTTTAGGATTACTTTTAGTTATTTTAAAATTAGTCTACTTCCATTACTCGACTGGATTTTTTGCCTGATATTATCGTAGCGACTTCACATCAAGCAGCACTTGCAGAAGAAGCACTTGTAATAAACAGCTTGGAGATATAAATGAAAATTGAAGGTGAGGAAGTTAAACATTTTAAATGTAACATTGTGTGTGTCTCAATCTGCACCAAAACAACACACACCTGACTCCATAAATATATACATGAAAATTTAACACCGAAAATCGACTGAAAGTTTTACTACTGCCTACATCTACACTGAAAGGTCAGAAAGGTTACAGCGGGGCGGGGAGGGGGTGTATTTAATCACGGTCGGCGGCCGTCGATAAATCCCTCTCCCGGGCCTTGTATTAAATAATTTTACAACACGCCAAGTAATAAAGGACGTGTCATTAACAAGTCGTTAAACATGCTCTACCTGTATGACGTAAGGTAGAGTTTAGTAGGGTTCGGTGAAAATTTAGAGTTGAGAAATGTAGAGATACAATTGAAGTTGCAAAAGACATGTATTTGGAATAAATGTTATGCAAAATTGTCATTAAGATAAGTATAATGAAATATTTGCGGCTCGTGTAATGTATTTCATAAGTGTATTCCTTTGTTCTTCAGTTTTTTTTCTTTAGTGATATATCTGAGAAACATGCATTGTCACTTACCAAAGAAATCTGGTTACCATCCAAAGACTTACTTACTTAAATGAGACATATTATAATATGGTAGGGTGTCCTAATGGTTTCGTTTCCACAAACATACCTGTAACAAAAAAATATAATTTAACATATTATATTTAAAATATGAGTACTGCTTAGTACGTCTCCTTTAAATCGTTATGGTAAAAGCATTTATAATGTAATCGAAGAAGATATTCTCTTGGGTAAACAAAGATAACTTTTTGATTTAATTTGAAGGAAGTCGCGAAAGCAAAGTTTCAAATCATGAATATTGAAACATTAAATACATAAGCCATATTAATCTATACGGGAGATGGTTTAAGATAAAAGAGAATGGCGATGAAATACAGATTATAATGTAATCCATTTTAAGGTTGTTTTTTTCTATTGAATCCGACAGGGACTTATGTTGTAGTAAAAGTTTAGTAATTACAAATATAACAATTATTGTTATAAGAGTAATATTAAGAAATGTTAAAAGTATAAACTTTTTCGATATACACAAAGCAACCTACTTTTGGTCACAAAACAACAAAAAGTAATTTTTTTATATTTATCCTGTAATTTGAGCATTCAAACGCCGGTTTTTCAATCGCTACTTAAATGTTATCTCTCAAATAATTTTCGGAACATAAATCTATTATAATTAGTTCCTGATGTATTTATCTGAAGAATAATATTTATTTGACTATTTAAATACAGGTCCAAGGTCAAATATTTTAGAGACAAATATTTTGGCATCGCTTCAAAATTTAACTTGGAACACACACCACCGAAAACTCTTTAAAACGCATCTGAAACATTAAATATTCCTTTGCAAAATGTATATCCCATCAAACAGCTTAATGGCAAAATAAATTGTGTTTTAAGAACTTACAACTTGGCTTCCAGTAATTATTTCCTCATGGGACCTTCAGGGTTGCCAGTTGATAGCTATTTAATATTAAAAGCTCTGATTTGGATTAATTTATGGGTTTAATTTTACGAATTTGTAATAAACAGTTTGACTAAAAAAGCCTTTTGGATTAGTGAAAAGTCATAAATAGCATCTAAATCAGTGAAAACAAATATATGCATATTCCTTTAATAAGCCACAGAGGAAGATTGTAAAAAAATAAACAAATTTATTTCCAAAAAAAACCGTTATGTTTTGTTACTCCTTATTCGGATAACGACGTTTTTTGAAGTGAAACTTCTTTATCGGGGTTGGAAAAAATTTTGCGTTACGCGCCATCTTTATTTCTACGTCACATTTTTGCGTTACGCGCCATCTTTATTTATTTAGTAAATTAGTAATACTTAGTAGTAATCCTGTGTATTGTAACTGTATTTAGTACGAATCCCACACTAGTGTATCATCCCACATTTGGACATAATACAGTGTATACCATTAGAACACATTCTGTACCCACTTCAGTAAGCCACACCCCCAACCGTTTCCAAGCCCCACCCAAAATTTTAAGCCCCACCCACTTTTTTGTAATTTGATCCTTACCCCCCCTCTGGCCTTCCCCTACCCTAAATCCAAAACAGTGCCCAATAGCCTCCCCACGAAACCTCCCCCCCCCGCTTACCCCCACCCTAAAAATTTTACCTCACCCCCCCTACTCATATCTCCGGCATTATCCATCGTAGACCCACCGACCTTGGGTTCATTGGAACCGGCTCGGTGAGGGCTACAATCCTGCCCCAACAGAATTCCCGAATACCCCCTCACAACTTTCCCCACTCAAAAATATTTTAAGGTGCCCAATAGCCTCCCCACGAAACCTAACCCCCCCCCCCGCCCCTACCCCCACCTAAAATGTTTACCTCACCCCCCCTATTCCTATCTCCGCCAATATCCATCGTAGACCCATCGACCCTGGGTTCATTAGAACCGGCTCGGTGAGGCCTACAATCCTGCCCCAACAGAATTCCCGAATTCCCCCTCCACAACTTTCCCCACCCAAAAATATTTTAAGGTGCCCAATAGCCCCCCCACGAAACCTAACCCCCCCCCCCCGCCCCTGCCCCCACCTAAAATTTTTACTTCACCCCCCCTAAACCTATCTCGGCCAATAAAGGTCGTGGACCCACCGAGCTTGGTATCCTCGGAACCGTCTCGGTGAGGGCTACAAATTGGCCCCGATAGAAATCCCAAATTCCCTCAAAAATTTCCCCCCTCCTAAACTTAAACTTTATTTAATTTAGCTTTATTTTACCAATTCTGTAAATTTGTAAATAGTAGATCATTTTGCGAAAAATGATGTCATAAAGAAGTTTCACTTCTTACGTGTGTACACTAATACACACACACATTTTTTTTTATTTCTACTAAAACTTTCCATGCTGTTACAAGAAATATATAAAATATATTAATAAATCTGGCAACCCTGCCCAAAATAGGAGGTCGTAAACAGCCTATGAGGATCTGTATAGCGTTTTTATAATTTAATAAGGCTGTTTTCCGATACTTTATTAAGTTTGAATGGATGAAATGGTTCGTTAAACGAGGCCCCTGGGAAATGAGCATTTTTGTGCTGGTAATAATGTAATTTTTTTGGAAAAATTGTATATTTTGTTTGTAGAAAATAGGGGTAATTTTCTTACTTCTTTTAATTTGTTATTTTCATATTTTTTGTTCCGTCTGTCTTGGTAGAGCTGTGGAGTCAATATTTAAATTTATAATAGATGTTTGTCATTTTTAAAACACATTTATCGTATTTAATGTCTTTACTTGTAATATATTTTCGTAGCAATCCGCTTTATTACATATTTTAGTGTAATATTTTTATATACGGATTTAAAAAACTCACAACCCATTCGTACTTCAAAACTAAACTTTAAGAAATCAATAAACCAATGAAAACTAATATATATTGACCCCTCAAAATTACAAACTCTATACAAACTCCACAAAAAGTTTTCATACACAAAGGCCAGCCAATGGGAATTCATTTGAAACAGTTATTATAATTTTGATTACGTCTCGGCTGATTTCGGTTCAAAGCTGAATAATTTCCCTTTCACGTTCATCTCGCGATGAAAGAAAGGAAATTAAATTCTCTCAACAGCCAAAATCAAAACTTATGACGGCTCTCTTTGTAATGGAATGTTAGCGAGCTCCAGACTGTGGATTCTGCTTAATTGGATGTTTTTGTTAAATATGTGTATTGTGTACGTATTGAATGAAATGTTACTTTAATATTTATTGTACAAAACGTTGAAAATATGTTAATAACCTTTCATGTTCATCCGTAAGACATTATTTATATAATAGGGATATTGACTCTGAAATAATTAAATTAATATAGATGAGATTTTAGCTACAAATACGTGTTTTATGATCGATTAAAATAAGCAGTAATTTGTATAACAAAATTTTAAATTATGTTTATTTTTTTACTTGCCTTAAGCCTATTACCAACATGAAGCTCCGAATGGCGAAAGATAATTGTATGATTTTTCAAATGTAGGTAGTTGAAAATAAGTTTTATTCGTTAGCTAATCATTGAATGTCGTCGTATAAATCATTCAAGTATATACTCGTAGACCTCTACGAGAATCGTAGCTTAAGAGCTACGCCGTAGCACCTGATTTCTACGGTGGCATTTTGCATTTCATCGGTGCTTTAATGGATTAAACGCTTTGTGTGTCAGCAGGTAGTATGGACCACAAGCTTTCCCGGGATAGGAACAGGTGAATGTCCGTTGATTCTGTTACGTGGTTAGTACATGGTGATTTCAGAATATGATGGGAATACCTAAGTGTCAAATTCTTATGTATTCGATAGAGTTTTAGGATATGAAACAGAGTAGAGTTTAACACAATACAGAGATATTTTTGTTTTATCCTGCTGTTATGTGGGGATAGGTATAATACGATCGATTTCAAAACCTCATGACGTCATTTTTGAGCATGCAAAATTTCGTCGTACATATAAATAATAACCCTTTATAATTATAAAAGAATTAATCTATGACAGACGTTTAGAATGTAATTAGGAGCGCCCCCACCCTCTGTCTGTCACAATTACTCAACCCCTTCGCGTATGATTAACGTGACTGCTATACGTGATTTGAATTATGAATGGAAAAATAAGGATTTATAAAATATGTAAAATGAAGTTATTTTTTCTTAAAGCAATAGTTTAATTTGCCATAAGTACCTAAATATTTTGGCAATAAAATCATGTTACATAACATGCATTTTTTTAAACTAAATGAATTATTTTGTCTCGTCAATTTCCAAGTCAGGAGTGTCTGAATCGAAAAGAATGAATTATTTGATATAAATCTATGGCAAAATTATACCCAGGCCTAGCAAATTGAAGTCAGAAGATTCATATATCTTGTCTACTTCTATGGAATATAAGCATGATATAATGAACGTATCTTTATAATTTTTAATATAACAAATCTTACAAATTATTTACTTAGTATGGCACGATAATTAGCGTGAGACAATTAGAGATAGAACAACACTTGATACCTTTAGATTTTGTGTATGATAGTCGGTAGTCTTAATTATTTTTTATTTATTTATTTATTTATATGAAACACGGTACGCTTATTACAGATCATAAGCAATAAAAATAATTTCAATACCCAACAAGTCCACAAATACGGAAATTTTTCTCTCATATCCTCATGGCTGTTTAACGCTCAAAAGAATATGAATAATATTTAAAACGTCCCCTATTCGAGTCCCCCTATTATATCATATTAGGGAGCTAATTATTGCTCACATTTGCGACCAGGGGCGGACCGTCTCAAAGGGAAATGCCCTTTTTTAGCTTTCACAAGATGAATTTAAGACCACGAATTTAATTAAAATCATATTTTCTTGTTAGAAATTTTAGTACGAAATATAATTGTAAATGTGTTTGGTGTTAGCTATTATAGTAAAAAAGAGTCATAGATTTGATAATATTCAGATGTATAAGAGAAGGAAGAATATACTCCAAATATAAATTAATATGCCTCGGTGGCGTAGTTGTATTACGGTACGGTTACAAAGCTGAGGTCTCGGGTTCGAGTCCCGGGTCGGGCAAAGTGATATTGGATTTTTCTATTCATTATCAGTCCGGAGTTAGGAATTTGTGCCCGATATGGCGATAGGCTCGCCCCCTATCACTTCGTGGGACGAAACATACAAGGCGAAATGTGGGTGTCCTGGTGGCGCCTCTGCCTACCCCTTCGGGGATTAAAGGCGTGAGTTGATGTATGTATGTATGTATGTATAAATTAATATACGACAAATGGCAAGTACCATCGAGTCCAGATGGAATTTACTTTCGAAACGCATTTTAATTAATTATATTTTAAGAAAAGGAAAGTCTTATTCTTGCCTTAATAAGGTAGTAGTAAAAATTCTAGCAGCATACTGAATAAAGAGTAGGCAATACATCTGAATAATAAGTTAGAAGAATCATCCACTGCTACATGCTCATAATATCACCCATAAAATTATTGCAAATCTAGGCTTCCGTATTTCCTTTGTCAAATACCCTGGCTCCTACGAAATTATAGGCTTACGCAATACGGAACTACTCCGCCAAATATGCCTATTCATCAGAATATTTCCGGGTCTGTACTTGGCAAAGATGTGGCCAAACAACGCCAGAATATCTAGGACGAAAAGAAATATGAGAGGATAATTTATTTTGCCACAAGTTGCAAAAATTTCTGGCACTGGATATATGAATACTTGAGTTCATTCGTATTCCTGTATTGCTGGCAATATATTTTGATATATTAGTTATAGATGACTGGTACAAGATCATCTAAGTATTGGTTCAAGTTTTGATATATTGTTCATTTTCTGAAGTCTTATGGCTGGAATATCAAATGCCTCATACATGTTTCGTTATATTTTCGAGCACCAAATAGTATCTTGAATCTGAAAACATGATAATTGCTTTTCTTAATACCAATTTACATTCTTTCACATACAATATAATTGCAATAATTTTAATATTTATTTCATGTCACCACAGATTTTTCTAGCCAGATTGTTCAACCGAAAAATATGAAACATTCAAAATCCAGCATTACAAACTACCAAGAATACAGCACAAACACAAATACATAAATACCAAAATTTCGGAGCCCTTACAAGGGCCAAGCAAACACACGGAAGATAATAATCCCGTGCATACAAACAGGGTACCCCAATTAAATGGCATACAAGTTGTGTACATAGGACCCCGGACTGTCCCTATTGACCTTACACGGAGATTTCATTTTACGGATTGCTTCGGCGAATTTCTTGAAATGTACAAACTTGAGGGGTTTATGTGGCAATTTGGACAGGTTTAGGAAATTCAGGTTTAATTGGTGGATGAGTTTCATTTTTAATACTGACACAACAAATTACGAGGTAAATATATTTGATAGTGCAGTAAAAACCAAATAGTGAGGATTGATTAATGGCCTTATTCACAGGGTGTAAGAGCATATTTGTTAATTAAAATTATTAATGTTCATATTTTTTTGCTGTAAATATAAGTTGAGTATAGAAATTTTGAAATTTATTCTAAAATCTAATTATATCGTGATTTAGCCAGCCAGCAATCAAATCCATATCAAAACTCACAGCACAAGTAACAATTCACACCCTCATAAACCTATAACGTCGCAAGTAAAACAAAACCTGAATGAATTTTCACGTCTAATTTCTCTAGTAGGTGATAGCTGGAGGCTAGCAATATCCTGGGAGCCAAAGCAAATACCGGCCGAGCGAGCAAAAACAACCGGGTGGACATGCGCGGTAACGTGGACGCGTTTGATACTCTTTGGCATTTTATTTTTCAGTTTCGGGCTGTTCATTTATTGGAGATAAATGGTTGATTTTATGACCTGAGTAAAGCAGATAAATATACACAACACTGTATTGAACATCACATGATAAAGTTAAAAATAAATATAAGGTAAAGGCCTTATAAATAAGTGAAAAATTTGCGGTCTTTTCGCTATGAGCGATCTCCTCTAGACTACCATATTAACTAAGCATATGCTGTATTAAATAGGAAAGTACAATAATTGTCCTATTTGAAATAACAAACAGACGTATAGCTCTTATAAGAATTTCGTTAGACGAGATCTTTGAAAACAAAAAATGTCTTAATTTTTGTCAAAAGGAAAACCTAGTCAATTGGCATTCAAGATTCATTTATGCATTATTCCCCAATAACCTCAAATGGCAGACCGATAAGATCAATTCCTATTTCAATTTACGACTGAAGTTTCAGACTTTCCAAAGCTACACAACTATGTCATTGACCCGGCACAACACAGGCAAGAATTCAAGAATTCAAGATTACAGGGTAAGTAATTAATATTTATATTAATGTTAATCGTATTATTTTCGTGTGAATGGTGCTGTTGACGTGACAAATAAACAAAGCAGTTTAATATTTTCGCCCATACAAATAGGAGAAATCATAAATGCTCACGCGAGGAGTAATTACTGGTACGCAACAGCTATTTTGGGAATTTCAAGGACGAATTGTAACAGTAATGGTTTCCGTTGAACACGCGAGACATTAAGCAGGGTTTTTTCTCGTATTGGTCTTAAATTATTACGAGTAAAAATCACAAAACTCGATGTTCAATTACTGCTCATTAGGCTAATGGCAATGTGGATACGCTACGAAAATCCAGTTTGATTAAATAAAAAAGTGATCGCTATGGATTTTGATCTACCATATATAATACAAGCCATACTTTTTATGGCTCGGTAAAGTATCTGCATTACACTTGATGGTAAAAAAAGAACCAACCATAAATTTTGCCACTCAAAATTAGCCTTCATTTTAAATATTTTTACATATTTGGCGATTTAATAAATATAGCTATGGTAAGATTTCATATCTTATAGTCTTACTCTCCATATGAACAAGGGAGTTAAGATTACCAAAACATCCATTGCTCGCTGGCTACTCTAAGTAATGTATTGTTGTGAATACGTGCAAAGCTTGCTAACCGCAAGTAAATTAGTTTATTAGAATAAAATCAAAGAATCCGTAAGAGCACGCATTTGAGCAATAAATTCACACATACAGGTCACGTAATGGGAACTGAACGTTTCCATGGCTTTTAATTAACTCGCCACATGCCAATGTGCTGTGAAATGTGGGTCGAAGAAATACTGCAAAATACTGGAGAAGTAAATTGGTTGTACAATGTTAGCTAATTATGATAGAACATTTTGGTCACTTTTATACATTGAATATTTATTTTGAAATTAATATGCGTGGTGGCCTGTTGGTAAACGGATCGGATGCGACTGCCAACATGTTCACGGTGGCCGCGGTGAGGGCACACCTCTGACTTTTCGGAGTCATGTGTGTATTGATAGCTAGTCAATCACCACGCACTACAACGGTGAAGGAAAACATCGTGAGGAAACCTGCATACCATAGCGATTTGTAATTATTTCTAAGGTATGTAAAGTCCACCAACCCGCACTAGGCCAGCGTGGTGGACTATATGGCCTAGCCTCACTCAATCGTACTCTTGATTGTAGAGGAGGACCGTAAACTGCAGTGGGACGTATAAGAGCTGATACAATACAAAAAAGAATAAAACACGTAAGATAGTTCCATAAACAGTATCAAATACATCGACATTAATACGAATCCTCCCGAAGGCCACAGTCCAATACGATACTTGAGAGATAATTGCAAACAACCCTTTTAGCCAGATCTTTACATGGCGCGGGTTTGTTGAGGACCCATATATCTGATTATATTACTTTCGAAGTAATTCCCTTTGATACTCGTAGTTTGATCTTTGTTTGAAGTTATCTGGTTAAATATTAATGGATGAATTCAGCGTGGTGGACTATATGGCCTAACCACTCTCAATCGATTCTCTCGATTGTAGATTAGGCCCGTGCCCTGCAGTGGGACTTATATGGGCTGATATAGACAGATATAGATATAGGATGAATTTTGAGCTTATGTCAGATCTCAGAAACTAGTATGTATATACCAACTTCAACACGATTATCCAAGGTTAGGAGTGTATACCTTTTTTATTAGGCCGACATAATTGTGTCCAAAATTGGACACTAGATTTAGATTGTACTGTACTTACAGTCATATACTTTGTAGTTAATTTATTGTATCTTAAGAAAAAGCCATATTTTAAAATATAATTACATTCAATAAAAATAATTCTAGATTTAGCTTGGCTGTAAACAGGTGAATGTCTGCAAATTTTGTTGGAGTAATATAATTAAATAAAATAAAATGCGGCTTGTTTTTTAAACATAAATATCTTTAATATTCATAAATTCTTGTATATGATTAACTATAACTATATAAAAAACCGAGCCTTACGGTATCAAAGACTCGAACTCCCAAAACTTCGCATTCCAAAAAGCTAATATAAGAGAATATTATAATACTGTTATTAAAATATTACGGACTTCCAAAGCCATTGAATTTAAAATACTTAAAGGAAAGTATGCTTAAAACAAATTTCAAGGAAAGTTCCTCTTGCATTCCGGACCATGCGAGTTAGGCGAAAATTTTATTAATGCTTCCTCGGACAGGGGTGTAATGTATTTTATTACTTGGTGCCCATTATTTTTCTACAATTTCGCAAAAGAATATTGTAATGAAACACCATTTCAGATGTTTACAAACTGAAGGTTGGAAGTATTAGTAATGAACACATGTGCTTATTTACTACATGACGAAGTATAAGAATACAAATTGAAATGTTTAAATTTCAATAAAATAAAAATATTTACTTTTATTACTGCTATTTATTTATTTTAATAAATAAATAATTTTCATTACATCACATGCTAACATATCCCACTTAAGTTTGTCAATTACACAATTGTAATTTAAAATTCTAGTACCTTAGCTGCTATATTTCTAAAATAAACTTTTGACCCCCGCGACCAAATCTGACTCCCGCCCACTCTTACTCATAATACAGATTAAGATAAAAATTGCGTTGACGTCCTGCCTTCGCGACGGGGGCCATATTTTTTTAATTTTCCCAAACATCTTAGGATTCGATTAGAGCAAAGCGTGCCGTTATTAAATTCGGTTCGGGACTCCGCGGGGTATCGGCACTTTGTTTACTTCAACTTGCTGAATATTTGACTGAATTATGTTTTTGAGACGCGAATTTTTACGTTTATTGTCATGGATGTCTTAATCAGGGTGTATACTTTGTTATTTTTCTTTTACTGAGTGGTAACGTACCAATCTTTTGTTTCTACTATAAAGATGTTTTTGGGTTTGAGTGGAAAGAAAGCTGGTATAGTGCGTCTTAGTAAAATTAAAAAAAAAATAGATTGGGGTTCAATTTCTCAACTTGCTGATTACGAATAGTGTTTTAATTCTAAAGGATAAATTTGGATAGGTGAAATCACTACATTTATAATATTAATCAAGCTTAAATCAGGAAAATATTACTAGCACAGAAAACGATTACATCACAAAATCAAAATTTAAATTACGACCACAATAATTCCGATACAATACGTCATTCATATAAAATAACAATGACATGGCACAGACACCGAATTAATTCCATCACTCAAAGGAAAAAGACAAAAACTTTTGAACGACACAACTTTGCGAGTAATTGTTAAACCTACTAAGCAGTAACAATCGGCCTTACAGAGAGCATTAATAATTTTTTGTTCCGTTGAAATTTCAGCTCCTTTTAATTCCTACTTTATGAAATAAGTTTTTTTCCTAACAAGATTACGTTTTATGAGCGGGAAATTGTGGGATAACGAATTCAGAAGCGCGACTGAGTCGGCGGCCGCCTGTTTTGATGAAATGTGCTCTTTGAAGCTTCAGTTACAGAGGGGTGTATCTTATTCGGTTTCAGAATGTACTTCTTATTTATTAGGAATTGATACAATGTGGTGGAAATGTGACGTTATTGAACTACACCAACATTGCTACAAATCAATGAAAGTTCTTTAAAATTGTTCAAATAGGAATCACGTGAAAACTCAAAAATCCATACTTTTATACAAACGAAATGGTAGCCACGAATATAGTAAAATTTCTTTTTTATATGTTTAATCAGGCAATATTTCTTAAAAAAATTAAAACTCCAGAAACTTATGACCCATATTTTATTATTTTAAAGCTCGAAACAGGTAAACTTTACTCTTATATTACTACATAATATAGACACATGTATCCCCAATTACGTCTGTATTGATCCCATAGTTACCCCATCTCACATTCGCTAAACATCAAAATTTGCCTAAAACTATTGAATCTGTCAACTATAATCCGTTTCGCCGGGCCGGGGTGAGGCCAGACAGATTATCATATCGCATGAATATTTTATAAGACGACGTTATTCAATTAGACGGGTGGGGGGCGATGGTACCCGGCGAGACACTGACTCGGGCTCTGTGTTTGTCAAAAACTTTGAAAAGACGTGATATTTTGAATGTAAACTTATCAAATTAAAAATAAAGAATAATATAGGGAATGTAAAGAAAAGCGGAGATATTAGAATACTTCAAAATCAAAAGAAAAATGTTGCAATATTAGATACCTACTACTGCATATTATGACTGCTAGGCTATGTAATTTCTTTTCAAAATCGATGCCTGAGTATTTCATTTTTCAGTAAGCATTTTTACTATGGAATTCAATTCTAAATCTCACAACTTAAGACAACCATACCAATCAAGAGTAGTATTTACAATATCTGACAAATTATTTTAATCAATATTAACATTCGTTTCCGTATACATTGAGTAGAATATTCTGGAACGTTCAAGTGTAACAGGCAAGTACATCATGCAGCGAGAGGCGAACGCGCTTACATTACCGTTTGAGCAATGAGTTTCGTACACTGTATCTATTCAGCGTATAAGCCTACTTTGAAGGCCCAAGTGATGAGCGACAGCGGAGGTGGTAGCGAGAACGGAGTATTTCATTTTTCGAAAATATATGTCTTATAAAATCTCTAAACCGTCCTAAACAAAAATTCGAAACAATTTTTCATTGATTACACAAGTACAAGTTGGACATTCAATTAGGTATATTAACAATTAGCAGTATAACTGGTAAGAGACTAATTGATCTATAGCTGTACTATACGCTGCTAATTTACATCACCTATTTACCGAGATTATCTCATCGCTGTAGATACCAGTCGTGATTACAGCTTTACTCTATATTTTAACTGTAAGTATAATTGTCTCTCTCACTCCCCCGCTCTCGCTTATAACTCGTGCCACTTCGCAAAAGCGACAGCGGAACGCGTGGATCGCAGTAAATCAGCGCGAGGCACCGAGCGACCTTCCGCCATCTTTTATTATGTTTATTCATGAAATTGCTCATCTAACGAAAGTGAATCTTTGTTTACTCGCGCCAAGTACGGACGGTTCGCTTAGCATTTTTTGTTTCAGTTCAAATGAAGATATACATCGTCCAGCTAGGCTTTCTTGTTAATAGTATTACTCTCAATGAGAGGATTCTGTAAGATAAAATGTTTTTGTTGGTAATACGGTTACTGAAGGTTTATTGTAGGTTTTGGTCAATTAAATCAATTAAATATTGGTTCACTTTTTCGGAGGTAGTGTGCATCAGCTGAGCAGTATCATTAAGCGAAGGGTTTGATTCAGTTTCGCGATGTACATGATCTTTTAAATTTGACAAAATATATTGCATTGGTCGAGCTCTTGGTCGCCATAGAGTATAATTTCGCCTTAGTTTTAAAAGCTGTTATGGCATTATATTTAATGTGATATATAAATAAACAAATAAAATAAATGATGCCAAATGAGTATGCACCTATGTTTACTTTCTAAGTAATCTTTATTTTCATCATTATGTTAAAACTGCCTCCTCATTTTTGCACCCACAAAATTCAATTAACAACCAAAAACACTTAACATTCAATCGACTTCAAAAATGAAGACGTAAACCCCACAAAAAAGGGACCTTATTAACCGGAAAGCTAGCCAATATAAGCGGAACACTTGGACCCCTTCCAAATGCACGGCCAAGCGGCCTAATTCCATTCACGAGACTCAAATTACTTTGCTGAAAAGATTCTTCACAATGCACGTAGCCATTTAACCCATTTCTGCGACTGTTAAGTCGTGTACATTAGCGTATTTGAAAGAAGAAAGCCCGTTCCCATCTAGACGAAAAATGCTATGCGGAGTGTTATTATTTCTTTTTATGCCCGCAAACGAACCGAGGTATGTAAAAGAAGGTTTTCGGGCGCGGTGCGAGTGCTGGTGTTTTGAAGGCAAGGGAAATAGTAGTTTTTCTGCATTTATTCTGTAGCTTCTGCCCGCAAACTTCGTCTCCGTGATTATTTTAATTTATAATTAACTTTATTTGGAATTTCCCATTCCGTTCCGTCTCATTCTCGCTCAAGGCATCGCAGGTGCCAGTTCCATCCCCATTCCTTTCAGTATAAAAAAGTAACAAATGTCAGCTATGTCCATACCAAATTTTATCAAAATTTGTTTCTGAGTTCATCGAGCACAACCGCACAGACAAACAGACAAAAATTCTAAAAATCATTGTTTTGGGTTATATTACCTTAATACAGACGAAAAAATAGTAGGAAAAGGGACATACATTAAATAAATAAAGTCACATACATAGTCCTGACCCCTTACTAAGATCGAGTCATGTGTCGTGGGTATCAGAAACTATGAGAGACTTTTCGATCTCACAAACACGCGGACCCGAAACAAAAACATTTGTCTCAGTGCAGGAATCGAACCGGCGGCAACTCGATTCACAGCCGGCGTGTAACCAACTTCGCCACGGAGGCTGTCGAATTATTTAAGGTTTATAAAAAAATATAACAAAAAGGGACATAAATTAAATTCTTATATTATGCTTTACATAAAGGAAACATTTAAACAATCGCTGGCAGTATAACCGCGTTCAGCGGAAGTTTCTCGGGCGGTATTAGGCGGATTGAGCGGAAATGGGTCAGGCCAGGATTTGGCTGCAGCTCTTATTGTCGACTGATTTAAATATACGGAGATGAGATGGTTCCGCTGATTCCATGGATGTGAAGTCTTAAGTATATTACACTCGCTTGAAGTTAGTGTGTCAAGACGAATGGTGTATGTGTCAGTGTGAACAGGCATTGTATGAGGAATCAGTTACAGCTAAGCAAACTATTTGAATCATATTCTAAGCTAAATGTAACAAGGATTGAATAGTAGATATGCTGTACTTTGGTTATAGCATGAATGAAAAGACACCAACTGCCTCGGTGGCGTAGTTGTATTACAGTACGGTTACATATCTGAGGTCTTGGGTTCGAGTCCCGGGTCGGGCAAAGTGATATTGGATTTTTCTATTCATTATCAGCTCAGAATCAGGAATTTGTGCCCGATATGGCGATAGGCTGACCTCCTATCACATCGTGGGACAGAATATACAAGGCGAAATGTAGGTGTCCCGCACCTCTGCCTAAAGGGTAAAAGGCGTGAGTTTATGTATGTATTTACCTTTACTTCAAATATATGTACATCTACACAACTTTAAAATTCCATTTCAGAAACATCAAAAAATTACCAAAACAAAAAAGCACACACTGATTAAAAAATTAAAAAGCAAAAGACAAACAGAGTGTTTACGATAAATCACTTTCATTGTTGCCGTAATGAATATTCATTCGGGAGGTTTTTGTGCCGGCCGGCGGATGCGCGGGCCGGCGCATTGAATCTTAATGCCGACGCGGTGTTTACATGTTGCTGGCTTATTTCATATTAATAATGGGCATGGAGTTTTGTCCGGTAATTATTGATCGTATTTAATGTGGCCTTTTGACTTTCAATAAGTGCTATGGGAAAATATGAGTCGGTGGATTGAGTTCGTCGGATGTCTCATATGTTAGAGGCCGGCTGGGTAGGCACCACCACAATGTCTATTTCTCCCGCCAAACAGCAGTGTAAATGCACGGTTGTGTTCCGGTTTGAAGAACATTGTAGCAAAGCAACTACTGGACACAATGAGACTTAACATCTTATGTCTCAGGATGGCGAGCGCAGTAGAATACCAAGCATTACTTTGTAATTCATGATGTTTGATTTTCTATTGTCCATGAGCGGTCGTATCGCTATTCACTGCAATAAAAAATGATAGGGTCGAAGATATAGGAGAGATTGAGCTGAAAGGTTTTGCGCAGGATAGGTATTGCTTGGAACAAATGGACGCAACATTAAATAAAACTATATAAATATTACCGCATTGGATTTTGGATATAAATAACGATTGTGTTTAATATGCGTCTCATGGATCGTCACATTTAAACGTCTTAAAAAAGGAACAAATTCTTCATAATAAAATCTGTACGCAATCACTCCAAAATAATTCATCGAACATAAATATTAAACCATAAGATCGGGCTTTAAACAAAGTTACTATTCGATTCAATAAAAATCACACTCGTCGCGACAAACTCAATGAAAAGACGAAACAAAAGTCTAAGTACCTACATTTGAATGTTAAAAAATCAATTGTACGCCGATAAGAAAAAGAGATACGACTTTGGTCCCGGTTGGGGACGTTTGCAATCAAAAGAATCAACTAAAGAAGCATCGATACCCCCATAGAGCTCGTGAGATTCCGGACCAAGTTTTTACCGGACCCCATTGTCTCATTCTCTTTGTGTAGGGCTGTCACAAGTTTTCAAGAAATTCGAGATTTTTAAATATCTATCTTATTGACTGCCTCGGTGGCGTAGTTGTATTACGGTACGGTTACAAAGCTGAGGTCTCGGGTTCGAATCCCGGGTCGGGCAAAGTGATATTGGATTTTTCTATTCATTATCAGCCCGGAGTCAGGAATTTGTGCCCGATATGGCGATAGGCTCGCCCCCTATCACATCATGGGACGGAACATGCAAGGCGAAATGTGGGTGTCCTAGTGGCGCCTCTGCCTACCCCTTCGGGGATAAAGGCGTGAGTTTATGTATGTATGTATGTATCTTATTGACTAAAGAATTTGTCTAGCAAAGTAAGCCTATAAAACTGATATTTAATACCTTCTTACTGTCAGTAAAATTGAGTTCAAATAGAGTTTATTTAAGCACAATGGCCTCTACTGGAGTATTTGTTTTACAATAACAGATAACAATGGTACAGCCTGAATTAAGATGTTTAGGAATATGTATTGTGGCAAAGGGTTAAAAGTAAAATTTGAAGTTAGAACTATAGAAGTCGGTGTTGAGGCTTCTGTGATAGTGTCTATAAGAGAAACTATTGTGCGTTTTTTCCCGCTTTTTTCTGCTTTTTCACAGCCCTAAAACCCGGGGGTTCTTTGATTCCGTTTTTTGCCGGGGCAGTTGGCAATGGCGACAATTTATGACGGGAGCTGACGACGCCTAATTCCGGGCGTTCTCATTAAATGCGACTAAACGCACGTCTATATTCACTTAGAGCGGCGATTTTTTGTCGCCGCCGTCTCCGCTTATTTACGACGTCTGCGCCTCGCCTTAGAACCATTTAATTTTATTCTTTATGCCTCTTACTATTTGCTTCCATTTGTACGCTTGTACGAATACCAGAGTGGTAATTAATTTAATTTTAATCTTGGAACGTTATTTTTTTAATTACTTTTGGGAATAAATGGGTAAAGGAATGAAATCGGACAGCCTTGTCAACTTGAATACCCCATATTTTTTTGAAAATTTCGTACTAAGGTACAAATAGGTACATTCATTGGTACAAAAACATATTTCTTAAATCAATAAAATACAGATTAAATATAAGAACTCATTCTCAACAGCTACAATCCTATTTCTTATATTTAATTATTAAATATTGCAGCCACTTAACCAAAATAACTCGCCCTTCATATCACACCTGTTCACGTCAAATAAAACTTTCAAAATAACAAGTTAATTAATTACAGCTGTTGTTTGTATACAGGGTGCGTCGCAAACAGCGTATACTTGGGCTCAATGTAATTCACTCTGCTCTATAAACTTTACACTCGCATGATCATTCACTAGATAAATCCGTAAATTAAATTTCCCACGCCAGTGAATTTCCAACCTTATCCTTTGGGCACAGGGTGAAATTTGACGTAACTGGTAAAATTTCGGGCTTGCCTTAAAATAATGCCGGTCTGAACTGGGGTCAATGCGCCTAAGAATTAGGTCAAAGCGACATTTTTCTGAGCGGAAAATTGTTTTCTATTTGTCGATGAGTTACGCTTTTCCGTTGTAATTGCTGAGATTTATTGCTATCTGGTTTCAAGCGAAAATGCTCGGAAAAGTAGTTTATTTTCCTTCAATTAACTGGGCCTTATAGTTTTTTTGTAGTTTATTAAATGAATCACTAGAAAGGTACAAGTTTAATCACTAAAAACAGAGCTGTATCAATCGAAGCCATTTCATAATTGACAGAAAATATCCGTTCTCTACCAGATAAAGTTACTAGATTTATCTTATTTCTGATTATTCTGTTGTAACTCTATAAATCTTATCTTAATATTCCTTTTAACGCGTAAACCAGATGGGTTTGGGTGTATTTATAATGTAACAAAAGTTCGTATTTTACTTTAAAGCATAAGTACATTGGAAATATATGCTTTAGTCAAAACACTATCTAGACCGCATTTAGTCTCAGATGCACTGTATTCACTGTCGTAAAAAGCACACCATTTCTATAGCTTCCTACAACTTTATCCAAACTTTTTCTTAACTTATTCATTATTTGACAGCCTCTGTCTGTGCGCAGTTGTTTACATGCCGCCTTTGAAACGAGAGGCCGCGGGTTCGATTCCCGCACCAAAACAAATATTTGTGTGATCCACAGGTATTTGTTCGGGTCTGGGTGTTTGTGAGACCGAAAAGTCTCTCGTAGCTTCTGATACCCACGACACAAGACTCGATCTTAGTGTGGGGTCAGGACTATGTATGTGACTGTATTCATTTTTATTTATTAAACAAGAGCATCCCAAGGTGCCGTCAGCAATCACTTGTCAGCACTCAGTAGTCGCTAGTCGCGTCACTAGTCAGCCGGCACTTGGCCCCCGGACGCGCCGGATTCCGAGTTGAATAGTTGTGCTCTCGCTGGGCCGCCGGCTATGCCGGTATTCCCGGATGGCCGGTAGAATGACCGTCTTTTCGGTATATGTAAGATATTTACGTGTACGAAATTTTGTGTGTTTATTGTTAGTTATGTCTCCATTTTATAGTGGAAATTCAGTGTAAATAGAGAGAATCTTGCATTCCTAGTTTTTCAAAAAAATCCTAACTTACCGTTTCGCTAATTAAAGCCTAATTAATGGCCATTTCAAATTCTCTTCTTCTTCCAATCTTCAACAGAAGAGCAACAATGACACGAGAAATAGTACAGCTTTGTTACAAAATATAGAACATCCAGACTGCGACCGAAAACGAAGCCAGGTGGTATTAGTGACTTCAGACACAATGCAACTAAAATAAAAATAAAAAACTGGCTCTATTTTTGCGAAATTTTTAATTGCATTGTGTGTTTAATCACTAAAACTACCGCCTGGCTTAGTTTTCGGTCGCGGTCTGTATATACCCTACATGCATACATAAACTCACGCCTTTATCCCAGAAGGGGTAGGCAGAGGCGCCACCAGGACACCCACATTTCGCCTTGCATGTTCCGTCCCACGATGTGATCCAGCCCATCGCCATATCGGGCACAAATTTCCAACTCCGGGCTGATATTGAATAGAAAAATCCAATATCACTCTGCCCGACCCGGGATTCGAACCCGAGGCCTCAGCTTTGTAGCCGTACCGTAATACAACTACGCCACCGAGGCAGGCAGTGTATACACCCTGTGTGTTCAAAATTATATGTAATATATTATTGTTATGTACAATGTACATGTATACATATGTATTGTTTTTCATGTATTGTATTTCATTGTACACATGCATACGACTACAATTCACAAACTTCAGATACATAATATAAATTAAAGACCCAACAAGCCTCTAGTGAAACTCCCCAAAATAAAACTTTCCTATAAATCCCTCATAAAACCTCCGCACATTTCTCATATATTTTTTAGTCTAGATTATAGATTCAAGACCTGGCGCGCTATTAGCCAAGCGTTGGCATTCCCGCGGCGTGCTCGATATGGCACCAAGCACTATAGACCTACGTGACTGGCACTGAGTGAATGCAAGGATTTTATATTGCAACATCGCTATTTACCTGTAAAGGACTTCGGGTGTTCCGGAAGTGGTTGGTACATTGTAAAGTGGGACGTGTTTTGAAGTAAGACTTTACTTAAAATTACTGCGACTGCCTCGGTGGCGTAGTTGTATTACGGTACGGTTACAAAGCTGAGGTCGGGCAAAGTGATATTGGATTTTTCTATTCATTATCAGCCCGGAGTCAGAAATTTGTGCCCGATATTGTGATAGGCTCGTTCCCTATCACATCCTGGGAATTGGGATGGAACATACAAGACGAAATGTGGGTATCCTGGTGACGCTTCTGCCTACCCCTTCGGGGATAAAGGCGTGAGTTGTTGAATGTATGTATGTACTATGTGTCTTAGTTAACTCTTCAACTTTTAGAATACGTGAGTATGGGCTACCAAGACGCACCAAAGCAGTCATGTCTGTTGCAGTTTCCTTTGTAATATAATAGGCCTGAACCTAGCTGTGCGTTTAGACAGCCTCCGTGGCGCAGTTGGTTAGGTGCCGGCTGTGAAACGAGAGGCCGCGGGTTCGATCCCCGCACCGAAACAAATATTTGTGTGAACCACAGGTATTTGTTTAAGGTCTGGGTGTTTGTGAGACCGAAAATTCTCTCGTAGTTTCTGATACCCACGACACAAGACTCGACCTTAGTGTGGGGCCAGGACTATGTTGGGTGTTGGGTGTATTTGTTATTAAATAAAAGAATTATGTGTAAGACGTTTTTCGGCGTGCATAATGTGCGTTGAGCATACCTGGAACGTTTATTTTTTGTTTACATATTATTTTATTGCTGGTAATTTTGCCGATGTTAAGTACTATTATTTGATTCTATTTGTGGAAACTTTTAATTGACCTTTTTTGTACCTATAGTATTTATTACCTGTTATTTTTTAGTTGTAAGTTTTCCTAAAATAAATAAAAAAAAAAAAAAAAAAAAATATAACAGATTTGCTAGGCGTGATAGGACTAAAAAATATAAGATAGCTCCTGATATCCACGTTATAAGGCACGTTCTCCGGATAAACTTTATGCCAATCTCATACTTTTCACACGCGTAAAATCTCTAAAAGGCATCCGAAGTTTTCGCTTTCAATACCACCATATAAATAAATAGACCTATAGCTATCACTAGTACAAATAAACTGTTAATATATTCTATACAGTAATTACAAAAGGAAATACATTGCTTATATAGACATAAGTTCCTATCACGTAGAATGGTCACCATACAAGGCGGCGTCGTCGGTGGAATACCCAAGTTGAAATAAGTTCGCTAACCAGGCTTAGTTGAACGCAGTTTCAATCTAAGCTCTTACAAGAACATGCTGCGGTTTTGCCCGCTTTAGTTGATATATACAATGGTTTTAGTGGGTAGGCAGTGGTCTTAAAAAATGATTTTGTAAACGTTGAAAATTATATGGTGAAATCTTATTATAATCTCATTGGCGTAGGCAAGTTTCAATTATGGTTTTTATGGAGTTAAATTTGTTGTAATGAAGGTCTGTTGTTGTGACGACATGTTACATGTTAAAGTTTACAACAGTCACTCCCGTTTATCAATTATAAAGCTGCACAGTCTAATTTAACATGTGTTTGTGGATTTTAAAAGCCAATATTTACCACATATCAATTTAAAAAGATGGTCTGCGAACAGTGATGATCCGGATTTTAATGCCATGACGGGCAATATACATATTATATATAATTTAGGGGATAAGAAAATAATATGATACCAAATTAGACAAGTAAAAACATTATGTAGAAAATTAGGTTCATGCCTTGTTTGGAACACCGGTAAATACCGATATGTACGTAGATGAAAAACTTTTATATCATCTTACATAATAAATTATAACTAATCTTAGAAATGTTCATGAATCTTACAATTCTTTTTTATCAAGTCAAGAGAATTATTACGCAATATTTTTGAGTTTAAGTACGTTGATGTCGATGCAATTCTTATTTTAATTTAAATACATTTGGGTGTTGGTGCGGTTAAATGCTGTTATTAATGTTTTAATCCAAATGGAAAAGTAACTTCAAATATAATATATGTGAAACTTTTTGAATACCGACCTTTTTTAAGTGAATGAAAAGCGATGGCGAAAAAATATATAGTCCAACTTAATACATGCTTTTATGCTTTTTTGCATCGAGTAAATTCTTGTACACATTGCAAAAACCATTAGCCAAGATTTTACAACCCGCTGTATTCTTGAAATCGTCTCTTTAACTATACAGTATCCTTTGTTCAAACCAAATTCACTCAAATATGTGTTTCTGCCACTTAATTAACGTACCCCGGACTCCGCGTCTCACTCAAATATAGAAAAACCATACATATTTGCTTTATCAAACTTGAAGTTTTAAAGTGGAACTTGGATAACTCAAAGGCTGAGAAACTGTTTGCTCGTAGTTTTAATACTGAATACCGATTGCTATTTCTCTCTCTGCAAATAGTATGGCGTCTTTGAACGCCAGTTTTTGTAAGCGTTTTAGCTCGGCGGTTCCTTTTTTAGTTGATCGGCGGAAGGCCTTTTTGGGTTTAGTTTTTAGCGTTTGGCGTGTGCGTAGTAAATCGGGAAAATGCGCAACATATATTCCTTTTTAATAACATTGCTAATGTAATAAAGCATTATCATGCATTAGGCGTATGTTTTAAAAATAAAATTCCACGAAAATTAGACATCATCATTCATATTATTCACATCATTCATACAGATTTAGATGTTACGGACCATATAAATATTTAATAATTTAGGTATCCGTTGTAGTAAAACCTACATTATCAATCTAAATACTCAAAGGTTGAGAAACCTGACTGGAATGAATACACAATTGGGTTTAATTATCGATAAGATCAAGTTGTTTGAGGAATGTTTAGAATAAATTACAAATAATGGTTTCTTACATTTACGCGAATGTTACACATTGAAATAAAACTAATTACAGCTTTCGCGGTCACGGGCTAGAGCTGTAAAGCAATCGAAACGTCGGGAAGTTAAATATTGTAAAAAAATATCCAAATCTCGATAAAATCCGTAAAAAATTGTTTTATTTCAATTAATTACAAATAATTCAAGTTTTCCCAATCATTTTTACGCAGTATTCATGTAGTTTCATATCAGAATTTTTACAGTCTACCTACACTAACTAACTAACTAACATTAAAGAATCAATTGTATACAACAAATAAAACAATTTGAACAACCAAACACCGTTATTTCCATAATCGCGTAATCTGTTAGATATGGATGTTTGCACGTTGGTCACACTAGCTATTTCCGGTGGCGGTTGGCGCGCCTGCCCCTACGCGCCGTTCGTTTCCGGAAGACAATGGCGGCCCGGTCCGCTTCCGATCATAGATTTCAGTTTCCATTCCATAGAATAGATGGCCCGTTCTCTATTGGATGGAATTCAGATGAGTTTTAAAGGTATTGCTGTTACGTGGTTTAGATAAAGTAATTGTTGGCGAGCGAATTGATTTTGCTATGTTATATATTAGCTTTTCCCGCTGCTTCGGTCCGGTTCGGAATTTTTATATGTACATCATACGAAATTATTATTAAATTAGTTAAATCAATCATTCATAATGTATCATTATAACCAACAAGTTTGCATTTATAATTTCAGTTAGGAGGATGTATTACGGTCAGACTGCCTCGGTGGCGTAGTTGTATTACGGTACGGTTACAAAGCTGAGGTCTCGGGTTCGAGTCCCGGGTCGGGCAAAGTGATATTGGATTTTTCTATTCATTATCAGCCCGGAGTCAGGAATTTGTGCCCGATATGGCGATAGGCTCGCCCCCTATCACATCATGGGAAGAAACATACAAGGCGAAATGTGGGTGTCCTGGTGACGCCTCTGCCTACCCCTTCGGGGATAAAGGCGTGAGATTATGTATGTATGTATGTAGTTAGGAGGATAGCTTTGTGTAGGAAATTTGATTATTAATATATTGTTGAAGAAACATACAAAACAGTAAGAAATAGCACCAAGGCCCTTTGTAATTAGACGCGACGCAATGCGCAACTGAGCTATAAAATACTTCGTTCAAGAGTTAAATGGTTCGTGAGCCGATTCGCGCCCTAGCAAACGTTACGCGGCAATTCTGCAGTTGGACTGTTTTTGCCGGCCTCCGAATTACTTGACGAAACTCATGATATGTACATAACATGTCCAAATTACTGGAAATGTTTTTTGTCTTTGAAGAGCTGTCCTAATATTATTATGAAGGAATAATGGTTGCCTCAATGGTTCAGTAGTCGTATACACGGCCTGTGAACTGTAAGTTCGTGGGTTCGATGTCCACGATAAGTCATTTTAGCTAGTTTCCTAATGTTATAACTGGAAAAACGCTATGTTAAGTTATGTTAGTTTAATACCTTTTAGTAAGGATCGTAAAATTGTAACTTAAATCAACCATTACAATTGGTTTATTCCTACTTTTTAAGGCAGTAATTTATTATGTTCTGGGACAGTATGAGATGGCTTATTAGACCAAAATTAATGTATGGATATATTAGTATCGATTACTATGCAACCGATCACCGAACTGTGAGCAATATATATGTTGGGCAGTGCGTTGGCAAATACTTTAAAAGCACGCCCGCAGCTATCTTCTAGTGAGTCCTTAATCTCCAAAACCCTTCAATATAATACCCGAATACTTTCCCAGAAACTAAGGAATATATAACCGTCTGTCACTAATAAGATGGTGGAGCGGTACTCGGGGCACATCGCGCTCCATTAACCCTCCGTCTGCAGATAATGGTCGAACGTACCGCCCAGTTTCACCGTAAGTGTTTCCACATATCTATGGCTTTTCTTTGGATGTTTGCACATTACGGGTTGCGTGTGGTATTACCTCAGTAATAACGTTGATATGTACTGGCGATTTTGGAGATATAGTCGTTTTAATAAATCGTCGTTTAATGCGCAAAGATCACTGTAGTTGACTTTGCTTAATTTACTTTCTGTCTCACAAGAGCAAATGAGAACAGATCATAATTTTCCAAAAATATTGTTGTTTATATTTAATCTGTGAACACTAGAGTCTGTCCTGCCCATACTCTCGCAACTCCCAAAAGCCATTATGAACAACATACATTTTATTGGAAAAAACTATAACTAAGCGAAACCTTGGTAACGTTTAGTACTTCTTTAAGCTACAATGAGTTTAATCAAACAGTAAAAATTATAGTAAATCGTTGGAAACAAATTGATGATGCATTGGTAGCCAGACTTCAAATTAACCAGCTTTTTCATTGTTTCTGACATAGCTAAACTTATTGCCGAGTTTGTGTTTATTTAATAAAAGCCTTCCAACATTCAGCGATCGAAATTATTAACTGCAAAATTACATTTTAATGTGTTTATACTATGATATAGCACCCTTGAATATAAAATAGGAAAATAAAGGTTTAAGTACAATCACAAAGGATTACCATTGCGGTGTGAACACAGACATAATATTTAAATTGATATTTCTATAGCAACCGCATCATTTTTACCGACTGACTTTATACGCTACAATAATTCACGGATGACAATAAAACCGTTGGCGATATAAACAAAAATTGCTCAATAAAGACATGGAGGGTACAGTGGCGCCAACCGCGCGGAATGGTGATAACCGAATGGCGCGAACGTGAGCAGGGTTGCCAACATGAAGGGAAAGGGTACTTGGATAACTAGTCCTTTTGCCTATATGACAAGCGTGGTTGTTAGAATAGAGCAGGTTTCACATATTATCTTATGTTAGCAATTTTGTATGTAAATATTTAATTGAAATATTTAATTTAACTATTTTTAAGCTTATAGTATATGGTATTGCGGTGATATTGTTCGATTATATTATCTGAATACAAAAACCTAAATTGATCCTGGTTGAAGGCAAACGCTAAGATGACTATTTACTTGTGTTGTATGAATGAGAATTAAATTTACTTTTTTTTTCCTCCCATAATTGAACAATATACAATTTATATGGAAAACACACAAGAATTATAAGCCATTAGTCCACAATATAAAGAATTTAATAGAAACCAGTCCCCGTATTTACTTATTAATTCTGATTCTCTATAAAAGTCGTTAATCAGGTAAAATACTATTTAATTCTAATATAATAAAATATTCCTGGTAACCCTACAAACCCGTCAAAATAGACGTATGATGGCAGGTAGAGTGGAATAGGCGCGAAACCGACGCGCTCTACCGGAAACACGAGATTAGACGCTTTTTAATAACTTACGCACTGTGACGGCGCCGGTGGGGGTACATACCTGAAAAAAAATAAAATCATTAGTTAAAAAATTTGAATGCATAATTAGTGGTTCCGTTATTATCTAAACTAATATAATAATGAAAGATTTGATGTTTGTTTGCATTGAATAGGCTCTAAAACTGGACTAATTTGAAAAATTATTTCACCATTAGGATCCTATATTATCCCTGATGAACATAGGCGATATAATATTTTTTTCAAGTGTATCTGCATCGGGCCACTATTTATTTATAAGAGCAATTTAACAAAGTAGCTAGTTGTAACTAGACTAACTACTAAATAGAGAATCGGCCGGTGTAACACTATGTTACAGTATTACCGCCGTGAAGTAAACATTTTTATGACGCATTTCATTCGGTGACTGAAAAATATATTCAGAGCGAGAACAAATTATGAGCTATCTCAACTGCAAATACAAACAAATTACGTTCCTCACAGTCTTAATAGAACCTGGGTATAGTAAATTATGTTTACGAATTAGTAAATAATAATCGCAAGTCTACCGTACGACAAACAAGTCGAAAAATTCTTAAAGATAATTCCACCCACATTAATCTCTACTGAAGCTTGTAAGTAATTTTTAATATGCTCCATTGTGCCTTGTTTGAATAAGAGAACATCGCCGTAGGCTGTTTAAGAACATGTAAATAAGTATTAAAAAGATGCCATGGAAATAAAATCGACAAAAAGGCACATCATAGCTCCCGGCCAAAATACTAACAACCAGTACTGTCGACAAAAAAGGCTTTCTCTTATTTTTTTTACGTCTTCTATTTTCGTTTTATTTTCGTCTACTTAATTTTATTTTACTTGCCTAATTTTATGAGGGAGCTCAAACTTATTTGTTCATTCTTAGCTTTATATGTATGTTTAGTCCTTCACGCTGGCTGAATATTTTTATTGTTATGACTATCTAGGACATCAATTTAGAAGCTACCTACTGTTCTTGTATAAATAGCCATTATTAAACATACTGCGCTACTTTTTGTAACGCCATCGAATATGATCCAGTCAAACCAACGCCACTAATGTTGTAAAAAAAATATCTAAAAATATTATTTTGTAGAATATATTCTCGAATTGTTGTAAAACGTAAGAAGCGCAAAAATAAAATACTAAAATATTATAAATCTTTCATTGCCTGAAATAAAACAATTTTAAATAAGGTATATTGGAATTAACGTTCATCAAAAAAACAATTAAATCAGTAAATTTCTCTACCAACCGTACTCTCAATACAACAGTTATCTAATTCCCATAATACGCGAACATGTCAAACTTTTCAGATAGAGGGGACTTTATGGCGTTCCTTTTTCCCATGGCATTGTTTTGTGCAGACGTCAGATTCCTTCGTCGCTCCGGGCCCATTAGATTTTACGAACATATTTTCTGATACTTGATTTGGGAATAATTCGCTCAAAGGGTTCTTTAAAACAAGACTTGTGTGTAACGTAACAAGCCTCGTGGAGATTTCCTCACTTGGCATGCAGAAATGAACGTAGTTTTATCTCTCTGTGGCTTACATAAAGGAAAAATACAAGAAGCTGACGGCCAACCTTCAGCAGTGAAGAGGCACTCGAAGAAGAAGAAGAAGAAGAAGTGGCTTACATGGCGGGAACCATAAACGTCTCACTTGCACCTGCATATGGGTAGGCAGAGACTAAAAATCTTCACTTTGCTCGATCCTGATATGTCGTTTAACCTTCGTTGACTTTCATAATGTACACACCCATGTAATATTGTCGCTAATATTTCCTTTTGTTACGTTTTTAATACACCATGAAGATTAAAAATATTGAAGAGAAAAAATCCTTTGACGGGCCGTCCTAAGAAATAACAACAGAACTGAACGCATAACTTATTCATGTCTAAGACGCATCTGGTATTCCTCTTCGCAAAGGTTTCACGCGAAAATGCACTTTATTTTCATTCCAAAATAGCAGATAATAACGTGACATTACTGAAGCATCTTACAACGATTTTTTGTCCGTCACTCCCGCGGACGGAATTTCGCAAAGAGAATGTCTTCAAAAATAATTTGGCGCAAGAAAATTTCAACCAGAATGTTTCCCTTTGTTGTGCATAGTTTATACTTTAAACTGACTTCAAATTATTGAAGTATTCAGGGATGTGAAGCTTGGAAAGTCAAAAACTGTAGATGAAAATCTAGTAAAGAAAGATACATTTGATGATATGTAAGCGTGCTGATGTAGAAGGGAGATGATACCAGAAAAGGCACTTTACCTACCTGCGATACAATTTAGTAGGTTCTTCCACACTTGGATATTGAGAATGATTATAGCCAAAAATCTCAAGTCCTCCTTAACAGAATTCAGAAATTTTACATCTGTTCAGCAAATTGGATTAGGCTTATGATTAATAATTCCACAAACATCAGTAAGTGAAGGTCACATCTCTCACTGAGCTAAGGGTCTGATTAACTGTAGCAAACAGACTACAGTTAATTCCCTCGCTTGCAAAACGTGCGTCCACACGGAATAAAATGTGACAAAAAGAGAACACGAAGAATCGGATGACATTTTTCAACGTAAAAAAATTGAATTAAATTTTCAAGCTCTTTGTGGCCCTTCGTTTTTGTTGCAATGTATGATTATGGTCTGGTTAAGGTTATGAGTTTAGGAGACTGGCTTTGTCTTTTCATTTGTTATTTTACTTCGGTTTTAACAGCGTTGCAATGGGCTGTTATACCATGTAGGAGGTGCTTTGTTTAGGTGTAAATAATTTTTTGGATATTAGCTGGTTCATGGTGGACGTTTTCAATCGAAGTAGGTGCCGAGACGTGCATATGATGTTTTTAAGCAGTGACTTTTGCTGGCTTTACCAATCAAATCAAATCAAAACACATCGGAGGGTTGTAAGATGCAATGCAATTCTTTGAAGGATTTTGAACATTCTTTCAACATCGAAAGCTGCCACTGTAGGGGTATTTTGTGAATCAGTTTATCTGGACCACTAAATTGCCCAAGTAAAAGAGAACTTACAATTATGGCTGAAAATGATAATACTCAGATTGCTATTGAGGGTTAATTTCTCAAACAAACTTCTTTGGTATTTATTTGTTACTTACAGGAAACCGAATGGTAACTTTTTATCAATGTATGTGATAATATATATGTGGTAATTCTGAAAAAATAGAATTTAATTTATTGAACACAAAGTACCTTTTTTTATTCCCCTATATTTTTTTATGTTTTCGAGTTTATGTCCCTCCGGCTATTTTAATGACCGAGGCCCGTTAGTGGCCCTTCTTAGAGGCACTTATACAAATGCTTCAGACCATCCGGGCATTAAACGCGGTGCCCGTCGACATGGAAAGGGCGGACTTCCATGGGGAGGTAATGTTCTGCGGTTTGTGTTCTGTTCCCGGTTAAGTATTTTTTTGGTAATACGCTATAGAGTGGTTGTTTGGGGTTTTTTATGTGACAAATGGTTTTATGTTTTTTTTTGTTTTTCTGTCTTCAAGTGATATGTTATTTATTAAGGATTACTTTTTAATGAACTATTCTAATCAACAAAATAGAAAAAAACAAAAAAAAAAAAACGTTTTACGTAGAAAGTTGTGAGTTCGTCCGGGCAAGGATAAATATTTGCGTCGCATTGCATATTTGCATGCTAAAACTTATCCCGGATCCGAATGTTAGTGTTTGCGAAAAACTTCGTACAGGGAAGAATGATATGGGGAAAATTCTATTGTGGAGAATTTATACGAACATTAAATAGAACATAACAGTATTGACAGAAGAAAAAAGGAGGTTATTTATGACAAATTATTTATTCCATATAATTTAATAAGTTTAAAAGTATCTAGTGTCTATTCTCTATATTGAACGTAATTAAATATTTTTTCACTCACATTATGGGACGGAACATACAAGGCGAAATGTGGGTGTCCTGGTAGTATCTGCCTACCCGTTCTGGGAAAAAGGCGTGACTTTATGAATGTATATATGTAAACATTTTAAGGATCTGCTGACGTGATACCATTAAGGTAAGCCTTACGATACATTGCCAGCATTATATGTACTGCAGTATAGTTTCATTATAAAACCTTATCCCACAAGACGAATCCCAACATCTAATGCAAAAACTTTATCTAGGATAGCATCCCAGCAGCCTAAGTTAAGCCTGTCTAGTACATAGAATATAATGTAAAGTACACAAAGACGGAGCGGAGTGCGGTCACGATACACCCTTTCTTGAGAGCTCCTCAGCCGACCACTTAGCCAAGACCCCTCTCAAACCACACGCCGCCCCCTTACACCATCAAAATTAGCCGAGGGGAGGCACCGGGGGAGATCACTTTAATCTAGCCACAACGAGATGTGACCACTTCAACGGGCCGTATTTGGCGAACATGATCCATTATATCAAAACCCCTACTGGAACTCAAAATGTATGTATTAAGCGGTCTTGTTATATTGGAGTAAAGAGTATACTCCAATGTTTTTTGAGCTTTACCGTGAAGGATAATATTTGATGTGAGAGCTCAGCGCGCCTGGTTTTGTATAATGGATTATAGTTAATAAATAAGTGGCATTAGCATTACGTCTGAATGATGGTGGAGCTTCATTTGAGCCGATTTCGGTTCAAATCTGAGTAACGCAATTAATTAGTCATGGTTTTGTGTAATGTTGCTTGATTTAATTAATGAAATTGAGTGGTTTGTGCTGATATAAATGGAATCGTTTTGTTGCTTGTATTTCTTAGTGAAATCACTTCAATTAAATACGATGATTTAATCAAATCATAGGAATGGTTGGTGCGTTAGCAATCTTAATTCAGGGCGAATTATTTAATGGTCGGAATGCATTACACTTTTGCTTAAACGGACAGATTCCATTACAACTACGAAATAATTAATTTTTTGCATGGTTTATGATAAACAGTTATCTAACTATCTATCATTAAACTACTTACATTGAGGCAGTCTTCAAGATTATTGGTTAAAGTCTATTAGTTGTCTAAGGTTTGATTCTTTATCCGGACTTAAGCATTTATTTCGATAATGGTTTCTTCGATTTACGCGAATGTTACACATTGATATAAAATGTAATAATTTGTTTTATTTCAACATTTTTTCGATTTAAAGTATATTTTTCCTTTGATAGTAACCCAGCAGAGTGCTTAATATCATCACGTCATTTTATAAAGTATAACAAAAGCTCTTTCAAACTCCAAACTTCCAACTGATTCTATCCCTTATTATTGACCGTGTAAATCCTATACCGTCAGCAGCTTGTAACTAGAGTAGCGCACACGGGCGCCCGTCGGTTTCAATTACAAACTTCATGCAGTAGTTATTCTGCAATTATCATGCTAAGTGGTTCCCGGATGGAGCTTAATTTGAGTATAACTAGGTGCTTGTATGGCACAGAATTATTAAGCGTTGGTTCTGTTTTTGTAAGGTTGTCAGTGTTGTGGGTTTGATGTGGTTTTTGTAAGGTTGGTACCACTGTTCGAATAGTAGTCTTTTTGAAATGGACAGTTTGTTTAAATGCCGGCTGTGGCATAAGAGGTCGCGGGTTCGATCCGCGCACCGAGATAATTGTTAATTAATCTAATATATTTGTTTCGATGTTATGAAACCAGATACTACCTAGAAATGTCTAATACCCATAGAATAAATCTAGCATCTTACTATCGGGTCAGAACTAATTTAATAAATGCAAATAAATCACCCTTGAACCTTTCATTTCAGCAATATTAACAACAAAATGTAATCAACTAAAAACTCCAAAAACGTAACGAAATCCGAATACAGCCGAGCCGGCATTGCAAAAAGAGCAACAATGTAATATAAATCAGCGTGCGAGTGCTCCAATTAATTCATTTCCTGGACGAGGCACGTACGTGCAGAATGGACGTGCAGTCACAATAGGCTGGAATTTTTGATGTTATGGAGTTATTAAAGCATTGATGAAAGGAGAATTGTAGTATTATACCGGGTATATCAAGACTGCGACCGAAAACGAAGCCGGGTGGTAGTTTAAGTGGTTACAGACACAATTCAAATAAAATTTTCGCAAAATAAGCGACATTTTTTTTGCAATTTTTTAAAACATCATTGTGTTTGGATAGTAAATACCTAGTTATTGCGAAAATAGTAATTTTAACCCTATAATACCATTGCGTCCAAAAAAATAAAATGGTGTACATCATCATTTTAGGAAAACTATGTATAAAGCACCCAAATACGACGATAAGTAAAAAAATACCAAAAAAAAGTTCACGATTTCTTTTTCGAAATTTTTAGTTTCATTGTGTCTGAAGTCACTAATACTACCACCTGGCTTCGTTTTCGGACGCAGACTTGATATACCCTGTATAATCAGCCTGTCGCCATCCACTGCTGGACGCAGGACTCCTAAATTGTAGTATTAATTGTGTAGTAATAGAAGGAACTTGTGTAGCGGTTTTCGATTGAGAATAAACGGATGATGATAATACAAAAATCCGAGATTTTATATTAATTGTGAAATAAATAAGATCTAAAAATAATCAACTCCTTTAAATATTGAGTTAGTTATGACTTTTTATTAATATATAAGCATTTTATACAAATAATTATACAACTACCATACTGTTTAATTTCAGTATTAATGTTCATTGAAAACAAATGGTTCAAGAGTACAGTACTGGGTTTTCTATTTATTTATATACACTTTATTGCACATTCTAATATTTTTATCTAGAAGTTATTTCAGGCGTAACAATTCGTAACATAAATGTGGATTAAAAAGTGTGAGTTGAAACCCTAGCAACATATAATTTACAGACAATATACCAATCATGCGATATTAAGACATTTCATACGATCACAATAGACAAGCGAAAAATTGTTTTCGGCAAAAACCGCGAGCGTCTTAAAATTGACAGCCCTGATCCACCCTTGAACGGTATGACATCTTTGTTGTCTGGCTACCCTAATGTCGATATTATATTTCACGTGAAGATACTCTTGTTTATAAAATAGAGATAGCTAGATTGCTGGAGGTAATATTCGTCTTTTTTTTTTAATGAATGGCCAGACGAGCATGCTATTCGCCTGATGGTAAGCGGTACGACCGCTCATAGACAGTAACAAAATCAAACAACACCATGAATTACAGAGCAATGCTTGGCATTCCACTACGCTCGCCACCCTGAGACATAAGATGTTAAGTCTCATTAAGTCCAGTAGTTACTCTGGCTACAATGTCCTTCAAACCGGAACACAACAGTGCATTTACACTGCTGTTTGGCGAAAGAAATAGACATTGCGGTGGTACCTACCCAGGTGGCCTTTCTCATATGAGAGACCAACCACCAGTCGAATTAAATCGGATAGCGACTACCGTGCACAGCGATTAGATCCATCTTAATGAACTTAAGTGTGACGTTTTCGGGTTCCATCTGTGTTTGATACAACCAGATCGGCATAATTGTGGGGACTGGCAACAGATATCTAAGCTCATCGGTTGATATCCTGACTGCGTTGCAATTGTCATCAGTAGCATTTGACTCAATTTATCATATTGTACTGAACTATTATCCCACGAGTAAGCGTATTCTGTAGTTGAGACCGCGTCTTGGCACACTTAGCGCGGGACGTCCTCTGGCCAGATGGCGGGATGACTTGCACAAGAGGGTTGGCAGCGACTGGATGCGTAAAGCAGCAGACCGGGCTCTGTGGCGTACCTTGGGAGGCCTATGTCTAGCAGTGGGCTGCAACGGTCGATGATGATGATGTTGATTAGCCCATAATCATCCATTGCTGAGTAGATGACTTCTTACAACCGAAAGTTTTCGAGAGTTTTCTCTTTGTCGTGCCAGTTGAAAACAATAGCGTCGTCTCTACTGTGTTCTCTCTTGGGACTAATACAGACGACATCGGTTTTTATAGCTCATTTCATTTTTCTCAACGGTACAGATATTCCAAGTTAAGTTAGCAAAATATTTAATATGGGCATTAATTTACTTAATAAAGTGGCTTTTGAAGCATAATTTGACCCCAGAGGTTTTTATATAAAAAACTTAAGTATTATGTTTAATATTAAACATTTATCTTTATTAAAAGGGTTTAGAAACATAAAATGTTGCTCATGAGGTCTTTAATATTCTAACCGAGCATTAAGAAAGGAGTGACTTATAAGTTCATGTCACTTACACATTTCCATTGGCAATAAGAGGTGGCAATTTAAAACATAACAATTGCATGAAATTTTGTGTAGAATTATAAATTGAGATAACAGTAATATGTATCAACCGATAGTTCGATTGAGAGGGCTTAGGCTAAGATCCACTAAGCTGCCTTTGTGCGGCTGGGCGGACTTTTCACGTTGAAACGGCTGAACCGATTTTGGTAAAATTTTTCACAGAGTTATATTGAACTATGGAAACAAACATAGGTTACTTTTTATACCGAAAATGAAATATTCCAGTGGGATGAGTTAGGAATTCAATTGAGCTGAAATATAAAACAGTTGGTAGGCGAGGTAATATATTGTTGATGTGAACTGGACTCAAAAACTATCTGCACCCAGGCGAAGCCGGGCCCGACTGCTAGTAAAAAAACCTAAAATAAATTAGAAATACTTCGATTCGGAGGTAACGCCAATTGGAAATACCATATCTAGCAAATAACAAAAACAGAATTTATGGAGCTGAATCGTGTCGTAATGTTTAGAATTGTGTCTGGTATCGTAAGTCAGAAACTACAATAGTTTTTTGTCCAGCAACATACACAATGCTGTAACATTTTGGTGTTGCTGAAACAGCTGTTGTGAAACGGTTGTAGTATTAGTTTACCATTCAAAATATATTGTGTAAGACTATTTAACTTCACTACTAATATTACAAATTATACAAATGTGAATTTGTTTGTAACACTTGGCGATAACTTGATAGATTTAAAAAAGAACCCGAGTTATTTTGACTGCCTCGGTGGCCTAGTCTCGGGTTTGAATCCCGGGTCGGGCAAAGAGATATTGGTTTTTTCTATTTATTATCAGCCCGGAGTTAGGAATATATGCCCGATATGTGGGCGTCCTGGTTGCTAACAGGTGAACCACTGCCTACCCCTTCTGGGAAAAAGGCGTGAATATATGTATATACAGGGTATATCAAGACTGCGACCGAAGACGAAGCCAGGTGGTAGTTTAAGTGGTTCCAAACACGATGCAAATAAAAATTTCGCCAAAACAGTGACAGATATTTTTTTAGAATTTTTCAAAAATCATCGTGTTTGGGTGGTAAATACCTAGTTTTTGCGAAAATACAAATTTAAGTCCTTACGTACCATTGCGTGTTTAAAAATTAAGAGGTGTACATCTTTATTTTAGGAAATTTATGTATTTATCACCCAAATACGACAATAAGTAAAAAATTACAAATAAAAAGTTGTCGATTTTTTTTGCGAAATTTTAACTTGAATTGTGTCTGAAGTCACTAATACTACCACCTGGCTTCGTTTTCGGTCGCGGTCTTGATATACCCTGTATGAGTTATTTTTATGCATGCGGGTAAACCTAATAGAGAATATTTTAAATTTCGATCACACATCTTCAATGCTATCAAGCCTGCATCCTCTACTCCATCCACTGTTTTTCAGTCTAATGCAATAATTATCGATCTAAATCAAAGCCACGAGGTTGTCCGACCGCCCCCACGCCATCAGTCTTGACAAAGCCTGATTTATGTCGCAAACTTTCAGCGCGGTGACAATAAAACTTCTGTTGTAACTGAAACACTTATTGTGGACCGTTTTTAGTTCAGATAAGTAGGGCACGTTACTGCCGTATTTTATTCTTGTTACCTGTTATTTTGATAATTATCAAAGGTATAATAAAAACGTAATTTCTTAAATGATCTCTTAGCTATATTTTATTTAGAACGAGTAGTATCTGTTGTCACGAAAACATCTCAATTATAAATTGGCGTTTTTAAAAACTCTTGAAGGTATTAATCATCGTTTTAACTGTTAAATGGTCTGTGAAGTTGCTTATAGGCTAACCGTTCCTAACGCTATATGATCGTCATACATAAAATACAATAAGATTATAACTCGTCGGAAATATCTGTGAACCTAGCTGGAATGCGGTTCACATTTCATTTTTTTGTGTTCCCCTATCTACTATGTTATTTTACATTAAAAACGTTTTGAGATGGATGCGAATTTTATTTTTTATTCTTTTTTCTATTTTAATTCAATTTGTTTAACCTATATTTTGAATTATAAGACTGCCTCGGTGGCGTAGTTGTATTACGGTACGGCTACAAAGCTGAGGTCTCGGGTTCGAGTCCCGGGTCGGGCAAAGTGGTATTGGATTTTTCTATTCATTATCAGCCCGGAGTCAGGAATTTGTGCCCGATATGGCGATGGGCTCGCCCCCTATCACATCATGGGACGGAACATGCAAGGCGAAATGTGGGTGTCCTGGTGGCGCCTCTGCCTACCCCTTCGGGGATAAAAGCGTGAATTTATGTATGTATATTTTGAATTTGCTGAACTTATGTTCCAATGACGTAAATTATTCAGGTCCACAGATATTTCCGACGGGTAATACCATCAACCAATAAACTCGATGTAAATTCACAGCATCGCTCATTCCTCAGTGAATTTCCTCAACGAAAGCATTCCCAGCCACCACAAACAGCTTACGTAATTCTGTCATAGACATACCTTGTTAAACTGACACGCGACAGTAAACAAACATCTGAGACTAGTCACTTCAAGGATATGACGTATAATTTAAAAATTGATTTCAGATAAGGAAGCAATCTCGACGTGGCTCGGCTTGAATGCTGTCTGTGATGGGAAATTGCGACGTCTGAGAGACGACGCGTAGCGACAGCAAAAAAACACGTTTATGTAAAAAAACGAAAGACATTTCCATACTTGGTTGGAATATACGAGATTATGTTTATTATGGGGCAGTTTTATGTATGTAAATATTGTAAGATTTATTTTTCAGGTACCTACAGAGACGATGGGTCGCATTATGGCGTTGATCCTAGTTCTTAGTAATGTTGGGTTGCGACGCATAAACTTATCAAATACACCGTCATTTAATTAATTTCTATTTTCTTATTGAATAATAAAACCTTAAAAATGTATATACATAGTAATTTCTATAATGTAAAAAGCTTCCATTATGTATACCAATAAAAACGATGATTAACCACTTCGTAATGTAAAGTCTAGGTTACAAATATTTTGCAGTGTTGCTGACCGTACAGTTCAAACGCAACATGTTATAGAAGCGCTGTACTCATCGGTTTCCGTGCTTCTCGTCAAATGAAGTGTGAACTCGTCCCTTACTTTTTCAATTATAAACGTCTTTTCCAAATATTTTATAAAATACAAACACATATACCTTTACAAATTACTTATTACTTCGCTCATAACATTTATAAAGAAATATGCAACGAAAACAATTTAATAAACTGAAACCTGAAAGAAAATTTTGTATTTGTAGTTAATTATTTGAATGGTCAAGTAACAAGGATGTTGTTCGATGATTAAACATTTGTCTCTTTTTATCACAAAAGCTGAATATCTCGCGAAAAAAAATCAATTTTTTTTTCCAAAGTTTACGAAAAAAATCAGTGAACATGAACAATTCATTTATACCCCTCTTTTTTGAGGTAAATAATAGAAATAGGGCAAAAGCTAAGATTATAATATTTAGGGTCAATATCATCTAAGCTGATAACACGAGGTATCCTGATCAAATCTTCCTACATCATATATATTTAAATTTGTCTTAAAAATGAAAATATAAATTAACATTGCGCATACTAAGAAATTATACTCAAAGATACAAATAACTTTATAAGCGCCAGCCCTCGAGCAGTAAAATAAAAATTTCCACAGCAAAGATCAGCTTTGTGCTTACTAATCTTTCAGATTTCTCGGGACTAACCTTTTTATACCCGTTAAGCGATAACCGATAAACGGTCGTCTCGGGGGAGGCTGCTAATCTCACAACCCCACGTAACAACCCCCACTCGAGACCACGAATTATGTAAAAATATAATACTGTTACGATTTCTGATAGACTGGGTTTTGGCTTTACTCATTTTAATGTTAGACTAGTGTTAGTCGCGGCTTCGTCCACGTGAAAATATTTCTGGGATAAAAGTTCCACATAATATTTTCTCGAGATAACAACCATGTAAACATTCTTGATAAATGGACTTTTCAAAGCTAAAATAATTTTTCAATTTGATCCAGTAGGAACTGAGACTAGCGCGTTCGAACAAAGTATCTCTTTAGCATAATTTTTATAAATAAAATATACTTGAAAAGATGATGAATAACTATAAAACAAGTAGCACTTTTAACCTAGAGCCCGTGAAAGATATTAGTTAAGTGCACGGTATACTGTAGATGCGGAAATGTTTGTATAGACATCAAGACAGGAACAAATGTTTGTTTGGTAGATAAATGGATAATTCTCTTGTTATACAAACCAAATATTTTTTTATAAAAATCACCCAATTATCTTTTATCTAAAAAATAATCATCGGGAAAATAATGATATTAAAACATCACAACACCAAATATATATTTATACATATAAAGAAAATTGTCCGGTGCAATTCATCGTCCCCATGCGGGTCCGTTATCACACAGATACCGCCCTGTGATAAGACCCGTCAGATTTACGAATGTGAATGGGGAACCTTTAGCCGGGCATCTGTTCTCACTTACACTATCGAAGTCTGGAGGTATTATAGTAGCGGTCTTGAATTGCGATGTTAAAAAGGATATGTTTGGTATTGACTTTTAGATCAGTAAAAAAAATATTTACTGGTGGTAGGTCTCTCATATGTAAGAGGCCGCCTGGGTGTTAAGACCGGCAACGATACTGAAAAATGACATACATTTTCTTTCCCGGCCGGATAATCGAACCCAGAATATCACAATCTACAGCCAATACTTTCCTAACACAAGTAAGGCGTAATAACGAAGTACCAAACAAAAACCTTTAACACACAAAATATTTTTCACAAAATATCCACTCACACCCATTTATAACCTTTACAAAAAGGAATTAAAACATTAATTTAGTAATTAGCAAACGTACATTTTTCATAATATATGCGGGTCCGAAGCCGCTTATCAGCTAGATAAGGACTGTTCCTGCACTCCGAGATTTACGCCCGCACCCGTTGTCATGGCAACGGCGCCCGATTCATAAGATTTTAAGCGAGTGCTGAAAAGGATTTCATATGTCCCCTTATTCGATTTATGAGCGGGAATAAGTTTTATTGAGTTTAAGTGATAAAATGGTATTTGTGTTTTCAGGTTTCCATAATAAAATTGGGAGTATCGTTGTGAAAGGTCTAATACCAAATTGGTGATTTTTGAAGTCATCTCTTTGGGCTAGGGGCAAACGAGTATTTGCTGTGAACTGTGAGCTTCTGAGTTCAAATTCTTGGTTGGACTCTTTAGTTACTTGTGATTTTTTAGTTAGAGAAATCTCACACAAGTTGGCTCTGGAATTTAGAATTGAGTCGATTTTAGGATGTTTTTTTAAAAATCACATAAGATCTTTAAAATGGTTTGCCGCTACCATCGTCTATAAGCATTGCCAATACCATCACAAAACAGCTGCTCTCTACAATTACTATTTAACATTTCACTGGTTTATGTATTCACCAGCGACATACACATGTGAACATACCTGGCCGGCAAAGTTGTGCGGTCAGTGCCGCCACAACAATAGCGAGAGGCGACGCGAGTCGGTTTCCGAGGTGCGTGAGTAATGTTTGCGGGGGCGCAATTTGCGCGTCTGCTGTGTTGTGACGTTGCCGTTTGGACTGACACACTGGCTTGAAGGTAAGTCAATGTTGGACACAACAATATAATTTTTTTTGAAAACGACCATTGTACTGTTAGGCTCGGATCTTGATTGACTTATTGGCATTTTGATGGATTCACCGGCAATTTAGCGCAAATAGACGCCACTACTTCTTTTGTAGGAATTGACAGAGCACGTATTTTATTTACACCAAAAACTGGAGGTCAGCGAGTTCTGGGAGTCATAACTACTCCTCCTTGCGTCGATGTGCAACATAATATTTAAGTGGAATTTGAGTATTTGGGCTTTAGTGTTTTGTTTTGTTTGTTTTTATGTACCTACAATAAAATGTAAAAGTCAAATAATGTAACGAAAGATGCTCTCTTGGTAGTTGACGTCACGCCTGCTCATAAAAAAGAGGAAAACTCAAAACTTATCATGATTAGGCACTGCAATGCGTTCGTCATTCCGAAGCATAAGATAAGTAATTCCTCATTAAGCCTTGTAATTTCACAACAGTGTTAACACACGCGTGTCTAGCAGCAATATAATAACGGTCCAATAATTTAGTAAAAGACATTCTTTTAACTCTAAAAAGTAATTGCACCTCCAAGCTTTCAATTAATTTGCCATTGTACTGAACGATTTGTTCAATCTTAGACCTCGTGTGTATCGTACGTACCAGTCAATATTTATCTCTAAAGATATTGGCGTGTACGATGTACGTTGGATCTACGGGTGAACTGTAATTACAGACACAATGCATCTGGAGTCGAGTACAATTCTGTCTATACCTGTTTATTGTGTGTAGTTCATGTCTGCTACTTGTGTATGGTTACAGGGTTGATAGAGAATAAGCGAGCAATGTATGTGTAAATGTGTGGTAAAATCGATCAGATAATAAGTAGATCATTGCTTCTGAGAACTCACAATTTATTATAAAAATCAGTTGTTTTTGTGACTGCGTTGTGGATCCAAATATTCCTACATTCTTAGGATATCTAGGATAAAAGTATCTTACTAAGGTATTGAAGCTTTGTTAATTAAATAAGTTAATGTTTTTTTAAATAAGTGAATGCATTGTTTGAGATACCTAATCTTTCTTTGAAAACGTGTCAATTATCGTAAACTCTAGAGATTGTTTATTACTGCTTTTAAAATAGGTAAAAACAGCTTAGATATTAATAACCTTTAAAAAATTAGAATTATATATTATTTACCTTTTGCTCAAATTTTAACAAATAACGCAACCTACAACTTCTTTCAAAGCAAACAATTGCATCAAATTTAAAATTCCACGAACGTCAACAATTTCACAGTAATATAAAGATTTCCAAACAAAATAAATAAACAAACAGCGTAAAAAGGAACGCAGTCACAATAAGTTTCACTGCAGTTCGCTCGTGTAGCACATTTCATTTTTAAGGCGGGCGCTGTGTGTTATTTGACCGCCTACAAAGACCGTTTGCGGAGCATTCAATTCCTTCAGACGTATCAACTTTAGCGCCGCATTCAATGGAATAATGGAATGGATTTATTGGATTGGGTGTATGTGTATTCATTTATTTTAATCTGTAGAGGATGGAGCTAAGACCGCTATTTTGCGGCACTTCATAATTTTTTTACCACAGAAGACTAAGGTACGATTAAAACGCCGAGGTCTCGGCTTCGAAACCTGGGTCGGGCAAAGTTATATTAGATTTTCTATTCATTAACAGCACGGGGTAAGGAATTTGTGTCGGATATGGCGATAGGCTCGCCCCCTACCACATTGTAGGACGGAATGTGGGTGTCCTGGTAGCACTCTGCCTACTCTTTCTGGAAAAAAGGCGTAAGTTTAATTTTTTTATCTTTTTTTCTGTAATATGTGTCCTACACTAATAAGTGATAAATAATAGTGATAGAAACTTTTGTGAATGCCCTAAAATGTGTTCGGAAATTTTAAATAGCAATATCTTCCTTACATTGTACACAAACTTTTTTATCGTCTCGCACTCCCTAAACGAGACAAGCCAATACGTCTCCTAATTCGGTAAGACGACAAATTGGAAAATCCTCGGAAGCCAAAGCCGTCTGGTCTGCCAGACGGGAGAAAGTTAAAGAAATCGATTGGCGTGCAATCCTCAGCTTACCGCTGCGAGCTGACGAAACGCCGCGAGCAACAGTTCCGAACGAATGCCTCCCAATAGCGAAGACACAATCAGGTGAGGTTTTGAGGTAGCCCGTGTTTTTTAAAAGAGAGAATTTGGAAGTAAAAGGGATGTAAAAAGGAATTGATTTTTTATTTAGTAAATATACGGGTTATTTGGACTTCATGCCGACGGTAAGTGACAGTAGTGTTGGAGTATTCATTTTTGTAATAATTTAAGATTCTAGGGAGGCAAGTGGACAATAATTTATTTCCAACTCCTTCTATTAATTCAACTTTGTGATTGATTTCGTTACGGGTTAAAGACAAGTTAGACATTCCCGGAGACTCGCTGAGTTTCAATGCTCAGTGTCATTAAAATGCGTGCTACTCTTGATCCTGGCTTACAGGAGTTGCAGTGGCGGGTGTGAGGGCGGGACAGTCTCTAATTTAAGATATTTCGTGAACTAGATGGGTCATATTTTTAGGCATGCCCCTGAAAAATATTTGGTTATTTTCTCAACGTGCAACATCTTGACAACATTGTATTGCTTTGAGGGAGCTCTACGGATCTTAATTTAATGGACGACGTCACAAAATATTTAGTTAAAATTTTATAATAGGCTGGTAACGTGACGTAGGTTAATGACACGATTCAGAATTCACGATTTCACAATTAGAAATCACTAATTAAACCAGAGACCTCATTGTATTTGCTACAATCGCCGAAATTGTGGAGGCATATAACATCCAGTTTTTAGCCAGTTTCCCGTACCCGTATTAAATGGCCTAGTGCATTCCTATTCAAGTTGCGGCAGATAAACGCTTTTCGATGTTTCCGGCACTAAGGAGTGTTGAGAGAGTTTTAGCTCCGAGTTGAACATTCCTATCCAACTGAAAAACCTGGTTGAAACAAATACTGGCTTTTTGTACTGTTTTGAACGGTAAGACGTAGTTCTGGTCCCATGTCAAAAGTGCTAAATATTGACGAGTCTTTTAAATGCCTGTTTGTCGCTGGTAATGTTAGAATTTAATAATATTTATATTAGTATATTGGCAACATCATACTTGTAATATCTCTACTTCTGCTTTAAAGTTATCTCAAGTTTACAATCCTACAATAGACTAGTGTAGACTAACACTTTTGCCTTTTAATCGTAGTTGTCTGGTGCAATAAATACCATTAGCGCATTGGACACCTTTAAAATTGATACCGGAATCAACAATAATAATCAACCGAATATAAAAACCGGAATCAACAATCGGAAAGGGTCATGTTCTATTAGCGGAAATAAATCTAGCGTTTTTTTATTCGCCACCGGGGGCGTGGACAGTGAAATTGGGCATCATCGAGTTACGACGCCCCGGGGCTGTGTGCTCGTAAATCCGACGATCAGCGTTCAACCGGGATGGACCGGAGCCTTAATGCAGCACAATGTCTGTGTTTATTGATAGAACTTTGTTGTGAGTTTGTTATATTTTGGATTATGAAATGTATAGTTAAGTGAGAGGAATTTAAACTTCAGTTAACAGATTGGAAATATGTTTGGTAATTTCACTCACAAAACGAAACACATGTTCATAAAAGCCATTATTGACGGCTTAAAACTGTCGTCTTGTTGGTTTAAAAAAATACCGGAGACTATAGATCATACCACCTTAAATGACACAGCGAAGATCAAACTCGCTCAGGGTACCACTTAGGTTTTTATGATCACATGTAAAAAGTCTATTCACATAAAATATAGGTAACCACAAATCTGTGTGCTTTTATATAATTCTTCGTATGAAATGTAATACTCGTATTTCCCTACTTTTAATTATGCAGTGAAAGAATGAATTGGCCTTGGCCTCCGACTCTCACTCATACGCAAAACTTTAATAATCAAAAACACATCAGAGTCGTAATTAAACTCCATAATATAAAAAATACAGGCATGGATTTAGGAACAGTTAATGTGAAGCTTATTTAAAAAACTATTGTTATTTAAAATGCCGCAAAGATAATATTTTATAGTACATTGAACCCGTTTATATACTTTATTTAAAATTATTCATGTCAAATTAGAGCATGTATTTAATATTTATTAGCAATTTGCCACCTCTCTCTCTTTTTCTCTCTTTAGCCACAGGAAGTCTACTGCTGAACATAGGCCTCCTCCAAAGTTCTCCACATCGATCTTTTGGAAGCGCCCTGCATTGAGCGACTTCCTGCAACTGTAACCAGTTCGTCCGTCCACCACGTAGGCGGGCGTCCGACACTTCGCTAGCCTGTACGTGGCGTCCCGTGCAGAATTGCCACAGAACAAGAAATCAAAGAAGTTCCATACAAAGGGACATGATTCCCACGACCCCCGCCTGAATGCACACCTGCGCGCGTTAATTCGACAGCGCGGTGTGGCCAGTGTAATAGGTTTCAAACACACGTCAAACGCACGCCCTCGCAGCTCGCTGGCGGCCAGGGCCGTGCTCACCGAACCGGCGATATTAATTATTATTTGTAATTAGTTCTCGTCGCCTGAACCGAACGTACTTTATTCTTACAATAGTTTCCAATTTTATTTATGTAACATTTTATAGTGACTAGATTTTTGAAATGAGGTTTCTCAGGTACACACGAATTGTATCGGATAAATTTATTACGGTGGTAGTCCAGGTAGCGTTTCTCTTGCTTGTTGGCACAATTATGCCGGCCCGATTCACATCTGAAATGCTCAATCCAATACTCAGTAGCTTTAAGAAATAATCTTTTTTAAAATCTCAAAATGACAGACAAAAAGCAGTATTCGTACGGAAACTTAAGAGCAAGACATTTTAAAAGACGCGAGACTTAGTTCAAGGAATTGCTGCGGAAATTACCGCTTTGCCCCAAGAGCTATGCTTTTAAATAATTTATAAAGGAAAATACATAGTTAATCAACGTCTTCCTATCTCGAGTGTTTCCTTGAGTACCATTTTTCTACATTCTTTTAAAGATAATGTAATATTATTCTATTAGTTTGTTCTGATAAAGTGTATGCACCTGTAAGTTGAGTGCATTATAAATTGAATATTAACCGATGAGAGACAGTTATATGCAACTCACTTAATTTAAGGAAAAATACGGAGTCCTCGAAACCGACGAGCGTGTATGCAAAGATTAATGACAGTGGATGAAGCGAAAGAGGTATGTATGGACCGTAGCACTTGGCGCTCAATAGTCTCTGCCTACCCCAATGGGACATAGGCGTGAGTTTATGTATGTATGTATGTATGTCACTTAATTTACTATGATATGCTTTTCATTTTTATATACGGTGCTCACTATTCGAACGGATGCAAATATTATTCCTACAGTTACTTGGCCTTCGGTAATTTTATTATTTTACCCACTTAACATAATATTATGTATATATTGAAGATAAAGCAAAACTTCAGTTACATAACTCCCAAAAAGCAAGGAAATATATCAATTGTATTTTTTAAATAAATAACCACAACATCCCAGGCAGTGACGTCTTTGTAAATACTCCCGAATTCAAACATTCAAAATACAGCATTACACGTGTTAGCTCAACGATACCATACAAGCGCTTCGCACCAATAAATAGGCCCAAACCATCCTTGATGATTTCAGCAGAATTATGTTCACTATCCCTCTCTTTCACACTCAAGTATTCACATATCTCTCATCTCTTTCCCACCCCGTAACTGGCGGTACGAAAGCGGCAGCAAATTGTGTTTATGGGGATTGGATGGCGAAAAAATTCCTTATGGAAGGACATTTTTTACGCTGAGCCACTGTGGGGCTATGATGTGACTTTTTATTTGAGTGTTAATAACTTCGTCAAATATTGTATTTATCGTATCAGTGTCTTGTTTTTATTGACTTGTCGATATGTTAGATAATTCTGATGGTATTTCAAATTAAAATACTCGGTTTTGATAAATCAATAATGGAATTTAGTAGAAGTCTTTGAAGTCTATGGTGTTGTTTACTGCAGATTATTATCTGAAAATACGTGTCGTGATCGTGATAAACGTAAAAAAAAACTTTTTTTTTCTTTAATACAAACTAAATATTTTACTGAAATAATTGTGCTGTTTAGAAAGCAGATGTAAATATTTAAAAAGTAATATTTGTATTTATCCACCTAATTTTAAGCATGCCGTAAGAAATACAAAAAATCGATAATATATTTCTGCGATTTTATTAGATGTATGTATGTTTTTAGTTGTATGTATGTTTCTACAAACTTTTATTGATTCCGGTAGCAATGTCTATTTATCATAACTTTCAAATAAAATACACATCGCACTCTACTTTAAAAACTAACCCAAAATGCTCACAAAATTCCATACAAGTGCTGCAGAATTTCGTCAAATAACATTTCGCGTCGGGCGCGCGCTCATCTTATTTCCTTCACAATTGCCACTGGCTTGCATAAAGAGATCTCATTCCCTGATCGTCCGTCCCTTAATTTTCAAATGATAGCAAATATTCAGGGCTTTTTCAAAGGCAACGCGCATCCCTGAACATCAAAAGATACATTACACTGATTTTAGTTGAAAGAATTCTGTTTTCGTGCAATATTGTTGGAAAAGTTTGTGTTTTGGGTTTCGTTTGTTTTGTAATTCTCGAACTTATAGTGAAATAAGTAAATCGTATTGGGGACAATAGAAACTATTTAGCTTCTACATATATTTCAAACAAATGTTTTATTTAGGGTCCACAGCACTTCTATTGCTAACAAATGTTTGATTTTACAAAATATACTACGTCGTGATCAAGTCAAACTTGCTTACTGGCTTACTCTTCTTATTACTGAACAATAATGTAAATAGCGTTTAATGTTATATTCACTAATATTCCTCATTTTCTCGGCAGCTACAAGTTCAAAAACCTATACCCTTATCAAAACATTCACACAACCCAATTCTCATTACCGAAACCCTCGGTCGATGACCCATCATCCAAAACACCTAATTATATCCACATAATAAGCTCCTTAACCGTATCCCGGACACGCCCCGGGTAAACACGAACCCGCTGACTCCACTTTCGAAAGCATTATATCAGATTTTGCAGGTATTCGCAAAAATCACCCGGCGTACGTGCCGTGGCATGGAAGTTGGAAATTTCCCCGTAGCTCGCAGATTTCCGATAATTATTTTGTTCAAATTTTGGGCTCCTTTTAATGTCGCCCCTTGACCCCCGTTATTCGATGCTGAAGAGTTAATTTTTCTGTGTTTGTTTGGGTTTCAAATATTAAAAAATGTTTGGGACTTTGTACGTTTACGTTATTTACTAAATGATTTTGTTTTAATTTTTTCCGTTTTGTTCGGCGAGTGATTATAAAAATTGTATAATATGTTTTTTATTTTTTTACGTATTATGTTTTGAAATATTACCTTCATTAATTTTTGCGTCATTCTCATAACACTCAATATTTTTATACAAATCAGATCAAATTATATTCTGATGCAGTAGTAATTCTAAATACAGATTCTTTAAGATAATTAATCTAAATCCGATAATTGCATACAATTACCGTACTCGAAGCACATTGAAGAGCAGATAATGGGCTGTCTGTCACATGCGGAATGCGTCATAGCGACCACATTATACAAAACATGAGTGATAGATTCAGACAGGATGCTTGGCAGTTTAGCCAATTTGATGTCAATTAGATCATGTAAATTAGTGTCTTAATTGGATAAGGCTATTGGAATGCAGCGGTATTAATATAGTAATAATCACTTTCATTATCATCTTCAGTTACAGAATGACCATTGTTGAATACAGGAATATTCCAATACTGCTGGACGGCTCAAACGTTCGAGTACAGTGCAGAGAAGTGACTTAAAAGGTAGGCGAGGGGGTGATTTGGTTACCATGGGCTTTTTGGAATGGAATTTCCTGCCACAAAGTTCGCTGAGCGCTATGACGTGTCCTGCATTAAGCAAGCTGTAACGGAAGTATTCATACTAAAATCAGTTGCTGAGTAGTGCCCTTACATTGCCAAAGTCCTGGTTGAAGATTGAGTGACGATAACTAATTATAGAACACAGGATGAAATAACATGGTGTGAAGATGTTCATTGACGGCGGTGAACACTTACCATCAGGTGAACTGTATGCTCGTTAGCCACATAAAATATTTAAAAAAAAACAGGATGTCATAAACGATATCCCTTTACAACTTCGATCAAATATATACTAGGTGTTGGGTGAGCACTTTAAAAACGGCCCGAAAAATAGAGCCACAATGTCAGTATGGCTCTATTTCAATTTAGTATGCTTCAATCATCACCAACGGCAACGTAAACATGCCGCAATGCGCCTTTCAAAATAGTCAAAATAATCATAAATGCATGTATATTGTAAGTCATAATAAATCTTATAGCAAATTATTAAAGTTTATTGTTACCTAAAGTTGTACATATTAAAATACTTTTTTCTACATCTCATAGTTCGAAATACAAATGTTTAAATCTTGGCCACTTTTGGCATGTGATTTTGTTCCTGACCCTGTATCTAGTTATATTTGATCGAAGCTTTACAAGCAATCATTAACACAACTATAGGTGATCAATGCGCGTACCGACTTGTCAATGTAAACAACGGGGTGGGGCCACGTAATACGTTTATCGCAGGCCATCGGTCCGCGCCGGGGAACAAACAATGTATTAATTAATAACACGTGTTATCGGGGCGCGGTTTTGTCGCGGCCGCGTTTGATTGTCGACTTTTGGTTGGTTAAACACGTGAAAAATTGTTTCATTCCCAATATTGGTTTGGGGATAATAACGTTGTCGATAATTGTGTTATTGAAACTTATTTTAATACTAGACAGTATGTTGTTTGCAATAATTAATGGAGTCCCTCAGGACTTAATGCTTGTAACACTTAAATTTTGTGTTCCTGGGAACACTTAAATGATTTCGTACTCGTTTTGAAACGGTGGTAGTAGTTTACGACTAAGAAACTCATCGAAAATAATAATTATTCCAATAAATTATACTAAAGAACTTCGATTCCATTCCTTGCTTGATTTTTTTGTAAATAAAACATACCATCCACCAATTTCCCTCAAACTTAAACGAAAAGAAAATCCACCAAAAATTCCGCAGATACAAATAGCTTTCATGAAAAAGCACCGTAAATAAAATCATACTATGAAAACTCACGCAAAATTTGAACTACATCCTTAAGTACCAAACTTCGGCTGTAATAGCGCATTGCTCCTGACTTACTTTTTCTTTGATACAGTACTTTTTCAACTACCGTAATAGTAATTTCGGCGTATTATTGGTAAATGGCGTTTGTTACTTGGCTTGGTATTCCAAGATATATTATTGCCGCATTCGGTGATTTTGGGCTATGGTTTAGCATGGTGACCCAATTTTGAAATAGACGCATTTTACAAGCTGAATGCGAGACTTGGAATTCTTTCAGGAGTCATTATGACCGATGTTCTTCTTTCGTGTATGTTGTCAATGTTTGTACGGCTATGAATATCTTACCATCAATAAGTAGGTAGACGAGTTTGGGTCAAATATTGCAGTATATGGAAAATAGTTATTCTTGATAGAAGCTTTTCTTTAATTTCACGATTTTCTAAAAACAAGCCTTGCTTTCAGACTTTCAGGAAATGAGTTTGCTTGTAAAAATATTTTACCAAAATTGCTTTTCCATCAAGCGTGTCACATCAAAACAAAACCAATATCTGTGTCGGATATTTCAGCAAAACAACTCGGAAGCCGTCATTAAGCAGTCAAATGCCGACGAGAGCGAGAAAAATAATTCTCGAGATCTGCCTGTGACAGCTAAGATTTGGGAATAAATCGACGTTCAAAGAGGCGGTGAGCATTAAAAATAAATAAGGGGACAGCATCAGTGCTTGCTCAGCCTTCCTGCTTTGAGATCTGGCGGTGACTTACACAAATATACGAGCTTTGTGGGAAATATCATGTTTTTGCGTTCGTATTTGGTTGGTATTTTTGGGTCTACTAAAGTATTTTTTAGAAGTGTTGTTGATGGAAAATGGTAAAACGTAGAGTTAAAGTAACTTCATATGGTTATTCTACTGTGTACAGATTCATACTTTATTTACTGTAATACTTTTCTTATGTTTAAGCGGCCCATGGCAATGTTCAAATTGTGTAATATTCTTTTACATACTGATAACAAGTTGAGATTGTTTCAATGTGACTGGACATACCTGAAACAAAAGAAGACGATTAATTAATTTACATTGTAAAGACAAAAAAATATGGGATGTAATGTCCACTCTCCTATCCATTATTGATCATACAACAGAAGGCTTTTTCAAGAATAATTTGGTTAATGTATATGGTTTAAGATAGTTTATTTGTATATAGAATTACAATTTTACTTAAATGAGAAAGTATATTTTTTATTTCTTAAACCTAAAATATGTAGACGTATAATAGCACCGGTAACTTAGCAATGAATGGTAAAATTTTATAAACAAAAGAACGTAAAAAGAAATAAACTACACTAGTAAAAAATACTTCACAAGTAATATCACAACTTGATCGAGATTCAGCTGTGCGGAGTGTGTGTGTGAGTTTGTTATCTAAACAACACTAGTTAATATTGAAGGATGTGTTACCAACATACAACATAAAAACAATGCAGTCTGAAACCATCAAAACCCCACGAAGGTACATCATAACGAGCGTCCACATAAACAAATCACGCGATATCTCGTCGACCACGCGCCCAAATGATTTACGCCCCGCTCTGTGACGCCGCATAAAACTGCGATCATCGCCCATTGATTTCATAGAGAGCGTAAGTTATGGCTACAATATGTTATGCAAATGCTGTTTGGGTGGGCAAAGTTTTTACGTAGTTATTTAAAGACTGGAATAATAGTCGGCAATGTGGCGATATCGAGGTCGATCAACGTGTCAATACCTTAACAAATCTAGCTGTAGCTGATTATATTTAGGGGATCGTTAGCCAAGTACCTTGGTGTATTGAATACTGCTTATTCGTAAAGTGATCGTTGTTTTATAATGTATCTGTCCATTCAATAGTACTTTAAATTTGGCTAATATAAATTTTTACACCATAGGAGATTTCCATTTGCATTGCTAGTACAGATGCCTTGGACTTATCATTTGGTTACACTAATCTTTTTTCTCAAGCTATCCCTGTAAGCAAAGCAAATTGTAATTATTGTTGTATTGTATTGGCCGCTTCGTGTATTATGCCATTTCTTCACTGTGAATGTTTCTTTATTGTGCAAGAAAGGCATTTAATAAATAATAATAAAGCAGTTCGGATATTCTACATTTTATTCTTTTACTCTGATGATAATATCATTTGTGTTAACCAGAAACTCAAATCCGATATTCATTAAAACCCAAATGGCGATTTGAATTTCTTTAATCTTGTAAATTGAACACCGCAGGGCGTTAATTGAAAACGTCTGGAACACCTGGACGCAGGTACTAAATGGTGGGAGTGAATTAGTTTAGAGGTAAAAAAATTGATAAAGTATTAGAAAGACTAGGTCGGATGACTTTGTAAAGATCGCAGGTAGTCTAGACTCTAAGATCTTGAATTGTTAATTGTCATTAAGGGCAGGTGGTGCTGGCAAATTCAATTATCCTAGAATTCATAGTTTGTAAAAAGTCAAAGAAAAATTAAAATATTTCATTAGCATATTAAGATAATTGTTTTTTTTACAAGTACGTAGGCATCGTTTAATGCATAAAAAAGGTCTGTGTAAAAAAATGTGAACCTACATTTGTATATAATTAGTATCGCAATCAAAGAATTTGAAAATTAATGTATATATTTCTTGAAAGTAGATAAAATACTAATATTTTAAATATCGTAATATTATGACTGGATAATTCAAAACTTTCTTCAAAAACGAAGCTATCTGATATTATGGCTAATGTACGTAGACACGCCTTTTTTATTATCAATTCTATTCATGGAAGTATTAGTTTGTATAAGTCCATTTTCTATTATAGTTTATACGCTGCCAATTGCTATAACCCAATTTACATTACACACGAAAGAATTAGCTTACCAATGATGAACGAAGTCTGCTTCATCAGAATGGGCCGAATTTCGATTGTCAGACTTAGTTAATCCCAGGTCAAATACAACTCGGCCTGTCACCGTGCCGGTTTTAACTGGATTGGACCGGTCGCCAGTATGCGGACGTTCTCTTTGACAGCTGAATGGAATGGCTGATTGGCTCATGGTTTATTCGATTTTTTACTCTGTAGGTGGGATTTTTAAGTAAATTACAAGGGAGTAGTTTAAATAAAAGGAATTGTGCAGTCAGTGACATGGTTGTTCGTATAGGTGGATTGGCTTGTAATTTGATACACTGTTGGAATGTAGAGGAAGAGTTCAAAGTAATTGTAGATGTGTGAAAAGCCGTAGAATCAAATATAGTGCATAACACCGGAATTGCAATCGGACTGTAAGTTTGATAATAGTTATTCATCAATACGAGTATCAGTGACAATAGTGGCATAATATAATTTAAAATTATTATTTATTTACTTTTTCAACTACAACCATAATACTTTTATTTTATCATCTAACCTTCTAATTGTAAGATATAAATTCTTATTACAAAACAAAAACATGACGAAATATTAGCGACCTCAATCAGAATTACAGTCATGTAGGTCAATCCGAAATCCATTTATATTCATATTTCTGCAATAAAGCCAGCTAACCGATATTTCATCTTAATCGCCCATAGCAAAACATCAAACTTTGATTTACGGTTTTGTAAACACAATCCAATATAGGTTTGGTGTTGTGTTACAAATGCTCATTTCTGTGAACATACCATTTTGAAGTTATAGGTCATTGGTTCATGTATCGAGTTTCATGAAGCCCTTTAAGTTGCTGCAAGCTCATTGTAAAGTGCTCTTTTTGTTGCTAAAGTAGAATTTAATTTAATTATAAGTGCAAATGCACTGCACGCTTGTAAATTGTTTTAATCGGATAAGATATTGTCATATAGAATTTGATTTTAATTTTCAATAGATTAAAATGATTTAGTTAGATAAGACACATATCTAAACTCGAAAGTAGTATTTCAGGTATTTAGCCAAACTTAAATTTAAAAACCAAAGATTGTGAACAATGTTATTATAATTAAACCAAAAAAAATACGGCCCTCTTGTTCAATAAACAAAAACTTAACTTGCATAAAAAATCTGATCAGTCAGATGAAAACGTCTTAAACTTACAATCCATTTCTTTATACTATTCAACTAACACTTTTTCTTTCTTCATGTTACCATCAACCATCCCCTATTTCCTTGTAATATAACGTCAAATCAATTCTACCTAACCTCACTCCAATTACATCTAATTACTTGCGGCTAAGTTACACCCATTTGATTTGCTAGTGCATCGAATTTCACTTAGCGTTTGTCTACGTTATCATTTGCTTTGCGACAGACGTCTCGGTGTTACAAAGCATCTGTCGATCCTGTCGATGTAAAGTGATATCCTTCGCTTCAATGTGGAATATTCTCAATGGGATAATTACTGTCTAGTACGGTATCAAATTTACTGGTTGGTTTCAATGTTGCGTTGCCAGCAATGATATTATCTTCGATATTTACATTGAGTATTCCGAGTGAAACTGTTTCGAAGGATTATGATGGTATTAATATGTTGTTTATTTATTTGCATTTTGGTATACTATGACTACTGAGAAGTAATTATGAGGTACATAATAAAATTAAGAAGTAGAGTGTGAATACTTTTACTTATTTTGTCGGTGGATTTTTGAAATTTATTTTAATCTGATGAAACAACATGGGGACAAAATGAACGGAAAAGACTAAAAAGCTTTTTTTATTTCCTATATAATTAAGGGCCTTACCAAGATTATCTTCGTGTTGCTAAACCAATAAAAACATTTAGAATTCATTGTAGGTACAGCATTGGCCGCGAGCTCTAAGCCCGTAGGATTAGCGCATCAGTCGTCTGTCCTATTACGTAAACATTTGACCTCGATCTGGTCGAGAGTTACTGCGACAGAACGAGATAGTGGATTCCGTCCCTTTCTCTCTTTCAGCTAGGGTTGGCTCATTTTAAATTAAGACTATAAACTATTACTACTGGTAAATAAATAAACAGCTTATAGAAATATCACTGTTATTTTTTAATTTCTGTGACAGTACAAAGAGAGATTCTTCAATGCCTGGCAGTATCACTGGGTAGTTCAAAACGCTAATGCTACTTAACCTAAGCTTTTTATTAAACTTAAATGAAATTGAGAACAAATACAGTACCTAACTGTGTGCTGTTGCATTGCTCAACTTTTATGCTTCCATTAGTTTCCAGTAAAAGTATTCTAAATTCATTTAAAAACAGATGGCTTTTCAAAACTTTAAATCCACAAAGCAGAAGTAAAAGAACGTCTCCATTCCACAAACCGGGATCGGGCAGCCCTACTCGCAGCCAGTAATTGTGTTGCAGGATACAACGGAGTCCATTTGCAACGCAAAAACTGATTACGTCAAATCAATTTCACTATACTTGTTTAAACTTAATGATGGAGATGTAAATTTCGCTGGCTTTATTTCCCCGTATATTGATAGTGGAAGCCAATTTTCATTGTTGGTTTAAGTTTGGATCCTAACTGGATTTTATGTAATAGCTGCGGGGTTTTTGGAATACTCTGTATAATAGACTCAAAACTCATGTTATGTTCATAGTTGGGCAATGGAGCAGAGATTGGTTAAAATGCTGGATTCAGTCATTAAGGGAGAAATTAGAGCCAATGGTCTTACATTCGAGGATGCTGAGGACCAAGAATGAACAAATGAAGAAGATTTAGCAGGAAGGCAGACCCTGGGATCAGTCGAGATAAAGACTAGCAAAAGAGAAAATAAGAAAGATTTGTACTGTAAAAATATATTCATTAAAAGGCTACCTAAAGACTATGCTTAGAATAGAACGTAGACGCTTTTATAAAAATAGTCTTTGTAATTTTCTTGAACATATCACAACAAAAGAGGTAACAATTGGCCTCCATTCAACTTGTACAAAATGTTACAGCTTTAGTGAAATAATTGTCACCATTATTGTGCATGAGAAGGTCGCCCGGTTACACCGTTGAAGAATTTGATTCAAAATGACCATTATTTTGTGCTGTAACGTTAATTAAGACTAGTATAATTTCGTAAATGACCATCAATATCTTTAAAGTTTTTGAATGAAATAGGTATCAATTAAAAGCCCCGTCTGATGTTTAGGAGTGTCAGTTGCAATTTCTTTCATGATATCACCATCTTAGACCTTTTTCTTCTTTCTTCTATACAATTACTTGGGTCTAAACAAGATTATTTTTGAACCGCAGTAAATGAATTTGAAAACAATGTCTAAAGAACTGAACCAAACAAATTGTGAACCTACACGAAACGTATTATGTGATTTTGAATCCCAATCTACAATATTACAATCAAAAGCACTCCTTGTAAAGTGTTTTATATAACACACTGATCAACCCCACACATAACATTATTTTTTATTAAAATAACTTCCAAAGCATTTGTCATTTAAAAAGCCGTTAAAGTGATAGCTTCATTAACTATAGTTTTCAACACACAGAGGCGGTAATTATGGGCTGTTTGTGATGTATAGGCTCATAGATTGTGACACACCCTTTACTTTGACAGCTCTTATTAATACCGTCACGCGATCTTTTATGGTTATCTGTGATAAAGATTAATTAAGGCAAACGATTTAATTAGATTCTTGTTTACTTGATCACTGTACTAGTTTTTTTCTGTTGAGTATCATTTTCGTAACAAATCACATAAAAAAATATGACAGTTTTTAAAAGAACGCTGGCCACCGTGATGCAAATAGATTTAAAAAAATATATTTTTACTTGCCTCATATAAAGGAGGTTCTTTAATAAACCCATATGTATGTATTGTATGTTGTTTGTAAACCAGGGACATACAAACCTACATACAAATGTATGCTTGTATGTCCCCGGTTTACCTTATTTTTTAAATATTTATACTTTTACACGTGTTATATTTTGAAATGTTTGTTGCGATTTTTAGAAATCGTATTGTCTGTAATAAAAGGTAAGTTATAAAAATAAGGCGTATGAATATTAAATAATAATTCATCTAAAAAGATTAATTATAACAAAGCTACACCTATAGCATGCTGCTATGCATACATATTATAATTACAATTTTATAAACAAATGTAAAGATAAAAATAAAATATGACAACACATTTTCCATTCAAAAATTCTTCAGACATTATTCGTGTTGTAAATCAAACAGAAGTATTTATGGCCTGTAGGGGAGAATATTTTCAAAAGCCATTAACTTTTAAATGGAAACTATCGGCCGCATCTAAATTGGGTGATACTAATGTCTGGACGAAACGACGTTTTAGAATATTTCTTAATAAAGCTGTATTAATTGTGTTTTAGTATATTGAGAAAATGTGTATGATGCTATGAATAAACATTTATTGTTATAACGGTAATAGATTATAAAACTAACTATGACTGCCTCGGTGGCGTAGTTGTACTACGGTACGACTACAAAGCTGAGGTCTCGGGTTCGAGTCCCGGGTCGGGCAAAGTGATATTGGGTTTTTCTATTCATTATCAGCGCCGAGTCAGGAATTTGAGCCCGATATGGCGATAGGCTCGCCCCCTATAACATCATGGGACGGAACATACATGGCGAAATGTGGGTGTCCTGGTGGCGCCTCTGCCTACCCCTTCTGGGATACCGGTTTATGTATGTATGTATGTATGTATTATAAGATACCAGCCATAAAGTTGAAAGACGAAAATATAACTACATTTAGCAGCAAAAATCCCGATACTTTTCTTTAAGAGCACATTAATTCGTCGACCTCGGCTATTTGCTACAACACACTATGAAAAACCCAGTTAAAAGTAGTATAAATATGCACAAATTCATGTAACTACTCTTTCATCTACAATCGCATAGATATTCTTTTGTCGGTCTCATACGTACTCCAAATAATTTTACAAAATACGAACATTAATTTAAAAACACAAAAGCATACAAGATAAATTCTGTTCATGGCAGAGCAACGTGGAGGCAAGTTTTCGACAGTTGCGATTAAAACGAAGGCAGGGCGCTCGTGCGAACAAACAGTTCATAGAACAAGCTCTGTGCTTGCGTGACTGGAATATTGTTGGGGAATATATTAGGATATGCTGGAATTTTTGAAGGTCTATGATTAAAGAAACAAGGTGAAATTAAGATAAGATTACCTCAAAGGTGGTCCTGAAAATTAATTACGCATATTAAGTTTTTACACTGGCATACATACATAAACTCACGCCTTTTTCCCAGAAGGAGTAGGCAGGGGTGCTACCAGGACAACCACGTGTCGCCTTGTACGTTTCAACTCATGATGTGATAGGGGGCGAGCCCATCGCCATATCGGGCACAAATTTTTGATTCCTGGGCTGATAATGAATTCAAAAGTTTATCCACTTAATTAAAAGAATTAAATGACACCTACCACCTATTGTCTGCCTCGTTGGCGTAGTTGTACTAGGGTACGACTACAAAGCTGAGTTCTAAAAAAGTCTACAAAGTGATATTGAGTTTTTCTATTAATTATTATCAGCCTGGAGTCAGGAATTTATGCCCGATGTGGCGATAGGCTCACCCCTTATCACATCATGGGACGGAACATATAGGGCGAAATGTAGGTGTCCTGGTGGCGCCTCTGCCTACCCCTTCTGGGATAAAGGCGTGAGTTTATGTATGTATGTATTACACCTAATTATTTCAAAAACAGCCGTGACAAAATACGTTGTTTCCAATAACTCGCAAACAACTCGTTTAAAGCGAGTGATATTTACCGATCGGAATCACCGCGCGGCGCGACGCGAATACTGAGTGGCTGGGAGTTACTGTTATATCACTCGGAAACGCTTTGTATCGATATTTTAAGGCTGTAGTTGAAGTTCGATGAAAATCTTGAGGGCTATTTACTATCACTACTGGGCATAATAAGACTTGTTAAGTTCTTCTTAAAAAATCTTAAGTCAGGATGGCGAGGGCAGTGGAATGCCAAGCATTGCTTTGTAATTCATCTTGTTGTTTGGTTTTGCTACTGTCCATGAGCGCATGTTGGCAGTCGCGTCTGGTCCGTAGCCAACAGGCCACCACGAAAATAAGATTAACTGAAAAACATTTATGTATAATGTATATGTTTAAAACCTTAACGCTACATCACAACTAAATTTTCTCAACAAAAAGCATTTTACAAAAAACACGGGGGAATTTTCATACATTTGATTTGTTCTGGCAACACTGTACAAAGCAACTTGTGTTCCGCCGCCATTGTTTCAGCCGAATCCCCTTTGTTTTAAAGTGTTTTAAAAGGTGTTGCCATTATGCAAATGCGAATGCACAGTTAAACGTAAAACTGCAGTTTTTCTTTGAGTGCCGCTTGTAACGCCCAGACCGGTTTGTTCGGGCTATGACGGGCATACTCACGTAATTCTCACTTAAACCTCTTTTACGTTGACAAACGGGTAATTTCATTGTTTACTTTTATTGTGTTGCCATCATTTAACATGAAGCGTAGTTTTTAAAAATGTTGCAAGTGTGCTTCATACTTAAAATGATATACCTAGCCTCCCTTTAGTCTGGACTTTGACTAAAAAAGGTTTACTCGATCGGACTAGAGTATGATTTCGATCGCTTTAAACCGATATGAAATTATTACGTCTTATTGAGATTTTCTTTATTTCCTTACATTACGGTGATCATTAAAAACCAGTGGTGTTGGTTTTTTTCTGTGATTCTATGTTTAACGTTCCCACATTTCAGAGAAGAACGAGAATACTAACAGTCTTTGTCAGTAGCTAAAAGTAATTGAGAATAGTAAGTACATTGCTCATGTGTGAAAAGGGTACAGCGCCAAATGCAATTAGATGGTAATGTAAAATCAACAATCATAATGAAAGCATTCCAGTTATTCGACAGAACGTAATGTACGTGAAATAATTCCATGTTTTACCTCAAAACATTGTCACATAAATTGAGTGGGAAAGACCTTTTAAACAAAGACTCTATTTGAACCGACACAGAGCTTCAAACACAAAATCCACACGAATAGAACTCGTTTCAAAAATTTAATTTTTCCCAGTTTGTTTCCGCTTGGTCAATTTTTCCAGGAATCCCAGTGAAACTGGAATATAATTAGAGTGACAAAAGTTCCGGGCAAGGCTCACACGACAATGCTCTCATGGAGTACGGTCCGTCGAAGGCAATTAGTGCTAAATTCGCTTAACAAGGCGCGACGGAGCGCTGGGCCAATTTGCAGGGAGCACTCGTTAGTCTGGGCTCGCGACGTTGCCTCACGCTAAAATGTTAGAAGCATTTTCAGTCGGAATGCATTCGGATACTTTTTCGGATATGCAATATTATATCATTACTGCAATATGTGAATGTAGAATATATTTACAAGTAATATTTCGAAAGATCGAAGCTCAGCGAAAATTGCTATAATGTTACTGCTTTTGGCTTTTAATACGTATATAGTTAGTATTAAAAATACTAATTATAATTATAGCGATTCTTACTAAACTCTACGATTAATTCACTGACTTATTTCAGCATAGTCTGGTATAATCAGCGCGTATTTCACCAAACATTATTTCAAAGATTCCTAAATTTTCCTATGTAAATTCGGGCTATTGTACCAGGCATAAAGAATTCAATAACAATATTTGAGCCAATTAAATCTCGCCTTAGGCTGAAGGGTTAATTTTAATGAGCTACATTCATCCCTTGTTCTAATGCGTTCTCCTAATATTTACCGAGCGAATTATGCGACCATTTTACATAGACCCATCCGGTGTGGGTTTGGCAATTACTTTAGACGGGTAGTGAGAGGTGAGGTGATTTTATTATTTTTTTTTGGTTCGTGTTTTCTGAATTTCGTTCTAAGTCAAAGAATTTGAGCAAACGTAGTTCTGTAACGTAATGTTTTGCTGCTTGTATGTATTTACTTGCAATTATAATATTTTGCTTGTTGATTCTGGGTTGACAATAATTTCTGCAAAATTAAGAATTCCAATTATTATCATCTTCAGCCAGAGAAAGTTGACTGCTAAACATAGACCTCCTCTAAGGATTTCTATAGCTATGGTTGTAAGTGGACAATTTCTTACTAAACTAACAGGACTCTGTAAAATGGGCAACAAAAATGTAAACTAAAATGTTTTTATTAGAGGGGAAAGTAACTAAAATATTTAAATAATTTTTTTGCTCATCTGGTTCAAAAACCATCGATGAATGATCAAATTATTGGCATGATTTTACAAAAAAATACCAACATAGTATTCACTACTAACATAAAGACACATCCCTATTAAAACAATACATCAAAGATTCACCAAGAATTTGACAGGGGTCTACGTGAACTGGTTCGTCGTATTACCACACCCATTTGACATATCCGGGATACATTGTGCTGATTGTCTCGTAAGCAAACAGAGTGATTGGTTCAGGCGCGATATGTTAATTAGAACCAATATCCGATTATTTGTATGGAATATCCGCCGGGTCGTGATTATGACGGATATCCGTGCGTCTGAATATTTGATTAGGTGAATTTGTTTTGATCGCCTGGCTGATTCAGTGACAGTTGTACCAGAATGAAATTTAGTGTCCTTGATTGGGTTTCTATTTCGCTTGTTGGTTCTTAATCATGTACGAAGTAGAATTTGCGTAAAATCAGATTTTCTGCGGCGAAAGAAAGAACTGGAAAAATAGACATTGTTATGGATTTCACGTATCCGAGACAGATTTTTATTAATTTACAAATATCATCAAGTTAGTAATATAGGTTTAAGAAATTGATAATAGATAAATAATTATCTCTTCGACCGTAGAAATAATTTAGCAGTTTTATAACCCATTAAAAGCGAGAATTTATTATCACCAAACAAAGGAAACGCGTATTTTTATAGAACGCAGCGTATTTTTATAATTAAAAATACCGAAAACGAGAACACTTGGTACAACATTTTTCGTGACCAAAATTCAGTGTGCAAGCAATAAAATGGCATCTGAGTTAATGAAACCGTATATCTTTCTGTGCGTAATTCAATTATACTGAGCAATCACATCGCCCACTGGTTTAACAGGTGCGTTTTATACTGCTAAGGAACGCCAACACTAGCGCTTTAGGCGCAGTCCAAGTGAGAGGGGACAGCGGATTTTAACAACAGATATGGGACAGTTTAGTTAGTCGATTTTCGCTCCGATTTTGAGGAAGTGACTATCATTTTTATTTGTTTTTCTATGGAAATAAAAACACCTGTGTTTGTTTTCTCATCTTACCGTTTACTAAGCATGTAAAGGTACCTAATTATTACAAAGTCCATATATGCTTTCAGGCACAATTCGGCACATTAACCCAGTTATACATATTTTGATCAGTTTTATTCTAATTTTCTTTACAGATCCAAAAACGAACAAGCCTTTTTCCCTTTTTCATATTTTCACAGGTTCTCCTTTTTACTCTAGCAATATTATAACTACTTTATGCTTAATGGTTTCTCAGATTTACGCGAATGTTACACATTGAAATAAAACTATATTTTTTATTTTATTTTAGTCCGCCCCGTGACCACGAAAGCTGTAAAGTAATCGAAACGACGGGAAGTTAAAAAATGTAAAAAATCAACCAAATCGCGATAAAATCCGTAAAATATAGTTTTATTTCACTACTTTATGCTTGTTTTTCAATACTTTTTCATGTTATAATTTTAGTATAATATTTTTGTTAAAAATCTATACACAATGTACAAGCAATGGGAATGTAAGCCCGCTCTCTCCACTCGCACGAGGCAATCATTAGATGCACCATAAATCCCGGAACCCTCGAGACTTCACCGCCGCCATTAACACAGACCGAGTTGGATTTGACGCTAAGAATAGAGTAAACACGGAATCTGAACGACGGGTTTGATGCGATTTCACAATATTTTGATACTAAAGATGTCCTATACGGGAATCATCATAATGTAGCTGTTCTTCTGATAAAGAGTCACGTCTGATGGAAAAAAATCCTGGTTGGCACTACAAAGTATAAAGTGACAATATTGGACTTTTCATCTATCTATCTATCTATATCAGCCCATATACGTCCCACTGCAGGGCACGGGCCTACTCTACAATCGAGAGAATCGACTGAGAGTGGTTAGGCCATATAGTCCACCACGCTGGCCTAGTGCGGGTTGGCGGACTTACATACCGTAGAAATTCTTTAAAATCGCTACGGTATGCAGGTTTCCTCACGATGTTTTCCTTCACCGTTAAAGTGCTTGGTGATTGACTATCAATACACACATAACTCCGAAAAGTCAGAGGTGTGCCCTGGGATTTGAAACCGCGACCACCGTGAACATGTAGGCAGCCGCGTCTGGTCCGTTACCAACAGGCCACCACGCACTTTTCATATAGAGTATTAATATAGGGACTATTTATATAGAGTATCCAGGGAAAGATGGTTACTACAATTATGTAGGTAGGTCGAATCTTGGTATAGACAGGTTTAATCTGAAACGCAACATATTTGCGAAGGTCACAATGTCAATTTTTAGAAATATTTAAACTTATTTAAGTAGGAAAAGTTAGGCGTTGAATATCGTAAAAATAAATTATTTTCTATTTTAGGTTTTGCATTTTTATGTATGTTGTATTGTGTACTTAAGTACTCAAGTCTAGGTTTAACTGGTATTATGAAAACAGAGGTATAATTATACGTAAGAACATTATTTTGTAGAAAACGGCTGATACAGTTATAAAACCTTATTTGTCGACGTTTAACATTCAAGTCCATGCCTCACCATATTCAGTGAAAGCAAAAAGTAGTTCAGGCCTGTGCCGCAAGGTGTCACTGTATTAGGATTGCGATACAAAGAACCTGTATTATCCCTTCTAAGTTCTAACTAGCTCTGCGTGACTTTTTATATAGTTACTATTTAACCTTTTTTTGATGATCCCATGGTTCTGAGACTCCATTTAATCTATGCCAGAGAAATCTTCGATTTTTAAGGAATATTAATTAATAATTATACTCTTCGAACGATGAACTATCCTTACGTAAAATGTCACAAGTGCCCATTGTTTTGTTGCTGCAAAGATGATAATCCATACATTTGTGGCTTTAAGAAATTCATAAAATTCCATTATAAAATGAATATAGTTTCAACACAATTTTGCCAAAAATACTCGACTACCCAGCCGCAAATACTGAAAAACATGTATTGAGTGTAGACCCTTATACGAGCGCACCTGATGCCAGATTTATGTGCAGGGGCCAGTGATAGAGGGCCAAAGGGACACGTTGACACCTGCTTACTAAAGCTGTTGTTTTAATTCGCCATAAATATGTTACGGCTTAGATTGGGGCGTATTGCCTCTGCTTAATGTTTTGGATAGATTTACTTTTGGTCGGTTCTGGGGGTGCATGTTTATGATGGCAGGTAAAAATGCAAGCTGGATAAAAAAGTAGAGAACGAGCTTAGTGGCTGAATTTGTAGTGACATGTGAATTGTGATTGTGAGTTGTGTGTGATTTGTAGTTGAAGTATTTTTTAATTGGCTAAGTTCTGACTCCGGTCTATTTATTTGTTTCACAATATCCATCGGGTCAATATAGTTGAATAATGTTAAGATACATTTGGGTAGTAACTCGTGTCGTTATGGGTCCAGATCAACATAATAATATGTAGTATGTTTAGAACATTTTTTCAGATTTTACATTATAGTGTCATAGAAAGAAGTCTATGTAAGGATGTATTGAAAACGTCATTAGAACCAGAGAAACTTAAGTTAAACGACATAAAATGCTATGTAAATAAATGCATTGGTTTCCTTGGAATTAATGACTCCTTCACATAGTAATATTGTGAAATGTAAGAGAAACTTTAAATTTCCATATCAATAGCATCTATATCGCTTCAAACAACCGTACGGGGTATTAAGTCCAAAATAAACACACTCAACCCTTTAATGCACGCGGGGTACAAACGACCCGATTTAACGCTTCTGTAATTTTTGTTATAGCCTTCGCAAAATGATGCGAAATGTTTGTCGACTGTATTTGGCAGTTCCCGTTACGAGCTGATGTAGGTTGTGGCTACAATACGATAAAAGTTTCTGATGGATGAATGCTCGTGACTGGCACGAAAAATATTGGAAATTTAAACAATATGAATTGCAGTATCGTTATAAAAAATCTGTGTTCTTCGTGTAAACAAAAACATTTTATTGATATGAACTATTTAAACTATTGACATTTTTTATTCTGATACGATAAATTCACTGCAATGCACTGAATGTAAGTAAAGGACTCACTAAAACGAGTGTCCCATCGTTGTAAACGGTAGTTGTGATTCAAGCGAATAAAACACCTATCCACATGTTTAACTTGTAGGTATCAGCAATTACGAGAAATTTTTGGCGACACTAAGACTTAAACAAATGTTTGAATTTAATTTGCAGTTTCATGTTTCGCTTTGTTCGCCCACTGTAACACTGTTGGCATTAAATACAATATATTTACAAGCAATACCCTCTTTAAGCTGCTTAAAATACCTTCGTCCATTCCCATTAATATCCAGGCACCATTATCACGGAACCGAATCCGGTGCCGAGACATTGTGTAGTACAGTTTACGGATCTCACGTACGCATAATCTTAATTTATCCTAAATGCGTACCTGAACAAACTGTGCCTATCAGAATGGACTGCATTGTGTTCTTTGTTCACCAGCGGGGTCTATAGCACCCCATTAGCATTTAAGGGTTATCGCCTTTTGTAGCTCTTGGGTTAATCGGTTTGTGGCCGGGCATCGAATGAATTTGAAATACATGTATTTCAAGTGCTTTTGTGTAGGACGCCTTTCCTACGCTAGAATTGAAATTCGGGAAATGAGTTTGGTAGCGATTTAAAATTATTTAAATAGCGAGGTATTTAAAAAATACTATTTACAAGCAATTTTTCAAACAACGAATTTACAGAGGAAGCATTTATGTACGTCACAAAAAATGTTACGCATCAGAATTGTATACACTTTTTTAACACAATATATTCAAGGCAATACACATTTTACATGAAAAACATTTAATAAAAATATACTTTTTGCACATATTATTAGTAAATGTTAAATTATTTCTTTACATTAATCAAGTGCATCAAACCTAGAAGTAATATTTTTTTGTCTCATTAAAAGCATATCAAATATTTCAAAATTTCTATCAACAATTATTTTTAATAAATATTATTTACAATAATAGAACTAGCGGTGGGCGATCGCATCATGTTAAATATCCGACCTGGCGGTACGTGGAACGTAATGCTTTTTATGGCGCTGGAACAATGGCAAACTCAATTTAAAGATGGCCGCCAGCATTGTTCTGTCAGGTGAAAGGTTTACGAAGTGCGAAATGTCTGCACACCGCAAAATATGACATCTTTTGTTATTGTACTGGGTTTTGCTTCTCACATCTATATTGTGAGGTGTTAAAATAAGCTCTTTGATTTTCTATGTGGGAAATATATTATTTTCTTTAGCTTTGTTTGTGAGTTATTAGTTTGTGGACGGTTTATTTCCAATTCTATTAGAAAGAATTGTATATCGGATATTGGATGATATCAGGAGTAGTGTACCTACTAATGTACTTTAAAATGCTCTTCAAAATATTACGAAGAGCATTGTAGTTATTTAATAATCGAGAAGAATCATGGATAATTTTTGTCTACAGCTTACTGCATAAGATATTATATAGACACAAATACTTAATATTATGGACCGATATATATCTTAGTCAATTTGGTATAATATCGAATACTGTTTTAAATATATCGGCGAGTATTTATTCAAGTGTGGGCCAATGTTTTTATACGATGCGCCCCGACTGCATTCGATAAAAGCCGAAACAGCAGTTTTCAATTCCTTTTTCGTTTGTCTATTTGGCAGGATGTTACGCGGAACTCAAACGATTCCAAACACTCATTGAAAGGTAGGTTTTATTTGACCAACGTATAGCAAATATTGCTACAAAAAATATTGGAATTGGTAGATATTTTTTACTAGTATGGCATTCTTTTAATTAGCGAGAGAGAGAAAACGAACAGGGGGAAATAAAGGAGGAACATTAAACACTAAGAACTTATTATTTAAACATCGTAATGTACTGCCATCACTTTAAGATATAAGATCTCATAACGCCCAGAAATCACAAGCTGTAAAATATTTCAAATCGAAGCATAACAGTGTTTACGAAACGCCGCCTGATGACAGAAATAGACAAAGTGATAGTCACTCTATCTTAAACGTATCAAAGGAAAAAAGTGCTGGATAAATCTGACCCAATGTCATTAACGAACTTATAATTCACCACTAAACTTTGGCACTCAACAATTTAATTAACACAAATACCAGAACATTCAACTCATACCCAACCTCAATAATTGCAGGTACGAATAGAATAATCTAACTGAATTTCACAAGCGTAGAACTTTGAAGGTTGTTAACAGTTTGCAACTCGTTATTTCGCGCCAACCTTACAGTTTAAAGGTTTCGATGTTTGAATGGCGGAATTTGTTGCATAATAATATAGTTTTCGAATATATGACTGAGTAATAAGTTACATCGTTCTCATAATATGGTTTATAGATATATTTTCATATGTGGAGGCAAGTGAAGACTATCTGTCTTAACTTTTGCAATGAAGCAGGAAAATGTTTTATGATACACATGTTTTTCTTAGGTGTTATGGAAGCAAAACATTTTCTGATAATAACGTCACTGTTTCTGTATCAGCCCATACACGTCCTACTGCAGGGCACGGGCCTCCTTTACAATCGAGAGTACGATTGAGGGGTTTGGCCATAAAGTTCACCACGCTGGCCTAGTACGGGTTGGCGGACTATACATACCGTAGAAAATTGTATAAATCGCTACGGTATGCAGGTTTCCTCACGATCTTTGCCTTCGCCGTTATAGCGCGTGGTGATTGACCATCAATACACACATGACTCCGAAAAATCAGAGATCCTGGGATTTGAACCCGCGACCATTGTGAACATGTTGGCAGCCGCGTCTAGTCCGTTATGAACACCACGTACTTTTTAATAATGACATATGGTGCGTAATACGAGTATAATTATGGGGTCAGAACTGTATGTGTTTTAAGTGGTGTGAAAAAAAATTCAATCCATGTCTGAAAATTCCAATAACCTAAATAATATTATCAAATTGCTTTACAATTGTTAAAATATCAAATGTACTTATACAGAAAACTTTTCATTGCAATGGTGATAATCAACTCAAAAACGAATAATATTCTAAACTTTTAGAATCATTTTTTTTTTCGTCTTTCCTAACCCAATCACCATTGTATTTTTACACAGCGGTTACAATCTATCCAAACTCATTGATTTCTATGCAAATTTCATAGGAAAATTTGATAAGTAGCGAGTGGTGCGCGTGTTTTGCAACAAACGGGAGGGTTCTGCTAATCTGCATGTGGCAGGGGCGACATCTGTCCTGCCCGCGCATAAGTTTCAGTTTCGCACAATTTGCTAACACCGGCCTTTTGAATTTATATTTATCTGTTAGTCGGGTATACGGCGTGTTCTCATTTGTGCACGCTTAAGAACTTTTGGTTGTTTTTTTATTGGAAAATGCCATTGGCTTTTTAAACCTTACAACTTCAGTTTTTAGAAAATACTGAAATTACAGATTTTGTGTCAAAATACTCTATATGTTTTAGTATTGCAGCAGTAATAAGTGTAATTTTCTTCTAAAATTGAACTATATAGGTGATATATATAGAGGTATTCGGGTATTTGAGTTTGTTTATATTACGTACAAGTATAATGATATTTCTTGTATCCTAAAAATGTAGACAGAGATACACAAACTTTAAAACTTTTCTGTTAGATATACTAACACAATTATTATAATTCAATCACATTACCAAATATCTTACACTAAACAAAAATAAAAAAAAAACAAATATTTTAAACAACACCAAAATACAACACCCTGTTTAAACATACGGCCTGCAGCCCCTATTATTATGAGTTTTCCCGAATTTTCCCTCAGGTTTTCATTAGCAGGGGTGCGTTTAGTGACTGGTCCAAGGGAAGGGTGCAAACGGTAACAAGTTGCAAGGTGCAAGTGTTGCTCTCAGTTTAAAATTTGTTTGTGCAAACTAATAAATCATTTATTCAGGGATTTTTAAATGATTTCCTATTTCCAAGTGTAAAGTATTTGCTTGGCATAAGTAAATTAATTTGAGTGATCTATATACTATTGTAAAAGTGACTAATGTGTACTGTGTACTAATTTTTGACTTTATTTTATGCAATTGTAGCAGTTGCGTACCAAAATCACTTGTGTTTTTTTCAAAACTTTTTACGCGCTTTCAAGACATTATATTTAATTCGATTCAGCTTTTATGTATTAAAACAACATTAACTTATCCCATTAATACAAACAAACTCATAAGTACATGAATTAATTAAAATTATTAAAATGAAATTCCAATCCCCTTTGTGTATACAAAATAATTTATAAACATCGATCAACAAAAGTTGTTTTAAATCAACGTTTGTAAGTTGTTTCATTTACATTCAAAGTCGAAAGTACTTATGAGATCTTTGAATCTTGATGAAGGTTTGCCAAAGTCAGAATTAAAGTCGGAGACTAAAAGACTTAGTAGAATATTAAGCCAATAATGATTCCAAAGTATTAATATTGATAATTTTGTATTCAATTTGTAAGTCCAGATTTAATAAGTAGTGTCGAAAGGGAAGAGAAGTTAGAGAAACTAAAATTTAATTTATAAAATGAAGCACTTAATAGACATTTCTTTCATACACTAATCTATTTTGACCTTGACAAAAAAAGTGGTCTCAGAGAACATGCTATCTATATTTAACTAAGCCCGGCACTAAAAAGTATAAGAAATCATGAAAATACGAGTCTGGGAATAATAATCACAATTTCCAAGCAAAATAAGTCTTTCGCACCCTAAATACTAAAATATTTAACGTCATAATGAATAAAGTGCTATTCTGAAACAAAGTGTCGAAGTGTTACTTCCGTCTCAATGCCGAGACTTGGGTGCATCCTTTCAGTTTTCGCTAAAAATGGGGGAAGGGAGGACAAATCCGGAAGGGGGTGAAATCTTTTTAATGGCTGAAAGCCTGAAAACTTCCAAATTGTTGGACACCTGAAATGTCTAGACGGGATGGGAAGGGTTGTCGCGGAAAGTTTTTTAAGTGAGCTTGTTAGGGGGTACAAAAGAGTTCGCTTCTTAAAACTTCGATACGTGATGGAAAATGTATTCATGATGGTATTCATTTAAGATTTATTTTTCATTGTTTTTTTTTAATATATTTGTTATGTGAAGTTAGTTTATAATTTACATGAGTGTTTGCGTGTAGTTAGGAAAGTAACAAAAATGAATTTGGTACTTTAGGACACATAATATACTTTAACGATATTATACTACTAGATGTACGTTTTCAATATTAGACATATGGCGATATAATTTTGTATATACTTAAAAGAACGTCCTCCAAGTCAAGAAGCCAAGGAGCGATCCTTGATAAGTATTTGAAAGAATTAAATGTTTATTTCTAAGTGGCATCCATAACATACCGCCGTTGAGCTTCAGAGGGCTTAAGGAAATCCTTTGAAATGAAGACTAGTTGTTTACCTGAAAAGAATAAACAGCGCATTATAATTTGAATATAAAGTAATGTCATAAATACGAAAACAGTGTCTTATTTTATTTGCTAACATAAGTACTCCTCAAGACACTTAAACTAAGAGTTTCATCACCGTGTGCAATGTTTATATCTTAGATTCAAATTTTAACCCGCATACAAGTGTTTAAAAATATGATTTTAGAAACTTAAAAGGTTTTCTTTTTCAAGTTTTTTTTGTTTGTTTTGTATTTATAAAAAAACATTCATTTGTGTAGCATTTATTATCAGAATAAATTGAGTTTATGTATTTGTTTTGGTTCCAATACGTGACATTCCTCCCCCATTCAAATTACTAAGGTACGTCTATTAATTTAGTTGTCAGGCTTCAATTTATCAAAACCACGGGTTTCCATTAGCTTTGATGTTTGCAATCGCGTTGTCCACTCATTGCGAATAAAACGTGTGTATTAGGCCTTGCAATATCTATCGCTTTGTGTTGTTTTCTATAACAGGTATTATTGGAGTTGTTTAGTAAGAATTCACTGCACCTTATTACATATGTAGACCTGTATATTCTTTAGGTTTGTAGTGACGAAGGGCTATATGCCAGATATTAATTACACTGCTTGTTTATGCGATAAGGATAAGAATTATTATTTTTTGGCTCCAGTAAAGTAGGTAGTTACCACAAAGCTGTGCTTTCTTATTTTAAATAGACACTTAACTAAATTACTCGGGTAATTTAAAACAGTTGACTTAACCCCAGAGACTACCGCAGAGATTTCTAAATTTTCATTACATGCTATCTACAACCTTGAACTTTAACATTCAGTTTTATATTGTTCATCGCCTTGACCAGCTCAGTCATACCAAATCCCAAATCCAATGAAAACCCACAAATAAAGTTAAACAGAAAGGCATTTACATTTACAATGTGATATCGATGAGTGCCGCGGACGCGCCGCCGGCGTTTTCCGCTCAAAGGCAGAGCGGGCGAATTTCATGATGTGATGATTTTTTTATTGGCGCTTTATAGCCGGGTATTGCGTGGCCAAGGGATATACAGACGCTTATTTTGGATATGATGTAATGACTACATATTATTAAGGTGTGTGTCACTTTATAGCCGGTGTTTGAAGTTGGGCAGTGACTAAAATACGCCTTAATACAATACACAATTATACCAGTCTACCTAAACAGCTTTTAATACCAATAGTCCTTTTTTGACATAAATATTGTTTAGTCACAAACTGTTCCGTTATATCAAAAATTATTTAACCCCTGAGTAAAACAGATATTCGTTATCTTTTCCACTTTCTCCACTTTCAGTTTTTATAAGCAACATTCGCTATTTTCAGTTCAAGCTACTATTGTGTTCATAATGAAGGTGAGAAAATAATGCACTCGTCTTTTTGCGCCTTAACCCTCGTGTAGGTTCAATTATTGGCACAGGAAACGAATTGTTGCTGCAAGGGCCGGGATGACCATCCAATGAACGGTTAAGTGGCCAATTCATCACAGCGGGTGGTCTTCATTGACATTACATCGTTTGTGATATTGTTTCATGTGAAAAAGTAAATTGGGTTTAGGGTTAACTCTTGGTGATACTGTTATCATTATTCGTCACAAAAGAGCGGATAAAAATGTGCTGGAGACTGTTTATTTCCCTGAGGGACAAGTAAAAAGAGGTTTAATTTTTCGCTTAGATATTTCAGTTAGATAAAAAAACCAAGCCGACATTTCTTTAAAACTACAATTTAAAAATCAAAGTTTAATATTGTATTATTCCGATAATAAAAGAAAACGTTTTAAAAATCTAATAACCAATCAACAGATTTTGCATAACTTCCAAAATCAATTTTCCAATAAAGCTAACACGTCACGTGCTACTGACTTATTGACTTTAATAACTCAAAAAATGCACTTTCCTATAATCCCCCTTCGTAAAACAAGGGGTTCGGTTATTACTTTCCAGTCGTTGTCAGATGCAAATCAAGCGGGACGTCTCAGGGATATGGGTATAAAACAAGGACGGAGCGGCGTTCCAGACACCTGCTGCCTATGGTCACCCTATTAGATATGGGAATAGGGAATTAGACAGGATTTATTTTTGGTCCAATTTATTTGGAAATTTTAAAAGTTAGATTGGTGGGGTACGCCTGACCCACGTGTGCTGTGGCGGGTTAATACTTTTTGTTTTAATTATGTCTCTTAGTTTTAATTGACTCGCAGTTCACGCTTTTATTTAGGGATTTTGGTATTTTATATAAGTACTTTTTTAAAGGCCTAGAAATTCCTTCACTATTCGCGCCCAAGCCGACAGGAACTATTTGCGAACATCTACCGCCCAATCCCATGATCTTTGGACGAGCTATGTATTAAGCAGCTTTTTACCTGTAGCTGAAAATTTTATACACCCAGATACGTCAAAATTTACAAAGCTATCATCCAAAAGAAACAGCGCACATTATTGTATTACCAATCCATAACGGAGCCAAAAACATGCATACCCTTAAAGCTCAAAGGAAATTCACAAACAAACTGGCGGCGATTCTTGTCCGACCCCATGTTATGGATTGAACAGTTAATCAAACAGGGGAGGTCAAAGAAAAAAAATCCATAAACGGAATTGCTAATTGGATAAATTTTTAGGTTTTTTGTTAATGCCATCGGCTGATCCCTTTATGAAACGGCTCTGGGCTAGAGCGTTATTAATTTCGATGTCGCGTTCCATTATCCATATTGCATGGCTTTTTTGTTTTGCTAGGTTACATCGATATTTCAAGGGTTAGGATTAAGTGATTGGAAGTGTGTGATTTCTATATTTTATGTAATGAAATTTACTATTTGTAGTACTACAGAACTAGTCTTATGTAGAATAATTTTTTGGAAGAAAATTAAAAAAGAGTTGTCAATCGTTCTCTGGAATCATGTTGTTGTTGTATCGGCCCATTTACGTCCCACTGCAGGGCACAGGCCTATTCTACAATCGATGGTACGATTGAGAGTGGTGAGGCCACGCTGGCCTAGTGCGGGTTGGCGGACTTCAAATACCATATAAATGTTTACAAATCGCTATGGTATGCAGGTTTCCTCACGATAGTTTCCTTCACCATTATAGTGCGTGGTGATTGACTATCAATACACACATGACTCCGAAAAGTCAGAGGTGTATCCTGGGATTTGGACCTGCCACCACCATGAATATGTAGGCAGCCGCGTCTGGTCCGTTACCAACAGACCACCACGCACTTATGGAATCATGTATGTAGTCCAAGTAATACATTTGTAGGTAATTTTGTAACTGCAATGAGATATTTCTCTTTAATTGCATTCTCAATCACCCTACTTAGTTCTTTTAGCTTCAACGTATTTTTCAACTTCACAATGTATCCAAAACTACAACGACGCAATAAGTAAAGTCATTTAAACTTACATAAAATTCGAAATAATTTCAACATCCAAATGCCTTCTCGAACGTCGTTAAGGGTCGAAACAAAGGAGAATTCCTCCTATTCAATAGCGTTTATGCAGAAGGCAATAAAGATCGTTAAACTTGTTCAAAAGTCTAAGCGCGCTTTAATTCCCGAATTTGCATGACAATTGTATTAAAACAGACCGCCAGAGGGCGCTGTACCGTTTGCACATCAGCAGCGACGCGCGCCCATTCCGAAACTAGTTTTGTGGACAAAAATATGAAGTTTCGGACAATAGGAATTATTCGCTGTGGATTTAGATGTTTTGTTTATGGAAATGCGCTTTTGAAACTTTATTTTGAGGGTAAATAACAGTATTTAATCTATGTGCATATTTTTGAGGTTATTTAAAAATATTTTTAAAACACAAATAAAAAAATATGGCGGGTAGATAACGAGATATTTTTTACGTATCACAATAATAATGTTCTTAATGGTTAGAGGTGGATTTTAAATGCACCAATCAATTGTAAAACGTGATTCGTTTTCACTCCCAAGAAAACTCAGTGTGCGTAATTAATACACCGCAGCAGGGGTTCTTTAAACCTAGTTGCAATCCCCAAATTATACCGCTCGGGGCTCGCACAACAAAGACTAATATATACCTTTAAAATGCAGATATCCCAATTCCATCAGTAGAAATTCAACCCCAAACAGCGCCTGTGTGACAAATTATTCGTTCCCTATGCACTTTTACCCCGGGGGCCGTTTGGACCCCGCGTACGTTAACAAATATAGTTTACAAAAACGGTTTTGTGGTCGAAACGTGAGGGTTTGGCGAGTATTCCATTGTGATTTTATCGCTCTGTGCGGTTTCAAATTAATTTGCGTTCATTATCGTTTAAATTTAAAATAAACTTCGCTGTGTACAGCATTGTATGACTGTCGGATGCGGGTTAGCTCGCATGATTCATGACAAGTCAGATATTGTGCGGTGTTTTGATTTCATTATCATTGATAGGAAATTATCATAATTTAATCGGCAACGTGTTTGTCGTTTTATTATATTAACTAAATTTTATTCTACCTCTTCAAATGATTTTCATAGCTATCAACGTTGTTCACATAGAACGTCCATAGTTCATTATATCACACAAGGCGAAATGCGGGTGTCCTGGTAGCACTTCTGCCTATCCCTTCTAGGAAAAAAGCGTGAGGTTATGTATGTATGTATGAAGGTCATTTTGGTAATCTGGCTCGAAGGACCAAAGAAAATTCACAAGTGTGGAACTATTCGAGGTATCCGGAAATATATGAAAGAGAGAAATAAATGTAGCGAAGTTTAAATATAGCTGTAATAATTTTTAGGTTCCTTATAGGCAGCGCTATTAGTAGTAACATTTGCAAGAGTAGGTTATTGAGGGTAGACGTACTCGATTATGATTGTTCATAACCTAAATGCAAGCATAGATAAAAATCTACTATTGAACACGGTACAGTACAATATACCATTTTACCTTAAAATACGAAAAATAACCATAAAAATACAAAAATAAGACGTCACATTCCACCAATAAAATCTTTTAATAACATTTGTTCGTGTAAACACGCGTTTCCCTATTGTTTTAATTCAACACAGCGGCAGACGTTGCTAAACTAATTTATGTGGCTGTCTGGTGCTCCGTCGCGTTAATTTCATAACACCCTGTACATACGGCTTTGTTCGGGCGCCAGAACATTGTCATAATTTATAATAAAGCGCCATCTAGCGGCAAGTGTGCCGTGTTAATCATAAGGAGTAATAAAACTAACGTTTTCCCCTAGTTTTGTTGTGTACTTTCGCTTTTACTACCACTTAAACTTCTTAATACATGAAAGGCATAACATTTCTGTAGAAGCTAGAATCTTATACATAGTTTCTGTGTTATTGCGGTGAATGGTGAGACGAGCAAGCCGTTCGCATGATGGTAAGCGGTACCGCTCATGGACAGTAACCATGTTTATGTGAAATTTTTAATGTGTTCTATACTTTACGTCAAGTTTGTATCCCTAAGGGTAGGTAGAGACTATCGATCTCCAATTTGCACGAGTCTGACATACGATATACGATCATCTTTTCACACATTTTTTTGGTTCAATGTACTCTAGATCTGTTCCTTGTTTCGAAAGTCAGCGATTTGCGAAGCAATTCGACGTAATAAGATATTTGAACATTGTATTCATTGGCTTTATAAATCAGCTGGTTGGATTGTTATAAAATGTACACAAAATTTCTATAAACAACTTGGGCATGGGACTACCACAATAAACCTGTCGGCAGTGTAGATCATCAGATCTTCAAAAGACGAGAAATTGACATATTTCTGATATGTGTTATTATTCCTACATTATTTCGAACGGTGATACGCTTGAAACCTGAAATGCGCGGCTAAACGTGAAAAACTACACAAGGCATGTGATACTTAAAGACTATCGCGGGTGCTTACACTTTCATGTGAGGTGGTCGCTGTCCGAACAAATGCAAACATATTACCACCAGGTGTTTAGAGCACTTAAAGCCACAAACAATTCAAAGAACGAAAACAATTTCGCAGTGTTAACAAATGAAACCCACTAACACAACATTTAAAATTAAAGTGCAGAAACACGTGTCTTAGCAATTTCCCGTGCGAAATTATCACAATTCGCTCTCGAGCACGTCTTATAATCAAAATTAAAGCCAGCCGAGCTGACACGACATGTATGACGACAAATAACTTGTGCCGAGCGTCGTTTATTAAGAAACCACTGCACCCGCTGCACTCTCAATAAAGGCTGTCACATCGCCGCCATCTTGAAGACGCCATCTTGAGACGCGCTGTGATTAACGCGCGTCATTGTGGCGGGAATATCAACAGTTTGATTACGTTTGATTAATTGTCTCGTTTTGGACTCTAATTGGATTTGTCTCTGATTTAATTTTGGGCAAGGAATTTATCGTGTTTCCAAAGATGTTATAGAATGTCAGTTTTGAATTATCACTCAAATATTTCAAAGGTAATAGCGATATTTCTGAAAGATGCCTTTACATAGTTAAAGTAGGGAACCTGCGGAACATTTTAACATCTCAAAATACCCATAAAATCTTGGAATTGTCAACAACAACAGAATCTGACGTGGGATGAAAGGAATTTTTCAACAAAAAAGGTCCTCTTTGAATACAAGGGCATATATCAAGTGGCCTCACAAATGAAATAGCTCGGGGGACGATTTCTCAAGACAGACAGCCGCTCTCCGAGGGACACTCGAGGAATCCTGCCGACCCTTCTTACTGTAATCTTGGCGATTATTAAAATCATATATCTTTGAAAGAAACGGGGGAATGCAACGGTTTGTGGGGTGCATCTGGTTTGTGTACGTGTGTTTGGCTTTTATTTTGACTTGGTAAAATATGAAGCAATCTTTATTTACAAGGTGCATTCGTTTTTATTGAGTTAACTGGTAATGTGTTGTGGGTGGCGGAAAGCAGTTATTTCAGAATATATTTTGCTATATTTTGTAACCCACCCTTAATTTAAGTATTTTTTATTTGCAAGAAAATAAATAAAATGATCATTCTTTGCTACTCCTAAAATGCAACTTATTATAAGACAAGTTAGTCTATGACACATCAGTTCAAACTAACCAAGCCACTGCAAATAAAAAACACAAAAAAGAAAATGTTTCAGCTTTGTGCAAAGCCATCCGGCGAAAGTCACGTAAAGACGCGCCGGCATGCATCTCGTCACAATATTATTCTTACCTACAGCGCTTTTCATTCCTTCCTTCATTCCCGGCTCTCATTATCATTCACTCATTCGCTCCTTCATTCATTCATCATGGCATGATCGCTGTGTCGTGGGAATTGTGCTGGGGCCAGGATTAAATTGTGTTATTTCCACCTTTTCAGAATAAACAATAATGGAATTCATTACTCAAACTTAATATTTTTTATTGAAACGCCGAGTATATTTCATAATATTATTGAAGACATTTGCGTACGATAAATTGTTTTTAGATTTGGATCAATATAATGAGTAGCAAATAACAGTAGAACCTAAAATATATAACCAGAATATAGGTGGTAGTGAAAAAATTACTACGAATCGTCATGATTTTAGTTACTTACCAGTTACTTAGCTAAACTTACTTACTTAGTTAAACCGATAAAAGTACTCATTTTATTGCTACAACTACTGCTACGTATGAAAACATAACACTAGGCAAAACCTAAATGTCTCCAGCATTTGAGGACAACGGAAGAAGAAGGTAATTAGGCTCATTAGGCCCCTACCGAGGTCACTGACCGAAAGAAAAACTTCAGAAAGTCAGTATTTGAAGTCGTTGTTTTGGAGTTACAGTATGATTACTGTAGCATCTCATGCTACGGTCTAAGCTGGCTACAGTGTACCCTGAACATTTATAAATCAACTGTTTTGCTATTTCTTTGTCAGACAATAGGCAAGAATTCTAACCCCAGCCAACTTGAGATCACAAAATCCACTGACAAACCCAGCATTAATTAGAAGTTTACCACTCCCCGATTGGAAAAAAGAAAAGCGTATACAAATGATAAAGTGTGTGTTTTTAGACGGCAGTGTAACAGCGGCTCATTGTGCCGGCGTCGAGTACAGCCGTCATCTCTGCGCGATTGCAGTGCTCCTTCAGAGACGCCTTGTGAGAAACACTACGATGCCGGGTTTTACTTTAATGAGAAAACCCATGGATTAAGTTTTTTGTTGTGTTTTGTTAAATATGAAGCTGATTGTATAGTGTTTGGTGAGCTGGTATGGTGTCTCGGCTTAGATAAAAAAGTGTATAAGCTGTAGTTTCTATAGTCTAAAGATCGTTTGTACGATTTTTTTCAGTAGGATCGAAGCTTGATGAGCTAGTTTTAAAATCATAAGTCTGTTTACATTAGTATGTAAGGAAGTCAATAAAGGTCAGGATGAAGAAAGATAATGTTTCAGTTACAATGCATCACTAAAAAAAAATTAAATCAGATACCATGAACATTTTCATAGTTCAAATAATGTGTCGAAAACTCTAGGCAAGACAGCTATTTAAACACACTTCATAAACAGGACAACGATATAAACACACTTCATACATTCTGCCAAACTTATTCGTCTCATTGAGCGCCAAGAATAAATGTAATTCACGACTAAATGACTTAGTTAAACCATAGTGCATCTTCTAATGTTATACAACAACCCTATCCAATAGCCGATCCTAGAAATTGTGATTCAAACAATAGTATTATTAAGATTCACCCCAAATTACCTTATCATATAAAAGGCGCAAAAGATAGTGAAAATCGTTATATTCTGGCAATAAGAAGCGCCGCTGAAGCGAACACGGCGACAGCTGGCAACTTTATGAACTACGCGTCTATGAAGAACAGAATACAGATTTTGACAGTTTTTTTTTTTCATTTCATTGTAGCCAAATGTAAGAATTGGCTATGTGTTATTTTATTTTAAAATACTCTTTTATTATTGTTTTTAGAATGTGAATTTTGTTCTGACATGTCGATAGCGACGCTTTATATACTTTTAGGGACTGGTAATGTGGGTGCCTCTAGTAGCATCTCCTCGAGTATAGAAGTGTGAGATATGTATGTTAAAATATAGATATTATAATAATGTTTTTAAAAAACAATTGTGGCCAATGAAAAAATAAAATTAGAAATTCTAGACACTACATAATAATAGTTATAAAAAAATGTTCCAGCGTGGTGGGCTATATGGCCTAACCCCTCCCAATCGTAGTTTCGATTGTTAAGAAGGCTCGTGCCCTGCAGTGGGACGTTTATGGGCTGATACAGTACAATAAAAGTTATGCCAAAGCGATTGTGGACAAAGCTAGTATAAATAAATAAATAAATAATAAATACATCCAACAGTCACATACATAGTCCTGACCCCACACTAAGATCGAGTCTTGTGTCGTGGGTATCAGAAGCTACGAGAGACTTTTCGGTCTCACAAACACCCAGACCCGAAACAAATACCTGTGGATCACACAAATATTTGTTTCGGTGCGGGGATCGAACCCGCGGCCTCTCGTTTCACAGGCGGCGTCAAACCAACTGCGCCACGGAGGCTGTCGAAGTATGATTAAAGCTTTCGTAGATGGCACTTAAACTACAACTACCGTACCGTACAAGTACTGAGTATATCAACTTATAACCTCAAGTTCCAAACACCAAAGATTCCAGAGATCGATTGGCAGTTGCACCCAAGCCACGTAGCAAAGGTCACAAAGCTTCCCGATCGGCCGAAGGTCACATGGAGGTTTTCCCGGCGCGTAAAAACCCGGGATCGATAGCGAGGGTAGGTCGCGCAGCGTGCCGTGAATGCTAACTACCTTCTACATTTCACTTGTGGGTTTCTGTACACGTTTGAACAATTGATGTGGGAGAAATGAGTCGTGCTGGGGAGTTGTAGTGGTAGGTGAGGCTGAGGTAAAATCTACTACAAAATATATTAAATTAGATAAGGTTGTAGAAAAGTTCAAACAACCTACTTCTATGCGAATTAATGGACGGATATTTTTCATTAGTTTGCGTATTGCTCCTTTTTTGTTGATTCATTTTTGTCCTTCAACTTTAACAGAAATATTATCTGTGAGTACTTCTTTTTAATTTTTCAGTATTATTATAAATGCAATGTTTTAACATGTGTTCTCTGTAATGCTTGGAACTGTTACTAAACATTAGTATTTAAACAACTGAAGAGCAAGTGTCCTTAATCGCTTAGAAACACTAGGACTTCATGACACCCTAGGGAACCCTAGCCCGATTTGTATTCACTGGCGTCATAGCAAAGATGTCTGGTTCTTCCCCAAACCTTACCTACCTTACTCCATTCCTAGGGGAACCAGATTATAAATCTAAAAATAAAATTGCCCATTATTTATGTAAAACGCGAATCTGTTCGAATTTAAATTTGGCAGAAACATTGTATGCAAATGCAACTCTCCCCTTGAAAATTGTAAAATGAATGTTTACTGTTTACTCCCCGTTTATATAGGGTGTTACTATTTGTTCCCGAGCCCCCTTTATACAAAGAAAATTGGAAAAGTCACACGTAAGAGTACATGGCTTATGTACTGAAGTCCTCTTTTTCTCTTTAAGATGCTTAATAATGAAATAAGTCCAGAGCAAATGTTGGTTACGTATTTATTTATCGCATGAGAGATAATCGATCGATCGGATCAGCTGATGGAAAGTAATGACTGCTGCCAAGGAACACCCACAACATCTAAAGGATTTCCAAGGACCGAAACGGGACAGAAATGAAACTGAGACTGGAATACCAATTACCCTGCGATATACTGTGAGATAAAGGTATCACCTCTTCCGAACCGACGCACTTAATTTAAAATGTAAACAAGCGACAGCGTGTCTTTACTAATTTATCCCAGATATGTCATTATATTGAGTTATTTATAAACGAATCGAGAGGTCACTTAATTATCCTAATCAAGTTCCTGCGAGGTTTCGTTGGTAATGTTGTCTTATATTCAAGAAGTTTGTTTACTACTGTTAAAAACTGATATCTCCATTGCTAGTTCTTTGGTTTTATTCTTTGCTTACGGTATAATAAATAACATCCTGAATTAGTCTTTCAACAGCCATTATAAAAATGAAAGACAAAAGCAAATTATATTTAAAACGACAGTAAAAAATTGTCAAGATCGCATGTAAGACAAGACATCCATTAAAAACGTTCCGTTTTACTCACGTCGGCTAATTGCGAGCGTGTTCTTACAAACAGACAAATGAAACGTTTCTACATCCACCAATTTATATATAACTGCTCTTAGAATATATTGCTGTAATGATAAGGAAATAAGGGCGAGAATTGCATGGCAAATGTTTGGATAGTTGTAAGTGTAGCGTTGTCATGAATGCGACAAAGATGAGGGTTACGTTAAGTTTTCATTGACGAACGCTGTGGGATCGTTAATGTATCTATAATATATGTATATTATGGTTTAATGGTGTACGATTATCTTGTGTCGCGTCAGTAAAAATTGCAAGAGTCTTTCCGGTAGCTTTACTGCGAATTTTTGCTCATAAGAAAACGCTTATATTCTGACAAGGGTAGGTACGTAGTTTTTGTTTTGACATTCCACTGCGCTTGCCATCCTGAGACATAAGATGCTAATCATTATGTCCAGTAGTTACTCTGGCTACAATGTCCTTCAAACCGGTTTTCCGGTTTAACAACAGTGCATTTATACTGCTGTTTGGCGTGAGAAATAGACATTGCGGTGGTACCTACTCTTCACATATGAGAGACCTACTACCAGTGATATACACTTAAGCCACCAAGAACTCGCTGAGCTTGTTTTGCGAATAAAAACAAGAAAGGGTTTTGAGCCCATGTGTGCTGCTTCTAATCAAATAGATTTATATGTACTACTATTGTAAACATTAAAAAAAATATATTAATATGGGCAAAAGACTTACTGCCGCACTCAGAGACGTTTAATTTCAATTAAATCATTCCTTAGTATATATTATCTGTAAAATCTACAATAAGTAATTGTTTAATTGACATTAAATGTCTCTGACTACGGCAGTTAAATGGGTTGGAATATTTTGACGTGATTGCCCTGAAATAGATTAAGTAGAAGGAAGGAATACTACAAATCTGAAACGATAGTACTCAAAGTTTCACGTAAACCTGCGTGCTACTTCGTTATAGTACAATTAACTTTAATTTTAAAATATCGGTGTATAAACAGCAGCAATACATCAAAGTGAATACAGCGGAGAACACATGTTGGTAGTTAATTTGTTCTATAAACGTACAACTCGCGCACGTACTTGCGCGGCGCTCTATCTCGCATTATAAATCCGTGTAATCTTAATGGCTTTGTATCAGTTATTATGGGAGTGTAAATCAATAAGGTGTGTTTATGTTTTAACTATAATACCACGGATACTATACAATATATCGAACTGTTTTTAGATGCTATTTCATGGTTGAGTAATGTGATGACAAAAAAACAAAAAAACTTATTTGTTACTTACAAGTTTAAGTGTGTATTTTTGTGTGTGAAGGTGAAATAGCAGTAGCAGTGTGATTTTTTAAAAGTTATAACATATTTAATGTAAAAATTTAGCCACAATGTAGAATCATATTTCTAAACGTATTTTTCATTGCATTGGATGCATGCCGTTTCTAGATCTATATCATCATTTTGTACTACTAAACGCTAACGGCCTTATTCATAGACAGTTTTAAAACTCATTTTAGTTATCGAATGTTGTGTTCCTTTCGAACGACTTTTGCATTAAGTTTGAGAGAAGAAGTCTAAACATTCTAAAACTAAAATAGGTTTTAATTTTCCAAAAGTCTCACAATCCATAACATAAGCTATTGTAGTCAAATAACCTTATCCATAAGTTTAAAACAACACTTAAACTGTACAATTTAAGTAAAAATAACAAGAGCTCTCCAAGCCGGCCGCGTATCATTTTACAAATAAAACAGACAATTACAGGGCGCTGTTATGTCACAGTGTCGGGTTGCAGACATCTTAATTTAGCAGGGTTGTAATTGAAAAATCCGGTAGGACAGTTGTTGCGTGGAACGGAACGTCGTGATGTCAAAGGTGGATTTAATTTGTTCTGTTGTTACACGTCTGTATGCCAGAGCCAAATGGTAGCAATAGCTTGACTTGGTTTCCGACAAAATTGAGACTGAGATTAAAACCACAGAACATGGTATCTCAATATCTTTGATTCCTAAGATTGGCTTTGTGGAATAGTAACAGCTGGAATCAATAGTTCAGTGTGTTTCTGAATTGATTTAAATTTCTGATAGGTCACATTAGGTTCGAAATATAATTATTTTATTAAGACTTACATAGAGGGAAATAAGAACAAGCTGGGTATTAAATTACTCCGCAAAGCACTTTTATAACTTTGATTTTGATAAAAATGAAATGGCGGAAACAAAATAAATATAGTGATTATTTTCACGAAAAAAATCGTGCCTTCATAAAAATATTTCCACTACCCTAAATCAAAGTGCTCAGGTTTTCACTGCTATCAGATATCTATTTTATGTCTCCAACAATGACGGGAGGCGTCGTAAAAAATAATCTAAAATCAAAGCATTACCGGCCCGTATTAAATTCCTTGAAGGGTGTCGAAGGGGAGGGGGTGTCGTATGTCTTATTATTTTTAGTGGATCAACAAACGACGCGTCGGAACGCGTGACAGCTGCTTAAATATTACATCAATCGATATTGGCTTCGAATTACTTGAAAACTTAGTACAAATGTATTGGATTTTTCAGTTCATATGTCTTACTTGGTTTAGTGTCTATCAAATTTATTTTAAGATACTTAGGAAATACGTATTCTAATATTTTTCCAATTTACCAAACACTGGATAGAAATAAATTCAGTGAATGTCGTTTTTTGTGTTTGTTTATCTCGACATGGTTCGATTAAAAGTTAGGTGAAGCGTATTAAACGGATTAACAACGAAACATTTCAACAAAAAAGTAAATTAATTAACCATTCATTCATCTATTATTAAAAACAATTTCAATTCGAGGTTGTGGGTTAAGCGAAGCGTTAAGGATTAACACAAAAACAAAAATGATCTTCTAATTTATTTAAATTTATCAAAAACCTTTTTTAATCCGTTAAAGTTAATTTAATTCATATTTCGGTGCGTAGAACAAAAAAAAATACGCATCAATAAATAAATAAACGCGAAAAACAATAAACCATTTATTTATAAACAAAAACACACGAACATGTGGAATCACATTGTGTTATCTCGCCACGGTTACAGCTCTACCGTTCGTAGGTTTATTATTTATAAGTTTACGACCAAGGGGGACCACTGTAAATAGCCTAACTTGGATTAGGTCGGGGATGGTTCCGAAGTTCACGGTTAGATTATGTTGAGAGTTATTTTTACTTTTGTTTGTTGTTTCATGTGAATAAGAAACGAGCGTAGACTATGGATAAGTTTATGAGGAATCGAATGCGTGGAGATGATCGTTCATTTTTTGGTATAGGTTCCAGAAGCGCGTAAGTAACTCACACATAGTACGTAATCACCGCTCTGCCTTATTTTTTGTTGTCCGCTTCATCGATAATAATGAATATATTCGTATTTAACTTCTTGGATGTCTAGGAAAGCTAGGTTTATCTTGATAACGTATCAAATAACGCAAATATTATTAAAATAAATACAATGGAAAAGTATTGGCATATCTTTAAATGTATGTATGTTGGTTGGTATTGTATACGAACAGACTTCTATCAGCTATACAGTGTCAGACAATCTCATTAAGCCGACGCATCGCAGCAGAAAACCTGTTTTTTCAAATCGATTTGAGACAGTCGTCCTGGTCGCAGCTGATCCATTCAATATTACACTTTCCAACTCCTATTCATTTAGCTACATACATACATAAACTCACGCCTTTTTCCCAGAAGGTGTAGGTAGAGGCGCCACCAGGACACCCACATTTCGCCTTGTATGTTCCGTCCCATGATGTGATAGGGGGCGAGCCTATCGCCATATCGGGCACAAATTCTTGACTCCGGGCTGATAATCAATAGAAAAATTCAATATCACTTTGCCCGACCCGGGATTCGAACCCAAGACCTCAGCTTAGCAATCATACCGTAGTACTACGCTACCGAGGCAGTCATTTAGCTATTGCGCGTTAAAAAGCATTGATACCCTTGAAGATACCCAGACTTGCTGAGCTTTGATCGTTATACCGGTTGATATTGACATACTATGATATTTAATTTAAACCACATGTTCCTAATCATCCCATTGTACCAAGTAAAAAAAACTGCCTAGTAGTTTTGTCAAAATCGATGTTATTTTTCAAGGCTTTTGATCGACCCGTATAGGTACGACTCTTCATACCGACTCGGGTTAGTACCCGAACCGAACTGAAATTCAGCTAAGCGGTAAAAATACTTGATCTATACGGGGTGGGCAAATATATTAAAAACTAAAATCATGATTTTTGACAAAACATCATCTCAGATATTTTTCAAATTATGTACAATATCACCTGGAGTGATATAAAACATATGGGTAAAATTAGATACCGTCAATATCATCCAGTATATAAAACGCGTGCTGTCTATCCTGGCTTACAGGATAGCAGTGGCGGGTGTGAGGACGGGATAGTTGTACTCCGTCCTGATCCAGGGGATATTATAGCTCAAACTTCACAACGAAGCTCTGTAAGTTCAAAACTCCAAAGAGCTCATCCAGCTTATTCACAAAATGAAAGTTATCAGATGTTGTCCCGTAGAAGTTTCTTAGTAAAATATTAACAGCTCGGAAGTTTGTAAGAGTTAATTTTAAATTAAAGAGACAAACAGGAAGAGAATCAGACAATGCTTTTAAGACATAAAATTATTTGCAGACTCATTAGGATAGTAGGTGAAAACTTTGAAATAAGAGTCATAGATACACATAATTTTCTGGTGAACTTAAGGCGGGATATGACAGTTAAGAGAAAGCGGCTTGCATCCAGCGACTTCCCGAAACCTTACTTAGATTTTATTTATTTACACCCAACTGTCATAGATAGTCCGGCGGCAAGATGGGTCGACGACATTGTCAAAGTCGCAGGCCGAACCTGGATGCGACTGACAAAAGACAAATTAAAGTGGCATAGTATGAGGGAGGCCTATACCCAGCAGTGGGACCCTACAGGCTGTGAATGATGTCATAGATATAGTCCCGACCCCACACTAAGATCGAGTCTTGTGTCGTGGGTATCAAGAACTACGAGAGACGTTTCGGTCTGACAACACCCAGACCCGAAACAAATACCAATGGATCACACCAATATTTTTCTCGGTGCGGGATCGAACCCGCGGCCACTGTGGCTAAAGTAGATTATCTTTCCACCTTGGCGTCCAACGCTTTGCTTGCCGATTCGTGGCCTCCCATCGAAATCTTTTAGGCATCGCCCATTATTTTTACCTATAAACATTTTTTTTTTTCTTCACATGAAAGCAATTATTAATGACATCTTCGCAATGATAACAGCTAATAAGAAGAGATTAATCCGGTTTCTAGAGCACAGTACTCGTTAACCGGATCAGTCTGCGGTTTACGAGATTTGTGTCTAGACGAAAGACGTCTGCTTCCTAGACTATTTACTGTTCAGACTGGCTTTTGATCTAGATTTTGTTTGGGGTGATTTTTTTTTATGCGTGTATTTGTAAATATGCTTTTGGTTGCATTTGAAACCTGAATTTTGCATGAAAGGTTTTCATAATTTATTAAAGTTTTGTGACGGAATGCGCAGATGATATTCTGATGTAATTTGAGCGTTAATTATATATTTGATATTCTTTAAAGGGATATAGTACAAACCTAATTGTGATATAAAATGGTGTCGTGGACGTAATTCGTAGTCAAAAGTTCAATCTTATTTTAAGGCCTTGTAATTATATGATCAATAGGTATAGCTTAATATCCGAATGAACAAAAAAATATTTTTAAGCCATTAATAAAATGCCCGACCTGGAAATCGAAACCAGAACCGAAAGTTCCAAAACCTATCTACCTTTAGAGCAACATGGAGATCAAGCCCGCGTTATTTATTTTCGTGGAAGTCATCTATTCCTCGCTAGACAGCGGATAAATTCAGACATCGCGTTTCGAATCCATTTTCATTAAAATCTCTCCGGCCATTGTTGCGAGAAAGTATGAATATCACGGAGAATAGGCACGGATTTTGGATATATGGTTAGAGATTGTGTATTTATAATTTTGTCTATAAGGTATGCTTTGGGACTGGGTTTTATGGCGCAAAAAAAATATCTAAGCTATAAAATATACTCACGGAAAGGGAAACGTTTTTATCTTTGCATTGTAATTTGTCATAATTTCCTGTACTAAATTGATATTTATGTCCTTAATTTCTCTTATGTTAAATTTATATCTTAAATTGATATAAAACAATTTTCTTTTTCATGTAATTCGTTTTCGAAACCAGCCTTAACATACAAAAACGGCCAAGAATACTTTTACTATCAAAGCATAGACACTATAAAACGCCACAATCCATAGACACCACTATAGAGCAATGGATATTTATGACGGGCCGGTTTATAAATCGATCGCCAGTCGCTCAGGCCGTACAAACAAGAGCCGTGTAACTGCGCGGCGCGAACGTGACGTGTTTTACTATGCACTGTTTGTGATAAGAGTTGAAGGCGGTTCCATTTTTGAATTTAAATATTTTTTAAAGAACGATTTGAATTCTTATGAGCCAATTACAAAATATAAAAAAAGAAGACAAGAGTCTAAATTAAAGAGTTTGTAGGTATTTCTAATTTACGTGCAAACTTTTTCGTTTGAGGCATTTCAAAATGAGTCGGTTTTCTTTAGGCCAGTAATTTTATTTTTAAACTAACAATATATTTAAGTTGGTTTAGCTCGTTTCTTGGTTGTATGCAAATAAAGTCTCATTTATGAAACATATTATTTGTGATAATGCTCGAGGTGCACTGTATTTTGAATTATTATTTTTTGGCTAAAGATGAATTTCATTACTAAAACATTTAATTTGTCTAGTAGTAGTGTATCTAGTCAATGATTAGCATTGAAGTCCTGGGTTTTAATACTCAAAAGGTGCGCTAAACTTTACCCGATATTATTGATGTAAAAAACATGAAAACTCGCCATCAGCTCATTCGCTCACACAATTTTTCTAAACTTATGGGCATCAATTATCGTCACCAACATTCTCTATGCTATAAAACCCCCCCAAACCTCTCTTCATTCCCTCCCAGTACACGAGTTTAAATAACGAATACAGAAGAGCACCGCGCCGCATTCCGCATCGCATAAACAAACGGCGAAGTAACAGTATCTGTGTTTTTTAGACCGCAATAATCGGCTTATCCGGCCCCTGGAAATATTTTGATGAATTCAATTTGTTTTTCTTGTATTTTCACAGATGGGCCGCATTGGGGATCTTTATGGGGCCACGGACCCCTGAGTCGTAGTTAGTGCCGACTATGTTTGGAGTTTATGACTTTGTATTTAATGTGTGGATAATAATTTAAATAAAATAAATTTTATATATATGCACAGTTAATTAATATTAGGTTCAACAGTGATGGAAACCGTTAGTGAGTAAACTAACACACACTACAGTTCTAGACAGGAATACGTTTTGCCTTAAACGTTAATAAAACAATCATAGAATGCTCCGTTTTAATTAACAGACAATAGACAGAGAGAAACTAAGACAGACCATTATAATTAGTTGATTTCCTAGTAGGTTTGACCTTACACAATACTCCTATAATTCTCCTTGACTTAAGTGCATTAATGATAAAAAAAATTAAATCATAATTATTAAGACATTAAAAATTAAAACCACCCCACTTACATTTACCATGAAAAACCCCCGAAATATATTCCTACTCCATTCCTGCGTTACGTAAGGACCTGGTAAAAACGGTACAGATGTGCGTTCCCACGCAGATCTGTGATTGACACCGGATAAATTCGCCGTCCGCTCCGATGGCAAAGCGATCCCATTATTTCGCTGGCCTCACATATTTATGGGGCACGTGACGTCACAGCTTAATTATTTCCCGATGCTGTAATTGAATCGGTGGTTCGTGTTGGTAGATTTTTCATCGAAAATTTGTTGAGGACATTGGGAGATATTATGGTGGTTTCTGGACTCAACCCATTATAATTATAACGATAATTGTTATTAGAAGCTTTTTAATTGCATCTTAACCTTTTAGGGAGGACAGGAAATGTTAAGTTGTATTTCCTGATAATTTTGATACCTATTCGTAACAATCATATCAGATTGTGCACCAGAGCCAGTGTTTTAGTAAGGCCAATTCATCATCACAAAAAAAATGTTTCCGGTGAGAAAATTTAATGCAAAATTTCACCTATATTCAATCTCAATATTAAAACCTTATGTGAATATGCGTAAAGCCGGGTCTCCCTTCAAGGTCCCTTTTATTATGTTACACGGCAGAGAGCGCAACAATAAATTCAATTCCTGCAAATTGGGTCAAATATATAACGGACTTTCGGAGTAAATCCACCAAATTTCGTGTTTCGAACTAAGTTACGGCCAATCGGCCAATCGGTCGGGCGCTTATCGCCATCCAATGCCATCGCTCCGATTACACCGGCCGCCGTAAATTCGAAAATGGAACTTGAGTTTGTTAATTACCGAACAGGCCCGATATTGGCCGATAACGCCCGATCGATTGACGAACTGTTTTCGAATTGAGAAGTTTGAAATTAGAAAATTATGGATGAGCTATTTTATAGTCATTTCCGTATTGACTGATGTTAATTATTAATGTTTGAGACTTGTTGAAGGACACGCGGGTCTCTTAAGGTAGAGTCGAAGTTCTACACATGAACGCTTGAAATAAAACTATTTTTAACGGATTTTATCACGATTTGGTAATTTTTTTACATATTTCTACTTCCCAACGTTTCGATTGCTTTACAGCTTTCGTGGTCACGGGGCGGACTGGTGAAGTTAAAATATATAAAACTCTCAATACTCGATACAACAACGAATAATTAAACACACTCGTAAAAAATAGTTTTATTTCAAGGTGTAATTTTCACGTAAATCTAAGAAACCTATACAGAATATTATAGTATCAACTTAGCAGTTTTTTGAGAATATATGTGGGTGAAAAGCAAAAAGGAGAGTATTTTGATGAATCTCAAAAACCGCACGAAATACCAAAAAAAAAAATCTCTGTAAAAATCTTACTACCTAAATCCTAAATTCAAATTGTAATTTAAACTCACTACAACAAGGCCCTACAACAAATTAATCTCTGAGACGAAACCAAGTAACCTACTAATCCGTATCTATCTCATAATTAACATTAGTCTCCCAATCCACGTAGTCGATTAAACTATTATTAATAATTTGTAGTCGATTTTACAGCTCATTAAGCGCAACGACGCCATAACACACAGCGATACGACGCCACGTAAACACAAAATCGCAATGGACTCATTAATTCAAACAATAACATACTTTGGCATTGTGTCGCGTTGTTTGTGGCAGAATTGACACTAATATTTGTTTGTCGGATATATTTCATTGATCTTTTAATGCGATGTGGTTTTTACTTTTCGATTGCATATTATTTTATGTTTTATGATGATTGTCTTGCTTAACTAGAATAGGGGTAGATTGGTCCGGCAAGTGCTACCACGATCTCATGGTTAAACCAACTTGAATGTACAGTTTTGATATCGTGGTTTCGCATTTCCCTCAAGCGGTTACATTGTCAGCTTTCCCTCTTTTTCTATGCATTTTATTCTCAAAGAAATGCGAATCCATGTAATGATGTTTTTATCAATCCATTTTATTAACAACGATGAACGATCCGATACGAATTATTCTATCAACTCTTCTCTCTCGCTTTCAGATACATCTATATATTAATCCTCTCGATTCTAGAAACTGATAACTTTAATAATCCCTCTTACACACAAATAAAATAACGCTATCAAATAAATATTACCGAATGTAAATTCGTTAATGACAGCGTTGCGGCCGACCAATATCGGGGCAGACAGCGCCAATTAAAATTTTACTGTCGGCAAACAATCGCTGACTTTAATGCCTGCTTCGTTAATGTATCCGGGAATTGTCATTGGGATGATGGGAGCATAAATTGCCGAAGAAAGTAATTAAATCTCTTTTTTAATTATTGCATAGACCAGCAGATGAGCTTCTCTATTGGAAAGTGATAACCGCCGCCTTTGAACATCTACAGCACTTGGGTGGAAGATGCGTTCTTAGCCTCCCAAATGGTAGGGAAAATTAAAAGAAAAAATTAAAAGGTGCAGTTCTCTTGCAATCTTACTCTCCAAATTAAACATGACCGTACAGCCGTCGTTTCGTTTTTGATTTCTATGAAGCAGTGGAACATTTCCTACAGGAGTGCAATAGTGACATTGCTCTACCTCTTTTAGTAATTAAAAACAAAAGAATTTTAAAAAATAATATAGTTTGTTGTGATGCAGGTGTTTGATGCCCCGTTTCTTCTTCACGGCTACAACACTTTCAGGACGCTAGTGCCTAGTTTCAAACATAAAAGACTACTATAATAACGACTATGTTCACTTTGAATCCGATGTCAATGTATATAGTGGTTACCTGGTAATCTCTCTCTGCGCGGCATGCAGCTTGGCGGCGAGGCGCGCGGCGTCGGCGTCGGCGGCGCGCGCCCTCGCTTCCCAGTCGCCGCGCGCGCGCCGCTCCCGCTCGGCATCGCTGCGCGCCGCTCCCTCGCGCTGAGAACAAGAAGATACTTTCGCTGTAGATAAATAAATACACCCAACAGTCACGTATATGTATAGTCCCGACCCCACACTAAGATCAAGTCTTGTTTCATGTGTATCAGAAACTTCGTGGAGTTTTCGGTCGCACAAATGCCGTGAATCACACTAACAATTGTTTTGGTGCGACCATCGAACTCTTAGCCTGTCGTTTCACAGTCGGCGTCTAACCCACTGTGCCACACAGCCTAACCAGGCTGTCTAATATTACTGACATGTAGTAAGACTAGCAAGGGAGCTTTGTATACAACATAATATGTTTATTATTTTCTCTATTAACGAAAGTTCCTATAACATCTTCCAGACAATCACAATCCGAAGCCTCATTGAAGACAAACAATACCAAACCCGTCTCTTCAAAAATTTCATCCAACAATATACCAAGGAACCCATACAAAGCCACAACAAACCGTAGCCAGGGAAATTAATGCAACATCCATACCATTGACAGGTAGGACGCCCGGATCCTAGATAAATGGATGGCCGCAACTTTCCCGCCAGCGCCGAGCCTTGTAAACTTCCTTTGTAAGTTAAAAATTGGATAAATGATGCAGAAAGCATCCATATTTTAACGTCATAGTTGGCAATTTTGTAAAGGATTTACTGCAGTAAAATATGCTTAATATTGACAAGTTTTAAAGTAAAAGATAGTGGGATAAGATTTATTTTGAGATTTAATCAGATTTTATACGATAGTCTTTCGAGCCGGATACAAATAAAGGCCTAACAATTATCCAATATCTTTTAACCGTGGTTTAAATTAAGAGATTCTCTCATCAGAACTTATTCCACACTCATGCCAACATATCCGAAATGATTTTAATACGAAACACAAAATGGTCTACTTCCACTCCCTTTACACTTACTCCCACTCCCGCAACATTTAAAATTACTGTAGCATTTCCTCTTACCATCACATCACCTACACCGGTATTATATTATGAAGCTCATTGGGCTACACCTTCAACATCAACTGACCTTTAAAACATACATGCCAGTAAATTGGTTGTCAACTACAGAATTTCAGTTCGGCATGAGGTTGTATTTGGCGATGCGTGTTGTGATCTTACGGTTTGCTGCGCGTCGGCGGTCAGCTTATGCATGGCCGGGTAATATCGACGGCGCGAAGATATCATATTTGACAGATCGATAAACGCCTCTCAGTGATATTATTTGGTGGTTTCGTAACATTGATTCGAATGGAAATTGCTAGGCTGGGACTCAATTCTTTAAGTGGGTTATTTTATAAATGATGACTTAATAAACAGATCAAAAGAAACATGAGAAGAATGTCCACAATTATACTTATTAAATCGATACCGAAATTGAAACTTTGTTACATAATAAATATTATGCAAGGGAGAATTATTTATGACAAGTAGAGATAAATGGAGAATGTAATAACATTATATATGATAAATAAATAGATTGAAAATTCTGATATTGATGTGAGTAATATACGAGTATACAATGGGACATACATTAGAATTAATAATAATGATGGCATAGCTCTTCACAGCTGAATTAAGATAAACATTTTAGGTGTTCTAATCCCGGGTAGAGCAAATGTACAATCCATAAGTCTTCCATTATGTTTTTATAGGACTGAAATCCTGTGTAGATTCCGGGACCCACAAGAAAGCTTATTGCGGGATTACGTTAATGTACTTTTAAGTGCTCACATTACTTAACGTGGCCGAGAAGAGTACTCAGAACAATCATGTATTACGAATTTGTAACGCTAAAAAAATATTTTGGGGTTTGACCTTTCTAAAATAAATACGAAAATTCAACGAATTATGGTAACGAGACGCAGGTATTACTTTAAACAAACAATGTCATTAATTTGGCCGAGATATTTTTGATGAAAAAAAAACACGTAAAAATCTTTTCTATTTACTTATTTACTGATTCAAGCGATATTACTCTTTACCAATAGCCCAGAACACTTAATTCCTGGTCCCAAATTAGAACCCAAAAATCCCACTACTAATTACTTCTAAAAAAACAAAACAAAAACACATATCGTTTGACCCGTCGCACTGTGATTCGTTTAGTACAAGCTAGCTAGAAAAAAGTCACTAACGAATTACCTAGATTTTATTACTTGGGCCTCTAGCCAGATACCCAGGTGTCCCAATTCTAAGATTTTTTTTGCACTAGTGTCAACTACTAATAAGTTAATGAGGCAGGTATAAAAAGGAAGGGTGAAAAATTACTTTTTTATTGCATTTTTGTACTTATCGAAGTAACATCATAGTCCAGTAAGTTTAAGTAATTTGAAAAGTGTTAGTGATGAATCTTCAAGTTTAAGGTATGCACTTCTTAGTTCTATAAAAAAATGGATATACTTTAACCGGACTTCTTTTTAAAAACTAGATTAAAAATAAAAAGCGATGTTTTTTTACTATTTTCTGCATTCATTGGACTAGGAAGTACTTGTACCCTCTTGTACCCGGGCTAGAAATTATACATATCATAGCCATATCAGTTAGCTTTTAAATTTTAGTAATTTTAGCCTGCGCACTTGAGTGCAACTTTGTCATTTCGTCTAATTTTCAGAATACAAATTCTCAGTCGCAAAAATTGAGTTCTTTGATGTATGGCAGAAACATCCCAAGGAAAACCATAATAGTAGACTAAATGATTTTCTATCGATGAAACATGATCTTGCAAATATCACGGGAGTATCTGCGAGCGAAATCAAAATGTTAATTGGAAGATTATCAACAAAGTGAGCAGAAAAATGGTTCTGTGAAGCGCTGCGATCGCTTCTTGTCTAAAAACTCTGAGTGGTTGTCTGGGGATTTTACATTTAAAGTATCCATACACCACTCAGCACCATTTTCATTAAGTAAAGCCCCGACTCCTGTAATTAAATAAGCAAGTCATGATCCGGAAACTAATTATGACACTAATTACGAAGTTTGGCACTATCCTATTATACCTATTGGGCAGCTTTCTGAGGAAACTCAGGAAGCACGCAATAAGGATTATAGAAGATTTCGGGAGCACAATACTCGAAAAAATTCACGTATTCCCACGAACAGTGATTTACTAAATATAATTACATCTGATCCTGTAATAAATAGTCTTAGAGAAACTCCAAAAAAACCGACAAGTAAACTTCCTTCTGAGGTTTTAGATTTAATAATACCCCCTTCTATTAATATAAGTTCTAGTGTTAGTCATAGTAGTTTTTTTCGAAATATTAATGTATTAAACTATGATGTAGTCTAAGATTCTTCAGAAGAAGAATTTAGTGATGTAGAATAAATAAGGGTTGTAAATAATATTGTACTTATGGATTTCTAAGCTGTGTATCATATTTTTATTTTTTATTGCTGTGTTGTCTTATTCAACTTTACTAATAGTTAAAAACATATTGTTTTTGATCTACATGTTATTAATGTAAAAAAATATTGTTCATGAGTCGTAATAAAGCCCCATTATGTAATTAGTGGTTAGGTTATTAGTAGTTGAGTATTTCATGACTGTTGTTAATTTTATTTATTGTTATTTTTTACCTGTCGGTTAATATACAAAGTATTTATTGTATTTTTTGGTTACGTGCCCCTATTTTTACATTTAAAAAAAAATAATTAAATATCACATTATTTGTTTTTTTTTTGCTATATCTATATTAAAACATCATAAGGAAGCCGCGAGAAGCAAAATACCCCAAAAAATAATTTTGTCTAGCTAGCTTGTACTAATCGAACCACTGTGCGTCGATGCGGAACCATCGTCAAACAGGATAAAAATCCAATTTGTAAAGCGTCCAGCGTCGCGCGCCGACAGCGACGTGTGGCAACACGCGCGACACTGCACCCAAATTGAAAACCCTGGCGACAATGTCCAGTAGGTCCTATTATATATTTTTAAGGCCTTATTCAAAGACAGTTTTAAAACCTATTTTAGTTATCGAATGTTTTGTCTTCTTCGCTCGAACTGAATTCAAAAGTCGTTCGAAAGGGACAAATCGTTCGATAACTGAAATAGGTTTTAAAACTGTCTATGAATAAGGCTGTTAGAGTTTAGAAAAATAATTGATGCCTTTTGTTGTTATTTAACGTGGTTCTCATAAGCTGTTCTTGTTCGAAACGCAGATGCTATGCGTGATGAGGTATTTTTAGATCTTTACTACGCTAGACAGTGCGTAACTTCAGACAACTTTAAAAAAAATATGGATACTTTTAAAGAATGCAGGTTTTCAAACAATCTTTTGCTTCAATCTAACCTCGTCTACAGACCTAACTTCAAAAAGTCAGTGTTCCTTAGGCTCGAACATACGAAATCTGATAGGTTTGTAAGAACCAAATCAACTAGTCGTCCCGTCACCGAAATTTCCATTAAAATCTCTTTCCAAAATGACGATCTAGAATATCAAACCGAAAGAAAATCGTACTAGAAACCATTAGTATTTCTAACATTAACAAACATTACGAAAAATTAACTACTTTATTAATGTTAACTGGAAACAGCGTTTACTATTTACAGCTTCAGTTAGTGAGACGGTGTTATCTCAACGTGGGGCGCAATCCACGAGAACCACCGGTTATTGATCACCTTAGCAGCAATTTGCCAATGTCTGAATTTAACTAATGACGAAATTCCATTAGCGCACAACGTATTGATGCAGGGAATTTAGAATTGAAAGCACGATTCAATGTTCAGGTGATATGTGATACAATTTGTTTGGCAAGATACTAAATCAAAAGGTGAAGCCAAACGGCCTTATTCTTACATAGATTTAAAACATATTTTAGCTATCGAACGTTTTGTCTTCTTCGCCCAAACTGAATTCTAATGCTGTTCGAAAGGGACAAAACATTAGATAACTAAAATAGGTTTTAAACCTGTCTATGAATAAGTTTATGAATAAGGTTTAAGTTATTTATTTACTCTTGCGCAAACATAATTATCAAACACGATTACTGCTGCATCAGTCTATGAAAATATATTTTGGCAATGGCTCAACACCCGCTATTTCTTCCGACACGGGCCATCGCGAAAGTTTCTTCCCAGCGCAAGTTTGATGAAGTTTTAATTGAAAATTAGTCTTGCCCGTATCTCGTTGGTTTCAGTTCATTTGGCCCGGCAGACCGGTAAATGAGACGGGCCCTATCGCGCAATCGAACCTGCACCTGTTTGTACTTCATTTGAGAAAGCCCTCGAATGTTATATTTGAAGAAATTACAGAAGTTTACGGTAAGTGCTCTAAGTTTTCTCCCAAGTAGGACAGATTTACGATTATAATTTATTGGAATAACATGCAGCGTACCGCGTCAGAAGTTCGTGCATAAGAAAATTTTACATCATATTTCACGGCCACGGTATAATTTGGTTTAAAAGAAGCGCAGTTGAATCAAATTCCGGGTCTGGCAAATTGATATTGGATTTTTCTAGTCATTACCAGCCCGGAGTTAGGAATATGTTCCCGATATGGCGATAGGCACGCCCCCTATCACATCGCGGGACAGAACACAAGGCGATACGTTGGTGTTCTGGTAGCACCTCTACCCACCTTCTGGGCAAAAGGCGTGAGTTTATGTAATAAGACGCAAAATCACACAAAAAAGTAAATCTGCCTCAAAACTGAGCAATTTACTTCTGAGTATGTAACGTGCTAGGTCAAGTTACGAGATCAAATCCTAAAATGACAATACTTAGTATTACTAACTTACTTGTAAGACAAATCAACCAACCATTACTTAACCCGACGGTCAAAATTTAAGTGGTTTGTAAAGGAATAGCATTCCTAAGCGCGTGGATCTGTTGTGGGACCAAAATAACCGTCCCGGGAAGCGAACGGCTCTGCGTCCGCCCGCTTCTGTTCACAAGTTATATTGGACGCGGCTAGACGTTATTTACGACTTGATCCGTCTTGCAGGCATTGTTGATTAAGTTCGCAAATTATTAGTTGCCTTGTAGTTGTAGCAGCCCATATACGTCCCACTGCGGGGCACGGGCCTACTCTATAATTGAGAGAATCGATTGAGAGTGGTTAGGGCATATAGTCCACCACGCTGGTCTAGGGCGGGTTGGCGGACTTACATACCGTAGAAATTCTTTAAAATCGCTACGGCATGCAGGTTTCCTCACGATGTTTTCCTCCATTAAAGTGCGTGGTTATTGACTATCAATACACACATAACTCTGAAAAGTGAAAAGTCAGAGGTGTGCCCTGGGATTTGAACCCGCGATCACCGTGAAAATGTAGGCAGCCGCGTCTGGTCCATTACTAACAGGCCAGCATGCATATGCCATATTAGATGCCTCACTGCTTTTTTTAATGAGAAAGACGGGATGAGTTCGCGAGCCTGGTTTGGTCAGGAGCAAAACCACTCAAAAACTATTAGGTTGACCTCGTCTTCGATGTTCTGGTGCCCGAATGCGTTTCAAAATAATAAAAACAGTTTTTCTTTATTCACATTTTATTACATCGGACAAGTTAATACTTTTCAAATGAGAGTACAAATATGCTGGTTGTTATATTATGAAAACATCTCAAACAAAGCGTTACATATTATATTTTTTGAGTTTTATTTGTAGTTTCAGGTTTGGCCACACGCCTCTAGAAGATAAATGAGTTATAGCCAGTGCTTACAGCAATAAAGTAGCACTGCATTGGCATGACAATTTAAGGAATAAAATATCTTGATATATCGCTAGATTTATTGTCTCTCAAACTGGAAAATCGTTTAGTCACTAATGCTTCACACATAGACAAAGCAGTAGGTACCTAAGAGCGTCATTTGCAAGGCAGTTACCTCCAAGTATTGTCGTATTTTAGTAGTTATTGTTTTTACAGATAGATCTGTAAAAGAGAAAGCTCCTGAATAACGCTGTATATAAACATACAATAAAACTCGGTGATCGCCTTAGTGTTCATTGAAATCGAATGGACGAAGATGGGAAGCGGTACGGATTCTCGGGCCTCAAAATCCTTACAACTACTAATTCTTTAACTACAGATTCAGAGATCCACTAGAAGATAGAGGAAATCGAGCGTTTCGGTTATTTTCGTGTGTTTCCGTTCGCGACGGTAGATTAGCGGTTGACAGCTGTTATTTTCGTACGCGTATTTTTATTAACTGAGAATGGGGGGCGGACAACACGGAAGTTGCCATATGGTTTCATATGAAAACTCGCTCGGCCGTTCGCTGAAACTAAATGATTTAAAACAAAAAAGTTTATGACGTATTATTGTAGGCGGGAAAACTGGGTGAATAGGAACTAAAATTGTCGTATTTTAATAAGATTGTAGTTTTTATGTTCAACACACAGTCTTTCTGAAATTAGGAAAGCATATTCCGTATTTGATTTTCAATATACAAATAACTGTAGCGCATTGCTTAATAATTATTAAACTGTCTATTAGTTTAGTTTTTATTCATCCCCTCTCCCCACCTAATTGTTATGTCGTTGGTACTTTTTGGGAACCTGTATTGTATCTTGGATAAAAAATAAATACTGCAAAGTTAAAGATTTTTTGTAGCTTTCTACGGTTTCAAAAAGAAATAATTATTTCAATTCTTTAGAAGCCTGGTCGCTATCTAGGTCGAGATGGCTCATTGTTGCTTCAACCGAAAAGGTTCTACCGCGCAGATCTACCGTCATTACTTTGGTCCATAGTTATTTCTGTTAAAAAGAATCTGCCAAAGAAATACCAACTGTTTTTCTCTAACAATAAAATCTATTGTAGTAAAACACAAAAAAAATACAATATCAAGATCTCATTGCCCAATTCCTCCAAATGGGGTAAAAACACGCTTTATCCAATAAACAACGGACACGCCGATTACACCGTCTCCACACCTGTCAGCTGTCAACTTGACAGGTTGACAGCTGTCAAGCCAAGTGACAGTTGGGGTAAAAGCGACGTGCCCTTGAGCCGAGGTATGTTTGCGCCACTTCTTAAACGTGTAAATAAGTAATGCGCTGTAGTGTTATTACATCGGTGACGAGTGTTGGCTGTCCAACTAGTGTTGGACAGTGTTTGTTATTTGACGTTTAACATGGCAGTCAGTTTTTTGAAGTATTAATAATTCACTGCACCATAATTAATTCAATCCACTGCACTCGCCGTCCTGAGACAGATGTTAAGCCTCAATATGTCCTGTAGTTACTCTGGTTACAATGTCCTTTAAACCGCAACACAACAGTGCATTTACACTGCTGTTTGGCGGGAGAAAAAGACACTGCGGTGGTACCTACACAGTACACAGGTGGCCTCTCACATTTGAGAGACCTGAAACTAGTAAAATTAGACACCTAACGTGTATAAAGCTAATATTCCCTTTGTACTAAGTACGCAACATAACAATTCACACAGACATATCTATAGAGAGGAAGCGAGTAATTTAAAGCTCATTTTGTGGGTCGGCCATCATTCATCCGTCGGTGTTGTGACAGAGCGAACGCTCTCCAGCCGCCTCTGGAATGAGGAAGCAATACTTTATGAGACTATTCCACGATTCCAGAATAGACAGTGCATCGCGATAGGAGTGCATTTTTCATGGAATTCGGTTTTGTTTGTGTTTGTACGCTTGTTTGTAAAATGACTTTTAAATTATCTGAACTGCAATGCAGTATGTATCAAATACATTGTAAATAAATAAATACACCGAACAGTCACATAAATAGTCCTGCTAAGCTCGCTAATATCGAGTCTTGTGTCGTGTGTATCAGAAACTACGAGAGACTTTTCGGTCTCACAAGCACCCAGACCCGAAACAAGTACTTGTGGATCACACAAATGATTGTTTCGGTGCGCGGATCGAACCCGCAGCCGCACGTTTCACAACCGGCGTCCAACCAACTGCGCCACAAGGGGATATCTATTTTACCAATATAATTAGTCTCACGAATTAGGCATACTCTCATTAAAAAAAAAAAGGATTAAAATCGGTGCCACACACCCAAGACATAAGATAATTTTTTTAGTTGTAAAGACATGGAGTATTGCTAAAAATCTGTCTTTACAACCAAAACATTTTTCCAACGCTAATTTTCCTTTATGAAGAACTTTTAATTCACAAAATATATTTTTTAAAGATTAAGGAGTATTTTCAAAACAAGACTTACGGTATAAAAATTCATAGATCAAAATAAACTATTATAATTCATAAGAACAGGCAATCAATCAAAGTCATCTCCACTGGAGTAGATGGGATTCCGTCGCTGACGGGGCGGCGATATTCCAAGATGTTTTTTAGAGTTCCTTGAGGATATTTCTTAAAAATATTACTGAGTTTAAGGTATTTCATTTACCAGATAGTTATATTGTCATCGGTAAATAATATTAGTAATATTTCGGCTGTACAGTGTTCGAACCAGATTTTTTTTTTGTGAACACTGTGCTGCTAATTAAAATTGTATTCAACTAAACTAATTTAAAAACAGTGCGTTGAAAACCTGTTGGTATCGGACCAGACGTGGCTGCCTACATGTTCACGGTGGTCGCGGGTTCAAATCCCAGGGCACACCTCTGACTTTTCGGAGTAATGTGTGTATTGATAGTCAATCACCACGCACTTTAATGGTGAAGGAAAATATCGTGAGGAAACCTGCATACCGTAGCGGTTTTAAAGAATTTCTACGGTATGTAAGTCCGGCACCCCGCACTAGGCCAGCATGGTGGACAATATGGCCTAACCACTCTCAATCGATTCTCTCGATTGTAGAGTAGGCCCGTGCCCAGCAGTGGGACGTGTAGGGGCTGATACAGAGAAACTAATTTATATTCAATAGGAAGTAAAAATAAACACACATATTTTAGTTCGTAGTAAAATATGTAGGTACTGAACCCTTAAAGAGAAATTTTATTTTGATGATGCTTTCTCGGGTTCGCAAGTCAAAAATAAATAGATAATATGCTACGAAAGTCATATTTCAACTTGTATTCCATTAATAAAGATTTTTGTATGAAATCATTTTTCAAAAACAGATAAAAATCTATCACAATTTTGCATATTTATATTCATACGGTGAAGGAAAACATCGTGAGGAAACCTGCATACCGTAGCGATTTTAAAGAATTTCTACGGTATGTAGGTCCGCCAACCCGCACTGGGCCGGCGTGGTGGACTATATGGCCTAACCACTCTCAATCGATTCTCTCGATTGTAGAGTAGGCCCGTGCCCTGCAGTGGGACGTATATGGGCTGATATAGATATTCATATGAAGAATCCTGTTAGCCAGGGGGTTACTCTTTGATACGAAACGTATATCGAATGTTCGAACGTTCGAGTTTCGAAGTAAGTTATAAGTTTTCCACTTTTAAAAATCAATACTATTCTCGATGACACTTATCATTCACTCCGAACTCAATCTATGGCTACTGTGGTCTAGAATTCGAACACTTTGTGGAGTAGGCACATTCGTAAAGTTTTACGTACGTCGTTCGAACATTCGAACTTCGTTAAGGATCAAGGAGTAGTCCTACTGGTTAAGCGTTAAGCATTTTATTCAGAACATGATGTGAATACGATGCTTAAACCATACTTGTTTCGAACCTAAATCAAAATCAACACCTCAAAATAAAACTCCAAAACATTTAAAATCTAACAACCCACCCCCATCTGTCCAAAAAACGCGCCAAATCAAATATTTGACAATTAAATCGCAAAGAAAGTCAACCGCAAACGTTATCCAAGAAGCTTGGTAATTCCTCGCCAAACATCGTTTATTGACAACCTTCTAGGCTGTACGGGGTTGGCTTAAGCGTTAAACATTAAAATAAACCCTTGGCGAGGGTGTTTCACGGGGGTGAGCACGGCACACAAACAAACACTGGCGGCAAATATTTGATCAATATTGCAAATCAGTTGTGCTTAGTTTGCTTCTGGGTCTGGGGAATAAATTAGTATTAGGATTGCATATTTTGTGAATAAATACGAACAAGTTAAATACACAATCCTACTACATTCGGATCAAAGTGGGCAATTATACAGCCTTTTTAAGACAGCCTCCGTGGCGCAGTTGGTTAGACGCCGGCTGCGAAGTGTGATCCACATGCATTTGTTTCGGGTCTGGGTGTTTGTGAGACCAAAAAGTAGTTTCTGATACCCACGACACAAGACTCGATCTTAGTGTGGCGTCAGACTATGTATGAGACTGTTGGGTGTATTTATTTATTAAACATGGCCTCAGCACTCTTGGATATTTGGACTTGGATACTACTGTTGTGGTTACGGAATAAACGAGAGTTTTTGGTCCCAAAACAGACAGACTCGAAAAAAATATAAGTAAATTAAGCAAATATTTGTATGAGTACGTAGATTTTTCGGATGGTTTATTTTGGTGCAGTACCTGGTTAACTTACTTTATTGGTCTTACGTAAGCATGAGCTGTCAACTACGAAGCGAACATAAAAAAAAATTGCGTCCAACCCACTACGTTACTATTATAAAGGGGCTAGAAGGAAAACAGTTGTATATAAGTCTTCTAAAATGTTTATTATTTCATTTTTCCAAATCATAAGGTAACGCGCCGTTTATCGGTATAAGCCGCTATATAAATAATTTAACAATTATAAACATAAATGATGTTTATACCAATGACTTATTGCCTTCCTAAGCTCTATAAGAAAATCTCAAATTCCAATATCAAAATGGCGGCTAGCCTAATAAATTACATCTGTCCGACAACCCTCATTTACCTAGCGCGCTGGACAAGGGCACAAACCCTATTAGATAAGGGAGGACGGGTATTTCCAACAAAAGGACATCTTCAGCTGAAATGTAGGATTTTGAAAATTTCGTTACGTAGTAGGCATCGTTTGACGATGGATACTCTATCTGGTCAAATCTCCACTTTCTATCACTTTGTCGTATCAGTACTGAACAAAACACATTTTTTTTGTTACATAGAAATAAAGTAAAAAAATCAAAGCACTCTACTCCTTGTTTTTCCGTATATTAGATCTATTTTTCAATGTATGGATTTATTTTTTATAAGCCCTCTGTTCGAATTTTTCACAGTGACGTCATACTCAAAACAAAGGGTTCCGATTGGTCGAAACACGGCCACGTGACCGGCACGTGTCAGCTCTTTCGCCGCCAAATTGCCAGAGGGCGCCACTGGTCCATACATTCAATACGTGAAATTAAAAGCAGTAGCATTAGCATATTTTTAATATTTAACATTGAAAAGCATTAGTAATGAAAGAGGGTAGTTAACAAAATTGCCAGCTATTAGATTTTACGTATAATTTGATAATGGTTATGTTCGTTCACGAATATTTAACTAAGCTTTTACGAGCGTAATTTGTTTGAAGTTTATTCGCTAATGTTATTGTGACAATGTTGACAATAAGGTTTAAAATGTCTGGACGCTATTACGAGTATATTATTGTGGTGGTACACTATTGCTAGCATTTTATTCACCAGTAGTATATTATATTAAATGTAATTAATAATCTATACAAGATCATATATGCCTTATTACAGCATCTCATTTACGATTTAAAAAGGCCAAGGGCTCAGGCTAAATGTAAATAATATAAAAAACATAAAATATAATGTAAAAAGTAACAATAGCCACTCGCTTCAACCCCCACACCAGCAATACACATCCTTGATAATTACCAACAATCCCCATATATTTTGCTTATCCTAAAATACAACACGTGCAAAAAATCAAACTACCCCTAGTTTGATGACAGCTGCATAGAATCGATCGATGGCACTGACAATAAAATCTTCATCTTTTGTATAGGGGTGACCCTCAAAAAATGACTCATCAACCCCCGCTGGTCACAGATTTCTGCCAGGATTAAGGGTATAAATAATTCAATCACCAATTACGTACGATGTATGAGTAATCTGCTTATTGTAATACAATATTTGTTGAGATATTTTGGGACGGGACATTTATTAGATTTGTAAGGAGTTCCTTGATATTTTGTATAACATCCGTACGGTTAGTAGTTTTTTAGAATGCATTTGCTCAAATTATATTTTTTTTTAATAATATATATCCCTCATAATGTGGACGTACTTACGTAGCTAGCAAATAGAGGTAACCTAGATAGAAAATATTTTTATAATTATGTTTTTGTGCAAAGGGTCCAATTCTTGGTGATCATAGAAAAAGAAATATATCATTAGGATTGTTACTTATTTTAACTTCGATGCTATGACCCTTATTTAAGTAGCTAGCTAGCTTTGGTAGATGTCATAACTACAATTAGCGGGGTTACTTAAAAAACAGCTCAAAATTCTGTCAAAATTATAGTCAAGGCGTGGATGCAAAACGTTCGATATTCAGCTAGCCAGAGGCGGAACGGACTTACTCCACATTACCAAACCAAATGAGAGCTGACGGCGACGGTGCCTAGGGTAATGCTCCTATAAATCTGATATGGGAATAGTGGATATGACAGACTTCTGCATCTAGATGTGATTAGGGTTTGTGGAGCTAGTTATGAAGAGCTATTTTGTTAGTAAAATGAAGAAGTAGAGAAAGTACAGTGACCCGTGGCTGCGTATTTTGTTTTGAACCCCGTTGAAACACGTTGGATCCATGGGAGATGAATTGGTTATTAATATCTTTAGAATGTAATTTTAGTAGAAAAAAAAGTTTGTGGTAACAAATAATAAGATTTCTTAGATGATCGACAAGGTTATCGTAAAGAAATGCAATTTATTTGACAATGTAATAATAAATACGTCGTAACTTTTGTTACATTAAGAGCGATTCGGAAATAGTAACGCAGTATAAAAAAAATCATTATACTAACTTCCAATATCTTATACCAACAAAATGTCTTTCCAAACCTACTTCCATAGAAATTACCCATACGTAATTTATTTTGGTCTCCACATCTCGTTGTCAGACCGTCTCGACTCTCGAGTCAAGTTATGTCACGTGTCACGTCAAGTTAGGATAAATTATTTGTAAACATTCCTGCATTTGCCACAGTAATTCTAAGTTACGTAGGAGCGTTTATCGGTATTTTGGTAATTTGAAACAGAATTTACGAAGAGTTTTGTTTTGAGGGAGGAATCTGGAGTTATTTCCGAATTTTGTGACACTTGATGATGGCTTAAGTCAAATGTTCAACCAGTATGGCTAGAATTATCACGAAATAAAAAGCATCATAACGATATGTGTTGTTTTTTCAAATATGATAGTATTATTCGTAGCTATGTTAACAAGTGCATCCACCATTGCACTGACTGTAGGCTGGAATCCACCGATCTGTGAGTGACCCAACGATCACTCACAGGTCTTTTAGAAAGTATATCTTCACCCGCAATAAAATTATCCAGAGAAGAATTGAGAAACCATAGACAATATAACAGAAACTAATAGTCCGGCCGAAGGTAATAAAACCCCAGTAAATACCCCGACAGTTTAGTTACAATGTAACGTAGTTAGGTTAGCCTGGAAGCTATCGGAGCGAGCGTCGCCAGGCTTGGACCTGATTGAATTCTCCAGCCACTAATTAGCTTGGAATTCCAACTCGTCTAGTGACGTCATTTTCTATAAATAATAGATTTTATTGATGAATAGAAAGCAGGAAAGGACTTTGATGTTTTAGGAAATATTCAAAGAATCAAGACAGAAAAAATTTCAGGAATGTCACATGTTTCAGAGCAGTTGAGTATTTTTAATCTGGTTTCAAGCAGTTTGAGGTTCTGGTTCCATTATCTGTTAGGGAGGCTAGCTTTTTATATTACCTACAAAAAGATTAATAAGAAAGAATACTACCACATAAATGAATAATTAAATTGAAAATAAGTATAAAATAACTTGCCAAAGCTCATAAAACCGTGTGATTAGATGGACAGTATATTTACGATGTAACGTAGTTACGTTAGTCAGGAAGCTACCGGAGCGAGCGCCAGGCTCGGACCTGATCGAATCCACTAGCCACTAATTAACTTTGAATTCCGACTTGTCTAGTGACGTCTTTGTCGATAAACCCTGTGGTTTTATTGATAAATTTACTTTGATGTGTAATATTTAAAGAATCTAGCACAAAATTATTATTTCAAAAATGCCTAATGGTTTAGAATCTTTAACTGTTTTAATACTGGTAAATACCGATTTGAGGGTATAATTTTGATCATCTCTTATCGCTAATTGTTTATTAGCGTCCCTAAAACTAAGATTCCAGCTAACAAATTAATTAATTAAAACCCTGTGGTCTTATCAATAAATTATTAACTGTGGAGAAGGACTTTGATGCCTTAGATAATATAGAATCTTAGAAATAAATTATTTTGCGTTGCCTTAGACAAAGATGTTTGATGTTTCGGAATCCAACATTACTATTTTAAAACGGGTTCAAAGCGGTTTGGTCTTACAAATTTCATTACGAGAACATAAAATGTTTCAGTACCAGTAAATATTTAATTGAAATATCGAAAGGCAGATTTAATTATTAATATGAATCCAACAATCCGGTTCAGAGTTAACATCGAGTCTCGCAGTTAAAGCGCACTGAAGCGAAATTAGCTTGATTTACAAAAGCATACCTTCGTGTGGTATGTGCCTGATTAATTAAACTTATCCGTATTCAATAACTACGAGTAATTAATTTGTACAGCCGGACCGTGGTTTTGGTCCTTTGAGTCGGATACTGACATATCTGAAATATATCGGCCTTTATCAGCCACGTTTGTTAATCGGGCAACAAATTCCTTTCTTAATTATGACTACTTTACTCTAGCGATTAATCAATACGGTATTATGGATGAATTGCTTTCGTAATATTAACAATTGGTAGTTATTTGTAACTTCAGGGAGCTTATATTCAACAGTTGACTTCCTGTAGTTGAAGAAGGGGAGTTATAAGTAACAGGTAAATTATTTCTTAACCAGCTATTTAATCGAAGAAGCTTTAAGAAACTCTGTGTCTTTTGGCTTGTCTTTACCATTATTATTCATTTATGATTATCAGATTAAATTACTGAATGATCCTTATCAACGTTTCAAAGCCACCAATCGGCAATGAACATCAAACAATGACCTAATTTTAAAATCACTATTCACTATCCTATTCAGCTTTCAAAATCAAGTCAACTGTACCGATGCCATTGTTAACCAATGACCTAACGTCAAAATGTCTAAACGTGATCCTAATCCGGAGTTAGAACTAGTTCGGGTCTAGTATTCGTCACGAAAGCTAATTGCTGTTGCGATGTGTCTGTGTAAATAGCTCCTGTTAATCACAATACTGAGCCTTGTGTAACTTTATTTGTGTTGGAGGGTGAATTGGATGGTGATTTTGAGCGTTTTAGGTGCTTCTACTGCTTTTGGTTTAGAGAAAAAGTGGTTATTGGAGATCAGTTGAAAAACAAGCTTGGGAATGCTATCGATTGCGATACTGATAATACGATGTTTACTGATGAAACATAGAATAAGAATAAATTAACTTATGCAGGATGTTCTTGTTATAAATATGGAATTTATGACATCCATGTTAAAGAAGAGTCAGTAAATTACCCGTAAACACTACTAAGAATAAATACTATTTTTTAAATACCAGTTGTTATCTAGATTAGCTTGTTTAGGTCCTATTAATAGGTGAGGACTCTCTTCTACCTAAGGGTTTCAGCCTCAGCCTCAATAAACTAGTTCGCAGTTGAGTACAAAATTACACACATTTATAAAGAAAACACTAAGAGGATTCACGAAAACCGATTAATAATGAATAAGCTTACAAATAATTTGCTCCACAACACTTAGTACCACAAGGTCTTAACTACCATATTTGGCAATCTCGCCCTTGCACCAACGTAAACATTAACACATGGTATATACAAACATTTATTCGCAAGACACTCGCAAATCCTCTCAGAGTGAAATACCCGCAGTTCGGGCGAGGGAGGTAAAGCACTATTTACTAAGAATCCGCGGCCGGCCCAGGGGTTATAATCCTTGGAGAGTACCGTCGGCAAATAAGTGCAACTAATGCGCTTGCATAATGCAGTTGTCGTGTAAATATTACACCATTAAGAATTGTGAGGCTTTTAACGGATGTTTTTGGTTAAAGAGCGGGAGTTTCAAGGTTAAGAGAACTTTTTGCATTATTATTCGTTACGGCACTAAACTTGTACAAAGTTTGGTTGGGTTTTGGGATCATATTTTAATGAGTAATAATAGAATGACAAACAATCAAGGTATTAATGGAGATTTTTAACAATTATATTTATACTGACAATAACGAACAAAAATATTACAGGCACTTTAAAGTACTTAAGCATGGAATTTGCACGTAAGTAAATATCCAGCAACAGAAAAATTAGGTTATTTATATTTTCATAACTTGGTCACATATCGAAAACGGGTCATGCGATCTCTATTTAGAATCATCACATCTGTGAATGGATATAAAACATCTAATTTCAGCTTACAAAACGTAGAGATTAAGTTCTACATACAACAATAAATATGTTCTCTATAAAATTATTATAACTTTTAGAATTATTGGTTTCTTAGATTTACGCGAATGTTACACATTGAAATAAAACTATTTTTACGGATTTTATCGCGATTTGGTTTAATTTTTACATTTTTTAACTTCCCGACGTTTCGATTACTTTACAGCTTTCGTGGTCACGGGGCGGACTGAGGTATTAGTCATCCGCTCTGTGACTGTCACAATTAAACTACCCTTAATTTTCAATTATTAAATTAAAAAGTTAATTTAAAAAGTTAACTAGGTGTTACGATCCGATCTACGCAGTAGGAGCTCACTGTGTCTTGAGGTCTGGCAGCTGGTCTTTTGGGTTCCGATTTAATCAAATGTAGAATTGGATCCCATGATGGTGCAAGCTTCAAGCCATCTTCTCTATTGAAATTTGGATGTTTTTTAATTTCAATCGCCTCGCGAAACATCCTGGGTAGGAAGCGGTGTTCTTTAGCAAGGATTTGGGGCTTATCAAAACGAAGGTAATGCTTCGTTAAAAAATGTAAAAATTAAACCAAATCGCGATAAAATCCGTAAAAATAGTTTTATTTCAATTTTAGAATTATTGTTTAAACGATGAGTGTTATACACTTGGCTTACCTTTGCTCACAATAGATATAATTTAGGCTCAAAACTCTGATCGAGACAGAATATATTACTTTTAATTGATTAACAATAAAACTTTTCTGCTTTCCCTACATAATCCAAACTCCGCGAGTGGCTTAAACAAGGCGACTTGGTCTCGCAGACGCTCACGGTCCGATGCCTGTTTTTAACGAGTCACCATTTGACAGAAACAATGCTCTGTTCACTACAAATTGACAATATCCTTTGACATTCATTTTTTATCATCGATAGTATTGGAATGCTTGAGAAGAGCGTATCGGTTTCTTTGATTTATTCGTTGTCGTTTTGTGAAATATTAATTGCAAATGATTATAGTAATTGTATTGGAGTGGCGTGAGTTCAAATGTTTGGGGAAGCAATAATATTCGGTGACAAAAATTGAGCATTGAGTGAATCTCTGTCTTATTTGAAAATATACCTGGGACCCGAAGTGGGATACGTATTTGTACATTTTTAAGTACTTTGTTGGCTACAGGGATTTAATAATAGTTCAAAATCCTTATTTTTTTATTTGCAAACTTATCGGTCTTAGTAATTTCTTACAGGAAAAATATACTGATTTAAGCACAAAGCCGGGCTTATTTTTTCCGGCTAAACCGGTAAATTCTACTCAACCGACTACGCAGATATTTTTTACATAGTGTAACCGGATAAAATGGCTGCATGGTAGCTAATAAGTGCACTCCTACACTCTAGCACCCTCGGTAGTAATTGCCCTTATAAATGCTTAGTCAGTGCTTTTTAAGTGCTCACCATCACCCTGTACTTGAAAACTATGTGGTATACACTGTCGCCTTATTGTTTTATTTACAGGAAACAATGTGGTTCTGGAATATTCAGGGTCTGGAGTATCATTAGTGAGAATTTTTAGTTTGAAAAATTGAGATTCGGAAAATGGCTGGAAAAATAGGCTTAGAGTATTCTGCGATAGCCGTTTAAAGGTGACAATCTAATTAAGGAAACACATTTTGAGCAAACTTATTGTAAATAATAAGTTTAAAAAAAGTCAATTACTTTTCAAGTGCTAAGTAACAACAGAAATAAGTGTAGTGGTATTGTTTATGTGATTACGATGACTTTTATTACGCCATTAAACAGTAACAATCCAGACCGAACCAGTACATACTAGTTACAACCAGTGTCAACACAATAAATATTTCGCAGACAGGACTCATTACGTGGTATTCACAAACGTACAAATGTACATACATATATATATTACTTCGCAGATGGATTGCGTTAGTTTCAAATGTACGGGATCAACGTTATCTATGCGTTTAATACCAAAAACCCGCAGCCAAGTTCTAAACACAATATCATTGTTTTATCGCGGTATCGCGATCCGAATGGGCATAAATCTTCGCGCCACCGGGGGTGGGCAGTGGCCGACGATTTACATGTCCACCATAAAACTGTCAAGTGTATCTGTAGTGGACATTAAGATAAACGACTGGTTAACGTACGTGTTGTTTTTATAATCATTATGACTTCATCGAGTACCGATTTAAAAAAATACAAAAGTACTTTTTGGTTCTGTAACACTGAAATCAATTACTTTAATCAATTAATCAAAAAATATTTATTTAAACTTTAGTAATGTGTTTTGAATTTGATTGAAACTAAAAGTAAAAAAAGTATGACATTTGTTTCCTTCTTTTAAATATACACAAATATAAGATTTATATAAAATTCCATTAACTATATAAAAATAAAACCCATACTTCTGGCAATAATACGCAAAATGAAACGTTCCACTGTTGTTTATTTCTGCTTCGAAGAAATGCAATCTGCATTTTCTGCCGTTCGTTCTTTATGAATATTCACGCGGCGCCCTCAATACTCGGAAACGTTTTTCAATAAGATTGTAAAAGACTATTTTTCAATTTGTTATTGTTGAATATTCACAATAATTTTAATACTTTTCTTATAACAGTTTGTTGTAGTTCATTCTTTAATCCGTCTTGGGTGTATAAAGAAGAAGAAAGATCAAAATAATTTATTGGGTCCATTAAAATGTTCAACATTATTTAGATTCAGCCATATTGTGATCTACCACCCTGTTCGGAAAGCGGTTTTCACTAGAGAAGCTCTAGTGTTGCTCTATTCAAAACCAGTTTACAATAAAGTAATTATTACAAAAGTTACAAGTGGGTTTAAATCGAGCATTACATTAATAGTTATTGTTATGTATGTAGTTAAACTCATACTTTTTATTTTTAGAAGGAGGTAAGCCAATTTAATATTTATTAATAAGTATGTTTTTCACTTCGAATAACAAACTTTCCGAGGATTTATCGATTCAAAGGCTATCATCGTAGGTAAGGAAACTTTGACCCATCGTAAACCCTTCTTCACTCAAAGGTAGATTAACAGATACCCAATCCGTTATTAATTTTAATTGTCAGTTTCAATAGATCCCTAAAACTTGACAGACTTTAAAACAATTCGAAATTGGAAATTCGGGATCAGAACAAACAGGTTCCCGGGGGAATTAGTCTAACAATTTTAGTGTAAACTTGCCAAATGGACATGACCAATATGGATTTCCACTTTGAGTTATGGATGGTCCAAAATACCAGAGGTGGCGGGGGAGAAAATAATATATTTCCGACTGTTTTTATTTATTTATTTATGTTAATCAAATCAGGAATCTATGAATCATGTGAAAGTACTCGTAAGTAATTTTACTAAAGATATACATATGTTTTATGAATATCAGTTTAAGTTCCGCACGCAAGTGTGTCAATCTCGAGTCGACATATCCATACGAAAATGGTATTGTTTAAAATCGATAGTTACTCGTAAAAAAATATACTGTACGAAAAATATGCTTTTATGTTAGACGGACCTAATAACTAAACTTTCCAAAGGACATCTTTGTGCCCGATATGGCGATAGGCTCGCCCTCTATTACATCGTGCGACGGAACATACAAGGCGAAACGTGGGTGTCCTAGTTGCTGGTTGTTTATATACAGGGTATATCAAGACCGCGACCGAAAACGAAGCCGGGTGGTAGTTTTAGCGGCTACAGACACAATGCAACTAAAAATTTTGCAAAATAAGCGACGGATTTTTTTTTACAATTGTTTAAAAATCATCGTTTTTGAGGGGTAAATACCTAGTTTTTGCAAAAATAGTAATTTAAACCCTTACGTACCATTGCGTGTTTAAAGATTAAGCGATGTACGTCATTATTTTAGAAAAGCTATGTTTAATCACTCAAATACGACCACATGTAAAAAATAACAAAAAAAAAATTAACGATTTTTTTTCTAAAATTTTTACTTGCATTGTGTTTGATATCACTAATACTACCACCAGGCTTCGTTTTCGGTCGCGGTCTTGATATACCCTGTATGTATATATGTATGTACCAGAGATATAAAATAGATACTAAAACCTCCCTAGAAGTCTAATAAAATCGCCCTTTCTTCCAACTTGCAGCACCCCAGCGCCACCCCACAATAACAAGGGTGGATTTGCAGAATTAAATAAAAAAATGCACCTTACCGGACACTGAAATGGCGTCGACTCTATTGGATTTTGGACACGACGATTTTTTGCCATTGTGCCCTAATGGAACTATTGTTATTGGGAGAAAAGCTGAGGGTGCGTCAATCGCGATTGTTCTATGCGAGATGTTGTTTGCAAATTGGTTTTAGTTTTTTATTGGGAATAAATAGTTTTATCTGACAGCCTCCGTGGCGCAGTTGGTTAGACGCCGGCAGTGAAACGAGAGGCTGCGGGTTCGATCCCCGCAGCGAGACAAATGTTTGTGTGAACCACAAGTATTAGTTTCGGGCCTGGGTGTTTGTGAGACCGAAAAGTCTGTCGTAGTTTCTGATACCCACGACACAAGACTCGATCTTAGTTTGGGGTCAGAACTATGTACGTGACTGTTGGATGTATTGATTATTTGGATGTATTTTATCCTGATAACTTCATGGACGTGCGTAGTAGTAGACAGTATGCGACTGCAGAGGCATTAGTCGCAGATTGGAGCCCAGGTATTCCTCTGAATTTTCAGAGTTATGTGTGTATTAACTTACAATTATCATGCACTTTAACATTGAAGGGAAATCTCCATACCATAGAAACCTTAACAAAATTTTCTATATGTGAAATCTGCCAACACGCACTTGACCGGCATGGTATTATAACAAAAATATCCATATAAAATATAAACATTGTAAGATAACATAGATATAAATGCCTTAAAGCAGACTAGATTTTATCAAAAACATTAACGGCCTTATTCATAGACTGTTTTAAAACCCGTTTTAGTTAACGAATGCTTTGTCTTCTCGCTCAAACTGAATTCAAAAGTCGTTCGAAAAGGACAAAGCATTCGATAGCTAAAATACATTTTAAATCTGTCTATGAATAAGACCGTAAGAGTATATGTTCACAATAATTTAAGAAGACGCAATAGCTAAAACAATTACATGCATAATTCATCAAATTTCTGCCCCATCTTTACGTCAACGTCATAATCATAATGACGTCATAAATCCGAAGCACAATACAGCACCCTTTCCGTATGTCCGGCAATGCGTTTATTCATCATGCCGGCCAAAACGGAAAATCCTTCCACCGGCGCATCCGGCGAATTTATATTTAAATTCCGCAAAAAATCGGCCCGAGATGACATGGCGATTGTTGGTATTTTTGAACGGCACGCTGAAATGTGTTGGCTCGTCTGAATTGATCGCTGTTTTTAATGATACTTTTATGGCGTTTGGATTACAAAGATGTGAAGGTGAAACGTTGGTAGGAAAGGATATTTTCGTGTGTACCTTCTTTGAAAAGGAACTTTTCTTCGACCTGTTTGTCTTGCTCCTATTCGAACAGTGTACAAAATCGAGAGAACATGTTGATGACATAGAAACGACAATAGAAACAATGTGGCAGTGTAAACTTTGGACATTATTATTAAGGCTTTATTAAAATCAATAATGTCTAAATATATATTACCTGTAATTGGTTTATTTCTTTCGGTTTACGATTGCAGAAATCCTAATGTCAATTTAATAACATAGGAATTAAGGATATATTAGCAGCAAACTCATCGCGGAAAAGCACCATTCGATTCCTATTACACTAATGCAATAAGGCGCTGGCAATCCTAATGCAAACGTGACGTCACACTCACAGCCAGTCAGTGACATTATATTGGATGCGCGATGCTTTGATCTCGCTGCCACTCGTTTACTATAACCAATTAGAAGTGGCGTGCAATACGCGGCGCGCGTAGGGTTGCCAGTATGTTTTATATAAATATGTCGATTTTTTAGGGGGCGAGGGTTAATTAGGAAAATAAAGTGCAAATATTGATGTTGTTACTTTTGATGGAGCTAAGTCCCCTTACGTGTTACTTTGAGAAATTATGTTGACTTAGCTCTAAAGTGACAAAGGGGATTATTGAGAACTAGGGATGTTCTGAAGAGGACCTAAAATGCTGACGAAATTATTGCGGCTTTATCGAAAGTTTTTTTGCGGCTACTGGTAACAGACCACAATGAGCGGAGAATACTAGAATTATCTTTGTTGTATCATTGGAATCAAATGGAAAATAAAACCATAAACAACTAAAAATTATGTAAAAATATAATAGGCATGTATTTGTTGTAAAATCCTTAAATAAAAATCACACTTACAAGAAGTATATGAAACAAAGCCTACACGAATGGTGCACAATACTCAACTTTTTAAACAGAGCCCGTGGGAGCTCAGTAATCCCGAGTAAACGGGTAATCGAATATCAACGGATATTGAGTTGTTCGTTCCGGAAGCCGCGGCCGCTCCTTCGATCGGATTGGTCGGCCGGCCGGCGCCGATCTTTTTATCTTGTTTATGTTGTAACTCCCTTTGATTGGGTAAACATTGTTCTTTGTTTGCTACTACTTAGCTTTTCGAGAATGTGTTGCTTATTGGCCCATTATTTTGGTATTATTTGGGCCAATTTGTTGTGTCACTTTGTGAAAAGGAAAAACAGATGCTTATTATGTATCTGAAGTACTACATTTTTAGAGGTTTTAAGTACTTTAACAAAATGAAAGCTACACTATTATTCATATAACATAGTGTCGTGTATTATATAACCCCCAACAAGGTGTTGGTACATGTAAATCAATGAATTAGAGTTTCTTTTTTATTATTATATGTGTATGTAACTATTTTTGTGATCTATTGTACACCAATAGTCTAAATGCGTGATGAATCGAATTAAAATCCAATAAGACAATTTGAAGATTGCTTTTAAATGCAATCATTGCATTACGTCTATACCCGGCACGTGTCAACTTGACGAATGACTGCGACTGGCGTTTGTAAGCGATGACGTCATAATTTACCAAATTGCTTGATCAGCGATGATGGACGATTGTGTAAGCGTTTTGAGCGATGGTTCGCATCGGAACATTAATATTGTTACCGAATGAGTAGAGTGGGGTGGTTTAGCGATGTATGTATTGATTTAGTTATTATGTACCAAGAACAAAAATAAACAGAGTTCTGAAGACGATGTTTATGGAATTAATAAATTTGTTTTTTATACCGACGCGACGTGATAAAGCGTTTTAAGACTTAGTTTGCATCTATGAATGAAAAAGAATTGTATAAGGAGCTCTAGAAATGCCTTTAATAGGCTGCTATCTTTAAAATCAGTACCAATTATCCTAAAGAAATTGACTGTTGAAAGCAGACAAAACGAAATAAGAAAAAAAAAATCAGAATTGTACACAATTCCGTGACAGCTGTATCTTATTATTGGAAAGTGGAAAGAGTCATTATGTTACATGTGCATTAGTTTCGCATTTTTAAAGAACCGTTAAATATTCTATACATTAATAATACTATGTAGGTAGGTACTGGTGGTAGGTCTCTCATATGTGAGAGGCCACCTGGGTAAGTACCACCATAATGTCTATTTCTCCAACAAACAGTAGTGTAAATGCACTGTTGTGTTCCGTTTTGAAGGACATTGTTGTCAGAGTTACTGGATATAATGAGACTTACCATCTTATGTCTCAGGATGGCGAGTACAGTGGATTGCCAACCATTGCTTTGTAATTCATGGTTTTGCTACTGTCCTTGAGCGGTCGTATCGCTTACCATTTGGAGTATGGCTCTTCATTCATTGCAATTTAAAAAAAAACTATAAATAACAAGAATAATCTTTATTGGAGTATCTTCCTAAACGCTCTTATGACCTCAATTTATCTTTATCACTTTAATTTCAATTAAATAGTATATTAGGACCTAAATAATTCAATTAAAATCCGTGCTAAATCAATTAAACATAGGCAATATTAACGATATTTATCAGCGCTTATAATTCGTACTTACGACCTGAATATTATGATCGGTCAGGCGTCAAATGCTGATTTGCAATTCAATACATTGGAATAGGCGAAGCCAATTCAATAATCGTAGGTATAAACTGGTGTGATTTATATTTATTATTTTGTAAAACAAGTATGGTTTGAAACTCTAAAACTTGGTGGAGTACAAAGTGAATTTACTGTTGAAACTGGATATTGCGTTGGTAAAAGCTAACTACTGCTGTACTAATATAATAATTGTACATACATAAACTCACGCCTTTTTCCCAGAAGGAGTCGGCAGAGTTTTTTACCAGGACAGCCACATTTCACCTTGTATGTTCCGTCCCACGATGTGGTAGGAGGCAAGCCTATCGCCGTATCGGGCACAAATTCCTGACTCCGGGCTGATAATAAATAGAAAAATCCAATATAACTTTGTCAGACCCGGGATTCGAACCCGAGTCCTCAGATTTGTAACCGTAATGTAGCACAACAACGCCATCGAGGCAGTCAATAATAATTATAATATTATTTGAAGCATAGAAAATCAGCGAGTTTTGTGGGCTCTGTTTCCAATTTCTACAATCCATTTTAAAGGAGTTTTCGATTCGAAAAAGGATTGTAGTCAAAATATTTCTTAATAGGTAGTATTTGAAGCCAAATAATTCTCCAATAACCTTGCAAATATGTAGCACCAATCACGTCTAATTGTGAAATAAATTAAAAGCTTGAATGAGCAGTTTTTGTTGTTGTTCAGTTACAATAAAAATTACGATCAAAATTCGGAAAGTCAACATTAATAACGTCGTTTTCTTAGTCAATCTATGCGACTGTTGCAAAAATTCTTTGCAAATGCATTTTCCCTTTCAAGTGTAAAAATAAAGTCAGAAAATAAACCGCATCGAAATGAGAGCACACCAAGAATGTCGCAATACCCTTCATAATAATTTGGACGGGAAAAAACGTCCACAAATAACATTGATTTACAAGCTAAGAAATAACTCTTTTTAATGCGTTATGTATCTGAGAAGCGGAAATTCACGCAATAAAGTAAATTTATTCGGGGTTAGGATAATTCGGTCTTAACGAGGTGTATGTGTGTTTTTGTATTAAATAAGGGTTTTATTATATTGGAGGTTTTATAGCTTAGCGAAGGCGGGTATTCGTGGCGTTATTTGAGTGCAGTTTCGAATCCAGGTTCACTAAGGTACAAAAACGTAGAAATTATCGGTGCCATATAGGACGTCATTCTCGGTTTTTCTATTGAAACATGGCAACAAACATTTCGATAGAAAAATTTTTGCTTTTAAAAATAGAGGTCATAGATAAGTAGGTACTGGGACACATGACATAAAGACCCAGAAATATTACAATATGTTTCATAACATCCTTTCAAAATATGAATACTTATATGAAAAGATCTCATGGGAATAATATATGTAACTTAGTATTCTAGTAGTAAGCAAAAGCATAATAAAATAAATCATTACGATTGAAATTTATTTTATTTTATTTAATAGTTGCATAATAAAATCTACCCAATTTTTTATATAAAAAAAATAATTCTCAACGAAGAAAATAATTAAAAGCGGCAACATAAAAGCACAATCTAAAGACAATTTGGAAAAAAATGTGGTACTAACATGATTTACACCGGAGACTCTGGTCTTGTTCAATTTAGATAGGTTGGTGCCCATCCGTAGCCATTAATGCCAGTCCTCCTCAACTTCTATGCCAACTTGAACCTTATTACGTACACATAGAGTCGATTTATGTCCGAAGATGATTTACAAACTTTTTAACAAATATTTGGCACAATTAAGGACACAGACGAAGTTTTATTCACTATCACAAAATGTCTTAAATTATTAATTGAACACAGTTCGTTTAATTAAGTCTTTTATAAGAGACACTTATGGTACAGTCAGTTACGGAAGAGCTGAAATAGAAAAATATATTTTAGAATTGTAAACGTTAAAAACCCAGATTAAAAAACAAAATAAAAATACATCTTTCATACAAACACTTACACACACTTCCAAAGTGATTTCATAAAAAATCTTAATGAAAAGACACCTTATATGGTTCTGATACCACAGTGACATACACAAATACCAGAAACTACTAAAAAGTAGAGATTTATTTGACCCACTCATACCCGAAACAATTTTTGAGCATACAAACACTTTTTCTCAACACAGACATCAAACCTTAAGCCTCTCATTTCAATATCCGTCTTTTAATCCACTATGACATACTTTAATAAAAGTAGCTAATATTTCATAAATACTATTATCATAACCTACGTTATTGATTTGTAAACAAGAATAGACAAAGTCGTTCACCTTAAGACAATAATATCTATGATTATACAAAGTGTCGGTGACATGATGACTTTTTTAAACCATTTTTAAACCGCATAAGAACCTACACCAAATATTATTAATATAGCCACGGGATAGTTTTTTATTTTTACTTTTACCACCTCATGTTGCGATTTGGCAAGGTCATTGACCGAAACGGACAATAAACGATGTACTAGATGTTTATTACCTGTTTAAATCATTGGATCTAGTCAAATCGCTGCAGTAAAAAGTATAAACTCACACTTTTATCCCAGAAGTGGTAGGCAGAGGCGCCACCAGGACACCCACATTTCGCCTCGTATGTTCCGTCCCATGATGTGATGGGGGGCGAGCCTATCGCCATATCGGGCACAAATTCCTGACTCCGGACGGATAATAAATAGAAAAACCCAATATCACTTTGCCCGACCCAAGATTCGAACCCGAGACCTCAGCTTTGTATCGTACCGTAGTACAACTACACCACCCAGGCAGTAAAAAGGCAGTAGGTGTTTAAAGTAAAAATAAAAGTTATCCCGTGGCTAAACGGTTGATGATAAAGTAAGAATTTTATAAAGTATTATAAAGTAAGAACTTTCTCAAAAAGTTTATTTATTTTAGTCGTAGACTCAGTGTAGTGTGACGTCACAGCACTGCCGAGTACTGCCGACATGCCGTCTCAATCGAAAACTCGATTTCGTCGAACACATGGTCGTGTGTGATAATCGTTTTATAATACAGGGTACTTCATTAATGATTTGTTTATAGAAATCGATGCAGCGAAAAAATATTTACCAAATATGTCAGAGTTTTTGTTATGTTACTTATATTTATTTTTATGTATTGTATTATTAGCTTGGTCTACAAAACTCGACATTTTTTTATGAAAAAGATATGCCTTTGTGGATTACAAATACGACATTAGAGCATAATAAACTTTGCTTGTTTTAAAATAATGATTATTTGATCTTTGACTTACTAAATGGATTTATAATGGAACTATCTCTTTTCATTTTGACACGATGCCAATTTGCCTTCAGCCTCCTAAACATACAGAAATTGCTCTCATCTCTTTAGCATACGCATTTACCAATTAAAAATTCTCAATATATTCATAAACACAAACAAAACAAAAGGAGCAAGGTGATTCAAGCACGTTGCGAAACTGTTACGACACGCGAATATGGGCAAAAGCGAGCATCTCGTTTTCATTCAGGTTGCGCCCACGCAGACGTGGGCAGCGTGAATCAAAGTATCAATGGAGCTTGTGAAACAGCGTGCAATGCACTCGGAGCTGTTTGTTCAATCAGTAGGCTTTAAAATACCAAAACTAAGTTGAGTTGTTGAGCATATTAAAAACGATTTTTGCGAATTATCTGAATATTGTATTGCTTACAATGTTAATACGAACTAGCTATTGCTATCGAGAATCGTTGCTGATACAAAACGGTTCAGGCCTAATATACTCATAAGAAGCCTATAAAGTTTTATTAAACCAAGAGCAATGTTATTAAAATATAGGTTAGACTGAAAGGTGAGTATCACATCCTTAACGAATAAGTAAAATACCATTTAATGCATTAAAATGGGTACTCTAATGCAGACAATTGCAGCCACATATTTTCAATCATCAGTAGGTAAAAAAAATATCAAGTAAGCATTAACAACGACGAATTCTTCAATTATACAAAAACGAAATATTATTTGTCCAAATAAAAGCGCCTAATTGCATTTAAAATCACATAAGAATTGCAAACAAGTAAAACCAGTCAACACTTTAAAACATGGCAAATCTAACATTGGGTACAGTAGACCCCTCGTTGGCAACAGCGAATGATGGGGGCACATGCGGCAATAAAACCAGTGACTCATCGGTCGAATCGACCTGCATTCAAGGGTTATGTAAGAATAGAACACTGGTTCTATAACCATCAATATCAGGGTTAAAGTTTAGAATGTATGCCATTCAAAATAAATTTGGAATGGAATAATTTTGATTTAAATTCATGTAATTAATAATAGTGGATGTGATAATTTATTGAAATAAAAAATAATAATCTATTTTATGTCTATGTAATTATTTAAGTAAATTTAGTAGCAAAAAAAAATATACAGAGCTATGCGCTCATGATAAAATTAATTGTAACTAAAAATACAAATTATCAGATCAGATTGTATACAAAAATTGCATGAAATTAAATACAGCTTGATATTTTTTATTTGATAGCTTTCCATACGAAACATTGTTTCCTTATTTAGTTGGTATGACAATACTCTATTCAATGTTGATGCGACACCTCATTTAATTATTAAGTATTATTACCACTTACCAGTTGCGTTTGTCTAATTTAATAAGCCCTTGTTTCCGTTATATGGCATAATAATAATACAAGGCCGAAGAAGTATTAATGAGCCCCTTACAGCTCAGTAAATCAAACAGATATTTGTGTGAACCAATCTAGTACGAGTAGAAAAACTAATTGATATTTTATATCGAACGTTAAATTAAATTGCATCATGACTAGAGATGGTTTGAAATCCACCAAGTCGTATGACAAGCATGGTAGATTATGGTCCTCGAAATTTTTACTCAACAAAAAAATCAATATTGATTTTTATCGTCAAAATTACCAAGTATTGGACAAGCGTTATGGACTATATGGCCTAACCACTCTCAATCGATTCTCTCGGTTGAAGAGTAGGCCCCTGCCCAGCAGTGGGACGTATATGGGCTGATACAGATACAGATAACAAGTATAGTTTGTATTTAGTACTTTGAACATGAATGCTCACGAAGCTTTTAAAATTGTTTATTTTCAATTACTGTTTAGTACCACACTATCCCATTAATACCGATGCGTATGCAAAATATAACCGAATCACGTGACGATCCGATATTTTCTAGTTAAAAAACATTCAGCGCAAACAGAATACATTAACGCCCGAACTGGCAAAAAATATTGGTTCAAAAAACAGAAACAACTGTTTGAAAATTCCATTTTCGCATTCTATACTTTTAGTGAAAAATAAAACGCTTTTGGTCCAAACTATTTTTATAAGAAAATATTATTGTAACTGGCGTTTGTAAACATGTCAATGGCATACTAAAATTACATAAAATGTTCTTTTTTAAACTGTTGACATCACAGTTTAGTGAGCGACAAGCCGGTTGATAATTGAGAGGCCCCCTATTCAATCTATGCATAGAAATAAAAGATACAGGGAGCAAAAATATTTGTTTCAAATCTGTATTGTAAAAGTCTCTTGAATTTTCTTTGACATCAAGCATAAGAAATCGTATACGTACTATAGGAATTGACTTTTGGTTGTGTATTTTTATATGTCTGTATCAGCCCAAAAACGTCCCACTGCATGGTACGGGCCTCCTCTACAATCGAGAGTACGATTGAGAGGGGTAAGGCCATATAGTCCGCCACGCGCATATTGTTTGTAATCATTATATATTTTTGATAGTAATCTAAATATTTGGACTACAGTTCATACATTTAAAATCTTATTTACGTAACCAGAACCTTACATAACGCACAGATTGTACCTACTAAGTGAGGAAATATTTCTACTACAGAGTCCCGATTTTTCTTTTAAATTACATACATAAAACGTAAGCATTGTACACAAAATTAACATACACAACATATCTCTTAAGCCTTGTAATAAATACAATTTTGCGAAATGATACTAAAGATAGAAATTAATACTAAGTTTTCAATCGAGATTTTGCACTATCACACAAAACGATGTGTAATCAAAATACAGGGTGACCGGATCGATAACACTAGTTTTAAATACTCAAATGAAGGGTTGCAACCCCCTGTCCACCGGCCGGGTGAGCACACAGAGGGTTACTTATGATTTGGTATATAAATTTTTAATATTTTGTTCTGTATCAGCCCAAACACGTTATGAATGATTATCTAGTATGGAGCCTTTTGACCTAAAAATTTAATTGTTACACTATTGATTACGTAATTAGATGTAAAACAGTAAATATATTTTTTAATGGGAAAACGAGATATAAATATGAATGGTAGTTAATAAAATTGTAAGCCATTTCTTCTTGTGACATATTAGTTATTACGTATGTACAACAATATTTTGGGCCAATCAAAGTACGGCATGGGACTGAATAGAAATAGGCATTTTTTTTGTATATATTTATGTAAATGTTGTTGTGTTTAGTTTGCTTATAATAAACTGCAATTCTAACTAATTAGTGTAATACTATAGCACAAACACCTAATGCGTGGAATTCTCAATTTCCCAAAGCGTTAAGCGATTCACACAATAATGAATATGTTATGTTGTTGTACTTCTAGTAATACATACGTATATGATTTCATTTTTAAAACATCAAAGTTTTCACCAATTAGCCATTTTTTATTTAATATGTGTATTCCCAAAAATCGAAACCACTGTGTTATATCTCTTTTAATTCACATACATAATTACTTTACAAAAATCAATTGGGTATTTTGAAGAGGTTTAAATATAATTACATTTTAAAAATGACTAATAACATTAAATTGTATCTCATAGTTTTTAATCGTGTCAGTATTTTTCATTATTCTAAATATTTAACCTAATCTCTTGTTGAATTCTCGATAATATAGCAGCAATTAGCTTTGTATTAAAATATTTCTCTAGCCTACCTACATTTACAATTCATACCAAACCTTACACACCAACCTTTCAATACTTAACTCATATTTTCATGTTTTATTTCTCATTTCTTCCACCCAAAAACAGTTATTCAATTACCCAACCACACTTCAAAAATCAAAACGAAATATACACAAAAATATCACCTTGAAAAATTGATATAAAATAATTGTTACTCCTTATGTGTCCTTCGGTCGAAAACACGTCACATAAAAACACGTTTGTATAAAAGGTCAAGGTCACTTGGTATTAATGACGAATGACGAGAAACGAGTGACGAATGACGAATGCCGAAGACAGAGTTCGATCGTCACACTCGCGAGTACCGAATGAAGCGTGCGTCTGGCACAGCGGTCGTGCGCTAACTGAGGCGGTTGTCCTTTCACTCCCTTATTCCGGGCACTGAGGGCGCAACTTATTTGGCCTCTTTGTTGCGCCCCTAAGAGGGGTAAATTATTAGGGTTTGCGAAGTGTGCACTAAATAATCAAAATAACGTATTGAATATTGGTTGTAATTTTTTTCGTATGTACATTTTAGTTTTGAAATAGAGTTACAAGTGTTAATATATAGTTTAAGTTTCCGACGGTACAAAATATAATATTTTGTTTTGTTGTACCTACATCAAATTTTAAATAATTACGAGCTGGTAACTTAGGAGAAAACACGAAAATCACGAATTACTGCACAAAAATATGATTTCAAGATGACTGAATTTTAAACGTTTTTCTGTAATAAATGGTTTGTTGTTACTTACTAAGCTATTATTTTGTTGTATTCGAACATATGATTACCTGAAAAATACAAAATAATAATTATGACATAAATAATGAAATAAAGACCCGCTATAGTCTACACTGAATTAAATACAATAAAAGAAAATGTGTAAAAATATCTACCCACATTTAATTTTCTCTGTTGAATTGAGTGTAAAAAATAATAATTAATTAGGTATTGCTTTCTTCCACAATCGTTAAACAAATACAAATTCATGTTGTTAATTGAAGTTATAAGGAATGTTGAAGGCATAAGGAAGTAGTTCACTTCGTGCTGACCGGGACATACATAGGTACCGAGCAGGTTTTCAGCCACTCCTAACTTCCTGAATGAAGGTATTCTTTGTTAACATTTTCTTATTTTGTATAGAATGTCGAATAAGTTAATAATTATTTTTTTTTAGTCGGACGTTAGGAATTATTCGTGTAACATATATTTAGTCCAGATAAGTCTATTTTTAAATATTTTAGGCATTATTTGCGTAAGTTATATTATGTTTATTCAGTATACATGATTTATGAATCGTGACGGTCTGAATGTGGTAATCTTCTAGATATTATACCAATTATATTTTATTTATTTTATTTATTTCTAAGAAAACAAAGCATTAATAATAATGTTACCAATAAAACTTATTATCTAACTATGCAATTAACACAAAATACATGTTTTCACAAGTATGTATATGTGATTTATTGTGAAGACAATATGTCCAATGGAGTTAGATTTGTGAATCGAAAGTTGTGAGTGAAATGTATATAAGAAAAAACTTGCATAGATCGAATGCAAGACAGGAAATGAACCAATCTCTTATATTCCAATATAACACGCGCTTAAATAAAATCTACCATATTTTATTCTATTTACAAAACAAAAATGTTACATACGTAACATATGCTGACTATTTTTTTATTTATACTCTTTATTGTACATAACAAGTTACAAAGGAATGTGATACAAATAAAAAATTAAATAGTACAATCGGTGACCATATCGCATTGAGCGATTTCTTCCTGGCAACCTTTGGATGAACTGGAATTGTTGGATTGAAAAATTGGGCTTGACGTGCAACAAGAGTACATTAACAAAAATAATACATTTATATATATATTATATACATATACATACATACACACATATATATACATACATACATATACTAATATACAATATAACAGACAATTTAAGCATAAGTTACATAATATACATACACCACCTACATATATACTAAGAAATACAAGATAATATAATATAAATAAAACATGTTCTTTTAATTAAGAAGGGATAAGTAGTGATCTTTGACTCGTGCTTTAAAAATGTTAAGTGAATTAGCAAGTCTAATATTTTGAGGTAAGGCATTCCACAACCTGGCTGCTTGAACAGAGAAAGATTTGTCTAAGAATACTGTGGTGTGGTTTGGTATATACAACTTAAGATTTTCTGATGATCTGAGGGATCTCGCATGTCTTTCACTGAGGAACTGAAATCGATCTTTAAGATATGAAGGAGAGGAGGGACAGAATAATACTTTATAAAGCAAAGAAAGTATATGAGCATTCCGACGAAAGCGAATTGGTAACCACTTGAGCTTACTGCGAAATATTGAAACGTGATCATATTTACGAAGTCCAAATATAAATCTTATACAGAAATTTTGAAGCCGCTCAAGTTTGTCTAGTTGGTCTTCTCTGAGGTCAAGATAGCTGGTATCGGCATAGTCAATAATTGGTAGGAGAAGAGACTGTGCAAGCGCAATTTTAGTGGTAAACGGCAAGAAGTTCTGGAGTCGTCGCAAAGATCCCGCTGCAGCGAAAATCTTGCGACTCACGGCCTGTATTTGGGAGTTCCACGACATTTTAGGATCCATTAATATCCCTAGGTTTTTAACGTACGTCTCTCTAAAAGGGACGATTGTTCCATCGAGAGACACTTGAGGAACTCGAGTCCAGTCCAATCTCGAAATCATTCTGGGGCTACCAATAATAATGACCTGGGTTTTTCCGGGATTTACTTTAACACCATAAGATTTACTCCATTTGCATATTTCCGATAGGTCAGCATTGATTCTCGCTATAGTTTCCGACAACCTTGCTAAAGGTCCCTGCGAGTAGATTTGGAGATCATCTGCATAAAGATGGTAGGATGAAGTAAGTTTTTGAGAAATTGAGTTTATAAAAATAGCGAAGAGTAAAGGAGACAAAACGCCACCCTGCGGAACACCGACTGTAGTATCGCACCAAGATGAAAAGGTGTTATCAATACAAACACGTTGTCGGCGACCAAACAGGTAAGTTTGAAACCAATCAATTACCGTTGGAGATATGTTAAGAGAGCGCATAATACCAAGGAGAATGTCAAAATCCACAGTATTGAAAGCGTTGCTAAAGTCTAATAGTGTAAGTACTGTAAGATTTCCACTCTCCATCGCAGCCCTAATATCGTCTGTAACATTGATCAGGGCAGTGACGGTACTATGACCAGGACGGAAACCGGATTGCATTGGGTTAAGGAGATTGTTTTTGCAAAGGAAAGAATTTATTTGATTATAGGTAAGTCGTTCGAGGACTTTGGATAGGAAGGGAAGTATTGATATGGGGCGATAATCGGAAAAGGACCCGGGATTAATCTTTTTAGGTAAAGGGATCACTTGGGCTAATTTCCACGAATGTGGAAACTCCCCACAGGATACAGAAAAGTTGAGGATGTGACAAATAATGGGTAGGATTTCATCAAGGATAGGAATGATCATTTTACGGCTAAGACCGTCACTCCCGACCGCACTAGACGATATGGACAGTATGCACTTCTTAACATCACAATCGGAAAATTTGCTGAAGACAAAAGGCGGATATGTAGGAGTTGGAAGAGAGGAGAGATTATTCAAAGTCATTTCTTTAGCTGCCCCATCACAATAGGGCGAATTGGAGAAATACTGGACGAGCGACTCGATGTCTAAATCATTAGGACAAGAATTCTTACGTGTCTTCCCAACCCCTATGGAGCGAAGAAATTTCCATACCTTTGATGGATCTCCGTTTTCAATGGACTGATGGATATTTTGGCGTTGTGCATTCCTACACATCTTATTGCAGTGATTCCTTATAGCTACGTACTTTTCTTTATTGTCAGCTGTGGGTTGGTATTTTAACCGGGCTTTGGCTTTAGCTTTAACATTTATTATATTCTTTATTTCGTTTGTAAGCCAAGGAGCCGGAAAATGCTTTACTTTTATGGCACGGATAGGAGCATAAATATCATAAAGTTGAAGCAATTTAGATGTAAAAATGCTGACCTTATCATGAACTGATGGAGATGCAATGAGAGAACTCCAATCGATACTACTAGCAGCCCCACAAAGATCTGTTAAGTTCATTCCACTAAAATTGCGTTGCAGAAGGATTTTTGACTTTGCCTTGGGGGGACGAATTTTATAGGAAGTGAAAACCAAGTCATGGTGAGAAAACATTGACGCTGAGCATTGACCATGCTTAGCGACAGATTCGCAAGAAGAAACAAGAATAAGGTCAAGTAAAGACGGGATGCAATTAGGAAGGTGGTGAGTAGTGCCTAAAGGAAGAATAGCGAGATTAGTGGATTCTACAATGGAAAGGAGAGAATTAGCACGTGAATCATTTTTTAAGAGACATGTATTAAAGTCACCCATAATAATTGTATGACTGTAAGCGGGGACTAGGTCTTCAAGAAGTTTTTCAAAAGAATTGAAATAGTTGATGCGAAGAGAAGGACAGTAATAGACACCTACCAGGACTTTGCTGTGACGCATTTCTGCCTCAATGAATAAGTGTTCGCCAGCATTTGGTGGTGTTGGTTGTGGTGACAAATCTATTATGCGGAATTGGATATAGCTGCGGAGATATATAGCAACCCCACCTCCGCCGCCAACTGCTCGATCATTTCTAATTAGATTAAATCCTGGTAGGGTGTATGAAATGGAAGGGAGACATGGTTTAAGCCATGACTCGGAAACAAGAATGGCGTGAATATTCTTACAGTCAAAGCTAGCCAGCATATCTGGGAAATGTGCCGGAATACTTTGGGCATTTATGTGAACGACATTAAAGTTCTCGAGAACATCAGAAAATTGGTGGTCAAGCGTATTTGCCAAAGATGGAATACTTTTAAAACTGCTATCACTGCAAGCACTGTGAAAACTATCATTGTCACTATCACTATCAACAGATAACATAGATAAATAATAATAATAGTGAATATACTATAAATAAATATGAATTAATATAAAAATTATGAATAATATTTATTCTAGAGTTTTTTTCAATTAGTGCGTCCAACTGCCAGTGCCAGTAACATAAAAGCAAGGAAAGTAATAACTAAAATGAGAAACAATCAAAAATTATAACAGAGACAGCTATCAACATCAGTAAATGCATTTATAATAGTATTGAATAAGTATCACACAGTAAAAAAGCAAAAGGTAAAAAAAAAAAGGACAATAAAAAGAATACATAAAATAGGACAATAAAACAAAAGCCTTTAAAAAACCTGTGTAAAAGAATAACATGAAATACCTATGATAAATAAATTGACACAATTTCATTATTGAATACAATGCCATCTTTAGAGCAAGGTTGGAACTAAATTAAATGCAAATAGACTAACAAACAAGATGTAAAAATAAAGATAAAAAATAAATAAGCTATTAATTGACAGCCGTCGTCTGCTTCACAATTCACAACAATAACAAAAGAGTGACACGAAACGTGTGTTTTAGGTTAAGAGAAGTAATTATAAATAATGTTAACCAGTTATTTCTTGCTAACATTTCTTCTGGTTCTGGGCGCAGAGCTACCTTTTGCGATGGTTGCTGCTTTCGGACTACCCGCCTCAAGAGACTTAACCTCCGCATGTGAAGTTATACGGTGTCGTGTGCCATCCGGTCCCACAGCAAATATCGAGCCATCTCTGGTCCAGCATTTGGTGACTCCGAACTTTTGACGTGCAGCCATGAATACGGCATGACGAGTTTTTGTGAGGAATTCCGAAAGTGTGACGCCAGAACCCTTTAAGTGCTTCTTCGACGACCAGGCCTTATCACGGACAACCACTCGTTCAAACTTGCAAAGGATCGGCCTGGGCTTCGTGGCATTGCTTTGGCGACCCATCCTGTGACATCGTCTCACATCACTGGCGGTGAAATCATCCAACTTGAGCTGAGTGCGTATGACTTTGACGACGGTTTGGGCTACATCTTCATCCTTCGCCTCGTCGATACCATGTAAGAGCAGAATCTTTCGACGACCCCTCATCTCCAAGTCATCTACATACTGGTACAATGAGTCAACTTGGGTTTGCAGAATACTTAAAGTATTCAGGATGAAGGTCCTAAAGGAGTGAAACTCAGAGGCAAGAGTGGTGATGGTGGTTGTGGCTGCAGCAGGCGATTTTTTCAGTTCCGCTTCGAAATTAGCCATCCTGGCATGAAATTCCTCCCTCAGTATGGACACAGTGTCTTGGACTGTCTCAGTCATGATAGTGTCGTGTGTTGTGCGCGTATAGTTATTTTACACTGGCAGGTGACTAATATAATTACACTGGCATATAGATAACTGTACAAATACTGTTTATATTATTGTTAAACTAATTTTTAATTAAAGAGCAAATCCGTTACGTGTTTACTTGTCAACACCCGAAAAAAAAAAAAAAAAAAAAAAAAAAAAAAAAAAAAAAAAAAAAAAAATCTACTATCTACAAGTTCACTCAATTATAGACCTTATTAACCCCACATTACACATATTCTAATTAAATTTCCTGTTATCAGATAAAAGTAGCAAGCGGAACACATGTTCCACTATGCGGGGGTCTCACGGTCCGCGGTTCGATTTTATTTCCGTACACAGCTGTGCCTAGTCGGGAATTCATTCTTAACCATTATTTTCGGCGATGTTTATAAGGAGACAATCTGCGACCTAATTACATGTACGAGTACCTCTTGTTGTGTTATGGTGTGTCGGTATTTTTATTGCAGTGAATGGCAAGACGAGCATGCAATTCGCCTGATGGTAAGCGATACGACTGCTCATAGACAGTGGTAAAACCAAACACCGCCATGAATTACAAAGCATTGCTTGTCACTCCACTGCGCTCACCAGTCACCATCCTGAGACATAAGATGTTAAGCCTCATTATCGACAGCCTCCGTGGCGCAGTTGGTAAGACGCCGCCTGTGAAACGAGAGGCCGCGGGTTCGATCCCCGCACCAAGACAAATGTTTGTGAGAACCACAAGTATTTGTTTCGGGTCTGGGTGTTTGTGAGACCGAAAAGTCTCTCGTAGTTCCTGATACCCACGACACAAGACTCGATCTTAGTGTGGGGTCAGGACTATGTATGTGACTGTTGGGTGGGTGTATTATATTATTTTTATGTCCCGTAGTTACTCTGACTACAATGTCCTTCAAACCGGAATACAACAGTGTACTCACACTGCTGTTTGGCGGAAGAAATAGAAATTGGTACCCAGGCAGCCTCTCAAATATGAGAGACCTACCACCAATAACCATTATTTGCAACCAACGAGTTGTTTAGCAACACTTTGATATTGTTGTTCATCTCCCACGCTAATACACTAAATAGTTTCCTTTCAAAAATCTCTACTACAATCACTACTTGATTACAAAATCAAAAGTCCCCCCACTCAATATTCCCACCCCAGTTATATTAGTATCAGGGCATTCGACTGTGTAGTGGGATGATGGATCGGCTGCTGGAGGTAATGAGTTTAATCTGCCCGGTGCTATCTCTAGAGATGCATGCATGAGCGAGAGACAATCAGCTGATAACGAAAAATAGATATCATGACTTGCAGTCAAATGGTGCAAATAAAATAATTTATACGCCCAAAAATCGACTTTAGAGATTTCAGCCGAATAAAAGTTTGGTAGAATATGCATACATTTTTAACTGTAGGTTTTATTTTAGTATTCAACACGGTAGCACCGTCTGCTTCTAGAAAACAAAGCCTAAAAAGGTAAAAAAAGGCTTTTCTATGGTAAATGTCGTAATTTCGTAGTTTTCAAATTAAAGAACTAAATGAGGTTAATAATTCACAGCATTTATGAACTGGTATAGACAGAGAGGAGCCAATTTCATCTTTTATCCGAATCCAGCACACCAGCAGTTGGGTAAACAAAACTCGCGTCGAATTGGGTTGCCGTTCTCAAGTTATTGAACGAAATATAAAAACAGAAAACTAACAGAACTCCGGTAAAATGGGTCAGTTGAAAGTTTTACTTTAAGCTGACGCAGCGCATTTTATACTCGGAAACGTATGTGTATAAATAAACGCTATTAATGCGAGATTGGGAATATTTTTGTTTTGTGGTGGAATGTTCCTTCCATATGAGAGATGTTGGAGATAAAAATCCCAGTATGGTAGGAAATTTATTCTTAGACATTGTAGCAGAGTAACTACTGGACATAATGAAGCTTAACTTTTAATGTCTCAGGATGGCGAGCGCAGTGGAATGCCAAGCATTGCCTTGTAATTCATGGTGTTTTTTGATTTTCCTACTGTCCAAGAGCGGTCGTATCGCTTACCATCAGGTGAATGGCATGATCGTCTCGCGATTAATCGCGAAAAAAAATCATAACAGTACCATTTATACATACGAGTACATACACCTTGTTTTATTTTCTTTATTATTATGGATCATTCAATTAATCCCGTACTAATCACTTCAAACTTGCAAAGGTCATAAATACACCGGTTAATTGTTCAAAAATAACAGAAACAAACGGCTACCACTAACTGAAGTAAAGCAATTAGCCGGAAGTGGAGTTAGAATTCAGTTTGGCGAAATGGTTTAGTAACATTGTTACCGTTGGTCTTTGCCGCGTGTCCACGTATCAGGGCTTGATATCCTTGTTACTTACTAGAGACAAGAATGCATTGATGAAGGTGGATGAGGTAAAATTTCAGGACCAGAGAAATGGAGATCTTTATACTCTGGTTGTCTTCATGAGATGCAGGCGTGACGTTTATCTATGTACTTGCTACTGTTTTATTGGATATCAAACTATGTTTTTTTGGATTATGTCACTTTAATGATGGAGGCAAATATAGTGAGGAAAAAAATCTTTACAGAATTCTTGTAATATGTCAAAACCGAAAGGTCTTCTAGAAACCTGAAAATGCAAGTCCACTAAACCAAAAGCTCATTTGTCTTGAACAATAGATACAGCAGTCTAGCAGTTCCTTTTTTTGTAGGTACAAAGCGAAATGTATCAGCCCATATACGTCCCACTGCAGGGCACGGGCCTACTCTACAATCGAGGGTACGATTGAGAGTGGTTAAGCCGGATGGTCCACCACGCTGGCCTAGTGCGCGTTGGCGGACTTTACATACCATAGAAATTCTTACAAATCGCTAAGTATGCAGGTATGCAGGTTTCCTCACAATGTTTTCCTGCACCGTTATAGTGCGTGGTGATTGACTATCAATACAAACACGCCTAAAAAATCCAGAGGTGTGCCCTGGGATTTGAACCCGCGACCACCGTGAACATGTAGGCGTCTGGTCCGTTACCAACAGGCCACCACGCACTTAAACAAAGCAAAAGTTTCCAATTTATTTTTTTAATCTAGCACATCTTTGTTAATTCAAAAGTGATTTTCAAAGCTCTTAGTATGTTCTTTACTTTGAAGTGTAATATAAAATACCAATTAAGTCTAGACTAAGAACGCGACTAGAATGTTAAGCGGGGGTTCAGTACAAAGCGTGTTTCTGTTGGCTCTACGGTACCCAATACAAATCGGCGACATAGTGCGCACTAATTCAGTGGCGCAACAAATGTGTAACTAGATCTCAAATTATTAATGAATGATTAATTTACATACGGTTAATTTTTAAAAGGACTAATTGCATTGTGGTAACAGTTTGGACGCGACGAACAATACGGTGGTCGAAGGTCCGAATCCCAAGGCATACCTCAAAATTTTTAGAGTTATTAGGGTCAATTATTATTAAAGTGAAGGAAAACATCACGGCAAAATCTACATACCATATATATGTGTATTTTACAAGATGTATGGCGTGGCGAAAGGCTTGTTCTCTTTTACATTTTTGGACGGAAATAGTCTCGGCGAAATATGAATATTACTTTCGTTCCAGGATTTAAACGTAACGTACAGTCATATAAGATTTACACGTTCTAAGTTTTAATGTCTTGATTTAATTGTTACAGCAGCGTTTGCACTTGCACTACTGCCTTACTCTCAACTGTGCAGTTGGCACATCTCTATTATACGAAGCAGACGGGCAATGGCCTCCCTTTCAGCACTGCGTAGCCTCCGCAGCGGCTCTTCCATAATACACCGATATTTGTACCCGCCACACATCCTTACATCACGCTGTTTTTTATCATCAACAACTATTAAGACGACTTTATAGTGAAAAAAATAAACATATTTATTTTTGCGGGCTAGGTCAAGTTGTGACATTGATACCAGATGTGTAGGGCGGTTCAAGTAAAGTATCGAATGGAAATATTTACGCCTGAAACCTTGGACACAATTATGCAGATTTATTTCAATCGGTAGACGGATGACCTGGTTCAGGTCGCAGGAACTCGCTGGATGCAGGCCACTTCCAACAGATCTATGTGGAGATCCATGGGGCCTATGTTCAGCAGTGGAATTCCTGTGGCTAAAGAGAGAGAGAGAGAGAGAGAGAGAGAGTAACCAGATATACACAGTCTGAACCCGAGACGCGACGTATTACATAGGCCACTAAAATCTAATAATAGCAAAAACCTTAGATAGAAAGTTTTTTGTCATAAAAATCTTTGCAATACCAACCAACAATATTAATAACAAATAAATACTAACCACATTTAGTCATAAGACTATTAATCTGGTAGATGTATATTTCTGCAGACATTGTAGATTTAACTAAACCAAAGATACCCATTTACAGCTCACAGGTGAAAATCACCACTCTGATGATTTGTTACAGAGAGCAGTCTTAATGGTCTACCGGCGTGCTCTTACTACGATACACAAACTCATGGGAAACTCGAACGTAATAGTCTATAGAACGAGTTGCAAGTTTTCACGAATAGAAGGTTGGTGAAGATAAAACCTACAGCGTTGTATTTGCTGTTTTTTCTCAGCCATTGTATTGCGCCACATCTATAGAATTAAATAGTTTATTACAACCTGTGTAAGCGCGCTCAAGCCGGTCCATACTTGTACCGAAACGTTATGTATGGTGATGCATTCTGTCTTATCCCGTTTTTTCTTTAGTGTGCACTTTAGGATTTAAGTGATAATGTAATTCGTCAAAAATATTATTGTCGTGAAATTCAAATACTAATGACCATCAAATAATCAAGACGTAAAATTATACTGACAATAATTTTGAAACACACTTTTAAATCAGATATTTCATAATTAAGCTCAGTAAATTGCTTATTTTTTTTGGGGCAACGTAATAGCTTTAAATATTTTAAAACCTGTTAAAAAAATGTTGAAATAGTGAGAACAAGGTGAGTTTTAGTACAATAGTTAGGCGCTGTCTCCTCTAACTTACCTTTGAGACCGGACGGCTAATATTTTCAGAGCAACATCAATATCTCAACGGGCTAGACAATTTATGTTAGAAAATACTGGTTTTCGTATTTATTACCGATGTTTATGAAAAATACAGACATTTTTACGACGTCGCAATTTCAACTGATTCAGGGACAAAGATACAAAAAAGTAATTTTCAAGTGAATAATAAAACAGATTTTTATCTTGGGAAATTATTTTCTTATAGGTAGTGTTTGAACAATGAGTCTACTTTCTTAATCGAATCATTGATGTTTAAACCAAAATCGGGATTTTCTTATTTCTTTGGATTTGTTTGTATTGCATTCCGTAGATTTTTAATCAATTATTTCCACATTAATAACAGTACTAATATTGGAAATTAAACATTACATATAATTCTAATCTGCTATTTGAAAAGGTTAGCGATACACATTCAGATATAAACAATGTTGCAACGAATATTATTGAAACATTATAAAACGTTATAAATATAATAAAGTCCAAATGTATTCATAAATCTATCCCTAACCACAACCCAAAAAAGAAAGTAGACAATATACAAAAAAGGCAGAATTCAAACGAAAATGTTGGAAATAGCCCATCCAACCGTTTCCGTCACCTCGCAACTCATCTGAATTTTTATTCAAAGCGGCTTTTTAACAAAACACAACGTTTTTCACGAAGAAAGAACCCCCCAAAGCTATAAAAACCATCATAAAATTTCCATTACTATCCATCCGGGCACGTAACGGGCGGTTACCTCGTTGTCAAAGGTTAAAAATGTCGACATAAATTATTATAGGAAAAATGGTAAATCACACGAGTTCGTAAACAATGCTATCGATATTCAAGATATTGGGTGTGTAGAAGCCCCTGTAGAAAAAATATTATATGGTTTTAAAGACTTGTTTAAACTTGTATAACAAGGTGACACCATGTCCAACGGCTAGAGAATTTTTCCCATAATTTTTCCTGGTGCAAACCTGATTAACTTGCTTGTGAAATTGAACTTCGGTACTATATCGTGCTATCCTACATCGTGTGTGGCAGTCACGTTCCTACAACCCTTTAGATCTCTAATATTATTACAAATTTTAGCATTACGATAATGTCTTCCAAAAGTGCGACAACTGGTAAATTTTGCGTAAAATGAATATTACACCGGTCGGTTTGCCTGAGCCTCTGGCTGATTAAATAGTACATGAGCAGCTGAAGAAGGCTTGGCCCTCATAAAGTACAGGTTAAACCCCTCATTTCGCAAATCTTATAGATAAACGTATTAAAAAGTGATACTACAAACTCAATTACCAAACTCATAAAACACGTAACTCTATCAGAACCAAACACGATAAAGCTGTTACGCTTTTGTTACAAGACGTCAGTAGTGTTAAACTATACACCATCTGAACATTCATTAGGAAACTCATCAACACAACGACATTAAAGGAACAGGGGTGAACCCCTCTCCCCTCCCTCTCCCTCCAAACACCCACACTTCAAAACAAGTCTACAAATGAGCGATGTGAAACGTTGCTATTGGCAACTACATACGGCTCATTTGCTAGGTATTTCATTACTTCTGTCTGCAGCAGAACTTGACGAGGGCCGAGGTCCCGAAACATTGCAAATTTAACGCAAATACATCACACACAAATATCAACTTTACCATTGTTGATATAAGAGTTGTTTCTGATGAAGTTATAACTATGCAAAATGAATTTGAAAGCAAAGGTGATCGAGATGATGTTGTACAAACGATTATAGACTTTAATGTCGAAGAAATAGGAACAAATGGAGATGAATATAGTGGGTTTTTGAAAGGATCGGATAGTGTTAACATTAATATGTAGGTTTGTTTTTGATGTGACCTCAATTATACAGGCGTTTAACGCGAAACTGAGATTAATGGATGAAAAGTTTTGGGCCCGAGGATTTCATTTAAGTTGCCTAATTTGCTTTTTGTTTTGTAACGTTTCAACATTCTATTTGGCTCTTGTATATGTCACGTTAAATGTACTAGTTTATTAAATGATGTATTAGTTTGAAATACTTTGCTTTGGTAGTTTTATTGACAAACCAGTCAGAAATTCATGAGAAAATCTGAAGATGAATATACTACGATATACGGCAACTAATTATAAAACACTTAGCTAAATTTATTCGTATAATACATATATACATGATTTATATTTTATTATAACAATGAATTTACTCTCACAAATAAAACATCGAAGTTAATACTTTATCAGTAGCGAAGCTTATTGTTAAATAGAAATCAATGAACGGTCTTGTCCGGGCTCCGGAATCACATCAAACAATAATGGTGTGAACCCACCTGTCCTCCCCTTAGATAAAGAGACGTGAAAATACATTTTTTTCACAGATGACGTGTCCCAGTTGCAACAAATCAGTACATAACGCCCGTAGGCAATCATTTGGAAACTATTCTCTATTCAGAAGGTTGAAATTTTATACAAAAAAAGATCCAGGGAGATCCTCGCTCGAAGCTTCCTGACCAGTATAACTTGGCCTTTGTAAATCTATTAACCTGTGCTCGGTTCTCCGACATTTGATACTGTGAAGGGGGGTGCGGAAGGTCAAAATACGATGGTTGAAAGGGACAGGCGGTGTGCTCATTCAACCATTATTTCCAAGTGATTAGACATGTCATTGCCATGCCTCGGAGAACGTCAGATAATGTTAAAAATAAAGTGAATATCAAGTCAAAAATGGATATCATATTTCGTGTAAGCCGGTACATTTATTGTGAAAGCGGTGGCAGCGAACAATTTCTGCTTCTTTTGCCAAGACACGAAGTAGTCTTTTCTATTACGCTTGCTGTATGTAAATCCGGAATAATTCATATTCTCGAACAACTTAATAATTTTCTAGACAGGTTTGTAAATTCTAACAGTGATTTATACGACGTGGCTTGAAAATTATACCTTCGATAACCTCCTCTCCTTTAATACAGGGTCTAAATATATCAACTCATGTATACGTGGGATGAATTTGTTAACACTATCGGATGGCGAGTGCAGTAGAATGCCAAGCAAATTGTAATGCATGGTGTTCTTTAGTTTTCTACTCTCCATGAGCAGTCGTATCGCTTAGCATCAGGCGAATGGCATACTCGTCTTGAGATACATCGCAAAAAAAATGCTACAATTTAGAGTAGTTTAGGCATGAGTCCACCGCGCTGGTTAAATTTGGCTCAATTAACTGAACACACTGAATATAATTCTGAAAATGTAAAACTTGCAAAAGTACAAGTTTGTTTCCGATGTTTTAATCATCTTCATAGTAAGAGCTAATTAACTATTCCCAAATTCTTTAAAATAATTCACTAATTATTTTAAAGAAGAAATAAAAAAAATTATAATACATTTATTATATAATGGTTTCTTAGATTTACGCGAATGTTACACATTGAAATAAAACTATTTTTACGGATTTTATCGCGATTTGGTTTAATTTTTACATTGTTTAACTTCCCGACGTTTCGATTACTTTACAGCTTTCGTGGTCACGGGGCGGACTGAGGTATTAGTCATCCGCTCTGTGACTGTCACAATTAAACTACCCTTAATTTTCAATTATTAAATTAAAAAGTTAATTTAAAAAGTTAACTAGTTGTTGCGATCCGATCTACGCAGTAGGAGCTCACTGTGTCTTGAGGTCTGGCAGCTGGTCTTTTGGGTTCCGATTTAATCAAATGTAGAATTGGATCCCATGATGGTGCAAGCTTCAAGCCATCTTCTCTATTGAAATTTGGATGTTTTTTAATTTCAATAGCCTCGCGAAACATCCTGGGTAGGAAGCGGTGTTCTTTAGCGAGGATTTGGGGCTTATCAAAACGAAGGTAATGCTTGGAGCCTTCCTCGATGTGTTCAGCAACTGCAGACTTCGTTGAGCGTCGGTGTTTGACGTCAGCTATGTGTTCTTTTACGCGGGTCCCTATGCTTCTCTTGGTTTGGCCGATATAAGAGAGGCCACAGTCACAATCTATTTTATATACCACCACCCACCACCATCCGAAACAGTTAGCTACCGTGGGTAAATCTTTGTTTCAGAGAGCACAAGGAATCTGTGACGAGAAACACCTGGCGACTGAGCTGCAACACGTCAAGCAGGTACTGCGAGACAACAAGCTCCAAATTCCACGCCGCCGTCACAGAAACCGAGTGAAACCAGCCACAGTTGAACGGGCCCCGGTTATACTACCTTACATCAAAGGAGTCACAGACAAGATTGGCTACATCCTGAAGCGTGCTTCCATTAAGACATACTTCAAGCCGCCCAAGAAGATTAGTCAATTCCTACCACCCGTCAAGTGTCATATACCTTTGCAAGAACCGGGCGTATATAAAATAGATTGTGACTGTGGCCTCTCTTATATCGGCCAAACCAAGAGAAGCATAGGGACCCGCGTAAAAGAACACATAGCTGACGTCAAACACCGACGCTCAACGAAGTCTGCAGTTGCTGAACACATCGAGGAAGGCTCCAAGCATTACCTTCGTTTTGATAAGCCCCAAATCCTCGCTAAAGAACACCGCTTCCTACCCAGGATGTTTCGCGAGGCTATTGAAATTAAAAAACATCCAAATTTCAATAGAGAAGATGGCTTGAAGCTTGCACCATCATGGGATCCAATTCTACATTTGATTAAATCGGAACCCAAAAGACCAGCTGCCAGACCTCATGACACAGTGAGCTCCTACTGCGTAGATCGGATCGCAACACCTAGTTAACTTTTTAAATTAACTTTTTAATTTAATAATTGAAAATTAAGGGTAGTTTAATTGTGACAGTCACAGAGCGGATGACTAATACCTCAGTCCGCCCCGTGACCACGAAAGCTGTAAAGTAATCGAAACGTCGGGAAGTTAAAAAATGTAAAAATTAAACCAAATCGCGATAAAATCCGTAAAAATAGTTTTATTTCAACATTTATTATAATCATAATTCAGCGAAGTCAGGAGCAAAAGTCTGCGAACTCAAGTATCTTAGGCGGAGTTAATAATTTCCTCCTCATTCAAGATAAATTTGGCGGCGTGCGGGAGGCAGACAGGCTCCTAGATTAACATGGCTGTTTCTGGCAGGGTAGAACTAATGCGCGCGGTTTATCATAAGAACATCATATTTTCGCGAAATTAATTCTTTGGGATATTCTTATATAAAATTTGTGTACATCACATTTGTTTCGGTACAAAAACCCAATGCCTGGAATTTTCGTGCACTGCGCTTAAAAATCGTAAACGACAGTTTTTATTTGAACACTCGTTTAAAATAACATCTTCTATACATATAATAAAAATGTAAATGGTCGATGTCTGTACATGGAAGATATTTAAGAAATTTCAACGCGGGGGGTCTTTATAACAGCAACAGCATCCAAAACAATTTTTTTTAGAATTTTTCTCTGTCTGTCTGTCTGTCTGTATGTTTGCTTGCGCATCACGCAAAAACTACTGCACCAAATGAGATGCGGTTTTCACAGTTGTATTGCTGTAGGTTCAACTTAAAAACTGGTATATGTTGCATTTGCATACAGGTTGTTTCTTTTTGTTTGCTTGCACATTACTCATAAACTAACGCACCAAATGAGATGCGGTTTTCACAGTTATATTGCTGCAGGTTCAACTTAAAAACTGGTATATGTTGCATTGACATACAGGGTGTTTCTTTTTGTTTGCTTGCACATTACTCATAAACTACCGCACCAAATGAGATGCAGTTTTCACAGTAATATTGGTGCACGTCCAATTTGAAAACTGGTATATATTTTATTTATAGACAGGGTGTTTCTTTTTATTTACTTGCGCATAACGCAAAAACTACAAGACGAAATGAGATGCGGTTTCACAGTTATATAGGTACAAGTCCAACTTAAAAACTGGTAAATGTCTTATTTACATACAGGATGTTTCTTTGTATTATGGAAGATAAATGAGAAAAACTAATATTCCCCATATTAACACTGTATTAACACTCAGGCTACATTTTATCCAGTTATATTAAGTGTTCCCGTGGGATGAGGACGGAAATCTGATATATTTGTTACTTTTTATACTCAAAGGGATGCGATGGGCATGGATTACATACCTTGAGTGAGAATGAGATAGGACGGGCGGGATATAACGAGACGGGACGGGACGGGATGAGAAATACCAAATAATCTATACATGTAAATTTTTTTAAACAAACTTAATCACGCAGACGAAGTTAGCGGGCAGAAGCTAGTCATTAAATAAAATACCTATAATAATGACATCATGCCATCGATAAAATAATTGCCAATCACTGCCCGAGAAAAAGCCTCAATCATATTCAGAAAAGGACTTAGTAGAGACATAAACCTTCCTTGAACCCACAAAAATATCCCATAAATCCACTTTAAAAATCACGACAACACGAAATCAATTGAAAATCCATTCCCTTTCACAGACATACAAAAAACGCTGAGTCACGTTAATAAATTTGGGTAAAATTGTATGACACCCCCGTTTGACGCGATCAGCGGGCCAATGGAAATAGGGGTACAGACTTGGGAGAGATAAGCCTTGGATCCCTCAGAGCTGCCATCGATTGAACGCTCTTCTCAGCATATTGGATTTGTCGCGAATATAATTGTTTCATTTAAAATTCTTGCTTTTTCTTGTTTTTTAGTATTGGCTCGTATGGGTCGCGTTGCATATTAAACCTAGATTAGGCAATCCGGAACTTTACAATATCACGCCTTTTCCCAGAAGGAGTAGGCAGAGGAGCAACCAGGACATCCACGTTTTGCCTTATGTTTTCCGTCCCACGGTGTGATAGGAGGCGAGCCTATCCCCGTATCGGACACAAATTGCTAACTCCGTACTGATCATAAATAGAGCAATGCAATTAGATCACTAGATCTTAGACTAACCACTTGGTTAGTAATGATAAGTTCTAAGAAGTGTAACTTTTGTTTATGGGAGGGCATGAAGCGAGAAATAAATCTGTACATGATCAAACATTTTCTAATAAATTATATCATTCTTGACCCTTGTACGGCAGTTGATAAAAACTCTACCTTTAAACAGTGTAATAGTCCACCACTCTCAACTATTTGTTGTTGTTGTATCAGCCCATATACGTCCCACTGCTGGGCACGGGCCTACTCTACAATCGAGAGAATCAATTGAGAGTGGTTAGGCCATATAGTCCACCACGCTGGCCTAGTGCGTGTTGGCGGATCTATATACCGTAGGAATTCTTTAAAATCGCTAAGGCATGCAGGTTTCCTCACGATGTTTTCCTTCACCGTTAAAGTGCGTGGTGATTGACTGTCAATACACTCTCAACTATTGCGCGTTGGCAAACTCCCATACCCGCTCTAAAAACCACTTTACCCGTAAAATGCCTGTTAATTGGCTATCAATACACCCCTGACTTATAAATAAATAAATACACCCAACAGTCACACACATAGTCCTGACTCCACACTAAGATCAAGTCTTGTGTCGTGGGTATCAGGAACTACTAGAGACTTTTCTGACTCACAAACATCCAGACCCGAAACAAATACCTGTGGATCGTACAAATATTTGTTTCGGTGCGGGATCGAACCCGCAACCTTACGTTTCACAGCCGGTGTCTAACCAACTGCACCAAGGGGGCTGTCACTTCAAAAAGCAGAAGAGTCAAACCCGCGACCGCCAACTCGCCAGATCAATCAGGTTTGATATCAAAAAGTTACCACTACAGGGAGGGCTGATAAACTATAGATAAGTCTTGTAAGATGTAAACTGCCGCAAACGATAATGTTGCATATCTCACTATATCTAGATAATAATACTTGATATGCCAATGTAATATCAAAATTTCATTTCAAGGTTATCCCATATCATTTACATATCAAAACTGTTAGGCAAAGTCTAATCCGCTTGCATTTGAGTTTTTTATGTGAAGTCATTGACCGTTTGAGGTTTTTCAAAATGTGCATCCTATCATGACCAATTTTTATTTTATTATTTATCACACTAGTGCTCATATTTGTTAACCATTGCTTTATTACCGAATATGTTTAAATATATGAATATTAAAACAACGAAGTAAGATTTAACAACAAAAAACAATATGGAAAACATACTAGATTTATACTACGTATGTCAACAAAACTTTAAAATATAGTCTCAACGTTAACACCGACAAAAACCTCTACACAAAATAAGGTTTATTTTGGCGAACGACGGAAGAAATATGTGTCGTGTAATGTCCCCTGCATATGCGCGCTCACGTACGCTTCCATCACGCCGTTATCTGCCCAACCCGGGCCTCGAACCCGCTGCCCTATCGTGCACGGGCAGGCTGAAATGTCGATAACATCACGACGTATTGCCAGTTCGTCGGATTAAAACGATAGGTTTCTTTTGAGAAGGGATTTTTAGAGAGAATTTTTTGTAAGGGAATTTATCAAGGAAATTGAGCATTTTATAATGAAGTTGTTACATTATAATTGATACTTTATACAGGTATATTTCTCTAGAGAGATTTCTTCTTTAGATTAAAAAGTACAGTATTTAAAGTATAAATATGTTGCAATTGACGATAAAGGATTTAATACATAAATAAGCTGACGATTTTATACCCAAAAGGGTAGGCTATGACGACACTCTATCAACTAGATCGTCAAGCTTATCATCAGTTTCAGATGTAATGAGGCGAGTCTATTGCTATGCCGAAAACATGATCTAGTCCGGGGCAACTCATAATTGTTCTATCTTTAAAATAAAAAAGGTAACACGAATGATTCGAACCCTGCACTTCATCGGTAAACAAAAAGGTTAAAAAAACATTTTCTTTTAACACCCAAACACGATTTAAAAAATAGCTGCGTATACAAACATTTATCTCGATATTAAATCGAGCTCATGGCTTTCGTTTGACAGCCAGATTGACGCCTACTAGGTCATAGAATCCATTGCCACATGAAGGGATTTTATCTTTCACAGATAATTTAAGTAATAAGGGAAAGAAAAGAAGACGAAGCGGCAAAATGGCGGTAGGACCCGCGATGTTGTTCGGAGTAGACTGCTGGACGGTTAAAGAGACGCATGTACAAAGACTACATACGACAGAAATGACAATGTCACGATGGTCCGGAGGGGTAACAAAGCCGGACAGAATACGAATTGAGTATATCCAAGGTAGCTTCAAAGTAGCTCCTGTTTCCGAGAAACTCATAGAGAGACCCCTGAGGTGGTTCAGTCATGTTACTCGCTGAGACGAAAATCACGTAGACAGAACAGCGATGAGCCTTCCAGAAAACAAAAGAGGGCGAGGTCGATCATCCCCTACCTGGTGGACCAGTATAACCAGGCTGCATGCTCACGCGTATCCCACGACCCCTGTTTTAAAGGAGATAGCGGTATATCACGGGGTTTTAGTCGGTAGGACGTACCTATATGGATCCGTAAAGGGATTTCCTCGTGTAAGAAAAAAAAAAAAAAAAAAAAGTATAACCAAAACTTAATAATATACTTATATCGACAACCCAATGCAGAACAAGGAGACCCGACCCCACATAAAATGAGACTTATACCTAAATCCTACCTACCTACAATTCGAGGGTAAACTGTATTGATCAAATAGCATGTATGTGGGAATAAATGCTGGCAGTAACGAAACGTAATGAGAGTGAGTGAAAGTACGAGTATGAGATAGCATGAGTGAATGGAAGTGAGTGAGAATGGCGGAAGGACGCGACAGTGAAAGACGCAAGCGCATAAGAATAAGATTATTAAGATGTTTATTGTAAACTATTAAAGAGTAAAGTATATTGGAAGAAAAGGATTTATTATTGCTCTCCGCACACCAACACCACATATTTTGGGGGCTCGTCCGGGATCGGAGTGTTCCAACCGAACACGTGGCACGACGCAACGCACCGGCAGCACTTCGATTTGAAAATCATTTGTTCGCCGTGTACATAGCACTTTGTACATCGTTTTAAGAAGATGGCTAACAACGGTAAAGATGGAAGACGAAACCGGCAAGACGAATCTCAAGACTACACAGGAAGTTTTGTACCAGACATACTGCAAATGGCGGCGGAGGTGGTGTCGAAGTTTAATGGACACGACAAAACTTACTCAGTATCGCAATGGGTAAGCGATGTGGAAGAAAATGCAGCTATTTTTGGTTGGTCACCGTTGCAGCAACTACTAGTGGCGCGACGAGCACTACAAGGTACCGCTGCATTGTGGCTGAAGGCCGAGCGACCATTCAAGTCGTGGGACGACTTAAAGGCGGCCATTATAAAGGAATTTCCGGATACTGTGGATATCAAAGCGGTCCACGAGATGATGAGTGCGCGCAGCAAAAAACCTACGGAGTCGTGCTTGGACTACATGCTTACAATGAAGGAGATGGGCAAGCGCGGCAAGATGCCTGACTACGTAGCCATAAAGTATATAGTCGACGGTATAACAGACAGCGAAATTAACAAAGTCATGTTGTATGGTGTTACAACGTATTCAGAGTTAAAAGAAAAGTTGAAAATATATGAGACGGTAAAAGAAAAGATGTCCTGTCAAAGGCAAGCTGTGAAAAATATGAACAAACAGTTTAATCGTACCTCAACTACGCTATCATCACGCCTATTATGTTTTAATTGTGGTGATCGAAATCACATTAGTGAAGAGTGCCCTAATAAATATCGCGGTAAAAAGTGCTTTAGTTGCAATGAGTTTGGTCATATTGCGCCTAGTTGTCCGGGAAAGACGGCAGTATCCAAGATGGAAAACAAGAGGGGAACATACACACAAAGAGCAGGTACATCTTGGCGAGAAGAAGCAAAACCGAGCGTAAACGGAAGAATTCAAAATATTGATTATCATCGGACACAATTGTTTGCGGCGAAGGCGACAGAGGGCGCCACCGCGGCTAAGATCGAGAACGACATGAATGACAACAGAGTGACACGCACGGAGACGAACGAAACATTGGCATTGACAGCTGTCAAGATGACATCTGAATCCGAAAGCGCGCGACAAAATGTAATTAACAATTCGAGTAACAAAAAGCCGATTAAAAGTGTTAAACTTAATAATTACGTGACAAGTGCATTAATAGACTCGGGAAGTGATGTAAATTTACTATCAGTTAGATTATTGTCGAAGTTAAATGTTGAAATCGTAAAAGATGACTTAACTCTTTCGGGCCTAGGTTCGTGTAAGATTATATCAAAGGGCAAAGCTGTTCTAGATGTCCAAATTGATGGTCGGCGTTACAATAATATAATATTTCATGTAGTTTCTGCGGAGGTTATGCCCTATGATTTAATTATTGGCCAAGAGTTTTTAAATAAAGTTAAGGTGTTAATGAATAAAGGAGTTGTAACATTGTTGCCTGGAGAGAGTGACTGGGATTTGTCTAATATTAATTATTTTGCAGGGTGTGTGGATGTATTTGTGGATCATGTGAAAGATGAAAGAGTGAAAGATGAAATAAAGAGGTGTGTACAGAATTATAAGCCACATCAAACTGAGGAGGCACCCATCCAACTGAAGATAATTTTAAAGGATGATTGTCCAGTCAGACAGCCACCAAGACGCCTATCTTTAATGGAGCAGCAATTAGTAGAGGATCAGGTGAAGGAATGGTTAGACCAAGGCATTATACGGGTGAGTTTTTCTGAGTATTGTTGTCCAGTAGTACTAGTTAGAAAGAAAGATGGTTCAGCTCGAGTCTGTATAGACTATCGCTTGTTAAATAAAAAGATGATCAAAGATGAGTTTCCATTGCCAGTGATAGATGATCTCATTGATAAATTGCAAGGTGCAAAAATATTTAGTGTATTAGATTTAAAAAACGGATTTTTTCATTTGAGAGTTAGTGAAGAATCAATTAAATATACATCATTTGTAACACATAACGGACAATATGAATTTTTGCGAGCACCATTTGGCTTGTCAAATTCTCCCAAGACATTCATGAGGTTCATCAGCATAATATTCAGAGATCTTATAGCTCAAGGTGTATTGATGACATAATAATTTCAGCCACTGATGAGCATCAAGCTCTCTTGAGGTTGAAACAAGTGTTGCAAGTCGCTTCAAAGTATGGTCTCATATTGAATTGGAAAAAAGCAAGCCTTTTACAGCATGAAGTGGAATACTTAGGTCACAGAATCAAGGATGGAGAGGTAAGGCCAAGTGCTGATAAAACTGATGCAGTAATAAGATATCCAGAGCCAAGAAATTTAAAACAGTTGCACAGTTTTGTTGGATTAACAAGTTATTTCAGAAAATACATACAAGATTTTGCAAGTATTTCAAAACCATTAACTGATTTATTAAAGAAGGGGAATGAGTTTAAATTTGATGACAAAGAGAGAATAGCTTTTGAAACTTTAAAGGATAAGTTAGCCAGTGGACCAGTTTTAAAAATATTTAACCCTAAATTGAAAACAGAAGTTCATACCGATGCTTCGAGCTTTGCTTTAGCTGCGATACTTATGCAGTATCATCCAGGTTCAGGGTTGCATCCCGTACATTATATGAGTCAGAAGACCAGTGACACTCAGAGCAAGTACTCAAGCTATGAATTAGAGGCGTTAGCTGTTATAGAAGGTATCAAAAGGTTTAGGCATTACTTATATGGAATTCACTTCAAAATTATAACAGATTGCAAGGCATTTGAGATGACACTTAAGAAAAAAGATGTTTCAGCTAAAGTTGCAAGATGGATACTTATGCTCAGCGAATATGACTTCGAAGTGGAGCATAGATCAGGTTCCAGGATGAGGCACATTGATGCTCTAAGCAGAATATCTATAGTAGCAGTTGTTACCTTACAGGATAGTATACGACAAGCACAAGAAAATGATGATGGATTGCGAGCAATTAAAGAAGTTTTGGAAAATAACATGTTTGAAGATTATTGGATAGAAAATGGAATATTGTACAAGGGGGAGCAAAAACAAATAGTAGTTCCAAGGTCATTAGAGAGAGAAATTATTAACAACCTGCATAGCAAAGGTCACTTTGGTAAAGCCAAGATGAAAGAAGCATTGAGTAAGGATTATTTCATTAAAGATATAAATAAGAAAATAGATGATTTTCTATTAAGCTGTGTTCCATGCCTATTAGCAACCAGAAAGGAGGGCAAACAGGAAGGGCATTTACACCCTATTTTAAAGGAAAGTGTCCCATTTGACACTTTACATTTGGATCATGTTGGACCATTATCTGCAACTAGAAAACAATATAATTACATTCTTACTATCATAGATGCATTTTTGCAAGTTTGTATGGCTGTTTCCTACAAAGACAACATCAAGTAGAGAGACATTGAATAAACTTCAGCTGCATCAACAAATTTTTGGAAATCCACGTAGAGTCATTACTGATAGAGGGACAGCGTTTACAAGTAAGGAATTTGAAGACTATTGCACACAAGAGAAAATAGTACATGTAAAGATCACAACAGGAGTGCCGCGTGGAAATGGACAAGTGGAAAGAGTACATCGCATAGTCATACCAGTTCTAACTAAACTGTGTATAGAAAGTCCTGGAGAGTGGTACAGGTATATCAGTAGAGTTCAAAGATCACTAAATAGTACATTCCAGAGATCAATAAAATCAACCCCTTTTGAACTATTAATGGGAGTTAAAATGAACAATAAGGAAGACTTAAAAATATTGGAGTTGTTACAAGAAGAGAATATACTACAGTATGATGAAAATAGAGAAAGTTTAAGACTTCAGGCTAAAGAACAAATATTGAAAATACAGGAAGAAAATAAAAAATATTTTGACAAGAAAAGGAAGGAGAGTCATAAGTATAGAGAAGGTGATATTGTGGCTATAAAGAGAACTCAGTTTGGTCCTGGGCTCAAGTTGAAACCAAAGTATCTAGGTCCTTACAAAGTTGTCAAATGCAAGCGTAATGATCGCTATGAAGTTGAAAAGATTGACAGCTCGGAGGAGGGGCCTTACAAAACCTCTAGTTCGGCTGACCAGATGAAAAGATGGTGTGAGAGTAGTGGTGTAGAGATGTTGGATGAGTAGAATGTAGTTTTTAATTTTGATTTGTTTTGATTTTTTAATATTAAGTTGTAAGTTCTATTGTTGTATTAATTTACTTGTTTGTGTAATGTCTGAGGACAGACATAAGTGCAGGACGGCCGAATGTGGGAATAAATGCTGGCAGTAACGAAACGTAATGAGAGTGAGTGAAAGTACGAGTATGAGATAGCATGAGTGAATGGAAGTGAGTGAGAATGGCGGAAGGACGCGACAGTGAAAGACGCAAGCGCATAAGAATAAGATTATTAAGATGTTTATTGTAAACTATTAAAGAGTAAAGTATATTGGAAGAAAAGGATTTATTATTGCTCTCCGCACACCAACACCACATGTATTTATTATTTTTCACGGAAGTCAAAAATTAAGCTAATATTCTGCGATACGAATTAATCTTAATGAAAGAAATAAAATCCAAACAAAAGAAAAAAATCATGACAAGCAACTCCTGGGAACTTATTTTTAATCCAAACGTCATCTCATTAATCATTTCCACACCCGTAGTGCGGAAGCATAACTATATCGTAACAGTCATTTTAATTTTAAGCCGGTCTTTGTTATCTATAAAGCGGTAATTAACTGGGGGAGTATGATCAATCATCATTGCAGATGTCGAGGGGAGGTGGAATGGTCTTCAATGGACCACGGCTTTTAAGCGATTTAAGTGTCGCTTAAGATGGTGGGTCGGCGGTCTTGTGAAGAGAATTGGACGGTTTGGAGTTAAATTCACTTAGGTAAAAAAAATGTACTTTATAGACAATGTTGATTTATTACTCGACTGCGAAAGAAGGAGGGTTATGTTTTTTAACAATTATGTTGTGACCGTGGTCCAGATTCACTATATATCATAGTCAATATTATCTGATCCTTAAAAATATTTAAATATTACACAAAAAAACATTTTTACTGAAGTTTATAATATTTACTTCAAGCTATAAATTAAAAACTAAGCGAACCAGTGGAGTAAAATTGGTGTATTCTTTATCGATACTGCCTATCCGTTAATAGATAAGTCGTGACGAAGCATTATCGCCTAAACAAAGACAAATGCCGAGACATAAACACCCGAACCAGTGATTCGCGAGGTTTATAGCACGAAAGGTCGCGGGTTAGGTTCCGGAGTGGAGACCTTTACCGACCCACTAACATTTGGCGCCTCGGTTTATAGTGCCACTGTGTCTTGCATCAGCTTTTATGAGGATTCTCTATCCACGTACATACATAAACTCACGCTTTTATCCCCGCAAGGGTAGGCAGAGGCGCCACCAGGACAACCACTTTTCGGCTAGTGTGTTCCGTCCCACGATGTGGTAGGGGGCGAGCCTATCGCCATATCGGGCACAAATTCCTGACTCCGGACTGATAATGAATAGACAAAATCAATATCACATTGCTCGACCCGGGACTCGAACCCGAGACCTCAGCTTTGTAACCATACCGTAATATAACTACGCCAACGAGGCAGTCGATTCTCTGTCCACGATTTATTATATAATTGAAGGTATACAATATTTTGGAAGAGCAGTCGATATATGTAAAAATTTAATCAAACTCGCGATAAAATCCGTAAAAAATAGTTTTATTCCAATGTGTAATATTCGCGTAATGTGATTTAAAACCTAGAAAGGAGAAATGATAAAAAATGGCTCCTATAATTTTCTGACGTAAACTAAAAGTAGTTCTACTTAATGCCGCTAGATGGTGTTTTATTCGAATTAAAATAAACCAAGATAATCTTAATTCATGCGGTCGTTAAAGAGAGATCTAAAATATATTTTATTTATAAAACGATGCAGCATTTATCTCTACTTTGTTACTATTTTAATAGTTGTATTAAAACCAATCATTGTAGAAACAATGTACCACTATTTTCAGACTTTCCTAGCATTTCCAAATATTTCCTCGATGTACGAAAACACCGTATTGTGTGCACATAAAACAAATAACGGCACGTAATAAAATCGACGTGAGCGAATAAAATGCTTGTTTGATTGCGTTTTCGTGTCGAGATAGTATCGGCTGGGCAATACTTCTTTATCTTCACGCCACATCTTACTGAGTATCAATGCTTTCAAACTACTTTCTTAGTTGACGTGACATTATCAACTTGTACTAGCTTTTCCCTGTGACTTTGTTTGTTTTTTAAGCAAAATAAAATAAATAAAATAAGTATTGAACCAGGGCGAATGGAAGGTTATAGAGGCCTGCCTTGCAGTGGGACAATGGAGGCTGATGTACATATGTGTGAATATAACATAAGTATTGCCCCCATTGATTGGCTGTTATTTATTTTATTTATTTAAAATCAAACAAAAAAGTAGACAATAAACAGAAAAAAAGTACAATTGGCGCTCTTATCGCTCAACGCATTTTCTGACAGACAAATTCTGTTATTGAGAAAAGAAGCTTAAACCACCAATTGTATTTTTTTATTAGAAGCATTAAGTTCACATTTGTCCTAACTTACTATGGTGTAAGAAATCTTCTTCCTAGTTAATTTATCTTATAAAGAAAAAGTACAAGGCATACAAGACACTAATTTTATTGCAACTTATTTTTTGTAGGTTCAAAAACGACTATGTGTGGTAACTATGTATACATACCCTTATCCACTTGTTTAAGTTCTCCAAATAACATTAAATAAAGTTTATGTTATCTTATCACGATTCGGAATAACATACGTTAATCTAAGCAACTTAAGTAATCAATATTTAATTGAAAAAATTACAAACAAACCATTACAACACACACCAGTTTGATTCATCTAATAAATAAATCATACAACAGCTATCTGCTAACTCAAATCCGATTCAACCCTTTGTCGCGAAGGGGGTCGGTAAGGCCCGTCCTCAAACTATTTGATATATGGCAGAATTAATACGTACTTAGGAATAAGCTTTGTCTTAAATCTATTCTCGCGTAAATGATGAAACTTTAAGGGTACAATGGAGTGACAAATACGAGATGTCTTTGTATAGACGAGATACTGTTGAAATTGTTTCATTTGCTTTAATATTTGCTGTTTTGAAATGGAAAGTGGCTTTGTTTTTAAATATTCGGTGGTGGTAAGACGATTTGAGTGGAAGAAATAGAGATTGCGCTAATTTGAGTTTATTAGGTTATTAATATTTTTTAAAGTATTTAAAATGTTATAATTTGAACAATATCTATGGTTAAACAAAATTAATATAATGTTCAAATTTGTTCATAGTTCGTTTTTTTTTAAATTACACTTACGTTCGTTACCATCATCATCGTCAACAGCCACCAAAAGGCCAGTGCTGAATAAACATAAATCTCCTCAAGAAGGTAGCACTTACGTTAGCTAAATCCCAGCTTACCTGTAACAAAAATAAAATAATGTAAATGGGTCATTGATGGATGAATCATGACATAATTATCACTTTGCTAAAGCCTGTAATGTCTTCTATAAGAATTTTGAACCCTGTTGGGAGCGGCATTCACGCAACGTCTTCCTGTATGCAACCTTAAAGAAAAACTTGTAGTAATAACATAGTATGCTTAAGTTTATTTAAAGTTAATTATGATATATAAGTTTTGTTATTCATATAAATGGCAATGCCATTTTGTACCTTTACAAGTTATTAATTAGGAGTTTAGTCATTAATTATCTCTTTTAAATGGAGGCACTAATACTACACCCATATAAACATATTTAGAATTATTTAAATTTTCGAATTATTCACGTTATTAATCATTTATTTTTTAATAAAGTGTGTCATGACAAAATAAATATTTAAGTTATTGATTTAAAAAAAAAAAAATTAGGTATGTTATAACAGACACGCGCAATATTAATCAAATAAAGTATTTTTAATCATGAAGTATATTGTCGTAAATAGCTACATTATTTCATTGAGACAATTTTCAAGCTCTGTCCTTCATGTATCTCATCTAAACATCTAGTACTAATTTAAATTTATCACTGTGCTCATCCCAGTCACCAATGCGCAAAATCAACACTACATAACTTATCAAGCACACTAAACATCACCCAAGCCCATACCTCATATACGATTCATTAAACCGTCTACGTTGGATCCCTTAATTCCGCTGCCAATAATATCCCGAGAATTAATACCGTGTTTGTTTCCTAAATCGAATGCGTTGTGCCGGAAATACCCCCGTGGTTGGCGAAGGGTTACCGCTTGCGGGATTTCGCCGGAACGTGTTTGTTCCGCCAAATTGTTAGTTGATATCCGATACTTCGACGTTTAATTGAGAATTAATTATCCATTGAGCTTTGAATAAAAAAATACCAAAGGGTGTGAAGGGGAGTAGTAAAATATAGTGAAGAATGCTACGGAAAATTGTAAGGGTTAATAATAATAATTATATAACTAGTTTTATTAAAAAAATATAAGGCTACTGTTCAGCAGTCAGTGATCAAAAATATTTATAGTAAGGGCATACTAAATCCTTAAAACATATTTTAATAATTAAACGATTCAATTATCACGCATTGTAACGGAAAACCACACCATCGTCCCCTAGATCAGTACAAAATTTTACTATAAAATACTACACTCGACCCACCCTGATGGGTTACTGATCTTCGCACAGATTATCATAACCGAACTAAAGAGTGCCCTATGTTCGTTTTATCGTAAAATACAAAAATCCATAAACTTCCCCTACGGTCTTCGTATATTTTATAGTGTCACCTCTCACGTACTCGATCTCACAAATCGAATAGCATACCTGACTTTACGACCGGCGTAAAAGTTAACTTCATCGCGTCTGTCTGCGTTTTACGGTTAAATGTAAGTTTTAAGTGATAATACGGTTTGATTGGATAAGTTTTGTAAGAGAATTGGACGTTTATTTATAAGTGGACAAACATGAGGGAGATACTGGTAAACGTTAGATGCAGATTGCATCCAAGATGAATACCAGAGATGGTGGACTTTTGTCTATAGTGGACGCCCTTACTAACTGTATTTGCGTCCTGATAAAGTGTTAATGTTATCAGATCAAGGGACTAGTTTTGTGCATAACGGTTATCGAGTGTTTGTTCGTATTCCAGCATAGGATAAAAACCGGAAAGTATTTAAAGGATTTGAACATGAAACAGCGAATTTCAAAAGTTAAATCCCTAAGATAACACTCATACGCCGCAATTCCTAATCGGTCACCTATTGTCAAACGGAAGTTTATGTGTTCCAACCTCTCCAAATGATTGACACGAACGATAAACCACGTCGTGATAACATCAAGTGTCTATAATCTGAAGAAATTCACAACAGTGCGAGCAAAATACTCGAAAGTGGAACACGTAAAATGACGGTCCTCGCCGCAGAGCCTTCTCCGTACCGGAGGAGAGTGAAAAAAATCGTGAAAAGTGCATGTTCAGTGCCTACATTGAAAAAGAGACTGCCTATCGTAGAATGGCTTCCGAAATACAAAAGCGAATACATTATTCAAGATGTAATAGCAGGAATTACTGTCGGACTAACCGCTATACCTCAAGGAATTGCCTACGCCATTATTGCCGGTCTTCCGCCTGAGCATGGATTGTACGCGTCGCTTACCTCAGGCGTGGTTTACGTGTTCTTCGGCAGTTGTTACAACGTCACAGTTGGACCTACAGCTATACTTTCAGCAATGGTGTCAAGATACGTAGCAAGCTATTCAATAGATTTTGCTATATTGGCAGGATTTCTGACCGGTGTAATGATATTGCTCATGGGTATTTTCCAACTGGGCTTTTTAGTGGAGTTCATTTCAATGCCAGTGATTAGCGGATTTACGTCGGCCGCAGCGCTTCAAATTGCTGCTTCACAATTGAAGTCCCTATTTGGTACCGCTGGATCGTCAGGAGATATTTTTTCGGAATCTGTATATAATTTCATCATGAATATAAAAACGGTAAAATTGTGGCAACCAGTGCTGGGCTTCAGTACAATTATCATGCTGCTACTTCTGAAGAAAATGGGTGAAGGATGTAAGAGAACTGACGGATTCTTCAAACAGATGAGGTGGTTTTTGAGTTTGTCCAGAAATGCCATCGTAGTAGTGATTGGTATGATCATTGCCTACATTATAAAAGTGACCTTAGACAGAGAACCATTCACTTTGATCGGAGACATCGGAGGAGGACTTCCAGAGTTCAAGTGGCCTCCATTTTCAACCGTTGTTGGCAATGAAACATTAGATTTCACTGACATGATGTCAGTTTTAGGTCCAGGATTTGTCGCGTTACCATTGGTAGCTATCCTCGAATCAGTGGCTATAGCAAAGGCTTTTGCTGAAGGTGGCAGAGTTGACGCAACCCAAGAGATGATAGCCATAGGACTCTGTAATATCATTGGATCATTCGGACAGAGTATGCCAATCACAGGATCCTTTACAAGAACAGCACTGAACCACGTTTCTGGAGTAGTAACTCCGGCTGGCGGTGTAACGAAAGTACTGCTTATTATCGTCGCCCTAACATATTTGACTTCAACATTCTACTATATACCGAGAGCATCACTAGCTGGTTTAATTATCACAGCCATGTTTTCATTGATTGATTATGATATAATTGGTCGATTGTGGAGAAACAGTAAAAGAGAATTGCTTGTCCTTTTGGTTACAATGGTTGTGTGCTTATTTGGTGGCTTAGAATATGGTATGATAACAGGAATTCTTATTGAAGCCGCGTTATTACTGTTCAATGTTTCCAGACCAACGGTTGACTCGAATATTATTAAATCAGAGCAAGGCGATCTGATGATAGTTCCCTTAACAGAATCAGTATCATACTGCGCTGCTGAACATGTACGAAAAGCAATTTTGAAAGCGTCTTTGCATATCTCAGATACAATCATCATAATTGATGGAACTCAGTTGAAGAATATGGATTTCACTGTGGCATCAAATTTGATGTCTACTGTCGTAGACTTGGATAAGAAGTCAAGACAGATACTATTATTCAATTTCAAGCTGTATTTGAAAAACCTTTGCGTCGATATAGATCCTGAGGTAGAAAGAAAATTCGTTTACGGTTCCAATGTTTTGGAAGTTCCTGAAGCTTTCGCGAAAAACGTTTGAGAGGAATCTGTTGAAGAATTACATTGTGAAAATACCTATACCATTTATACGGAAAATAGTTCTAAAGCTCAAGTGATAACAGACTTTTTGATAAGGTATCACTTATCAAGTTTGTCAAATATTTAACGATCAAGATGGACTTGAAAAAGTGATAAAAGATTCGTTGCGTGCACGAGTTACGTCAAAACCTTACACGACAGGCATGGCAATCGACATGAATATTATTTAGATTGTTTTGTTATATAAATATACGTATACAAATTATTGTTTCATTCCTTTACTACAACAATTTATAAAATATTGGCTAATTATTTTCATCTACTGCCTCGACTGCCTTGGTGGCGTAGTTGTACTACGGTACGACTACAAAGCTGAGGTCTCGGGTTCGAATCCCGGGTCGGGCAAAGTGATATTGGGTTTTTCTATTCATTACCAGCTCGGAGTCAGAAATTTGTGCCCGAAATGGCGATAGGCTCGCCCCCTATCTCATCATGGGACGAATCATACAAGGCGAAAAGTGGGTGTCCTGGTGGCGCCACTGCCTGCCCCTTCTGGTATAAAAGGCGTGAGTTTATGAATGTATTTTCATCTAAATTATACACTATACTGTCCGTCCAACACTACTGCACCGAATCTTATAAAAATAATTGTGAATCCTGGTAATAATATTAATCACAGGATAGGTAAAATATCTTTCTACAAACACATGTTTTCTGAGATAAAAATAAAGCTAAATGCAGATTGATTAACTCCAGGCTGTTCTTAATTATTTTATGTTTTTATCTTAAGTTTAAAGTAATTCTAATGTGAGTATTAATGACAGTTTCGGAAAGGTTTTTGAATGGCGACCCACTATTGATTTTACACAATTATTTGGATTGCATTTGGTATGACATGGGTTCTAACCACTTACCCTACCTTCTGCAAAAATATCGGGAGACTAAACGATTAAAAATAGTTACTTCATATCGTAATTTGAAAAATTGTAAAATAAACAGATGAACCGACTGTAGGTTTAATAACACATTTCGATTGATACCATTAGGATACACCTAGGTAATTTTTAATTATTAACATACGTTAAATCTACTTTTTTTCATAAGAAAGATGACACTCTTACTTCTATATATCTAAGTAAACTTTATCTTCAGCTTTATCAATTAAAGATAATCGAAACCCACGTGAAGTTTTCGCAACTCGTGACTGCTTTTCTATTAAAATAATATCATTTTTTGTCGTATCATTGTATTAAAAGACAATATCATTGACATCATGATCCAGCTATTGATAAAGTGTAGTAAGATTACTGAGATCAATATATGAAGTGTTTATTTGTTTATATTTATTAGCAGTCATTTTACCAAAGTGTTTAACACTATTTTGTTCTTCGGAAATTATTGCTATGTATGTAATAGAGAAAGCATTGCGATTCCTGTAATTATAATCACCAGAAAAGATTATTGATTAGAACAAATTCTTATTTTCATAATAATAGTTAGGTTTTAGGATTAACTTAATTAGTTACGTCTCGAATTTTTTTTAAAACTCATTATATGCAACTATTCGGCACCTATCAAAATTGGATTTCCAAAGTTTATTTACGATTGAAGTAGTTAATTGTAACCATATTTCCTAATAATTCTTGATTTACGTCACTCAAACATTCGCAATATTTCAATCGATTGATATGAATGATATTAATGTCGAGATAAAAACACTTGTTTAAATCTAGACGTTTCACCAGTACAAATATAATCCTCAAGCTGTGAATACTAAAATGACGGTATCTAAAGAACAGACGAATCGAAGTCGAAAAAGAGTGAAAAAACTCGTGAAAAGTGCGTGTTCAGTGAAAACTTTGAAGAAGAAATTGCCAATTTTAGAATGGCTTCCAAAATACAAAAATGAATACATACTTCTAGATATGATAGCCGGAATAACTGTCGGGTTAGCCGCGATTCCTCAAGGTATTGCTTATGCCGTGATCGCTGGCCTTCCTCCTGAACATGGATTGTACGCGTCTCTAACTTCAGGACTAGTGTATGTGGTCTTCGGCAGTTGCTATAACCTCACAGTAGGTCCTACAGCCATACTAGCAGCAATGACAGCAAGATACGTAGCAAGCCATTCAATAGACTTCGCCATTTTGGCGGCTTTTTTAACTGGAGTAATAATTTTGGTTATGGGCATCCTACGCCTTGGTTTTCTAGTGCAGTTCATTTCCATGCCAGTGATTAGCGGTTTCACAACAGCCGCAGCTCTTCAAATAGCTGCCTCACAATTGAAAACCCTGTTTGGTACTGCTGGATCATCAGGCAACTACTTCGCTGAATCTGTATATAACTTTGTTATGCATTTAACAACGGTCAAGTTATGGGAACCAGTGCTTGGATTCATCACTATAATAATGCTGTTGCTTCTACAGAAAATGGGCGAAGGATGTAAGAGAACTGATGGATTTATCAGGAGGACAAGATGGTTCATAAGTTTATCCAGAAATGCTATTGTAGTGGTTATTGGCATGTTAGTTGCTTATTTCTTAAAAGTAACCTTCGACATCGAGCCTGTGTCTTTAATCGGAAATATTGGAGCAGGACTGCCAGATTTCAAGTGGCCACCGTTTTCAACCGTTGTTCGCAATCAAACCTTAAGCTTTACAGATATGGTGTCGGTTTTAGGTCCAGGATTTATCGCGCTGCCATTAGTCGCCATCCTCGAATCAGTCGCGATAGCAAAAGCTTTCGCGGAAGACGGTAGAATTGACGTGACCCAGGAAATGATCGCACTAGGTATGTGCAATATGATTGGATCATTTGGTCAGAGTATGCCAATTACAGGATCTTTTATGAGAACAGCATTAAACCAAGTTTCTGGAGTAGCCACTCCGGCTGGAGGTGTAACTAAAGTATTACTTATTATCTTCGCATTGACATATTTGACTTCAACATTCTATTATATTCCAAGAGCATCGCTGTCTGCTTTGATAGTCACAGCTTTGTTTTCAATAATTGATTATGAGATCTACGGCCATCTATGGCGGAATAGCAAAAGAGAATTCGTTGTTCTTATAATCACAATAATTGTGTGCTTATTCTCTGCTTTGGAGTATGGTATAATAGCTGGTATAATTATTGAAGCAGCATTTTTATTATACAATGTATCTCGACCGACAGTTACTGCCAATTTAATTCAATTTGAAAAAGGAGACGTGATGATAGTCCGTTTAACAGAATCAGTGTCATATTGTGCTGCCGAACATGTTCGAAAGGCAATTTTAAAGGCGTCTTCGCGTACTTCTGATACAATAATCATAATTGACGGAACTCAGTTGAAGAATATGGATTTCACTGTGGCATCAAACTTGATGTCTATTGTCAAAGATTTAGGTAACAAATCAAGGCAAATACTGCTATTGAATTTCAAGTTGGATTTGAAAAACCTATGCGTTGATATAGATCCTGGCCTTCACAGTAAGTTTTTGTACGTTGCTGATGTTTTGGATATTCCTGAAGCTTTTGCCAAAAATGTTTGAAAGGTATTTGATGAAGATTTTAATTATGAAGGAGCGATGCGGGAATTTGTGGTAAAGGTTAAACGAAAACAAACGCCAACTTATCTTGTCAGTTCTTGCGATCACGATAATATTAGAGAAGTGATAAGAAGATCATTGAATTCACGTGTCACGTCAAAACTTAAATACAACATGCTTGGTCATTGATATAAGTATATTGAGATGATTTGTGTATATTACACATATTTTTAAGTAATTAGAATGTAGTATCGTTCTTGTGTCCCAAGAAATTGCAAAATACGATAACTGAACTTAACCTATTTGAAATTTTTCGATATATTTCATTAAATAAAAATTGAATATAAAAGCATCGATTCAATTACAATTTTTTATCTAATTTGCTACACAACTATAATTTATTTTACATCCATTAATTGTTGGAGTGTAAAAGCAAAAATCATATTATGTTGAAATCTATTAGTTGCAATCTATTTTTGCTTTATGCAGTCATTGAACTCTAATGTTATTTTTATATCTACCTCACTTCTTTTACGTTATCAGTTGAAGAAAGTCTAAAGTCTAAGCCCACTTGAACTATTTGCACATTTTCATTGAACATCAAATGTGTTTTCATCCATGTTATCTAACAATATAAATGACGTAGTAATCCCATACTCGTGACAAAAATATCTCGTAAGAAACTATCTCATATTTTATCTGGATCCATTTTACACTAAAATATTTATAGACCAGCATGTTCCAATTATGAAATGCTACGTCATTTCTACTAAAAACATCCTACAAAACAATAACTTTGCGCCCAATAGGTTTAAAAAACATCTAAACTAAAGAATCCCTATACTCGCGACTAGTAGCCGGCTTTTCCCTGGTTAAATTTATAAGTTTCGCCTGCACTACATACCAGAAACATCTAATTTCCAAACTCTGCCTATCTATCCTCTCCATCCCATCCTAATCATAAATTTCATATACAACCTCTATGGATCGGCAAACTGGAATTTGACTATGCATTTAACATCCATTATGGGTACTTACACAAACATTCAAATACACAACAATAAAAATAAACCACTAAGAAATACGCAACGAACCAAAAAATCTTGGCAACACCCACCACGAAGTGAATACCAAACCGAACTTTTCAGTTTATTTTTTAAATTGTCAATGATCAAAGCTAAAGAACTCATAAAGATGAGACTGCGTAGAAAGCATACGAGTATAGTCAATTGAAGCTGGAACGCACTGCGTGTGTTCGCGTATATTTGGAAACGAACCAACATCCTTAACTGATCACTCAGTTTTATCCATTGAGATGTACTGGTGCTGCCAAAATACTTTAAAAATATTATTACGAATAGAATAGTATCGCAAGTTGATTTTCTGAATTATAAAAGTCGAAGTGACCGCAAATTATCGGGAAGTTAATAATATAATAAAAGTATAATTTAAAAAGAGTATTAACATTATAAGTGCGTGGTGGCCTGTTGGTAACGGACCAGACGCGGCTGCCTACATGTTCACGGTGGTCGCGGGTTCAAATCCCAGGGCACACCTCTGACTTTTCGGAGTTATGTGTGTATTGATAGTCAATCACCACGCACTTTAACGGTGAAGGAAAACATCGTGAGGAAACCTGCATACCGTAGCGATTTTAAAGAATTTCTACGGTATGTAAGTCCGCCAACCCGCACTAGGCCAGCGTGGTGGACTATATGGCCTAACCACTCTCAATCGATTCTCTCGATTGTAGAGTAGGCCCGTGCCCTGCAGTGGGACGTATATGGGCTGATATAGATTAACAGAGATACATAAATAAATAGATAAAATCGTTAATTTTGGCCACAATAAACACAAAACAATCTTAGAGTAACATTAACATAAGTCATAATTACGAATAAATATATACGATATTGTAGCCGCAATCAGCCGCTTAGCAATATACAATGCTGCAAGGAGCAAAGCGCTGGTAATGAGAGGTGATAGTTTCTCACCGGTCGAAACATTTATTGGGTACCATAAGTACGCAGGCTGAACTAGCAACGCAACACGCTGGAGTTGGGTTCTATAATGAATTTCTACTATCCTGTACACTGGCCGGTGTCTGGATACGAATATTCTTAATTCTATCTTTATAATCAAAACGCAATAGCTAAACTGTTACTTTACATCGGTTTCCTATTCCAATCTATAAGTAAATACAAAAAAAAAAACAGGCCACCATTAAAATACAACCCAGAGTAGACGTAAACTATAAGCAATATACAAAAAACTGCATACACATTTAGCTTTTTTTATATTCATTTGAATACTGTTGATAATAAAAATGCTATTAGTTAGAAGTTATTGTTACGACTGTACGTACAACGGGTATGCCAAAAATCACCGTCTAGACCGGCAAACGAGCTGCCCTCATGTATAAATTATTTAAATTTCGTGAACATCATTTTTAAGACGTTTTATTTTGCGGACACATTAATATTTAAGTGTTATTTATTTTATTTATGAAAAATATAGGAATTATGTGGATCAATTAGCGAATATTTATCTGTATTCTCAATTTAATTTCTTTTTTATAGAAAACAAAAGTCTATATTTTTTTATAAACGACTGTAGAATCTAGAGCTATGTAATAAGAATACGCAAACCAAACGACTAATGCTTATGTAATCAATAAATGTATGTTAAATATCTGAATGATGGAAAACCGAAGTCAATTAAATTTTTTTGGTGTTCACGACATAAAACTGCCCTATTGAGACTTATATATGTGACTATTGGCTGCAATAATTACAACCAAAAATAAAACACCTACCTAAATACATACACATGTGAACTAACCTTATTTGAACTCCAAAAACACCCTCCATATACCTATCACTCGCCTTTGTCCACAACATCAATGTAGGAAACATCACGCTTGTCACAAAAGGTGTGAGCACAAAGCTGAGCGGCGCCGCGGCACGTCGCGATATCGCACGCGTCAATCAATGCTTCCGCGGTGGGCAGGGAGGGTGGAATTTTGGATATGGTAGTGTTACTGTATGTTTTTGTAGGTATTGACTTGATTGAAAATTACAAAGTCCATGAGCGGTATTGCGTACCATCAGGCGAATGGCGTGCTCGTCTCCCCATTCATCGCAAAAAAAGTAGATGTTGAAGTTACAAAATAAGAAATATGAAATAATAATAAACGACAGGTTCGCTAATTCTTTCTTGTGCCGCACCGTCAAGGTGTGGAATGCTTTGCCGGCGCACGTGTTCCGTCCTTCCTATAATCCTGGGTCCGTCCGCCGTAGCGTTAAGAAGCATTTCTGCAGACCAGCTTAATTATGAAGAATGGCTTTTGACCGTCGTCATGCCATTCGACACTATCTGGACGGCATTACGCTGACCATCGGGTGGATTACCGTCTCTATGCCGTGGCAGGTTAAAAAAAATGATTAGTGAGTTAGATCCATCTGTTGAAGGAAAATATAATTACGCCGGGAGCTTCTTAATACTTCATTACCCAACAAGCATCGAACGTCTTGTCTTTAAATATTTTAATAGAAATTTCAGCAGGTCCTACTTAGCAACAATGTACAGTTTAGCCCAACAATTTCATATTCATTTCATAGGCATAATGTTACTATTGTCAGGAACTAAATAATCTAAAAAATGATTTAAAAGGAAATACAGTCAACGTCATGACACATAATCATGCATTTAAAGAGCCTCTATTCACGATGTATTGATTGACAGCAAGCATTACGTGATATAAGTTAAAACATGCCTATGTCCAGCAGTAGAATGCAACGGGTTAACGATGATGGTGATGATAATGAAGATGATGATGATGGTGGTGATGATGATGATGATGATGATGATGGTTTAAGCTAGGTTTATTTGAGTTTTAAAATGGGGTTTGAAAAGGGTCCACTATTGACCCCATAGAATCCTAAATATGCCTCTGCATATTTATCCAACTTTCGAAACACAATATGAAACTGTTAGTAGCTCTCTGTAATAATTTGGCGAGGCACTGCGGCGCCCGGCCGGCAAAATTGTACAACCCGCCACCCCGTTGTTTAAACTTAGACTGACATTTTCGATTAAATACAAGATACAGCGCGTGTGCTGCGTGATTTATCTTTTGTTTCACTTTTGTTTTTGGCGCAGTCCGACACCATTTGGCTTTTGTTGAAAAAATATAAATCGGGCCTGCACTCTACACACTTTTATATATGTATATTTTATGTAAAATCTGTTAGTGTATCCACGATTATCTAGATATTAAAGGTGTTAACTGCTTTCGATCAGCTTCTGTCAATTGAATTTACAATATAAAATGCACAACATTGAGAACTTCAAAATATGATATACAATTAACTAATAATATAAAAAACTTGTTTATGTCTTCCTGTGTCTGAATAAGGAGAATTTCTTAAAGGCGAATAGTAGATGTTCATTTTCAATCTATCTATCTATCTATATCAGCCCATATACGTCCCACTGCAGGGCACGGGCCTACTCTACAATCGAGAGAATCGATTGAGAGTGGTTAGGCCATATAGTCCACCACGCTGGCCTAGTGCGTGGTGGCCTGTTGGTAACGGACCAGACGCGGCTGCCTACATGTTCACGGTGGTCGCGGGTTCAAATCCCAGGGCACACCTCTGACTTTTCGGAGTTATGTGTGTATTGATAGTCAATCACCACGCACTTAAACGGTGAAGGAAAACATCGTGAGGAAACCTGCATACCGTAGCGATTTTAAAGAATTTCTACGGTATGTAAGTCCGCCATTTTCAATACATCGTCTTTTTTTTCTTTACTAAAATATACAAAATATACCACAACAATTATCCTACAAACTTTCAAAATACGATACAATAACCATAGCCAAGATGACCACAATCAGATATTCTGACAAAACCGTCGGATATGTAGCGGATAAAACAGCAGTCGGATATACTGCGGAAAAGCAGCGGATACCGTGGGTTGCGGGTAAGAGTGAAAGTTGACGGGCGGCAGCGAGTCTGGCGTGGCAATCGATATCTCGTTCAAGGGCCTCCGCTATCCGCAGTAAAAGTCTAGGGCTTAGTGAAAGTACTGTCAAGGTCTATTAGGATACTGAAAGAGAAAGTAAAGCGTGGTAGGCAATTAAAGGTAAAATGCTGGTTGTATCGAGCAGGGAGGGATATAAGCGTAGTCGAGAGGTAGCGGTGTGCTCCTACCATTAGATGCATTGTAACTGCTTTTTTGTAGGTAGTAATTACGCAGTTAGTGAGATTTTCGGAGACTAAAAGTTCCCTAGTTCTGGCATTATACCACTAATTAAGTATACTAGACTCAATGATGGACCATTTTCGAGCCCCATTTTCAACCTCAAATAAATCTAGCTTGATCCTCAGCATTGAGAAACGATTGGGGAGATAGAGAAAAACCTAGATCATCATCATCATCATCGCCATCATCAACCCTTTGCAGTCCAATGCTGCACATACGCCTCTCCCAAGGTACGCCACGTAATGTCTGTTGTCAAACAATACTCTACATAGTGAATATGGATGGCATTGCACTACTATAAGGTGCAGTTTGCAAAAGTAATAAATAATAGTTAAAAAAAATATTTTTTTAGTAATAACGATCATCAGATCCAAAGAAGGAAACACGCAAATTACCCTCTAAAAAAGATAATCAAAAAATGCAAATCCTGAAGGTCCTCGTATTGATAATGAGGCAAACTTTTTAAATGATTGTATTTTCATCAGGCCTTGATAAGCGTGCAAAATTTCAAATCAATCTGACGTTTGGAAGTGCTCGAAAATCGATTACAAAGATTCCGTAATATAGATATACATGCATACAAACAAAGCTAATATAAGCGTCTTAAAAAAAGATGACAACCTTGTGATAACAAGATGTGACGAGAACATATTATGTAAAAAAAAGCATTTAGAACTTTTCTATTCTATTACATCATTCAGACACAATTTTTCAGCATATACGTCATAGCAATACAGGTTAACCCTCCCATTATTTCACCAATAAAAACTATAACAAACACTCTGTTTACAGCACATAAAAACATAGTTGGCACTAACCCAACATGTATTGAAGATGTGTCAACAGCCCTCAAGGACGACTGGCGGGTACAAACGACCGGCCTTAACCCCTCATTCATGTTTGCGTAGGTGTTTCATAGTAAATGTAACTGTTTTGGCACAGAAAGGCGACGCCTCGCGGTGTAAATTGTGCCGTTTTAGGGTTACATGACTGGTGGCTTCTGGCCAAGATCCGAAGGACACTTCGTGATGTTTTATTGTTGAAGGGTTATGGTTTGTGAATTATTGTAGAGTGCAGTTAATGGCAATAGAAACGGATTTATCGCTATTATACAATTACAATTTACTACATAAATATTTATTTTTATTTTATTAATAGACACACTATCGATACATCACACAAACATACATTTGAAAGATTCACAACATTGGGTATTATTCTAGGTATTGGCTAATCAAAATATTTTCTTTTTTTTTCAGAAATTCAAATATTTTATTATCTTAGAAGGTACAAAATTTATCATAGCAGGAAGACGAAAAATAAAAATATTTTATTTTAAAATTGCAGTTATTGTTTTTCGAGATTTCATAGCACCTGGCGAAATTGGCGAAGACTATTAATAGAAGACATATCGAGTTCATCAAAGGAAACCATATCGTTAAAGCTTTTTAATATGATAAAAATTGTAAGAGGATTTATCAATAAAGGCATAAAAACATAATAAAACGTGAATATTGAGAGTTATATGCAAGGATAAATAAATGATTAGACGCAATATAAATTCACAGGCCTGAGGCCTTTCATTCATCCATCCATCAGCCAAACGATAACCACTGCTGAACATAGGCTTTTCTCAATGATTTCCACAGTGACCTATTGGAGGCAGCCTTCATCCAGCGACGTCCCGCGACCTTACTCCATTATCAAAACAAGTCGTATGTCAATGTTATCAGAAAATTCCGCCAAACAACAGTGTAAATGCACTGTTATGTTCCAATTTGAAGGACATTGTAGCCAGAGTAACTACTGGACATCATGAGACTTCACATCTACATGTCTCAGGATGGCGAGCGCAGTGGAATACCAAGCATTGCTTTGTTATTCATGGTGTTGTTTGGTTTTGCTACTGTCCATGAGCGGGCGTATCGCTTACCATCAGCCATACCATCACTTACAGCAATAAAAAAAGTACTAGAGACTTCGTTCTTGCATCAAATATTAGTAGATCTCATGTGTCGTTGTGGACATCGAACTCGCGGCCTCTCATTTTCCGCCTGACGTGTAAACCGAGCCGCGGAGGCTATAATTTCTATAGCCCACACTCTTAGAAGATCTAGCAGCAATATTTTCGACAAAGTTGTTAAAGGATTATAATATTACCCGCCATACACTTAACAAATCTAACCTTCCTATTACCCCACCGATTTCCACCATAGTGAACCGCAAGCAAACAGAGCGCGGGGCGTCACATCCGGTCAATGAAAAATGGCGTCGGACGCATTTCCGGTGCACACGTGGCGACCAGATAATGGCTTTACCTTGCATTTTATGGTTTTATGCGTCGCCATTGTTTTTGCTTATGGGTTTTACGTGTCGGCCAGTTTTTATCAGATTATGGCTTGCGGAGTATGGACGTTAATCTTAAAATGTTTGGAATAAAAATCACAAAGTATATAGATGATGGCTACTTGTATAATTTCTCTTTATATGTGTTACCACGATCTTATGAAAGTCCGCCGTCAAAAAGCTTATAGTTTTGTAATCACGCTTACTTTAATGAGCTTGATTTTCAATACCCAAAAATGTTTACATAATATGTATATCATTTTCTCATATCTTTCCTCTAACCATTTCCAAAACTCAGAATGTGCCTACGATTCCTAATATGAGGGTATTTTTTGTGTTGATGGACCCATGACATAGTAATAATAATTATCATTTTGGTTGTAGCCAGAATTCTTGCTGATTTTTATAGTTTTTAAAGGCGCCTCCCAGTCGCCGTAACAATACCAACCCCATTTTTTTATGCACCCCCAAAATGCACTGACGTGGCCTGATCCATATTAGGGGAAGTTTATGAATCGACTGAATGAAGTATATGGAATAGAAAATTGGAAAAGAAATGTATGTGAAAATATGATAAAAAGATTCACAGTGGGACAAATATAGACTGCTTTACTTATTTACCCTGAACCAACGAGAATGCATGAAGAGATTGATGAAAGAAGACGAAGCGAAAGTAGTATGTCAAGATCGAGCAAAGTGGAGATCCATAGTCTCTGCCTACCCCTATGGGATACATGCGTGACGTTTATGTATGTATGTAAAATAAAAAAAATCATGCCGTGGTGTAATTTAAAAAACTTACAAAAATGTTTTTACCTAAACATTAAATCTAGGATTTCATGGCTCACATCCAACACCAGACCATCATCTATCGCAACATGAGTAATATCAAAATTTGAACAGCAACATGCAATCTTAAAAGATGGTGGTTGTAAGTGTATTGACAGAGGGGAGACGGGGGCTGTAACTCACCACTGACAGATCGCCGAGACTAGCGGCGCCGGGGAGAATTTGCACTTTTTGTTTACATTATAAGAAAGTACGGAATTGGCAAAAACTGTGGCTTAAACTGTCACAGTATTAAAAACATCTAGGGTTCTTCTTGTACTGTAAATGCGTCTAAAGACACTTTGCTTCAGCTTGAGGTCTAATTTGAAACTTTTTTCCAATGGCAAGCCTATGCTTTAATTAAAACTAAAGCTCTAGTTTATTGTATTTACATTCGTATATCAGGCTATGAAAAAAACATTACCTTATTTTGGTCGGCAATTAGATACCGAATTATTTCAACACTTACAGCAAATAGACTTCTAAATAATAAATTAAAAATCCAACTCATTTAATTAATAATAAATACATTAATACATGCAAAAACTATAAATAGTCCATTATTAGGGAAGCGCAGTAGACCCGCTTCTATAAAACACTCGCCCTTTATTATTCCAATTGTGTCGCGGCGTTTAATCCATTCAGGGTCGAAACACCCTTTCAAGACGCCCTTAGCCTCGTACAAAACCGGCGGCTTAATTCGCATGCGCTTGCCGGAACTGCTGTGACCGGCGCCTAGTTGATATGTAAACAGTAGGTCAAGAAATATAAGTTATAAATGTTGCACTTGATGTTTTTCATCCGTTTAGATAATTGGATCTAGCCAAATCGCTATTGTATGTGGTTAAATGTAAAAATAAAAAAACTATCCCGTGGCTAAACGGTTTATGATAAATTGAGATTATTTTGTGTAGGGACTTCTGGTGCGATCTTTTAAGGGGTTCGAAAAAAGTCATCATGTCGCCGCCACTTTGTTTACATAGAATAAATTGCACAATTTTCAGTTGGAAATTGTCAAGTTTTATTAATAGGTGAAATTAGCTTTGACCACCATAACCTATGAACGCTCATAAGGTCTGGGGATAAGAAAAAGAAAGCGAATTGGAGCGCTTTCAAAATACAAGGGATGGGACAAGAGAAATAAAAGACTTCCGATGATTTCTCAAACCGTAGGAAATCCATCGACCAAGTTGTTATCTCGAGTTGGGTTTATCTGCGATAGTTGTAGTGCCCTAGGCAAATCAGCTCATCCAAACACATTAAGGTCCATTGACAATTGATACATCCCAAATTAGGTACAATATCTCAACTTTCTAAAGAGTTTTGCTACTGTTTGTACATCAACTACAGGGCCGGAAGCAGGCGGGCGCACCGGGCGGCCAGGGCCCCGCGCTTCCGAGGCGCATTTGCATACGCGACGTTACTCACGCGTGGGCGTGGACTCAATTTGTCCCGGCCTGTCCCAATGTTTGAGACTAATTTTATTACCAAACACATGCACATAAATTTGTGCTCTCTAGTGTAAATTGTTTGCATGTGTTAACAAGTTTTCTTTAAAAATTGCATTATTGCCTCGTTTTACTGCTTTAAAATGCGCAATTTATTAGATCCAATCGCAATAATAGTGTTTGTGTGTGTTTGTCTTGCGTTTGTGTTATGTAAATATTATAGCCAATTAAAACTGAATCTACAATTTGTGATAAAAATTAAATAAAACTTACAACAGGACAACAGTTTCATACCTGTAACACAAAAAACACAAAATTAAGAAAAATACATAAACATATTTAGTAATAGCATTATAACGGTGAAGGAAAACATCGTGAGGAAACCTGCATACCGTGACGATTTTAAAGAATTTCTACGGTATGTAAAGTCCGCCAACCCGCACTAGTCCAGCGTGGTGGACTATATGGCCTAACCCCTCTCAATCGTACTTTTAATTGTAGAGGAGGCTCGTGCCCTGCAGTGGAACGTATATGGGCTGATACAGATACAGAATTAGCTAACTAAACACGGTGTCCACAACTGCAGTGTATAACAATAATAGGCGCAAATAAGCCTGCCGAATACCTGCCTGCCGCCTGTGCTTGAAACCGAAACGGACATGGAGCAAATAGATATATTTTTTTGTTTGTTTATTCGTTATGTTAAATTAAAAGGTGCCAATGAAAACCAGCGCTATTTGGTGGCATCGCGTCACAGTTTTTGGCTGAGATGGCCACCTAATTGGGACAATGTGAGCGGGTTATATACATATGTATAATGTATATGTTACTTTATAAATATATGTACTATGTTTGTTTTTAATGGTTATTGTTTAAGTATTTTGTTTTGTATTTCCTGGGCCAATGTTTTTTTCGTAAGTTCTGTGCACTCGTTTTGTGTCAATAAATCGTTTTCTTGCTTTCTTTAAATCTCAGCTAGCCTTACATTAGACGGTGTGTTGCGAAATCGCGGATGAGATCTAAGATGCATTCATCGCGTAAATCCGTAAATAGCTAATATTATTTCGACCAGTGAAATAATTATAAATCAATGAATTTCTATGGTATGTCACGTCCACCAACCCGGATCACACCAGCGTAGGGGACATGTACTAAGCCCTCTTAATCGAAGCCAGCATTAGAGGCTCGTGAATTGCAAGATGTATACAGACTGGATTTTCAAAATTTTAATGAGTAAATTTATTACCATCAATATTGTCAATTGATAATTATATTTTACAAGTTCCGCACTCTCCTTCAATCGCATTTCAATCAATGTCCCACAGCAAAAACTCTCAATATATTCCTGATAAATGACGTAGATTTGTTGTCACTCCCCTCACATTTGCACAACAAAGATCGAGGATGCATCGGCTTCGTCTGTCAACATCTCATCGCACGCCATTACTCTTGGCGAAGCGGAAGCTATCAATTATGTATTAAGACCTCTATTAGTATATTTTCAGGGTTAATGGTAGGTTGTATGACTAAAGTTTTGGAAGAGACAGAGCCTTACTATAGAAAATTAATACTACGTATGAAGAGATTGGCTTATAGATTCATTCGAAGTTGAGGATATTTCGCTGTGGACAATGGTGGAACAAAGAATAATTTGACTCTTATTTTGCAAATACATTGCTTTTTTGAATGTCTTCCATCTTCATGTATTTTAATTTTACATAAAGTAACAGTGATTTACTGTGCTTTTGGTTTTCCTATAATATATCTTTTATTGAAATCCATTCTATTTTTTAAATAAATGATTTTAATTATTTTGCACTTTTACATAGTGTTAAAAAGACAGATAAATATTACTCGGAGATACTTTTTACCGACATTTTTGGAAGAGACAAAATTCAACAATTTCCAATTTCCCAAACGATGACGATAATAACTTGAAGAATCATAAAACCCATCCCAAATTTCGTATACAGCTAGATAGCTGATGCGTCCGTTCAGGACATCGGTTACACGGAGCAATTCCCGTCAACGTCGCATTACTAATGAATGCTATGGCGGCCGCCCCTGCACTGCACCTTGCCTACAGGGTGTTCGCAGTGACGTTTTGTGACGTAATTGTTTCCATATTCGAATTATTGCTTCCAAGCAACATTCAATCGACTCCATGCCACAGTTACTTGTTTAATTTAAAGATAAGTCAGTACAAATTCGGACTTTTTGAGACTATTATAGTTAAATCCTACCACATGACATCATATTTGTTTAAAGTTGCATTTACCGTCATATACAATGCTAATGTAAAATAAATGTATGGCTGAGTATCTAGACTTGAACAAGGCTGCGAAAAGCCAAATGTTAAACATTACTGTTTTTGAGCTAATCATTACTGAATGTAATCATTTAAGCTAATCTTCACACAAAAATAAATAAACCAACAAAAAACATCACCACATGCAACTTTACTTTCTACTTCCTACGTTTTATGAACCGTCTTAAAGCACCAGAAAGATCAACAATCCCAGACATAAAATTCTAAAATCTTTAAAAAAATCATCTCACAAATCGTAACACTTAGGTCTTAAAAGTTTGCCGAAAAGCTTTCTACCAAACTGTTCCCAAATTACAGTCCCCAAAACAATGGAGCACTCTGTAGACAGGTATCGCTTTGGTCGCGTTTTGTACAGTTAATAAACAATGAGTTGGTAAACTCGTTAACAGAGGGGGTGATGCGTTAATTTTCACATTTAATTTTAATCCTTTATCAACATATTAATACGAGGAAATGATATCCTGAATTGTAGATGCTCCAAATGAGTACTGGGCGTTTGGGACCTATCCAGCTTGTTTGGACTTTGGAGTTTATAATTGCATCTCTAACAGCGGATATGCTATGATAAACGAAATATTCACAGCTAGAAGGTTAACCCAAGCACATGGATGTTTTTGTTTTTGCTATAAATGGCGAGATGAGCATGCCATTCGCCTGATGGTAAGCGATACGACCGCTCATGGACAGTAACAAAACCAAACAACACCATGAATTACAAAGCAATGCATGGCATTCCACTGCACTCGCCATTCTGAGACATAAGATGTTAAGTCTCATTATGTCCAGTAGTTACTCTGGCTACAATGTACCAAACTAGGCCGGCTCTCACATATGAAAGACCTGCCAGTATAATGTGTGGATATGTGGAAACCCTGTGTTTTGCCTTTTAAATGATAACAGATATTCAATGCACAGCTTTACTGATAACTCACGACAAATCAATCAACTATCCTATACTTATTGCCTAACATTAATATTAATTTGTAATTATGACCCTTAAAAACTTTATTTTGATTTGATTTGCAGTTGATTATGATGGTTAAGATACTTGTGATTGTGGTTTCCTGGTGTTAAAAATACGTAAAGATCTGAAATTAAAAATATGTAGACATTCAGAAAAAATAAAATTGGTCTACTTTCATGCTACAACAATACTAAAAAGTGCAGTTGTAACAGCTGAAACCGGACAAAAAACACAACACTCAAACTATTAAAACTAAAACTTTAGAACGCAGTTTCCTTTATCACATTTGACTTTACAAAACATTTCCGTTGTGAAACTCCTGGGGGAATAACTCAGGCCTTACAAATGTGCGAGAATATTCGCGAACCGCTCGTACCGTTTTGATAAAACATTTTGTGTCAGACGTATATGAATCTTGGCGCGGTTCGAAGGATGTTTTGGTTATGTAAAATGTTTTTGACATACAAAATAGGGATTATAGGATAACCCAAAATATGGGAGAAAGTACCTTATGAGAAACAAAAAAGGAATTCCTATTTGAAAATCTTAATCCTCATATTAAGACACAAGAATAATCCTCAACATAAGTTTCCCCAAAACTATCTACCTATATCTACTTTAGAGAATGTTCATTCTCCTTGGCTTTTAGTCACTCTAATTTGATATCTCATTTCTGCTTCATTTTTATTTCACTATCTTTATTATATCAACTATGAGCCAAACGCCAAGGTTCTCATGAACATGAAATATTTATATCAAGACGGTCTATATGCATTAGTAAGTGCATTTATACACATTCCCGCATTGGTAAATACATAAATCTGCTTCATAGTTCTACTAATTTTGCTCCAGTGAGTCAAACTAATATTATAAAGAGCAAATTTTTCATTGTTTGTTTGCATTGGATATTCTCTGAAACTACCGGACCGATTTAAAAAATTCTTTCACCATTAGAATTCTGCATTATCTCTGATGAACATAGGCGACAGAATATTTTCAAAAAAATGTATTTGAACCCGGGCGGAACCGGGCCGGGCAGCTAGTATATTCTTTATGCATCCATTTAGTCGCAATGGAAATTCTTATAAATTTTTCTCAATTTGGCATAAAATTATGATTCCTGAAGTATGTCGGGACCTCATGTTTCTAACACTCCAGGAATTCCTTTCAACAATAAACATTGTACAATATATTTGTATAAAACGTGACAGTTTAACATCGCAGTAAAAGCGTGTCATGTCGCTTGTATGACACTACGTGTAATGAGTTGCAAAGTTGTAGCAACGTTGGGCAAAGGAAATGGGACAGAAGCGACACTCCTCGCTTAATATGTGGAACAAGGATGAAGTCCTTAATGAAACCGGAATGATTAGTGCTTTTGAATGCATACAGTTATATTACGCATATTTTATGATTAAACACTATGATTATCAAAACGTAAATTTTGTTTAGTCAAGAGTAAATATAAAACAATCAAAAACACACATAGTTTCTGATTTAAGATTGATTGGACCCAAAAATCGCCAAAAATCTAAAAAGATAGAAACATCACGAGGTTTCATCTGCACTTATTTCTCTACAACAGTTCTCTACAACAAGGAAGTCAAATTTAATTGCTTGTAATTAAGGAAGGGCTTCCCAGCATTAGAAAGTATCCTAAAATTACAATCACAAAACTATTATTACATTTAAAGGAGAATACCCATTCATGGTATCGGTAAAAAATATCGTTGTGAGGATACTGCTTAAAAATTATTATAGCATTTTTTATCGTTTGCCCTTAAACGTATTCCTGTTTTACGATACGTTAGCCATTACTACAAATGAGGCTACCAAAGTGACTGAACTTCAAGTTCATTTCTCCAAAAACTCTGGGCCTGAGTCGCAATTATGTTTATTTTTATTGACAATATGTATTTTCCCAACACAAAAAAATTAGGTTCCTTTGAGGGACAAAAATCTTCGCACCAATACCAAATTTCATGGTAAAATGGTCATTCTCCTTTGCCGTTCAAAAACAAAAGCTTTTCTATCACCAAAACCTCGCAGAGGAGACACCACTAAAGGCATAATTCCAACGCTAAAAACCCCTTCTATCTACCTTCTGTGGCTGTTGACACAGTGGAGCGTTTTGCGTAAAATATTCGCGGTTTAATTAACGTCGTCAGCGGTACAGCGGTTGCGGAGTCGGTTTACTTTGTTGCGGTCGCGCATTTGATTGGGGACAACACGGGTGAATATTTGAAAGGTGAGGCCCGGAATTATTGGGCTTGAATTAAATATAAATTTGTGTGTCGGGATTTGTCTGTTTCCATACAGATAGATGTACCAAACATGTATCTGTATTTTTGGGTGAATTGATATTTAAAAATGATACTTTGTTTTTGGGGTGTAGATTTCTAACCAACAATTTATAGTGGCCAAGCCAACGATACCTGCCCATAATGCACCCTACTAGTCTACGGACGAGCTTCATACGACCGATAGATGGGGAATTAACCATCACAAACGTCGCGTTGTCAAATGGCAGGTAACTATCGACCCGCAGGCTAAGGGCATCGAGTATTGCCTAAACTGGTGTTACAGACCACTAAGAAAGTCATTTGAAGAACAGTAGACTTACTGCAGTAGAAGATAATGATTATGACCAAAAATGGAATAAAATACTACAGACATACACACATAAACTCACGCCATTATCCCACTGCCCCAGGCAGAGACGCCACCAGGACACCCACATTTCGCCATGTATGTTCCGTCCCACGATGAGATAAGGGGCGAGCCTATCACCATATCGGCACAAATTCCTGACTCCTGAATATGAATAGAAAAATCCAATATCACTTTGGTCGACCCGGGATTCGAACCCGACCTAAGCTTTGTAATCGTTTCGTAGTACAACTACGCCACCGAGGCAGGCTCGGTTCGGCTACGGCACCGTTTATAATACTACTTACTAAATGTTAAAATACTAAATGTAAAAACAATACAATTGCTGTTTTCTTATTACTAACACATCCAATATATTTTTACAGCGTTTGTATCAGCAGCTATGATGTAGGGCGCTTATCGGGAGGGCGCTGGTCCCCTGTCCCTCCTTGATATACGACCGAAGGCTGATTCATGTTCATCGGTGTAAAAGTGAAGAAACCGCACTTTTCTTTGTATTGATTGGATTTATTGGATTCCATAACGGCTATGTGTAATCTTCTTATCATGATGTATTTAATTGAAAGCTTTATCGTTTTTAATGTGGATTAAATAATTTTGTTATTCATTATAATGAATTAATACTTATACACATATACAGGGTATCTCAAGACCGCGACCGAAAACGAAGCCAGGTGATATTATTAGTGACTTCAGACACAATGCAAGGAAAAATTTTACAAAAAAAATCGTCAATTTTTTTTTTGTTATTTTTTTGCATATCATCGTATTTGAGTGATTACACATAGTTTTTCTAAAATAATGACGTACATCGCTTAATTTTTAAACACGCAATGGTACGTAAGGGTTTAAATTACTATTTTTGCAAAAACTGGGTATTTCCCCCTCAAAAACGATGATTTTTAAAAAAAGTGTAAAAAAAAATCCGTCGCTTATTTTGCAAAATTTTTAGTTGCATTGTGTCTGTAGCCGCTAAAACTACCACCTGGCTTCGTTTTCGGTCGCGGTCTTGATATACCCTGTATATTCATTATCAGCCCGGAGTCAGGATTTTGTGCCCGATATGGTGATATACTCGCCCCCTATCACATCATGGGACGGAACGTACAAGGCGAAATGTGGGTGTCCTAGTCCCTTGTGCCTACCCCTTCTGGGATAAAGGCGTGAGTTTATGTATGTATGTTAAATAATTTTGATTCTTTCATTACTATTTCTTTAATAAAATTAATAACGACACGACTCGATCTCCCAGCTGATAGCTGTGACTTAAAAAATAAAGTCATAATCGGAAACATCAGCATATTCTTTAGCCACTGGAAGTGTGTTGTTGGACGAAGTTTCTTCCAAGAATTACTCGGAATAAGGAACTTATAGTAATATCAATTGTTGCTCGCTTTGTTGAAGAAAATAGAGTCTATATTTCTCCATAACAATTCAGGTTAGTGGAGTCTAGCCACTTCTAAAACCCCAACCTCAGGTTCTAATCACAGAAACATTTGACAAAAACCATTCAAACAGTATAATTAAAAGTCCATGTATTTCCTTCAGAAGCATAAAAAGTTAGAGTTTGTTCAGCCCGTCTATATAGTTATAGTTGAGAACGATCCAGACCGCAGATTGCCGGCATCGCTTCACGGATGAGCGACTCGCGTCAAGTTCCTTAAGAAATAGTTTAATGCTTCTTGAGAGCCGTTTAACAGTACCTTAATTAATGTTTGGAGCGAATAAAATAATACGTTATAATTTAGGTTCTAGTAAGTTTTGGTGGCTTTTGGCTCTACAAAACTTGTAAAAAAATATTTCAATATCCTTATTATGGGTAAGGTTTACTTGGGTGAGGCCTATGATCAGCCACTGCCTACCTGTGGCTGAAGAGAGAGAGAGAGAGAGAGAGAGAGAGACTTATTACACGTCATAAAAACGGTTGTTATATTAATGATTTGTATTGAGACTTCGAACCAACATTGTTTTTCACAGTACCTAATGGAAATTATCAAAAAGATCACTTGACTAACACTAGGCAACAGTTTTATTACTAAATATACTTATTTGTATAAATATTAATTAGTTTTTCACTGAAATCGACTTGTCCTACCAAACCTCTCATAATAACACCTCAATAATACACAGAATAACTGCGTCCTCCCAGGGCACTTACCAGCCACGCCGAACTCAAAGGATCAAGCGGTGAGAGAAACTCATTTGCAATCCAATCTACCAACGCAGCGGCTACTTTACCACTGGAATTATAAATTAAACTATATCTGTTAACTGAGGTAAATGGGTTTTTAATTTTATGTACTTATACTATCACGAATAAGAGATTACAATGTTAACAAACTATTCATAATAGATGGTAGCCTCTCGGCTGTCAACATCATTATGCCGACCTGGTCGAATCCCTATACAGGGTATATCAACACCGCAACCGAAAACGAAGTCAGATGGTAGTATTAATGACTTCAGACATAATGCAACTAAAAATTTCGCAAAAGAATTTGTGATCTTATTTTTGGTATTTTTTTACTTATCGTCGTATTTGGGTGATAAATACATAGTTTTCCTAAAATAATTATGTACACCTTTTTATTTTTTAAGACGCAATGGTACGATAGGGTTTAAATTACTATTTTCGCAATAACTAGGTATTTACTACCCAAACACACTGATTTTCAAAAAACTGCAAAAATAAATCTGTCGCTTATTTTGCGAAATTTTTATTTAGTGGTTACAGACGCAATGTCTGTAACCACTAAAACTACCACCCGGCTTCGTTTTCGGTCGCAGTCTTGATATACCCTGTATATACAGGTTAAACTCGTAAAGAAACAGGCTTGTTTGGTGATTATGGTAGAGTTTCTACCATGTTGAGGACTATTTAGCTTGATACGAATCTCTCACTACTAGTTTAAACCATGTTTACCTTCTGAGCTTTTTTTAATTGCAATGAATAGCGAGACGAGCATGGCATTTGCCTGATGGTAAGCAATACGACCGCTCATGGACAGTAGCAAAACCAAACAACATCATGAATTCCAAGGTAATGTTTGGCATTCCACTGCGCTCGTCATAATAGATGTTAGGTCTCAATATGTCCAGTAGATACTCTGGCTACAATGTCCTTCAAACCGGAACACAACAGTGCATTTACACTGCTGTTTGACGGGAGAAATAGACATTGCGGTGATGCCTACCCAGGTGGCCTCTCACATATGAGAGATCTACCACCAGCTCATTAATATTTTTCTATTGGTTGTGAACAAAGATGGCGAATAAAATATAATGAATAAATTACTACACCCAACAGTCACATACATGTACATAGCCCTACCCCCACACAAATATTCAACTGTTGTATCGAGGATATCAGAAACTACGAGAAACTTCGGTCAAACACCCGGGCCCGAAACAAATGCCTGGATCACACAAACATTTGTCTCCCAAGGAATAAAAACATTCAATGCTTGTGTGGTCTTGCGATTCACTCAACCGATTACAACGAGAACAATGCACCACCCACTTCGTGATTTGATCGACTTTACGACTTCCGCAAGGAAATGCAGTGCTCATATTTAAAATTAGTGTATGGTAGTTTAAATTTTATAATCGGTTTGGAGATCGCCAATGGCTGCTCAATTGAGTGAATCGTGATTGCCGTTTATGATTCAGATCACTTGGAAATCGTAAGAACTATTGATACCAAAGCATTAGCTTACTTCGGCCTTATTCATAAAGACTTTATAACTTTATACATATTTTAGTTATAGAATGTTTTTTCTTCTTTGCTAAAACTGAATTCAAAAGTCGTTCGAAAGAGACAAAACATTCGATAAATAAAATAGGTTTAAAACTGTCTATTAATAAGGCCGTTACAAATTGTATGGGTGGGCAAAATAATAATACACTTTACGTTCCTCTTTTGGTGTCCTGGTGGCGCCTCTGCCTACCCCTTCTGGGATAAAGGCGTGAGTTTATGTATGTACGTTCCTCTATTTCTAAGCTTGATTTCCGGTAGTTCAATGCAAATTGGAGAAAACATTAATTTTATTATGAACGTATCCAATAATTTCAGCTAACGTGTTGAATGACAACAACTTAGTTCTAAGACATCGCTCCGGCTCTTATAATTTATCTCATCTGATAACAAATCACGTAGTAATCACAATTACTACAAAACGAGCTTCATTTTATTGCAAGTCGTTAACCTGTCGGTCATAACAGATATTGCACGCCATTATCACCTTTATTGCAAGGGGTTAAAGCTTATATGTGGATTGGAAGACAATAAATTAGCTAGTTGGATGCTTTATGCAGAGGACTCTAGTTGCATATTCATTAGAAATGGATTTTACTGTCGCTTTGAAGACGTAAATAAAATAATCAATTGGTTTAATCAGTTTTATGTTGCCGACGCATGGAGTTCAATATTCATAACTTATAGGATAGTTATATAACTTATAAAAGTGCGTGGTGGCCTGTTGGTAACGGACCAGACGCAGCTGCCTACATGATCACGGTGGTCGCAGGTTCAAATTCCAGGGCGCACCTCTGACTTTTCGGAGTTATGTGTGTATTGATAGTCAATCACCACGCACTTTAACGGTGAAGGAAAACATCGTGAGGAAACCTGCATACCGTAGCGATTTTAAAGTATTTCTACGGTATGTAAGTCCTCCAACCCGCACTAGGCCAGCGTGGTGGACTATATGGCCTAACCACTCTCAATCGATTCTTTCGATTTTAGAGTAGGCCCGTGCCCTGCAGTTGGACGTATATGGGCTGATATAGATAGGATAGTTACCACCGTTTTAACTGTGACTTTCTTACGTAATTAAAGTAGGCTTGCTAAAATGACGGCATCTTACCGGATAGTTACTTTTACCGATCCTTATCCTGCGTTTAAGTGAGATCGCCAATAATGTTTACTTAAATTTTTATTGTACACAATTATAAACAAAAAAACGCAATACAGAAACAATAACAAAAAAACGTACAAATGACGGTCTTATCGCTCTACAGCAATGTCTTACAGACAACCATGGGATGGATTTGAAAGTAGGAGAGAGAGGGCTGTGTAAAAAATAAAGAATTAAAGCTACGGTTTCTACATAAATAAATACACCCAACAGTCACATACATAGTGCTGATCCCACACTAAGATCGAGTCTTGTGTCGTGGGTATTTGAGACTATTGATACTAGAGACTTTTCGGTCTCACAAACACCCAGACCCGAAACAAAGACCTGTGGACCACGGTACGGGGATCGAACCCTCTCGTTTCACTCATCTAACCAACTGCGCCGTGGAGGCTGTCAGTGTCAATGTATGTTGATAACGAAACAAATGTACACACGCCCTTTTAACAATTAAATACATTAATGTTACACAAGCACAATATTCCTAAATAATAAGAATTTATACGTGCATGTTTAATTAAAGCTGGAATTAATACTATTTTAACAAAAATTAAAAGCTAGCAATTTACTCACGAACATGAAGTCTGACAAATTAAAAAAGAAAACTATACATTTGAAATACACGCAATGAAAATACATTAATTAAAGCTCACATACTTTGAGGCATTTTAATTTTCTTTATTGTGTATTATTATTGTAATTTTCTTTTTTTTTCTAAGAATTACACAAAGATACCTATTTATTATAAACAGTACAAATGGTGGTCTTATTGTGTTGTTGTGTGTGTCGGAAACAAGGAGATAGTCGGTCCCACATCACTGACTAGAAACAAATATTTATCGAACTCTAACGCAGTCATCTCGTTGCGAGGATTAAGCCTAGACTCTTAAATTTATTATAAATTCCAAAATTATCAGAAGAGCTTGATAATACATGAAAATATAACCACAAACACAAAAGCGTTTAAAACGAGCCCAAACGTAAAGGAAACATAATGTTCTTCCAAATGTGTGGAGAAAACGGAAAATAATGTAGCCAATGGTCCGAGAGCGGAAACACCCCTTCATCCCCTACGACCTCACCCCCCACCCCGACCGCGGCGAAATGTGCTCACAATTATGTACGTGTGTAATTTTAATGTAGGCAACGAACAGCCGCAGATTTAATTTTGCGTAAATGTGTACGGATTAATTTAGCGACTGAAAGAGATTTTCCCCACGACTTAAAAAAAAACATTATAATACCCATACCTATACGGCCCATTGCAGAGCACGGACCTCCTCAATAATCAAGAAGTCGAATGAGAAATGTAGTCCATAGTCTACGCTGGCGTAGTACGGGCTGGCGGCGTAATAGAAAAATCCAATACCTGCCCGACCCGGGACTCGAACCCTCAGAAGACCTCAGCGTAGTAGTACAACTGCGCCACCGTGCCAGTGAATTTTGTAATAAAATCCGCTATATTATCGTCATTTGTACCAACACCTAAGGGAGCGCATTTTCCAGTAAACGCAAATGTTCGTACTAATAATGTTGTAATTAGGCTTTGAAATATGAAACAGTTAAGATAAGTGCATTTAAATCGTGCCCAGATATGGTTGCACTTTTATTTTACACATAAAATGTTGTTTCCAAACGATAAGGAGTTTTTACATAGTTTGTAATGATATGCAATGCAAATTGAAAAATGAAAACTTTCTACGGTGGTAGGTGTCTCTTAAGTGAGAGGCTGCCTGGGTAGGTACCACCGCAATGTCTATTTCTCCCGCCAAACAGCCATGTAAATGCTCGTTGTGTTCCGGTTTTAAAGATATTGTAGTCAAAGTAACTAATGGACATATTGAGACTTAACATATTTTGCCTCAGAATGCTTTGTAATTCATGGTGTTGTTTGGTTTTCTACTGTCCATGACCGGACGTATCGCTTACCATCAGGCAAATGGCAGGCTCGTCTCGCCGTTCATCGCAATAAAAAAAAACATACTTAATACATGAATACATGAAGAGATTTATGAAGGTCTTGAAAAGAGCAACGCTAGTTTCTTGCCCGTTCTTCTCTGGTGAAGACAGCCTTGTGAACACCCCGTTCACAAAAGTAGTCGAAAAAGTGACTGAATCTAAATAATGTATGACATTTTACGGATTCAATAAAATATTTCACTTCATTTCAATTACCATACCGTGCTATATAAGGTGAGCATTACTGCCCAACCAAATTACCCCTTTAACAGAAAAAACAAAAAAAAAGAGTAACGCGTAGCTATACTAAGGTGTACACCGTCCAAACAACGCGCGTCCGTCTCACTTGTCATTCTGGCGAGGGCAGGCTCATTTGTAAAGGCATTATTCGCACCTGAGCGCCGCTGACCGCAAACAGAGGTGCGCGATATAAATTAATATCGGGATTAGGCAGGCGTATTTTGTATGCAGGTAATGTTGCGCTTTTTGTGTTGGTTTAATGTGTATACAAAATTGATTAATAATAAATTTGTGAAATGAAAAAAAAAATATGAAAGTACCGCTAAGAACTACAACATCAATTAATTCCAACAATACATACAAATAAAAAAAAAGGTAAAAAATAAACCAAATCCGTGATAAAAACAGTAAAAAATAGTTCTATTTCTATGTGTAACATTCGCGTAAATCCAAGTAAACATTATCAATTAATGAATTGTTTAAACAGACTTCCTGACACAGAAGTACAGACCACACTGAAAATGTGTAGACGAGGACTATGGTTTGTAATTAATATAGTAATGATTCATTACTATATTAATTTTCATTACTAATGAAAATAATAAATACATACATAAACTCACGCCTTTATCCCCGAAGGGGTAGGCAGAGGCGCCACTAGGACACCCACATTTCACCTTGCATGTTCCGTCTCACGATGTGATAGGGGGCGAGCCTATCGCCATATCGGACACAAATTCCTGACTCCGGGCTGATAATTAATAGAAAAACCCAATATCACTTTGCCCGACCCGGGACTCGAACCCGAGAAGTCAGCTTTGTAACCGTACCGTAATACAACTACACCACCGTGCACCGGGGCAGTCAGTAAAATAATAAATAAATGAAAAATGTTATTCGGCAACCAGCGCAATTTTAGCCACCAACCAAAATCACCCCGAAACTCGTTCGGTCAGTGACCGGGCTCAGATGTCGCCCACCATTTAACAACCCCGCAACACTTTACGACAATGCCGTCTCGTAAAAACGCATAATAAAATAATTCCCATCCGACCACACCATGCATTGTTATAATACATTAATGTACACATAAATAATTTGTCATTCTGATTCTGATCATTGCCTGCTTTTCTCTGATAAAAATTTCCGAACGGGGTGATGGAATAAATTAATTAATCTAAATTATGTTTAACATTTTTATTGATATTTTCATTTTCATAATCCAGCCTATAGTCGACGCACTGCACGGGTTTCCTCAATAATCGAAAGTTGGATTGAAATTCGTTCACACACCATAGAAATTAAAAAAAAATATTTCTTGTATGCAGGTTGTAATAAACAATTGGCGATCAATACGCATATTACTCGGAGAAGTCAGAGGTCTCCGTGGGCTTTGAACCCGCGACCACCATGTTGCGCATCGAGTGACCTGTTGGTAAAGGTACCAACAGACAAACACATAATGCGAAATGTCCTTTTAGTCTCGAAGTTCATTGGTCTGATGACTTAATCGAAACCGATTCAGTAACACGTGGGCATGTAAGGAGATAAAACGTGCGCGTAATATTCTTGTACGTGGGTTGTAATTTGTATTTATATCGGTTATTGTTATGCAAAGGCTTTTAAACTTTTATGGCATGAGTTCCTTATTGATGACGGAGAATATGACTTTTATTAAAACAATATATTACATTAGAATTTGACAGTAATATCAGTATATTCTAAACCAATATTAACACCGCTGCATTTTTTTCTATCACCTGCCTTTTATTTTGTTACTTGATGCTATTTAACCCTAACAACATTGCATTCTATAAAAATATTAAACAGTCATACATACATACATAAACTCACGCCTTTTCCAGAAGGGGTAGACAGAGGTGCTACCAGGACATGCACATTTCGCCTTGTATGTACCGTGCCATGTTGTGACAGGACGAGCCTATCGCCAAATCGGACACCAATTCCTAACTGCGGATTGATAGTGAATAGAAAAATCCAATAAAACTTTGCCCGACCCGGGATTCGAACCCGAGACCTCAGCTTTGTAGTCGTACTGTAGTACAACTACGCCACCAAGGCAGTCATTAAAGAGTCCGAATCAGAAATAGCAGTATCCAAAGGTGAAATACCAAAATACGAGACAACTAAAAAAGCACCCCCACCAAATGCAATTGGCAAAAACGATTAAAAGCTCCACCCTAACCCACTCAAAAAAACAAAACACCTGGTATATCTAATATTCAAATTGAAGTAAAAGGTTTCACACGGAGCCCCTAATTAAAGATTAAAGAGAATGCATACAGGATGTTGATTAAAGCGAAGGCAGGCGACGCGGCGTGACGCGTCCTTAATTACATGTCATCGACTCGGGACTCCTTGAATAATACACGTGCAACCTCTGCGACATGGTTTGGGAGGCTCGTCTTGTGGGTTTGTTTTAGAAGGATGTTAGAAGCCCATAAAACACAACGTAGAGTCCTAACCACTAGACGAGCTCGGCCAAATTTTTGATTGAATTCGTTGCTGGTTAAAGGCAAGTTAGACATTCCCGGAGACTCACTGAGCTTTGATGCTTTCATTAAAATGCGTACCACTGTTGATCCTGGCTTACATGAGCTGCGGGGGCGGGTGTGAGGGCGGGACAGTGTCCAGCCAATAAAACACTTGATAGAATGACTTTTTATTCATAGAGATTACTCAGATGACGTAGATAAAGTTATAGATCTAAGAGATCACTACGGAAATCCATGGCCAAAGCTTATGTACAGCAGTGGACTTCAGGTGGCTGACGAGAAAGACGACGCGAAATTGAGTGAGTTTCAGAAAGGTAACCATGATTGGCAATATCGAGACCCTACAAAACCACGAAGAGCAAGATCACTTGTTCGTACCGGATTTGAATTTAGCAATGACCTTAATTTCGAGATCTACGTCTCAATGGGTTAAATATTCACCGAATAGTGAATGTAATTCCGCTTCTAGGCATGTCAAATCAATTCATCCACTATCGTTTAGACCAATGATGTGGAGAAATAAATAGAACATGTTGGGTAAATAAATGTATACCTTGGCTGTTAGACTTATAATCTTTTAACCAATCATCATTAGATAAGTGCAGTGGGAAAGAAGGAAGAAAAAGCCTACACAACTGGCTGGTGGACTGTTCAAATCGATTGCCCTCAACGCTTATCATATTTTAAACTAGAAAGCCTACGTGTACGAGTGTTTACATATTTCGAGCTTACACATTCATCCTAAACCCCAGTTATATGAACAGAATTAATCAAACCACACAAGGCATGTACCGCGAGCTGTTTATTGCCGGTTTGTTGATGGCCCTCATTCCGACCTCGCGGCCCGGCCAGATTTGTTATATTAATGACCAAGAACATTGCCCTGCGCCCTTTGCAAGTTATGCTTTGTCCAAACGTATAGGCTGGATACAAGGAGAAATTGCGGTGTTTAGGTCTGAATTTTGTTGGGGATGGGATGGGATTCTGTGATTTTATTACATTTGTCAACTCCTCAGAATGTATTTGGTTTGATTATTACCTAAAAGGTTTCATTTTAGGTGAAGGAGTAGCTCAAATTGAGTAAATGACGTCTTGGAAGAGTCATCAGTCCGTCGAATGGACAAAAAAAATTGCATCGTGCATAAAAATCATGTTACACTGTTCTTTCGTAAAATGCTAGCCATATGCGCCCTAATGTAAGGAGATCGGCATGAAAGTCACAACTAGCAGGCAAAACTACTAATGTATAGCGAGAATGAGCATATATATGCGAGTCCCATTCTTGCCTGCTACTCTTGGTCAATAACAACGGATTATAGTAGAACGAGAATCACAACTCATACCCGAGATTATATAGTAAAATACAGAATCTGATCTGAAACCGTGCATGGGTAAACGTGGCTTTTTCTTCTTCTTCTTTGAGTGCCTCTTCAGTGTTGACGGTTGACCATCACCGTGTTGTATTCTTCCTTGGCATTGGCCAAGTAGAATAGTTATTCAACGGTGCTGATACCCTTCCACTCCCGGATGTTCCGTAGCCACGATTTCAAACGTGGGTGGCTAATTAAATCAGGAAGGTAAGAGAAGTAATTCCTAAAGCGGCGAAGGTTATTTGACTTCCAAATAATACACTAAATACTTAAATTAATTACCACCTATACACATAAACTTTGAGCCAACCAATTAATTAATTTCTCTGCGAAATAAGGCCTCAACCGAAAGTAAATAGAAATACCGCCTTTGATCTGCGTCCCTCCGTACGAAATAAGTGTGTATCTTTAGTAATTTATTTAAAACAATAAATGGTAGATAGGGTCGGTATTCATAAGTATGGAACCCTTTGGAGCGGTCACGCTTATTTACCCCGTAATTATGCTTTGCGAATGCTTGGAAGCTCAAATGCTTGGGAAAGAAATAAAACTTGGTATGGATGTTTTGAGATCGTTAAATACTCAGGGTACTGCTTTGTTAGATGGTGCACGAGAAAAAATCCTGCTTAGAAGCGAACATTGGAATCCTGTTTAGAAGCGATAATAATGGTGAGAAATTTAAGTCATCGGACCCCTGTGATGGCATTTAATTCCTAGAAATATAACACAGCTGATCTAGAAAATGCCGTGTTCAAAGGATGCCTTTAGATTTGTTTTAGTTATCTCAGGACATTGTTATATATAACAATGTTATCTCAGGATGCTCCTGCTGAAGCTTTATATTCAAACTTTATATATAAAGTTTGAAAATACGCAAACAGTTCAAATTATTGATAGATGGTTAGACCAATGATTCCAAGGTAGAAAGGAAGCTAAAAATTGTCGTTTTTGGTTTTGCAAAAATTTTCTAAAGACCGTACGCTCTTATATTCTTTACAAAAAAGGATAACTTCATAACATCACATGCATCTTATATTTTGTTATTTTCAACGCAACATGCTATGTTTTACTTTCAACCAACCAACACAAAACAAGTTTGCAAAGTTTGTAACTCTTTGATTTCTAATGACGGGATACCTCTAACATCCTTATAGCCCTTAACCCTTTCATTCATTCACCCTTACAACCGCCTTAGAACCTTATTCAACAAGTAATACAGCATATTTTGCTGTGTATTGTTTACAGTATCAAATTATTTAAGTGGCAAAGTTTAGTTTACGGACATCAATTATAATGGAGACGAAATATTATTAATTTAATTTTCCGTATTCTATTTCAAGGAGTGGATACGCGTATTTTGATAACAATTTTGTGATTTTGATTTATCCGTACAGATTAGAAATAGGACGCATGTCTTAATGAATTTATGAATTCAATGTTATTTATTCAGGTGAAATATGAATCTTCAGCAATTGGTGGGGAATAATTGGACACGGAGTACTGGAATTTGAGCTTATTAGTGTGCATTGGTCATAGTTATTATATTACTTGACAGCCTCCGTGGCGCAGTAGGTTAGACGCCGCCTGTGAAACCTGAGGCCGCGGGTTCGATCCCCGCACCGAAACAAATATTTGTGTGATCCACAGGTATTTGTTTCGGGTCTGGGTGTTTGTGAGACCGAAAAGTCTCTGGTAGCTTCTGATACCCACGACACAAGACTCGATCTTAGTGTGGGGTCAGGACTATGTATGTGACTGTTGGGTGTATTTATTTTTTATTTATTTTATTTTACTAAGTTTACCAATAATCTTACAATTGGGAATGCTAAAAACTCTAAGTTTCATACGAGACTAAAACCTCCTAATCCAGAACAACAGCACTGTTGACAAAAAAATCCCCAAACAATCCCGTTCAATTAAAAATAGCATAAAACTTCAAGCCCGTCGCAAGAAGTAGTAAAAGCCGAGTGGAGATCAAAGCTTGTATCAATACGCACCATCGCCTGGCCACACCTGCTCTCGCGGTTTCTGGGAAGTGAATTTTTAAGTGTACCAACTCCGGACATTATTAACCGAAAAATAGATTGTTTATACGGATGTGGTTATTGGGGTTTGTTTGTGCATGCGTCGTTTAATGAGAAGTACTTTACTGAGATATTCTCTACAGGCTGATCTACAAGCTCCTCAACTAAATAAGACAGGAAATCACAGAAATCTATGTAAAATATTAAAAAAAATATTACATCCTAAACATGTGGTTTAAAGAGTCAAATAAGGGACCGAAGTTTAAAAATAAGGTAAAGAACTTCGTTCTATAAAGGTTATACCAAAAACTTAAATAACTAAAGATGTGACAATGTTTTTACAGAATTTTTGAAAGAAATATGATAAATTAATTTGCATTAAACTATTGTATGCAAACCGTACCCAACAGGTCTCGAAATGGAAATCATTGGGAGAGGCTTTTGTTATCTTTAGGAAATAATACTCGTATATCTTCAAAGTATGTAATATTCGCTTTGTAATAATATTTCCATAAACCCACATGGATTGAAACGGGGCAATTAATTCCGTAACATTAATACGCGGACGGCCATTACATTGCATAGGAAGCGAACCCCATGTAGTTTAATGTGTTATAGAAATAAGAAACAATTACAAGACATAGGGGACGTGGCTAAGATTACAATCGAAGGGTATCTTCGCACTGTATGTTCGCGCTTAGAATAAGTACTGACATATTCATTGTAATTTGTACATGTAAAGGTGGGATTGGGTATTTGACTCTGGTTGATTTTAAACATTATTTTTTGGACAAACGCAAATACCATTAAAATAAAACATATCTATCAAAACAGTATTAAAGTAGCTTAAAACACGAGGCAAATATTGTTATTTTTAAAAAAGATTGGGTGAGTAGTTGGGTCATCTTACCGTCTCGTTCACACGCGCACACTGTAATGAATATTAAGAATACTGACGTCACTATAGTCAATTATTATCTTCTAAGTGCTTAATAATCATAAAAGTCCCCCAGACGCGATCCAGAGCGGTAATTCGGTCCAGTGCGTACACACGCGGAAGGGACACATAAAGATCTTGTCTCGGTAATAAGGGAGCCGGGACTTCTGATGGCGCTGTGTGTAATTGAATCTTCTAACTTTGATTAGTTTAGTCTTACGATTATAGAGAAACTATTACATGGGCTAGCGAATTAATGGTAACAATAACACGTAAAAAGTGCAACAAGTAAATTAACATAAATTCTAGGATTAGCTACGCGATATATTTAAAGGATAATTATAATTATAACCGCCGTGGTTTGAGGTAGTTTTTATTTTTGGGTTTCAAAATATATGTATGCACATGTGTTAAGGGTTTTATAACATTATTGTCATTTCTAAAAATGACCGGTAAATATGATGTGAGCTTTTGAGCGATCCAGGTATAGCTAATGTCACATAAGGCATTAGGAAATTCTAGGATATCTAGTGAGTTTCAATATTTTTTAAGTATAAAATCTACTGTGACATACAAATAATAAAAAGTGAGGAAACTTTGCAAAAAGAACAAACGATTACACAAAAAGTACTCCCAGAATCACCACCATTCAAATACCAAGATGCCGCAACGCGAACATACCGAGACAAATCGTCGAGGAAACAAACTAAATGAATCAATCTAGTACATAATTAACCGAGCAGCCGGTCGGCACGCGTGCGCGTCAAAGGCAAGCGCGTGCGCAGGAATTTGCGTGACCAATGCAATTAGATGGTCCTTCGAGCCGGATGCCATCATCCTGTCAAACAAAACCCAACCTTATGACCTTAACATTAGATCTTACTTTCCATTACGCAAATATTACTCTGGTGTCATTAAAGGCAACTGTTTACTTTCGGAACTTATTAAGGAGATGTCGATATCGAAAGGTGGTATGTCAATAGACGAAGAAGACACAATAGAGCTTATTGTTAAATAGATACGGTTGAGATTGGTGTGGATAGAATAGGCAGTATATTTGGCCAAGGTCCAGGTTGTCAGGTATTTGGAAATGTACTGATATGTACGGATGGTGGAATGTTGACACCTGTGCACATTTGTCAACGTGTTTTTTGATGTTGGAGCAAAATTTGCAGGTGGGGATGGAAATAACGCAATAGATGTTTAATATAACTGAGCTGTTCACGAGACGATTTAATGTGATAGGTTACGGGACATTTGACGTGGTATAATTACTATGATATACCTATAATTATAACGTTCATTTGTCTTATATACATAAACTCGAGCCTTTATCCCCGAAGCGGTAGGTAGAGGCGCCACCAGGACACCCACATTTCGCCTTTATGTTCCGTCCTACGATGTGATAGGGGGCGAGCCTATTGCCATATCGGGCACAAATCCTTACTCCAGACTGATAATGAATAGAAAAATCCAATATCCCTTGCTCGACCCGGGATTCAAACTCGAGACCTCAGCTTTGTAACCGTACCGTAATACAACGCCACCGAGGCTGTCAAAGTCTTTATACATACAATACATTAAAGTATTGAAACTAAATAAAACAGAGTTTCTGATTAATTTGTGATGGAATCAGGTTATCGGCAGTGACAACAGTACTAATGAACCGATTTTTTAACGAAAGCCATCGAAGCGATCAGAATCTGTCACATTTACTGAAGTGCCCACTGTGTCCTACCACCTGCACAAGGAAAGATATAATGGAGGCTACTGACGCTGCCATAACTTTAGCGACCTACTGGGCCGGGAAACTGTAAAGGTTTAACGGTATAGTCATTTTGAGCCATTGACTCGAACGAAGAAGAAGAAGAACGAAAGCCGACATGATGTATAGGCTCAACGTCACGTTTCATTAAGTTTATGCAAATGCAATAGACACTATATTTCCTATATCATTATACAGGGTATATCAAGACCGCGACCGAAAACGAAGCCAGGTGGTAGTATTAGTGACTTCAGACACAATGCAAGTAAAAATTTCGCAAAAAAAAAATCGAAAACTTTTTTTTTGTTATTTTTTACTTATCGTCGTATTTGGGTGATAAATACATAGTTTTCCTAAAATAATGATGCAGACTTTTTTATTTTTCAACACTCAATGGTACGTAAGGGTTTAAATTATTATTTTCGCAAAAACTAGGATTTTACCACCCAAACAAGATGATTTTTAAAAAGTTCTATAAAAATATCTGTCGCTGTTTTGGTGAAATTTTTATTTGCGTCGTGTCTGTAACTACTAAAACTACCACCTGGCTTCGTTTTCGGTCGCGGTCTTGAGATACCCTGTATATCGTTTATCTATAAACCCTGGAATATGTAATGATGTTTTTTATTCACTTTTACTCAATGCTCGATAGACACTCTTATGATTTAGGAATTAAGAGTTACTTAAAAAGTATAGACTGCTTAGTAGAAGTATATACTTAAAGAGTATAGACTGCCTCGGTGGCGTAGTTGTATTACGGTACGGTTACAAAGCTGAGGTCTCGGGCTCGAGTCCCGGGTCGGGCAAAGTGATATTGGATTTTTCTATTCATTATCAGCCCGGAGTCAGGAATTTGTGCCCGATATGGCGATAGGCTCGCCCCCTATCACATCAAGGCCAGGGGACGAAACATACAAGGCGAAATGTGGGTGTCCTGGTGGCGCCTCTGCCTACCCCTTCGGGGATAAAGGCGTGAGTTTATGTACGTATGTATTTATGTTAAAAAGTATATTATCAAAAATCCATAGCTAAATTCGATTACTCTATTAAAATAGTCGTTATCACAAGGATATAAAATTTAAAATACAATACAACGATCACACAATGTTTAACCCTTAGAATATTCACGTACAATTCAACACAGACATTAAACTTGGCTGGAAAGTATCATCTTGCAAATAGCGCAATATCCAAACTTTGGCTCGTATATCGTCTGAAATGTTTCGGGCGAGCACCGAACCTGATACTGCTTTAAGATTTATATGTGTGTGATGTATTACTAGTGCATCAGTTGGATCTTGATAGGTAAGATGCAGTTATTTATATTATACTGACATAAGAAATTGACTACAAATCCATTAAACGGGCCCACTAATATGATTTTTTGTATCCCATGTTACAGGCTTTGTAGTTTGGGTGCCTCTGGTAATGCTATCTGTTTTACATGTTATTTATATAAAGATTTTATTTTCTCTTTATTCCTTTAGTCTTTTTTTACATTTTTGTATATAAAATACACATACGAAATACATATAAAAATATTTAAAAAAACTATTGACCCTTCGCCCCCTATCACACCATGGGACGGAACTTACAAGGCGAAATGTGGGTGTCCTGGTAGCACCTCCGCCTACCCGTGCTAGGAAAAACGCGTGCGTTTATGTATATAATAAATCAGGTTTGGTAACGCTCATCTCGTCTTTAACCGTTTAAAATCTCAGCATTGATTTTCCAGTAAACAAAACTAACCTCGTGGACTGTTCAAAGGTTATTTGACATACGTAAGTTGAGGCGTGTTGCTAAGGGCATTCGGTCTACGTCTTAGCTGAAGATCAAACACAGACAGACGGCAAACCGTAGCTCTTGCGGTCACTGTTTGTGTTGCAGCTTACCCTCTGCTGAATTACACTGTTTTGGACATGGTGCCGTGGTTGGATGAGAAATGAAGGACTTAAGATTTAATTCCCAGATTAATTAATGATGAATAAATTTTTGGATAAATTCTAAACGTATCCGTAGTAAAAATCTCGCCTCCAACAAAATTTCAACTGTCAAAATTCATGTACTGAACCTCAAAACATCATTGGTAATTTTGCCATAGACTGATTAGTCGATTAGAAATCCATCTTGATAGAGAAAGTATAACATAAAGTTTAAAGCGAATTTCAATAGGAGTGCTTGCACCCGGAAAAGCCGGAATGTTTCGTAGTAAACTTTCAAAGTAAACCAAAAAAATTTGTAACCCCTCTCTTAATATGTAGCTTTAAAAACGCATACATAACGCAACTGATTTTTTTATCGCCCAATGCCCCATGTCATAATTACACACCCTCACCTACACCGCTTCAATCTCCAAAAAAATCCAAAACCTCAATAAATCGCATTCAAAACCCAGAGGATTAAACACAAAACCACATGCACAAAGTGGAGGATTGTCAATCCGACGATAGCAATCAGCAACGCACTCTCTCTCTCTCTTGGGAATCTAAATAATTCTGTGAATGTAAATTCTCTGAATGTATACGAGTATTAGCATTGGTCACCCACTGTGCGTGAAAAGTCCCTCTTCGTGGTAGTCGGCTTCAAAACCAAAAGACATTTGTTGTTTCTTTCCACACTACCAATGTTGGCCAAAACTCGTGTATCTCTCGCAGACATAGTCTTACAATTTCATCAGCAGGAATTTAGATATATTTACTGGTTATTTAACCTCGATACAAAAGAAGGTTTATAAATTGTACACAGACTAATTAGCAATAAGTAGTTTATAAGCACTTTTTATGCTTTATCTGTTGAGCTATTTTGTATATGCTGCGTAATTTTTTTTCTTATTGCAGCGAATGGCGAGACGAGCATGCCATTTACTTGATGGTAAGGGATAAGACCGCTGGACAGTAGCAAAACAAACACCATGAATTACAAAGTAAAGCTTGGCCATTCACATTGAATATTAATTAAAATACAATCAATAAACTAGACATACACATCAAATTAAAAACAGTATGTAAACAAAATCAAAATACAAATTGCGAATACAGTAAACAGCATTCATTTAAAGTCCAAACATCCGTTCCACAGATGAAAACACCAGCAACAATTAAAAAGAATTTGCTATTGACGAAGTACAATCGAATGTTCAGCGGGGTGAAAAATGTATTTCGCTGAATTTCACGATCATCCCCACTAAGCGGGGGTTGGAAAGATCAAGGAATTGTAGACGGGGCGTTGAATTGGTGAGAACGGTTGAATTTTAAATACAGCTTTTAAAAATATCGATTAATATATTCGGAGCTTTAGACCATTTTTTGCATTACATTAGATCAATATCTAACAGATTTAAATCTAAATCCACGCTTTTACAATCGGTCTATGCAGATATTAAATAGATATTGAGTGTTGTAAATTAAAATTATTCCAAATAAATATTTTCGATAAATATCCCCAAACCGAGAAAAATTAAAACCTGCGCTCGAAATTTTCAGCTTCAATATCCATGCGGCGATATACATATTTATGTTAGACCTGTAAATAAACTTACTTATTTTTCTTGGTCTAGAATCTAGATCATTGCGCAAATAAAATATTCGAATGTAAAAGCCTCACGATACTCATTGTACCTTCATCATCATCAGCCTATACTAGTCCACTGCTGAACATAGGCCTCGTCAAAATTGCGCCATTTCACCCTGTCTTCGGTTTGTCGCATCCAACATCTGCCAGAGAGCTTTCGCAAATCGTCACTCCACCATTATACCTTACTTACAACATATATCTATATATATCAGCCCATATACGTCCCACTGCAGGGCACGGGCCTACTCTACAATCGAGAGAATCGATTGAGAGTGGTAAGGCCATATAGTCCACCACGCTGGCCTAGTGCGGGTTGGCGGACTTACATACCGTAGAAATTCTTTAAAATCACTACGGTATGCAGGTTTCCTCACGATGTTTTCCTTCACCGTTAAAGTGCGTGGTGATTGACTATCAATACACACATAACTCCGAAAAGTCAGAGGTGTGCCCTGGTATTTGAACCCGCGTTGATTGTTGATTATTTATTGTTATTGATGCGTTAACATATACAAAAAAAATGAAGTACACACAATTTAAACCAGATGATCGGTTCTGCACAAATGCGTAGTGCATGTTCGAAGGTATGAGATTCCCGGAACGGCTCACGCTATTATGGGGAGAGGTTTTAATTAATAGAAGCCAAATATTGACAAGTGTCGGACGGTTAAGGCTCAGTTCGTTTTCATGTTGTGTTTTAGTTCAGTTTTGTTACAGATTTATGAATTTTTTGGGAATAATAGAATATTATGGTTTCTCATTTTTACTATATTTATTTATTTATGTGAAATTATAAAAGGACTTCAAAACAAAAATATTAATTATTAATTATTTTAAGTTCCAATTAAAGAGTTATTATTAAATTTTTACTAAATCATGGCAACTTCTTAAATTTAGAGGAGCTTGACATTTTTGCTGATTTCGACTTAAACATGAAGTGCTACATTTGAAATGGTACGTACATATATTCAAAAAAATAAACTCCGTATTGTACATTATACCTGCATTCGTAGATATTTTTACCCCATTTTTTTTAATATATATTTTTATGAATGGCGAGACGAGAATGCTATTCGGCTGACGGTAAGCGATACGACCGCTCATGGACAGTAGCAAAACGAAACAATTCCATGAATTATGTACGTAGCAATGCTTGGCACTCCACTGTGCTTGCTATTCTGAGATATAAGATGTTAAGTCTCATGATGTCCAGTAGTTACTCTGGCTACCTTAAAAAATCGGCAGCACCGCCCCTTAAGCCAGGTATACAAAGCACAATATCTATTGTGAAGACAGCGTTACAATATAATTGCTCCAATCCGAGAAGTAATATTTGACATCCCCCAAGGGATTACCCCCCAGACTTGAGAGGGAGTGAGCGAAAAAACCAATCAACTCTTTGCAACCCTTAAAATCCTTTAAAAGGTTTCAATCAATGATTGACAGTCTTTGTCTTCGTATAAGTGCTTATTGATATCGATTGTCCCTCAAACAACGCTGAAAGGAAACAAATTTGCTTTACAACCGTCTGCTGTGTGCATTGCGTTCTGTTTTAGTAGGGACTAATTGAAGATTTATAGCGGGGCGGTAATGGAAACTGTTTTTTGGAGAGGTTTGTTTTGTAATTTATCGTTTTGTTTTGGGCTAGGACAATTAAATGTCGTTACTATCTTTCTATTATTATTTTATAGTTAGAATATAATTTGAACACCCTCCGTGGTGCAGTTTGTTGGACGCACCGAGACAAATATTTGTACATATGATCCACAGGCATTTGTTTTCGTGTCTGGGTGTTTGTGAAACCAAAAAGTCTCTTGTAGGTAGATAGATAAAATTCACTTTATTGTACATCACTTAATACCTAAACATGTATTCAGTTAACAATTGCTATTTGAAAGTGCAGCAAATGGTCTTATCGCTATTAACAATCTCTACAAGACAACCATAATACGCCATAAAATAAAAATAGAATCCAATCCAGTAGCGAAAAATCCTAAACAACGTTAGTTATTTTATACTATAAAGCCTACTACACTACTACACACCCCAATTAGTTTTGATATAAAAGATCAGATAAAAATATGAAATGATAATAATGAAAACTCACGAGGTGATAGACTAAGATAAGTTATCCTGTTAGAATGATATTTCGAGACGTGTACAGGGCAGCGGACGAGATGCTTTTGTACTGGCCAGCTGTTGTTGTAGGCATCGGTGACTGACCGACACGCGCCGAATATTTATTAATCAATAATGTAACTTGACGAAATTTTAATTTTGGGATAAAATATAACGTATTTTACTGATTAGTGCAATGGATTGTGCAAAAAACTACTCTCGGTATATTATACTAAAAATAACGTTGTATACGCTCTTGTCACCTACTTAAACGGATTGTAAACCTGACAGGCACTTGTACAAATGCCTTGCGTCGACTTGTTGTAGATAGTTAGCATTGTGACAAACCTTTGTGGTTTATAAATGCTAAAATACCTACTGAATTTATTATACTTCATTTTTGTAACCATGATAAATAAAAAAAAAAAAAAAAAAAAATATGTATTGTGACGCCGATTAAATAGATAATTTTATATGGCTATGAACTATGGCTGACCCATCTCAATCGTGTTCTCTGTTGCAGAGTCGCCCGTGCCCTGCAGTGGGACGTATATGGGCTGAATTGTATATAGTAAAAACTTACCTTTATCAACTTGTTCTGCAGTTTGATGACGGTCATGCGTTCCCTCTGCGTCCTTCTCTTCTCTTCTTCCAGCTGGGCTTCCAACTGTTTGATGCGCTTTTCGAGGAGTTCCTGAAACAATATTTTATTGTCAAGCGTGATGTGTATCACCTTAAAAGTTGTAATATTAAAACGTTATGAGCGTGAATGTTGGTGGTTGGGACACCTTATAGTGCATGTATAAATCGTGAATACACAAATATATTAGGTACCTATGCTTTTTAATATACATTCATATTTAATACAATTTACACTGACTTTTTTTACTTTTCAACATATTTTTTTTGCCCGTGTTTACTATAACATGCCAGATATAATACTAATGAACATAGAAACCTCAGTTATATCGACCGTTCATTATTCTAACCCCGTCTTCTATTACACCGAGGAACCTCAATATTCACTATTAAAATATTCTCTAACAAAAGCCGACAGTTTGGAGCCCTCAGCTCACGAGGATCATTAAAACTCGCCATTTTATTTTTAATTACTTCAAGCAGCGCCTGGCCGTTAATTTTAGACATTTATTCGATTTCTCGTGGATTTAACGAACGCTATAATTTAAAGTTTAGAAGCCACTTTGTGTGCAAAGTGATTTTATTTCTAAGTATTAAGGCTTGTTTAAGTGTACGCTTTTGATTAATAATTTCTATCATTTCTAAGTGGCACGAAGATGCATTGAAGGAGGATTATACATTTTCATGTTTTAATCTGCCTCGGTGGCGTAGTTGTACTACGGTACGACTACAAAGCTGCGTTCTCGAGTTCGAATCCCGGGTCGGACTAAGTGATATTGGATTTTTCTATTCAGTATCAGCCCGCACGGAGTCAGGAATTTGTGCCCGATATGGCGATAGGCTCGCCCCCTATCTCATAGTGGGTTTCGATACAAGGCGAAATATGAGTGTCCTGGTAGCACATTTGCCTACCCCTCCTGGGAAAAAGGCGTGAGTTTATGTTTGTATACTTACTTTTACAAGAAAATCTTACAAAATCTCCAACAAGTAAGAAATCACTCTCAAACAAATTAAGATGTAAAGTAAAGTAACAATTTAACAAATAAGACGCCCATTAAACTCGTCTAAGTGAACGTTCGCAAGGAAATGACGCAATCGGGCACAAAGCTTACCGGATGTGACGTCGTTTATCCAGTGTCATTAGCCGGAAGTGCTCCCGCTTTACCTACGCCGTTTGAGTTATGTCTTGTAGCTTTCTGTTCAATTGATGTCTTTAAGAAAGCTGGTTTTATCTTTATATTTCTAGAAATGCATCTTTCACTTAATTTTTATTGAACATGACGTGGTTGTACAAGAAAGATAGAAATTTCAAATTTAGCTATTGCTTTATTATTATCGGTGTAGTTGTAGCGTACTGGACTAAATGACTATATCGTAAAGTCTCGATTTCAATTCCATGATCGCGCAAAGTACATAGTCTGACTTTTTGATGCAATATACATTACGTGCCTTCATTTTCGATAATTCCGAAAGGGCTAGAAGGCTTAGAATCTAATAAAGAAATTGCATTGCCACTATGTCTTTAGAATAAGTGAAATAAGAACATATTAAGAAACTTGAAATTTCTCGATGATTTTAACTACCAATAAGATTACTTAAAAAAGTAGCTCTGTAGAAAGAGTGAGAGTACTACCACACACACTAAAATGATGACGTCATAATTGCTCCTTCACGTCACAATTCTTAGCGTTTTGGGAAGTAGGGAACACTTATTCCAAAAGGCTTCCTTGTGGCTTAGTTCTACGAAAGAGTATAAAACTTGTACAAGATCTTCAAACGTTTCTATATAAAAAAAATGCTAAGTTGGAATTTTGTATCATTACAGGCCAATATTATATATTTTTTTTAATTTCAACAGATAATTTGAAAATTATATTAAAATTTTTATGTTATCGTACTTAAAAAATAAAAGACAAAATGAAGTGTAATAATAAGCCACATTCGATTTAAAATATGGATATTTTAGTCAGTTTAAAAAACATGGCTACTCTGATACAAAACAACGCAATTTGAATACCCTAGCAATATAATATTTCACTCAGCCTATTGAAATCAAACCGAGCGCGTTAATTTAAAAGTCATATAAATAATATGACAAGCGCAACCTACTTCCGTCCTTACGGCTCATTTGCGAAGGCCGGCTCTTCCGAACGGCGCCCTGACAATACATCCTGCCCTTTAAAACCTTCATAATTCATCAAAACCGTGCCAATTTGAATCTTATGTTATTGTAATAAGAGCTAAAGATATATGACGTTGTTCTTCAGCGTCATTTGAACAAGAACAATGGGTAATGTCGGCCAAATTTTGTCATTGAAAATTCAATTGTGTAGAGCGGTTTTATTTTTGAAATTTATTTTTAGTATGTTGTTTTAATTAAATTTTTAGATCAAAAGGACGCAATTTTTAGTAGGTCTAGCGAGGCAGTTTAATTTGAGAATGAAGTAGGAACAATATTGGCTGTCTTCGAACTTTTAAGATCACATTAAGTAGTTGCTTTCAGCTGTAGCCTGTAGCTCTTGTCTTCAAGAACCGTCAAGATATCTATAACTATGTAGTATATTTTTTTATACAAGACTAGCTATTACTATACTTGACTATATTGGACTCGCACTCATTCGACAAAGGCTTTATTCTGCAATATGTTATGAGACTTGGATATATTAGCCCTTCTACCTTCAAACACAAAGAAATCTGGTAGTCTCAATAAAATTTAGGTAATCTTTAGACGAGTCGTATCTACCAATATTATATTCTACTTTTATTCTTGTGGCTGGCGCCTCTGCTCGCACCGCCTAAACAGTAAAGCGCCATCTATACCGGGGGGGTGAAATCTCTCGGAATGATCGCCATATTAACGACCACCCCTATTGGAAAAATGATGCACGCCTATTGTCACCCCTCGTTATTTATGGAGAATAGTAGAATATGAGAAGTTAATGGCATTGTTTTCGTGCGAAATGCTAAGTTATCTTTATAAGAGAATAGTTTGTTATTCGAATTTGTGAAATGCAAAAGTGATTTATTTTCTGGCAGTAAAATCGTACATTAATATTGCTTGTATATACATAGATTTGTTAATTATATGTATTTTTTGTGGGGCTCAACTTTCTAAATTCATTATGAAGGGGTTTCGATTTAATGTCTACTATGGTGTACCTATGCGGCTTTGCGGACATTTCATTAGATATTTCATTTAACTCTACTTAGGTCGGGTGATGTAAAGTAGATTTTATGGAATAAATGTTCCAGATTATTTAAGAAAAGGTTTTCATTGACCTACAGCCTACATCGTGAATAGTAAGAAGTAATATCAGGAACATAAGCCTGCGAGCCATATGTAATACCTGCTTGATAAATGTTTATGTGAACAAGATAATTTTTCTTTTGCTCTATTAAGTATTTTATATTCAGGGTATATCAAGCCTGCGACCGAAAACGAATACAGGTGGTAGTATTAGTGACCTCAGACACAATGCAACTAAAAATACGTATATGTAAAAAACACGATGATATTGAAAAAAAATGAAAAAAATTCAGACATATTTTTTTTTACGAAATTTTTAGTTGCTTTGTGTCTGCAATTACTAAAACTGCCACCTGGCTTCCATAAACCCGGTATATATGTCCAGTAATACCCATACGAACAAAAATAAGGAAATAAATTATACAAAATTAAACACAAAGTCACACAAAGGTAGGTATTTGGTTTTTGTGAGAGCTCCGGCAGAGCTTTCAGGCTGTATCATTTTTCACGCACTTGATAAATTCGTCCCGAGCCCTCGTCGCGATGTCAACTGGAAAATGTGCGCGTACACATATAGATACATCAATTGAATATGCTATTAAATCGATTGATTTGAAACTTGGACCACCCAAGGCATTCCCTTCAACATTCTAAAATATACTTTTCGAAATAAGCTACAACCATTACGGATAAGAATTAAGTTATTATGGTTTTCCCATAGTGAACAAAATAAGGAAATGAATATCGTGAGAAAAGACAAATGCTTGTGTGACCCTAAAATATTTCTCTGGGATCAGAGTTATGTGTGTGACTAATGTATGTATTAATTTATAAACTTTAAAAATTAAAAAGGTAACTTTTCAAGGTGATTCTCCACGCGGGATATTACTATCCCGATTGCACTAAATAATAATATGTTTTATTATACCCCATGTTAACATAAACTTTACTAGATGTTCATGAAATTCCAGAAATATTAATATTTTTTTGATAAATACAATATTTTAAATACCCAATATAATAATCCGACGTTTTGAAGGGGGTCAAAATCATGTTCGAAGATTCCGTTACATAGATACGTCTGAAGCTAATATAAAGCGTATTAAAATACGCAACATCTGTACGCGGACGTCAGATTGCATTTCGTCCGTCCATTCGTCCGCGATGCTGGAAGAGCTCCATTGTACAACTGTATCGGGCGTGTCATTGTCTCCGGACATTTGTCTACAAGACTATTGTACGTATCTATATTTATACATTTTGCTTTTAAATTATAGAATAGGGGGCAATATATAGAGAGTATGAGGATTCGAATAAAATAAACGATATCGTTTGTTAAGTATTACACTATGATTACTGCCGGCATCCGGGCAGATGTTATAGACCATCATATCTCTATGTCTTAACGGTTGAAGAGACACTGAAATTAGGGCCTTTAGATTCAATCAAATGGAGAGACAATGTTTGTGTGATCCACAAACATCTAATTTAATGTTGTAGGACCTATAAAGTACAGACAAGCGTAGTGTCGGACGTCCGACTGACTCACAACCTAATTTAAGGTCGCAGGATGTCGCTGGAAACAGGACATTTCCCTGAGAATACCTAGGGTCAGCAGTGGGCTTTCTTTGGCTGAAGATAAAGAGAAAGAGGCAGTATTAACAAGACTGACACAGTTTCCAACATTTATGACACTATACGATAAAGAATATGGTTGTTACATTGACTTATATTCTACCGATAGACGAGACACGTCATAGAAACAAAGTGACCCCGTATTTTTAAAAGCACACAACCGACATTCAGTTCATTGACTGGAACTATTACAAAAATGTAACTACAGATGATTTGCTTCCGGTATGACGGCGAAAAGTCAAAATAAATTACTTAAAAACGTATCCGATAAGGCGTACTGCACTGTCACTGTTACGAAGCAGACTGCTTTATAAGCGGTACATGCACAGCAACTAGGTGGGATACATTTTGCGTACTGAACGTCTTATCTAATGTAACATTGTATCGATGAGTTGTTAGGTGTTCATACTCGTATACAATACATAAGAGGACATACAAATACCCCAATTAAATCGTACCCGAGTCCGTAGCCTACACACGCATGGCTGATGACATGCTGTGACCGTACTCGTCGCTGGAGACTCGAGACAATGACTCCAGATTAACCCGAACGAATTAACAGGGACCCCTGTGAAACCTTAGGATGAGTGGGGTATGGTAGAAGATACAAGAGATTAGAGAGCTCATGAGCTGAGAGGTAGCGGAGCGATGATCTGTCAAAAGCTTTTTCATACTGCCAGGACAATGAATCTGAAGCTGCAGTGCGGTCCAAGTAGGAAAAACCAGCTCTCGGTAGTTCATAAAATTATGCGGGCCTGCTCGAAACCAGGCTAAACCCAAAAGCGAAACATTTGCATCCACCTTCCACATTGGTGTGATATATAAATTAATACACCCAATAGTCACATACATAGACCATAGTCCAGACCCAACATTAAGATCGAGTCTTGTTTCGTGGGTATCAAGAACTACGAGAGACTTTTCGGTCCCACAAACACCCAGACCCGAGACAAATACCTGTGGATTACAAAAATATTTGTCTCGGTGCGGGGATCGAAACCGCGGCCACGCGTTTCACAGCTGTCGTCTAACCAACTGCGCCACGGAGGCTGTCGAATATATGTATAACAGATAATTTTATATTTTACTAAATGTTATTTTCGATCTATTTTTTAAATTTTAATTATGGTTAAATTTTTCGCCACATGCCAATAGAATTTAGATGAATTATACCTCAAATAAGGTACTTTAACCTAAGTAACATACATACATACATACATACATACATAAACTCACGCCTATATCCCAGAAGTGGTAGGCAGAGGCGCCACCAAGACACCCACATTTCGCCTTATATGTTCCGTCCCATGATGTGATAGGGGGCGAGCCTATCGCCATATCGGGCAGAAATTCCTGACTCCGGGCTGATAATGTATAGAAAAACCCAATATCACCTAAGTACCAGAACAAATTACACAAATAGGTCCTGCAACATCCTTTAAAAACATTTTTTTCGGTTCATCGATGAAACAGCAATAACGATAAACTATCGAAAGTGTTTTGGTCTGGGAATACCATTAGTGTAATTTGATTTTACTGAAGTACACTTTGATAAATATCTTCGACATCTTGGAGATGTTTTTTCTATATATTCAAATTAAATTACAGTGATGCGTATGACACACATAAAAACAATTCTGATATAAATTGAAAGAATATTGAATTCTATATATCTATATCAGCCCATATACCTCCCACTGCAGGGCACGGGCCTACTCTACAATCGAGAGAATCGATTGAGAGTGGTTAGGCCATATAGTCCACCACGCTGGCCTAGTGCGGATTGGCGGACTTACATACCGTAGAAATTCTTTAAAATCGCTACGGTATGCAGGTTTCCTCACGATGTTTTCCTTCACCGTTAAAGTGCGTGGTGATTGACTATCAATACACACATAACTCCGAAAAGTCAGAGGTGTGCCCTGGGATTTGAACCCGCGACCACCGTGAACATGTAGGCAGCCGCGTCTGGTCCGTTACCAACAGGCCACCACGCACTTAATATAATAACATAACAATATTTCAATCAATATTGAATTATTGATTGAAATATTGTTATGAAACCGTGCCTACTGAAAATCTAAAATCAATTGGTAATATATTATAGTATAAGTATTTATATATGTACTTGTATATTTATTTATTTATATTGTTATTTATGTATTTATGAGTCATAATACATAAATAACAATATAATGTTATTATATAATGTTAATGTATATTATGTTTGTGTATTTATATGTTAAACTAGTATTACTTAACTTTATATTATGTTTGTGTATTTATATGTTAAACTAGTATTACTTAACTTTATATCTACACTGCCCTCTCTTTTTCCTTCTCTTAAATCCATCCTATGGTTGTCTGTAAGACATTGCCTAGAGCGATAAGACCGCCACTTGTACTTTTATTATTTTTGTAATTTCTGTATATTGTGTTTCATTGTTGTGTACAATAAAGACTTAATAAATAAAATAAAAATAAATAAAATCTAAATAAAACCCTTTCAATAAATTTAAAAATAATATTTTATTTCAAGATTAAAGAATATTACTTTAATTTGCTTCTTACGAGTTATAATTATTGCTGCCACAGATTGGTGTTGTAAGAAATGTAGTTGATGAAAACAAGTGGCTACTTTGACATCTCAATTTAAAATAAATCTACATTTAGCCTCCAGAAATATGATTACAAATGAAACTTCGAAGACCTACAAACATTTCGATAGCAATATTAAAAGACCTTTAGACCAAAACACTACAAAACGCTTAATCTTACACCTTGCCCCGTGTCCCCTTGACTTTGACCCACCCTCTTTCATCCATCATTAGCGGACAATGGCTAATCTAACGTGTAGGGCACTTCATCACGACTCGCCCGCCCCGGATATCAACATTATAATTAAACTGCCGGATTAATATTGCGCATATTTTTGTACATATATACCTGAGAGAGTATGTGAAGTTATGGTTCTTGGCATCTGGCCAATGGCAAGTCATTTATCAGTAATTATAGAATTAAAACTGACTACAGTCTAATAAGAATTGTATGCAGTGTAAATGCACAGTTGTGTTCCGATTTGAAGGACATTTTACCCAGAGTAACTACTGGACAAAATGAGACTTAACATCTTATGTCTCAGAATGCCGAGCACATTGGAATGCCAAGCATTGCTTTATAATTCATGGTGTTGTTTGCTTTTGCTACTGTCCATGAGCGGTCGTATCGCTTACCATCAGATGAATGGCATGCCCGTGTCGCCATTAATTACAATAAAAAAGTGCTTAATACTAAACTACCGGTGGATAGAGTAATTGAATGAACTTGAGTAAATCGAAGTTCTCTCAAAACGAGATGCGGTAGAATTATACATTGAAGCACCTACAGGTTGATGTATGACATAGATGTCCACAGTCCTTGTAAATGGATTGAAAAAACAAAGGCTAGAGATCAATAAATTCGTCGAATTCCTTTATACTCACCAACCCAACTAAGTGATAAGTGTTACCAAGTTCGAATCGGCAAAATATTCATATTGCATTCTAAATTGAGCAGAACTCATCTTTTCCACATTCCTCAACAGAAAATAAGTCAGCGTCATAAATATATCTTTCATCCCCAAGTTCTGAAGAGGACACTATTTTTCTTCTTTTTTAACAGCAAGGCGAACGTTTTAATCGCTGAGCCAGCACCGTTTCCTTTTTCCATTTTGTTGGCAAACTTTAATAAAAATTAACACTAATTTACGGAGTTTTAATTAAAATGTCGCGAGCAGTTATTAATTAAACTTATTAAAGTAACGATCGCGGTGTTCTGCAGGGTTGTAGATGTAGCTTAGGCTTTTTGCATAGATGCATACATACATACATAAACTCACGCCTTTATCCCCGAAGGGGTAGGCAGAGGCGCCACCAGGACACCCACATTTCGCCTTGTATGTTCCGTCCCATGATGTGATAGGGGGCGAGCCTATCGCCATATCGGGCACAAATTCCTGACTCCGGGCTGATAATGAATAGAAAAATCCAATATCACTTTGCCCGACCCGGGACTCGAACCCGAGACCTCAGCTTTGTAACCGTACCGTAATACAACTACGCCACCGAGGCAGTCATAGATGCAGGAGGAAATATAATTTATTTATGGATATGTGCATTTGATCATTTTACCTTGAGACTATAAAATGTAATTTAATAGTTCAGTTTAAATACTGGAATATCTAAAATGCAGTAATGAAGCATGGAAAATATATTTATTCCGCGGATTGATCTTTTAACGTAGACGTGATGCTGTGACCACAAGTCAGTTGTGAAGCAAAAAGGCTCCATGTTCAATCCCCGGTCCTCAATAATTTTTATCCAATTTTTTTAATATTTTTTTTCTAATTTAGGTTTTGAAATCACCATTTGGCCAGGACGGGATATGTACCTAATATAAACATGAGCCCTTTTCTTTATGACATCATGGGACGGTGCTGCTGTAGAGATGCACACGAACAAATGTACTCTTCTTTATATATTCACCTAGCAGTTCTCATTTTTTTAGTCGTTTTACTGGTAGGTCTGTCATGTGAGAGGCAGCCTGGGTAAGTACGACCGCAATGTCTATTTCTCTCGCCGTTAATGCACTGTTGTGTTCCAGTTTGAAGGGCATTGTAGCTGGAGTAATTACTAGACGTAATGAGACTTAACATTTTATGTTCAGTATGACAAGCGTAGTGAAATGCCAAGCTTATGCCATTGCTTATCAATTCATAGTGCTGTTTGGTTATCCTACTGTTCACGGGTGGTCGTATCGCTTACCATCAGACGAATGGCATGCTAGTCTCGCCATTCATTGCAATATTAAAAAAACCCTCGTCAGCAACTGAAAGCAAAACGTCTTGTTCCATCCCTCTAACTATTTATTTTAGTGCGAGCCCTCATTGGTCGCGGTTCGTGCGTTCAGCTGTCAGCTCCTGATTGATGAACTTTTCATTTGAACCCCTAGCCAATTTAGGCTTTAGTTTGCAGAAACATTTGGAAATGTACGATTTTTTAGAGTTATGTTAGAGCAGGTAAAACCTATTTAACAGAAGCATTGTCTTTTGTCACGGTGTTTGTTGGTGCATATTTAGAACCGCCCCGAGAACGAGCACCATACCCATTACCCAGTGACTAAGATACCGTCATCTTTACGTATACAGAGTTATTTTCATTAGAGTATTCTTTTAACAGGAGGTTCAGAATCATGAATGTAGTTCATTAGTATTATTTCCTAAATATTCAATCACTTTTATCCATACATAACAAAAAACTTAGACAATACGCGCAACCATAGTAAGCCCAAATATAAATGACTTATTTAGGTAAATTTAAATATCTTCCACCATGCGTTAATCAGTATTATTCTATTGAGTTAATAAAAAAAAATGTGCAGTCTTTCAAATATAACCATGTATAATATGTCGCGTTTCGAGTTCACCTGTGTATATTCGAATGCCAAATGTAGAATCGAGACAGCTCTCAATAATCGACACAATTATGCCAGGCTAAACTTAAACTATCCTTCCTAAACACCCAAAACAGCCAACTATGAATATTGGTAAAATACGGTTACATTTTTAACACAATAATCGCTTGATTAACGTACGGGCCGGCTGCGCCAAGCGCGCATTCAATTCCCAACAATGACTTCAATTTAGGTTAAACGATTGTAAGTATCGCTTTACAAATTAGAAAACTGCGCGTATCCTAATAACTGGTATGGGTATGCTGAAATTATATCACATAATTTACTATCCTACGGTTTGCAAAGAATATTTGCTGAAAAATTCCGTCACGTTTGTTATGCAAGGAGAAAATTATTATTTCTTATCAATATTTATTTGTCTGTGTTTGAACACTCCTTAGTGATGTGTCTGCCAGTCGTAAGAATTGTTAAAAATAGCACCGAAGTGTTTCGGAGTCCCTCAGCAAAAACAAAAGATTTACGCATCACATACGCCTCTCATTGAAACACAAACGTTGAAAATCAAATATACCTCAGGCTATCTCTACAATTTAAATAATTTTAGCAACACTACAGCTTTACTAATCAGAGTCTACAACCTGAGCAAGGTTTATAAATGTATTGTCATCCTGTGTTGAAACTTGCAGCAATCTATACAAACATCAATCCGCAACAGACAGGGGGGAGGCAGTGATATATCATTGTGTACAGGTGTACTGAGGCATCTGAGTAATGCAGACAGAGTGAATGAGCTGGTATATGGTGAAAACGGTGTACGTACAGTTGGGGAGAATATGGATTTGAAAGGAAAGGTGCGGGTTTGATACTTGAGTTAAATAAGCTTTTCGCTCAAAAATAGATTTGGTTTTGTTTTAAAACACATTGGCCCATAGGTTTACTTCTGTATTTTAAATGAGTTTACAAGCACAAATTTCGCACAGATCGAGACAAATATGTTTGCTATACAAGTTTTCCAGGCGTAGAAGAACTTTTCGAACTCTGCGCCAATTGTTTGTCAAATTCTCTTTTGGATGGAAAATATGGATCCAGGATTTGTGTTGATTTTTAGATATAATTTACTGCCTTTTTATAAGACGGGGAAAATCCTCTTGGATCCCTGGTTACCTTGGGCGTTGGTAATGATAAAGGGCAATTATACGGTGCTTATGTTAAAAAAAAAATAGGGTCCTACCTTATTATGTCCGTTGTGACGATCACGACAATCATATTTGAACATTTTACTAAATAAGTTTTACACTTGACTAAAAGTTCAACTCAACTTCAACAGAAATTACATAACAGACGTAAAATATTCTTCTCCACTTTAATCCAAAACTGAATTATTCACACCTTCCTAATGATTGGATAATTAAGAACTCTTCACTGAAGATTATTTTTACTAAATCAAATACACAATAATTTATCAGTTTATTACCGCTAAACTTTTATCGAAGAATCAAAGATTTAAGAAAATTTAAGATTGGTTAAAATCTTCTCCTTAGCACAAAAATTTTTCAGCACTACTATTACACTATTGTAAAGTTTAATACAATAAGTTCATATCAAGTTTGTTTGGTCAACAAACCAGCGTAATAAAAATTATTGCAACTACGGACGCGCGCTTCTGTGACAGCAGAGCGTCACGTAAACTCGGGAATTGATAGACGTCACTGCATTGCCACTGGCCGTAGATTAATTTAAAAGCACAGAAACTATCGCTAATATTGTTCATTTATTGCCTCAATGGTTTTTACTGATATTTTATTGGAGCTGTCAATTGTAAGGTCTTAAATTTGGTTTTTAGATAGGTCTATATATTTAAATTATATCTTAATGAATAAAGTCATTCGGTAGAGTCAGTTATAAATTATAATGGCTGGATGAAAATAATAAGCAAGGCTCTTACTAAAACATGTTGGATACAATATGTTGGGTCCAACTAATATTTAATAAAAATATCGTTTTTGAAAAGAGATCTTAAATAGACGATAGAGAAGGATACAACGATAATCCCACTAATCGTAGCAAACAAGAGAATAGCTAAGTAATCACTATGAAAAATAATCTTCTACGTCTCTGCAGCAGCGTACTCTGTGTTGACATCAATTAGATCGTGTAAAGTTGAGAAACAATAAGAAGTGTGTCCTCTCCTTTCACGACATGTGTATTTTATGTTATTCCATAGATCGATTCATTTGTTAAATTCCGAGGGAATAACATCCTATAGTTCAATCATATGGTGATAAGTAATAGTTCTAAGGTAGCAGTTGGAAACAAATTTTATTCAATTGGAAATCAATATGGACAAAAAATACCACTATATCGTGTTTATATGTAGACTCCGTAGTCTAGGGATAGCCATAGTAGTCTGAATATCTAATAAATTAAATTTTAAGTACTAGTTGTGAATTATAAACTTTTCTCAATTTATAGATGCATTATCAACTTTAAAAAAGTTACAACAAATTCAACGAGTGCATATAACTCTTGGAAACATTAAACAACATCTTTAAACGTTGTCTAACACAACAGTGTTGTTTCAAGTTGAATCAATTTGTTTAAAGCACCCAAGCAGACGCTTAGGCGTTCTCGAGCTACAACACACAGCTCTAGACATAAACATCTAGATTCTAGCTCTCAAACCTTAATGCACCAATTCTAGACATGAATATTTAGACTCTAGTGACAGCAGTTCTAGACAGAAGGATCTAGACGAAAACAAACCCAGCTAATTAGCATGTCGCCCGCAGCCAATAATACACGCACAGACAAACGGATTAGCAGACAACGTGGGGTCGCGGCCAAAGCAGCCGTCAAAGAGATCCATTTGCAAAATTTGTTTTTCCATTACTCAAATTGGTTTCGCGTGGGGTTTAACTTTTGTGTGATGAAGCCATATCTGTTCACTTTGGATAGTTTGTGTCTCCATGACGTCTGCAATCTGCGTTCGCGACGGTTTGCGATGCCGGAATGAGATTGCAGATTAATTGTTTTTTAATTTTGTTGGCAAAGGAATGAAGAGTATACAGCCGCGTTTATGGTACAATGTATTTTGTGAGCAGAATGGATCATAATAATAAATTATTTGCAGAGTGTACGCGTTAAATCTTTTACATCTATTTTTAAGACAATTTTGTAAGCCTCTGATACAAAGTGTAAAGATCTAGGAAAACTTACAAAATTATTGATACCGTCGTAAATACTTATTTCAATTGTAATAAAAAATATGAGATTGGCGGAAATTCTCACGATGAGGTCGTCAATTCATTTTAATGATTACTCAAATTAGTGTTGTAACTAACAGTTCGGTATGTAACACTAGGGATGAAAAACAAATTTTCTTTATACACGTCGTATCGTATCAATAGAAACCTAAAAATATGCGACACAATATTGAACTGTTCTTTCCATGCGACAATGTTGCATGTTAGTTATGTTAAATTAAAGCTAAAATATTGTTTAACTAACTAATCTAAAAATGGAAGAAATACAAACATTAAGGATTAAAATTCTTCTTATGTGCAATGAGGAAGCCATTTAACGCTTATATCAACATAATGGTAGCAAAACTATGAACGCCCATAAAAATAAATAGTCTGAAAATTTAAATACCATTGCATAACCGTCACAAATGCCTTAAAAATAACATACTATTATAATGTTAATAAAACCTCTCGTAAAAGATAATGTTACTATGTTTTCAATTAAAAATGGCCGCTTGGCTAGCCGCCAATACGAGGCTAGGTATTAATTACGCACATCGATAACAGGTGGCGCTGTACGCCAGGTGAAGCGAATTCATCAAGGCCCTGCGAGCGAGGGCTTTGTAAATTTAATTTGTGACCTAGGTCTTGGTGATACGTAGGGAGTGGTTTATGAATGAGGTTTTCGGCCGTTGTTAGTGAAATAAGCTTAATGTGAAACTTTCGTGTGATAGTAAGTCCCATACTATCATTTAAAATATATGTAATAGAAATCGTATGGTACACTTAAGTTAAAAAACATACTTAAAGCTAGGGTATTAGCATTTGGCACCCTGAAATTTTGGCACAAAGATACTAGGACACAACACTTATAGTTTATACTCATTGTCAGTTTCTCACACGAATAATAGAAAAGTTTAGGTAACTTACATTGTAGCATTTAGCTAGCGCTTTTAAACTAATTAGCGCTTTTACTCATTCTTTTACTTTGATACTGCGTAGGTACTTAATACATACACAAATTCACACATCTTCCCCTGAAGGGGTAGGCAGAGTTGCCAGCAAGACACGCAAGTTTCGCCTTGTGTGTTCCATCCCATGTTGTGATAGGGGGCGAGTCTATCGCCATATTGGGCAAAAAAATACTTACTCGGGGCTGATAATGATCATGAAAAGAAAAATCCAATATCACTATCCCCGACCCGGGATTCGAACCCGAGACCTTACCAAGGTACTAATAATAACACGATATCTCTTTCATAGTTTGAAACTCTCACTTTAAGCTTGTTCAACCTTACTGACAAACTACAATTATTTCTCGCTTATCTCATGGAAACTTTTAAAACCCCTTTAGTTATCGAATGTCCTTTTCGAACGACTTCTGAATGCAATTTCAGCGAAGAAGACAAAACATTCCATAACTAAAATAAGTTTTACAACTGTCTATGAATAAAGCCGTAACACCATAATAGCTAGATAAAACCCAATCGTCTCCTACATTTACACGCCGCATTTCAGAATAACTAAACCACAATCGATAAAGTTATCAAATCGGTTTAATCGCAGATACGGCGCGAGCAAACTGCGGGCCGAGGCAATCTGTTAAATGACAGTTATCTCCCGTGATTGATTGCATTTGCATGTGAAAAATGTACGCCGGAATCCATCAAAAGCTCGTTGTGTAGGGTGTCACTCGGTAGTGTAGCCATGTAGTGGCACTTTGAAGGATATTTCAGCGTTGAGGGAAATTTTATACGAGTTTCTGTGTTTGATTTAATCTTAAACAGTAATACGACCAGCTAGAGGTTACTATAATATTTTCTGTTGGATTAATATTCCTCATCATGATTATTATCATCAGTTACTATTAGCAGTACTAAAGACAGGTCTCTGTACTTTAGCATTAATGTTATGCAGTATATGAAAAATTATGATTTATTCCGAGTTTTTGATGCCTACACAAAGTAGTTGCTGCATTGACTAACATCCTGCAAAATTATACATACATAAATAAATATACATACATACATAAACTCACGCCTTTTTCCCAGAAGGGGTAGGCGGAGGTGCTACTAGAATACCCACGTTTCTTTGTTTTTTTTCGTCTCACGATGTAATAGAGTGCGAACCTATCGCCATATCGGGCATAAATTTCTGACTCCGGGCTAGTAATGAATAGAAAATTCCAATATCACATTGTCCGTCCGGGATTCGAACCCGAGACCTTAACGTTGTAGCTGTAGTACAATTGCGCCACCGAGGCAGTCAAAAATGATAAGAAATAAAATATTGGTCGTAAAAGAAACACCATTACAAACCTAGTAATTTCAATAATGCAAGAATCACACTTTAGAATCAAAAACCGCCCACGTACACATTTAATATCGTAATAAAACTGCAACATTTTTACATCACGATAACGCTTTAATTCTCAGCAACAAAGTGTGAATTTTAACGTAGTTAAGTGTAAAATGTAATAAAACTGAGAACTTAAGTGTAGTTGGTGATAGCGTTCCTGATTTGTTCGTATATTATGGTCACCTTACATCTATATCGACGACCAGAATTGCTTGAGCTCTTTGATGGTATTAGAATGTTTTGTTTGCTTTCGTTTGAATACCTAAGCCGATAGTCGAGTGCTTTTGTTTGTTTAAGGTGCCAGATTTTTCAGTTATGGATACAAGGTTTTCCCTACATTTTTAAAGGAGTTTTCGGGTTTTTTTTATTTAAGTACTCTCCTAACTCAGGCTGTTGCATATGTAAACGAACTTTTGTCATTTCTTTGCAATGTAAGTATTAAAACAATCATTAATTCCAAACTTAAAACTATTAGCCACATTTTTCTACAGCATATAAAATATACTAATCCAAATTCATCTACATATGGATGGATGAAAATCGAAAACTCCAGTGTATAGCGTCTTAACTCTAAGAGGCTATAACCACTTATTGTCAGCTATAGGTACTCATCTACACTATCTACCAAATACCAACCAGCAGGTACATACGTACTTCATAATAATCAAGCACACAGTACAAATACTTACTACAAAATTGATATATAAAAACAATTGCAAATCATCCATACGCAATAGTCCACATTCCACACAGCTCTTCATAAACTGGTTGTATAAATGACAAAAATGTATATGCATAGATTATTCACACCGTGATTGTATCGAGTGTACGTTATCTGTTCACTGACGGCTGTTACAATTTATTGCCTTTGTTTATGGTTTGATTGATGTTAAAGGATCTGTGTTAGACACCCACTTATGGGGGGACGGGTAGAGATTGACCTGAGTCACAAATATTATAAAAAATATCAAATTTTCCCGATTTGATGGGCCCGCAACATATCTATGATCCAACGATTGTGGATGTTCATAGACAGCTTAGCTGTGATCAATTACCATTAAGTGCCCTATTTGCTTGTTTGCTGGAAACTATAATATAAAAAAAAACGTAGATATTAGAAGATTTTGCACTGATTTTCGTCAAAATTGTTTAAACGTATATAATACATATGTAAGCCAACTAAACTTGCGAAGCTCCAGCGTCGGAGTGAGTAAAAATAAAAATAAATTTCAAATTAAAACTTTGACAATTGCCCCCGATGTCTAAGTTTCGGACTGCGCGCTCTTACGTAACAATCTGCAATTGAGACAAATCCAAGCCAAGTTTTGAATGTATAAGATTGTTGATAGTGGGCACGGATTAGGGAAAACTTTGTGGGTACCGGGACCCCCTGATTTAAATAGCATTGTAATACTTTTGTTTCGAATTCCTACAAGTATTCATATTAAATGGTTTGCAGTTTATAAATATAATAATAAATTGTTTTAAGATTTGTTTTTATTTAAGATAAAATACAAATATTTTTGATAACACAAATAAGGAGCACCCGTAACCGACGAACTTAACTGAAAAGATTAACGACAGTTGGTTTAGCACGACGTGTAACACTACAGTGTCCATTACAATATATCTATTCCATACAGGATAAAGGCGTTATGCTTATTTTTGATGTATGAACCTATTTACAGTGACAGTATTCAATATTCCTTGGGAGAGACTGAACTTCTTTTGTTTAAGATGACGATGACGTAATATTCAATAATGACAATTAATTAATAAAATCATCATCATCAGACCGTTGCAGTCCACTGCTGCACATAGACCTCTCCCAAGATACGCCACAGAGCCTGGTCTACTGCTTAACGCATCTAGTCGCTCCCGGCCCTCTTGCGCTTAATTAATAATAGCTATATCTAATTAAACCCCCAATTGACCCTCCAAGTCCGTGCACTATTGATAGTATCTAGAAGCGGTGGAGGTTTGCCAGCGGCGGAAACACTCGTCCACACAAATAAATTCCGACAATCCTTTGAAACTACGTCTAAGTTCCCGCCTGTGTGTTCTTGCTTCTATTAATTGCTGCTAGTTTTAGGTACTCCTTGGCAAATATTTTGGTTTCAGTATAACTGAGAATATACTTCACGTAATTTAAAATCTGGCTCGGTAGCGTATTTGTACTACGGTACTATTACAAAGTTGAGGTTTCGGGTTCGAATCACCACAAATCACTCAATCACGAGGCAAAGCGATATTGGATTTTTCTATGCATTATCAGCTCGGAGTCAGAAATTTGTGCCCGATATGGCGATAGCCTTGCCCCCTATAACATCATGGGACGGAACATACAAGGCGAAAATTGGGTGTCCTGGTAATACCTCTGCATACTCCTTCTGGGAAAATGGCGTGAGTTTATGTACCTATGTATGTTAATAAATCTTTAGAGGCAGTGTAGTCTGTCTTATTCTGGTTTGTAAATACAGTAAGAGATATAGATACATATCAAGAAGTAACACATAGTGCGCCAGTTTTGCTATCAAATAAAATATTACTTACATATCCAGAACTTGATAATTTACCCTATAAGTTGATTGAATGGCTACAGACAATAGTAAAATATGACCGATTATTTCTCCAATACGCATAAAAAATCTTGTTCCAGCTTACGGAGACAATTTTGCGTTAACATAACTCATCTCAGGATGTCACGCATAACAGACCATATTTACTACCATTAGACCAGTAAGACCTCGCCGAGATTTATTTTCAAAACTCATAAAAAAACTACAGCGCAATCTTCAGAGAAACACAGATTTAAAGTGCTCATTACACGTCATAAATTCACAAAGAGCCGCGTAGCATCCCAAATGGGGGTAATACAGAGGGCACGAAATAACATATGTGCCACTTAAGCTAATGCTTGCGAATGGCAACGCATAGACAGGGAGAGCAGTTTAATGGTGTATTGTCATTACCTGGGTTATGGACCGCTTAAGTTGTTTGCGCAAAATGGTGGTACACGACGTCAGTCGATGTATTTTATAAACTGCTCCGAAATCAACTGCGCGACTTCTGTATAATGACTGTATTGGAAACTTGTTTTAAAAAGAGCAACGCTAGAGTTTATTGCCCGTTCTTCTCTGGCGAAAGCAGCTTTGTGAACCGGGTGGTAGTGGAAAAAAGTGACTGAATCTAAAAAATGTATGACATTTCATGGGTAAAATATTTTCATTTCATTTCATTTTAGGTAGCACTTATTTTGGAATGTCTTTTTTGGGGATTAAAATGTGTTAATATACCGAAGTCGTTAGAGGTCCACGAATCTGTAATCGTCCATTCTGTTCTTATTAATCCGTACTTTATCTTCTATACATACATTCTCAGAATTTTCATAACACCATGTCATTATTAAAACACGTATACTTCAGATATACCTAATTCGCGTCGTTAAAGAATTAATAGCAATAGGAGAAAAGAAAGTATTTATCAGGGTGTTTTTTTTTGAACTGCGTCATAAAAATAGAATGAACAAACTGAAATATACAAACATTTTCTGAAGCGTGGCATTGTGTAAAGACAGTGTGCACGAAGATATTTTACCACAATGCAAATGTATTCAAACTGGAATTATAATAGCATAAAATAAATATTTCTACACATTTTAAGCTTCGCAAAATAACGTCTTAATTCACAAAATAATTACTTAACAGACATTGTTATGCTAAGGAATATTATTCTAAGCAATCCGTACATTTTAATAAAAACAAAATATTGTCGAGTATCAACCATACATTGGGTGATAAAGTACAGTACATTAACCAGACAGGCTTTTTTCCTGCAATATGTTCTTTTTTTATGGCCTTCGCAGGCAGACGAGCATGCGGCCTGCCTGATGGTGCGGTCACCGCCATTCATGGAACTCTGCAGTGCCAGGGGTCCAGCACAACAAAGTCGCTGCTTAAGGAGAGAACTCTTTTTAAGCCTCGCTTAAAGGTGAGAAGAAGAATTGCATTAGAAAATCCAATTTCCCTAAAATAACAACAGTAACAAAACTAAAAACAACTTAAGAAATCTCATTTATTCTTTGATTAATTGATTGCTCTTCAATATTAAGACAGTTTGATTTTTATATAAATTGATACGTTTTATATGGTTTAGATGGAGCTGTAACAACTCCAGGAAATATAGTACAAGACAACACATTTAAATGGAATATAATCCTTAAAAGCAAAACACACTTAGTATCACTATTCAAATGTAGAAGGGTTTTGTAGTTACGAAGTTATTGAATCATTTACATCACTTTTTGGTACTTTTTCAACATTGCTTTGAGGTTTTACGATGCCTTCATCATTTTTTTCAGAAACTGCTGGAGATGGTTCTTGTATTGGTTGTTCCACCATGTCTAGTAACATGAATCCTATGAACATCATTGCAAGTATTGAATAGACAATGTAATGGTGTTCTTCTAGTTGCCATACGACGTATGAAGCTATGTTCATACTATCAACGTATATGACTTCTTTCTTTGTTGAATCTTCTGTTACCAGATCCATGTGGTTATTTTAGTTTATAGTTATGATTTATTAATTTAACTTTGTTGTGTTTGGTTGTCAATTTTCCTATGATATGACATTTTTGAAAATAGGTTTAGTTATGAGGTTTAATTCAAACAACTATCAAGGAGGTTTATGTATAAAAGTGATTCAGTTCAGACAAATGTGCAAAAAATGTTTGGTTAAACAAATCTTCTATCTACTCATATCCAATAGTTGCTTAAAAGTGATATTTTCGTGTTTAAGGTAGTTAAAAATTATGATTTTGAAAGCTGCAGTTTCTAAGATATTATCTATTTCTGACAATCACTGCAGAGCACATTTTGAATCGAAAAGTGCATTCCTAAATATAAAATTTAGAACCTTTCAAGTTGCAGCATTTACATTACCACTAGAGCAAACAAACTATAACCAAAACATTTGAATGTAGACATTAACGCAGCAGCAAAAATTGAAAATCCATTTGATAAAATCTGAAATACAAAACTGACCAGCGTACAGATTAGAGCAAAACGCTTTGCAGACGCAATAATCTTACATCAACAGTGCAAAAAGTAATTTGAACAGCAGTTATGCAAATTGCATTCCGATATTACTACCCTCGTCTGAATTATTATTTATACGTAGACCGTTTTAATTGCCTTTGAACGAACGCTTCAGAACGGAATGAAGAGGTTTATTTAATTTCCTTGATTCATATTACTGTGTCTTGGGTATTTCCTTTTTATTTACATAAAATAATAATGTAGCTTAAAATATACAGAAAAATAGGTAAACGGTTGCATGCTCAAAGGAAGATATGGAGATGCTTTAGGTTTCAATTTTTCGAGATTTCGTTTGAATTTTGTTGATTGCTCGAATAGAGTAGATGACTCTATCAGCTGTAAAATAACATGAATGCAGATTATAAGAAAAAAAAGAAAAACTATGTATTTGTTACAGTCGCAACATACACAAACATGGCTAAAATAAACAAAACGAAAGTATAAAAAAAATCTCCAAATCCATCTAAATTGATTTACCCAGACTAGATTTAAATCTAAGATCACACAATTTTAAAAACTTTACTGCCATGGCCCATGCACATTTAGCAGTTATATTTTACTTCCCAGCTAGTGAACGTTAGAAGACATACCAGCTAATACATTTTTCTTTTCTTAACTCAAGGAAACGCCCTAGCATTACTTTGTCAAAACAAACACTATTATAAGAGTTACGTGGCAAATATATTTCTTCGCGAGCGCGTATTTTCGAAGCAGCAAGATTGCCAGACTCAGTCGCTTGCAGACCGGCCCATTAATATTAATGAATACATCTACTCATAAACTAGCACTTGTTTGTGCGGTATTTTTAAGAGATTAGTTGGGAATGTAAAAAAAAACTGAGAGATTAGTTGAAAAGTATTTGTAATTTGCAAAGAGCATTGCAGAAATCCATGTCTTCCGAACAAATTCTTTGAAATGATTCACACCATACAACATAATATACAGGGTATATCAAGACCGCGACCGAAAACGAAGCCAGTTGGTAGTTTTAGCGGCTACAGACACAATGCAACTAAAAATTTTGCAAAATAAGCGATGGACTTTTTTTTACAATTTTTTAAAAATCATTGTTTTTGAGGGGTGAATACCTAGTTTTTGCAAAAATAGTAATTTAAACCCTTACGTACCATTGCGTGTTTGAAAATTAAGCGATGTTCGTCATTATTTTAGAAAAACTATGTTTAATCACTCAAATACGACGATATGTAAAAAATAATAAAAAAAATATTGACGACTTTTTTGTAAAATTTTTACTTGCATTGTGTTTAATATCACTAATACTACCTCCTGGCTTCGTTTTCGGTCGCGGTCTTGATATACCCTGTAATTGGACACGTGTCTTCATGTTATGGCAGACGAATTGGACTTTATACTAATGCAGATTAGTTTCGAATTTCGTTTCAATTATTAATGAATTACGGGACTCAATAATAATGTCAATTCTACCTAAGGACATTTGGACATTACTCTCTGGTACTCTGTAGAATTTGAAGCCAAAGCTGAAAGACAATCAAACTCATATACTTATATCATTTGCCAGAAACCTCGTTTTAAATAGGGGCGTTAATAATATGGTGTAAAAAATGAACACTATAGCTTTTAATATTAAAACTAACAAGCGCACCCTTAATTTCGCTAATATATTTCTGGAAACTAGCGATAAGAGCGACAATTCATTTAAATTCTCTTCGGAGCCGATTTGCCTTCAGGATGTGCAATTAATTCGCCTAACTGTCCTTATTTGCAAGTCTGCCTCCAGAATGAAGTAAATTTATAGCCTTTCTAGGAATGCAGGACCTTTGATATTCCATTCAGTTAGGAAGTAAACGTGTATAGGTACTATTCCAATTGCTCTTAAGTTTTATAACTCTGCATCATCTAAAAAACGCCTTAGGCATTTTGTGTAACTATACATTAAGTCCAAGATATGTGATGTCTATTATCAATAGGCCATATAGGTCATACTTAATGTTAAAGTCTATCAAATCTAAAAGAGGTTTACAATTCCAAACATTCCCAATTTTCCTTCTAAATGTTTCACCCCCAACAAAATTATCTTTTAAAAGCAAAAGCGCAGTAGATCCAGCATCCCTTAATCTATATTATATTTGGTTCGTTATATCTCGATCATCCCTTACTGTGGGGGTGCAATAATTGTTCCGATTCACCTTAATGCTTGTTTAGCCTCGTCTAAATTGTTTTCAAAAGCCTCTTTGATGGTTTTGTAAGATTTTGTCGCGAAAGATTTAGGGATTTCCTTTATAAAGTTAAATTGGTTGCGCATGTGTTGTTTTGATGTGTTTTCTTTTATATTGGTACGGGAAGAGGCTGCACATAATTTGAGAACCTATATGTATATCGATGAAATTAAATAATGGTCTACAAATATACCGTTTTAGAACCACGCAACCAAAATGGTCGTTTACATCTAGTGTAGAAACCCACCAGCAAGGGTATTGAGAAAGAAAAGAAATTATATATATATATATATATATATATATATATAAACTCACGCCTTTATCCCCGAAGGGGTAGGCAGATGCGCTGAAGATTGAGTATGTCTGCCCTGTAAGGGAATAAAACAATATATTATGGCATGCAAGTAATAGAGCAATACGCGCCATGAAGAGGACATTTAGTTACAGGTATCATCAATTAAAAAAAAAAACTTATATAAATATTAGCCTATTTCGCTTTGCTAGGTGATTGTGAAGATAATTTCAACTTTTAATATGTGACTGCCTCGGTGGCGTAGTTGTATTACGGTACGGTTACAAAGCTGAGGTCTCGGGTTCGAGTCCCGGGTCGGGCAAAGTGATATTGGATTTTTCTATTATCAGCCCGGAGTCAGGAATTTGTGCCCGATATGGCGATAGGCTCGCCCCCTATCACATCATGGGACGGAACATACAAGGCGAAATGTGGGTGTCCTGGTGGCGCCTCTGCCTACCCCTTCGGGGATAAAGGCGTGAGTTTATGTATGTATGTTTATGTATGGGTAGGCAGATGCGCCACCAGGACACCCACATTTCGCCTTGTATGTTTCGTCCCATGATGTGATAGGGGGCGAGCCTATCGCCATATCGGGCACAAATTCCTGACTCCGGGCTGATAATGAATAGAAAAATCCAATATCTCTTTGCCCGACCCGGGACTCGAACCCGAGACCTCAGCTTTATAACTGTACCGTAATACAACTACGCCACCGAGGCAGTAAAAGAAATTATCATAAAAGAAAAACAGAAAAAGGAATGTCAAGTTTTGAGACATTGACAAGGGCCACGGTCCCTTCAGTGCAAAGTTTTTAACTTTAACATTTTGAAGAAAATCCTGTAATATTTTCGCTGGGAATTTGTTGAAAAAACAAATAAGGAAACAACATTTGGGTACATTTTACGATATTAAAGCTTTTAAGGTTCTTGACACGACTTCAGTGATAGGTGTTTATGAAATCAAATATTTTTAATATTTTTAAATAAATAAATGAAAATAGACCTATGAAAACTTCGGTTAAATAATTAAGAAAATCAGAATATAGATAGATATCTAAGATTAATATCTGAAGAATAATCCCAGTATAATTTTTATTCTGGGCACTTCCTAACATAATTTGAAGTCAAAATAAACATTAGGTTAACAAAAATTAATATTGTCTAAAAACTTTATGAGAAAATTTTTAAACTTCCGTTTAAGAAGCTAGGTAAAAACTAAAAAAAATGTGAAATTCATTTTAAGATATTCACGCATAAAAATTGTGATACTGCAGCCATCAACCTTTTCTCTGATGAAAAATTAAAAAAAAACTCCGTAACAGAGCCACCTACCTTATCTCCATCGAACTTCTCAGTAGGCTCATCATAGATACGAGCTTCGCGTTTCTCTCGCGAGCCGCGCCGCGCAAGCAGTGGCGTTTGCGGCGGCGACGCTAGCGCCACGCTATTCCTAGCGCTACCTGGTGGCGACTTTATGAACTCAATCTTCCCGCCTTCGACACAAATATTCGGCGTCAAAGGGTACATTGGGGACATCGCCACGTTTGTATTGGCTAAATGGTTATAATGATTTTCTTCTAAAGGCAGCGATTTTGGTTTGTTCTTTTTACGATATGAAGCATCGTAGTTCAGGACTTGAGTTTTTTCTTCCGGGTGGATTTGACGCGGCTTCCCGGGAGGGCGGTCGGGAGGTTCCGGGGAGGCGTTGCCGTCGGTCCCGGGACTCTCATCCCGGTCGTTATTTGATATTCTGGAACAAAAAATATTCAATAAATAATTTGCTTTTATATTCATACATTTTTAGATAAATTGTGGTAATTTGGTTCAGCAATGAATCTCGATCGGACAGTATAATTAGAGATTAACATATATTTTTTTTATAAAATTAAAAAGTAATTTTAAATTATAATTATTTAAAACACGTTGTATATTACAGTCTCGTTATTAAACTTATAGTTTGCAGATGTTATGAACATTTGGTTCCTAAGTTCGATCCCGAGGTCCGCATCTATTTTGTGGTGAGACTTCTTTTTTAAATAGCATTTGTCTGTAATTATATTAATAATATTAATCGATTGAATTTTTCGACCAATGCTAGATTAAAAATAAAAACAAAACAAAACATATGAACACAAGATAAGTTGCTGACCGTACTTAGCGACTATCTCCGCAATTCTTCGATAGATGGCGCTGTACTACAATAAATGCAAAAATTTACGAAAAAAATTGATTACTTGAAAACCATTATATATTTTCCTTTCAAATTTTGATACATAGTTATTATGATCCTTCTTTATGATCCTGTAAAAACAGTTTGTGCCTTACTATAGTATTTTCCAAGTTATCGCAAAATGTTCTACATCGCGGTATCAACATTTGCACGGCGCTCCATATATATACTCGGCGGCAAGTATTCCTGTTGGAAGTGTATTCTCTTGTGTGATGTTGCTACTGTCTCTAGATCACTAGCGCTAGTTAGGAGGTCTTAACAAGTGGTGACGTCATGCGTTCGTTGCCAGGCAACGCTCCGTGTATCGTGCGCTGCGGACGATCGCCCGCGCGGCTGCGACGCACCAGCAGCGCACCTTCCTCGGGCGGCCTTTGAACCTTGCGCGGTTTTAGTTAACTCGTTAGCTTAGCTCCGGTTAATTGTTGAGCACTTCCATACACGTGGCGGCGAGATCAACTCGATTGCCAGCATTTTTGCACTTTGGACTTTAAATTGGTAAATGGATTTTTCCTGTACGAATGTATTGTAAACTAAGGACATTTTTGATGGCATTTTTTTTTTTAAGTAAACAAAGTTTGTAAATTTATTAAATGAAGTAGACAGATTAAGTTCATCAGTGATAAATACATTCTTGATAATGATTTTTCTGTTATTTTTATTGTTTGTATATTAGTACCACAAATTAATACACGCATGTATGGTAATTGCAGAATACTGTGAAATCCAATAAGAGTATCAAAGAGAAACCCATATCTACATAGGTACTAATAAACTGAGCTGGTAATAGTGGTTTCTGTGGCGGTAATTGTAATATTAAGGAAGGTGACTAATTAGTCTAAAAAAATTCAAACACAGGTAAACAATATCAGTTTGTTAAGTCTTAAACCGAAAACCATTTAAAAAAGCAGACATATATAACACAGAAATCCAATACACAAAAACTATCAAAACAAACACTATCCTAAAACCACTATTTTCATGAGTAAGCAAGGCCGTTCTCCGCCTTATCTCTGCCAATGATTGAAGGCGTGTTGTTAACCATTTTACGACGGAAATAACGCATAATGATATTAGAACAGGTAGATTACGAGTTGCGAGGGAGAGGGAGAGTAATGTAGATAAATGGTAATTTGATTGATGATAATGGAATAGAATAACCAGAGCCAAGATAGCATTTGAGCGTCGTAATGGAATATGAGTCGTAATTATGGAAAATATGATTGTAATATTCAATGCTAAGTCAATGAAAGTAAGTACTAAATTAGGTATTTTGGGAGACAATATTTTTTTCCTTTTAGATTTTCATGAAGTAAATCTATACTAAGGATGTGTTTAATGGATATTATCGTTTAATAAAACTTAACTTCTTTTAGAATTAATAATCTTGTGAGATGGTTATTCGAACCAATATCTAATTCTTCTCATGCCTAAGAAAATAAATTTTATGTTTTACGGATTTGAAAAAGTTCTTTCCATGTAGAATTCATTAACATTGATTACTGCCTACGCTCGCAGCAATTATCTTAGCCAACATTATTACGGAAAATATTTGTAAGATTTTATATTCATCCTTAAATAATAAATGGGTGTTTGTGTTATTATTCATTAATCAAAGCTTTCCAAAACAATTATAATTTCTTACGATAAAGAATGCATGAGCACTCAAAAAGTTATCTATCCCCTCCTATATTTACAACTAAAATACATATTAATTTTAATCACTTTTATAACAGTTAATATAAATTTAGACGCAACACAGGTGATGTGAATATTCCGAAGGGTAAGTTTAAAGGCCGTTCATTATATTATTACCACCCTCGGCTCTCCCGGTCGGCGGTGGCTAAATTAAATCTTGCTGCAGCGTTATCTTTGGCTGGATGAGGTATTTCTAGCTTTTGTGTTTTTACTGGCTAGATACATACATACATACATACATAAACTCGCGCTTTTTTCCCAGAAGGAGTAGGCAGTGGTGCTACCAGGATATATCGCCTTGTATGTTCCGTCCCATGATGTCATAGGGGGTGAGCATATCGCCATATCGGGCAAAAATTCCTGACTCCGGGCTGATATAATTAACAGAAAAATCAAATATCACTTTGCCCGACGCGTGACTCGAACCCGAGTCCTCAGCTTTGCAATCATACTTTAGTACAACTGCGCCACCGAAGCAGTTATCAGAACTTTACATTTATCTTACAAAATATCGAATATACACACGATTTGCATATTAAATAAGACGAGATAAGACCGCCACTTGTACTTTTATTATTTTTGTTATTTCTGTATATTGTGTTTCATTGTTGGGTACAATAAAGACTTAATAAATAAAAATAAATAAATTAATTAAAAAATGATCTTACGCGACAAGTGTTTAAGAATGAATATGCATGGAGGTTTAATGAATTCTTAGAGTCACTCCGAGTTAAGATTTGCATGATAAAGGGTCTCAGTATCGAGAGCCTTCGCCTCGTTAACCGTTTAAAGGGTTCGCGTCGCCGGTCAAATTATGAGAATATCGACGATTTATCTTGGAAATTACTTAAAAAGTCTTAAACAAAGTAACGCTAGATATGTTGCATATATTTTTTATATTCTAGAATTATTCACCTGCCTCTGGATAGCTTTTCCAGGAAATAATTTATGATCAGTGACCCTCCAGTGCTTGTGTCGAGTCTGGGTGGTGGTGAGACCAAAAAGTCTCTCGAAGTTTTTGATACCTACGAGTCACGACAAAAGGCTTGAACCTTGGTGGAGGTTCAGGACTATGTATGTAACTATTGGGGGTATTTATTAAATTTTCTATAATAATGACATTGACACGTTCACGTATTATAACATACATGAGCTAAAATAACCTAATTCCCCAGTTTCTTCTGAATAATAGCTGTGACCTTCGACACGTACTGAAACACTGCCAATGCCTAGCTCTGAAGTCTTTGACCTAGATGGAAAGCCTCTTATTATCGAGGCTCGAAGCTCTCGTATTCATAATGTGAACTTGAATGGCCTATGAATATATTTATAAGAGGGATCGTGGGTAAGCCGCTTGCATTTTATCCCGGAATATTTTAAGAGATATATTTATTTTATTTATTTATATATACTTTATACAAATACATTGTATAGGTGGACTTAAAGTGGCATAGTATGAGGGAGGCCTATACCCAGCAGTGGGACCGTACGGCTGTGGATGATGATGATGATGATGAAGTGGACTTAATGACTAGGGCATTATTTTACAGTCGAACCTGAGGTGATGCAGAGATGAGAAGAAGTAGGTGCGAAACAATAAGAAATAAAAGAAGGGAAAAAAATAATAAAAAACATACTGTAGGTAAATTATACATGTAATAAGACATACCTAAGGGAGTGTGAAATCGCAATAGATATTGCTTATTCTACTTTTTGATCGCTACAAAACCTTTTAAAAGATAATTTTAATAAAGTTTTTTAATGTAGATTTTAATAAAAACCTTAGAAATACCTTCTTAGTTTTAGGGATTTTAAATTATGTAATATTGCTCCTTGTCTTATATTAATACGAAATACTACTAGAGATTTTTAATTACTTACTGGACCGATTAACAATCAATCCATTCATTCATTTGTTCTAGTACATTTTATTTATTTTCTAGGAAATATTTTTTGACGCCAACCTGCACTACTTTTTTTTTTTTATTGCCGTTATAGGCAGACGAGCTAGCGGCCCGCCTGATGGTAAGCGGCTGCCGCAGCCCAGAGAACTTCGCAGTGCCAGAGGTTCACCGTCCAGCACAACAAAGTCGCTGCCTACCTTAAGGAGAGTACTCTCTTTAAGCCTCGTTTGAAGAAGGACAGGTCATAGCGCTCAGGAAACACCGATGCAGGGAGTTCATTCCAGAGCTTGCACGTACGTAGTAAGAAAGCACGCTGAAAACGTACCGTTCGTACGTACTACTCGTATACCAGCGTGTATATATGGCCTAAACTCTTCCAATCGTTATCTCGATTGTATAGAAGGCCCATGCCATGTTTGGACTTAATGAGAATACAGATAGATTTTTGTGAGATCTAGTAGATGCCTAATGAATGAAATTATATAAATTGTTTCTATGTTTTCAGTCAACCATGTCTAAAAACCAATCGATAGCATTCGATGTGATATCTTGCACAATACTTTATTTGCTTTAGTAACGTGACTATTATAATTTACGACACACAAACTGACAGGTTAATTTATCGTATAAATTAACTGTTATAATATTGCACGATAGTTCTATTTCGCGGTCCATTGAGCCAGCTCGGAAACAATCTTTGATGATAAAATAATAGATTGTTTTATTTTTTTTCTGTGACAGTTGAAAACATATTTAAATAGGTGTTTAGTTGCGTCGATGGTAAATGCTTTCATTCTATTCAAAACATTGCGTGTGTGCATATGATTAGTTTTTGTTATTATCACTCGTTTTCTTAACACTTATCTTTTGAAACTTATGCTGTATTAAAAGATGCATGAAAATTTTATAAAGATCTTAACCATTTTACTGGCCTGTTGTAATATATTTTTTAACCGGGCCACCTACGCTAGATCCCATTCTAGTAAATGCATTAATTAAGTGCACAATCCTTATCTTATTAAAATTACTTTGGGAAAACTTTTAACTATGCAAATTCTCCTACGCAAACCCATACCTTCAGATTACTTTAATGAGATCCAACTTATTCAACGTTAATAAGCCGAGTGAATTCAACTTGTAATCTTCTTAAAGCACCGTTTTAAAATTCACAACCGGAGATCTCATTCAAATGAGGCCCATTCAAACGGAATAAGAAATTAAGCTGAACCTCATCAACGCGTTTGTTTTCACTTTTATTTACTTCTTTTCTAAATACGCATGGGAACGGGAAGGAAGCTGTCTCGTTCAGCCCAAAACATCACAACTACACATATGGTGCAGGTAAAATTCAATTCAATGTGTAAAGTAATAGAATTTGTATTTGCAAAGCTGTGTGATAGATATAAGTTGCAGTGAAATAATGTGGCAATATTTTCGTCACTTCGCATCAGTTTGTTCCTTTTTGACATGTCGATGTTTGACAACTAAGTGTTGGAAGTTGACACATAAAAAGAAACTAAAAATGTAAAACTAAAATAGTTGATTAAAGATGTGGCTACTTGGGAACCTTTTATGTATAAATAAAAATAAATACCTAATGTTGGTCACTTTCATATCTAAATTAATGTGTTTTTATAAGGTCTATGAAGAGTTGGCTAGATGTGGCTATGAGAAGCCGAGAAACATGCTTAGTACAGTAAAATTGAAAAGCCTAATTTTAAAAATAGACTGTTATAGGTTGATGATAATCATAATATTCATAATATGTATTGAACAATAAATATATTTTTTTAAATTTTTCATATTTTTTGTACACACTATGTAAACACGGTACAGTAAAATATCAACACAAAAAATACCACACGATCAATATATTTACATAAAAAATATAAAACCGACGAAGCACTTATCAATCGTGAATATACAACACGATACTAATAAATCACTCAAGTCCACAGCGTGAGTACTCCCGACTCGGGTGACAGATAAAGCAGTCAGGAGCGACATCAAAGCGAGGACAAATCGAGCCGCTGCAGCGCTGCGCACCACGGGAGTTTCCTTCAGCAATTCCGAGCCAATTATTTCAGCATGAAGTAGTTTGGAATGCAGCGGAAATATTGCTTTATTTTGCATGACGTCAGTGTTCTACGGCAATGTTATTTGAATTTCGAATTCGTTGTTTTTAATTTATTAGGATAGGCAAAGGAATTGATAACATGCTGCCTTGTGATATTAAAACTGAAAGAATATTATGGTTTGTACTAATTAGGGGCTTACTTTGTAGTATTTAGTTTCATAATGCGCATATCAAAACATGACACTGTCCCTCTCACGACTCACACTATTTTTAGTGACAACTGGGTATGCACAGCCGTGATCCATTTAATATTAAGTACTTTTTTAAATATACAGTAAAAGACTCTATTTATTTTATTGATAATTCTGTTACAATATTAACTTTTTTCCATCGGCATAGTATAGAATATGCTTAAGTTACAGCCGCCCTTTACACCGGCATAATAATTGCAACTTAACACTCGTTTCAAACAAGTTCACAAATGCGCTTCTAACCGACCAACAGCGTAAAACCTTTTACGCCTTTCTAACAGATAAAAATACACATTAAAGCAGAAAAAATATCCCACCGCCGTGCCTTATACCAGTGATTATATCATTACGCGCATCTAGCGGGGTGAGCAGGGCCGTGGGTGATGATTGCCAGGCTATTCTTGGATGCAAATGAATAGCTTAAGTCATGTTGTTTTGCGTTATTTCTGTTAGCTGATTGTGTTCTCGGTGGTTCTAGATTACGGCTTTGTGTGAGTATGAGTATAGTTCGTTTACTTGCGATGATAAGTTTAGTTAAGTAAGTAATATAAGTTAATAATAGTATACGTTTAGTTTCTTTCTTTCTAGTTGCGGTTATGGCATTAACGGAGTGAAAGAAAGAAAGAAAACACATTTATTTGTCACTTATCACAACGCACACACTCATATAACATAAATTTACATACACCATACAGAAATAAAAAAATAAAATAAAAGAAAAAAAAGTTTGTACGTCGCAAAAAAGTGACACGTAGGTGACCACTCAGCTTAATGTTGTACTGCAGCGCGAGCCACAGCGCAACGCTGGCTACGAGTACGCAACGAGTGAAACTTTTTTTAAAGGATAATTTAAGAAACCCTTTGTTTTTACTTTCCATAGCCATCTATAAAAATATCCAATTGCGATGAATCCACACAAACCAGTGGTCTAAGTGTTAGCAATCCCTCTTCATTGAGAACGCTAGCCCGGAATAAAAAATCATCAAAGCAATCGACAGCTCAAAGCCGAAGTCTTGATATCAGTACCAACACCAGCGCTAAACACGCATTAGCATTCCATATTATAAATCAGGATATAACCAGGCGTGATTCACGCGATCTAGGTTATTCTATTTTAGGTGCACTAGGCACCAATCGAGACCTGAACCAGCACAGTTAACTGTTTGTTTTTACAAGCTTGTTTGGGTATTTGTATTAGTGTTTTGCGATGGTTTACGCGCCTAATCAATTATTGTAATTCTGTATGGTTTAATTTGAGTACTATAAGCTGTTTTGCGATTATAAAAAAGTGATTTTTTCTTTACAATATTGGTCGATATTAATCTAAATTATTTCTGCAATAAAACTGATCTTAGAAATAACTTTACACTCCACGGTCTCTACATACTCGAGAGCGTAAAAGTGAGATACCTAATCGTTCTTTTCACCATTATATATACTGGCACCATAAAGGAACTACATTCCTCCTGATCAATACTGTCCAAAATATGGTATTCACAGGCAAAAAATGTCTGCTCAACACCGGATTTACGGAGTCTTACCCGAAACCTAACATGGATCATTCTTTTGTTTATTGCGATGAATGGCAAGACGAGCATGCCACTCGCCTGATGGTAAACGATACGACCGCTCATGGACAGAAGCAAAACCGATCCATGAATTATAAAGCAATGCTAGGCGCCTCTGCGCTCGCCATCCTGAGACATAAGATGTGTAGATTTTCTTCCATTAAACGCTATCCAGTTTTTCAACTGGACCTATCATAAACATTACTTGTCTATTAATAGCCAAAAATACTTTAATTAGTTTCTTCAACCGTGCATTGGGTTTGTAAGTAAACCGCGCGAGTACTCTTAATATATCGACCTGGATACTTAATGGAGTGATTTCGGTGTAATTATTTATAGGTATCGACTCTTGGTTCGGTTGGTTAGTGAGAATTATTTATAAACTGCACGTGGTAGGTTCAAAATTGAAAATAAGAACCTTGCTTGATATTATACACATCGAAAAACAAAAATTAAATACATTGCTCCAACTGGGAAATGATCCGAGGATCGAAACGGTTCAAATATAATACATATTATGTAGTATAAGGCGACCAAAATTAAGTGTCAGGTCTTCAATAATAAATTACAGAAAATCCAGGAGGTTAAAATCTTCCATCATTACAGCGCATCTTTCAAGTTGGCATGTGACGAAATTAGGAACTAAGGTACCTAAAAAAAATATGAGCTATTCTTAAATAAGGCCTGTAGTGCGAAAAAGTCGATTAAAATAAACTTATAAAAAAAAATAGCGTAGCCATTTATACTTGTAATCGAATAGCACTAACATGTCCAATGTAATAGAGCGTGAAGAGAGAAAAACTATGCTTATTACTTTGCACAACACCGCTTTCGGGGATAGAAGATCGTAGACAGTCTGTAGTTTATTTTTTCTTGATACTATGAATGTGTAATACGGAACACACATTATGAATACCGTTAATTCATACAATTCTATCTACCTATCTATATCAGCCCATATACGTCCCACTGCAGAATGTAATTAATTCATATAATTAATGTTTACAAAATAAATTATGAATCTTAAACATGATGGAAAAGCATAAATGTTTACGCCAAATCTATAAATAATTTAATAACAAATTAATAAGTAATGGCTGTATAATTTTACCGTATAATTATTGGAACACAATGTATCTTATAGTAGTCAAACTTTAATATAAAAAAGCATTGATATAGAAAAGATTATTACAAAGCATTGTACGGTCTCGACAAAGTGACTGCAAAGCACAAAGCGAATCCAATACAATCTAAATACAAATAATAATAAATACACCCAACAGTCACATACATAGTCCTGACCCCACACTAAGATCGAATCTTGTGTCGTGGGTATCAGAAACTACGAGAGACTTTTCGGTCTCACAAACACCCAGACCCGAAACAAATGCCTGTGGATCACACAAATATTTGTTACGGTGCGGGGTTCGAACCCGCGGCCTCTCGTTTCACAGGCAGCGTCTAACCAACTGCGCCACGGAGGCTGTCATACCAGCTGATATACCAGCGAAAGAAGATTATTTATCTGTTTTTAATTATGCAAATCCTCCCTTGTACCATTCGAAATACAACAAAAAAAAAACAAAACACTCTGCGTAGAACATCACGAAAGGGATAACAAAAAGTCCACTTCATTTACCGATAAACGAATGTCTTTCAAGTTCTTTATTGGCTTTTGATCGGACTTTACTGCTTACTAAGTTAGTTATTTTATTCGACGCCTTTTAAATGTGTATTTTTTTCTTTTTTTGGGCCCGTGGCATTTATTGCAGATACGCAATCATCAATTTCACATCGATAAGGGGAAAGTCTGTCGTGTTATCATGTAATTGGTGGCAACGCGTCAAAGGGATTTTTATGATCAGTGAAACGTTTTTAATATTATCTGTGACCTGTCTTTGTGTCCTAAATTATGGGTGACGTGGGTGAAATTGGTTGTGTTTTTTTTTTAGTTAAGTACAATATTTTACATTATCGGTCCCACAATGTTCTGAATTTGAAGTCACTAGTTATTGAATGAAGAAATTCCTGATTATATATATGCTTCCTATTAAAACAAATCTTAATAATTTATTCATATTGATAGCAAGAAAGAAAGTCAAACGCAGCATCAATTTTACCATGATTTCAATAACAACGTATCAAAACTGTCCATCACTACGTATAGGACATGTTTTACCGCTAAAATAATTTTTAACGCCACCAAGCCTAATCGCGATCGTCTCATTTCCGCTGAGCATCATCCCACCACAATGACTCCAATTAATGAGCACAAAAACTAGGTAAAACGCATACAGCAATGTACTGCGAGTTAACAATAACGGTGGAATAGATTATTGTTTGCGAGTGATTTCATTGACTTAGTACATAAAACACGATACAGAGATGGCGCTGTTTTTAATACGTACTTTATTATGTATGCGGTGCAATATTGCAAGGACTTGTTGAAAAATATAGCTCTCATTTCGTACATAAAGCGACAATGTACAGTGCTGTTAAATAGAATACGTTCTAAGCTCCAAATACTATCCCGACCTGTACGATTGCTCCTTTCAGGTTTATTTAAAGCACCTAAAGTCGCAGGCAGCATGAAACATAATACAACAAAGCCATACTGTACCTACTGTCCGATCAGTACAAATAAATAAATAATAATAATAAATAAATACACCCAACAGTCACATACATAGTCCTGACCCCACACTAAGATCGAGTCTTGTGTCGTGGGTATCAGAAACTACGAGAGACTTTTCGGTCTCACAAACACCCAGACCCGAAACAAATACCTGTGAATCACACAAATATTTGTTTCGGTGCGGGGATCGAACCCTCGGCCTCTCGTTTCACAGGCGTCGTCTAACCAACTGCGCCAGGGAGGCTGTCAAATGGACAGGCATAACCGGCGAGTGTCTTACAGCGAGCCAATGTGAAGTAACAGCTGTGTCTGCTCGTTTCATTCGATCAATGACACTGCTGGAATCTCGAATAACCCTGGGTATTCCATTCTTTGAGGTACAAAACGAACCTTTCAATATCATGGTAGATTTTTCTCTTTGTGCATTAAAATCGGTACTTGTTTGCTCACGTGTAAGAAGATTGATATAATAAGCTCAGTCTGTGTCCTTAAAGGGGTATTCAGGGTATATCAAGACTGCGACCGAAAACGAAGCCAGGTGGTAGTAAACCCGGTATAGAAGAGCTATTACCTAGTTTTTCGATCGTGTATTGTGGATGCTGTTTGGGCGTAAATGAAAATCCTTTCGCCAGCTATAACGTGTTTGAAACGATTAGGAGAACGAAACGCAATAGCAAAGCTGTAACTTCAAGCTGTTCTTTGTGAGAATGTTGTAACAGGTCAAGACGACCTATACGTACTTAGTTATGAGTTAGAGCAGAGCTCTAACACTGCATAGAATTGCTTATACATTGTTTGTTATCTATATATTATGTTTGCTATCAGAGAACTTGTAAATTTCGGGACAATAAAGTATCAAAACACCACCATCCACATGGCTTGTGTCCGAGTACTTACTGCAAACTAATTGCTCGCGCGCACATAACTCGGTTCAATGCACTTCAACGCAAGTATTTTTAACTTTCAGATAAAAATACAAACCAATCGGACTTTGTACAATTAGATAACACCCAACAATTCCCCTTTGAATAATGATTGATGATTCCAGATAAGTTATGATGACTCATTACGACTTGAATGAGGTTAATTGCTCGTCTTGATTCTGGTTTTGTTTTGAGACAATGCGTTTTTTATGGTAAGAGTAGTTAATCGATTGGAATTTTATTGCATAAGTCTGATAAATGCGTAAAGACTTGACCCGCTAGTAGGTGATTACCGGTGCCCAAGAATATCTATGATTTTTATTTCATAGGTGCGTTAAAGGTCTTTAAAATAGGAATGGAAAAGGGAGTAAAAAGGATGGGAGGAGGAATGGGCATTGCCTTCGGCAAACTTACTTAACGAAGGGAACACGACAGCTTTAAATCGGCTTTCTGTAAAACAGCGGAATAACCCCAGCAGAGCCGGGAAATTCCTATCGCAGTAAATTGAAATTAGTATAGGTTAACCACTGTATAAAATAATAAAAATGATTGATTATTTATATAATGATTTATGAGTAATGACCTGTGGTAATGACAGAGTTATTTACTACTCATTGTTGACAGGTTAAATGTGGCTTAGCTAACGATACTAACAACCAAAAAATTATAATTTACAGAAGCAACATGAGTTCAGTAAAAACAATGAGATGAATGACAGCCTCGTTGAAACCGGCTTGCCGAGACGAATGTCGCGGTTACAACTGAACTGCAAAACACGATGCGCAATCGTGGTAAAAAAATCCCCGAAGTAAAACAAAAAGCTGCAGTAAAACAAGATACAAAACTCAAAATGACACTCCAAATCAGAGAACAATCTCTCAAAACCGCCAAGAGATACGTCAAATTCGAAGCGAGAGATTTTCCCACGATGTAAGGCGGAAGCAGGGCTTGAAATACCGGTAAAAGTTTGGTATCGTTATTGGAGCTAGAAGCAGGTATCGGTAAATTCATAAGTAACGATACCCAAGTTAACGATATTTTAACGTTACATATAAATACCGGTACTCCCAAACTTACCGATACTTTTAACGTTATGAGTGTATTTCGTTACCTTCGCTTAAACTTACCGATACTTTTAACGTTATGAGTGTATTTCGTTACCTTCGCTACCGGCAACTCGCAACGTTTGCCAACCAACCACCTTCATGCGAAGAGCGTGGCGGCAGTCGGCACGCGTTTGTGATTAAATAAGCACCAAATAAACAACGGGCAGTCTTCACAATTTAAACTACAAGCAACGTCGCATAAAGTAACGATACGAAATTACCGATATTTTTAACGTTATGTACGTAAAAAAATATCGATAATTGTTAACGTTATGGTATCATAACGATTGTGTTTCGTTACGATACTCAATTACCGTTACTTAATTTTAACGATACACAGGTATCTTTATGAAAATACCGGTATTTACCGATACTTTTAATGTGAATTGGTATCGTTTACAAGCCCTGGGCGGAAGGAACAAAAGAATGCGATGTGACGATAGCTCTCGCGGGCTAGGAGCTCGCCGCGCCACCTTCCTTATACAGAAGACAAACCCTTCTAGATGAAGTGCGGATAGAACTGACAATTGAATAAAAGTTTAGATACATTTTCATTAATGGTAGAGCCATGCTGTAGGTTTTTGAAGGCTGGTATACAAATGGGTCATCAAAATAGGGGTGGTACCAATGTCTCGAAGAAAATCGAAATCTTTTACTTCTTTTTCGTTCGAATCAATGGCTCAAATGCTCAAAAACGGAAGTGAAGTAAGCGATTTACTTTTGCGTTCCGTCTGGTGAGTATGATTGCTGGCGACCCAAGAGCAAGAGGTGGGATATTTGCCCGTCCAGCCACCGAAATGTTTGGCATTTCGGGCTGACGCGGATGTGACCTCACGTCATGATCTATATTAATTTTCTTTACATGCCCTATTGAAATTGAGTTACCATCAGATGCAATCACTCTATCGTGAATAAACATACCACCTTTAACAATGTTTAACATTCCCTTGACATACTTGACAGTAACAAAAGAAAACAAACAATGACTAAGTACTCTAAAGAGATTACTGTTACGTCCTAGAAACAGTCTATTTTAAAAGGACCTACATGACCTACGTAACTGTTCGTTGAATCTTAACTAACTCGTCAAAGAATCACATTGTAATGAGCAATTTGCTTTTCTAGACTCGACACACTGAATAACCAGAAATAATACAAAAAGCTTATGATGTTTCGCAGATTAAACTTCTTAATACTTTTTTTCTTATTTTCTATTTCGCTTTGTTCCGCCAGTTACTTAGATCTCTACGGCTGATAATGATTTAAGCTTCCATTGCGTTGTTAGAAAATAAGTTTTTTTTTATAAAAAAGTATTGCACATATTCAAACGAAATACTACATGCAAAAAAAAATTTCTTTAGAGACATCATGCTATCATCAGTACCTGTCCTATTTTAAGAGAGAGCGATTTGTTTACTCTCTATATTATATTACTTAGCGATTACCCTAGTTGAAGTTCAAATATCAATCAATAACTTAGGTTCATTGTACCGTAAATAAATAAAGGGACACGTTTACGTTCTCACATACTGAGAACCAATCAACGGCGACATAGTTAATTATATGTATAGAATATATGAAGTTATTTGAGTATGATTAATTGAACTGTCGCATACTCGGCCAAGTAATAGCGGTTTTAATGAATCCGTGTCCTCGAGTAGACAAAGTCACAATCTATAATTAGACTGCGTGGAATTCCTTCAAAATGTCAATATACATTACGTGAATAATTTGCCAATGGAAAGCAATCCTTTTCGGTTTTGTTTAAGGTTTAAATTTTAATTGCATATTTATAGTTAAGTCCCCCATCACATTAGCTCTACATTAATTATGGAAAAAAGCCTAACAATATCTGTTTTACATTGGGTATTAAATTGGCGTTTCTATTTGACACGTTAGGAAATTGAACCTTACTGGAAAACTTGTCATGGCCCATGCAACGTATCTCGTTTATGTTTCAGCCCTTTTTTATCTGATTTCAACCTGTCTGGCATAAATATGTCGATTGACGACGAATAACCGTCTCTTCTATTTGCATTACACTGAAATAACAACTAAACCTCTAATCTACAAGCCTGTTTACAATATTTTTTACCAACTATAGTAATTCCCAGAGACAACCCAAAAATAGGCACAAACTATACCTAAACTATTTAATCTATGGCCGGAGTAACAGTCAGACAGTCTGACTAGAGAGTTGCGTAAATCGTTTCGCATTCGTTGTTTGTCTGTATGTTTGTAATACAGGTGTATTGGATTTATTGATCGTTTGATACAGAGCAGCGTTCTATTTTTTATACGTTTAAATGCACTCCATGTGTGGCCGTGAAAATAGAACAGTTATTCGTGATTATGTCGGTTCTGGTTCGTCTGGCTATCTGTTAAATGATTTTTTATTTTTCATAGCAAAAAATTTTGCTAATTCATGGAAAATTACCAACATTGGTCCTTAACGAAAGGAATTGTACGTGAGTTTTCATTCTACTATTCGAGTTTATGTTATAATAGGAAAGTTCTATCTAACTCGTATCATAAAGCAATCAAAAGACATAACCCATACAACAAAATGAATCACCTTCAAAGCAGAGTGAAACAAAAGCAAATAACTCAATAAAAACTCACGATACATCGTAAACAAACTGTAAACAAATAAATCTAACATGTAACAATTTAACACGTAACAAAGTAACACGACAATGCCCGAGCTATTTGTGAGGAGTGAGTAACGAAGGGCTCCAAGAAAGTGCTCTATAAATATACTTCTAGTTAATGTATCTTGATTGACTGGTCGCTACTGACGGCCGACTATCATGAGATCTCTGTTACTCTGTTTTTATGATTGTTACATTGACTTTCATGCTGTTTTCTCTAGAGTTATAACTCGTGAAAGTGGGTGTAAATTTATGAAAATTGGTTAAGGAATTTAGGTACTTCGGAAAGATGCAGGAGAGGATTTGACAGCCTCCGTGGGGCAGTTATTTAAACGCCAGCTGTGAAACGTGAGTCCGCGGGTTCGATCCCCGGACCGAGTCAAATATTTGCTTGTACCACAGGTATTTGTTCCGGGTCTGGGTGTGAGACCGAAATGTCTCTCGTAGTTCCTGATACCCACGACACAAGACTCGATCTTAGGGTCGGGTCAGGACTATGTATGTCACTGTTGGGTGTATTTATTTATTTTATTTATTATTCGAAAGGGACAAAACATTGAATAACTAAAATAGGTTTTAAAACTGTCTATGAATAAGACTGTAAATGTCGTCACTACTGGACTATTTAAATGTGATCGCTCAATATTTTTCATAGCAGTAATGTCACTAATCTTCAATGGTATTACTAACTGACCAACCATCTTTTCTAGAACATAATTTAGGTTAATTTCATAAAATATTTAACCATAACTGATGCTTTAAAACGGGGCCAGTTACCTCGACCTTTTGAATAATATAATATTTTTATATTATAATACTCGAAATGGGAGGTTTTAAGAAATGGGTCTAGATTAAGACTCAGACTATCATCAACCTAATATACATAACTGGGGCGTCTGCGTTCTACATTAATCAAGGCAGTGGGGCTCAAACTTTACATGGCCCCTTTTCAAAGACGCTCTCCGAGGCCATTTGGCTAAGGAGGACCAGATACAAGAAAAACATATGTTCTAAATATGTAGAAAGAAATAGTCTAAGTTTTAATTACTATCGAAAACAGTTTTCTTTACTACGCTACAAGCTAAATATGATTGACATTCACAAGGAAATCAAACAATAATCAAATAACTTAAAATTACACAATAATACAGATATGTTCTTACTACTAAAAATGCCACACTGCCGATTTCTATTACTGTAAATACATAGCTATTTTTAATAGTTTAATAAATACTTTCATCCATATAAAAAGCATGCTAGGGACTTGCAAGGAGCGTTAAATTTGTCTTTGAGAACCGCAAGTTTTATTAAAACATTTTAAGATGTCTGAGACTTGCCACATTACCCTGTAAAAGAGAACTTATTATAATAAAGTTGTGTGGCTTTGAGGATATTTCCAGACCCTCAGATATATCAAATAGAGTATGTATTACCATTTTCCTTGACAAAGTAAAAGTCGTTATGAAGTGAATTCGCGATTCCATGTAAACCAAGTTAAAGATACATATTACAATTTTTATTTGAAAGTTAAGGTTTTAACATAGAGAAATCTTGATTTCATTTCTTTTTAGTAAATTATTTTGTCCCACTGCTATGCAAAGGTCTCCTGTCCCTCAACAATTCGCGCTCTATTGAAATTTCAGGCCACATGTGCTCGAAAGCATCCAGGTCGTCTCGACAGTGTTTTTTAGGTCTGCCGCGGCGTCGTCGACCATCAGGTAACGATATTTGCCCAAGGATCTGGATGCATTCGAGTCACATGGCCTACCCAGTTCCATGATTCCAATTGATTTTAATATCCTTGAAAAACAAATGAAGGTGTTACACCGAATTTTTCATTACGCACCAGACACAAATAATACAATTTTCCACGACCATCTTGAGGTTTTTAAAATACTGCCAATTCCATATAGGAATTGTGTTTATTTACATACGTTTCTAATTCATGTGGTTCTTCAAACGACCAGATTTTAACTCCGGGCCTTCACCCCATTAAACTAACCCAAGACGTGAAGATTGAGATAAAAATGTGACGATGTGGTTTGCAACTATAATTTTATTTTCAAACTAGTCATAATTATTATTGCAGATATTGTGTTTCAATAATTAGCTACACTGTGAGAAATACGTTGAGGCCAATTTGGATGTTCTAATATTATGTCGCAGTATAGGAAAAACAGATTTAAATTATATTTATTTTTCAATTAACATGGTAGTGTCTGCCGTCTGTTTAAAATTAGTAGTTATAAATAGTTGCGACAAAGTATAATAATAGGTACAAAAGTGGTGTACTAAGGCTAGATAACATAATATTATCTGTATGTACATTTATTTATTTATTTATTTATGTGTATACTTACATAAACTCACGCCTTTTTCCCAGAAGGGTTAGGCGGAGGCGCCACCAGTACACCCACATTTCGCTATCATCCCACGATGTGATAGGGGGCGAGCACATCGCCATATCTGGCACAAATTCCTATCTCTGGGCTGATAGTGAATAGAAAAATCCAATATCCTTGTGCTCGACCCAGGATTCGAACCGCAGACCCCAACTTTACAATCATACAACAACTGCGCCACCGAGACATGTATATACATTTTTACTGCTTTCATTTCTAAAACCTATCCTATTTATATACAACATTGTCGACAAAAAACCGTATTACACCTTCATCCATTTCTGCAGTTTGAAAACCGCAACAAAGATACCAAGTTGACACACAAAGGCGCTGTTTCCGGCCCATCACAATGACGAGACACTGGTTCTTTACCAAATGTTGTAATACGACACGGTGCGAGAACCCGATTCTGTAACCACAACACGAGAAAATTCCTTTGTAAAGCTGTGGAGTGAAAAGGTCGATGGTATGTTTGTTGCATTCTATTTTAGTACAGGGTGTAAACTATGAGGATCCCAGTTCGGTCGCCAAGTCGCACACTTCACTCTAAGTTTTTAAAACCTTATAGTAGTTGAGACTGCTATTTGACTCTCATCAAACTAAGTGACAGATATGAATTCGACGAACTACTGACGATACTAATATTCTGGCTCTTCTGCTACATAAGATAAATCATATTTATCTATGTATTTCTTGCTAAATTTGTTGTATTTACAACATCAATAATTTTTTAAAACCTTTTAATATCACAAAAATTTAAAGCTTGTAATAAATTACTCTGTAATTACTTAAAATTATGCAAAACAACATATGCGTAAAATGGTAATTGAACCTACATTTACCTACTAAAACAAACTCGACTAAATTATTCAACTTAATGAATTACTACACGTAAACCAAACGCGGTATTTTAAAAGCGACAATAGAACAGAGATGTATGCATAATGGATATACCATTCTAAATAAATAAATACACCCAACAGTTGCATACATAGGTCCAGACCCCACACCAAGATCGAGTCTTGTGTCGTGGGTATCAGGAACTACGAGAGACTTATTGGTCTCACAACCACCCAGACCGGAGATAAATGCCCGGGATCACACAAATATTTGTCCCGGTGCGGGGACAAAAATATATATGAAATTGCTTACGTTCCATTGATCTACGTCCCAACCCTTGCAGGACAAACACAAAGCAGCAAAGACCCTGCCAACATCTAAGCCGTGCCGTATCTAGCCGTAACACTCCCGTCAGCCCCTCGGACACGCATGCAGGAGTGGGTCGCAGGTCGCGGCAATTAGCGCCGTGAGTGTAGTGCCACTTCACTGTTGTCTTGTGTTTATAAGCGTGGCGGCTTGCGAACGTTCTGTCGGGGAATTGTAGTTAGTTAGTAGGTACTACGTTATACGGTTTTTAGTTCGTTTCTGAATCAAGGGCAGATCCAACTTTCAAGTCACGGGGGGGTCATATAGTTGTAGTCAGAACACTGGACGTTCTCGAATTCGATTACAATTATACCGGGTATATCAAGACTGCGACCGAAAACGAAGCCAGGTGGTAGTTTTAGTGGTTCCAAACACAATGCAAATAAAAATTTCGCCAAAACAGTGACAGATATTTTTTTAGATTTTTTTAACAATCATCGGTTTTGGGTGGTAAATACCTTGTTTTTGCGAAAATACTAATTTAAACCCTTACGTACCATTGCGTGTTTAAAAGTAAAGTGGTGTACATCTTTATTTTAGGAAAATTATGTTTTTATCACCCAAATACGCCGATAAGTAAAAAACTACAAAACAAAAGCCGATTTTTTTTGCGAAATTTTTACTTGCGTTGTATCTGAAGTCACTAATACTACCACCTGGCTTCGTTTTCGGTCGCGATCTTGATATACCCTGTATATTTAAAAGTGATTATTTAAAAGTTGGTTACACCTGTGATTAGTTAATATGTTGACGATTTTTTAAAGTGAAAATCAACGATATATTTAAAAAAATCTGCCAATCTCGAGTCCGCCCAGGGGGGGGGGGTCATGACCCCCATCACCTCCCTTCTGGATACGCCCTTGTTCTGAATTGAATGGTGGTTGTATAGATTTTTAGTAGAATGCACAATATCTATATTGACTAATTTATTTATGGAAAAAAATTGCGTGTGGTTCAAGATGTAATCGCTGTAATGTATTATTTTATCAGAAACTATCGTAAAACTAGATAAAGGAGTCTGAAGTTAGGGTTAATCCTGTTTTATTAAATGAAACAAAATAAAGCAAGTAGATGGAGTTACAGCTGGTTAAAAATCCATAATTGCAAAAGTACAAACATTCCTACTTTAACTTATGACTCATACGCCGACAGCCCTCCGGGTGTAATTTAAAATATTTTATAGCGTTTAAAATAGATTCTACTACTGATAAATAATTTAATTAACTGATTCAATCGGCGCAGAGGTTGTGGAACCGGACTGAGACGGTGGGGAGCCGTGTCGACTCCTGCATCGGACGTACGTAATAAAATTTACATAGATAATTTAACCATCTGTATATGGACTGTTAATAGTTTTCGGTTTTCTGAATGTATTTGAGGCTGTTTTTGTTTCGTATCTTATATCGTCGTGGTGGTCTGATGAACTTGGAGAGACCGCGCCTTGGCAAGCGTAGTGTAAGACGCCCTCCAGCTAGGTGGAGTGACGATTTGCGAAAGGTCGCTGGCAGATGTTGGATGCGACAAGTCGAAGACAGGGTGAAACGGCGCATTTTTGAGGAGGCCTATGTCCAGCAGTGGACTAGTATGGGCTGATGATGATGGTCTGATAAACTGTCCGTCTGTCTAATGAACCCAGAGAATCTGTGTTGGATTCCTATGTTGACCATCATCCTCAGTAATACCAATGCTGAACGTAGGCTTTTTACAGCGACTTGTGAACATGAGTTTGGCAAACTGTTTTACAGCTTCATTAGTGCGGCAACAAAAGATTTGCCGAACCTTGTGGTTCTGACCGTTGATGGCTGTGGCCAACAAAACCGCTTGATTCTGTCTGAAAATTTAGTAAAGCATTCGCTAAAATACATATAACAGTACGAGTTAATATACATCATTCCTGCATAGATACCTTTTTGAAAACCGAACCCATAACACACCAGTCTATCGCACGAAAAAAGGTATTATCAACCAACTTACGCAACAAACATTAAAATCGGAACGTGTTTTATTTGAAACCAAGTCGTGATCTCAAACGAAATATCAGTTTTGTATCACACGAATTTCTTTCACGTTTCGAGAATGGTATAAAAATAAATTTAGCCTCGATACCGAGATGTTATTTATTAATTTCCTTATAAACTGTTTTCGATGTTTTAACAGTTAAATTGTAATCGATGTTGCTTTCGACTGTTTTGGCGGAATTTAATGTGTGCAATTGCAAATTGGTCGTTTCTCGATAACCCAGAATTGGATTAATGAGATGAAAGCGATATCAAGACGACAGTGCGACGCGTCCACAACAAGACGCATGGACCCGTCACAGTGGCCTTAAGAAAATCGTAGGTATTTCGAATATAAGTAACGTATGGATATTATCCATTTTCACAAAAATGCAAATGTATCGACCAGCAAGTGACGATTAAAAAAATGAAAATAATTTCATTGAATCTATAAAACATACATAAACTCACGCCTTTATCCCCGAAGGGGTAGGCAAAGGCGCCACCAGGACACCCACATTTCGCCTTGTATGTTCCGTCCCACGATGTGATAGGGGGCGAGCCTATCGCCATATCGGGCATAAATTCCTGACTCCGGGCTGATAAATAATGAATAGAAAAATCCAATATCACTTTGCCCGACCCGGGACTCGTACCCTATAAAACATCGTAAAATAATTTAGATTCAATCACATTTTTCTAACATCCGGTTGGGAAGTCAGTTTTCACTAGAGGAACGGATAAGAAATCTTGCTATTATCTAGATTAATCTCAACTAAGTCGAATTAACGTAGTGGCGTCAATTTGTCGTAAAAAGTACTACATTAATTCCCCGATAAAACAATTTTACTGCCAACAATGCTCCAACATAGTTAACACAATTACGCCGGACCTCTCATAGACTATAAAAATAAAACAGACGCGCACATAATGCAGCACTTGTAGAAAGATAAATAAATCGTTAAGCATCACAAGGGAGCATTAAAGACGGCCCGGGAGGCGAAAGCATCGCGATGTAAGAGCGGTGTAGGGGACAAAGAATGTTTCGAATGGAATACAGAGCGGACAAAAAGACTGGCCGATTTGGATGGCTGTCTCTTGTTGTAGTGATTAAAGACATAAGTAATTTGTAACTTTGTACATACTGATTTTTGATCACATGGCGACAATCGTCAGTTCTAACAAAGGTCATGGTAACCGAACCGACCGCTCATGGATAATAGACAACCAAATAACACCATTAATTATTTGCATTGCTTGGCATTCCAGTAGTTACTCTGGCTACAATGTGCTTCAAACTGGAACCTAGCAGTGCAGTTACACTGCTGTTTGGCGGGAGAAATAGACATTGCAATGGTACCTACCCAGGCGGCCTCTCACATATGAGAGACCTATCACCAGTAAATATTATTCAAAATTACTAATTCACTCTCGTTAAATGCAATACCTACCTATAATGCACATTATACCTATAAAACAACTGTCACTTCTGCACTCGCATAGTGCTTGCAGCTAGCGCAAGGTAAACATTTTTTCTCAGTTGTCGAATGTAAATCGAGTCGTGTATTTTTAGACTGATTTTGATATTTTTATAAAATTCAAGCGTTGTATTATTAACTGCGGGGTGCTGAAATGATGTTGATCTTGCTCTGACAGAGTATTCTAAATATTGTGATGAAATATTTGTGTGATCCACAGGTATTTGTTTCGGGTCTGGGTGTTTGTGAGACCGAAAAGTCTCTCGTAGCTTCTGATACCCACGACACAAGACTCGATCTTAGTGTGGGGTCAGGACTATGTATGTGACTGTTGGGTGTATTTTTTTTTTTTTTTTTTTTAAATTCTATGGAGATGATGTTGTTACGTATGATGACGAATGGGCTAGATTGTAGATTTTATTTTGTCTAATGGTAATGAAGTGCGTGGTGGTCTGTTTTTACCAACAAGTTTCACGGTCGTCGAGGGTTCAAACTTCTGTCTGTTCGGAGTCATGTGTGTATTGATAGTCAATCACCACGCACTATAACGGTGAAGGAAAACATCGCAAGGAAACCATAGCAGTTTTGTAAAATTTCTACGCTACGTTAATTCCGCCAACCCCCACTTGCCTGCGTGGCGGACTATATGGCCTAACCCTCTCAATCTAAACGAGGACAGAACAGGGGCATAGATACGTCGATAAATCTGAAATCAGTACTCAAACTTGACTAAACGAGACAGAGCTAAATTTAACTGCTAATGTGAGACACATAATTATTTGTCTACTTGGACACGATAATTTTGACAAAAAATAGTATAAATTTGCAAATCAACCCAAATTAGGCTAATTCGATATAAATCGCGTGTTTCGGCTTGGACGAGAAAAAAATATTTTTCTACAAAATTGACTTTCCTACTAACCTTTAAATATTTTTGTCCGTTGTTGGTAGTTTAATAATGTGGATGTATGTATGGCGAACTTACGGTTTTGTTTCAAAAAGTCGATAGTGGTTGTTTTTTATATTGGTTTTACTTGTAATTCGCCTGAAAAGTGATATTGAAAAATGTGCAAAATCAATCGAACGAAAATGACATAAGGAATCAAAATTCAAACCGAAATGCCTGTCTTCGGAATCGAACAAAGAATCACACAATTCTTGGCCCTTGTGTGATTCTCATTAGACTAATGAAATGGTGGTATATGCACTTTTATAAATTTGTATATTTTTTTTTTTTGCAATTAATAGTAACTAGAGTAGGTAATGTAGCATTTTTCTTCTCAGCTATGCGCCTATGCGCTAAATACAACATTTTGTACGCCATGTAAGGCAAAACATGTAGCAACTTTTTTAAAGTGAACATCTTGTACAAATCTATTGTCACTCATGTTTTACAAAATAAATATCTTTATCTTTATCTTTATCTTTAATTATCTTATAACTACATAACTAACGATGCCTGGGTTTATTGACCCATATACCATGTGCCTGAAACCACCCATTTAGCCAGGTGTACGAATAAAATAAATAATTACGCAACATATTCATTTGAAAGTATAATTTCCATTAATTCATGGGGCACGCTTGGGAATTTCTGTATTCCATAAATTTAACTGATCAATAATAAATTACAAAGCAGGTGGGTTTAAATTAACTATTAATAGATGCAAAGGTGCTACTTATGCCCGATATGGCGATAGGCTCGCCCCCTATCACATCATGGGACGGAACATACAAGGCGAAATGTGGGTGTCCTGGTGTCGCCTCTGCCTACCCCTTCGGGGATAAAGGCGTGAGTTTATGTATGTATGTAAGGTGCTACTTATAAAATATATTTGTGGTAAAATGTCTGCTTATGTAGTTAGAAGCTCGTTAGATTATCATCGGAAATTATGGAGGCATGTCAGTTTGAGTCCCGGAAAAGGAGTGATGATGTATAGCGTTAAATGTACTTTTTAAATTATTTTTTTTGTTTTTGTCACTTGTGATATGAGTATAACAGCTATTAAACTAAGAATGATTATAATTTAGCACTTTACTCCCCTTTTTGGTACACTGAAATCAAACCTATGTATTATGCGGATTGGTTTATGTTTAAAGAATCTAGCTCGAAGCCCTTTTTCAGAAATAAGAAAGCATATAAAATGGATTTCTACCTGGAACCTAGAACCTCGGCGTTCATGGGGCACATCCATTTCCAGTCGTATAAACAATCGAACGCTTACTTAATTTATTTAAGAACTTTCAAAGAGAATAAGGCGCACATTAAAATGCTCTCTAAAACATTAATTGATATCATTCTTAGACTAACATTTATCAACATTGCTCCTACAAAAGGACTAGATTTAATTAAATAACCACCTTTTAATAAGTAACCCCGCGTATCTACAGTTTAAAAAATCCGTACTTTAAAAGTACTTTTGCAAAAAAATCTTTACCAAGGTAAATCGGATAATCGACATGTCAGCAACATAAACAAGATTATAGTGGCGTAAGTGAATACTGAACATTTTAGGGTTTATCTCAACCCTTGAATAGTGATAAATAACGTGACGGGCCTTAATGGCCCCTTATCGACCCACTTAGGGTTAAGATATTTCGCAAAAGCGCGCCTACTTGAAATCATGAATGTAGTTTTTTCTTTACTATCTTTTGTGGTTGGGTTTGCCCACGCAATTGATAATTTTTGATTTATTAATTAGCATCTATGTATGTATTTTCGAGTAACGAGAGTACAAACCTATGCGTATCAAATTGATTTGTGACTATCTAAATAACATACAAACCATAATAAATAAAATACATAATTATTTGTAGATAACTTTTAATGCTGCCGAAGACCTGGCGAAATGGAGAAGACTCAGCAGGAAGGCGGACCCTGGCATCGGCCGGGATAAAGCCTGAGCAGAATGAATGAATGAATGAATGGTTCGTAAAAAAAATGGAACTCTTTATCACATGAACGGTTGAGTATACTGTCGCTTATGTCAGTTTTGACGCCAACCTGAATGGATCAGCTTGACCCAGTTAAAAACACAAACGTTTTGTAACAGCATTGTTTTCCCATTCTACTTAGTCAATGAAATGTTTTTAACCGATATTCTATTATTTTTTTTAATGCGATGAATGGCGAGACGAGCATGCCATTTTGGTGATGTGAAGCGCTACGACCGCTCATGGACAGTAGCAAAACCTAACAACGCCATGAATTACAAGGCAATGGTTGGCATTCCACTGCGCTCGCCATGGCGAGGCATAAGATGTTACATCTCTTTATGTCCAGTAGTTACTCTGGCTTCAATGTCCTTCAAACCGGAACACAACAGTGCATTTACACGGCTGTTTGGCGGGATAAATAGACTTTGAAAGGTACCAACCCAGGGGGCCTCTCACATATGAGAGATCTACCACCAGTATTTCCAGACTCCCGTCTTTCCAAAGGCTTTCTTTTATTTAGAACCTGCTATTAAGTAGATTTTGTAGTATCTGTTTCTATAAGAATTGTTGTAAAATTGGACCAAATCTCCCCGTGTACTAATACAAAGTTCGGCCGTCTCATAACGCTTTATCGTCGAATCCAACAAAACCTTTAAGATTATCATTCCGCGAACCGATTCCAATACTAGAAAACAACATGAGCACAAAACATCAGTTTAAACAAAAATGCACCTCCAAAGCGTATGGTCGACAGGTGCACGCCTATTTAAGAAACATTTGTTCCCAAAGCGCCGTTACGCGTCAATTTAATTTTGTTCCGCCAGCCACCTGTCAGGTCTCAATCAGGCTGGACAGCATTACAATTGCAACTTCGGCAGGCATTTGTTTTTAAAAACGGCATTAAACAGGGGAATAAAGGAGGTAAGGTTTTAACGCCTGTCAAGGATTGTTGAAGTGTGAAAAGGTTAAAGACTACGTGTTTAGCAATTCATTGTAATTTGTATGTGGGAAAAGCGAATTAGACCACAAGAAAAAAACAATTGTTGCAGACGTTTTGTGTTGGTATTTCATAGTCAAATATCAGCTTTTAATTATTTAAAAAGAGTGAAATCGAAGTGTGTATAAATACCGGGATAATTTTAGTGACTACAGCCACAGCGCAACAAAATATTTGGCAACAAAAATATCGACGATTTTTTTGTGTTTTTGTACCTATCGTCGTGTTTGGGTGGTAAATACATACTAAAATCATTTACTCCCTATAAGAAGCAATTAACCTCTTATTTTTTTAAATTCAATTATTATTAACATGCACAGCTTGTCCTACGATCTCTACACCAACCAAAGCTTGCATTTCATATTTATACATGAATACGAATACAACAGTAGTTTGTATAAACGACGTTTTTACTCCAACACAAACACCGTGACATCTGCATTTCATAGATACAAATGGAGATAAAATAGTTCCAAGTTCCAAGACACTCGTATATCGCTAATGACCGCACGCGCCTCGCAGCAGCTTGCTGATTGGTCGGCGTTTTTGTTCTAAATTCAAAATTGAGCATCTGACAGTTGGCTCAGTCGATCTGTAATTATCATTGTGAGCGGACGTGTCAAACACCTGGCTGAATTGTTCGAATAAATGCATTCGTTTTATTACGATACTTTGTATGCTGGGATGTCCAAAAGTATCCTTTTAATAATTTAATGAGTGCAGTAAACAAATGTTATGAGCAATTTGGATCCTTTTGATAGTAAAAATGAACACCTTTTTGAGGTCCAATTTGTGGTATTTTAAGCGTACTTTATACAACATTGTAAGGCGCGAGATAGTAATAAAAGATATAACAAAGTACTTGGTTGTATAATGTTGCTGTATTTATTGTTATTGGGGCTATTCGTAATATTTTATTGTGATTTAAATACGTAATTTACTTGTATGTATTTAAGAATTCAATGCCGCATTGATTTTGCATGTTTAACGTGAAGTGGAAATACCTTTATTATTTATTATCTTTATTAAGCATGTTATTTAAGTGTATAACTATTTTAAAACATCTGAAACAACTCAACCGCTTTAAAAATACAATTATCATGAAAAATCTTAAACGTTGAATCTCCACAATTTCCAGTTGTTTTGTACGAATATCTCAAGTTACACCTGCGTTCATTTCCTTTCAATGTATTTTTTCACCATCGGCATTTCCTCACGAAAGCTTGATGCGCAGCGTGATGATAATACGTGGTAAATTGTCGAAATTATCATTATTTCCTTGTTTAAATACTTTAAATGGAATCGTCGTGTATGTGTTATATATTAATGTGAATGGTCGAATTTCGTACGTAGTTTTTTAGTTGTATTTTCGTAACAACTTACATGGTTATTGTATTTGAGGAAAGACGTTTTTGGTTTGTGATTTAATAATTATAACTAAGTTGGTGTATGAGAGACATAAAATACAGCAATGAATTTGACTCCACAAGACAGGGATCTAAAACAATATAACAAACATTACAATATTTAGAGGAATTCGCAAATTAAACTAAAACAAGCAACTACTACGTAGTAATACGTGTTGGCGCTCTAAATAACAAAGATAAAAAAATATATTTATTCAATACACCAATACAGTTTAAGCTAATGACTCATCGAACCACAAAAGCTCAAAGAAATGTTTCCTTTTACTGCAACAAAAACAAAACACCTCAAAATGGAACCGTTAAAATATTAATAAAAACCGAACAATAAAATATAAATTGGTACGGCACCTTTAATTCGCACTTTAAAAATCAATCACGTTCGAATTTCAAAAAAAATCTCCATCGGTCAATGGTACAGTGAGCGTCGTAAATCAATGCCGATATGACCGTCAATTAAAGTACCGGTCCGGTATAGATACCGGGTGAAACACCGGAAAAAATTCAGGAAACGCTCGCTGTTTTTGTATGCGACGCGTTTTGATTGATATTGTATGAAATTATGAAGTCATTCGTGTTTCGATATGTGTAATGCAATTTCAGGAAAAAACAGCTGCACTGAACACAGCTGTATATTATTTATTTAATGTTATTTTCCGGTGCATGCTTTTTGTTTAAAAGCATGTTTTAACAGCGACGCTACGAGGTCTGCATATTTCCTCTATACACTGTTTTCTGAACTGTTGCAGGATTTTTTAAAACATGGGCAAACAAAATCCTAGAACATCATGAATACTTTTCGGTCTACAAAACACAGACAAAATAATAACAGAAATGGATGTAAACTTCCACCCAATTATTATCACCACTGTCGCCGACTGTATCTAATATTCGTGAAAGTAATTATACATGTGCCGGCAGTTTCACATAACCGCCGCAGCGTGGCGCTGTTCCGTGCATACTGAATTAATGAACACGCCACAACATAATTACATTTAGTTTTTACGATACGAATAAGGGCGTTATAGGTCACATCCTAATGAAAAAACCCTCTTCGTGACCATTTAAACGTTATTTCGCCGTTTTGAAGTGTTATAAGGGGCGGGGTATTTGTGTTTTTTATCTATTTTCTTGTTTGCCGTAAAGATTATGATATTCGGATGAGTTAGGTTGTTTGTTTTGTTAAGTAAAAAGGTTTTTTTATCGAGATGATGGAGGATAATGCACCTGTGGGTAAGTACATCGCAGTCAAAACAGAGAATAGTACAGATATGCCCCGTAGGTCGACACAATTTGACAACCTCCGTGGCGCAGTTGGTTAGACGCCGGCTGTGAACCGAGAAGCCGCGAGTTTGATCCCCGCGCCGAGACAAATGTTTGTGTGAACCACAACTATTTGTTTCGGATCTGGGTGTTTGTGAGACGGAAAATTCTCTCGTAGTTGATACCCACGTAACAAGACTCGATCTTAATGTGGGCTCAGGACAGGACAGTATGTGACTTTTGGGTGTATTTATTTATTATTTAATTTATGACATGAACCCAGAACGACTTGTGTGGGACCGGCAGACAATATGACAGGTTATACACTCTTGATTACAAGGGAATAAATATATACTACTGCCAGCAAAAAAGTATTTTTAAATGACTTAAAATAAGAAGTTTCTTTCACGTTATAAAATAAAATATATAATTTAAAATCCCGAAATCGAACCTAAAACGCTCTACCATGAGTCTCCGCCGAACTAGGCCAATACCTGAATGTAATAATTTAATTAAAGTTAATTGAGTTGTCATGTTAAAAGATAATTAAAGTACGTCGGCTCCCTTCCTCGTGCGTGCATTTTATACAAAGGATTGTGAGTTTTTTTTATTTCGCAATGTCTTTGTTCGGAAGCTAATCGTGTGTTTATAATTATTTGTACTATGTTTTTTGTTGTTGTGATGAGTGAATAAAGAGAATATAATTAGGCGGCTTCTGTAGATCTGTAAAAGGGTTGTAAAATGAACCACAGGTTCAATTGCCGGCCCCGTAAATGTTTGTGTTATAAATAAATAAATACACCCAACAGTCACATACATAGTCCTGACCCCACACTAAGATCGAGTCTTGTGTCGTAGGTATCAGAAACTACAAGACTTTTCGGTGTCACATCTCTTATCTACGAAGTTCTTTCGAATCAATAATAACTAAAAATGATTAAAATGATAAAAATGATTAATGACCATTTCCTATCTCTAAATGTATGTAGCTGAGGAATATCTTATGTCCAATCGCATGTTTGATAAATATTAGGATATGTATATATGTTTATGTATATTGTATGTATTGTAAGTGTGTGTATTATTATTATTGTTTTTAAATATATGTTTGTATGTATTTGCATATCATATAAATATTTATATATGTGTATTATTCTTTTTTATTTATATTTATATTGATATATATTTTTTTAATAAACACCTTAGACTGCCCTCTCATTTTCCTTTTTACATATCCATCCAAAGGTTGCCTGTAAGAAATTGCCTAGTGTGTTAAGGCCGCCGCTTGTACTATTATTATGCCATTTATTTACTGTAAATGTTTCTTTTTGTGCAATAAAGGATTAATAAATAAATAAATAAATAAATAAACTATTTTTCAATTGATAAAGAATGAATGCTTATCTGATTCGGGCCAATCAGAAATGACTAGATAATTTTCGGTCTCACAATACTCTGGGTATAATACCCGAAATAAATCATTGTGAGTCTTACAAACTTCTAACTTAATTTGTGAATCGATCCTCCTTACTTATACCACAGAATACTTTGACAGCCTCCGTGGCGCAGTTGGTTAGACGCCGGCCTGTGATACGAGAGGCCGCGGGTTCGATCCCCGCACCGAAACAAATATTTGTGTGATCCACAGGTATTTGTTTCGGGTCTGGGTGTTTGTGGGACTGAAAAGTCTCTCGTAGCTTCTGATACCCACGACCCAAGACTCGATCTTAGTGTGGGGTCAGGACTATGTATGTGACTGTTGGGTGTATTTATTATTTATTTATTTATTATACTAACTTATACACAACAATAACTAATACTTATTAACATTTGTTTTGTAATAACTTCGATAAGTTATAGGAAACCCGAGGTCACGGGAAATGTGTACTGTTATTAATATTGTGATTTCTCCTACCGACAAATGTTCTCGCCTGCGCTTACTTATTAACCGGCAATTTGTACCTGCAACAAGTAATACATAATAATAATATTTACACATACAATGGTCTTATATAAATACATACTTACATAAACTCATGCATTTTTCCTAGAAAGGGTAGGCAGAGGCTACCTGACTACCAGGACACCCATATTTCGCCTTGTATGTTCCGTCCCACGATGTGATAGGGGGCGAGCCTATCGCCATATCGGGCACAAATTCCTGACTCCGGGCTGATAATGAATAATCTAATATCACTTAGCCCGACCCGGGATTCTAGCCCGAGACCTCAGCTTCGTAGTCGTACCGTAGTACAACTACGCCGCCGAGGCAGTCATTTTATTTCGTGGATATCGGAAACAACGACAGACTTTTACTTGCATTTATCGGTCACAAATATTAACTGTCTCGATGCTAGCTTAGAACCCACTAATTCTAGTTTCACATCCGGCTTCTTAACCAACTTCGCCATGGAGAATGTAGTAGCTATATTTAATGCCAATAATATATTTTTATATCATCTCAAAAAAGCATTGATGCTCTAATTACATAATTCTAATGACGCAGAAAATCAATTCTAGTAGTTTTGCAGATCTTATGCGGTCGCGCGGTTAACCGGACTACATGGCCATTCTTAAGATGGGTGACCACTGCGTTATTTTTTAATTAAGCACTATCAGACTTATCCATTTTATATATAGATAATACAAAAGCTTTTGACTTTTTACAGACGGATTATTTACCGCCAAACAGCAGTGTAAATGCACTGTTGTGTTCCGGTTTGAAGGACATTGTAGCCAGAGTAACTAACATAATGAGACTTAACATCTTATATCTCAAGGTGGCGAGCGCAGTGGAATGCCAAGCATTGCTTTGTAATTTATGATGTTGTTTGGTTTTGCTACTGTCCATGAGCGGCCGTTTCGCTTACCATCAGGCGAATGGCATACTCGTCCCGCCATTCATTGCAATAAATAATTTTACTTAAAATGGTGGTTCTAAGTACATCACTGTATAAGTCGTCAGCCGATAGGTCCACGCGCCCCGTGATCGCTTATTGTACGAAGGCGCGGGTGAGATTCATTCACGATGAATTGTACTCTATTTCTGCCAATTATTCTGTCTTATCTTTTAGGGTAGATTGCTTGTAGGGAAAAAGCGACATTTTTTCTTATTATCTTCGTGTCTGGGTGGTAAAAACGTAGTTCTTGCGAAAACAGTAATTCAAACTTATGCGTACCATTGCGTCTTTTAAAATAACAAGGTGTATATTATAATTTTAGGAAAGCTATGTATTTTTCATCCAAATACGACAAGTAAAAAATTACAAAAAAATATTGTCATTTTTTTTTTGCGAAAATTTTTATTTGCTTTGTGTTTGAAGTCATTAATACTACCTGGCTTCCTTTTCGGTCGCAGTCTTGATATACCCTGTATAATTTGTTACAGAAACGTATTTAATTCATTATATTTCTACCCATCTCACTTCTACATGAAGATATTTTATTTTCGCTTTATTTATCACTCACATAAATCCACGACTGCAATGCGGGCCGTCCGATTTCTGACAGCTGTCGATCGCAGAGATTTTTTATGTAGCCCGGAGTGCAATCACTGCAAGTCTTAAATTTCGAGGCATTCAAATGCTTTAGAGGAAAAGAACTTGATAAGGTTCAATTAGGCGTCGAATATATATCTCTGAATTCGACGAAATCTGTTTCGTCATCTTTACAAAGAAGGATAAAGTGTTAGGTGTTAAAAAAGGTGTTTATGCGTTCTTTAGAATCGAATTAAATTACAAGCCGCTTTGCGAAGTGGTCAAGATCAAAAGTATGATCAACCACCTATAAGGAACCTAGAATTCACTAGTTTGGTTCATGTTGGTTTCTTACTTGAAACCGAAAAACCCTTCTAAAAGTACCTTGGATACAAGACACAAACTGTATTATTTTAATTAAATTATCGTTGATTTATTTTCAAAACACCATACTTCAAATTTCCTCGTTATGACACAATGATTATATAGTCCCTGTTTTTAAAAAAGGAGCTCTAATGAAAGTTGTGGGAAGTCTTTGGATGCGGGCTGCTACCATTAAATTGATATAATTATCCTTGAGGATATCCTTTTAGCAGTGGACTTCTTGCTTTTGAAGCCGATAAAAGTGTCTACAAAAGCTATTCGAACTGTAAGAGACGACTGAATGCTATATAGACTATTTTTTATTAAATTATTGCTATGAATCGCGAGAAGAACATGCCATTCGCCTGATGGTAAGCGATACGACCGCTCATGGACAGTAGCAAAACCAAACAACACTATGAATCATTCCACTGCGCTCGCCATCCTGCGACGTAAGATGTTAAGTCTCATTAAGTCCAGTAGCTACTCTGGCTACAATGTCCTTCAAACCGAAACACAACAGAGTATTTACACTGCTGTATGGCGGGAGAAATAGGCATTGCGGTGGTACCTACCCAGAGGGCCTGTATGAGACACGCATGAGAGATCTACCAACAGCAAAATATTAACCTACTTCACAGACATTGTCAGAAATGTAGCAATAATCAATGCACCTACAGCAAATTATTCCTCAGCTATAAGCAGGAAGTGCATAACATTATTACTCCTACTAGCCCTCTCAGTATTCTATTCAAGCGCATGTACAATGTATAGGCAAGGTGCATTCAAATCGTTTCATTTGGCTTCAAAATCCACCAGCATTCGATGCTATTGTTATAGTTTCTGAACAGTTATTTGGAAGGAATGTTGAAAAGAAACGGAAGAATAGTGTGCGGTAGTAGTTGGAGTATTTATGTTTGAAATTACGAAGGTGTTTTTTTATAAATTAATATTGCGTCGCATCAGCGGAACATTCTTTTGTATACTATTTTAACCGCTAATTAATCACAATTACTAGATAATTATCGCCATCAAATTACATTTATTAACGATTGTTGACTTGTCTTTTAAATCGTATTATTTATTTGACAGTCCCTTTATAATCAAACTATCCATTTCATTAGAAAATATCTCGTGGATATTACTTATTGTGCTTTACTCTAAAGCCTACTTCTAGTTAAATATTGGCCATTATGTAAATATATTTGGACAACAACTGGGCGCGTCTAATCGCAGCTTATACGTTCGTGTACAACTTAATCCTTATTAGCCGTGATAATGTGACAGGCCCTCGTACCAAAATCCCTGTCTTTTCACGTGTCATACCATGACTTCGTGTCAGTATACTTTATATTTGACTAAACTGTCAACTGACATAGTGTAAAAGGGTCTTTGCCCCTTATAATGTAGCATGTTATGACCATGCTATGAAAGAGCAGGCAAAAAAAATACTTGCAAATTGGTAGAGCAACCTTACCACCTAGAAAGCCTAGCCATGCTACGAAAGTATCAGGTAAAAAATAAAAAGTATATTATATGCAAATTATTAAAGTAACTTAGTAAGCTGATGGCGCCACACTGCAGTTATTTGTCAGACATCAAATCTTTCGAAAGCAAGCTCTCTTGAATCTAGTTTATTAAGCTGGACGAATGCGGTACATTTCATACATCTTTGAATTATTTATTTAGAAGATTCAAAATGAAGTGGTCTAGAGCCATAAAAATAGTTTCTCTATCATCAGCTAGGGAATACATTTTTGAATAAAAATAATGTCGTAATATCATATTTTTAAATGGGCATCAAATATTTCATTCCATCTAATTTCTTTTCGGTAATTCAAACTGTAATTACATTTGGAAAATATTTCATTTTTGGATTTAAATTGTCTTTCTACCTTAAAAACCTCTACATAGAACTGCAATTCCAATTTCAAACTTCGCTAACCCTTCGCACGGCCTTCAAATCTTATCACAAAATCAAACATCCACTTAATAAAATTAACTTCTTGATACGTATCAAAGTGAATGCAATCTTATTTTTTCAAGTCATCCGATGCGGCGCCCCGCGGTGCCGGGTCATCGCGACGGGGTCGAAGCGGCCCAAACTTGTCTTTTTGCTTTGTCAACTTATATTTTATGGTTTTACGAAGAAACGTTATTAATATTGTGGCGAAAACAAATATTGGACGGTGTGTTTTGTGTCCAGTAACTTTATAGTGGTTGAAATGTTGTTGAGTTTAATTAAAATTTAATTCGAGGAATTAAGGTCTTCTCAGTTTGTACGTATATATTGTATAAGCATCTATATATTATGTTACAGAAGAACCGTTATTTAATGGTATCGATATCCAGGTTACGTAATCGATTATACTTAATTCACAAGTGTGTCTAATTACTCATCTGCTCGTACAATCAATACATTGAACCAATTCAAAATGTATAGCTAACCTTTGGAAATAAAGGTAAGAAGGTAATTTTTTATTAAAGTAAGAGTTCACGCATATAGAAAAAAAAATGCGTTTAATGGTGAGACGAGCATGTCAGTCGCCTGATGGTAAGCAATACGACCGCTCAAGGACAGTAGCAAAACCAAACAACACCATAAGTTACAAAGCAATGGTATTCCACTGCGCTCGCCATTCTGAGACATAAGATGTTAAATCTCATCATGTATATTACAATTGAACTTATCTATCCGTTATTTATAAAACAACCAGCACACTTCACGGAGGTCCTCTGCAAAATTATCATCAATAACCCAAAAACACAGCAACCCAATTAAACCCTAACCACACGTAAAAGACAGGTAATGCGTGAGAAGATTATGCCATTAATCACGAGGCTTTAGCGAATCGATAGTTAGCCTGCCCTAGGTCTAGATTACAGGCATTTATCAAACGTGTTGCTAACGGAAAGGTGGTAATAAATTTCAGAAATTTGCTGCACGGCCCCTCTTTATAATGTATGGGGATTTTTCACGTTAGGGCTGTACGTGACTACAAAATTAAGGTTCAAGGTTTGAAGGCCTGCTTTATATGTGGGATTATTTGTTTTAGTTGAGTTACAAGCGCTTTTAAAATAAATAAATATAGCAAAACGTCTTTTTAAAAATATACCAATCAAGCCTTATGTCATGTCAGATACTGCGAGAAACGATCAAACAATATTTGTTTCAGCGCGGCGATAGAATCTGCTGCCTCTGGTTTCGACTTTCGAACTCTCGATTTTAGTCCACCAACGAGATTTAACCACCAGTCTTTGCACACTCTATCTGCATTGCAGTACATTTACCATCAGATACATTATCACTATAAGGCCTAACCCTTCCCAATCGTACTCTCGATTGTAGAGGAGGCTCGTGCCCTGCAGTGGGACGTATATGGATTGATACAGTACAGTACATTATCACTGTATCATGGCATAAAAACAAGTTTGCGGAAGTAAAATTTTGTGATTTACCGCCAACCTTTTCTTTCCGCGTTAACAATTATTCTGGTTGGTTAAATAGCCAGCCCTTCTGCAGTCGCACTTCAGGTGAAGTGATAAAACGCAAGGCCGACGTGTTTAACCTTTACACCTTCTTGTTTTATTCGCTGGCCTTTATGCTGGGACTAATAGAATAGCCATGCCAGTGGATTTACTTCAGAAGAATTTAAATTACAAACACAAATTAATTTGAAAGCCATAATGCTTCATGTAAAAAAGTAAAATCTGAGGAATATGCAACTAACTGGTGCGAAATTATCACCACCGCTTATAAAGAAACGCAATACCAAAAAAAGAAGCAGAGTGTAATACTGAACTTTTAAATGAAGCAGGAAGAAATATGAAGAATATAATAGACACAACTAAGTATAATCTTCTTTAGATATGCCCATACTGTAATGAAAAAAAGAATAATGTGAAATATAGACAAGGATAAATCTAACTAGCTAAACTTTATACTTGTCGCCTAAGTTCATGTCAGTCTCCATCCAATAGCTGTAAAGAAAACAATGGCTTTATAATGAAATACAAACAGGATTACAGCCACATCGCTAACCTTAAAATCATCGAATACTATCAAATAAATTAAGCCCCTCAAGATTTACACGACAAAAAGGAAAACTTTGCCGGCCAGCCCTACTCTACCTGCCATTCCGGCGTACACGCCTCAGATTCATTGGTCCACTGGCGACATGATTGAAACAGCTCGATACGTTTATATTTCATAAAATAAATACCGATTTAATTATCTCTCGGCTCTTTATTAATATCTGACCGTGCTTGTAGATGAAATGGTCACCTCATAATATTCTGGTATGTGCTCATAATATTTCAGATATTAAGTGGTATATCATTGGGAAATTTAGGTGAAGCTGATACATGAGAAAGAAGCTTTGTGCACTTTTTTAAGAGTAGATGTGAACCTAGAAAATTATTGAGACTTGTGTAAACGAGAAATTCGTCAAACTCTAATGAGGAATCAATTCAACTGTAAAAAACCTTTGTGGTGATAAAACACAAGTAACAGCTAGAATAAATTATCTTCCTCAAAGAAATATTGCCATATGATATATTTCAGGTTTGACCCCGAAATTAAGTGCAAGTTTATGAGATACTTATTTTTTTCAACAGATTTAGATGTTGTAGGTATGGATGTTGTATCATCATCATCATCTGCCTGTTGCGCCATGCATTAAATAACTAATACCCTACAAACTTGCATGAGCCCCACATTCCTTCCACCTAGACCAGAGCATCTATCTACCCGGACACGGCAGTAAATTCCCATATTAAAATATTTGCCGGCCCAACGTGAGTGCAATTAGCGGCGCATGTAGCCTTAGGTGCGGCCGACGCAGGAGCACCGAACACATCGATTCGACACAGATCGCCGTAAATCACAGCCGTTGACGTATTGCAAAATGTTTGCTGGATAGAAGAACACGCTTCGATTGCTGATTTTATCGAGATAGGATCTGATTTGACAATTTTTGAGAGAGTTGATGGAAAGGAAGGTGGTGTAATTGTAGGTGATTTAATAGTAGAGGCAATTAGGTCTGGTATTGCAATAGGAAAAATGGAGGACTTATTTCGGAATACGAATCCAGTTGGTTATTGCGTTGAACAGAATATTTGAGAACCAGAATTACCTAATTATTTTACAGACTCAATATTATAAAGGCAATCTCTGTTCCATTACGTGATGATATGTATGTTCAATGCAAATAGACTGGTGAGATGGTTCCGTCTCCTGTAGACAATATTACAACACCGAAATGGGCACACTTACGTAGTTCACCACAGCAGATTTGCCACTAGTATGTACAGAGGTCGCTACAACAAAGCCTAAATCGAAACTAGAAACAGTAATAGAGAAACAAAACCCAGTAAACATTCCGTTAACGTGAATGATTGTGCATATTGAATATCAAACGCCAATACGAGCGGCCGATTGTAATCTCGGCTGCAAATCGCGGCAATCAAACGAATCATACAATTAGGTCGCGCTCGCCGCCGTCGATCACGACTCCCGACTCAAACCATCGGCTTTCTCTTGCTTCTGTGATGTGTGATTGAAAATATTTGCATTGCCGAGTTCCTAATGGTTTAATTAAGGTCTTCTGAATAACAAACTGCTGTTTTTAATTGCATTCGGTACGTGCGCAAACGGAACACTTGATTGTGGTTATCGTCGTACATTAATATCGAAAATGATTTGAAGATAGGTGTGTTGCTGACTTAGCCAAATGGGATGGAAAATACTTCTAGTGTAAAATATTAGCCTGTATTTGAATTGTAAAGTCGATGCATTGATATTGGTTATTAAACTAAATAAAAAACTATTTAAACATAAGTTTATATAAGTATGTTCAGCACATTTTCAACATTAAATTCTACGTTCCCGATATTTAGCCCATTTTACTAAATTGCATTATATTTGTAAGCCCGCAAAATCGTTTCTTTCATAAAAATATTGAACATATACCGCGAAAACACAATAAATATTAAAATAGCGAAGAAAAATATGAAAGTAAATAAACTTTTCTCGATCAGTAGTTTAATATTTCACATTAAAGCGATAAAATACGTTACAACAACAAAGGCGCGTTTTATAGAGCTGGTACAGTCATCAATCATGCTGTTTTAAAAACATTTTATATACGAAATCGATCATTTGAAAACACAACGTCAATGCGAAATTCCCGCTTCATTCATATACGCCAGCTATTTACTTTAAACGTTGGCTCATGAAAAACCTAAATTTTGCAAAATATTCAAAATATGTTTGGTTTGGAACACGATTGATCGGTTCATCCATTAGCTTTCATTGACACGTAATATTAATCTGCAGTATAGAAGATTGTTACATACACATATATTATTATACATGTCTGTATAAAGGCGTAATCAGAGGTGCCACTAATGACATCCACATTTAGCTAACATTATTTATATCTAAAGAAGTGACATATTAGGATTCCGACCATGAATTTTAGACCTAACAAAATTTTTACCCAACTAGAAATCGAATCCAGCATTTTACAGTCTATGCACATTACCGGCCCAACTCTAGATGGATTTGAAGACTGAGATCATGATAGTTCCCATTTTATATTCCGTTTACATCAAATTTAACAACATTAGGTCGAATTTGCATGAAACAATCTTAGATCACCACTCGCTATCACACTGGTATTTTCAATTCCATTTATCTTACTTGATTTCCGCAATCTACAGTAGCTCATCCATCCCTAATCAGAAGCACATTGAGAACAGATCCTGAGATGCATCGATAACGTTCCCACGAACATTACTTCGGATCTGATTAAACACACCATCGTTAACAGTACGTTACTGTTACAAATTAGTCGATCACGAAACGCGTGGGAATGGAGGATAGGCTCATGGAGTTTTTAACCTTGGAGTAATGGTTTTTTACTTAATTACCGACGACATTATAAGAACTGACTTCCTTGTGATAAAGGGTTATCGTTGTCCGTTGTCATCAGCATAAAACCCGGAAGATTGTATCTTAACGCTACGCTTTCGGTCGATGATCGTTCTACTTATCTATGTCTCCGAATAATAGCATCACATCTGGCGTATTGGGTGTTTATAGAAGGCAAGAATCATCGGGGTACCTGATCCCTAGTGTACATTAGGATTTCGCAAAAAATACAGCGTCATACTGAAGAAAATATGGCCAAAATATTTATGTCAGCAGTCGTTAGTGAGATGAGTATCAATGCAAAGGACCAAGGACCAAGGACAAGGAGAAACTACTGGTGGTAGGTCTCTCATATGTGAGAGGCCGCCTGGGTAGGTTGGTACCATATACACCACCGCAATGTCTATTTCTCCCGCCAAACAGCAGTGTCAATGCGCTGTTGTGTTCCGGTTTGAAGGACATTGTAGCCAAAGTAACTACTGGACATATTGAGACTTAACATCTTATGTCTCAGGATGGCGAGCGCAGTGGAATGCCAAGCATTGCCTTGTAATTCATGGTGTTGTTTGGTTTTGCTACTGTCCATGAGCGGTCGTATCGCTTACCATCAGGCGAACGGCATGCTCGTCCTGCCATTCATTGGAATAAAAAAAAAAAACCACTAAAGCTAACATATGTACATTTTGACAGCAATGCTAATATAATAGATATAATACTAGACAAAGAGCCTTAAGAATTTTCTAAAGCCATAAGAAAATACAAGCCACAGCATTAATAGTATTTTCCCATCACATAACTAAATAAATCGCCACACAGTCTAGATTTCCCACTAGAGTTCGCAATAAAAACTGGTAGAATACCACCACTATAAAACAGACCTGACCTACGCTTCGACTTGCAAGCTACCATAAATGGCAGCCATTAGAAAAACTTCACTTAACCTGCTTAGGACTTCGCGATTACGTCATAATTGTTACAGCTTCATTATTTGGTTTAACTATTCTTTAAGATAGTTTAGAAATAGTTGAAATCTGTGATTTATTGTCACAATCATTATGTATATCAAATTTTTGGTAATGTAAAAGATTTTGAAGGCCAACTAACAAAGCTGATCTTTTATTATCTTACTCTCGAAGTCTGACTTGTCAGTTTTAGGTCAAAATACTATACTGTGTCAGCCCATGTACGTCCCACTGCAGGGCACGGATCTCCTATACAATCGAGACAACGATTATGAGGGCTTATACAAAAACAAAATCAAATATATTTTAATCATACATACGTTTTGGACTGATAGTGACAGCTTCATTCTTCTTAATGGGAAAATTGAACCTTGCAAACTTTCCTTCCATTTCAGTTTTATTCCTTCGATTTGATTTGGTTATACTCATCCTATTGCTATCCACTGTTGGGCGTGGCGATTTTAAAAGTCGATTAGAAATTATTTATTTTATGGATACTTCTGAGCATTACGTTTGCAAATTGAATTCCTAAGTCTAATTGACATTTGAGAAGTAGCTGATAGAAACTTTTATATCCGTGGCTCGATTACAAAAATACTAAGGTTGGAATTACATTGAGGAAAAGAAAGCTCATGAAAATTTCTTCGCTTTCTTCATGGTGGTGTTTAGTGGTGTTAGGAATTTCGTATTTGCCCGGACAGCAAACACCGAACACAGCAAAAGTAAATACACTCAAAATCACCCAACAGCCACATAGATACCTACATAAGTGTGTCCTTGTTTGGGTTTCGGATATACACAACGTATATGGACCCAAATTTAGCAGGTCACACCATAGGACCCATGTAATTGTTTATCCCGTGGAACTTAACATTCGGCTTCTCCAGACTCCAGTTATATATCTTTATATCGGAGGATAACACCTCTCAACTCATGTTTGTCACCCGCTTTGATGCGGAATTGGACAATTATTTGTTTCCAAGTCCTCCTAGTTGTTTTGTTCTTTCTGATTAATGCGATGCGGGTTAAAGACAAGAGTACCTAAGAAACTCGCCGAGTTCCGGAGCTCGGTGCTAATTCTTTTGCGTGCCTCTGTTGATCCTGGCTGACAGGAGTTGCCGTGGTGGGTGTGTGGGCGGGACAGTCTCTGGATTACCCAGGGCATATCCCGATACAATAATGCAGGCATAATTGTGTCAATTAAGTGCATAACAGTGTACTTATCGTGCAAATATTTAAAAACATGAGTTTTATTAATTTAACAACCACCATGTGGCGAAATTTTATTATATTGTATCAGCCCATATACGTCCCACTGTTGGGCACAGGCCTACTCTACAATCGATTGAGAGTGGTTAGGCCATCTAATTCACCACGCTGGCCTAGTGCGGGTACGTGGTGTAAGGATGTCGAGAATTCATAACCACAGTTTTAAGTCCTCTTTTCAATCCTTTTTTTCAGGTTATTCACCTTCAAGCGCACCTAGAATCGCGTCCATTTCCTTGTAGATCAACAGAACCGACCTTGGTAATTCAGTATGTTCGCATTACACACGCTCGTGCATCAACCAAGTGCCGGTAATAAGAAATTAGCCGCGGGGGACAAATGATTCATACGTGCACTGCAGTGTCTATCAAATGGGATTTTAATGAGACATTCTTGTGGTAAACTTATATATTTAGGCGTGATAGAGTGTAGGATGGTAAGGGCAGTGGTGGCTAGATGGAGTATATAATGTCAGTGGAGTAAATAAATCATTATTGTTAGCCTGCTTGAAAATCGGTGTATACCGCCCGCTGCTTTGGGACTGTTTCGCAATTCACTATAATAAGTTTTAATTTATATCTACTGTATTTTTATAATGTTAGAGTACCAGCAATGCTAAAAAATTGTATAATTTGCACATCAACGCAAACCACTCATGCCATCTGTGTTGTTCGCCGCGTTCTATCAGATATTCTGCAATTACATTAAATAGCCAATCCCTACCTGCCTTTCTTCCGACGATATTACTACTAGGTATAATACAAACTTAGACTACGCAAAAATAACTATAAGTAGCCAGAGTAACTACTGGACATAATGACACTTAACATCTTATGTCTCACGATGACGAGCGCACTGGAGTGCCGACAATGCTTTGTAATTCATGGTGTTGTGTGGTTTTCGACTGTTCATGAACGGTCATATCGCTTACCATCAGGCGAATGGCATGCTCGTCTCACCGTTCAAAGCAAACCCAAGAAACATAAAAAACAAAAATCTCGCTAAATATGAAACCGAATGCAATTTTCAAGTCGGCCGCGTTAATTGCCCATAATGGTAGGCGACGCGACCGGTCGGGCCGGCGTCATGATAGCGATCGTGTCACATCGCGGTTAGATTCGCTTGCCGTGTCTGCGTGTCTGTGTTATGAGTGACGCGGTGTCACAACAGCTTATGTCGTGGCGTCAGATTCGTTCACATATCTCGGTTGGCTTCACGTGGTTGTATTGAAAAGGTCGGTGGATATGGTGCGATAAATTATTTTGGACTTATATCTTTAGATGTATTTAATCTTAAAGGTTATTTTGCCTCCATAAGTTCAACGCATGTTTTTTTATACTAATTAATTATTGAAATAATATTAGGTTACTTTTACGTGAAGAAACAGATGTAAGAACTGTACGTCTATTTGTCTAAAATAACTGCTGACCCCAATATGTGTTTACTAAATAGATCTGGAGTTTAATATAGTGTATTTTGATTCCAAATTGCCTAAATTCCGCGGAATCTAGCCCGTAAGCAAGATTTCAATAATAAATAAACACATAGTTATAGTAACAATGTAATCGTTTACGTTTGTACCAAACATACTTCTAATTACTTATACCTTTTCTTTAACTTTTATATTGTATATTGTTGAAACCAAAGATTATTTTGTCCTTAAAAAAACAACCGATCAATATGCCAATCTCTGGGACGCCTATGTTCAGAATCTTCAGATATAGACTTCATCACTGAAAAAAAATACCATGTCGTGATCGTCCGAACGAACCCGCCATGTCTCTCGACACGAGACCGTCCGCGTAATCCTGGTTAGAGCGCCACTCTACTCGGATTAATAATCACATTATATGAATATTTTTTTCGCTGTTTACTGCTCGTGGCGCCAGACGACTTTTTGCCTCGTTTTTTGGCCCCCACAATAAACTTGTTTTTATATTGTTTAATTAAAGAGACAGTTTCGCACCGAGACCAGATTTTATTCCGTTTGTTTTTATTCGCGTACATCGATCAATGAGAAATATTATTGTACCGTTGCGCGAACATTGTGTGGTAATGTGAGTGTTTTTGAAATTGAGGATACTAATTTGCTTCGAGGAATCGGTTTTTATAATAACATTTATTTTTGAAGGTTTTATTGGGGTCGAATTTATGAGTTTTATTCAGTGAAATTGCGTAAATATGTTTTTGAGATTACTTTCTTTCTTGTAATATTGTTTTTGTGTTCGATCGTCTTATTTTAATTATGTTTTATTGACGGAAAAAGTGATTGTGAATATCTTTTGGCATAGTAGAGCGGCGGTAGAGAAGCAGACTATCAAATAAGAGGTAACACAGCTTTACATCGAGACAATACTTTGCATGATGCACATTTACACATTGCGATCGTCATTACTTCATACGCATTGAGTCTCGCAAAACTAAACCCGAGAAAGCCTTGTAGACCACACCAATCCTTTCCTTCCTGTTAATTCAAACCCGCAACCTCTCACAGCAGTTATCTCAACATTACCAAAAAAACGAATTTAATTTCATTTCAAGCTATCCATTTCCTTAAAAAAAAGATCTAACCCGTAATCCTAATAAAGCGTCGTCGCAAGTAGCTGGGTAGACAGCACTCCTGGCTTGCTCGCGCTGAGAGCACTCACCTCAGACGTGTCACTAGGAGGGGGAAGAGAGGACCTACAGAGAGGGGAGGAGGGTGTTGAGGGCGACGTGTAGATTAGTGATGGTGGAAAAATTGCATATTTTTTATGACGTTATCCGTTTCGCTTTTTGAGTAAATTCTTTATGAGAATGACTTATTAGAGCATCGGTAAGATATTAGTGTACGCTTGTATAGCGACCCTGCAGGGGTCAAGGTCATCGCAGTAACAGGATACAATCAGTTCGGATCAGTATCAACCGAAGGTAGCCATTTTGCACCACTGGGATTTTTAATTTACGCTGGTCTGAACTTACAATAAGGTACAATATTGACACTTTGTAGAAACAATTTAAAAAATATAATATGTGATCTATGTTATGTTTTGTAATATTGTTATCTGTGTCAGATCCTATATGCTCCAATTCTTGCATTAGAATGATATTAAATGCATGAATAATAATACCTAGTATAATATTAATCACTTTTTCTTTTATTTCTCGTCTGGTCTTATCTGTGATTACTTAAATCAATAGAATCCAAGATGCCACGGTTCCAACTTCCTTATCCTTATCTTTACTAATGTTATAATTGCGAAAGTTTGTATGTCTGGTTGTTACGCTTTTACGCAAGTTGGCTGGACCGATTTTGATGAAATTTGGTATAGGGCTAGCTGATACCCGAGGTATAGAATGAATATGAATGGATAGCACGGGACAGGTGAAGATAGGATTGCATGCTTTTCGTCATGGGGCAGAATGAGACGCTTCAGAACGGGACATAACGGGACGAGACGGGAAGAACAAAAAAAGTCGACGGCGGTCAAATCAAGTTCAAATATAAAATAGCTGGTATGCGAAATAATATGTTGTTGACGTGGCCTGGACTCAAAAACTATCGGGCCGCTTGTTTGTAATATTTTTAGTACAAGACCAAATTTTTCAACCGTTTTTTAAATTTTTGATTAGTTCATGTTGTGTTAATAGATGAATAAGTTTTATTTGACAGTTGAAAAATGCGTCGAAATCATATATTTTGGACATCACTAGTGCGTGAATTATGACAATGTCTCCGCGTTTGTAAAGAAAGGAATCTTACTACTTGTGGTAGAGATTTTGCGTTTCAATTTGTAAGCCTGTTCTTTTTAAGAGCATTAAAGATAATGCCTGCCTCATATGATGGAAGAAGTCAATTTAGAAAAAAGAGCTACCACGGGTACGATTTCTAACAAATGTTTGTTAAATTAAGGACATCAATTGTTTCGACACCATTACATGTGGAAATAATAAGTGTATAATACACAAAATTCATCACTTATAGACAGACTAGTAGTAAGGTGATGCCCGTATAAATATTCAAATATTTACGACCGCCTTTTGGTATCAGGCAGAGCGAAGAAGACAAAACATTCGATAACTTAAATAGGTTTTTAAACTGTCTATGAATAAGGCCGTTAAGCTTTATTAGCCAATTTGCTCATCAGAGTAACCCTTAGGGTGTACAAAAGTAGTTAGTAAGTAGTAACTACCCACATAAATAATATACCCAACAGTCATATACATAGTCCTGACCCTACACCAAGATTGAATCTTGTGTCGTGGGTATCAGGAACTACGAGAAACTTTTCGGTCTCACACACACCCAGACCCGAAACAAATACCTATGGATCACACAAATATTTGTTTCGGTGCGGGGATTGAACCCGCGGCCTCTCGTTTCACAGGCGGCGTCTAACTAACTGCGTCACGGAGGCTGTCAAACAACAAACACATATAAAAACCGATGCAATTTATTGGTTGCACGTCGCAGCAAATTGGGATCATTCGCAGATAAGCCAGCTTAATGACCGTCTGTCACCATCAAATTGAGACGCGGGAAACGAACCGACATCGATCGAACGATTACAGTAATTGCACATCTTTATTTTAATAGCTTGGTGTCAAAATATTGATGTTTTTGTATGAAATTGTGAACGAGTCAATCCAGTTTTGTTTATAGTTCGCGCGAAATTAACTTTATTGTAAAACTGTTGGTTTTTATATTGACGTTGTTGATGGTAATTGCTTTAAAGACATGGTTTAGTTGGAAGAATACGCGTCTCTACTCCACGATGGATTGTATATTGTAATATAAAGGAGTGAACTCTCGCGGAGTGGGTGGCTGCCAACATGTTTCACGGCGGTCGCGGGTTCAAATCCCAGGGCACACCTCTGACTTTTTGGAGCTATGCGTGTATTGATCACCACGCACTATAACGGTAAAGGAAAACATCGTGAGGAAACCTGCATACCATAGCGATTTAGAAGAATTTCTACGGTATGTAACGTCCGCCAACCCGCACTGGGCCAGCGTGGCGGACTATATGGCCTAACCCCTCTCAATCGTACCCTCGATTGTAGAGGAGGCCCGTGTCCTACAGTGGGACGTATTCGGGCTGATACATGCAGAACTCTCTTATTATTATCATCATGATAATCCTTGAAAACGTTAAATAAACTAGGTTGAATTGAAATAACCTAGTTTATTTAACAACATCGTATTAGTTACTTTCAAACTTTAAATAAAAAGTTTGTATTGTCCTGTGTTAAATATCTATCTTTTAATTACAATATTGTTTCAAGCCACCAATTTGAAAAGAACGCTGATTAATATAACCACAACACTTTTAATAGCTCATTGTATACTGGCCATCAAGCCATTATAAGATGATCCCCATCCCTCTAATAAATGTCTGAAATAAGAACTCTATGCATGTTGGTGAATATATCCATTAAAGACTGATCTTTATGGGTAAGCAATTTGTTTGAAATGAAAGGTCTACTAACGCTAGTATCTCGAGTATCTTCAAGTAGGACGTATTTAGCGAACATCGAAAGTCTGTGCATATTTACATGCGTTTTCGTGTCAGTAAAAGTTTTAGTTATGTAAGTGCTCTTATAAGCTAGTATAAACATATTTTTTTAGTGTTTTATGGACATTGACCATTAGAATATTGTTTAACTTGTGGTCGGCGATACGGTTTTTTGAGATTATCGAGATACATATCAAATTGACTTAAAAAAATATCTACACTGCAATAATGTTCCATTAGCATTTCTCTCCTATGTGATTGACGAAAATAATATGAGTTTTATAAGTTGATATAATATGAAATGATCTACTGAACCCGCTGGCTTATAGTTCACTTGTTGGTAGAGCCACTGAACTATTAACCTATTACTCATACATCATCACCATTTGACTTCCCAAGGTTTATTTGTACGCCAAAGATTTTTCCCATAAAACACCACTTAGCATATCATCGTATTCGAAGTCACGTCCCTTCACATCTCAATCAACTCGTAAACAACTAAACATGTAACATTACAATCAGTAAAGTTATTACTCACAATAAACAGAGACGCGACGATAAAGTGAGAATGCCGTTATTTGACAAACGCATCAACTGTATTTATAGGGGGGAGCTTATGTCGATCAACTTATCGATATGTTTTTTGATCGATACTTTTTACTGGTTCTTATTATTGGTATTACACAACTTCTACTACAAGATTTACCAATACTACAATAAGTTATACACACTATTTCGAACATACATATTTTAGATATATGTTACGGGCCAAACCTGATTTTAGGATAAACTAGTTTAGGTTTGGCGATTTTAGGATAAAAAATGAAATGCTACCAGTTTAATTTTGATAAAAAAACCATACATTGGTTAGCCTATTGAGGTATATCTAATTTATTTGCGAACACATTACAATCATCGATGGGTGTTTTCGGCAGCGAACAGCCCACCAAATATGTTTTCAGATTCAGACATATAAACTTTTTATAGCAGTGGGGCGAAATATGGAAATGCAAATAAAATTTTAAAAAATATTTATTTATAGCCTTTTTTAAGATATATCTTAATAATATAAGCAACAACCATTTATACCCTTAATCTATTAATATTAACATGTCCAATATAATAAAACATAATAAAAGAAAAATTGCTCCTTATATTTTGACAACAGCATGACAACAGCGCTTTCGACGCCAGAAGATAATACACGACCTATATTGATGTTCAGATGTCACAGAATACAAAACATGGCGCAGTTGGTTAGACGCCAACTGTGAAACGAGAGACCGCAGGTTTGGTCCCCGCACCGAGACAAGTATTTGTCTAATACGAGTACACAGGTATTTGTTTCGGGTCTGGGTATTTGTCACCAAAAAGTCTCTCGTAGTTTCTGATACCCACGACACAAGACTTTATTGATCTTAATATGTAGTTGGATGTATATGACTTTTGGGTGTAGGTATTTATTTATAATTTATTATTCTCGTTCCTAAAAATCTATCGACAAATGCCATCACATTGTCTCGAGCCTCATAAGCGGGCGTGCATGATGTCTACAGTACTGTGTTATTCGACGCATCGTATTTCTGTCATACTACACCGACGCACACGGGGCAAGGCGAGAGGGACGGCGGCTGACCTTACTGTCACATTTTAACCAGAATTAGTCATTGTAAATGTATTTACTTGATGATATTGATTATTTGGATGATAGCAGGAGTGCCAAGTAAAGTCAAGGGGGCAAGCGCATCGTTGGAAGTCTAAGGGGGACAGGTGACTAAATAAAGGTACCACGAAGTTGCTGGATGCAGATCGGTTTCAACTGCCACCGCAATGTATCTTTTTCCCGCCAAACAGCAGTGTAAATGCACTGTTGTGTTTCGGTTTGAAAGACATTGTAGCCAGAGTAACTGCTGGATATAATGAGACTTAACATCTTATGTCTCAGGATGGCGAGCGCAGTGGAATACCGAGTTTGGTTTTGCTACTGTCCATGAGCTCTCATATCGCTTACCATTAGGCGAATGGCAGACTCGTCTCGCCATTCATTGCAATAACAAAAAAGATCAATCTTGGATACCTTGCCTCTCAATCAAAGAAGTATAGCTATAGTACATCCACCTTTCAATCAAGCACATTCTCATCGAAAACCCAACAGTGCATAACATTTACATGAGTGTTAAATAATACAACGCTGTGATTTAAAATCGATATGATTGTAATGAATCCGGTTATGAAATCGGATTTGCATGCACTAGTTAGTCGCCGAGTGGCCTCTTTGTTGCTCTGTGTTTGGCTAACAGCGTTGGCTAACACGAATTGTTAGGCTCTGCACGTGCTGTTACGTAATAGACTTTTAGACCTTCAAAATGGAGTTTTAAAAAAGGCACGTATAGTTCTGATTACTCAGTATTTGCGTGTTATGTGCATTTAAATTTTGCCAGATTTTTAAGTCCTGTACTTAAAGCAAGACCTGAGACTACTAGAGTTCACAAAGGCAAAAGTATTTGAAGTCTTTCTCTACTTAAATAATTCACTGCAGTTTTTTATAAAACACTGAAGTCCAAAATTATTCAGCATGATCAGATTTTGTGAGGAAATCTGTGACATGGAATCCATACAACTAGCATATTAATCATTGCACCAACAATTTTAGACCAGGATCCTTTACTCGCTTCACAAATGCTTCGATATTACATGTCTACTTCTTATAGCTATAATTTCATCTCCTGATGTTAATAATACTTTAGAAACCCGACAATTAATACAGTAACGAGACACCGCTCTTACTCCATGGTCCATCGAATTTTCTTAGAACACTTTCTCATACCCAATAGATTTTTCCATCACACGTGAACGGAATGCCTCGACGCAAACCCGAGTAAAAACTAGTCCGCCACAATCTTCACGAGCATTCTCATTAGAACAGATACGACGCTGTGGTTATATCAGATTTATGTTTTGTGTATTAGTTTGCCATTGGGTTAATATGTTTGCTTTTGTTACTTTAGTTTCAATATTTAATGTTGGATCAATTTATTTGTGGAGCAGGCGCTGCTCAATATTTCATCTTATTTCGGAAGAAGTGTTTAATTCATGTTATCAAAATTTTGTCAAGAAGAATTACAACTGAGCTATTAACAAAATTGGGTACTTCAATAATAGACCTGCCTACATATATTACTATTTTGCTATACAAAAGTATGCTTTCTAAGTTAGATTTAACGCTAATCAGCCCAGCAATGTTTATTTATTTATTTTATTTATATATTCTTTATTGTACACCAGGAAAAACAAACAGAGATTATAACAAAAGTTACAGTAACATTAACAAATGCGTCAGTGTATTCTGAATAGTTTTCACAATCGGTAAAGTCATTACACCTGATGCTAAATTCATTGCCGTCCAAATACAATATCGACTGGTAACTAACTATTAACACGATTAACTCATTCGATAAAATTACTCCTGCGGTGTATGCACAAACGCGCTAAATTAATAGTATCTGGTTTATTTAAAACACACTATGATGCAATCTGTGCACGAGAATTGAATACAACTTGGGGAATTATTCATGAATTGATTGGTTTACGCGCGCGGATATTAAAAAATACAAATGTACACAGTTTTAACTACGATACGTGATTCGTTTTGAGTACGTCATTTATAAAGCCATTATTTTCTATAAAATGGATTGTTGCAATAAAGCTATAACAATCAGAATCAAATTGATTATCAACTAAAATTCTCGCGGAAACAATATTATGATTTGATTTAGTTACATCATTTTGCAATACCATTTGAAAACAAACCTCGTCTTCATTCTAAATCTTATATCTCTCTGTATCTTATTCTACCATTATTCTACCTAGCTAAAACCTACACAAGGCATCTCAACCCAGAATTCTGTACACATAATTATCCTAACACTGATAATGGCTTTAAAATCCATGAGGAAGCAACCACAATTTTATCCGATGATCAGATACGAAGGAACCAAGTTGATGAGCCATAATAACGGTACCGACCAGTCCTACTGATGTATTCTAATAGGTTTTAAACGTCCCGTGGTCATTAGCGTATAAATAGAAGCCACGGATTGATTACGTATGTAAATGAGGTAATTTTTTTAAGTATGGATCTTTATCAGGGAATTTTATATTAATTTGTTGGAATGCGTTTTTATGGTATGGTTGATGAGCGTGCGGTTTACCTTAGATTTTTAAAAACTCTTAGTACATTATTTGGGAAATGAGAGGTTTAGGATGCAAGCCTCCACTGTTTTTCTACACCTAGAAAAAAAAACAGTATTATTGATATAAAATAATGTCATCACCATCTTCAGCCATAAGAAGTCCACTCCTAGGCATTTGACGCAACAGAACTTGGTTCTTTGGCTAGCAGTGTACATCACGAATGGATGAAGACTAGCGTGAATTCATTGGCAATTAATAATATTAAAAAACATAACGAGTCTATCAGGTCAGCACAAAAAACATCGATTTCGTCCAGGTCAAAACGAAAATGAAATAGACCGTGAATAGCACAAAATAGCCTAAAAAGGGATAAGCATCTATTGCACTCAACTAACACAAATTAGATATAAATCTTGATCTAAATTTATAACCTGTGTTATAATACCAAAGCATGATATTGAAAAAGAAACAAATTCGATTGCAAATTAAAAAATGTTTGTGGTTTATATTCGAATACAGGCACCAGGCCAAGCTACTAAAATAAAGAATATTGCCAACTTGTATTCACTTTAGGAATTTCACGCTTCAGTTATGATAATAAAATAAAATATCGTATGAAAGAGAAGTTGTCTTGTGTTGTTTATCGTAATGTCGTGTTGAAGTGCTTATGTAAACGGAACTATGAATATTTTTCGATGAAACTAAAGTAAGTTTAGGCTTTTGTACATTTTTATATAATGCTGCAGTGGCTCCTGATAGAAAATTCTCTTCGTCGTCCACAAATCTTGGGAAACTATAGTTCAGTTGCCAACCTTGCCGCATTGTTACTGTAGATTAAACAAAGTTGGTGAAGTCTCTACAATTTCAAATGCTTTTTAGTCCATCCAGTATTCTCAAATGGGTTTAAGCTACTTTACAATATTCAGATGGGTTTTTATGGACGTCAGTGATAGATTTCCATTAGATCTGTTCTTAGTTAACTGGTGGTAGGTCTCTCATATGTGAAAGAACGCCTGGGTAGGTACCACGGCATTTTCTATTTCTCCCGCCAAACAGCAGTGTAAATGCACTGTTGTGTTCCGGTTTGAAGGACGTTGTTGTTTCCTGCCCAGGATGTTTCGCGAGGCTATTGAAATTAAAAAACATCCAAATTTCAAAAGAGAAAATGGCTTGAAGCTTGCACCATCATGGGATCCAATTCTACATTTAATTAAATCGGAATCCAAAAGACCAGCTGCCAGACCTCAAGACACAGTGAGCTCCTTCTGCGTAGATAGGATCGCAAAAACTAGCTAACTTTTTAAAATTAACTTTTTAATTTAATAATTATAAATTAAGGGTAGTCTAATTGTAACAGTCACTGAGCGGATGACTAATACCTCAGTCCGCCCCGTGACCACGAAAGCTGTAAAGTAATCGAAACGTCCGTCGGGATGTTAAAAAATGTAAAAATTAAACCAAATCGCGATAAAATCCGTATAAAATAGTTTTATTTCAATGTGTAACATTCGCGTAAATCTAAGAAACCAATATGCATTGGTTAGTAATTAATGGTGTGATTAGTTTTCTACTGTTCATGAGCGATCGTATAACTTACTATTAGGCGAATGGCATGCTGGTCTCGCCATTCAACGCAATAAAAAAAAGTTGGTCACTCGTGTGCTATTAAATTCCTTTTGACGACCAAACTGTGAATCTTTAACAAACCTACTTGAATCGTTTCAAGTCGACACAACTGTTTATTCCCATATACCTAGATAAAAGCTATAAAAAAGCAAACAGACAAGTCAATAGGTTCTTTTACTAACAGATAGTTAATTTCTCAACTGCACTCTATATAAATTTTATTGCCGTTCATTGATGATTTGAGAAACCTTTCTTCGATTGCATCTATTTATTTCGTCCACTAGATGGTTTACGATGATGTTAAACACTATGCCTCATTTCTCTACTGGTTGTGCTGTTAATCTTGAGGTCGAGAGTTCGATCGCCGAGTTGGGCAATGTATTTTGTTATGATACAACTACATAAAGTGCGTGGTGGCCTGTTGGTAACAGACCAGACGCGGCTGCCTACATGTTCGCGGTGGTGGTTTCGCGGGTTCAAATCCCAGGGCACACCTCTGACTTTTCGGAGTTATGTGTGTATTGATAGTCAATCACCACGCACTTTAACGGTGAAGGAAAACATCGTGAGGAAACCTGCATACCGTAGCGATTTTAAAGAATTTCTACGGTATGTAAGTCCGCCAACCCGCACTAGGCCAGCGTGGTGGACTATATGGCCTAACCACTCTCCATCGATTCTCTCGATTGTAGAGTAGGCCCGTGCCCTGCAGTGGGACGTATATGGGCTGATATAGATAAGAAATAGAAGTATGAAATCTAATTTATCAAAGAAAATATAGGCAGCTTTGAACTGATTAGATTTATAGTTTCTACATAGGATACCGTTTAGGGACACTCGTAAACCGAACCCTTGGCTAGATAAAACGCCCCTGTATAAAAGTTTCCTGATATTGAATTAGATAAAACGAAAAAACGGGTTTAATAGGACGCTCTTATATCGTACTACGACAGCATATTGGATTGGATTATTGATTATGTATACTGATTCTTTGTCTATATCAACTTGTAACGTTAGAATTGGCTGATGATTGCGAATGACTGCTGGAATATTAACAATTTATTTTACGCTAAGTCTCTAGTTGTAACTTCGCTGAGAATCCCATACTAATATGCTAGTTAGAGTTTTTCTCACCAATTAGTAAAAGTTTAGGTTAAAAATTCCAATTATTAGCACTTTTAACGAGTACAAACTTATAACAAGTTCGAACTTCGAAATTAGTATTTTATAACTATAACTTATACTCATTTCGTTTATTTATTCGATGTTAATTAAATTATATCAAGTACATAAATTCAATAATTCAGAAATAAATTTATACAATTATAAACTGTGTAATTGAATATTTTTTCTGTTTTATTAATATTCTTAGTTGATAAAAAGTAAAAGGTATTGTGAGACCAAAAAGTTTTTCGTAGTTTTTAATTCTTAAGACAGAATGATTACTTATCGAAGTCTTAGGTGTATATTTATAACTAAAGGTGTATTTACAAGTATATCCTACACAACATCTTCAACTACTTTACAGCTTTCGTTCGTCCGCCCCGTAACCACGAAAGCTGTAAAGTAATCGAAACGTCGGGAAGTTAAAAAATGTAAAAATTAAACCAAATCGCGATAAAATCCGTATAAATAGTTTTATTTCAAAATCCACATGAATTAAACATTTGAAGTGAGATTCCACTACATACACCTGGCATTTACCTCCAAAGCGAGTACCTCCACTTAACACAATAAACGACATTTGCAAAACAGTTGAACGAAAGCGCGAGACCTACACAAAGACCTTTATTCAGAATACAATACCGGCACAGTGATTTAATTCAACAATCGAAGATTTAACTTGGAATAGAGAATAGACAACGCTCAATCGTAAATTTTACTGTTAATTGGACTTCGTGTATGGGAGTTACGATGGGGCAGCTTCCCACTCAAATTTGAACTGTGTCTATTTGATTTAAGGTACATTTTTGAAGTGTTAGTATTTTCTTGTAAACAGTACTGTAGTTTTACAAAACGTAAAGTTGTTGCGAGGCTCAGAGGTCCTGAACTAACATAATGTTTGCACGAACGTTCATTTAGCTATACTTTTGATATTTAATACTGGTTTCGGTTAGGTACAGGAAGGAGATTGTAATCAGTTTTAAGTATCTTTGTTTTATTAATAAATAAATACACCCAACAGTCACATACATAGTCCTGACACCACACTAAAAGTGTTGTTTCGTGGGTATCAGGAACTACGAGAGACCCTTCGATCTCACAAACACCCAGACCCGAAACAAATACTTGTGTCTCACAAACATTTGTCTCGGTGCGGGGATCGAATACGCGGCCTCTCGTTTCACAGCCGTCTAACCAACTGCGCCAGGGATGCTGTCGATGCATGTTTTGTAGCATGCGTTTCTTAATTAGTCATTTAATAAGGACATAAAGGAACAAATCGCTCATCCAATAGAACAATTACTTAATTACGTCTTAGCTATTTTTCAGGAGAACGTTTTAAAAGTTTGTAATTGAAAATATAATGTACATACATACATACATAAACTCACGCCTATGTCCCATTGGGGTAGGCAGAGACTATTGAGCGCCAAGTGCTACGGTCCATACATACCTCTTTCGCTTCATCCACTGTCATTAATCTTTGCATACACGCTCGTCGGTTTCGAGGACTCCGTATTTTTCCTTTCTTTAATAGAAAATATAATGTATTTCCAATAATTCTGATGAGGTCTTTTAATATTTATGTAAGTTACTTTACTATCAATGATAATTTACAATAACTTCATGAGAAACTCAAGAAAGCTTTTAAATAAGACATTCAAACGTCATTTTCGACTATTTTGTAATATCGTCGTTGTTCCATTGGATGAGCGAAATGTATAAAACGGTATATCGCTGGCTGTAAAATGGCGCCTGCGTATCATATACGCACCGGGACAAACGTTTATGTGATCAATATTTTCTCTAGTAATCCGATTTTGTATATGTCGAAAACGTGATTGCGAGTTTGAATACTAGGGCAGAGCTTTGTCTTTAGTTTTCATGCATATGAAGATGGTTGCTCTTCTATCTGGGTAAATGTAAGTAAGTTTTTTTAATGTGGAGACAGGATTACAGTTTTACTATTAATATTATATGTATGGACTATTAGAATTACAATAGTTAACTTGTTTAATTAAACTTACAAGTATTTATATCATTTAAATATTGTCTGCCTCCGTGGCATAGCTGTACTACTTTGCTATTCATTACCAGCCTGGAGTCAGGAATTTGGCGGTAGGCTCGCCCCCTATCACATCATGGGACGGAACATACAAGTCGAAATGTGGGTGTCCTGGTAGCACCTCTGCCTACCCTTCTGGGAGACAGGCGTGAGTTTATGTATGTATGCATGTACTTAAATATTAATAATTACTTAGTTGTTGCTCTCCTATTGTGACGTGCATCAAGCTATTGATACAAATGCATTACCTGTGAACAAAAAAGCGACAAGTTAGACACCGTGAATAAATATTAGATGTAATTAAAAAGCTTTGAAAATTTTGAACACTTCAGTGAAAAACAATTAAATTATAATTTAAATACGGTGATAGAAAACCCATCACACATATACATACGTCTGATGGATACGAGTATCTACTTTAATTTGGCATACGCCTTTTTTATACTGGCTCGACAAAATAAATAAATACACCCAACAGTCACATTCATAGTTCTAACCCCACACTGAGATCGAGTCTTGTGTCATGGGTGTCAAAAACTACGGGAGACCTTTCGGTCTCACAAACGCCCAGACCCGAAAGAAATACCTGTGGATCACACAAACATTTGTTTCGGTGCGGGGATCGAACCCGCGGCCTCTCGTTTCACAGCCGGCGTCTAACCAACTGCGCCACGGAGGCTGTCATAATAAATAAATACATGACTGCACTGCACCTAATGGTAAGCTCAATGACTTCCAAATAAACCGATTGGAAACAGACAAACGTCTTAATTTTTGGGCTATAGTTATATTTTTAGGTGAATTCTCTACTAGACAGCCCACCCAGCGTACAGGCGTGACGACAGGGATATGTATGTATGTATGTATGTATGTAGTCACGTCGTCACTGAAGATAGTTTCTAAACAACAGATGACAGTATACGTTACAGCGAGAAGCGGAAGCTGCGCAGACGTGTCGTGTGTCAGAAACGCAACACATGACTCTGGTGTTGTCTTACCACACCGTTAGATAGCGGGCCTAGGGTTCTGGTGGCTTGAAACCAATACTACTGGACTAGTATGCGGGAACGGGAGTTTTATTGTTGCTATGCTGCTAACTTCAGTTGTGTCACAATAGCCATGGCCGACCTGATTTTATTGGGCAATTGAGTATTATAAATACACCCAAAAGTCTCATACATAGTCCTGACTCCACATTAAGATCAATTAGGTCTGGTATCGTAGGTATCAGAACTACGAAAGACTTTTCGGTCTCACAAACACCCAGACCCGAAGAAATATTTGTGAGCCGCACAAATATTTCTCTTGATGCGGGGATCGAACCCGCGACCTCTTGTTTCAGCTGCGCCACAGAGGCTGTCAAATTAAAGTCATTTCAGTATATCGTTTCTTGTATTACTAGTCTCTTGTGGATGTCAGGAAACAGGTATTCTCGATCGTTGAGAACATGCTGCCAACTTCAGTTGCGTCTCTGCCACAACAGCGTACCATGGCCTTACTGAACTTATTGAGCAATAGATCATTCTTTTTTCGAATTACTAGACACTAGTGGACTACCGGGATCAAGAATTTGATGGTTGAATCCAATAACATTTTAAAAGCTCGTATCTATTTTATAGTATTCATACAGCTACATTATTTTGATTCGACATGAAAGAAATAAAGAGGGAAGTAATGGTTTGAGCTCTCACGGGAGACCCCAATCTCTTTGGCGAATCCCCTACATCGTTCGTCTGTTTGCATCACGCAATATAGTCAAATTATATTCCGATTTGACTTAGTTTTTGCCGACAAATTACCTTCAAATTAATGATTAATCAAGTTAATTCACTAATAGCTATTTAAGTGACCTGCAAAATGTCAAATTAATTTCATGTTTTTATCACCATTTATTTTCTCAACAAAAAACAAAATAGAACATAAATACGCGCAATAGCGCAGGAATTGTCGAGTAATTTCCTATTTTTTGCCACTAGATGTCGCTATCCGAACTCGTGGTTTAACGAGTGAGTACTCGTATTACCCATTCGTCACACATAGCTGTGTCTAAAGCCTTAATGTGTCTCCTTGTGATTGATTTCGCTATCAAGAAATCTCTCGCAGTTTGTCATTACGTGTAATAGTTTTAATATAGCCTGGGTAGTGGGTAGATATAGATTGATTTGTGGGTGTGTTGAATAACAAGCGTACACGGTTTTGCGGCTAAGCTGTAATTGCTTTTCTGAGGTTTAAGTTACGGGTTCGATCCTGCAGATAGCTATAGTTTTATTTTAAAAATAACATATGCTTGTAGCTAATCCACCACTCGTTTAAAGTTGATATTATTATTTGAGATTAAACATATAAACCATCTTTTGTTAGCGAAAATATGATTCGATCTAAGATATCTGGTTTATTCAATTGACTTAAAGTCAACTACGAGTATACAATTATTACGAAACGAAGCCTACATTTATTCATGGATCTGGGTCTTCCTGAAACCGCAATGTCTCTCCTAGTTTCTGATACCCACGACACAAGACTCCATCTAAGTGAGGGGTCAGGATCATGTATGTGACTGTTGGGTGTATTAATTTTGTTTTCATATAATTGATGACAATTTCCGCAATAATTTCGACTTGTGGTAGGTAAGTGATATTCCAGGAAATTATTACAATGAGTGAACACAGAATAATGTTGATAATACTACAGGAAAATGCATCGCAATTATTTCATAGGAATTCATATAGTTAATTTTAATACAATTCACTTGAACTCTATGACCTTCCAATGTTGTTTATATTGGCATTGAAAGTACCTATACATAAGGTGGATATTAACGGTCTTATTCAAACTCAGTTTATAAACCTATTTCAGTCATCGAATGATTTGTCTTCTTCGATCAAACTGAACTCAAAATCCGTTCAAAATGTATGGCATATAATTTTATAATTTAGTTGAAAAACCAATGCTGCATTGTTCGACATTATAAATTGAGTAGAAATTTGCCATTAATAGTCCATGTTTCATTTCACTATTATTTAGTTTGAATATTTCGACTAATCACTTCATAATTACCATAAATATGCTACAATTTAAATCTTCATATAATAAAGTTACACCGATTCTGTCTAAAATCAAAATCAAAACCGACATTTCCCACAACCATCAACAGATGGGCCAAACAACACCAAACAATTTGAGTTACAAAAACTCCAATCAATATAGAGGGTGCTACAAAAATCGATTACCATACAGCAACAGGGGGTTGCTTTATGCAGCGAGTGTGGCTAGATTAAAGTGGGACGTCCCATTGTGTCCCGGCCTCCCCGCACGTGTGAACGCATCCAAGAGGGAAGCAGATAATCGGGAATTTCACGGCCTTTGTTGGTTGTAATGAGGTGGCAAGATGGCGGACTCAAAGCTTTGGTAAACGTAATGAGGGGCATTGTTTAAGACTTTGGACTAGTTTGAAAAGTTAGGAATGAAAGCGTTGTAGGAAAGCTAGAATTTGAGAAGGAAGTAATTCTTGTACTCGTATGACAGAAGATGTTTTCGATGGTTCGCGCCTAGTTGATATGTTCTGCAGTGGTCTTATGTGACTAAAATGATTGTGAGAAGGAGCGAAGGAATCGTCAGTTATATAATCTTACTTTTTCCAGGAGAAGGTTTTCTTCGATACGCCATGGATGTATTCTTCGTACCAAAATATATATACATAGTTTTTATTGCGATGAATGGCGAGAAGAGCATGTCATTCGCATGATGGTAAGCGATACGACCGCTCATGGACAGTAGCAAACCAAACAACACCATGAATTACAAAGTAATGTTTGGCAATCCACTGCCCTCGCCATCCTGAGACATAAGAAGTTAAGTCTCATTATGTCCAGTAGTTACTGGCTACAATGTCCTTCAAACCGGAACACAACAGTGCATTTATACTGCCGTTTGGTGGGAGAAATAGACATTGCGTTGGTACCTACTCAGGCGGCCAATCACATATAAGAGACCTACCACCATAAGCACATATTTTGGACAATTAACCAAAAAAAAACAACTTGTAACTAAAACGTGTTCCTTTTTTGTTATTCACGACACATGGCTCAACTCTTCGTGTGTTTACACACAAGCTTTTCTAACAAACACGACCTCATATCGTTATCAGTAAGTCATGGGTCATTGGCACTATGCGGGTATACAGCGCACGTTTCGTAACAGATACGAGGTGTCAATTAATATGGTAACAACATGTGGGTCTTATCTGTGACCTCAGGACGTACACGGAACACTACTCAGCCTAGGATTCAAGGTAGGTGTTTCAGTAAATGCTGTTTGATTACGTAAACTAAGATGAAATGTATTTCATCAAAGTTAAAGTTATCGTCGGTTAATTGATGCAACTGTTATGTATGTATGTATCAGCCCATATACGTCCCACTGCTGGGCACGGGCCTACTCTACAACCGAGAGAATCGATTGAGAGTGATTAGGCCATATGGTCCACCACGCTGGCCTAGTGCGGGTTGGCGGACTTACATACCGTAGAAATTCTTTAAAATCGCTACAATATGCAGGTTTCCTCACTATGTTTTCCTTCACCGTTAAAGTGCGTGGTGATTGACTATCAATACACAGATGACTCCGAAAACTGTTATATGTTGTGAAATTACAAGAGGCATATCTAAATAATATAATATATTATTATAGACGATTTTCATAGACGAACGCGAACACACATAAACTAAATAATGTTTTTTTATGCTGATGCTTAAACGGGCTACATCAGGATCGCGTTACACTAATATGGGTCACCATGGCGGATTTTATTTATAAATTATTTGCCTTTAATCTAAGAAGTCCAACTATCGACCTGCATTTATTCCGCCCAGTGGAACAATTATACATGCACTCAACCATACGCACGTTTACACGGCCATATTTCTAAGCTAACAATTGACCGTACATTACCTTTTACATAAGAACTACATCCACCAACCCCCATACAATAAACGTAATGGATTACACATTAAAAACACTAATAGATATACAGGATTCTATGTACCTTTAATAACGATACACTGCACGCTTTGTTCAAGAGTTTGTCCCTTTCCAACATATACACAACGCAATGGACTATCAACACTCCAGCGCCTACAAAATACTGCTTTATCGCTACGCAGTACAAACACATTGTTAGCGTGAACCATTGTTTAGTTTAACTAGGAAACAGTAGTTAACTGCGGCGTTACAATATCCGCGTAACAACATCGCGCGGAAAATTACTTCTTTTCGCCTGAATCCATTTTATTGCAGTTTTACTGCGTTCAGTATTAAAGATATTGCTTTGCGGTTAATGGTTTTCAGGTTTGTCGTATGATATTATTTATTTAAAATAAAATAACAATCTACAAACACAATAGGAATTTCGTATGATATTAAATTAACTGTTAATTACACTTGCATTGCTTTGTTATTAATGGTATTATTTGGTTTTGCTACTGTCCATGAGCGGTCGTATCGCTTACCATCAGGCTAATGTCATGCTCGTCTAGCAATAAAAAAAAATTACTTATTTACTGTCCACAAAATATATACAGAAATAATACAAAATAAGATTACAAACGGCATTCTTATCGCTTGGGCATTATGCATTATCTTACGGTCTTTATTAGGATGGATATAAGAAAAGGAGAAAGAAGGAAATAAATAATAATAAATAAATAAATACACCCAACAGTCACATACATAGTCCTGACCCCACATTAAGATCAATTAAGTGTTGTGTCGCAGGTATCAGAAACTACGAGAGACTTTTCGGTCTCACAAACACCCAGACCCGAGACAAATATTTGTGGGCCTCACAAACATTTGTCTCGGTGCGGGAATCGAACCCGCGGCCTCTCGTTTCACAACCGGCGTCTAACCAACTGCGCTACGGAGGCTGTCAAATAAGAAAATGATTCAACAGGGGATTTAGAAGAGCAGTGTATTATAAAAGAGAATATTACAACGAGTTGTTTAGCCATCATTTTATTTTATTTACAATCTCAATGTTTTTCAATTGAAGTGAGATTGGTGCAACAAGCAGTTAGCAAGAGGTTTGACTGACCCACGATGGTAGCGGGGCGCGCTCGCCGCTCGTGTCCCGCCGCAATGGTGGGCGCAGCCTTATATGTTTCCCCCTATGGGTGTAATGTCAAACTTTACGAACATATATCTAGTCGCGACAAATCATGTTATTCGTATAGAAAAACTTTCACAAGTTTTCGTGTCTTGGCTATTAGACCCATAATATCGTGATTTATAAAACTTACTCGTATGTATTGCTGCTAGAATTATGAGGCGTACAAATAAAATTAAGTATATAAATTGTAACGATCTAATTCATAGACAGTTTATAAACTTATTTTAACTTTCGAATGTTTTGTCCCTTTCGATCTACTTTTGAGTTCAGTTATAGAGAAGAAGACAATAAAATCTATAGCTTAAATCGTTTATAAACTGTCAATGGACTATGATTTTGGCCGTAAGAATATAATAACCACACCCAACTTTCTTTTTCAGTTATGATAAGTCTGATATGCCAATCTGGCCAAAAGTACCTAAAACAATAAAGAGAAAAATGAATTATTTTCAATTTATTTCGTATCCATGCTGTTTTTTTCAACAATATTTTAAAACTTGTGTTAAAAGATATGCAACAACCGCGTCACACATCACATAACAATCCTTATTCCATCCGAAACATTTCGCAACATACCTAGCCAATTTGTGTACAATTATCACGCAACTTGCTTATTTTCGAAAACACGTGTTGGTCTACGCCTTATTCCGTTGTTGTGGGTGGGAGAAAGTTGACATCGGCTGTTGCAATCTAGCATAATTATTGGAAGTGTCAATAGGTTTAAAACATCGCCTCGGCCGCGATAAGATGTGGTTTTAGTTAACATTTATTAAGAGCCAGTTTAAATGCGTTAAGATTTCAATGTAATTGATGTGTGATTTCAGTAATGGCTGTATTAGAAGAATTAATATAAGGTTTTAAAGGATACTTATTTCATCACCACCGATGTGCAATGATCAAAAATCCTTAGAATTAATAATTTAAGTAGATTTCTCAAATCAATATTAATTTATGTTCCTACCAATCCTGTGAACTTCCTCTATGATTAGACAGCCAATAGAAATAAAGCCAATTGTGTTTCTGAGGTACCTTACCGAATACCAGTATTGTCAAATAGTAACAAATGGCAATAAGAGCTCTCCAAGAAATAGGATTCGATGCTGTTTCTACTGATAGTAGGCGCTGTCCATCTTTATGTAAAATCTATTAGAAAACAGTATTATGTACAAATATTTTTCGACAGTCATTCAAGCATCTCACGACATTACACGTGCGCACAATAAATAAGTAATGTCATTCTCCGCTCATTCACAAAAACCGGTAGTGTTGCACTAATTAAGATTTCGCGTGTCGATAAAAAACAGGCGCTAATTGCGATCAATCGGAGCGTGCGACATATCGATATATACCGAGTGTTAGGTTAACGCTTCCGAAAACGAAGATAGACTATGGTAATAGTGTAGTAATTACCTTTGATATGTCAAAAAATAATCGATCCCGGTGCAAAAAATATAGTTTTACTATGTTTTACTAACATTATTCATGTTCCAAATGATGGTTATAGGTTTTTTAAATATATTTTTTTCTAGTTCTATCGTCTGTCTTAGTTATCAAGATCGATTCATTGCCCGTTTGTACATTATGTATATCGATATTATATATCGATAGTATATCGATGGAGGCCACTTCCCCGTGCGATGGACATATTTATTGCCATTAACTTGACGCCTACATTTACGTCTGTATAATGCGGGCAGGTTATCTGTGAGGAAAAGTTGGTGTAGCTAACTGGCCGGTAACTATATTAACTGATATACTTTGTTTGTTTGTACCAAAAATGTGACATTTAAAGTCCTGACCTAAAGCTGACCACAAAAATTAACAACAAACACAAAAATTAAGTAACAGAATTTCATATAATATTATTTGAAATACATTCTAAAGTGTTAGGGTCAACTTAAAATCTTCATTTTTACGCCTCAGATAGTCTAATTTACTTTAGCGTATGTTAGTGTGTTCTTATTCTCTCTATTAGCGTCTTTTTATTTAAATTACAAAACCCACTCAATGGAAAGGAAGACGCACAAAAAATGTAGTTAGCTTCCTCGAAGGGGCACTTAAACGGTACACAGTCTTGCAGATTAACGTCGCAGGTACATCAACACAATAGCAGAGATACATCCATCACAACTAGAGATATAAGAATAGAAGACTCGTCTATAAATTAACAACACAGACAGATTACCAAGACAAGAATATGAATAGACAACAAGACAAGAATATATTTTTGACCGTTGAATATATTATTCAAAATTGATGGGTCAAATCCAGATGAAAGAATAATAAATATTGACATATTTGGAAAGTGAATAGTGAAAGTTTATTTAACGAATCCATAAAATGGAGAACTGTTACATTCCACACTCCAAATTATCTTAAGCCGACAGCGAAATTTCATTCCGGATTTACTTAATATCAATTCATTTAAGTAATATGACTTCAGAGTATAATGTAGAACCCGTAAGATTTGGTAAATCGGCCTTAATCTAATGCTTAAGAATAAGCATATCACTAGCAGTGAAGTGATCAAAACTATTGAAGAGATAAATACTATGCATGCAACGATTCAAACACACAGATTGAATATTAAGTTAGCTACTGCAATCATGTATGAAGTAATTACTTTTTTCCCTTTAAAATTACTGAAGAACAACTAAATCGATTCCAATAGGACTTTAAACAGCTATATTACAGGCGAGTTGTGTTCTTTACTTAGCATTTGATTTACAGACGGAGGTAGAGGCAAAAACTAGTTAAGATATAAACCATTGGCGATCGTTTCAACGGTTGCTGTAATTGAATTGCTTATTTACAGCTATAATATAGATTTTCCTAACATCTAATACAGTTAGATCGATTGCGGATAAAATCTAGGTTGTTATTTCTATTTCCAAGTCTAGTTACTTCTGATTTATGTACGTAACGCACGTTTGTGTCGACGCAAAAAAAATATCTATTTGACTAGTTTACTCTCATTGTAACTAGAATGTAACTTAATTACTTTAAAAATAATATTTAAAAACATCTCTCTCCGGATTTTTTTATTCCCACATTAATAAAAATCTTCATAATTATAAAATTATAAACATGTGTTTCTTCTTTACATTAATTATGGGAGTGAAATATGATTCATAAAAAAGCTTTAAGCGCGGCCGAATCCACTGTTCTATTCCTTTTTTTAATACATTCATGAACTTGTGTTTCGTTAATATAATATGCTGGTGCTATAAACGGCCTAATGTTCCCGTTGTAACACAATTCTTTTGTTTTTATTTTATGTCCCTAGCTACCTCATGGTAAATATAAACCCTATATTTACGATCCTCGGAAAAAGCATTCGTTTCATATATGCGTTAATCTTTACCTTTATCATCTCTGCTCTTAAGTGGAGTTTACCCATTTACATGAAGATCCCATTTTTCACTTATAACTTGAAATAATATTTGACAATAACTATTTACATCAGTAACATTATCAAAGCCATTCATAATACTCTCAAGCAACCTATATCAAAATGCAAAATCCATCCGACAATTTAACCTAAATTCCCATTCATTAATCTCACACATCCTTGAATAGAAACGTTTTCTAGATGCTATCACGAAGACGAGGGCGTGTACAGTTACCTGAGTATTTACTATCACAACACAGGCCTGTCGCCCACGCGGTCTCAATGGGCCGGTGTCGCAATAGCCGGCCCTTGCACCAATCTTGATACGTTGTTCTAGTATTACTGTTGTTTTAAAATTTATTGTTTTGGTTGGATTTCTGAGAGTTTCGTCTTCGAAGCTCAGAGTAATGAATCAATGGTTCTTCAGGTGTTTTTAGAAGGAGCAGTCGCTTGTCATCTTATGCCTTCCGAAATATTTCAGCGACGGCTTTCACAGCGGCCCATTGCGACCTCTTCCTGCTGCCTTTACTACCGTCTGTTCATTTTGTAAGTGGACGTCCACTCTACTTTACGTACTTCACGTAATTTCTATCAATGAGATAAAAATAATGAATTGTATTCAAAACAATATAACTCTCAGGTTTATTGGGAGGACAAACTTTGTTGCATTTGATGTGGCGAGGGTAGTTGAAAAATGCTTTACTGTCTTTAATTAATTTACCTAGTTTTCCACTGAGTTGAAGATAATTATTGGTTATCTATTTGGGTGACCTATTTCGTCATTTACTGAATATCTGACACTGTTCTTCTCTAACCCGGCCCCTTAGATCTTCTATACCTCATGGTTAAAAATGCACTTTGCATCCCTAGGTATTATAGAATTTCATGGGCACCAGCGATCACTTTGATACGCCACTGGCTTGCTTGTTACCCGTTCCTACACCATAAAAATAAAACAAGCTCCATCGCTCGGCTTGTTGCTATTATTAGATTTAATAAACCTACAATAATCGCGATGTATATCGATGAATAAATATAACAGCACTACGATACAGTTTTAAAAATAAATCACATGTCGTTGGCGCTGCTTTACATATTTTTTTCCGCGTGTTATCGCGTTGTTTTATTTTCAATGACCGCTGGCGCTTTGAATATTACAACATATTTGATTCACTTTACATTTTTAACGTTTCTCCGTTCGTGAATGCAGAAATAAAAAGGTGAAAGAAAAGTTACTTTTATAAAACATTAGCAAACATGCAAGCTTCTACCTTGCAAAGGTAGACAGTGGAGAAATAATTGCACTCATAGATTACGTTTCTAAAGAGGAAGAATGGAAAAAAAAATATTACGATACACAGGAAATATTTTCATCGTAGGAATGAAATAAGTAAATAAATAAACGCAACAGTCACATACATAGTTCTAGACCCCACACTAAGATCGAGTCTTATGTCGTGGATATCAGAAACTACCACAGACTTTTCGGTCTACGACAGACGCGAAACTCATTCCTGATATGATAATCATGTTACAATTGTTATAAAACTTGCTTCCACGTAACTTTAATTTTTATATAACAATGTCTAAGTACATGCAACAACAAAAGAACTTTGTTTAGAAAACCTTACACTGCAAAAGAAAATATTTCAGCTTGTAGCTAAAGTCCTATCCATGAAACCTTACATCCTATCGGCTTTCTATGAATTTATCCCTTTTTTTTTTCTTTTTTTTTTAATTTTGATTTTTATTTTTTTTCAGACCGCAGATATTTATCCCAGATTATATTCAGCTCTTATACTCTACACATAATCTAATTTACTCTTATACATAATCAACAAGTATAAGAAAACCCTTCATGCAGTTATAATACTGCTGCTGTTATTCTAAGAAATATCAGAAACGACTAATTGAAGCCTGTCTACTCTACCTACCTTCTATTTAGTGTAAATAAAGAAAAATGACATACAGGTACAATTACCGGTTTGCAGGAATCGTATAATTTTCTTTTAACAAGTGGCGTTTTATTCCATAAGTGGTTGAGCTACGTTATAGGCAGCATTGATTACAGGAAGAATGAATTCTCTTCTAGCATTACTAATGTATCATAGAAAATGTGACGTACCATCTTATTATCGACTTTCGTTCGTTCTATCAGATATTGCCTAAGACTCTAAAATTCAGTTTTCCTGAATCTCCACCTTCAAAATTCAGTACTAAATCTATCGATCAAAGAAACATGTTATTTGAGTTTATGCAAATGGTATCTTTGCAGTAGGAAAATATCGTACCTTTTTTTATTCTCCATATCTAAAAATATGATATAATCCCTGCCACGAGTTTTGCAAGTCAATGGTGCCACAGTTACAAAACCAATATCATATCGTGGCTATCAGAAACTATCCAGACGTTTTTGGTTTCAAAATACCAAGACCCAATACTTTGGTGGACCGTACAAACATTTTTCTTGGCCCAGGGCTCGAAACCTTAGCATCTAAATTCAAAGCTTAAGCTCTTCACCAACTGTTCAAAGAGATACAAGAAGAATGTATTAATTTAAACTTACCATAGCGATTAAACACTAACATCCATGTTCATAGACAGTTGTAAAACCTATTTTAGCTGTCGAATATTTTGTCCTCTTCGCTCAAAACTAAATTCAAAAGTCGTTCGAAAGGGACAAAACATTTTATATTGATTTTGAAACTGTTTATAAATAAGGCTGTAATAATTTAAAGTATGAAAACAGTTCGCACGCGGTACATTGCAGCGCCAGCCAGTCTGGTTGGATTATTGCTTTAATGGGACCTCATACTCAGTGGCGTGCCTAGGGTTTTGGAGTAGGGCAAGCCCAATATTATTTTAGTTTTAATACATATTTATTTAGAAGGACAAAAAATACTAAGAACGACGAAATCGAATTTACGGCGCGGCGGCAGACCTACCACACAATCTGTACAATATTAGGATTAGGTAATACAAATATAGATAGCCTGCGGTCATGCAACCGTAACTTTTGAATGCACTAACTACTGAGCACTTTTAATACCCGGCATTACACGAGCACAACGATAGCTACTATGCTCCCGTGTTTGACTACGCAGTTAACCAAAATTGCGGACAGAAATTGTTATAAATACATTAAGGTTAAGTTTTTACAAGTAATTTTAATTACAAGTAATAGCATGCCTTGTGAAAGGACCACAAACTCATTGAAATCATAAGAATTAATCCAAACATTCTAATACACAAGTGTCCCTTGAAAAGCATATATATGTAACACGACTGTTTAATATAATAACCTATATGAATGGGAGCATTTAGAAATCGAATTACGTAGTTAAGTAAACTGAACCGATAAAATGCCTCTTGTGATTTACCACGAATTTAAGAAATGCACAAACTCGGCGTAGTTTTCGCGCCAGTTTCAATATAATTGAATTAAATTACCTTTATAACGGCAATGAACACTTTCACCATCACACTAAAACCATCACAGGAAACAATACAAATCATTTTCGTATCAAAAAGTTTAAATAACATTAAAACAACGAATAATTAACCTTCAACCGAACTATTTACAATAATTGCACAATGTCAAAATACTTATGAAGTTAGTAGTAAATCGTACAGTATTGCTAGTAAACGAAAAAATAAACATTACAACATGCAATTATAATTTATGAAATAAATATAAAAACTTCATTATTTGTATTCAAAAATGATTAAATAATTTTAAAAAAGAACCAACGTAATTTATTAACAATAAATATAATTTAGTTAACAAATAATGTTACACATGACGACCTTCAAATGTACAATGTTCAGTCAAAACAATTCTGTGGTCAAAAGCTGGGCTTTTGGTTTAGTACTTTATTGCTATATATAGATATCTGTAGCTATACATTCGTAGTGCCAGAGTGTAGCATTTCACCCGTCAATGTGAAAGAGATAGCATGCGTTGCCAAAAGCCCCGTAAAAGCACACAAGAGAGAAGAAGGCAGATATATGTTTTGCGCGTACCGTCTTTTAAAAAATGCGTGGAGCTACGTTCAACGTGAGAGTTAAAATTATTGAATGAATTTATTAAATGCGTTGCGTACTGCGCAGCGCGGGCGGCGCTTCGGCTCGCGCTTCATTGAAGAGCGCCATGCCGCGACGGAACGCGGTAAATTCAAAAATGGTAGATGTTTCGTAATTACTGTTTTGTATTGAATGTAATGGTTTCGTTCAGAATTTAGTATATATGTATTAAGTAGGGCAAGCCGGGCTTTTGGGCTTGTATGGAAGTACCGCCACTACTCATACTATAAAAGACGATTGTCGGCGAAATGATTGGCCGTTTCACATGGTTTACGAGCCGATTGCTATCAAACGATTGATGATATATTTAATTCCTGTAATCTACCCGTGATTTAGGTGAGTTTGATAGTGTGTGGGCGTTTGTTGGACACAATATCGATATAATGGCTAATTGATGGTGGTAATTTATGATATAGAAGTAATTATTTGAGGTTTATATTACCTTCGTATAAGAATACGTACCGTGAGATTTTATAGTTTAAATGATAGAACAAAGAAATGTGTTCTTTTCTCTTCAATACATGTACATTTTCTACACTCAAGCAATTCCAAATGAGTTCAATGACCATGATTTCATACTTCAAATATTTCTCAACATTCAAAGAATATGCAAACTTTATGAAAGCGTGGGATAAGGTTAGTAAAAGACTCGGTGAGACAGTCACAAACCATTTCACCAACTTATTTGCAGAAGGCTGTTAGGAACTTGTATGTATGTACTTGTATTGTATGTTGTATATATGGAATTTGTAACAACTATTTGCTCAGCTTGGAAATAATTGTATACTAAACAAATACCTTTGTTTATTTTATAAACATTAAAAAACAAATAACAGAGACTTGTATCATATCAACAAAGTCAATTTGTTCATACAAATTCATATTTACATTTCATTATTTTGTTTTCTCAGACTGTGTACTATGGTGGGAGTCGACGTGATCATTAATCTAATTATTATGTGGTAAATTAATCGGAAAATAAAACAATATCAAAAATTAGACAGTAATTTTCCAATTGTTATATATTACGGACCACCGTATACTTCATGATATAAGCAGCATCAAAAGTTTCCTAACAACATAAAGTATTGTTTTTAATAAAATAAAATAACAATTTTAACCTCTACAATAAATTTCTCCAATTCCGAAACGCATCTGTAATTATATTTAACTGAAAACGAAAACCTGCTGATCCACCAAACTTTAAACCAAAATTCCGGACGTACAGCAACCATTTGCAAAGTCATCCGGCAACATGCCCATCTGTACGAAATGGTTTTTCAATTCCGTCCATTCGTAGGCTTGGCAAATTGAATCCGAATGCCGGCCGTGGGTAGATTGGCTCCAAGGCCAGCTTTGCCTTGTGTAACTGAGGTAAAAAATCTATTGACATCCGCTCCTGTTGCAGATTGAGATTAAGGATGCGACTGGTTTTAAGGCTCTTTGGCTGTTTGGCTTAATTGTACAGTGGTACATACATACATTCATAAACTCATTATTTTTGGGATTTTGTAACCATATTCAGTTTTTGTGTTTGTCGTTCTGTATCGAAGTTTTTTATATAATGATTCCAAAATATATTAATTTTGCAAGCATTGCTAACGGTGATTTAAACCTAGCTAAAGAGAAAAAGTCTTCAAAAAATTAATACTAAGTTTATCAAAAAAATATGCATAAACCTACTATGATTTTTTCTTTTATACTAATCAAGGTTAAATTCACATTAAAAGTGACCCAAAATCCTCTTAAAAGACAATATAACAACATGATGTTTTAATCTAAATCCCACTGTACAAGAACGCCTTCAAAATATTTACACATGTCATGAAAACAAAATTAATGCGGAGAGCAAACGAGAGTATCTCCTGCTAGTCAATTGTCAACTGTTTGTTCGACCCAGTTGCAATCGCTATGTTTGCTGATTTGCTGTCATCACGTCATATGATACACGATTCTAAATAAAATTACGATGTTTTCTTCCAAATGCTCTTGAATAGTTTAGAATGACAGTTGTATATTGAACTTAGATAAACGTTCTACTTTTAATAACCCATTATGCGTTGCCTAGGGCTTGTATTTGCCTGACATGGCGATAGGTTCCTATCATATCTTGAAAATAAGGTGAACAATAGATAGCACATGTGGTATAGCTGTCTACGTCATCAGTAATTTATAGGCGCGTGCTTAATGTATGTATTATAATAACACTTCAAAACATTGCAAATTCTGCAAAACAGCAAGAAAACATAATAATGGAAAATCTTATTGCCGCCGATAACGTCAGTATCGAACTTGACCCGGAGGTCAATTGGATTAATGAAACCGATGCGTCGATAAACAAAGTCAATGATAAAAATCGTATCTAGTGGCCTTTTGCATCATTTTATAAAATATTCGATGTTTTTGAGATATGTGGACGTGAGAATGAGATGGATAAGAATTGGATAGACACTGAAGATCGACTAGATAGAATGAGGGCATAAATTAATACATTGATTCCTTATATTTCCCTTGGTACGGTACATAATTTAATCATAAAAACAAACAAAGAGAACTATTAGAACATGAGGTCAATATGGGGCAAACATTATGACGACTTACATACGCTTGCGTCTGTGTCTCCAAAGAATGGGCAGAGGTGTTACACGTACTATTCACAATTTCATTTATTTAGTGTACTAGACTACCTGACTTGGTTGAAGGCTCGATGACGCGAAATTTAGGAAAGATGACGACTGATGATCCATTATAGAGATATTTTGTTGTCAAGGTAAAGAATTGCTTAAAGATTATGTGACGCTAATCTCCGATAAAATCCTGGTGTTCGAGGTATCTATAAATCCCATAGGCAGGTATTCCATTTCATTTCTCACCGCTACAATTGCACCATCATACAAATCTAATGTGATTAAATTATGCCTAGTTACGTTTTATTACAGTAATAAATAAAATTTTTACGTAGTATAATAAATTCCAACGTGATTATGTGCGCTAAAACCATTTTTAATGTTGCTTAACCTGTCGGCCTTGATGTAACATCTTCACTATACATGTGAAACTTAAAGTCTGTGATATTGACTTTTATTTAGTTGTCGAAGTAGACAAAATCACTTTATTTTATGTCATGGTTATAACATTACAATATGCTATCTCGCAATAGCTTTTTGTGGATCTCAACTCTCTCAATCGAACTCTCGATTTTAGAGAAGACCCATCCTCAGCTTTAGCCAATTATTTGGTGCTAAAGAGCTTTACTGACATTAGATTAAAACAAGTAAATTATTCATGAGTTGTTAACATGACAGAATTATTAATTATCTATCGAAAAGTGCTTTCAAATATTTCATACCACTTATAAAACTGCATCATTCAATTTCTTCTTACAACTTTGCAGTAAATAACCTGCTGATACATTTCAACAAGAGAGAATAAAAATTCTTGGCATGGATATGCTATTGGCTATTTATCATCCAATCTTTACTTTCTGTACAACGATACATATATGCAAGATATTGTTGGATAATTCTATTTAAAGTCCATGATTTCATTCGCAGCCTTGAAAAGTCCACTTCCGAATAAATGGAAATCTTAACGTGTTGTAAGTCCCCAATATATTGAATGATGTCCTAAAGACAGCTTTAACACAAAAACCAGATTTCATTAGCCAATCGCCAAATCAATGCCAACTGTAATGAACTACCAAAACAGTATAAGCCAGTTAATAACAATGGTAAAAGCAAATACACATATATATTTATTAATAGAGTAACGCGCATAAACAAAATAAGCGCGAATGGTATTTGAAAACATGTAATAAATCAGAGCGTGCGCATCGGTTGATGCACGCGCAGGTCTACAGTTTAAACAGGGTTGGCACTTTCAACTTTAATTTTTGTGGCTTCTTTTTAAGTAAAATTGCCATTTTAACAATGTATATCAGATCTCGACGACGTTCGACGGTATGTTGCGTCAGTAATCATTTGTCAATCATTTAATTAGTAATGGGCTCTTGTCTTTAAGTCGTTTTAGAAGTTCTATAGCTGCTAGTTAATTTCGACATTTCAGGTGATAAAGCCGTGGTTGTCCAAATAAAAATCAATGCGTATACCCATAATAAGCTAAATTGGTGAACTAAAACCAAGGAAATTATAACTGAACACCTTCCATGCCAGCCGCATTATGAAATCTTATTGATTTACTGGTGGTAGGTCTCTCGTATGTGAGAGGCCGCCTTGGTAGGTACCACCGCAATGTCCATTTCTTCCGCCAAACAGCAGTGTAAATGCAATATTGTGTTCCGGTTTGAAGGATATTGTAGCCAGAGTAACTACTGGACATATTGAGACTTAACATCTTATGTCTCAAGATGGCGAGCGCAGTAGAATGCCAAGCATTGCCTTGTAATTCATGATGTTTGGATTTGGTACTGTATTTGGATTTTTGGATTTGGTACCATGAGCGGTCATATCGCTTACCATCAGGATGGACGCATGCTCGTCTCGCCATTCATTGCAATAAAAAAAAAACTACAGAAAACAGATTTGAATATAAATAAACCAGGCATACTTATTTTTTACTTGTGAACTTGTGCATGCAGGTTGCAGACCTTTATGCATGCATTTCATAAATAAATTGTTTTGTTAAGTTTTCAAAAAGATAAATAATTAAAAAAAAAAAAAAAAATGTGTGTGTGTATTAGTGTACACATGTAAGAAGTGAAACTTCTTTATGACATCATTTTTCGAAAAATGATCTACTATTTACAAATTTACAGAATTGGTAAAATAAAGCTAAATTAAATAAAGTTTAAGTTTAGGAGGGGGGAAATTTTTGAGGGAATTTGGGATTTCTATCGGGGCCAATTTGTAGCCCTCACCGAGACGGTTCCGAGGATACCAAGCTCGGTGGGTCCACGACCTTTATTGGCCGAGATAGGTTTAGGGGGGGGTGAGGTAAAAATTTTAGGTGGTGGTAGGGGCGGGGGGGGGGTTAGGTTTCGTGGGGGGCTATTGGGCACCTTAAAATATTTTTGGGTGGGGAAAGTTGTGGAGGGGGAATTCGGGAATTCTGTTGGGGCAGGATTGTAGGCCTCGCCGAGCCGGTTCTAATGAACCCAGGGTCGATGGGTTTACGGTGGATATTGGCGGAGATAGGAATAGGGGGGTGAGGTTAAAATTTTGGGTGGGGCTTGGAAACGGTTGGGGGTGTGGCTTACTGAAGTGGGTACTAATTTACTAAATAAAAAAAGATGGCGCGTAACGGAAGAATGTGACGCGTAACGAAAAATTTTTTCCAACCCCGATAAAGAAGTTTCACTTCAAAAAACAATCCGCCAACCTTACACGCATGTGCAGTGACGCGCTCTGAAAGACTCATTGATAATTATTTATAGCGCTGTCCCGTACAGATATCGCTAACAGCACTTAATAGATCGAATAGATGTAAATTGCAGTCCATTTCTGCATAATTTGCGACCCAGTTCCGTTGTCCACACTCGTAACCTGACGTTATGCAAAATGGTGGGCGAAACGATGCCTGTTTTATCAATTGGGTCCTATAGGTTAGTGTTATAAAGGCTTATAACCTGACCAGACCTAGAACACATTCTATCAAAGTGTTAAGTATTAATAAACGCAACATACATTAACAGCATATAATATGGAAAGATTGAGTAGAAAACACGGGCAAAACATGAGAACGATTCCATTTTACCGAAGACAAATTCTATTGTACATAGTTTGATTACGACAAAAGAATTGTCACTCTATGGGCGGTCAGTTCAGAACTATGGTGTATTGATGTTTTCATTTTATTCACGGAAAACATTTATTTTCGCGTGTTGGGACAGAAGTATCCTCTGTGGTTTAGACTAGAAAAGACTTAGTAGATGACACGTAGTATACATGTAATATTACTTCGTTTCATCTACTAAGTATTTTCTAGTCTAAAGTTACTTTTACTTATTATTGTGTGCTCTTCGTAGAATTTCTATTTGAATATCTTTTTACGAACCTTTTTCGAATAGCTATTTTAGATTTATTAGCAATTTCACAAGCGCAACTTCAAAATATTGCAAAAACACGGAGGAATGTTCGATATATTTAATATTGACTGCATCAAACGTAATTTCCTTTGTTTTATTACCAGTGTATAATGTTAAATCATCCTGGAGTATAATCAACATAACTCAGGAAGTATATGCGTAACTGCTATGACGTAAATACTATATTAAATGTTACTTCATGAGGATACAAGGCTCGGTTTAGTTTTGGCTCCAATCTAGCTGGATTAGAAGTATGAAATATGTTTCCTATGTGTACGAGAGACAGCGGACGATAGATTTTAATCCAGTGACATTTTGGCTGTACTATGTACATGAATATGGTGATATAGAATTTGTATGTAGAGGGCAGATCCCGAATAGATACGTAGATGTAAGCAATGGTAATGTTTTCACTATTCCTGACTCTGAAGTTGGAGTGACGTGGAATATGTATTTTCTTTTTTATTTTGCGCTACAAACAAGAAAGTAGCTTGAAGGAAGAGGAACGACTGTCGACGTCTAACAAAACACTGTATTTATATTTTTATCATTAAAAACGATATACTTATCTAAGTTTAAATAAAACCCAGTCATCGAAAACCTATCACATCTGGGCGTGGTAGATGCTCCGTCAAATTATTTCAAGGCTTTTTTTTCAGCGCCGGAACTTCTCGTTGATTGCCAAAGCGTCATTTGTCAGCGCTCGTGTGACGTCATCAGAACTACAGCCAGACGTGCTGTCACCAAATCAACATGTCACGTGGTAATTGCTAGAAACTAGCATAATGGGTCTTTATATTTTTCTAATTTCTACTTACATAGAACTGAAAATTAAGCTCGACAATGCGTGTATTTTGGATGATATTTCTATATAGGGTAATTTTAATAGAGGATTTATTTTACAGAAGGCTTTATGCAAAACAAGCGGATTGCTGTAAAATTACAATTAACTCATTGTGCAACAGTATAAACTAAGCCCTAAGTTAAAATAAGATTAGTGGTTATATAGTATAGACTATAGACTAAGAAAATAAGACTAGTGGTTAAACAAAAAGTTAACATCAAAGGCCGCAGTTAAACTTCTATGGTTGACGAAAACTATACATCTTCACATAAAAAACGATAATATAAAACAATGTATTATTTGCAATGACTAGTATAAATCAAGTCCCCACAAAAATAACGTTTGATGTCTAATGAGATCATTTGTATGACATTCGACCTACATAACAACTCTTTTGTAAAATCATGATCAAAAATATAAAAATTAAACAGCCGGATGCCGCATCAAACGAGTGTAAACCGAGTATTTTGAACAACTGTGAATATTATTTAATGCCTGACTGCAGTATTTTTATTTTATAAACATGTCTCAAGTCACGACTGTGTATATCAGAAATCGTGACGTCTTTATACACTAGACAGAAAATGAGGTTGGCTCATGTCTGTGACAGCCTCTGTGGGTCAGTTAGACACCGGTTGCGGGTTCGATCCATCTTCGGGTTCGGTCACCGAAAAATATTTGTGTTTCACAGATTTGTTTTGTGTGTGGATGTTGTGAGTCCCAAAAGTCTTGCGTCGTTTCTGATATCCACGGCACAAGACTCGATGTTAGTGTGAGGTCAGGACTATATATGTTAATGTAGAATGTATTTAATTATTTTAACAAGGGTAAAGGACTTCCTCCTATCCCGACTGTGTACTACAACCACGCTTCGCACATATCGATACCAAGCAGGGTCCTTAGTAACAATGCGTCGGTTCCAATAGGGTATTCGATCGCCCTTTATCTTGTGGGCATGCGACAAACACAAGCCACGCGTGCTACCGTTCCCCTCGCGGTCCCTTTCGGTGAGGGCATAGAACGACCATCAAAAGCGCTTATTAGTTGCTTATTACGTCACAGTGCATGCCACGGATGTATTGTAATATCCCAACTTCAAAAGGCAGTAATTTACAGTGAGCCGCACCAGTGTCGAACAGTGTCTGACTTGCATGATGCTTTCTCCCTACCGATATTGACAGCCTCCGTGGCGCAGTCGCCGGGTGTGGAACAAGAGGCCGCGGCTTCGATCCCCGCACCGAGACAAATATTAATGTGATCCACAGGTATTTATTTCGGGTCTGGGTGTTTGTGGGATCGAGAAGTTTCTGATACCCACGACACAAGACTCGATCTTAGTGTGGGGTCAGGACTATGTATGTGACTGTTGGGTGTATTTATTTATTCACCATTATAGATCCATTAAATGAAGCTTGATAGAACAAATAATACTCGTTACTGCCACTCTTTGCTCACAATTGCTTTGAAAGGTGTAAATTGGTGGTACGTCTCTCATATGTGAGAGGCCGCCTGGGTAGGTACCACCGCAATGTTTATTTGTCTCGCCAAACAGCAGTGCTGTGTTCTGGTTTGAAGGTAATTGTAGCCACAGTAACTACTGGATATAATAGACTTAACATCTTATGTCTAGGATGGCGAACACAGTGGAACACTAAGCATTGCTTAATAAATCATGGTGTTTGGTTTTGCTACTGTCCATGAGCCGTCATATCGCTTACCATCAGACGATTGGCTTGTGTCTCGCCATTCATTGCAATAAAAAAAATATAACTTGAAAATCGCAACAAAATACCTAGAACAGACTCATCCTAATGTCAAGTGTGGAGTCTATTTACATCCGTACGTATATGACATTGCGCAACAGACGGACACGGCGCGGCCGGCTCTGTGAACTTGTTGTTTATCGTCTGTAAATCAGTATGTGAAATGTTCAACGGTATTTTAGGATGTTGGTGGTGCGTGTCCATTTGGTTAGTCCCTACGAGATTGACGAAAGTTTATTTGTATCATCGAATTTTAAGTCTCATTGCACCTTGGGTTAGAAAACTGTGAGTAAAATAGGATACTAGTTTATCGAATTTGAACAGATGAATAAAAAAAAAACATACCTTTATCGGACTTTGGTGAACTTGAATATATTATTATTACATTTTATATTTGTTTGATTTTGTATTTATTTTTTGTTCTTTGGTTTACAATAAAGAGTATTGTATTGTATTAAGTTATCCAAATCCTATGTTGGTAAAATACTTTATGTACCTTACACGAGCTATCATTATCATCAATGAATATGCATGCGTAAGACTGAAGGAATCTTAGGAACTAGGATGGTAACTAGACAGCTTATTCAGTAACACTGTAGCTAATGACTCTATTGAATGAATAATGTACTTACATATTTTAAAATAAATATATATTTTTTTTATTGCATTGAATGGCGAGACGAACATGCCATTCGCCTGATGGTAAACGATACCACCACTCATGGACAGTAACAAAACCAAACAACACCATGAATTACAAAGTACCTAATGTTTGACATTCCACTGCGCTCGTCATCCTGTGACATAAGATGTAAAGTCTCATTATGTCCAGTAGTTACTCTGGCTACAACGTCCTTCAAACCGAAACACAATAGTGCATTTACACTGTTTGGCAGGAGAAATAGACATTGCGGTGGTACCTCACCCAGGTACCCAGGCGGCCTCTCACATACGAGATACCTACCACCAGTAAAATAAGCACAATTAGTCCTTTACACAACGTCCGATCTATTTCCTACAAAACAATAACACCACCATACACACTTCACATTTTTAATGGGTTTGAAATAGAAAAAACTGTCTACCATTACTGTGAAAATATTCCGTCGCATTTTAGGAAGTGGGTCGCATTATTTAAATGAGTTTGTGTTTGTAAACTAAGAATAGATTGCCGTGAAATAGTTTGTAATATCTGGGCGGGGCCGTGACGTCACTGTCCATGATTTGAATATTTCCTAGGTTAATTTGTATTGAAATTAGTTATCGAAATGCGCGTTTGGTGGATAATTTTAAAGGTGTTTGTATAGTAAAATTGATAAAGTTTCAATAGCTTACTTTAATACTTACTTATTAGGTAGTTTACTATTATGTGTCCTGCCTCGGTCCTTTTTAGGTTTCCTTTAGAGGTATCGATGTTTCGATTTTCCATATTTTATACTTGATTTTGAAGTTTGATGTGGAGCATATGGTTGGCTAGTCTTTGCATAACTTTGATGTGGCGCACAGACCCATGAATAAGTCTCTATATGTCGGTATCTTAATAAATGTCACATAGATCGAACACTTTTAAAAAATACCAAATATCACTCTTAGTTATAGTTCTACATTAAGATACGAGTCTTGTGTGTTGAGTACCAGAAACTTCGCGAGAATTTTGGTCTTTAAACACACTTTTAGAATTAAGTTTTCAAAATATCGTTCAATTTACTAATCCCATTCTAGCTGAGTGTTCAATGGAAATAATCAGCAAATATTAAATCATGCAACCACGATTCGTTTGCTCATTAGCTATCAAACAATAAAAAATCTAGGTTACATTGCCCAACACGAACCAATTAAACCGTTATTATGGCTCAAAAGAAATTATTTTCACAAGCAAACTCGTTTCCCATGTTTTCTTTTAACACGGAGCCTCGTGCAAATATGCGCTTATGTTTCTCAATTATGAACGGCTCGCTTTGTGCTGTTCACATGAAAACTAAATGAGTTACGTCAACAAGCCCCGTTTGTCTATGGATTCTGCGATTTCTAAGTACCTTCATCTATGGCACATGCGAATTGGTTTTGTAATATTTACTTGTTTACTACAGGAAAATAAGAATTCATTTTTTACATATGAATGTGACAATTATTTGAGCTTTGTTTTATGTATCTAAGCTTTACAGAATTATTGAGAAAATTACAAATTAATACACTTTAAAAAAATATTTTTTTTAGTCATGCAACCCGTTCGTATGCAAGTTTTTTTTCCATTTAGTAATGTTCCAAATTGATCCACAAAACAATCTCCTTTTTACGTCTATAAAAATTAAATATTATGTATTTCACAAAACGCCTTTTTTTTGTTATATCACACCGATAAAAGGTGTATTACTTCGTGAAAATTCTCGCACATCAACGGAAACGCACCGACAATGTCTCCAGTCTCCACGTGCCGCTGAGTTTTACAACTTTTTAATTTATGTCAGTTTTCGGTGCTTGCTCTTTAAATTTATTATTTGCCCAGAGAGCCACTTAACTATTTTATGGTAGTCTCGCTAGGATATCGTGTAATGCCATAAAGAGGCATGTTAAACCTCGGCTGAGAGCCCCAGGGCTTCGCTGGAAAGGTAATGGAGTCGATGTATAACGTTTATCCCGAGGCATAGTTTGAAACCAGGAAGAGTTGAGGTAGGTTTTGTTGGCATGTTCTTTGCGTGTTTTAGATTATAAATAATAATATATAAAAATTAAATTAATTCAAAGTTAGATTACTTTTGATAACGGAATGGAGGTAATCTGCCGAGTCAGTAGTGGTGTCCAATTCCAGCGCGCGTGCCTGAATTTTAGTGAGGTGAGGATTGATAGTCAATTACCACACCCTTCAAATTTAAAGTAAATTACTTGGAGCATACCATTAATTTTGTTTCAAGAATCTATATCCAATTGAATTTCTCCAGCCCGCAAGAGATTAGAGTGACAGATATGAAATGAAAACGAAATGATAATAATTAAATAATAATCAATAATAATTTACAACATTATTTAAATTCAGTCATTTTGATTATTCTACCACCCGGTTCGGAAAGCGGTTTTCACTAGGGAAGAACGGGCAAGAAACTCTAATGTTGCTCTTTCCAAAGCAGTGATTATTATCTTCAAATGTTACAAGTTGGTTTAAATCAGAGCAGTCCATTAATAATTATAGGTCATAAACGGCAATGACATAATTGTTTATAATATTTTTTTATTTTGCTAAGCCTTTTCACTCAAACTATCGGTTGAAAAGGTGTCTCGTACTCAACATGCGATTATGGGCTATTACCTTTGCCAAATATACCTAATAAATTGTACATGGCACTAACAAATAGCTAGACAAATGTTTAAAATAATTGCTTCCTATATAAAGCAAACACTTCTAATCCATGACGTAATCGAAGGCGCAATGTCCTACCATATACATTTGGCAAGCCGCCCTGTGTCCGCTCAGCACCGGAATCATTGCCAAGGCTGGGTATATTGTTTAAATACAGTGCAATAAATTAGCTATTGTTTTAGTCTGTATTGAGGTATTATACTGGAGGTTATACATACATACTACTCACGCCTTTTTCCCGGAAGAGGTAGGCAGAGATTCCCCTGATAGCAACTAGGACACCTTCGTTTCGCCTTGTATTTTCCGTTCCACAATGTGATAGGTTTGCGCCTATCGTCATAACGGACACAAACTCCTGACTCCGGGCTGATGATATTAGGACTGACCCGGGACGGACTGACGGGCTGACCCGGGATTAGAACCCGAGACCTTTGCAATCATACCGTAGTTTATGTAGTAGAGAAGACGAGAGCTTTGCAATCATACCGTAGTATAACTGCGCCACCGAGGCAGTCTGGAGGTGTTATTGCGAGCAAAATTTTTGCGTAGATTTCAGGTTTGCAAAAAAATAGTATCTCTCTCTCTCTCTCAGCCACAGGAAGTCCACTGCTGAACATAAGCCTCCCCCAACGACATCCACATCGACCTGTTGGAAGCGGCCACCAGCCACTTCCTGCAACCTTAAACAGGTCATCCGTCCACCTTGTAAATTAGTATAGCGCAAAAAGATTCTAAGGCAGATATAGACATTATGTATGAATGATTGGTGTTTTGGTTGCTTGGTAATCGTCATCAAATCGTATTAAAGAACTTATGGGTGACTTGAATATGGTTGCTGTATGGCTTTGGATGACATGAAAGGTTGAAAATACTACTAAACGCTTTCGTAAACCGGGCGGTATTGCGGTAACGGGAAAGATCAAGTCAAAAACTCCCAATCAAACTCCATGATTTCTATTTGTTATTTTATACATGTTTATATGAAAATGTATTTGCTTGTCCTTCTGTCATGTGTCAACGGAATTACGGAACGATATGAGTTTTCTCGTAGAAAGAATCTATAAATCCAAGAGTGATATAAGGTTACTTTCGTCTTGGAAAAATGCAGAGTTCCTGCGAAATCAGAATCTTACTTCCACCAAAAGTCAAGAATAATTACAACATTCACTACAAATGACAGTACATTCCACACGTCCATTCAGTAGACGTTTCAACGTTTGACGTCATCAGACCATGACGGCTCGCACAAGCCGCGCCAGAAGCTGACAAGTCTTGAGAACTGTTCCAACTTTCCATCCGACGATACATTTGTCTTACATATGTGTGAGATAAACAGTTCACCTACGAGTATGTTGTATTGTTTGAAAGACATAATTATTTCATAGCGTAGAAACGAGTCGATTCCAAATGCAATTTGAATATTCATGAGCGTCAATCACGTACTATCAGATAACTCTCCAATTAGATTACTGCTTTGCTGTTATTAAAATGCTTTTATAGATATTGAGACTTTGAAATGCGTACGGTGCACCTAATGATGAATACTGAATAGTCAATACTGGTGGTAGGTCTCTCATATGTGAGAGGCCGCGTTGTTAGGTACTACCGTAATGTCTATTTCTCCCACCAAACAGCAGTGTAAATGCACTGTTGTGTTCCGGTTTGAGAGAGTAACTACTGGACATAATGAGACTTAAATCTCATGTCTCAGAATGGCGAGCGCAGTGGAATGCAAGCTTTGTAATGGTGTTGTTTTGTGTTGCTACTGTTGAACGGTCGCATCACTTACCTTCAAGCGAATGGCATGCTTGTCTCGCCATAGCAATAAAAAGAAAATATAAATAGAGTATTCAAGGATGCGAGATAGTTCTACGCGCCTGCTTAGATCTATACTCTACTAGACTTTGCTTCTTCACTCGAAGTCTGGATTATAAATGAGTCCCTTGTGCTCAGTAATTATATTAACAGATAAGTTAATCATTTATCATACGATAACGCCCGCCTAGAAGGACGGACGACCTGGTCTGCTGGAAGTCGTTGGATGTAAGCCGCTTCCAACAGGTCGATGTGAAGATCCTTGGGGGAAGCCTATGTTCAGCAGTAGACTTCCTGTGGCTGAGAGAGAGAGAGAGAGAGAGAGAGAGAGAGACTATTTTGTTGCAAGCCTGACAACCTGTGGCTGAATAGATCGATACATAGAAGATCATTTGGCCCCTATAAGTGTCGAATAAAAACAAAACGAGTACCACTAAGTTACTATGACACAAATCAACAGAACCGGCAACGCGACGGTTTCAACAATATAATTACCAAACGTAATAGTGACCGTCGATAAATCACGATTTACATATGCAAATCAACTTATCTAGGTTAGATTATGTCTATAGCAACTGTTAGGTAACCTTACTCGCCATTGGTGTAGAGGTAGCTTGTACTGTAAACCGTGAGGTCCTAAATTCTATTTTTATTTAACTCTAGTATTGTGTTTTTTGGTTCATGGTTCAGTGGGATGGAAATCAGAACAGAGAAATTTATCTTTACCTCTGCCTACCCCGCCAGTGAATGCATTATGAATGTCTTCATGGTACGGTTGGTCAAGTAGCCAGTAATGAAATGAGAGGCCGCAGGATCAACTCTCGCACCAAGTTGGATGTTAATGTGTCCACTACACTACAAGTATTTGCTTCAAGTCTGGGTGTTGTGAAGCCGAAGAACTTAGCAGTTTTTTTATTATTTTTATTTCTATGAATGGCGAGACGAGCATGCCATTCTTCTGATGGTAAGCGATACAACCGGTCATGGACAGTAGCCAAACCAAACGCCATGAATTACAAAGCATTACTTGGCGTTTCACTGCGCTCGCCATCCTGAGGCATAAGATTAGTTTCTAATACCCACAGTGTAAGAGTGTTGGTTTGTTTATTACTTAACATCATGACGAGTAATACCAGGTAACTGACCTTACGTAAATGTTTTATCAGTTGCGATAACGTCCGGTGCGTATCAGATTAGTGATCGGTCCTGAACGGATTAGACTTATGCTTAAGTAATATGACCAAGTATTTATGTTAATAACCGGTTTGTTAGCAATAACTTAAAGGAGATTGACGAGGAGATTTCGGGTTCGATTCTAGCGGCCTTATTCATAGACATATTTTAAACTCATTTAACATTTTAGGTATCGAATGTTTTGTCCCTTTCGAACTACCTTAGAATTCATTTTGAGCGAAGAAGACAAAACATTCAATAACTAAAAAAGGTTTTAAATCTGTCTATGAATAAGGCCGTGTCTATATTATTGTTCGGGTAAATTTTTGGTTATCTCTTGGATCAAAAACGAAAGAAACATTGTAAGGATGTGTCTGTACACCTTTTGCGTGAACGTCAGACGCTGCCCATGTTGGTACGTGGCCTCCACTCGAGAAATTGCCCGCTTGGTCCATCAGTTCTTCGTGTTTAGTGCCCTACCCACTGTCACTTCAACTTGCTAATCCACTACCCAAGATAACTCAAATGTGGGCGTGTTCTTAAATATTTTATCCAATTGGTGTACTTTCGTGATCCTTCTTTAGAAATCAAGATCGGTTATTAATTTCGATCACAAGTCCGTAAAAATGATTAGGAAACTGAAAATAATGCCTCGGTGGCCTAGTTGTACTACGGTACGACTACAAAGCTGTGGTCTCGGGTTCGACTCCCGAGTCGGGCAAAGTGATATTGGATTTTCCTGTTCATTATCAGCCCGGAGTCAGGAATTTGTGCCCGATATAGCGATAGGCTCGCCCCCTATCACATCATGGGACGGAACATACAAGGCCAAGGACTCAAGCCTTCTTCATTGAACTATCGATTGTAGAGGAGATTCATATTAAGCAGTTATGGGCTGATATTATGGGCTGATAAACCACAGTTCCCAAGGACTCTACCTAACTTTTAAATGGTCTGCTAATAACCTGTAGCCTAGTTTGACCCACTGAGCCACAAGGGAATCAAATTAGGTCGCACAATGCAATACTCAGGCGAACCATAACTGCATTTCGTATAATCAACTTAATTCTCGGGATGTTGTGATTCAATTTCGTTTGTGCGGTTTTATTTGTTTTTGACTAATATTGGGAGCTCATAGTAATATGAAGAATAAAAGCCTTTATGTCATATTAACAGTTGCAGAATTTTTATAAGAATAATTTTCGCTTACGCTTAAACTCCAAAACGATATAAGCAAAACTTCGCTACTATGTTTCTGTCTGGGTGTTTGTGATACCGAAAAGTCTCTCGTAGTTTCTGATACCCACGACACAAGACTCGATCTTAGTGTGGGGTCAGGACTATGTATGTGACTGTTGGGTGTATTTATTTATTTATTTATAGCAACCAAAATATTTTTAATACGGGCACGCAAATGCAAATGCAGCTCTAGGTAGAAGCAGAATATTCTTTATATCTAGTCTCCACATTACGTCTGTTGAAATATGCTTTTCGGAAATATCAAATTCAATCCCAACGTATCCGTACAACTAAAAATAAAAAAAAACTGGTTTTGAAAAGAGCAACACTAGAGTTTCTTGCCCGTTCTTCTCTAGTGAAAACCGCTTTCCGAACCGGGTGGTAGTTCTAACAATGACTGAGTCTAAATAATGTTGAACATTTAATAGATTTAATAAATAATTTTCATTTCATTTTCATTTCAGAGAATCGAACATAATGCAGAAATAATATTTGCTACTTTCTAAGGTATAATATAACACTTGGTAAAATGAGCCGCGTGTGGGAATGGGAACTGCGTTATCTGTTACACTGATTACACGAACGTGCAAACAAACATGCACCTGGGAAACTACAGCAGCTGTGATAGTTTCAACGTATAAATACTTACTACGTTGTGTAAGTATTTTAAAAAAAAATATTTAAAAAAATGAAACAGACTTCAAAATTGTAATTGAAAAGAGGGAAATAAAATTAATCTTTTTAGATTCTAATACCTAAATATGCCAACTTTTTTGAGCTTTCTTTTGATATAATCCCCTTGTTTTGAAGTCGATTAAAAACTGATCGACAAGTTAGTGCTTAAAATATTTTTTTTCGCAATTACTTGCGTTTCGTTTTTGTATCAGTATTATTAAGCTGTATATTTTTGCATAAAACTGTGGTTTTATGTTTTATGATAGTTGTGTACCTGATTAAATTTCCCATTAATAACATCTCAGAATTATACCTGGGTTTATAAAAAAAGCAATCTTCTACTTTAGCTCTTGTCTTCAATTCAGTAATATTATAAATAAATTCCAAATATGCGTTTATTGTTATAAACAGATGTATTTTTTCATACCTAATAACGCCTTACTACGTATCACCCAATTCATTCGACGAACTTACACACCATTCTATACAATGTTACTAACTTAGTATATCGTCAATAATAATACTAATAAACGGTGAAGGAAAACATCGTGAGGAAACCTGCATACGGATCGGATTGTTATAAGTTGGCGCGAATCCAACATGGACTATACGGGGCTTTAATAATATTTATTGTAGGTTTTTACGTGAACGCGTCTCGTCGTAATTGTTGCGAACTTAAGAATAGAGATGTGAACAGCGAATGCCAGTAATAAACATATTTAAACCGGTAATAATAAGTATATTATACTTACTTTGTTTTTAGTATGAAATGTAGGCATTACGTTTATTTCTATAATATAATAATAGATACTATTTTTACGAATACGAATCGATCTTTGATCTTCTTTAATGTGATTACTTTTTATCCATCTAAAGGTGGGATGTAAGAAATCGCCAAGAATGGTTAGACGATCATCTGTACTCTTTATTTTTAGCTGTAATATCTTAATGTTTTGTGTTCTTCCTGTGTGCAGTAAAGAATAAAATAAATAATAGATACATACTTTTACTTTACTTTGAAACTTATGAAATATAAATCGACTAATTAAATAGCATTAATTATTGAATCCAGCCATATTTCTGACACGGTTTAGCAACTACTGACTAGAGATAACTATGCCAAGGCGTAATCTGATTTCAAGACGCGGCAGTTATCCAGATTTTTGGCATCGAAGGTCGCTCCCCATCTCACATTTTAAAGGTTATTACAGAGCAGTGACGTCACAAGCATAAATACTGAGTATCAAGTGACCTACAACTTAAACCAGTAGCAAATACCAACGGCCTTATTCATAGACAGATTCAAAACCTATTTTAGTTATCGAATGTTTTGTCCCTTTCTAATTACTTAAGAATCCAGTTTGAGCGAAGACAAAACATTCGATAACTAAAATAGGTTTTAAATCTGTTTATGAATGAGGCCGTCTATACTCCATCAGACTTAACTTTAGTAATCAATACACGTACTGGAAGTTTTAACTACCAAACCGGTAAGTTAAATGACTATAATCCACAGTTGCCTTATTAATTTAAACATCAATTTATAATGCAAATCATGTATAATAATACGCTATGGCGGTTACGTAAATGTTTTTATAGCGCCATTATGTAAACTCGCTAAAATTACAACATACAAAATTAATTATACTCGTGACAATAAATATAATATTAATAGTTATTGGAGACGTGACCTATTAAATGAATTTGGCGACTTTTTCAATAATTATTAGTTTGTTCAATTCTTAAATGTACTTATGTACTTGTCATGAAGACACAAATAAACGGCCATATCAGATAATTTTGTGTTCTTTTTCGTATAAACTGAAAGTCCGTACATCGAAATAAATAAATAAAAAGAGAATAAGAATAGTAAAAAATAGTACAGTATAAGATTCATGTTAATCTATAATCTAAAGGATAGAACATTAACCTACATAATTCTTTAAGATTTTGACATATATAAATTCAGTATCTTAAACTAAAATGACGTAAATAACCACAATAATATCCGACGTATCTAACATAGTATTTACAGCACAATTCATACAGAATGTCAGTATCAAACGCGCAGACGAAAACAATCCCATCACTAGCTTTCTCGTCTTTTTATACGGCGTAAGTCGACGAACAAAAGAGTTTAATTATAACTTTACAGTGCCATAAAAAATGTGTACTCGTAAAAAGAGAAAAACGCTCCACTGCTATTGTTTATAAATCTATATTTACTAAAATGGCGATGGAGTTCGTCTATTGTTACGCAGTCATTAAACTTAAAATAAAGGCTAAGTTATAATTTGTTACAATAATCTGTATAACAGAGGTCAATGCTTTTGGAAAGACATGATCAGGAGTTTATTCTACAATGGTCTTCTATTAAAATCTGTACTATTTTAAAGTAAATACACTAAATAATCATAAAGTAAGGGATTATCTGGTGTCTTGGATGTAAGTAACCACGAGAAAAATATTGTCTCGCCAAACTCACAACACCCAAACGAGAAACTGTAAGTAATGATTGAACCCGCGGTACCTGATTTTTTAGACTTTGAATTTCAAATTAAGTAGCATCGTAAACTACGTCTACTCAAACTCAATCTCACAAGTTATTTTACAAATGGGCAACAGCAATTTAAGCAGGAACATGAGAGCAACCAAAAGCGTCACTTGGTAATTTATATAAAAAAAATCTGCCATCCAACACTCATTGAGCTAATTACTAATTAGTCTCAACAAATCTCATAATATTGAGACTGCCGTAATAGCAAAAGTAATGAGCAAGCCTAACAGAGTTCTAATTACACTGGTCACTAACTTCCATTTAAAAGAAGGATTTCATAAAACCAGCATCCTGCAGGAAGTAATTAAGTCGGATTTTCCTCGATTTGTCTTTGTCCGCGATCTAACTTTTTTTAAGCTCTACAGTGTAACTAGCGTCTGCCAAAGAGAATTGTGATCTCTTAGAATTTTCATGCAATGAGCTCGGACTGGCACTAACGAACCTCCAACGCTCCACTAACCCAGATCTTCAATACAATTTCACGCTCAAAACAGCCATTTTCCAGGAAGTGAAATATCTAATTTCGCTCCACTTTCATTCGGAAATTTTCGCAGCGTATAAAATTTTATTTAGAACGGTACAAGATTTTTGTAATCTTAAAATTTAACCTATAATATTCTGAAATTTGTATTTTACCATCTCAAATTTGCAACTTAACTATTTCTACAATTTGTAGAAATTGTAATTATAACTAATCTCGCCATCATAATCACCTACGCGTTAAATTTTTACAAGAAAAGTATCTCCATCTTCTGTGTTTATTTCAATTCTTGAGAAATGGAATTTCTTTTGATATTTCATTATAAAAAGGGGGCTATAAACCGTACCCCACCAAAGAGTACAACATGAAACAAACATAGACAAAGTTAATGCCTAAATAGGAAGTCAAAACTAGTCATACCCAACCAAGATAACTTCATAATAACTTCACAGATCGGTAGCCGGCGTCCCGTAAACTACCCCATTAACAACGCTAAACCACTAACAACTAACAACCGTTAAAGCAAGCAAAATGAACAAACAACTGTTACACATAACGGTTAGTTCAGCGAGTTATTAACTTGTGATTTGCACGACGCATCACTGCTGTGACACGCTGTTCAGGTTTGATGGGATAAGAATTCTATGAGAATGAGGTTTGAAGAGGTGTTTCATTTCTGATAACTAACGTTAGTATATTGCAGATTTTGGAAACGTATGCATGTTAAGTAGGGCCCAAAATGTTTAATTGTTTGAACACCTAATAATGATTTGCTATCCATAAAAAGATGCCTCTTCAAAAATTTGAAACAATCTATTTAAAATATCCTTATTGTTTCAATACCACCAAGCTAACAATCTGAGTTTATTATTATCATAAAATTATGTTACTTTATCAAAACTAAGAATGTTGTTCAATTTCCTACAACAGCTTTTTACTAAAAGCATCAAAGTATTATTAACCTTAGCTACATCAACCTCAAAACAAACTCAACAAATCGTCTCAATATTCTCAAACATCTATCCACCGTACTCAATACTCATCGTAATCCGATCTGCCGTAACTAAACAAATGCATTAGAAAGCGATTGTTTCTCGACGTAACAGCCGAACTGAGCGCTATTTTATTTGCCATACAATGTAATACAATGCCATTCATGATTTATACGTTCCACTTACCTGTCTTGTGAATGAAATGCAAAAACTGGACCGAGTGGACCCAGTTACAGATGAATGGGCATTTCAAGATCGCTTTAGTTCCGAATTTATTTTAGAACGCATGTGAAATGAGAATTCTGATGGGTTATCGAAGGATTTTATGCATGTGGGATGAAAGATGGCAGTTGAAAGAGTAATTTTATAGTAGAGGTGAATCGTGAATTGAAATATTTTAGAGTTAAAGACAATGTTGATGTTTTGGTATATCATGCTGTTATTGAAATAACGAGATGCTTTTAACGCATGTCGCGACAACCCACGTTTAGATTGAAGGCAGTGATAATTGTAATATCACGTACTGTTTCACAATCTTTTCGAATGTACTTACTAAAGAAAAGTTCTTAACAATACTCTTGAAATCTCTTAAATTTGAAGTGAAAGTTAAACACAAATATTTTAAATTACAACTAATATACTCCGCATGGCCATTTGGCCCTTAATTTCGTAACTAATCAGTAACCACTGTGTCACGTATAAATATAATTAACATGCCATTCATTTACATACAAATAACACAATCACTCCATACCAAGTTGGAAAGTAAGGGCTATACCTTGATGGGCTAATTGATTGACATGTCAATGCTCGGAACGTGACGTCAGACTTCGTGACTGTTAATTTGGACGCATGGGTATTATTGACCTTCGAAAATATTGATTTCATTTTCCTAGTACCTACTAATGTTTATGTAGATGTCATAAGTAAACGGGAAGCTAAACGCGATTGAACAAAACCGTGATCTGGTTGCTAAGATATGATTGACATCTCATGTATAATAGATTCCTCATACGTTGAAGATCTTCACGACAGACGATATCCCATTCCATAACATAAGTATGCTCGCTGATATCTAGTATCTATTAAATACATGTACAGTCCTCAACTATCCTCAACTTCTTCATCACGTACAACTACTACCTCGTTTACCTTCACTACCAAAATCACAAAACGATCTAATAGCATCACTACCACGGTCTCCTTAACCATATCGATTATGGTTATTGTTAAGAAGATATTTATATTAAAATGAAGGTCGGAATCGACCACACAAGCTGTAACCTGATCATAAGGGTACAACCATCTGGGGAGTCCATCTGTCGCGACAAGTGCATCTGACTGGTGTTGTGGTAACATTCTATTCATTCATCCGATTTTTGTTGTGTTGTATGGATGGATGATGTATAAATCTGCGTGGCTATAATGGTGAGGAGGAAATTTTAAAGGTTCCAAGATTCCTATTCGGATTTTCTGATTTGCTTTATGATGGAATATATATAGTTATCACTCAAAATTTAATTCTAGGCGTGAATCAATTGATAGACATAATTAACGAATATCAGTCGAACTGGATCGAAACAGTAATCTTGTTGTTACATTATCTATTTATACTGCTTTTTAATCGAGAGTTTCTTGTATTGTATTCTTGATTTCTAGGTCAGCCTGAACTCAAAACCTAGGGCTTAACATAATTCACACTCACATGACCATTGAGACTGACATCCACTTCCGAAATATCTAGTTTTAAATCCATGATTCCCACAAACCAAAAAAATCACCCTCAAACCGCAACTAACCACAGCTACCGAAAAACCACATCCGCACTCGTAGACACGACAAAAAAGACATCCGAAACATCCCTGTCACTACTGCCAATGTTGCAAGCGCTATAATTAACTTGCACTATAAATATACCAGACACCAGTCTTGCATATGATCTCATGCTAGGATTCCTTTACTGGGTAGAAACAAGCGCGGCTTGTCCTGCAGGGGACTTGAAATTGAGCGGTAAGTTGGGTACATTTTTGTATGTTATCCCTTTTGGTCTTTTAGGTTTGATTTCTGAACTCGATATTCTATTGCATTTTAGGTAAAATATCTATGAAAATATTCATTATCAGCTATAGGTTGTTTTTAAAGTTTCCAAAATGTAGACTTATCTGGCTGAGGACGGGCAGTATTACGAGTTTATGCATCAGAGGAATCACCATGCATTTCTTTCTCATGGGGAAAATCCTTACTGGATACCCGAATATCCGATCTACATGCCTACTCAAGTAGCAATCTACGCTATTGAGCCATTTTCGTGGACCAACTAGATTATCGATCGGCGATTGATATAATTTGTTTTATATTTAATACTTGAGTATAGTCACTTAGATGAGACAGAAAAAAAATGCTACCCTTCTTCAATGCCATTTGCGCCAGGTACACAAATTTCTGAGAACGCATTCTCAGCTGTTCACCAAACTTGAAACTCCTATGTATTAAATTTCCATTTATTGAACGTAAAGTAAGGATTCTCACAAAAAACATGTATTCGCACGTGTTGTTGTGAACTTCTTGTGGCTCAAGGGAGAGAGAGAAGAGATAGTCTTTTGAGGCCAGTTTATACTCTACAACGACGGCAATGTATTTGGTGAATTTGTAATTTTAAAAACCTGCAGTAAATATTTTAGCACAGATTTTGGCAAGGTGACAATTGTAAAAATAATTATTTCCTTTTAGATAACTTTCATTGGTAAATAAAGGAGAAGTTAGACATCCAAAAACTCTCAGCGGTTTTGTATCATTTCAGTGCATGCTGACAATCAACAATTCTGCAGTGGCAGGCAAAAAATGGACACCACGCATGAAAGCTCGGCGTTTATCATACGGGCCACTAAGGCACACTACCTGATTTCTAAGCCGAATCTAATTCATTCAGAAGATCAAACCAGGGATATTCCCACCCATAAAACTTTATAGCTTCCCTTGCCTTGATATTCGTCAATGAAATCACGGCTCAGCCACTTCCGATGCTCAGCGTCGCCAACTGTGCGAATTAATTGCTGCCGTTCGAAAGTTTGTACGATTGCCAACAGGGTCGCCGAATGTTTGCAGCATTACATTTATTGTTATTAATTCACGGGGAACTTGTAACACTTACGTGTTTTCACTGATGTGTATTACAGTAAATATATCGACATTTGGTGTAAGAGTTGTAGGTTAAAGAACGCAGTTGCCATTTTTGGCACTCCTCCTCTTATCTCTTTATCCGAATGCTTTTCAAAGGAAAGGTATATTTACACAAATTCACAAGTTTCTGTGAGACAGAAGAAAATGCGTAGACATCCTATAAATCTAGAGCTTTGGTATAGAAACGCCCAACGCTGCGGTATGCGAAAAGCAGTGTCGAACGCAGTTTTGCTCCATCGCAGTATGCATAGTCGATGCGCAGCATGTTTGACACAACGTGGTACATTGCGGTCGAATAACGAATAAAATTACGCATATCATTCAAAACGGTATACTCTTACAGTAAAACTGGTGATGACAACATTAAATAATTAGTGATTACAAAAAGCATAAAAATTATCAAGTTTTAATAAAATAAAATTTAGCATAGTAATTAAATGTAACTGATATCATATCCACGGAATGAATATTTAAATGCGATTTAAAATGTATGTGATTACGTTGATAAATCATGCACTTATAAATGCATCGGGTTTACTGATTAAGTTATTAAATATTAATTTCAACGCATACATTAACTTCAATTTAGATTACATAAAGTCATATAGGGAAACATAATCGTATTTTCGTTGGGGAAGGCAGGTTTATAAAATCATGAACTCAATCGTCAGTTCTGTGTCTAGCACTTCAGGTGTCCATGTATAGACAATAGACTTTTGACAGATCTACACAATGGAGAACAATGGGAGCACAATAGAGAACGTCACATAAATCATGACAGGGAGACCGATATGAGCGTCATGGACACCGATGGATAAGGGCTAGTTTAATTTTAACTTGTGTGACCATTGCGCGACTAGGTCACTACCTGATGGTAGGTACTTACTAAGTAAGAGCATTGTAATTCAAATAGAGAATACCTAGGCGAGAGATAGTCTTTTGCAATCGACACAATTAAACTAGGTTGGCCGAAACTGGGAGTACAGATGGAAAACGAAACAGGGTACATTGAGAGGTTTCCACAAACATTTAAAGTGGTGAGTATCCTTGCGAATGTGGATGTTCTACTAGCTCTTGAGTCTCCGGCCTTAGTTTGAAGAAACTAATCTAGGTATAGATGATTCATTACCTTTTCAAAGTTCATCGAATATGAGGGTTTATCGGAAAAGTCAATCCTGGAATTCGAACCTATTCACCGTCACGACAGATCTCCGTTAATTACTAACAAGCCACCGCGTACTATGAAACGAAAATAATAAACATTTTATAAATGTTGATAAAAATTGTGATATTAATGTAAAAAGTAGCAAAAAGCCGGCCATGCACGGAATATTCGTTTGAAAGCGCCGCCGCGCCGTCCGAATAACTCATGAATAGCTCGGAAATTACCTTCCACGGGAAACCGTAATTATATCACACTAACTGCACTCCTGGAACCACTTGCTCTATTACTCATTGCTGGTATGTTGAAAATGGAACATTAAATTTAAAGTACTATAGAATATTGAAATTAGGAAAAATTAGGTGGAGTTGAATGGAAGAGTATTTAAATATGTTAAACACCAAATTATTCATAATTATAAATATCATAGTTGAAATAGGCCTCCACTACAACTGAAAGGGGTTAGTAATGGTGAAATCCTTCATTGTTTAAAATTCAGAGATGTTAGCCAGGGCTCAAACCTGCTACGCGTGTAAGCAGTGCAGTCCACTTCTCACTAAGCTAACACACACCTGCCAATCACCAAACTTAATACAAATTACATAGATCCATTAAAAATGAAGCAATAAAATAAACTCAGAGTAGAGTCGAAATTCGTAATAATTTCATCGTCCAAAAATATTTTGACCGGTGCGGATATTAAAAACTATAGCAGCAATAAAGTTTTTATTGGGCCGCGCATAAACATTACCGCATAACTTGGTATGGAAAGCGAAAGTAACTAGTTAATTTATAACAGTCGAAACTGTTACTATGTGGGTTAGGGTTGCCAGTGTTACTCATACATTTGTATAGTTTGTTTTGATATTATAGCACTCGCCCCCTATCATATCGTGGGACGGAACATACAAGGAGAAATGTGGGTGCCCTGGTGGCGCCCCTGCCTACCCCTTCGGGGATAAAGGCGTGAGTTTATGTATGTATGTATGTATGTAAACGAACATGCGGTTCACCTTATTAATTATTGTTATCATGTAACTCAAATGTTGGTTTCCCAAGGTACAGGCCGCGCCTAATTTGGGAACCCTTAGTAATAATATCGATGTGTATAACAATTTGTTGTAACCTTATTTTATTTGTGAGTCATTTTAATCCTATGTAAGTGTGATAACTTAATAAAAAAAATATTTATTTATTTGTTTAAATATTTATTGTACACAGTACAATAACATACAGAAACAGAAAAAAAAGCAAAAAAAAAACAGTACAAATGGCGGTTTTATCGCATAAAGCAATGTCTCACAGACAACCATGGGATGGATTTAAAACACGGAGAAAGAGAGGGCAGTGTACAAAAAAGAAATTAAATAACTAAAGAATGGAAATTTATTATTATTACCTGATAGTAAATGATCACCGCCGCCCTTTGAAAATCTGCAATAACATATGGCATAGAAATGCGTTGCCCAGCCTTTAAGATAGAAATACGCTCTTCTTTGAATGGTCACCAGACCGTATTTGTCCCGAGATGCTACTGTTGGCAATTGGTTCTAGGGATTTGTAGAACGTGGAATAAATATTGGGAGAAACGATTATATAATATATAAGATCAATCCTATTGCCGAAGGGGTTGATAGAGGTGATATTTGAGACGTTCATAGTTTAAAACAATAAATAAATAAATAAATAAATACACCCAACAGTCACATACATAGTCCTGACCCCACACTAAGATCGAGTCTTGTGTCGTGGGTATCAGAAGCTACGAGAGACTTTTCGGTCTGACAAACACCCAGACCAGGTAATTGGTCAGGTAATTTCCGTCTCTAATACAGAACACCAACTGCAGTCCCAAGCTTTAGCGCTAGTTATATTACATTTTCAAGTGAATAATTAATCAGCCCGGAGTTAGGAATTTGTGCCCGATATGGCGATAGGCTCGCCCCCTATCACATCGTGGGACGGAAAATACAAGGCGAAATGTGGCTATCCTGCTTGCTACCAGGGGAACCTCTGCCTACCCCTTCTGGGAAAAAGGCGTGAGTTTATGTATGTATGTATAATTGACAAAGCAGTGTTTTCTCTCGATTTGCAGCCAGTATAGTATATACGCTGCTATACAAATGAAGCTATTAGCTATAGCTTATGTTTTTCTTTTATTTGAAACCCAATAGAGATTAATACTTAAATATACATATATTTCTAAGCAAACTTTACCTCCATATTTTAATAACAGAAGACTACAGCATGTAATTCCTTAACAACGAACACATCGCTCATAAAATTAATTACAGATCAAATAATTTAAAATTGATTAGATAAGATTACATTAGCTTTGTTCATTTATATTATTTACGTTGGAATGCTAAGTGTTAAATATTATATTAAAATACGTTGAACCAGCGAGCATTCAAAGTGCATTGACCTTTTAGCAAACAAATCTAAGTGTAGAATGCGCTCATACAAGTACAAACACATATATTTTTAAATATTTTTTATTTTGTAGAAGCAATTAAACAAAGATGGGATTTAAAACAATGTGTTAAAATTATTATTTTATTTTTATTTTATAAAGATACCGTATAGGGCTTAGAAAGATTGATGTCTGATCAGTTGAAATGACGAAGATTGAGCAGAAAATCCAACCTTGATAAAAATAGATAGAACGAACAACTGAAAAATAATTATATTTACATACATATTATGTTTATGGATATAACTCAATTCACATAATACAATTATATAGGTATCGATAGCTAGTAACAACCCTAACGTTATAATTAAAACCAAAACTATTTAATCATCAAGAGACATCTAATTACAAATAATTGATCAAACGATAGCCGATAACACTGTAACGTCAAAATTGAAATGAAAAAAAATCATCAAAATTCTATAGGCGTGCAAATTCTATCTAACTTATTGTTTGTGATATTATGTTCTCATAATATAACATTATGCATTTATACTCGTAATCTAATAGTACAAGTATTAACATGTCCAATATATTGAAATAAAACTATTTAATACGGATTTTAAAGCTGTAAAGTAATCGAAACGCCGGGAAGTTAAAAAATGTAGAAATTAAACCAAATCGCGATAAAATCCGTATAAAATAGTTTTATTTCAATGTGTAACATTCGCGTAAATCTAAGAAACCATTATGTCCAATATAATAAAACGTGAAGAGAGAAAAAAATTGCCTAATATTTTGACAATAACGCATTCAGACGCCAGAAGATCGTAGACTATCTAGGTATAATTTTACTATGGAAGTGCAACAATAATTGCCCTGATCTAATAAGTCACGTCAAGTAAAATTTGACACGCGAGAGAGATAAACTGACTTTGCGGCCAATGCCCGTACTTTTAATTCCAAGATACGGATAAATAAAATGTAAACAAACAATACCTGAATTTTAAATCAATATTTTGTTCTGATTTGGCATCACAGCGGATTCAGTAGAGATAAATTTGTTTACTTTTTTTTCGAGATTGCACGTTTATAGTCAAACTACTGTTTTGATGTCACTACCGCTCAGTATCTTTCTAAAAACGTACCAAGTTTGGAATATTATTCCGCAATCAGTGTTCCGCAGTTTTGAATAAAAGGTAGTTGATGAAAAATAGCACGTATTACGTTAGCCTCAAATCAAATTAATTATCTCCTGTTGCACGATATCTAGGTTGGGTTTTATTGCCGGCCTACACAGTCTCGTCATAGAACAATAAAATTACATTAGCAGTCCTTAACGCAATGGTAATCTGCCCACATACATCACCAAATAAAAACTCTAGGCATTGGCACTAAGAATATTCCTTTGCCCTGAATGAAAAACAAAAAGAAATACATTCTATATACATAGAGAAGGGGTGTAGACCACTTCTAGCAAAAGTAAATCGTCGCAATGTCAACACCGCTAGAAGACATCTATTAGCCGCACATTCAACCTATCTCTTTCATGCATCTCCGCGGTCCGTCATTAATTACTTGACAAGTGACAACTGCATAATAATCCGCGGTTTAAGCTTTAAGTTATAGCCGAAATTTTCTTTACACATTTCTTTTTTATATTTTTTTTCAACCCACCTTTTCGGCCTCCACCGTTTTATAAAAACACCGAACATGTTGATATCGATGTTCACTCACATCACTGGCACAACTCAACACTTCAGTTCACCACAGAGAAACACACGTACGTTTAAAAAACCATTGGCGGGTTTATTTCACAAACGAGATACTACATAATACCGTCAATTAATATTGACACACTGTTTACTAACTACTGTGAGGATTTAATCGCGGTTAAATTCGATTTAAATATTCACGGCGGGTGGTACGCGAGCGAACGAGAAACACGTGCGATCGGTGCGAGCGACGCACGGCGACTGACTGGCTCCCGGTTGCAATATGCAGCTGTTGTGTATCCCGGCTTTGTATTAATAAATTTTAGATGTCAACCGCTGCGTGGTAGCGGGTTAAACTTGCTAGTCGTAACTGAATGGGATAGTGTCATTGCCTTTTAGTACTACATTCTAAAACTAAAGAAATATTGCGTGTAATAGCATAGCGATAGATTAGTTAAACTGCAATCAAATATTAAATTAGAGGACGGAGGTTGGAGCCTAAAGCAGGTCTGACTGTTCTAATTATGTTTATTCCTATTCAATATTCATAGTTAATCCGTGTCTTTAACAACGAAGGAAAATACTGTTAGAAAATCTCCACCTGAGGGATTATCACATGACTTTTAAAGGCATGTAGATTCCATCAACCCGGACTAGGCTAAGCGTTGTGGATTAAGGCCTAACACATCCATGTATATAGTAGAGGAGACATGTAGTCTTCAGTGGTACCTGAATAGGCCGGTGTATTGTGAAGCTTTTGAGTACATTATGCGCTGTGCCTATCATATAAACTACTTCTGTATCTGTATCAGCCCTTATACGTCCCACTGCTGGGCACGGGCTTACTAAATCGAGAAAATCGATTGAGAGCGGATAGGCCATATAGTCCACCACGCTGGCCTAGTGCGGGTTGGCGGAATAATATAAACTAATAATAAACAACTTACATACATACATACATAAACTCACGCCTTTATCCCCGAAGGGGTAGGCAGAGGCGCCACTAGGACACCCACATTTCGCCTTGCATGGTCCGTCCCATGATGTGATAGGGGGCGAGACTATCGCCATATCGGGCACAAATTCCTGACTCCGGGCTGATAATGAACAGAAAAATCCAATATAACTTTGCCCGACCCGGGATTCGAACCCGAGACCTCAGCTTTGTAGTCGTACCGCAGTACAACCACGCCACCGAGGCAGTATAAATAAACAACTTAACACGACTCAATTTTATTTCGTTTTTAATAAGAGTATAAATAACTTTGAAAGTGGTTCTACTGTATTAATGTGTTTCTTTAAAACTACATTTAGTTACATTCCACGCCGAGCCGTGCAATAACTATGCAAACGCGGAAAATGAATGCTATTTAACTTTTGTCATTGACTTTAATTTGGCAAAAAAAATACATGTTTTACAAAGAATTAGTTATGCTTTGATTTCAACAACATTACTACTCAAATTCGGTCTGATGTTCTCGAATACAATCCGTGAGATTATTTCCTTTCCCAGACCGCACAATTAAAATCAAAACCTTTTTTTTTCATCAAAGCCAACAAAATTAAAACATCATTGCAAGACAATGGCGATTGTTTGCGAAAATGTGCCGATTGTCAAAAAGTCGATGCCTTCCGGTAGGTGGCGTGGGCTGTCACGCCACGTGACCCACTTGCAAACCGATAGGGGTGCCAAATATTTGCCGCACTCGTAAATTAACTGCAGGATAAATTGGTTTTGAGTAAAAACTGCGGATGAATCAAAGAGCTATGTTTTGTTTGTAAAAAGCTTTAGCCTGTTGGTAGCGCATATATACGCTCTCACTCATTTGAGTGGGAATTAAAGTCATAGGTTCAATTTAATTGGAATTTCACTCCGTGTATTTCCTATTTTAACATCTCATGAGTTGCCCAGAGCTGGTATTTGTAGTTCTCTCTCTCTCTCTACATTCGAACTTCGTTTCGGATCATAGAGTTACCCCTTAGAAGTAGCAGAAAAGCGACGAAAAAATATAACTAAATAAATACACCCAACAGTGACATAAAATAGTCCCGACCCTACACTAAGATTGAGTCTTGCGTCGTGGGTATCAGGGAGTACGAGAGACTTTTCGGTCTCACAAACACCCAGACCCGAAACAAATACTTGTGGTTCTCACAAACATTTGTCTCGGTGCGGGGATCGAACCCGCGGCCTCTCGTTTCACAGGCGGCGTCTAACCAACTGCGCCACGGAGGCTGTCAAATATATTATATCAAATATATATTTTATCAGACTGGAATTAAATATACCTATAGAATTTTTCTGTAACAAAAACAATGTTATTGAAAGGAAGTCGATAACAATTTGATGCATTCATTTATAATACGTTATGTAATTAACTGTTATCGGAGGAACGTCACGTTAATGGCTGTATTTAACAATTCTTACAGAATATTGTTTTTAATGTGATACGTGCGATAATTAATTATTAATATTTGAATGGAACACTGTTTAAGGATTCGGTTTCTTAGTATACTTGTGTATTTTATCTTCATAAAATATCCTCATCAAAGTATTAACAGCAAAACAATCGACTTCAAAAGAACATTCGTACAAGGAGACAGCAAAAACCTATAGCTTCCGACGCCCAGGCCCGGATCGGTTGTTTCTCGGCTCGCAACCATCGAGCGCACACGACCCACTTTTAGGCAGGGGTGCCAACGAAAACACTGCCGCGTCTTGAATTTATAATTGAACTAAATTAATTGACTGCCTCGGTGGCGTAGTTGTATTACGGTACGGTTACAAAGCTGAAGTCTCGGGTTCGAGTCCCAGGTCGGGCAAGGTGATATAAGATTTTTCTATCCATTATCAGCCCGGAGTCAGGAATTTGTGCCCGATATGGCGATAGGCTTGCCCCCTATCACATGGTGGGACGGAACATACAAGGCGAAATGTGGGTGTCCTGGTGGCGCCTCTGCATACCCCTTCGGGGATAAAGACGTGAGTTTATGTATGTATGTAGTGTAGTAAGTGACGTCCAGCTACGGCACAAAGCAGACGTAAACGTCACGTCTTCAAATCAAAAATAAATATCACTATCTGCAGTGTACTAGATAAAGTAAAAGTGTGCATAAAGTGATTATACATTATAGCATTATACTTTGGTAACTAAACTGTGCAGTGAAATTGTGGACTTGTGAATTAAAGATCAATCCATATCTTCTCGTAAGGTCAAAACAAACGAATTACTAATTGTTTGCTCAATACCGTCATATTGTCAATTAGTGACGTCGCACATTGGTACCGATGACTAATTACATCAACTACTGATAGAGTTAATTTGGTCTAGTGTACGTTGTACGAGGTGCGTAAACGCAATACACTGTGATCGCATCCCAAGCAAACGGTATCGACCTCTTTGAAGTATCTTTTTTTTTTTTTTTTTTTACTTAATTGCTGTGATGGAGCTATCTGTATCCAAGCTCAAAATAAACAAATGCAATGCATGTATCAAGCTATGCAAGGAGAACGAAATTGTTAATTGTACCAACTGTCCCGCGCTATACCACTATTCATGCGTTGGATTGTCATTGGATGAAGTAAGAAAATCAGACCATCACGGAGATTCTCGATGGATATGCCCTGCCTGTAATATTAAACTGCCAAAGGGGAATAGTGATCAAACACCGGTGCGCAGCAACAATTCTAGATCATCGATTTCGCTGGATGATTCCCCATGCCGCATTACACAAAGAAAGAAAGACTCAAGTAAGTTTACAGAACCGATACACCAATGTCTTTCTGGCGATGATGTAAGAGAGATTTTTAGATCAGAACTAACTAATAGTCTAAAAGAAATTGTCAAAAGCGAGTTTAGCGAAATAAAGTTTAAAATTGCCGAACTTACTACAGAAATGAATCAGATTCATTCTTCACTGGATTTTATAAACAACACTTATGAGGAGATGAAATTGAAAGTGGATGAATGTATGACCAAACATCTTAAAACGGAAAAAGAAAGTGATAAATTAAAGAGTGAAATGAAAGACTTGCATAACCGTATTGCTCAGATAGAACAGCAAGCACGTTCAGCGAACTTAGAAATACAGTGTGTTCCTGAATACCGTTCAGAAAATTTAGTCAATGTAGTAATGCAGCTGGCTACTACAGTCTCTTGTGATCTCAAAGACAATGACATTCAAATATGCACCAGAATTGCAAAACTAAATCCTGATTCACCTCGACCTCGATCGGTTATAGTAAAATTTAGTTCAACACTTCAACGTGATAAATTATTAGCGGCAGTTAAAAAATTTAATAAAAATCGCCCTGACAAACTAAATACTGGGCACTTGGGTTATGCAGGTGACAAAAAACCCATATTTGTCATTGATCACTTATCACCATGGAATAGAGACCTACATAAAGCAACTAGACTCAAAGGAAAAGAACTGAATTATAAGTATGTATGGGTTAAAGGAGGAAAGGTTTTTGCAAGAAAAACGGATTCATCGCCGGTACTGTACATTAAAGACAATGATGTTCTTAAAAAAATGTCATAACATTCTGTTCATTAGTCTCTGTTCTATACTTTCTAGTGTTGTATTGCTCTCCTGTCATCATGTCACTTAGATGTTATTATCAAAACGTGAGGGGATTGAATACGAAGTTGATTGAATTTTCTGCTAACGTTTTAATCAATAGTTATGACGTGATAGTTCTAACAGAAACATGGCTTCAAAATAATGTAACTGATCGTGAAATTATTGATAATCGCTATAATATTTACAGACGTGCTAGAAGTCTCTCAAATGAGAAAGGAAAAAAAACGGGTGGTGGGGTATCCATAGCTGTTAATAAAAATATAAGTTCATTCAGAGTTGAAAGATTGGAAAGTATATATAACGAAGATTTATGGATTATTCTCGAGTATAAGAAGGAAAATAAACTTGTTTCCATTGCTTTGTGTGCAGTATATATCCCACCACCCGTCAACAACACTAATCTGGAAAATTATATGGACCATGTCAGTAATCATTTGTCTAATTTGGATGTCTCTCAATTCATAATTGTTGGTGACTTTAACTTAAGTGAAATATCATGGCATCCTAGGCATCTCGGGGAAACAGAAATGATCCCTTTTGGATGTAGTACTCAACACAATATATTTTCGGAATTCATATCCTTTAATGCAATCAGTCAATTTAATTATGTAAAAAATTGTAATGGCAATATTTTGGACCTAATTTTATCTAATAAAACAAATATTGAAGTACAAATAGCCAAAGATGTACTAAGTAGGATTGATGTCTTTCATCCACCACTAGAATTCTCAATATCAGATAGCGATATAAATATGTTACCATTGCATAAAATTCCTAGATATAATTTCTTCAAGGCTGATTATAATGCAATTGTAAATGATCTGGGTGAAGTTGATTGGCTTAAAGAGTTCAAAGATTGTATTAATATAAATGACATGGTAAAAAAATTCTACGTCAAACTTCGTTTTATAATAGATAAAAACATTCCACTTACCAGACCGAAAGTCAATGGCTATCCTAATTGGTTTACAAAAGAGTTAATATGTATTCTAAGAAAAAAAGAAAAACTTAGAATTAAAGTGAAAAGATATAATAATCCACTAGAGGAATTAAGCTTAAGTAGATTGAAAAGGCAATGCTTGATGCTTCAACGAAAATGCTTAGCAAAATATACTGCCCTTATTGAAAATAGCATAGCTAAACACCCCAAATACTTCTGGATGTATATTAAAAGTAAAAAAAGTAATATTAGTGAAATACCCGAATCCATGCACCTAGACGGTAAAGTAGCAAAGGGTAGCAACGATATATCAAATTTATTTGCTAAACATTTTGCTCAGATATACAGTGCCAACACATCCACGCAACTCACACAGAATGATATTTTCGAATCACCTAATAGCATTTCTTGGATACATTCCTTGGGTCAAATTAAGATAGATGAATCTACCATCATAAAAAAAATAAAAAGACTTGATGCAAACAAGGGTCCCGGACCAGATGGCATACATCCCGTATTTGTCCTCAGATGTGCCCAATCATTAGCGAAACCTTTGTCTATCTTGTTTAACTACTCGTTACGAACAGGTATATTTCCTGACTATTGGAAGCAAGGAAAAGTAGTACCTATTTTCAAAAATGGTGATAAGACCGACATTAAACAATACAGACCTATCACTATCTTGTCTATTATACCTAAACTATTTGAGTCACTAGTTTATCCGGCAATAAAATATCATGTACAAAATTTAATTAAGAATAGACAACACGGCTTCCTCAGCGGAAGATCTACGACCACTAACCTTTTGAGCTATACCGAGCGCATTGCTGAGTCAGTGGACAAAGGCATACAAGTAGACGCAGTTTACACTGATTTCAGCAAGGCGTTTGACATGGTGGATCACGAAATATTGATGCATCGGTTGTCCGATGTTGGTATTTTTGGATCACTGTACTCCTGGTTAGGATCTTACCTACATGAGAGATGCTCATTTATAACCGTCAATAACGTACATTCTACACCATTCCGGGTAACCAAAGGAGTGCCACAAGGATCTCACTTGGGGCCACTACTATTTCTTATATTTATAAACTCCATTGTAGAATGCTTCCCGAATTCGGAAATATATCTGTTTGCCGATGACCTCAAGGTAATAAAACCTATTACCAAAATAGCAGACTCAAGGTGCTTGCAGAACGATTTAAATAGTCTTAACGAATGGTGTCGGGCAAATAAAATGTCTTTAAATTTAGAAAAATGCAACCATATAACGTTTACAAAAAATAAAAATAAAATTGACACTCAATACAAATTAAATAATCACATACTGCTTAAAGTTAATAGTATTCGTGATTTAGGAGTTCAATTCGATAATGAGTTGCATTTTAGAGAACATATTAATAAAATTATCTGTAAATCCGCTAGGATGCTAGGCTTTATTATTAGAAATTCAAAAAGTTTTAAAATGTATAAAACAAAAATACTCCTTTACCAATCACTTGTTAGAAGTACTCTTGAGTACTGCTCCCAAGTTTGGAGTCCGTATTATATGGTTCACTCAGACAGAATAGAAAGAATTCAAAAGAAGTTTTTACACCACTTAACATACGGTACCCACAAACTAAATGTCTTAAAATCATATCAAGACAGGTTGGTATATTTTAAATTTATGTCACTTGCAGATAGGCGGAAACTATTAGACCTTATGTTTTTACGCAAGATTTGCAAAGGAGAAATTGATTGCCCCGAAATAGTTCAGAAAACACTAACTATTAACGCCCCATCTAGACTTCCAAGACCTCGTGCCTACAAATTGTTCTATTGTAGATCCTGGAAGACTAACTTGGGTCGTAACTCCCCGGTGATACGGCTCAAGATGTCGTACAACTTCCTTCCAAAGGACTTCGACATTACGAACTCCAGTAGCCATACTAATTTTAAGCGCCAAGTAACGCATTACTTGGCTCCCTGGGTGGGGATTAATAATAATAATAATTAACAAAAGCTAAGCTACTTCGCACGGATGTTTATTGTTGTATTATAGTCTGCGGCTGCTTCTACTTATCATTCCTTATTAATTTTATTGCCTTATTTTTATTGTCTGCTTTTAGATGTTGTTAATTGTAGATGGGTCCACCTATAACTAGGTGAACAATATAAGAAGATCAGAAATTTGTTGTTTAGATACTTAAGTTACTTATTGTATCATCTGTTGGTGGATCATGTAAAGTGTATAAATAAAATAAAAAAAAAAAAATAAATGTATGATATGTGTTGTATACTTTTTAAATTAATTACTTATTAATCTACATTAAATCAAGAAGGTGTACTCGTAATTGACTTAATAATGTTGGATGCAATTCATCGTTACTTGCCGTACTGTATTAGCCCATATACGTCCACTGCAGGACACGGGCCTCCTCCACAACCGAGAGTACGACTGAGAGGGGTTAGGCTATATGGCCTAACCCCCTCCCCTTCTCACTGGCTGTATTGAATTTAAAATATTGAAAGCCAATCTGTAAATTCATCCCAACCATAATAAGTAGCCGGATACTCTCGTGATTACGTGACCGCGCGAAATGTTCCGGATAGCACCGGATCAATCCCTATTCACTCGGATCCACGTCACTGGTATGAGGAAAAAACAGGATGTCTATCCTATTCCTTCTTCATAGTTCCCAAGCGTTTGTAGCTTTAATTAACGATTCAAAAGATTTTGAATAAGACTGTTTGAAGAATATTTTGGTTTTTAACACATTGCTTCATACTGTTGCATTAAAGCAAAATGCTCATCGATATTATACCGCTCATGGGCATCCACAATACCTGGGATCGCAGATTCGTCGGTCTCAAATGCGAGGGGAATGAGATAGAAAAAAAGAGAAGATGATATTGCTTGCACGTCTTTGTACCTGTAACAAAGAACAGAAATAAAAATGATTAAACAATGTCATAATCGTATGTAAATAACTTTACGAATTTGCAAAATTCATGAACAGTATTTAAAATTCGCCAGTGTTTTAAATGTATTGATTATACTAGTAAAACGCAAGTTTAACCTCTGAGTTAACACGCGCACAATTACGATCTAGAATTATTTCACTGGCCCCGTGACCCGTACATTTCAATCTATAAAGAGTCTCGGTACGAAAAATATGACAATCAGTTGCTCTATCGCTGCGTATAAAACAAATCAACAAACACACCATTACATTAAAAAAATATCTAAAACCTTTCAAAGACAAAGTAAGCAGTCTTGGCACCAACAATATTTACTTTACGCGACCTATCCATATCTTAACATCCTTTAATACAATTCAAAAACAATAAACCGCATAGCAAATCCTTTTTAAATAATCCTAAACGCCATTATGGTAATAGAATAGAAACATTCCCACAATATTCCTGCAGAATGGAGCAATTTAGTTAAAAGCATTCGGTTTGGTCGTAACTCCGCGGCTTTGAGATAAAAGTAAACATAATTCGTCTGGAAGGATAACCAATGCAAATGTGAATGAAAGACGGCATAGACTGAACAATACAATCGTCTTTGATCGATTGTTGTTAAAATCGATTATTGAGTTAGGAAAATCGATTATCGCGGAAATTAATTATCTGAATTTAAGTATTTTTAATGGCACGAATAATTACAATGCAACAAATGGTAAGTGCACTGTGCAGAGTAATGGAAATAGAATATCCACCGACTGGATTTGGTTATCAATTGCAGTACGACCCAAATATGCTGATCTGTTGGAAATAGTATACCTATAGACTCCAGAAATGCGATATACGTACGTATTTGAGTAGGTATTATCGGTCACTATCCTTATGATTAGTCTGAAATTGCAATATTGGTTTTTAATTTTTCAGCGGTGATACAGCAAATTTATACCGTAACTTAAAAACGGATTGATATGGGGTAATGGTGGCTATAATTGCATAGTTGTAACAGCAAAAAAATATTCCTTATTATCAATTTGGATCTAATCCATCCATCATCATCTATTGGATCTAATATAAAGATAGAATTAAAGAATATGGAAACAATAGTAAAAATACATCAAAACGTATATTTCGCAAAACACTTCAAACGAAAATCGATTCTTTCTAAATCATAATCGATTCTTTTCTAACCCAATATCGGTTCATAATTCCAATGCATCATTCATAATGCGTGCAGTAACATCCGTTTTTTTTTTATTGCAATTTATTTGCAATTAATGGCGAGACGAGCATGCCATTCGCCTACGACCGCTCATGGACAGTAGCAAAACCAAACAACACCACAAAATACAAAGCAATGCTTGGCATTCCATTGCGCTCGCCATCCTAGATGTTAAGTCTCATTATGTCCAGGAGTTACTCTAGCTACAATGTCGTTTAAACCGGAACACAACAGTGTATTGACACTGCTGTTTGGCGGGAGAAATAGACATTGCGGTGGTACTTACCCAGACGGCCCCTCGCGTATGAAGGACCTACCACCAGTGTTGCGATTATTAAATAACAGTTGTTATTGACGTTGGGAGGTAGGCAGATGGGTCCGGTATTTTATTGACAGCTGATGCAAATGCATCGATCACTCAATGAGCAAGGAAATAGCCGTGACAAAACGATAATTTATGATATATTGATCAATTTATGAAATATCACGTTACTGTAATTTATTTTGACCGGTGTCTTGGTAACAGGTGCTTGGTTCTTTGTGTCCATAACTTCATACAGTGCCAATATTAATCGCCCCAAATATTATACCCGTGACGAATCATAATGCTAAGCGAGAAAATAACAATAAAAATATCTTAAGAAACTTATTCTGATGTAGATATGTAATGAAATGAAATGAAAATAATTTATTGATCCCATTAAAATGTTCAACTTTATTTAGATTTAGTCATTTTTTTAACTAGCACCCGGTTCGGAAAGCGGTTTTCACTAGAGAAGAACGGGCAAGAAACTCTAGTGTTGCTCTTTTCAAAATCAGTTTAGGTACAATATAGTGAATATTACAAAAATTACAAGTTGGTTTAAAATTTTAAAATCAGAGCAGTTCATAAATAATTTGTTATATAGGTAGTTTGCAAGTGAGATATATTTTTAATACGAATGGTGCGTAATTGACCCAACGCGTTTTGTGCGGTGTGCGGAGAGGCTAAGGTATACCTGATTTTCAAAAGTAGGTATGTGTACCTATCTGACGCCTAAAGGGGGCTGATGCTAAGCGGTAGCTAGGCGGAGTTGGCAAGTACAAACAAAGAGTGGACTGTATTTTATCATCCCCTTCAAAGGGCTGATTCGCGGTGCGATGCGGTTGGATCGGGAGCAAGGGATGTGCACGCCTTACCTTGACATCTGCATCCTCGGCGAGGTGGCACGCGGTCCCGGCGCGATGGCGTCGACGTATTCACGACACTCGCGCGAACAGGGGCTTGTCCCGTAAAATAGCTATGCCAGCATCAACCTTGCGGTTCTCAGTCCTTTATTATCAATAGGTACACACAAAGCGGGGTGCGATTACACAGTATAGCGCGGATTAGCGGAACGCCATTTGCACATGCGGATTAGCGGCGGCGGGAACACTTACGTCCTTACGAGTACATGTGCGGCGCGTGCGGCGGTTCGAAGCGAAGTACGTGTGGGGCACAGCGTGTCCCCACTTCCCGTAGCTCCCGCGCGACGTACGCGCAAGGAGTACAGACATATTAGGTCAGGCGTGCGTTAGAGGGAAAGGGAAAATAGCGGGAATATGACACAACACAGCACTCATTGCAGTACTGCCAACCTCGCGGAATATGTATAGAAAACATCGATCAATAATTATACAAATATATAAATATGGCGGAACCATTCCCCCCGGCCTTAAAGGGTACCTTTAATAATAATAATAAAATAAATGTTACGAATTACGAATAATAAAAGTAACGCGGTAATAAAGAATGACCCTAAACCTAACCTTAAAGCGGAAGCGAATAAGTTAACGACTATACCCACGGAACTCTCGGCATCGGCTACGAATCTAATATTCGCAGCCACTAGGTGTCCTAGTCCTACGAGCTACCGTGAGAGGTATAAAGTTATTGATTGGGCAACGGGCACAGTCGGACGACGGGTCGCACGAAGCTTCCCCTATTCGTCTTAACTGTCACGACGCGTGTTGCTCCATCCTTCGAAGGGTGGACTGCTTCCACCACACCGAGAGGCCATGAAAGAGGCGGTGCATTATCAACTATAATAACCACTACCGTCCCTAATTGAATGGGAGTGGAAGGCGTGGTCCATTTAGCTCGAGCTTGCAATTGATGCAAATACTCAATCCTCCAGCGTTGCCAAAAGGATTGGACCATTTTATCTAAAAGCGAATGTCTCTCACGTAGATTACAGGAGTCTACATGAGACGCGGGTAGCGAACATAAAGGAGCGGTATGAAGAAAATGAGCGGGCGTGAGCGCTGCGGGCTCTGCGGGATCACTACTTAGCGATGTAAGCGGACGCGAATTTATAAGTGCCTCGACCTGCGTGAGTACTGTTAATAACTCTTCATAGGAAAGCAGCTGCTGTCCTATGACCTTGAACAGGTGAGATTTTACGACCTTCACCATAGATTCCCAGCATCCACCCCAGTGAGGGCTTGCAGGTGGAATCTGCTTGAAGTCTATACGACTTTCAGAAAGTTCGTGTTCAAGGTGCGGGCGATAATGGTCAAGAAATTTGTATAGGTCGCGTAAATACGAACTACAACCGACAAAATTCGTAGCGTTATCCGTATACAAACACTGAACTGGGCCGCGGCGAGAAAGAAAGCGTTTCAGTGCGGCGAGAAAACTAACCGTGCTTAAGTCGGAAGCTATTTCAACGTGCAAGCAACGCGTAGTTAGACAAGTAAATATACAGAGCCAGGCCTTGCGACTCCTGACGCCCCTGCCACGCACGGGTGTGTATTTTATAGGACCTGCGTAATCACAACCCGTATGCGAAAAGGGTTTGTCTACCTGGTTGACGCGGTAAGCGGGTAAATCGGCCATCTTTGGAAACAATGGACGCGGTTTGGCCCGAAAACAAGTGTTACACTTGTATATGCGGTGACGAATAATTCGCCGAGCGGCAAGTATCCAATAGCGACGCCTAATTATAGACATTAGAAGTTCAGGACCAGCGTGTAAATACCTTTTATGATAATAGTCGACTATCAAATCAACTATGTGATCGCGGCGTGGGAGAACACGCGGATGTCTCTGCGAATAATCGACGACCGCATTCGACAAACGGCCACCGACGCGGATAATATTCTCCTTGTCTAAGAAGGGACTAAGCCTTTGCAAAGCGGGTGAACAAATATGTTTCTTTGTCAATTTAATTATGTCATCAGTGAAATAAACACGTTGAAGAGCGAGTATGATTTGATTTTCGGCGTATTTTAAATCAGAAGAGGTTACGAAAAGTCGACGCGGTAACAATTTCGAAAAGCGATAAACATAAACCATTATGCGTAATAGTTTAGACCAAGAAGAAATACGAAGCGCGAGCGAGTAAATTAGCGAATCAACAGCGGGTGTGGTTACAGCATGTATCAACGGTTTCAAATCAGGTATGTCTTCGACATCATTATCATCGAACGAAGCGATAGGCCACTCTGCAGGATCCTTACAAGCCCACGACGGTCCCGAAAACCACAAGGGATGGTCAATAAGGGCCGCGGGCGATAAGCCACGAGATAGGCAATCAGCAGGGTTTTCAATTCCTGCTATGTGATGGAAACAGCTGGCGGGAACGTTGTCGGTCACCTTAACTACTCGATTAGCGACAAACGTCTGCCAGCGGTGCGGAGAAGAATTGATCCAACATAGTGTTACCTTCGAATCGGTAAATGCGAATACGTTCGCAATTTTATAACGCGGCTGAAATATGTCGATAACCTTCTTCATGAGTGCGGATAGAAGAACCGCTGCACATAACTCCAACCTAGCGATAGAAACAGTTTTAAGCGGCGAGACTTTAGACTTAGAACAGACAAGTACAATATTTCTAGTGCAGTTTAGTATGGTTTGCATGTATATCACTGCGCCGTAAGCACGTTCGCTAGCGTCAGCAAAACCCAACAGGTTGACAGCGCAACCTTGAACTACGCCCAAATGTCGCGGTATACTTACCCCATTCAAGGCGGGCAGTTCATTGCAGAACTGCGACCAAAGTGTTGCGATGCGTTTTGGTGGAGCGTCATCCCAGTCGCATTTTGCCATCCAAAGTTCTCTGATGAGAAGTTTGGCGTACAAAATGACGGGAGCCACTAAACCCAAATTATCCCACAAACGGGCTACAGCGGAAAGAATGTTACGCTTGGTGCACCCTGGATCGGGCGCAGCGACCTTAAACGTGAAAACATCGTCGGAACTATCCCAATGCGTGCCTAAAATTTTATGCGGTATGGCGCCCCGATCAATTTCGAGACAAGAGGAAGCGCGATGCGAAACGGGTATGTCACGAAGAGCTGCGGCGGAATTGCTGGACCACTTGACGAGGTCAAATTGACCGGACTTAAATAATCCTATAAGCTGGATGCAGGCATCTGCAGAAACAGATTCATCATCCTGAAACGAATCGTCGGCCATTATGCTGAAACACACGTCGTCCATATAAGTCGAACTGGATGCGATTGCGGCTGCCACTGGAAATTTGTGTCCTTCGTCTGTTATTAGCTGTCTGACGACGCGGACGGCGTGGAATACACTAGACTTCATTCCAAAACACACGCGATTAAATTCAAAAATTGACAAAGGGTCAGTGACCTGAAAGCGAAAAAGAATACGCTGGAATTTACGATCGGATTCGTTCATAAGAATCTGTAAAAACATCTGGCGGCAATCGGCGGAAACAGCGATTTTAAAGAGGCGGAAATTAAGAAGTATTGAATTTAAGTCACCTTGAAGATTAGGCCCTGAATGCAAAACTTCGTTCAAGGATAGCCCAGAACTAGTCTTGCAACTGGCATCCAATACCATACGTACCTTGGTAGTTGACTTGTCTTCACGTTGCACGCAATGGTGCGGTACGAAATAAGATGCGGAAAAATCGACACTATCAACAGGTCCTATTTCGGTAATATAGCCTTTGGTAACATATTCGCGGATTATGTCGGCGTAAGCGGCGCGCAACATGGGCGAAGACTGCAACTTGCGTTCCAAGCAAAGAAAACGTCTGTGTGCGGTTTGAAACGAATTACCTAATTTATAAACGTCATCCTTAAACGGTAAGGCGACTGAGTACCTGCCACTAGCATCACGCGTAGTGGTGGCGCGGAAATGATTCTCACATTCAAGGTCATCTTGACTGTGGGCGGGCGGAGCGGAGATTTCCTCGAGTTCCCAAAATCTTTTAAGAAGGATGTCCAAAGAAATCTGGTCGACGACCGTACAACAAGCCGATGTCGACTTTAAACTCGATTTTCTAGGTACCAAAACTGGAGCGGAACCCATTAGTACGTAACCTAAAATTGTATTAATAGCGGGCGGTAAGCCATTCATACTGTTAACAGTACCCGGCAATAACAGATGTGGGAAGACATCTGCACCTAGAAGTACATGTACCTCTGACGGTGTGGCGAAAGCAGCGTCTGCGAGCGGCAACGTATTTAAATAATGCGCGAAAAAAGTTCTATCAACGGGAACCGAAGGTAGACTATCCGTGATGCGGTCGACAACAAGTGCGGATACGTTGAAACAAATATTATTATCAAAACGCGAGAATACTTTAAATTGCGCGGAACCTCTAATACACTTTTCTATACCACCGAAACCACGTACCATAGTTTGCGTATTCTTATTGTAATTTAAACCTAGCAACGCACAACATTCCGATGTTATAAAATTACTTTGTGAACCAGAATCAAGTAAACATTTAATAAAATGCGCCTGACCTTCAAAGTCATACACGACTACTTGAGCCGTCGACAACAATATAGTGGACAGCGTAGATCGCTCGTTACGGTAATGATTAGCGGTTGCGTTCGATACTGGCGCAGCGATGTGCAGCGATGCAACGTCGCGCGCCTCGTTGGCCGGCATCGATGACGCATCGAGAGATGTGGCGCGCGCGCTCGGAGTAGCGCGAGCTGTGGACGCGGGGGTAACGGATTCGACTCCCGGTGCGGGCAAAGTTACATTACGTTGAGTTTGAAAAACTATTTTGTTGAAATGTAATAAAGTATGATGTTTTGAGTTACAATTTCGACATCTGGAATTCGACTTACAATCTCGTAATTTATGAGATAAACTAAGGCAGTTTATACAAGCGTTGTAATCTTTAACACATTTAAATCGTGCGGAAGGCGTAGTAAACTGGTTAAATTTAGGACATTTAAACAGATGAGCGTGAACGAAATTATCACAAAGACATTTCTGACTAGGTGATGAGACCAGCGTGTAGGCCTGCGGGTTAGGTACGTGATTACGAGGTTTATTTCTAATAAAATTATTACTTCGCGGAATATTGGTACCGGTGGAATTTATTTGCGTGTTAGTGTATATTTTAAACTGACTACGAATAAAATCATTTAAATCGCGGAATGTAGGTATTTCTACATCGCGGTATCTTTCTTCAAAGGCATGAACTGTCTCAGTGTCAAGTCTCCGTAAGGCGAGGTACAACAGAATGAAGTCTGCCAAATCATCCAATTGCAAGTTTTTTAAAGCGCTTGCAGCGGTAATAAATTGTTCTAAAAATTCTTGGAAATTAGACGCTGAGGCGGAACCCATACTTTTGAAGTTAATTATTTGATCCAAATAAGTGGACGCGAGTGTACGAATGTCTTGATACCTATCAATAAGACATTGCAAAATAATTGTATAATTTTCTGCGCACGGCGTAATACCCGAGAACACGTGTTTAGCCTTTTGCGAAAGTTTACTTAATAGGTAATGTAACCTATCACTATCTGATAACGTCGTATTATCATGTACAATAGATTTAAAGCTTGCGTAAAATAAAGGCCAGTTGCGAATATCACCGTCAAAGCACATTATTTCTATCGGCGGCAAAGATGGTTTTTTATGTTTTAAAACATTGCGACTCGGAAACGTGTCCACTCCCGAATGGGTGGATTCAACACGTGCTAAGACGCGTTTTATGCGGCAATATAAATCTTCAAACGAAATTAAAGATTGAAAGTCCGGTTTACTAGTACGATCAGACTTAAGCAAAGCGCGGTTATAATCATCAACTGAATCTCGAAATTGTTCTGATAATCTATCGATCGATCCTACTGAACTGAGAAATGTTTCCATGCATTCCTCACTAGTGAATGCGTTTTGCGACTTATCGAAAATATTTTGTATGATTGCAAAATATGTGTTTCGCTTACTTTCCGATAAAGTAAGCTCACTGTCGGACACGGGTGATTCGGCGCCCTTTGTCCTTGAACGCGACATTTTTATATAATAATAATTTCTTAAGCGATTAACGAATGGCGGTATGCGGTAAAACTAAGCGAAATATATATATATTATATAAACGAATTGGGTGCAAATTACGTTGCACCAAAAGACGATATTAATCCGACTCGAAGTGACCAAATTTATGGTGCGTAATTGACCCAACGCGTTTTGTGCGGTGTGCGGAGAGGCTAAGGTATACCTGATTTTCAAAAGTAGGTATGTGTACCTATCTGACGCCTAAAGGGGGCTGATGCTAAGCGGTAGCTAGGCGGAGTTGGCAAGTACAAACAAAGAGTGGACTGTATTTTATCATCCCCTTCAAAGGGCTGATTCGCGGTGCGATGCGGTTGGATCGGGAGCAAGGGATGTGCACGCCTTACCTTGACATCTGCATCCTCGGCGAGGTGGCACGCGGTCCCGGCGCGATGGCGTCGACGTATTCACGACACTCGCGCGAACAGGGGCTTGTCCCGTAAAATAGCTATGCCAGCATCAACCTTGCGGTTCTCAGTCCTTTATTATCAATAGGTACACACAAAGCGGGGTGCGATTACACAGTATAGCGCGGATTAGCGGAACGCCATTTGCACATGCGGATTAGCGGCGGCGGGAACACTTACGTCCTTACGAGTACATGTGCGGCGCGTGCGGCGGTTCGAAGCGAAGTACGTGTGGGGCACAGCGTGTCCCCACTTCCCGTAGCTCCCGCGCGACGTACGCGCAAGGAGTACAGACATATTAGGTCAGGCGTGCGTTAGAGGGAAAGGGAAAATAGCGGGAATATGACACAACACAGCACTCATTGCAGTACTGCCAACCTCGCGGAATATGTATAGAAAACATCGATCAATAATTATACAAATATATAAATATGGCGGAACCAACGAATATGTTTACATTATATTTAATATGGCTGAGAGAAGCGAAGTAGCCCATAACGAAGAATCAGTATACTCTGTTTCGCCAACTCAGTAAACCCGCCTCATGTATCTGTTTCGTTAATCGCCTTTTATACATCTTCTCTACATGTCCAAACCATCTTAACATTCCTTTCTCAATTCGCGACACTACATCCTTTTTCACACGTTCCATCACCACGTTATTTCGGACTCTATCACTCAAACTCACACCACACATTCCTCTTAACGACCTCATTTCTACTGCCTTAATCTTCCTCTCATGCTTCTCCTGCCATACCCAACTTACACTACCATACTTACATAATAAATACTTTCCTACTACATAAATTAAAATTATTCAACCGATATTCTGAATATGAAAGTACACTACACAAAGCAAATACTCAAAATTTATATCCAAAAGGGAATTTCTGTAACAAAACTGGCTAACCACACACTGCATAGACAATAATGCCATGTTATTAGGACATGATAGATCGGCGTGAGCATTCTTCGCTCGTGAGAAAGCCTTCGCTTCAGTACAGTTCATAATTTCAACATAATGCGATGTTAGGGTTTCTGTTGGTACGCTTGAGGCCTGCGTTATTTGCTGGGTTTGTTTCTAAATTATATAATACGGGATCTGAGGTTTGAAGACACGTTGAGTGCTGGATTTCAATTGGGTTGGAATGGAGATTGCTAGTTTGTTCCGCGCGCGGATACATTTTCCAATGCTATGTTTTTTTTTCAAATGTATTAGAGCTAGATATGATTATTTTATTAAATTACAAAGTGTAAGGTTCCGCATTATTGTTACAGTACTGTATCAATAAAAAATATAGGTAGTATTTTCATGACTATCCATTTAAAAATCAGCCTGCTTTATTTAATCAAACCCCAGCATTTTCTATTATTACTTCATAATATGCTGTACAAATATCGCTATGTCAATAATACAACAAATACGAGTAACACACATTCTCAATGACCACTGATTTCTTAAAAATTACTAAGAAAATCACCCGTGTGTCGTTTTGAAGGTTTTACTAAATTAACACAACGTATCTAATCGAACAATCCAAATGTCAATACCGGATTTCCTGTTTTTTCTTCCGTACAAAGACAAGCTTAGACACTTTCCAATTAAGATTTCCTCGACGCATCGCGTTTTTGTAAAACAAACGGCCGGCCGTGACTTGAAAAGCCGAGGAGGCCGTTGAATACAAAATCAGATAAAAATATAGCAGAACACCCCGGAGTAAAAAGAAATGTAGGGTAGAAGATAAAAGAAAGAATCGTTGTTTTTGTTCAGAACACGCGGTGGAATTAGGTATCACTTCATTGGTTTTTTTGTGCAGTGATTATGTAAATTATATCCCTATATTCATATACAGTTTAAAACCTATTTCAGTTACCGATGTTTCGTCCCTTTTGGGCGACTTTTGAATCGATTTGAGCAAAGAAGACAAAACATTGGGTAGCAGAATGGATTTAAAAACTGTCTATGAATAAGACCATAAGTGTTTAGTACATTCCATTCTTCAGGATAAATGGAATAATGAACCAATTATTTTGGCCAAAACCATGCACGAGTAGCAGTCAGCATAATAATATTATGGAGTGAATTTTCATAATATTATTTGCAACAAAAAGTAAATAAGAATTTTTTTTTTTTTTTTTTTTTTTTTTTTATTGCAATGAATGGCGAGACGAGCATGCCATTCGCCTGATGGTAAGCGATACGACCGCTCATGGACAGTAGCAAAACCAAACAACACCATGAATTACAAGGCAATCCTTGGAATTCCACTGCGCTCGCCATCCTGAGACATAAGATGTTAAGTCTCAATATGTCCAGTAGTTACTCTGGCTACAATGTCCTTCAAACCGAAACACAACAGCGCATTAACACTGCTGTTTGGCGGGAGAAATAGACATTGCGGTGGTACCCACCCAGGCGGCCTCTCACATATGAGAGACCTACCACCAGTAAAATGATGATTTACAATAAAATACTCTACTAACAATAATATTTATTGGTAATGTTAAATTCGTTTCTTGCAAGATCATTGTACGATTCGTGTGAAATCTTTAGACGTGCGTAAAGTATTGTGAGATCGCGAAATTCTAAATTGATTCTGATGTGGTCTTAAATCAATTCGCTATGGAGAGTCTACAAACAAAAAATGACATCTATTTAATATATGCCTACGATTTAATTTATAACATTTAAGATTTCATCATTAGGGACAAAACCTCACTGCTAAACAATTATAGGTATATAAAATTCCCTAATAAAGTAAAGGTCACAGTAGTGGATATCTTGTAGTTTCCAATGTTTATAAAGATTTCCAATTCAAAATTCATATTTCTATTTTAAATGAACAAAGAAATGAAAAATAACTCTTAATGCATGAGAAAGTAAAGCATCAAACGTGACCATTCTTAAAAACTTAGAAAGTTACGAAAGTAAAAAAAACTATCGTGAGAAAAACGAACCGTACGTGAATTGTAAGGAAATAATACAATTATTATGTATAATTTCCATTAACCCAAAGTTCAAGAAACTTAAAAAATAAAATTCAAAATTTATGACTAAAATACATTTTATAAAAACATGTTTCGAATACAATATAACGTCGACAAATCATAATAAAATAAACACAACTTTCCCAGGTTTGAACTCCTGACACTATAAATTACAACGATATACGAGTAATTTGTAACGTAGTATCGAAGTCCGGGAAGGTTACTCTTGAAACCAGTCTTATTCTCGAAAGAACATTTTGAAACAAGTTGGCTACTACAAAGGTAAATAAATAAATACACCAAACAGTCAAATACATAGTCCTGACCCCATACTAAGATCGAGTCTTGTGTCGTGGGTGTCAGGAACTAAAAGATACTCTTCGGTCTCACTAACACTCAGACACGAAACAAATATTTGTTTCGCACAAACATTTATTAAACATTTACTTCTTCGCTCAAACTGAATTCAAAAGTCGTTCAAAATGGACAAAACCTTTGATAACTAAAATACGTTTTAAAATTGTGTATGAATAAAGCTGTTAGTCTTTATTATAATGTCGATGAATATCCTTTATGCGACATATGTCAAAATTCTTGAATCGCTGTGTAGTCGCTACGAGTGAAAACAAAGCTGCGGAATCGAATATTATATCGAATATCCTTTGACAGCCTCTGTGGCGAGGTTGGTTAGACTCCGGCTGTGAAACGAGAGGCTGCGGGTTCGGTCCCCGACATCAAGACAAACGTACGTGAGGTCCACAAGAATTTGTTTGGGGTTGTTACGGTTTTTATACCCTCAACACAAGACTTACAGCCGATGCCAACAATCAATCAAAAATTTTAGATTGAAGTCAATCCGGATTGGTTTCTACTTTTCGATTGGTCGAATATCTTGTTGCCAATAAACAAAACAGGCGACAGTCGATTGCCTCTGTTGATAGATTGAAAACAATCGGTTCCCTCTTGACAATTTAGTTTGACGCAGAATATTTCATTGCATATTTATGCACTTTCAGTATTTTGTAAATAAATAATTTGTGAAAAACAAAAATCAACGTTAGAAATAATAATAATTACAATAAAAACAATTCAATTTGTCCCAATTATATAGATTTTTACAGAATTGTTGTGTTTCTGGCCACTGAAAAATAATATATCCAGTAAACAATGACTTATCACTTGTCATTCTAATAGAAATATTATGACAATATTGTGGAGAAAATTGCGAAACGTTATTGAACATTTACATAGATCCGTGGAAAGTGATCACTGCCGCCCATGAACATCCGCTACGATTGAATCATGGCTGTGTTGCCGGCCCATCAAATCGGGAGGAGAGCGAGAAGGCCATAGCATGCCCATTCATACTGAGTCATGGCTAGATAGCAGCGTGGCTCTACAACTTCCCATGGTCAAAATTTGATTCCCTTTTCTATTATTTTTATTCTTTCTATTATTATTGTAAATTGTGAGTAATAAAGAATATTTCATTATAAATGTTTTTTTCACAAAACACACTGAACAATTAAATAAAAATACAACTATGAAATTAAGAAACATATCATAACAGAAATCATATATATCAAAATAAAACAAAAAGTATCAATTCGTTCAAGGTAAAATATACACAACAATACAATATTTTAGATCTAAATGAAGAAATCGTTAATCAATGTTGTGTCATCTTCATCTACATTCGTTTCTACTTTCTAGTTTCATTGCTGTTGGCAAATCTGCATAAATAATCCGTGGAAATTCTCGGATTGCAATATTGGATTGTTTTGAACAATCCATCCAAACGTCAAAACTGATAATTGTTTATTGGCAAGCCTAAACTGTCATTTCCATACAGAGGACAATCCACAAGCAGGGATTGGCCCTCCCAAAAGTAGATTGATTTTTTAGATAGTTTTTTCCCTACTGAGATTGATTATTGGCAAGCTATAATCAGAAAAAAGATTGAGCTGTCAATGTCAAACAGCAAATTTTGGATTGGGATTGATTGTTGGCATCGGCTGTAAATCGATCTCAATGAGGGGTCAGGATTGTATGTGACTGTTGAGTGTATTTATTTTTTAATCAGTCCATATACAGGGCATATCAATACTGCGACCGAAAACGAAGCCAGGTGGTGGTATTTCTGACTTCAGACACAATGCAACTAAAATTTTCGAAAAAGAAGTGTAATTAAAAAAAAAAAATCATATCGTCGTATTGGGTAATAAATATCTAGTTTTCCTAAAATATTAATGAGCACCTTTGTAGTTTTAAAGACACAATGGTACAAAAGCGTTTAAATTACAATTTAAGAAAACTAGATATTTACCATCCAAACTAGATGATATTTAAACAATTGCAAAAAGAAACTTTCGCATTTTTCGCGAAATTTTTACTTGCTTGGTGTCTGTAATCACAAAAACTACCTAGCTTCGTTTTCGGTCGCAGTCTTGATATACCCGTTATAGTACAAAATTACAAGTTTTCAATTCACTTCCAACAGATCGAGAGCCAAGAGTAGCGCTTCAGTTCTCGGCCTATCAACTATTTAAGTTTTTATCGTGTTTGTACTGCCGACACGCGACTAACGACCCGTTCGTGATCAATAGAACATCTGCTACGTACACTTTGATGTTATTTTTATTGAACTATTTACGAGCAAACTGAACGGCTATAGATTTTCCATTTCGTGACAGATGCGAACCTCGGATGCAAGGATTGTGCCTAGTGAATTACGTGTGAAATAGATGTCTAGTATAAAAAGGTTTATTATTATTTCACGATTTTAAAAGCGATTGACAATACTTGGTTATAGGTTTCCCTGTTCGTTTGGAATCACTGGAGTGGAGTTTTCCTAATTGATTAATTTCCTAATTAATTCAGTGGATTTGAATCCGGGCTGATAATGAATAGAAAAATCCAATATCAATTTTCCCGACCCCCGTCCGAACCCGAGACTTCAGCTTTGTAATCGTGCTGTAGTACAACTACGCCACCTACTATTTGCAACTCCTCCTATTAATTTAACTTTATGATTGATTTCGTTGTGGGTTAAAGACAAGTTAGACATTCCCGGAGACTCGCTGAGCTTCAATGCTCAGTGTCATTAAAATGCGTTCCACTGTTGATCCTGGCTTACAGGAGTTGCAGTGGCGGGACAGCCTCTAGAACTACGCCACCTAGACATATTGCACTTTTATACCTACTACATTTACTACATAATCATCTTTGTTGTACCTATTAATCTAAACCCATCCTCAGCACAAAACTGAACGTATTCAAGGAAGAGTGCGTACCACCTGACATTTTCGTAATGGCTGCGACCGCCTCGGGGCCCGCGTGCTCATCTTATACGAACCTGTGTTCTCAGATTGTAGGGAAATGTTACTTAGTATTATGTTGTTAGATGCATGTTCCACTTAAGCTGGATTACGGGTATTCCTACGTCGGAATAGGAGGGAAGAAAGTTTGTGTTTTAACAGCAGTACTTCGTTTTGCCTCGATCAAGAATATAAATGTCGGGGACTGAAAATCCTTGCCGCAGTTTTGTCTCCCAATAATTGAATAACATTAATGATACATGTACAAGGCGATAATAATGAAGAGTAAATAGGTGTAAATCCCACTGAATCTATGTTAAACAAAACGGTGACACCCTAATTAAGGGAGTGGCCAAGGAAATATCAAACTGCCGAAAATGGTTGCGAAATTGTGTCAAAATGCATACAAGAGATCTATAGTATTTCCCTACCCCTATGGAATTCACGTCTTATATTATGTATGTAAATATTATACACGTCAGTAAAAAAATAAATAATAGTAAAACACCCAACAGTCAAATATAAAGCCCTGACCCCATACTAAGATCGGTTTTTATGTCGTGGGTATCAGGAACTACGAGAGACTTTTCGGTCTCACAACCACTCAGACCTGAAACTAATATTTGTGGTTCACACCAACATTTGTCTTGGTGCAGGGATCAAACCCGCGGCCTCTCGTTTCACAGGCGGCGTCTAACCAATTGCGCCACGGAGGCTGTCAAAAAAACGCGTATGTTTATAGATAACGGTGCTCGTTGATCATTAGAGAAATTGCTTCCTCTTTTATCTGACCTACGCCACAACAAAGCGATTCCAAACCAAATAAATAACTTCAAGTATTTTTATACAACACGGACTTCAAGTACAAGAAATATAACCACAATAATTACACCCATACTTTCATCACATCCTGTTTTTGCAGAAAGTTATCAAGATGCTGTCACACGTCGATACAGCTGCATTCTTCCCACGTCTACGCCTCTGTTTTTATCTAGTTTCATTTGCTATTAAGGTTATGGGAAGTGCAATAAATACTTTATGTTTCAAGTGAGAAACCAGTGGAAAACTGCCGTATTTCAAATACCCTTTTTTAAGCAATGATCGTTGTAACTTAAAGTAATAGCTTGTTTTGTTAATTTTATTGCGATAAAAAAGCCTCTGTGCTGATTAAAAAGCCGACTGATAAATGAGAGGCCGCGGCTTCGATCCCCAAGACAAATATTTGTGTGAACCGCACAAATGTTTAATAAGTAAGATACAAAAAAATCTAGTACATTCTACTTCCTTTCTGTCAGGGGTCAGGACAAGCAGTGATAATGGAATTTTATTGTACTTGTTGTTACTGAAATACATACTTTACTGGTGGTAGGTATCTCATAGCTGAGAGGCCGCTTGGGTAGGTACCACCGCAATGTCTATTTCTCCCGCCGAACAGTAATGTAAATGCACTGTTGGCTTCCGGTTTAAAGAACATTGTAGCCAGAGTAACAACTGGACATAATGAGACTTAGCATCATAATTATGTCTCAGGATGGTGAACTCAGTGGAATGGCAAGCATTGCTTTGTAATTCATGGTGTTGCTTGGTATTGCTAGTAGCCATGAGCGGTCGTATCGCTTACGAAGGTAAGCGATACAACCGAGCGAGGCGAATGGCATGCTCGTCTTGCCATTTATCGGAAGGAAAAAAATCACCTTCTATCAAACCAAATACCCCGCACACATAGTGAACAGTACAACACGTAACAGCCAATCAGAGCGTCGTATTCTGGCCACGTACGCCGTCGATAACACAATATTCAACCGAATCCCCCGCCCCCCCTCCACCGCCACTTTATTCTAGCCAATTGATAGATATGAAAGGGTTTATTTGGATCACCGGCTGAATTCTGATCAGTAATGCTTGCGTATTGGACAAATTAAAGTTTGGCTTTGACTGGTAGGGTTAACGAACCGGTTAGGCGGATAAATATTATATACAGGGTATATCAAGACTGCGACCGAAAACGAAGCCAGGTGGTATTATTAGTGACTTCAGACACAATGCAAGTAAAACTTATTTGTTTTAATTTTTTACTTATCGTCGTGTTTGAGTGATAAATAAATAGTTTTCTTAAAATAATGATGTGCACCTCTTTATTTTTAAACACTTACGTACGTAAGGGTTTAAATTATTATTTTCGCAAAAACTAGGTATTTGCCATCCAAACAAGACGATTTTAAAAAAATATCTTAATATCTGTCGCTGTTTTGGTGAAATTTTTATTTGCATCGTGTCTGTTACCACCAAAACTACCACCTGGCTTCGTTTTCGGTTGCGGTCTTGATATACCCGGTATGTTTGTTGGTTGTAAGATATTCGTATCGTTCTTTATAGTGTATGGGATGAGGGACCCGATATAGTAAACTATAATTAGTTATGTCTCATTTTGTAAATCTGGTTCCAAGCAGCCGTGCGTTATTGTACCGAGGGTTTATTTGGCCAGTACTGCACTAACTGAGAAGTGTTGAGCAATTATTTGTACGTATCAAACAAAAAATACAGGTAATACCATTACGTATCTACTGATTAATGGCAAGGTCAATTTATTCTGGTAAAAAAAAGATATTTCCGTGATTACTAGATTTCTGAATTCGTGGAGGTATCGAAAAGAATTTTAATTACAACGAAATCGAAACCATTTGCACCTCTGTCTACCCCTTACGAGACACAAACGAACACATATGTATGAGTAAATAAGTCTTAACATTCTTGGTCTTCATAATGGTTTCTTAGATTTACGCGAATGTTACACATTGAAATAAAACTATTTTATACGGATTTTATCGCGATTTGGTTTAATTTTTAATTATTTTTTTTTACTTCCAGGCATTTCGATTACTTTACAGCTTTCGTGGTCAGTCCGCCCCGTGACCACGAAAGCTGTAAAGTAATCGAAACGTCGGGAAGTAAAAAAAATGTAAAAATTAAACCAAATCGCGATAAAATCCGTATAAAATAGTTTTATTTCAATTCTTGGTCTTTCCCACGAAATGATTACTTCTACCGAAGTCTCTCGCATCCCTACCAGATGCAAGTGAGATAAATGTTACAACACAAGCAGTAAATCTATTGCCTGCTAGATACTACTCATACATTACATAACAGACTTATTACATAACGACACGACTTCACACTTCCTTAATTGTGCGAATCATTCTTGTTTTTACCTCGTACTGGTACGCGTAACAAATAGTTTTTCTTTGTTGATATTAATGGTAAAAAAAAAATATTATAATTATCACCTAAACCATTAACAGTCTAGCTAAATACATACACACGAAACCCTTCCACATTTCAAAACATACAAAAATACCGAGTTAAAGTCGAGCCTTGCGGCATCGTAAACCACTCAGCCGCGACGGCAACTTGTCGTACTGATGTTTATTGCACACAGACAAGAAACATCTCGAGATAAAAATGTGCTATGCCGGTAATATTTTCCAACATTTCCGAAAAGTGGGTCACGTTGAAGCCTTCTTCGGGTGCGCAAGAGGATTAAATAACGACCAGGGCTGGTCTCAACCGGATCTTGATGTTTATCAATGGTTGATTTGATAGCTTGTAATTTTATTAAGGTACAGGAAATGTGTATAAATTCACGCCGATATCCCTGAAGGGTCGGCAGAACTGCCACTCGCGCCATATTTGCTGAGCCAATTTCCGTCTCAAAATGTGGAGGGACACGAGCTTAGCAATGTACCAGACATAAATTCAAACTCTTGGCAAATCATATGATACTTTTGAAATAGAATACTTTATACTATATAGGAAAAATGCAGTATGAATATAAAATTCAAACGGCTTTATTCATAGACAAATTTGAAACCTATTTTAGTTATCGAATATTTTGTCCCTTACGAACGACTTCACAATTCAGTTTAAGTGAAGAAGACAAAACATTCGGTAACTAAAATAGGTTTTAAATGTGTCTCTGAATAAGGCCGATAGTAAATTATATTATGTCAGCGCATATGTATCCTACTGCAGAGCTTCTTCTACGATGAAGAGAATTTTGTCCTTAGTCTACCACTGGCCCAGGGCTATTTGGACTTCATATTCCTTAAAAATATTCGTGAAAAAATTCCAGGGATGCGAGTTTCCTCACGATGTTTCCTCTGCAATTAAATTGACCAATAATTACCCATAACTAATAATATGATGATGATAGAGTTGAGACCATGATGCTAATAATGAATTGTCTAAGCAATTAAGAAGGTACAGCCCTGTCTGGCGAATTTCCAGCGTCTAGCAAGGTTGTTACTTTAATGCAAGTTTGAAACGTCTCGAGCATCTCTAGCGTGCCCACACAACACTTTCATACCTATTTCGTTTTAATATGCGGAATACATAAGCTATTTATACGGGTAAAAGTAAGGGTTTTTGGTTCAGCTGAACATCTAATTAAGTATTATACCTTGAGAGATGAATCCAGGAGAGATGTGGGTATGTGGAAAGAATAGATAACTTATTTATCAAATACCACAACCTTATTCGTGCATCGTTGATTCTGTCATATCTTTGATAAACACTGGACATTTGAAACAAAAGATTGTTAAGATTTCTATTTTATAGGCAATACAGATTTCCACACAAGTTTTTCTACTATAATATGTGGACTAACAATACGCGCATGACTCCGGAACGCCAAGTGTGCCTTGACTTACGAAACCACAACACAGATGTCGAGACGGTCTCGGCAGATCGCGTCCCCGTCTTTTCCAACAGACCGCCTTCACGAAAGAATAATAGGCCATATTTTTCCCGGTTCTTTCTCTTGTTTTCGTGTATTATTAAAATAAACCAACTATGGCCTGTTGGTAACGGACCAGACCCGGCTGCCTATATGTTCACGGTGGTCGCGGGTTCAAATCCCAGGGCACACCTATGACTTTTCGGAGTTATGTGTGTATTGATAGTCAATCACCACGCACTTTAACGGTGAAGGAAAACATCGTGAGGAAACCTGCATACCGTAGCGATTTTAAAGAATTTCTACGGTATGTAAGTCCGCCAACCCGCACTAGGCCAGCGTGGTAGACTATATGGCCTAACCACTCTCAATCGATTCTCTCGATTGTAGAGTAGGCCCGTGCCCTGCAGTGGGACGTATATGGGCTGATATAGATATAGATATAGATTCTTTGAGTAAATGTTACAGGTATGTACACAAGACAGGTATCACTTACTATCAATCTTCGCCATCCAAGCAGTAAAAAAGACACATCGGACGTTTCCGCGTACAAAACACGACTTTCTTCGATCGAGTGAGCGTTTCGGAAAATAAAATTACAGTAATTCGTATCACAATTACTGAACAAACAGCTTGGAACGGGGGCGGATCCAGGAAGCCATTTAATGATAGTATGGGATTTTAATTTTACGGGACCTTTTTAGAGTAGCATTTCATCAATTTGACGGTATATTTTCTAGAGAAGCCCTTCATTAAATCCACAATACAACTTCACGTTCACAATTTGAATGGAAGGAGTGTATTTGTGACAAAACGCATTATTACCAAATTTCATTTATTTCGATATGATATAATTTGACTACTTGGTGTGCATTTTCGTTAACTTACCAATTTTTTAAATTAACAATAACAAAATACCACATTACTCAAATCAATTATTTTATTGCAAGAGACACGTCATACTACAACTTAATAGTTTTTACAAAACCAATAAGATTTACCATCCTAATCAGCTGTTGAGCGTCATTTTAATATAATTAGGGATTACCAATGGCGGTTTTTCCCTATGGTAAGTCAATTTATTCGAAAGATTGCAAAAAGTCACTAAACCCTGGTCGCCACGTTGATCCTTACGAAAAACCTTAGGTCGGTGAATTTTCTATAGTAATCCTGAAGATGTTAATGATGCTAAAAAGGAGTACTTATTTCCATATAAAAGAACTGTTCCTCTACTCCGAACATGTGAGTCAATAGACCCCAATGCTAAGTTCTGGTTCCGTCACTGACGCGTTGAGGATTCGATGCTCGGCTGGTCACGAGAGCTCGTTACTGTCAATACGAAATCACGATCGTAATGCTTTTACTATGTGGTTAGTTTGATATACCAGAATGTGGCGAACACTCTATTTTTGTATACTAGTACAATTTGAATAACATACGTATTTGCTGTCGCGGAATTACTCTAGTTGCATATTCGCTATGAACCCTGAGGTCCTAGGTATAAATCCCAAGCCGAGCAATCCATTTTGTGGGAGTATCTCTATTTTTTTTTTAATTGCTGTGAATGGCGAGACGAACATGCCATTCGCCTGATGGTAAGCGATGCGACTGATGCACAGTAGCAAAACGAAATAACACCACGAATTAAGTAATGCATGGCACTCCACTGCGTTCGCCATCCTGAGACATAAGTTCTTAAGTCTCATTATGTTTAGTCGTTTAAAACGTTCTCAAAATAAGTTTCACGGTGCAGACAATCCCCCCGACTGTCCATAGGCCGTATTTTGGTCGAAGTCAAATAATGACAGATAATGTACATATCCCTTCAGGTGTCTATGTATAAGATCGCACACCATAGCGTTTGGGAGAGGGAGAAACTTAGCGAGCTGTGTGTCGCTGATGTCATACATGTGTACCTACATTATCTAATCCGGTACATCGTAATCCCACCCAATTGCTATCCTAAAATGTATTGTACTTGAAACATAAATTGTGAACAATGCTTGTAGTACGAAGATTTATTTGACAAAAACATCGCGCAGTCGGTTGTGAGGATCGAAATACGAATTGGTATCGATATATCGGACTTATTAGCGCTAAACAATCGATGGTCAAGCGTGTGATCAAATGAGGTCAAATTAATTGAACATTGCATAAACTATGAAGCATGAAGCACAAGCTAGTACTCGATAATCATCATTATTTTCGGGTCATATTTGCCTATTTGAATCTCTTTAACTCAGCTCAATCTTTAGCTCTGGATATCCGGATAATACGTGCCATTAATCGCCAGGTATTCGTTTTGAGTTGTAACGCATGTATCTCAACGATTAGGTACGTCTTTCCAAATATATAGTTAGTTAGTTACTATAGTTAGTCCATGGCCACTTACAAATAATTATTTTATTTTAACAGGCATTATCTTGGTCGGACCCAGGGATTTTCCTTTTAAATCATTTCCGCTTCACGCGATATCACCATAAAAACACATTCTAAAATCTATAGTAATTTTAAGAAAACCATTAATTTACATATCGCCTCGCTATAACAAATTGAGTAATACTAAACCCCTGAACCATTACTACTGCACAATTATGCACGGTTATCGACTTAGCGCTTAGAACTTAGAACCCATACAAGTTTACAACTTTACGTAAGATGGTAACATTTGACCTGCCGATTGTGACTAATATATGATGTTCACACAGCGATTGAAAATCAATTTAATGATATTATACTTTTTATTATAAGTTATGAGCGCGAATTACGTTCCACCGCCGTCCATGATAATCTGCAACACCATAGGTTATAGAGATGCGTTGGCGGGCTTTGAAGAACCTATGATTAAATAAATAAATACACCCAACAGTCACACACATAGTCCCGACCCCACATTAAGATCAATTAAGTCTTGTGTCGCAGGTGTCAGAACTACGAGAGACTTTTCGGTCTCACAAACACCCAGACCCGAAAGAAATATTTGTGGGCCGCACAAACATTTCTCTCGGTGCGGGGATCGAACCCGCGGCCTCTCGTTTCACAGCCAGCGTCAAACCAACTGCGCCACGGAGGCTGTCAAATTATTAACATATTACACGCCAGGATCCCCGAGAGGTTAAGACGTGTCTCTGCCCTCTAGTGGCACCCATTTTGTCAAGCCTATTTCCATCCCAAGTTGTGATAGAGGGCACCCCAATGCCATGCTAGGCACACTATCTATCTATATCAGCTCATATACGTCCCACTGCAGGGCACGGGCCTACTCTACAATCGAGAGAATCGATTGAGAGTGGTTAGGCCATATAGTCCACCACGCTGGCCTAGTGCGGGTTGGCGGACTTACATACCGTAGAAATTCACACTATCAATCCAGAAAAATATCTCACGAGGAATGCTCGACAGGAATAAACCCACCTTACGGTTCACAGCTCATGTACGACACTAGACTAATTAATAATCAACATCCTATTTTACACGAAAACCAAAGGAGAAACGCTGAAATCGGTAGTCCAAATAGACAGGGCACTGAAATTCATATTTTCCCCCGGATTAGATCATCCTAAGTATCCGAGATTTGCAGGAAGTGGCTGGACGCTGGCCGCTTCCAACAGAATTCTTTGAAAATCCTCAGAGGAAACCAATTTTTAGCAGTGACTTGCTGTGGCTGAAGAGAGATCCGAGATTGCATTAACTGCACATTAAATGTGAATATTGCCGCTCAATAAACTAAAGTATTATTATTATTGACTAGTCATGACACAAGGAAAATTACGTACTTATTGAATCGAACGGCTTTGTGTGATTGCCATTGTCTGCAAACAGTGGATTGTTTATATGCTAATAAACAGGCCATAATGAATAACTACGCAATATAAACTTGAGTTAGCGCGGGAAAAACTATTACTATTGTGCTATTATCTATTTACGATGTTATTTTGTAAACAAACTAGGATTTATATACCTATAATGTATGTAATAGACGCCATTTGGGCTAAATATTGGCATGGTTACATTTTACTTGTGAGAGGTCGCCTGGGTAGGTACCACCGAAATGTCTATTTCTCCCGCAAAACAGCAGTGTAAATGCACTCTTGTATTTCGGTTTGAAGGATATTGTAGCCAGAGTAACCGGACTTATTGAGACTTAACATCATAAGTCTCTGGATGGTGAGCGCAGTGGAAAGCCAAGGATTGCTTTGTAATTCATGGTGTTTGGTTTTGCTACTTTCCATGAGCGGTTGTACGCTTACCATCAGTCGAAAGGCATGCTCGTCTCGCCATTAATTGCAATTGAAAAAAGAATATTCCAAAATCGTTTCCTGTGAAGCCATTTGCTAACCGAACCTAATCAAAAGACAGCTGATGAAGTAACAGCGTTGCAGTTTCTATCGGAGACCCTAGAGCTTAGGCTATTCTTATGCTCTATAAAGACTATCCTATCTATACCTATCTGATGGTGGAAATCCTGTCATAGTGTGGTGACTTTCGAGTTAACTCTGTCTGTATCTGAAGAGCAGAGCGCAATTGTGTTAAAGGATTTATGAATTGTAATGTCTTCCGGATAGACACCCTATTGGCATTACCGATAGATACCTAGCATCATATAAAAGTTACAAGGTAACTTTTATAATAATCACTATGTTGTAAACTGGTATTGAAAAGAGCAACACTAGAGTTTCTTGCCCGTTCTTCTCTAGTGAAAACCGCTTTCCGAACCGGGTAGTAAATCAAACAATGATTGAATCTAAATGATGTTAACAATTTTAATGGATTAAATAAATTAATTTCATTATTCATTTTCATTAGATCTATTATAATTTATAGTCAGTTTTGCATACGTTAGTTTAAATATATTGTAGATACAAAATAGATTCCAATACCCAAACAAATTGCACAACAAGCGGAATAAGCAACTGCTGACTGCTGTGTTTATTCATCGGTACGTGATCGCATACAATTCGCCGTGGAAACACAAGGTTTCGTTGCATCATCAGTTAATTATTGACACCGGCGACACGTTCAATCGATGTTCTTATTTATGTTTTATTTTATTTTTATGATAGAATATCAGTCTAGATTTTATATTGATTTACATACATACATCACGCCTTTTTTCCAGAAGGTGTGGGCAAAGGACACCCATACACCCCACCAGGACATCCATATTTGGCCTAGTACGTTCCGTCCTTTATTCGCCTTGTATTATATTGATTTATTAACCTATTTTTTATCAATAATAATGATGAGACTAGAAAGAAACTTACACAATGGTAAAATTAAGCCTATTCATAAACAAAGCTAAACAATCACGACCTTATTCACACAAGTTTAAAAACTATTTTAGTTATCGAATGTTTTGTCTTCTTCGCTCAAACTGAATTCAAGACATTCGAAACGGACAAAACATTCGATAACTAAAATAGGTTTTAAAACTATCTATGAATAAGGCCGTTGTAATTCATTATTATTAAGCACTGCACGACACTGCACTGCGCCCAAAACCAAAACATGAGGTATTAAGTGTCCCTTATATCTGCTTAATATGTTCTTGTAATCATGCTATATCATAAATCAAACCCCAAATACACACAAACTCTTTTTCCCAATCTAGGAAACAAACCTACTACCCAATTGTCACTAATACTACAGCCGACATGTAGGTAAATGCTAGGTTTAATTAATTTATGTGTGCTTAGGATTAAGCATTTACGTCAAATGACCGAGCACGATCGATTGCGTCACTGTAATGCTTAAGCACTTACTTATTAAGTAATATCCTGGTAAGTAATACTTAAATGAATACTTAAGTAATATAAATACTAGTATCTAAGGGTGTAAAATAATAAATCAATACTCCGAACAGTCACATACATAATCCTGACCCCACACTAAGATCGAGTCTTGTGTCGTGGGTATCAGGAACTACGAGAGACTTTTCGGTCTCATAAACACCCAGACCCGAAACAAATACCCGTAGATCACACAAATAGCCTACTACGATAGCCTTCGTGGCGCAGTTGGTTAAACGCCGGTTGTGAAACGAGAGGACGCGGGTTCGATCCCCGCACCGAGACAAATGTGTATATGAACCATCAGTCTTTGTATGTGACTGTTTGGTGAATTTTTGAAGTGAAACTTCTTTATCGGGGTTGGAAAAAATTTTTCGTTACGCGTCACATTCTTCCGTTACGCGCCATCTTTTTTTATTTAGTAAATTAGTACCCACTTCAGTAAGCCACACCCCCAACCGTTTCCAAGCCCCACCCAAAATTTTAAGTCCCACCCACTTTTTTGTAATTTGATCCTTACCCCCCCCTCTGGCCTTCCCCCACCCTAAATCCAAAACAGTGCCCAATAGCCTCCCCACGAAACCTCCCCCCCCCGCTTACCCCCACCCTAAAAATTTAACCTCACCCCCCCTACTCATATCTCCGGCATTATCCATCGTAGACCCACCGACCTTGGGTTCATTGGAACCGGCTCGGTGAGGGCTACAATCCTGCCCCAACAGAATTCCCGAATTCCCCCTCCACAACTTTCCCCACCCAAAAATAATTTAAGGTGCACAATAGCCTCCCCACGAAACCTAACCCCCCCCCGCCCCTACCCCCACCTAAAATTTTTACCTCACCCCCCCTAAACCTATCTCGGCCAATAAAGGTCGTGGACCCACCGAGCTTGGTATCCTCGGAACCGTCTCGGTGAGGGCTACAAATTGGCCCCGATAGAAATCCCAAATTCCCTCAAAAATTTCCCCCCTCCTAAACTTAAACTTTATTTAATTTAGCTTTATTTTACCAATTCTGTAAATTTGTAAATAGTAGATCATTTTTCGAAAAATGATGTCATAAAGAAGTTTCACTTCTTACGTGTGTACACTAATACACACACACACATTTTTTTTATTTATTTTCCATCATCGTATCCTTTATCGTATCGGTATATAAGTCCGCTAACCCGCACTAGGCCAGCGTGGTGGACTATATGGCCTAACCACTCTCAATCGATTCTCTCGATTGTAGAGTAGGCCCGTGCCCTGCAGTGGGACTTATGGGCTGATATAGATATTAGATATAGATATAGATGGCAGTGGCGTGCCTAGGGTTTTGGAGTAAGGCAAGCCCAATATTATTTTAGGTTTAATACATATTTATTTAGAAGAAAAAAAAGACTAAGAACGACGAAATCGAATCTACGGCGCGGCGGCAGACCCATCACACAATCTATACAATATTAAAATTAGGTAATACAAATATAGATAGCTTGTGGTCATGCAACCGTAACTTTTTACTGCACTAACTACTGAGCACTTTTAATACCCGGCATTACACTAGCACAACGATAGCTACTATGGTCCCGTGTTTGACTGCGCAGTTGACCAAAATTGCGGACAGAAATTGTTTTAAATACATTAAGGTTAAGTTTTTACACGGTTAAGTTTTTTAAGGACCACAATATCATTGAAATAATTACAATTAATCAAAACATTCTAATACACAAGTGTCCCTTGAAAAACATATGAAACACGACTGTTTAATAACCTATATGAAGGGGAGCATGTAGAAATCGAATTACGTAGTTTAGTAAACTGAACCGATAAAATGCCTCTTGTGATTTATCACGAATTTAAGAAATACACAAACTCGGCGTAGTTTTCGCGCCAGTTTCAATATAATTGAATTAAATTACCTTTATGACGGCAATGACACTTTCACCATCACAGGAAACAATACAAATCATTTTCGTATCAAAAAGTTCAAATAACTTTAAAAAAACGAATAATTAACCTAAAACCGAACTATTATTTACAATTGCACAATATCAATGATCAAAATACTTATGAAGTTAGTAGTAAATAGTAATTCGTACAGTATTGCTAGTTAACGAAAAATAAACATTACAACATGCAATTATAATTTATGAAATAAATATAAAAACCTCATTATTTGTATTACAAAAATGATTAAATAATTTTAAAAAAGAACCAACATAATTTAATAACAATAAATATAATTTAGTTAACTAATAATGTTACACATGACGACCTTCAAACGTACGATGTTCAGTCAAAACAATTCTGTGGTCAAAAGCTGGGCTTTTGGTTTAGTACATTATTGCTATATATAAATATCTGCACTTATACATTCGTAGTGCCAGAGTATAGCATTTCACCCGTAAATGTGAAAGAGATAGCATGCGTTGCCAAAAGCCTCGTAAAAGCACACGAGAGAGAAAAAGGCAGATAATAATATATGTTTTGCGCGTACCGTCTTTTAAAAAATGCGTGGAGCTACGTTCTACGTGAGAGGTAAAATTATTGAATGAATTTATTACAAGCATTGCGCAGCGCGGGCGGCGCGGCGGCGCTTCGGCTCGCCGTTGCAGGCGCTTCATTGAAGAGCGCCATGCCGCGACGGAACGCGGTAAATTCAAAAATGGTAGATGTTTCGTAATTACTGTTTTGTATAGAATGTAATGCTTTCGTTCAGAATTTAGTATATACGTATTAAGTAAGGCAAGCCGGGCTTTTGGGCTTGTATGGAAGTACCGCCACTAATAGATGGTATTCTTTGCTAACCTGGGCAGTTACGAATACTGCATCACCATTGGGTCTCGAGCAATCTCACACACCAGTTCAAACTCCAAATACATCACATGTGTACTCCTATACATTGGCATAACAAATCGCATTGTGGCAGGGGACGTCCCCATATTACGCAGCGCCCGAACACGAATTAACCTTATTAACACTCATTTGCCTAAGTACATAATTATATCGCGTACAATTTCGCCGTAAGGAGACTTCGCCTTGTACACTGCTTTTAAGTCATTAATTTCCTTTTATATAATGTTTTTCGTTTTAAAATGGCACGACGAAGTGCCTTCCATGATGTCGAATGGCATCAAACGGCGGTCCCATGCCATGTGACACAATTATGAGATGAGAGATGAGAGATGCAGAGATGCTTCTTCATGCTACGGCGGAAGGACCCAGGGTTACAGGAAGAAGCGAACACATAGCTACAATGTCTTTCAAACCTTATTTTCATATGGAATATAAACAGACACGAAGGGACTATCTCACCGATCGATACAATAATGCCGGCCTGTATTGTACACAATTAAGAACAAAAATATACAATTGAAATAAAACTATATTTTACGGATTTTATCGCGATTTGGTTTAATTTTTTCATTTTTTAACTTCCCGACGTTTCGATTACTTTACAGCTTTCGTGGTCACGGGGCGGACCAGTCCGCCCCGATAAAATCCGTAAAATATAGTTTTATTTCAATGTGTAACATTCGCGTAAATCTAAGAAATCATTATAAAAATATACAATATATACATGTAGAAACAATAACAAAAAAGTACAAATGACGGTCTTATCGCTCTACACATTGACTTATGTGTAACGTTGATATCGATGGCTCTACAGCAATGTCTTACAGACAACCATGGGATGGATTTAAAAGGAGAGAGAGAGGGCAGAGTAAAAAATAAAGAATTAAAAAAATTACTACCTCCGTGGAGCAGATGGTTAGACGCCGCCTATGAAACGAGAGGCCGCGGGTTCGATCCCCGCACCGAAACAAATATTTGTGTGATCCACAAGTATTTGTTTCGGGTCTGGGTGTTTGTGAGACCGAAAAGTCTCTCGTAGCTTCTGATACCCACGACACAAGACTCGATCTTAGTGTGGGGTCAGGACTATGTATGTGACTGTTGGGTGTATTTATTTATTTAAAGGTAAATAATAGTTATTAAACATATATAAATACACAAACATATTATACATACATAACAGATAATCATAAATACATGTATACATATATAAATACATATATACGAATAAATATAAATATATATTATATACTACAAATAGCCAAATGATTTCCTTGAAGAAAATAATACAAAAGTCTTCTTAAAGAGAAAGGTATTACTCTTTAATTAGCCTCTTAAATGACGACAGCGTTTAAGAGGCCAATTATAGAGCAATATATTTTATAAACTGTATTTGCAGTTTCATATTTCGCCACATACCAATTGAATTTAGACGGGCGATACCAATAAACCCGTCAAAAATACATCCATTAAAAATAATGTTCAGAACTTCAGATATATCACCCAGATGTGGTCTATTTTGAGTGGTCACTAGTAACGCTAAATATACTTGCATTAACACCTCATTGGGGTCAGTAGGAAACGTTACTGGGCCAACACTCAGCCGGTTAAATTTAACCGTAGTGTCACATTTAACTTTTATTTATAAATGAAAAGTTGGTCACAATATTGGCTATAAAAAATATCAAAATTATTTTATTTTGGGTTAAGTAAACATTGATGTAGAAAAAACACGTGATACAATAATATTCTTAAAAATATTTCGTGGTTCTATTTAGTTGTTTCGTGATATTAACAATTTAGTCAGAGCTAATGTCCTCCGATATGGTCTAGTGGCTAGGATACCTGGCTCTCACCTAGGAGGCTCGGGTTCGATTCCCGGTATTGGAATATGTTGTCACTCATATTTACGTCACTTTTTAATAAAAATAATAATGAAATACATTTTACACTGCAATATTTAATTTAGTAACCGTCTTTTTAGTTTACCAAGACCGAGTTTATAGAATAAATTAACATTCAAACCAGCAGTTTTATCAATATGACTAACAAGCATTTTATAGTCATATTCACCCGTCCCGTCTCATTCTAATCCCAGGCATGTAATCCAGTCCCATCTCATCCCTTTGAGTATATAAAAGTAATCATATCGGAATTCCTTTATCATCCCACGCGAACACGAAACGATACAAAATTATAGCTTATAATATTTGGAGTTAGAGTTATTGAAGTTACTTGAAGTCTTGCATTCGGGCCCACTTACTCAGCTCTTGTCGCCTATGTACTCGGATCGTCAAACAGTTACTTGTACGAGTTTAAACGCTCGGCATCGACTTGATGCAGAAAAAAGCATTATGGACTAACCTTTGGTTTTATAAATGCTAAATTACCTTTTAAATTTGTATCTTTTTTTTTAACAATGATAAATAAACGCAAAAAAACGTGACTCAGTAAGGTTCTACATCCTTAATTGTTACAACAATAGTCGCTAAACAGAAATTTGCAAAGAAAGCGAGGTACCGTTATTTAAACAAAGCATGGAGTTGAACAATAACCGCGCAGGCGCGTTCGATCTCCGACATAGCTGAGTTACCGTGCTGCTTGGATGCCCACCGCTGGACGGACGGGAGGACCGCCTATCCCTACCAAAAGGCTTTACTATCTACGTTAGTAACAACTATACTATTATAAGACATCGTGGTTACACAACGGCCGGTAACACATTTATGATTCGAGCGTTGGGGATGTTTGCTCATTTGCCGGATCTAGGTAATGTTTTTAAAGAAATATGTCCATAATTATCTTTTAACATTTTAAGGAATCGTTGGTAAAATGACTGCTATTAGCCTATATTCGTCCCACTGCAGACCACGGCTTCCTATACTATCGAGAGTACTATTGAGAGGGGTTAGGCCATTTAGCCTACCACGCTGGCCTAGTGCGGGTTGTCGGACTTTACTTGTCATAGAAATTTATATCCGACAATATCAAGTACTGATAAATAAAATGTGTCACACATTTTATTTTGTATAAATAATTGGCAACGGATAAAGCTATTAAAGTTGCTTTGCGAATTCAGAAAAAGAATGGTACAGATGTCATCGTCGAGTCCATACTCTACTCGTATATACGAATCGGCTCTATCAAAAATAGACATAAAAAAATATTTTCGGTTCGATCCTCGCACTAAAACAAACGTTTGTGTGATCCACAGGTATTTGTTTCGGGTCTGCGTGTTTGTGAGACCGAAAAGTCTTTCGTAGCTCCTGATAGCCACGACATAAGGCTTAATCTTAGTGTCGGGTCAGGACTATGTATGTTACTGTTGGGTGTATTTATTTATTGAAATAAACAAAATAATTCACTGCGTCAATATCCGCCATCTTTGTTAAATTCACTGAAGAACTGAAAAGATAGAAACATGATTTTAATTTAAATAGTTTATTTTGGTTTTAAATCATCTTAGTTGACAGTGTTCACAAACGCAGTCGGAGGCATTATATGCTCAATCCTAGATTTAGTTGCTTTACCTTTATCACCAACAAAATTATGAGAAGTGAGCGTGTTACTAAAAACGATTGTAGTTAACTACGTGCGTTTTTACATATGGTAAAACAGGTAAACAGTAGGGTCACATTCACTGGTCGTCATAAAACAGGAATGGAACCAACTATTATGGTTTTAAAAATAAATTAATTAGCATATTAGTATTTTATGACGGGGACAGCGCACACTGCACACGTTATCTGAAAGCCGGACGCACTGGTTCACTATTTATAGACAATCGATTTACAAGCTTTAACTATATTTTTTAATAATTATTGTCGCGACGGTGAATGTTCGTTACTTTTTTATACTTTTTTATGGCAGAGCCGCCTCGCCTTGGTGTTGCCACATGTTAATTTATATTTAGGGGTTATGTGCTGTGGATCTCGTTGGAGTTGAGGTCATGGTTTATAATTTTAAATGTTTAGTTCAAAATATCCTTCGAAATATATTCCGCACTCAAAAATACAAGATTAACCAAACATGCCAGTTCATTTACATTTAAGTTGCTACATTTGAATAATTTTAACCATTTAAATAATACTAATCGTTTATTTTCCTCAAAAACAAAAAAAAGAACAAAGCAAGTAATATTATCCGCACTAAACAATAGCAGTAACTAAACGCAAACAAAGAAAATGGCGACGGCATTTTATCCGGGCGATCCAGTTTTTTAGAGAGAAAATTTTCGCGCTCCGTTTCACTCAGACAAAAACTTTACATTCAACATAAATGATCTTTATAATATGTATACGCTGTGACGTGCAAAAACAAGAATACCATTTGAATAATAGTAACACGTTATGCATGAAGGTTTTTATACGAGTACAAATCGATATTATGATAAACAAGATTTTTTTATTCGTCTTCATGATTGGTTACTTGTTGATCTTATGAAACGGAACGCAGCGCATTGAAAGCAAAAAACTTAACACATGCATTTTTATATTAAGATTGCGTGACTATCAACTACGACTTTAAATATTTGAATATAAGAAGTATAAAGCATTGAAGTCTGACAAAACTGGCTAGCTTTTATAAAAAACAGTTATTTTGAACGGCTGATTTTTCGGTTCGAAAATGACTCCATGTTTTTCGTCCTTTCTAAAATGTCTTTAAAGTTTAAAATAAAAATACTTTAATGAATCCATACATACGTATATAGATTCAATATTTTTTTCACTATTACATGTTACGTATTACAAGACTGTTTTCGCCAGAGAAGAACGGGCAAAAAACTCTAGCATTGCTCATTTCAAAACAATACAGTGATTATTCAGGAGTCGCAGCATAGTTGAATTCAGAGCAGTTAATAAATTATTTACAATAAAATTACTTTATAATAACAAAAACTTATGCAGTATACTTCGACCACAACCTAATAAAATACCAATCGAAAGCCCCTAATAGATACATTATTATAATTTACGAGGGCAAAACTAATTCATTATGTCACGAAAATGGCCCACTGTTGGAGAATTGCTTCATTATTTCTAGTCATTTTCAGGCCACCGCTATTACTGAAAACCATAAAAAACATTTAGGTAATTACTGAGGCTACTTGAGTGACTCGTAAAAACACTAAGGTTTCTAATTTTCCTGGTCGTGGCCACTGTATTCGTAAATTAGTCGTACCAAAGATTTCTTGTGTCGTTTTTGCAAAGACTGTTGCATCTATTTGTATCTCCACGTATATACATAGTATCGAATAATATTCAAATACACAGAAGATTTCGAATGTAACTTGGAGAGCTCCCACTATAAGTGCTAGATTTCGAGATTTTCTGTCTTAAGAAAAATACTGTTCCAACAATTTAATATTTGAATGCCTGTGAGGTATGACGGGATTCTCTTGGATTCACAGGTTATCTCAAAATTATTCTTTCAGATAAAGAACCAAAAATAATATAAATTCACTTGTATTTAAATCAAATGGTTTGTTCACTTGTATTTAAATCAAATTGAAATATGAATATTTTCTTTAATTTATTAATTTCTTTTTTTAATTTGTGTTTATATTTTTATGTAATATGTACTGTTTGTTTAATGGTGTCAAGATCTATTTTTTTTTATAACATTTTGTGTTTGTTATTTATCAGAATTATAATTGTTCAAGTGATTTAATTAGAGGTGTACCATAACTACTTTACTATTACTATTACTATTACTTTACTATTACTATCGACGTATCATTTTGTGTAAGTGTATTAAATAAATAACTTTTTAATTCGTAAACTTTATAACCTAAAATGTCAGTGTGGCAAGAGTGAGATTGTAATATTACCCCGTACTCTGTATAGTAACCCGTATAGTTATATGTTGTTGATCTATCATACGTAATTTTGTACACTTTGTAAATGTATACTATCTATCTATATATCTATATCAGCCCATATACGTCCCACTGCAGGGCACGGGCCTACTCTACAATCGAGAGAATCGATTGAGAGTGGTTAGGCCATATAGTCCACCACGCTGGCCTAGTGCGGGTTGGCGGACTTACATACCGTAGAAATTCTTTAAAATCGCTACGGTATGCAGGTTTCCTCACGATGTTTTCCTTCACCGTTAAAGTGCGTGGTGATTGACTATCAATACACACATAACTCCGAAAAGTCAGAGGTGTGCCCTGGGATTTGAACCCGCGACCACCGTGAACATGTAGGCGGCCGCGTCTGGTCCGTTACCAATAGGCCACCACGCACTTTACTATACAGTAATAAATAAAACAATGGTTTGTTCTGATATCTCACTCCCTCTTCGCTCTCTATATTCCTATCCTTTCCCAACTGGACTCAGCTGTCTTACTCTTGACATAATCTTTAAACCCTTTTTTTTTCATTTTCAGCCACTCACCTTCCCCTCTATTCAACAAACGTCCAAGGATCAAGCCCTCGACCCCGGTAGTCCTACAGGAAGGCTTAATTGGTCCCGGCAATTACAAAGCGAAGAGCATTGAAGTCGCGGCGTATGTCAAACGATATTTATAGCCAATGAGACGGTTATCTGCCGCTGCTATAAATTGTAAATATCCTGTTTTAGTTGCAGTTGTTAATTAATTAAGGCAGGTGGCGTTGCTATCGGTCGCTGGCCTAGACGAGCTCTTAATCTGCGATTGCAGAATTCTCGCGAATGCGTTTTTGAGTGTGGAGTTGTACGTTTGTGGTTCGATAATTTTTAATGAATTGGGATTTGTAAACCAATGATTCAAGTCCAAGATACAAAGGCCCAATCTTTATATCGACGTTCAAAATCATTTTTCATTTTAATCGGTTCAACGAAGTACTTTGTAAGACTAAGCCTACTGTCTGCCAATTTGCAAAGCTGCTTGACGCCAAGACCAAATACATTTTGTGGATCTTACTATTTTTAAATCATCGCTTTTATTATATTCCTAGTATAATAAACTAAACATTAATTGACTTCTTCCCACACTTTGAGTGTTATAAATGTTTTTGACCATATAGCAACAAGCCTTATCAGTTATCCCGTCATATTTTTCTCATCGACTATAAAATTAATGTACCATAACGCATGACTAAAGTCAACTTAGCACATCGCTGTAAATGCTTCTTGTAGTTCAACAACCGCGGTTTGTATGTGCGAATCATATGTTTGCGTTACTTCGTGTCACAATGTCGGTAACATATTGTGTAAAAAGCCTTGGAATTATAAGTTGTGTGACGTTGTCGTGGAAATAATGTGGCATTTTTATTTAGTCTTATACAACTTCAGTTTTTTAAATGCATAATTGCCTAATAGCTCCCTTTCCTCTAACTATCGATTTTGCAGTATGAATTTGCTATTGTGTTTCGTCTTAAATGACGTAGAAGCTAGTGATTATGAGCTATTGAGACATAACTGCTAATGTCTTGGGATGACCATCGCAGTGCATTGTAATATTTTGTGCGCTGCTGCTCCTATTAATGGTTAAGCAAGACGCTTATCATCAGACGAACGATATGCTAGACCCATCAAAGAGCAATCATCATCATCATCATCATCAGCCCGTTGCAGTCCACTGCTGAAAATAGGCCTCTCCCAAGGTACGCCACAGAGTCCGGTCTTCTGCTTTACGCATCCAGTCGCTGCCGGCCCTCTAATACATTTTAAATAGTAAAGAAAATGACTTCGTATAGAGGTAATTTGATATATTCGTTTTGTGAAATGTAGCAAAATGTCACACTAGATGATATGGTAGAGGATTTAAAACGCGAGTCCCTGACGCGTTTTTCACTATTTATTTTAAATGAAACTTTCGGGAATGTTCAATAAAAGAACTACACACAATTTCATTTTAAACGAATCCAAAATATGTGTATATTTTAACTAAAAAACGTAACATGCAAATACATCTGCAGTGCGACTGAATATTTTATTCATATACAGAAATCTGGTTATTGTAGCCACGTGACGTATTCAACGTTAAATCTAGCAAATGATTTATGTACTTTTGAATAATATATGTTATAGTTTTACTTTTGGCACGAGTATAACAATTGCCATCCAAAAACGCCCACAATCCTTCAGGATCTTGGTGTAATACTGTTGCCAGTCAAATTCAAATATGAAACATGAAAATGAAGGATAAACGAAGAGAAAAAGCTGTTTAGCCTACGCCATTCTCTTTGTTCAACATATTTACATACATAAACTCAAGCCTTTCCAGAAGGGGTAGGCAGAGGTGCAACCAGGACACCCACGTATCGCCTTGTATTTTACGTCCCATGATGTGATAGTGGGTGAGCCTATTGCTATATTGGGCACAAATTCCTGACTCCGGGCTGATAATTAATAGAAAAATCCAATATCTTTGTTCAAAGTAGCAAGAAATTAGCTGGATGCAGCCGCTTCCAATAGGTTGCTGTGAAAATCTTTTTATTTTGTGTTGTATTTTTTTTTTTCGCTTATTATTAAGCAACTGCTTCTCTGCACCACCTTAAGGTTGAGTGGGAGAAAATGCCTTTAGGCATTAAGTCCGCCTGTACTATTGAAATGTACATTGTGTTAAATAAAAAAAATAAATTAAATATTTTCCAGGCATATGATCAGCAACCGATCCAAGGGGATGTAATGTATTAATCTCATTTATCAAACGACACGCGATAGCTAAATTGCTACTCTTACATTCAAACATTATCCATACTTATTTTCTCTTTTGTCATAACTCATAAGTAAACACAGAACAAAAACAGTTCTTTGCACCTGTCAAGTGTCGAAGTAATGTTTTAGGCACAATGGAATATATTACAACAGTTGGGGTAACCAACCACACACAAAATTCTACTTACAACACAGTTTTTACTCTTCGTACAAGAAATATCTACGACATCCAACAATAAATGTATTTAAAAAGATGATTCTATAAAAATAGAAGAAACAGGCACCGTTTATATCACAGAATAAATATATTTTGATAATAGACAACTTCAATGGAACAGCTTACGGACCATAGACGAAATATCTAATAGACGTAGTGACCCCGTGCCACCGAAAGGGACAACAAATAAAGTACTTAATTGGTTTAGGGTTGCCAAGTATGGTACAATTACCCACTATTAGGTAACGGCTTTTTAGAATGATACAAAATTTGCAAACACGGAAGAAGGACGGATAAATAAAAATGCAACAGTTTGATAGGTTTGTTTTATTTATTACTGTATACATATATTTACAAAGTGTACAAAATTACGTATGATAGATCAACAATATATAACTATACGGGTTACTATACAGGGTACGGGCTAATACTACAATCTCACTCTTGCCACACTGACATTTTAGGTTATAAAGTTTACGTGTTTATTATAATTACAATAACATTGAGATAAAAAAATATATAACTACAATGTATTACAGTGTTATCTCTTTTATAAGATTTTATAGCAAACTAGTTAATTTGAATACTGCTGGATACTATTAATTGTTACTAAAGTTATTTACTTACAAATGGAATGATAATCCTGTTATTTTCACACCACTGTCGCTTTTACAACCAAATACGCTACACCGCACCATTTTGTGATGGATTTAGCAAAGATTTTAGAATTTAAACAATTATAAATCACTTTGAAAACTTCCGACACTAAACACAAACACGATACGACAGTCTTATGTCAAAATTTGTTTAGCAATTTCAATTCCGACCTTGAAAAAACCGGCACGCGGTGCAGGACAGAAAATGTATATTTCGATCTCTTTCTATCTTATAGCAAAACCTATAAGCGGCATCTCTTTCTGTGGGACTGAATAGGCACTATACAGCAGTCTATTAGATTTTTCGTCTATGTTACGGACCTTACTCCCTGAGATGGTCAATACGATATCTTCATATTTATTCCGTAATCCTGGCTCTTTAAGGCAGGACCACGGTATATTGATTTCAAATAGCAATTAATATTCTCTCTTCAGTCTTGCAAGGGGGGTTATTTTTTTCTCCGACACAAAGTTTGAATGTTCAATCAATCCTCTATTAATCTTATCATTCACTCCGAACTTTGTCTATGGTTACGACGAACGGTAGAGGCTTAGATTATATAGACGTGTATATAATCTAAGGGTAGAGTATTCGAAAATGTTGTAGAGTATTTAAGCACATTCGTACAGTTTTTATTTTATTTTATTTTATTTATTAAGGAACAGTTACAGCTGTATATAACAAGGACTTAACAATACGATATAACAATTTGCTAGCCAATTACAACTATTCACATTATGGATTTACAAAACGGGTACCTCTTTAAAAAATAAAAGAGTAAAAATAAAGGTAGGTAATATAAATATTGTAAAAATAAATGATAAAAAAAACAATACAAGGAAAATAAGACAAAGGTAATAACAGGCCGGCTGAGACACTTAACGCATATAACTCGTCGGAAATATCTGTGGACCTGAATAATAACCGTCACTGGAACATAAGTTCAGCTAATTCAAAATATAGATTAAACAAAGTGAATTAAAACAGAAAACGAATAAAAAATGGAATTCGCATCCATCTCAAAACGTTTTTAATGTAAAATAACATAGTAGATAGGGGAACACAAAAAAATGAAATGTGAACCGCATGACAGCTAGGTTCACAGATATTTCCGACGATTTATACACATTTATAAAGTTTTGTTATGTTATAATGTTGCTAAACACTACGACGCGACGTCCGAACATTCGTCGACGTGTCGAAGAATTAGATTTACAATAAACTGCAGGACAGTCAACAGACCAACCCCTGTTTAAAAAACTGTCTATAACTGTAATCGTCATTTCTACTGAGTTAAAAACATAGATTGGTTACACAATAGTGGCGTCGCCTTTACACACATGGCAAGTGGCAACAATAGTGATTTGAAATTTTAATTTCTACCAGTTCAAATGTTAATGATCCCTCTCATTACAGTTTTGGATTCACGCGCCGTGAATTTTAAATATTTGCATATATTTAGTTGCGAAACAATTACACGTTGGTTTTACAAAACATATCTTAATGAAGTAATTTAATTGCGTTAGCTTTGATGAATTGTTTTTATTCTTACATTAAAAATTATTACTAAATTTCTGCATTGTGCAATTGTTTTATAAATATAAAACAATTGCACAATGCAGAAATCCACTGGTGGTAGGTCTCTCATATGTGAGAGGCCACCTGGGTGGGTACCACCGCAATGTCTATTTCTCCCGCCAAACAGCAGTGTTAATGCGCTGTTGTGTTCCGGTTTGAAGGACATTGTAGCCAGAGTAACTACTGGACATATTGAGACTTAACATCTTATGTCTCAGGATGGCGAGCGCAGTGGAATTCCAAGCATTCCCTTGTAATTCATGGTGTTGTTTGGTTTTGCTACTGTCCATGAGCGGTCGTATCGCTTACCATCACGCGAATGGCATGCTCGTCTCGCCATTCATTGCAATAAAAAAAAAAAAAAAAAAAAATTTCACAAGCATGAAAACCCAGACGTAAATAACATATTAAGTAATAATATATACGTAAGACGTAAATAAAATATTTATTCGTACGATTAATATTTTGATTATATTTTTAAGTTTGTGATGTGGTGCGTAACTTACGACTGCCTCGGTGGCGTATTTGTTCTACGGCACGACTACAAAGCCGAGGTATCGGGTTCGAATCTCGGGTCGGGCAAAGTGATATTGGGTTTTTCTATTCATTATCAGCCCGGAGTCAGGAATTTGTGCCCGATATGGCGATAGGCTCGCCCCCTATCACATCATCATGGTCACGGGGCGGACTCCACGAAAGCTGTAAAGTAATCGAAACGTCAGGAAGTTAAAAAATGTAAAAATTAAACCAAATCGCGATAAAATCCGTAAAAATAGTTTTATTTCAATGAGTAACATTCGCGTAAATCTAAGAAACCATTATAGATATTTAATAGGCATTTTTTTACACGTTGGGTAATATTATTGTAGTTTTAGTAGGGATCCTTAATGGTGAAAGAATTTTTAAATTCGGTCCAGTACTTTTTGAGCCAATAACGAACATACATACATACAAATCGTTCCTCTTTATAATATTAGTATAGATGTATTGTTTAATAAAGTGTTGTGTGTGTGATATTTTATAGACAATGGCCCGATATAACACAAGTACATGATACCACACGACAATAAAAGCTTTCAAAGAAAAGGCAATAAAAATGCGTACAATATTTAAATCACTCGACAAAGAATGTCAAAAAATTGAGGACAAACTGGTGTAGAATATTTAGATCATTACTATGCGGTAGTTAGTATGGCCGTTATTTCTTGGGAAGTAAACCATAACAGGACTTGAAGAATAAATTATTATCAGTAGGCCAGTTTTTAATGTTTTAAATGTTCTAACGTAAATATTTATTACGACAAATCGATAATTAGGAATATATGATTTGGTTGATCAAATCAATATAAGTTCGTGGTGGCCTGTTGGTAAACGGACCAGACGATACTGCCAACATATTCACGGTGGTCGCGGGTTCAAATACCAGGACACACCTCTGACTTTTCGGAGTCATGCGTGTTTTGATAGTCAATCACCACGCACTATAACGGTGGCGAATACATCGTAAGGACCTGCATACCAAATATATTTGTAATAATTTCTATCTGCACTATGCCAGTGTGGTGGACTATATGGCCTAACCACTCTAAATCGTAATCTCGATTGTAGGGGAGGCTCATGCCCTGCAATTTCACGTATGTGTGCTCATACAGTACAGTACAGATAATCTAAGCGATTGGTATTATATGCTATAAGTTACAGATTAAATTCTCATTGGGATAAAATATTATTTTTTACGCACAATCACATACATGTAGGTCATTAGACAGATCAAGGCCCCTCATAGGCCATATTCTAGTGAGTAAAAAAACATTAACATATCAGGAAATATTATATTCACTAAAATGTTTGGGAAAAGATAAAAAGAAAATTCGTCTGATTTGAAATTTCATACAAACGCGAATAATACAAGAACGGCTATCAGTACAGAAAACGCGGAAAAATACCAGATCATAAATACATACAACAAATAGAAAAAGGAATTATGTTTTTGTAGGAAAAAATACATGTTTCTCGCACGTTCTGTCGATTTGGTCGATGTTTGCACGCGTTAATGGCGTTAAAAACGTGGTAATGATATGACAAAACAACTCCTGCTTATAATACATAGTCACATACACTTAAGCTCACGCCCGTAAAGTAACAGGACAGGCAGACAGCAAAGATGCCAATAGGGCAACCAAACATATTATCGTAATAGAGGACAATCTGCCTCAACTACCTCGGTGGTGTAGTTGTACTACGGTACGCTTACAAAGCTGAGGCCTCGGGTTCAAAACCCGGGTCGGGCAAAGTGATACTGGATTTTTCTATTCATTATCAGCCCGGAGTCAGAAATTTGTGCCCGATATGGCGATAGGTTCGCCTATCACATCGTGGGACGGAACTCACAAGGCGCAATGTGGGTGCCCGGCACCTCTGCCTACCCCTTCTGGAAAAAAGGCGTGAGTTTATGTATGTAAGTAAATACATAAAAAAATCTATAATTATTTCCCGTCTGCAACTATCCATAATTCTATTCCTCGGCTGATTAACATAATCAAGTCACAATATATGAGTAAGCTATCGAGTATCGATTACAAATTCAATTACCCATTGACATAAACAATCGGTAAATCTGCAAGTATGATCGCAGCAAAGAAATGAGGAAACCGTTCGACCTTACATGCCACACGATGCACGGTTACTATTCTGGATAGTTCTGTTGGAATAAATATGTACATTAATTAAAAAAGGTAGTATAAATAAATAAATAAATAAATACACCCAACAGTCACATACATAGTCCTGACGCCACACTAAGATCGAGTCTTGTGTCGTGGGTATCAGAAGCTACGCGAGACTTTTCGGTCTCACAAAGTATGGTAGATTATTGTATGTCATCAAGGATGAAATAAGGGCCAAATATATAATTGTTGAAGATGCTAAGGACTAGACGAAATGCCGAAGATTAAGCAGGAAACTGGACCCAGGCACCATCCGCTACAGCCAGGATCTAGCTAGGTAAAAAATATATAGATAGACTATTGAATCTCTCTAACTGTATGTCTCCTTATTAAAAAAAGAGAAATTTGTCAAGCCTTTTCTTAGATAATAGAAGATGATCCATAACTGGAAGCGGAACACGAGTACTCAGGATACGAATCCTCAACATCACCATTTTAAACTCAATCAGAACTATACTGATAAACAAGGTCCTCAATTTAAAACGTGTAGGAGCTAACATATACAGGGTATATCGAGACTGCGGCTGAAAACGAAGCCAGGTAGTATTAGTGACTTCAGACACAATGCAACTAAAAATTTCGACAAAAAAATAGTATTTTTTTACATTGATCGTCGTATTTGCTTTTCCTGAAATAATAATATCTTTTTAAAACGCATTGGTACTCAAGGGTTTAAATTACTATTTTTGCAAAAACTAGGTATTTACCACCCAAAAACGATGATATTTAAAAAATTGCAAAACAAAAACTGTCACTTTGTTGCGTGATTTTTTGTTGCATTGTGTCTGTAACCTCTAAAACTACCACCTGGCTTCGTTTTCGGTCGCAGTCTTGATAAACCCATAAATGATATGGATATATGACAAAGAATTAAAGCAGCCTTATGCAACAATGTCATAATACATAGCAACAACATCTGCCTAAGCATTAGGTGTAGCCTGTAGGTATCTCGCTCTGGAATCCAACAGCTTTACGCCTTATCAGTCGATTTGTGCCGCACTATTGCGGGTCGATCGATATTTCTCGTATTTTAATAACAAATATCATACTTTCTTATTCATATAATTTCATTTGCCTTTATAACAAACTAACTTCAAATTGGATAATATTATTGGTGAATGATGAATAGAAAGGATTTGCTGATATTTACAACTGACCGTTCGGCAGAAATGCCATAAATGCATAGGAAGGAAAGTCCTTAGCAAAACGTAAAGCTTACATTGCCATCGTATTTAATTTCTTTTTCTCTATACTTGACTATAACCAGCGAACATTCTTCATAGTAATTTCGTCAATTTTGCTAGATCTTTAACACCCTTACGGCACTGATCTCTTCCTGTCCACATTAAAACCATTTTGTTAGGTTATTATAAGCCCACTGATTCACCTCTCCCATATTTTAAGGCACCCTTAATATCGTAATATCACATCGACATAATATCGATTGTACCGGAATATGAGCCCAGATTGTCACCGTTTCGCTCCACTGATAAACATTATCAACGGATAGCTTTGTATCTACTTCCCATACAAGTTCGATACATGGCACAAACATACAAAATAGTTGTTCGATGAATAATAATCGGAGTGTAATACCAACGTATGATAATATTTTCATACAGGTTATGGAAAAGGTTGCATTAAAAATAATTTATGTTAGGATATTCATATCTGCCCAGACAGAAAACAAAACTGACGGGTGTTACATGATCCTCTAGGTAGAAAACCCGTAGAATACGTATATGTTCGCGTTTTGGCTTCATTCTGTCAATATCTAGTTTCGAATAGCAATATACACATATATCGACATTGCAGAATCTATTTAGATTCCACTTAATTATGATCAAGTGCATTGTGAATAGTAAGATTGTCGTTACAATATTATACAAAGAAAGCACCGCCTCAACCCGTGAGCCTAGAAGTAGAAGACAGCATCTTTGGCGCAGTTGGTAAGACGCCGGCTGTGAAACGACAGGCCGTGGGTTCGATCCCCGCACCGAGACAGATGTTTGTGACGCCCACAAATATTTGTATCGGATCTGGGTGTTTTTGAGGCCAAAAAGTCTCATATTATCTGAGACTCACAACACAAGACTCGATCTTAGTGGGGGTCAGGACTATGTTTATGTTGGGTGTATTTATTTAAGTATGAAATTTTGCACATAAATTCCCAACACAAACCAAAATGCCTAGGTCTTTAACATTTACTATGATTTTGATAGAAGCGTGTATACAATTAGTCACTCAGTTTGGTCCGAGTACACGAACACTAAATACCGTGAATTAAAATTAACTCTGATGTAATTCCAAGTGAGAAACTTGATTTGACGTCGGGACGTAATCGAGTGGCGCTCGGTTAACAAGGGGGCTATGTGCCACGTACAAATGTATTTTGTAAATATTATTGGATTTTGAAAATCTGCGTAATTCGCTGAATAATAATGGTAAAGACTTGCTGAAGCCTAATACCTATAGAATATAATGTCTCGGCTGGACTTTGGTGATATGTACCACGCTTATTCTCACAGATATTTGACGTAAAGAATTTTACCGTCGCGTCGCGTCAATTTTCGGAGATTTAATAATCCTTAGCGCTCGTCTTGTCCCGGGCGTATTAATGACATTGTCACTACATATAATTTGCCAATTGCCACCACACAATTTATGTCACACCTAGCCAATGACTAGGTCTGAGCTGCTTCTCAATTGAGAATATTCATCATGATTAGCCAATCTACCACTCGAATGCATCAAAAAGCTCAAGGCCAGGCCGTAATCCGCTACAGAAACCCTACAAATGTATATATGATCCTGATAACCTTTAAATGGCCTTAAAACGTTACACTACCGAGGCAACGCGATTATTAAAAATGAACTGCAACACTAATACTTACTACCACAGTCTTGTTAAATTACTTTGATATCAGTGTATGGTAAAAGACTTTTAAGAAAGAGATATGGTATCGCATTTTATCAGGTGGGAGGTATACCCAATTCCAAAAAGTTTCACCTCTCCTTTCTTTCATCCTATTTTCCTATACGCTTTCAAAGGTCAACAACGAAAGACAGGATCACTTACCATGAGATAATAATTGTCTGAAATACACTTAATAGTCACACACATATTTGTCTGAAAATTAGTAAATACGAAATATGTTTCGGTCTACCTACATCCAGGGCACCAAGTATTCTGTTATACATTCATTTTGTCCTTAGGCAAACCGCCTGTGTTTGTCAAGCCATTAAAAAATAATACCCACACAGTGTCCCAAATACGTCCCTGCCTATCTCATACCTTGAAGTGAAGTCACAATATGCGCCTATGTTTACACAAACGAGATTTACAATCCAATAGATTCGGATTTACGTAAGTGACATCATGTTTTGTAATAATTACACGCGCCAAGGGGACAGCCTTGCGTTTTTATGCCTTTTGAATATTTTTTCTCGTGGCAACGGCAATTAGTGGAAGAATAGTATAGAATAGATGCAAACATTACTTAACTAATACTAGAAAGGGCATAGTGATAAACGAGTATCGAAATAATACAGCGCATTCATAATAAGTTGGCGTGTGAAGAAATTAGAAACTACAATTTACAAATAACGTACATACATACATAAACTCGCGCCTTTTTCCTGGTAGGGGTAGGCACAGGTTTCCCTGGTAGCACAACCAGGACACCCATGTTTCGCCTAGTATGTATTTTCCGTCCCACGATGTGATAGGGGGCAAGCTCATCGCCATATCGGGCACAAATTCCTGACTCCGGGCTGATATATAATTAATAGAAAAATCCAATATCACTTTGCCCGACCCGGTATTCGCACCCGAGACCTCAGCTTTGTATACGTACCATAATACAACTCCGCCACTACAAATAAAAATAAAAAATATCTGGTTAACGCATTGCCATATGCTTTCGTGATATACACGAGCATTTATACTCGTAATCTTATAGTAATAATATGTCCCATGTAATGAATGAGAAGAAAAATTATTCTTATTACTTTAAAAGAAGGCTTTCGGGGACGGTAGATCGTGGTCCGTCTATAGTGTAATCTCACGACTATGGCATGTTAGTTGATATAGTGATTATGGTAGACCTTCATCTACTCTTATTCGCGATTTTCCTTCTCTAAGCATTACTACAATTATCATCCTTCTTGTCTTATGAGTTAAATGTAAATAAATATAATAATATTCTATAAATATCTATGTATTATTAAAATAAATAAATAACAAATACACCCAACAGTCACAACTCACATACATAGTCCCGACCCCACATTAAGATCAATTAAGTCTTGTGTCGCAGGTATCAGAACTACGAGAGACTTTTCGGTCTCACAAACACCCAGACCTGAAAGAAATATTTGTGGGCCGCACAAAAAGTTATCTTGGTGCGGGGATCGAACCCGCGGCCTCTCGTTTCACAGCCGGCGTCTAGCCAACTGCGCCACGGAGGCTGTCAAACGTAAAAACTGTCACATGTATTCTTTTGTTTTCATTTATTATGCTCGACCACGCTTACCTACTTGACTTACTTTGATCCCACATTGTGTAAAATCCCATTCAGCCACTAGGTACTTCATAACTAACATTGATCTTCACTCAATTTCCATTCAAAATGGCTTTTTAAATGAACTATTTATTAAAGTATGAATTGCAATTTGCGCTCTGCCGGAGGCGCGGGTGCAATCCCGGCCGTTGAAAGCACAAGCCCTCCTGGCAAGATCTCTATGGAGATAGACTACATTTTAAATAACTTTTTGCACTACTTTCTCTATTTTTAGAGATCTTTTCGAGCCATTATGAAGCGTTTTGAAGATGAAGTTCTATGAAGAAGTTTTATTGGTGTTTGAAATAAAATGAAATGAAAATGTTTATTGAACCCATGAAATGTCATACATTATTTAGATTCTGTCACTTTTTTCCACTACCACCCGGTTCACAAGGCTGTTTTCGCCAGAAAAGAACGGGCAAGAAACTCTAGCGTTGCTCTTTACAAAACAAGATTACAATACAGTAATTATACAGAGGCTGCAGCGCAGATAAATTCAGAGCAAAAAAGTAAAGTTCAAGTTTAAATAGGACTTCTAGGCAAAATCATAATTAATACTAATGTTATAATGTATATTTTTTGATACTATTAATACTTTGTGAATATCGATTTCGTATGTGCTCAGTCTTTCATGAGATCCAACTCATCATTTTGTACTCAATTTATTGTAGAGGCGGAAGTTGATATAAGCCTAAGTACTAATTTAGATACGTACCGTGCGACAAAAGCCGAAGGACCTTGCTAGATTTTTGCTGTTTATATCAGGTTTTTAGTGAAGTGCCTGCGGGAGGTGTATGTACATCACTGGAAATTGTATGAACAATGCTGATGACGAATAATTTGTAATTTTTATTGTTTGTGAGTAAATAAGAGAGCGTGGGATTAATAAAAATAAAAAAGTAAAAAAAAATATCGCCATCATACACAACACCGGCGCCACGCTTAAACCAACACCAAAACAAATTATTTACGAAAAATAAATTCCAATGACCTTTACCTGCAGTATAATATCCGGATCTTTTATTTACTACAACAAATTTATACAATTTTCTGTGAATCAGTCGACAATAATTCACTGAGGCGACATACATGCGAGCATAATTAAAGTTAAGAGAACGACCACCCATTGCGAAGGCTCGCTACATTGTGAGCTTTACAAATAGAGGGTCAATTTCCAATTAAAATCTCGGCAGGTGGCCGCCGCTAGAGGGCAGTACTAGAATAGATGGCACTGCGATAGGGCTGCCGCGTCGCATGCTTCATTTAGTTTAAATGCGTTGATTAGCGTGGACAACTATGGTCTTATGGGAAGTGTCCCATCAAGAAGATCCATCAATCAATCCATCCATTAGCCAAAGGAAGTCCACTGCTGAACATAGGCCTCCCCCAATGATTTCCACAGCGACCTGTTGGAGGCAGCCTGCATCCAGCGACGTCCCGCGACCTTTACCAGGTCGTCTGACCACCTTGTGGGTGGACGTCCTACGCTGCGCTTTCCGCTACGTGGCCGTACTTAGAAGGATTAAGGTAGATCATTTAAACGCCTATTCCATACTCATTTGTATATGTCCTTATAGTATTTGTAACCTCCACTATATTATATAATACATTTTATGTCAATTGCAAGGTAAGCTAGTTTGACAGTATAGCTTAAGGGCTTTAAATAAATGAGACGGCCTATTGTCCTTCTTTTTTATTGTTTTTGTTCGCCTTCTCAAAGAATTTCCACAGCTATCAGTGGCGTGAACCCAGCGAACCCTTCAACCTTTACTAGTTTGTCTTTGAAGATTGTATACATTATAGAAATATCTTGGCATGCTAGTCAGACCTTTGGAGCGAATTCGTTTTTTAATTTGTATTAAAACTATACTATAAACACATATTTACTAAGCATGTTACATTATAATTCGACCTTATGGATGTATGTCATGATTTCTTGTCTGTTAAATGCTAATTGTAATTAACTAACATAATTATTTCATATTTCAGTGATAACCTTCAGTGTCTGCTCGATAATTTGGGAGCTAAACCTGGATTTTAGCAGTAGATCTTAACATAGCAAGCCAAGACTTGGTAATTATCAAGCAGTTTTTGTAATTTTTAGTTTAATTATTCTTTGTGTTTAAGGACTGTGATTGGTAACTACTTTGTATTTTAATTAGGTACATAATGAAATTGAGAGAATATTACTCTGACCTTAAAATATTAAATTAATTTAGTATAAGTAAAACGTGACTTGGATTTCACTTGAAACAGAGGAAACTTGAAAAAAATATTAAAATCAATTTTTCTCCTCTCAATAAAGATAATATATCATGGTCAAGAAAGAATAAAATTCATTTATTATGTTATGATTTTAACAAGGTTCTAACTCTTGTAACTTTGTTAATGTAAGTTTATATCGTTGTTAATAAAGTAATGTTATGTTTGTGTCGTGAGTCGTGACAGCCCTACCCGAGGCCTCAGGCGCGATGACTACTCTTTGTAGCGACTAATATCCATGTTAAATTAAAAATATACTCGTAATTAAGATGTTAAGTCCGGATGTGACTGATACGGGTCTCATCATTCAGACCCAGTAAAAAATTACCATTAATATACTGCTCGAAGATAGGTTATTTCTTGTTTATTATTTATTTATCAGAAGTGGGGAAGCAAAATGTCGTGACAATATTTAAATATGTGAAAACTCTCGACACAAAAAACTGTAGATTACCAATGTCTTTACTTTCTCAGTGTTTTTCTTTTATTGCTTTGAATGGCGAGACGAGTATGCCGTCCGCCCGATGGTAAACGATGCGATCGCTCATGGTTAGTAGCAAAACCAAACAACACTATGATTTACAAAGCAATGCTTGGCATTCAACTGCGCTTGCCATCCTAAGATAAAAGATGTCAAGTATTATTATGTCTAGTAGTTACTCTGGCTACAATGTCCTTCAAACCGGAAGACAACGCGATTTCACATATGAGAGGCCTACCACCAGTAAGGAAACTGTACCAATTTCAGAATAATATTGCAGAAAGTTTGAAAAAATACATAGAAAAAGCTACGAAATATTGTATAAAAACAAGCCATAGAAACATCCCATAGACGAAAGAGGAAACTGTATCAAGTGATAACCAATATAAGCACATGTATATTAGCTAACATATACAAGTATTGTAGTTGTTGAGATAACCCGCGTATCTAGGCGCCTAGACACGTGACAACTGATCAGTGGCGTGCCTAGGGTTTTGGAGTAGGGCAAGCCGAATATTTTTTTACGTTTAATTAATATTATTTAACACAAAGTTACTAAGAACGAAGAAAATTAATTTATAATACGTCGGCAAACCTTCAACACAATCTTAAGATTAAAACAATTAATATAGATTACTTGTGAACATGCATCCGTAACTTTTCATTGCATTTCTATTGCCGTCACTATTCTGTGGTGCCGTGTTCGACTTCGAGGTTAACCGAAATTGCAGACAGAAATTATTATTAACGCATTCATGTTTAAATGTTTTTCTAAATTTAAAATAATAGATTGCCTTTTGAAAGGACCACCTAAATTAATGAAAATTTAATTAAAGCATTATAATCCAAACAATCTAACACACAAGACGTGTCATATAAAAACATATGAATCACGATTGTTTAATAGCTTTAAAGGGAGCATGTAGTAATAAAAGTACGTAGTTTATTAAACTGACCTGAAGAAATGTCTATTGTGATTTACCGCGACTTACTAAATGTACAAACCCGGCATAGGTTTCGCGCCGGTTTATCGTTCAATATAATTGAATGAATTTACCTTTTTACCGGCAATGAACGCTTTCACCATCGCACTCAAACCATCACAGAAAACAATACAACTCATAATAGTATCAAAAAGTTTAAATAACATAAAAAAACTAAACATTAACCTTAAACAAAACACATTCACAACTCATAAATCATAATACAAATGAAGTTAGTAGAAAAATGTGCTGTATTGCCAGTAAACGTGAAATAAACAATACAAAAGATACAATTTATTAAAAGAAATATTAAAACTTCATTATTTGTTCTAAAAAAAATATTAGAAATAATTTCTAAAAGGAACCAACTTAATTTAATAACAATAGATATATGTAATTGATTTAACAAATAATCACGTGACGACCATGCAACGCACGATGTTTTTACATCATCAAGGCCGAAGCCGGGCATTTCGTGTACAGTGAACAGCTATATAACATATCTATAGCTATACATTCGTAGCGATCGAGTAATATCATTTCCCCATACAGTTCACGCGTTGCTAGAAGCCCCGTAAAAGCACACGAGAGAGAAAAGGATAGATATATGTGCTGTGTGCTCCGTCTTTTCAAGTTCAGTATAGTTTTAATGAATGAATATTACGCGGCGCTTCGGCGCTGGCGTCTCATTGAATCGCGGCGCGGGAAATTCAAAAAATTTAAATGCTAGATGTTTTCTAATAAATGACTGTTGTATTGAATGTAATAGTTTGTATTCAATATGGAGTAAATACGTATTATGTAGGGCAAGCCGGGCTTTTGGGCTTGTATGGAAGTACCGCCACTACAACTGATAAGTGATAACCGATTCGCATCGATGACGACCCATTTCTCTCAGTATGTTGGTTAGAAAGTTATACGATATTATACAGGGTATCTCAAGACCGCGACCGAAAACGAAGCCAGGTGGTAGTTTTAGTGTTTACTGACACGATGCAAATAAAAATTTCACCAAAACAGCGTCAGATAATTTTTTAGAATTTTTTAAAAATCATCTTGTTCGGATTGTAAAAACCTAGTTTTTGCGAAAATATTAATTTAAACCCTTACGTACCATTGATTGTTGAAAAATAAAGAGGTCTGCATAATTATTTTAGGAAAACTATGTATTTATCACCCAAATACGACGATAAGAAAAAAAAAAATGTTTACTTGCATTGTGTCTGAAGTCACTAATATTACCACCTGGCTTCGTTTTCGGTCGCAGTCTTGCAGATATACCCTGTATATAGAAAGAAGAAGAAAGAAAGCATTTATTCGTGATAAGCAATGTTTACAGTTATACTCATATAAAATATCTTAAGTATATAATAGTATTGCTTGTCACAAAACGGCACATATATGACTTAGCAACAATATTTAAAAAGGCAAAGAGCTCGCGGAAGATCGAAATAGGTGGATGGAAGAGGAGGCCTACAGAGGGAAGGAGACGGTTTAGACTCAAAAAAATAAAGTTATTATTTATAGTAGTTTAATTAAAACAAAAAAATATTCAAAATCAAACTGCAAATGTTTCTCATATGACGTTGGACCTATTTTGAGGTAACACAGTAATTCAAGCACTCTTATAAAATTTTAGAAAGGTATTATGTTATAAAATATATCGGGAGTAACATACTAATTCCCTAGCAATCTTAACTCTTAACTCAATGATACTGTGTTATTTTGAAGACTGCTTGTATACTTTAACAAACAACAGAAACTTATTCCACTATTAATCATTACCTACACATTGTAAATACAAAGCATACAGATACCACAAATTTATGTGACCTGTTGCCATTGAATATAAGTCATTAACCAATTCATTTTTACGTAATCCGACGTCACACGCCACGAAAACCATAAAAACGCAATCGATTTATACCACAACTTGATCCCGACACAATGAGATGTCACGCATTTCACAATGAACCATGATTTACGCTCTAACCGCAGTTATGCCGGCATTGTTGAGCCGGCAAAAGTATTACTTCTCTTATATTTGTAGGTAATCCTGTAGCTAACCTTGAACAACTGATAATTATTTGAATTAATCCAGTCCATCCAAAGGTTGCCTAGAAGAAATCGCAGGTAGCCATAATAATAATAAATACACCCAACAGTCACATACATAGACCTGACCCCACAGCAAGATCGAGTATTGTGTCGTGGGTATCAGGAACTAAGAGACTTTCCAGTCTCATAAACCCAGACCCGAAACAAATACCTGTGGATCACACAAACATTTTTCTCGGTGCGGGGATCGAACCCGCGGCCTCTAGTTTCACAGCCGGCGTCTAACCAACTGCGCCACGGAGGCTTTTTTTTTTGTCCCGCCCTCACACCCGCCACTGCAACTCCTGTAAGCCAGGATCAACAGTGGCACGCATATTAATGACACTGAGCATTGAAGCTCAGCGCGTCTCCGGGAATGTCTAACTTGTCTTTAACCCGCAACGAAATCAATCAAAAAGTTAAATTAATAGGAGGAGTTGGAAATAAATTATTGTCCACTTCCCTCCCTAATAAAGCGGGTGACAAAACAATGAACTAAAGAGGCAAACAACCTCGCATAAAGACATTTACAGCCAGAGAAGCCAGCTGTAAAGCACCACGGAATAGTGATTATTACATTTAAATGGGACCTAATATGTAAGCTGTCATACTTGATTCCAATAATAGGTATGGCAAAATCGCCGGAAAGCACGGAAATTCTTCCTAGTCTCCACAAGGTCCATGTAGTATACAACACCAGATGTTATTTGCATACTATCTAGCATGGTTTTACGCTCATTCTGCCAAAGACTACACTCCCAAAGTACATGATGCGCGGACTGCTCATATTCGCAATAAGGTGTTGGACGGAGGCTGTCATCAGCCCGTCATTGTAACCAAGTCTACAGTTTGAAATAAAACTAATTTTTACAGATTTTATCGCGATTTGGTCTCAGTCCGCCCCGTGACCAAGAAATCTGTAAAGTAATCGAAACGTCGGGAAGTTGAAAAATGTATAAATTAAACCAAATCACGATAAAATCCGTAAAAAATAGTTTTATTTCAATGTGTAACATTCGCGTAAACCTAAGAAACCATTATGCAAGTCTACAGTATTAATGTATTTTTATCTGATTTATTGTTTCTTTTTTAAATGTTGTACAATAAAGTACATACATAAATAAATTACTGGCAAAGTCAAGGGCAAACGTCCGAGAGGCCGAAGTCCCATCAGGTGGTCGGAGCACATCAGCTCGACCCTTACCAAACTTCATGTTGCGCTCCACTATGCCAAAGATAGGAACAGCTGGTGCATCATGATCAAGACGAAGATTACCAAGTTCAGGGGAACACGACCCTCAGCCATGAGGAACATGGTGCAAGGAGGGGATCTTGTAGCTACTCGGTGTTAAAAACTCATTGATATTTGTCCGTAACAAATTATATCATTCATGAAAGTTGCAGGAAGACGGAAGCAGTGGAAATCCTTGGAGCAGGTCTATGTCCAGAAAATATTTTTAGTGGCAGTTGATGTTATTACATATTGTTCCATATTAAGACATTGCTGAACTTTCATCTACTCATATAGATGTAAATTGTAAGGTTGTCTGGAAAAGACCGCCACTTGTAATACAATATTTTAGTACAGAAGAAATTTGTATTGTGTAGATGAAGTGAAAGTGACTATTGTAAAGTGTTTGTTATCGCGATGTTTTCCATCACTGTTAAAACATTCGATAATTCAAAGGTAAATTCAAAGATAAAATCTGTGTAAAATTATTAAATTATCGAATAATATCAGTGATTAAGCGTCAAATCACCGCATTATCATGACCATAAATCACCATCACCATAATAAAAATACAAAAATATTGTCCCAAAAATTTTACTAATCAATATGACACATCGATAGTCACATCTCATACATTTACACCCACACTTTCATGTCTTAAGCTTTAACGGTGAATCCCAAATCCCACAACCATTCAATATATTGTCATATTCCTACTAAACATAACTTTGCTTTTAACATCCTACCTGGCCCTACATGTGTTCTTGTAAGTCGATACGGGCCCAATTTGCGCGTATGACTTGCATTAACTTTTTACACGGGCGTCGAACCCGACACCCCGCATTAGCTGACTCAACGTAAGCAAAAATGCCCGCTGTATGGAATCGTGTTTTTGTCTTCGGCCTCGTGTTTATGGGTATTTAGGCAGACGGGTTGAAAAATATGAACATACTACAGGCACATATAATCGAAACTTTATGTAGTAATTAGGTACTATTTTTATAGTAGCACGACTAAAATAAATACATACACCCAACAGTCACATACAAATAGTCTTGACCCCACACTAATCGAGTCGATCGAGTCTTGTGTCGTGGGTATCAGGAACTACGAGAGACTTTTCGGTCTTACAAATATTTGTTTCGGAGCGGGGATCGAACCCGCGGCCTCTCGTTTCACAGGCGGCGTCTAACCAACTGCGCCACGGAGGCTGTCAAAATACAATAATACTACAATTCACCTGATGGCCAGTTCAGAGCAGTTCAAATACGAGTAGTTGTCCACTGACAGGTTGAGTATAAGCATAATTATGTCGGCCTGTTTAAAAGCTACGTCTCAAATGTGATAGCCGATAGGTAACAGAAACTGTAAGAGTCGTTTCCCATTATACAGATACGAAACTAATATTTGATTATCACACAACATTTATCTCAATAAGAGGATGTTATCAAAAGATATCCAAATTCTAACAAGTCTTATTTTGTGAATAACATATTCAACACACAAGAAATCTGACTTCATTCTAAGATCACATATGAATACTTTCAGTCTCAAAATTATTAACTATAAATTTAATCCATTACTGCAATTATGAAAAACAGTTTGGTAAACACGGAAAAGTATGGCACAAGCTGCCAACCAGGCGATTTCATACAAACCACAACATACGCGAATCCATATACAGAAACCGCAGGCTTGGCGCGACGCGGCTTCCGCTTTCTTTCACAATAGTTTAACAATGTAATAACAATGACTGAGATCTCACAATATCTACTGTGAGACCCTACCTTTACTTCTTTTTCTTCAGCTTTATGTACCAACTTAAGTGTATATAGACAAGATTAAATATCGTAAACGTATCCCCGCCAGTTGATTCAAATTTTCCTTTAAAAACTTATTAGAAACGTTAGGTTTCTCCTTGGAAGTTATTTGTATTGTTCAAATAAGTATGTATGTTGCGGATTACGATTTTAAAAATATTACTTTTTAATATTCAATCCCATAAAAGATTGGTGGTGTTTAGACCGAAAGACAAGCTCATGATCAAAGCACATGAATATCTACGAGACTGAAGAAATCGCTGATGCTTTACCGGCTTTTAAAAGCGATTACATGATGACCAGCAATTTCCTTACAATTAAACGACACAGTACGCCTCCAGCGTGGCTCCACTATCATAAAAGTAACACAGTTCTCACAAAAAATATTAAAATTGTAGTTAATTGCCACGATTTCCGGCTATCAAAATATTGCCATCAATTAAAGAAAGAATTACTACAATTTAATATCCAAAGGATATAATTACGAAATCGTTGAAGTTTAAAGTTATACTCATTCGCAATTGCATAGAAACAAACATGAGAAAATTTGTAATACATAAACAATGTTTCTCAATAGATTACAGTACATTTGACATTAATTTCGTAAGCAATGCTGGCGCGAGGCGTGGCGACAATATACAATAATAAACATATTATAAATTGTATATTTCAATACAATTTCCATATATTATTTATGATACAACAACAAGACGGTAATGGCCGGTAAGTGATGTGAAATATAGATTCTTTACTTCATAAATCTTTTACACGTAAACAAAGACTTGCATAAACAAAAGAAAAATCACTATTTAACTCTTCGACATATCAATTAACGGAAAGAATTTGTATATGAAATTACATAAGTACTGAATATTAAATAACATGAATAAAATTGTAAGCCTTGCGAAATAAATATGATATAATATGTTTCAATATTACATTTTAACAAAACACTTAAAGTCTTATCAGTCTTAAATCACGTTAGTATCATCGAAATTATAGAGTTTCTTTAGGGAACATTTACACTGTGGTAAAAGAAAAAAGTAATTGCAATGCCCCGCATTATTTCGATTCAGAAATCAATAATCAAAAACATTTACCTGGGGTCCTCAGCTTCGTGAAATAAGCCGTAAGCTGTTCATATCAGCTAGGTCCTTGCGAAGGTTACGCAATTTTCTGCCCATCGCCACGAAGATTTCGCTTGCGCAAACCCTCCTTCTCCCCATTCTCGATTGTGCCGATGTCAGCTATCTAGATCTCAACGAAGACCAACTTAACAAACTTGAGCGTCTTCAAAATTTCTGCATAAGATTCATATTTGGACTCCGCAAATATGATCATGTTTCTGAGTTGCGTGCTAAGCTCAAGTGGTTACCTATTCGGCTTCGTCGGAATACTCACACCCTTTCTCTTCTTTACAATATTTTGTTTAATCCTCTCACCCCCTCTTATCTTAAAGATAGATTTATTTTTCTTAATGACTCACATTCGAGGTCCCTGAGGTCATCTGAGAACCTAAAGCTAAGAATGCCCGTGCACACCACAATATTTACGGACAACTCATTCACTGTCAAAGCAGTTCGATTATGGAACGCGCTTCCAGTTGTGGTGAGACAATCACAAACACTGTCATCATTTAAAAGGCTAGTTAAAGAACACTACCTTTCTCCTTAAACAGATATTAGTGTTATTTCCTCCGTCTGAATCAATTGGTAATATATTTATTATAGTATAAGTATTTATATATGTACTTGTATATTTATTTATTTATATTTTTATTTATGTATTTATGAGTCATAATATGTATATTATGTTTGTGTATTTATATGTTAAACTAGTATTTCTTAATTTTTATATCTACACTGCCCTCTCTTTTTCCTTCTCTTAAATCCATCCTATGGTTGTCTGTAAGACATTGCCTAGAGCGATAAGACCGCCACTTGTACTTTTATTATTTTTGTAATTTCTGTATATTGTGTTTCATTGTTGTGTACAATAAAGACTTAATAAATAAAAAAATAAATAAATATAGAAAATAATTCCCATTTCTAACAAACGTATGAAATGACAATGACGAAAGGGTTTATTAATAAAAAATCACTTTAGCTTTTGTACTAAAATAACCATCAAGTTTTGTTTATAAATAACACGATCATGCCAATTAATCATACATACCAAATTTACTTTTATGTTTCATAACACCGAAACGTGAAATAGGATTAAAAACTAAATGAACCGTTTCATTTAAATAATAATCAATTAACACACATGTAACACATTTAGAATTATGACGCATGCTTTCTTACAGCCTAATCGGATTTGACAGCACCAAGTTTTTAATTGCTCGTATAATATTGTAATTAATCATGATTTGTATGTAGGGTAATATGGTATGAGTATTTTGAGGTTTCTATTAGAAGTAAAAGGTAGATTCAGGTTAAGTCTAAGCTTAAGTTAATTTAAAATCTGGGTCTGTTTTTACAGACTGTATCAGAATTTCACAGTCCAAGTATACATAGTACATATTTACCTACATCTTAGTAGCACCTTTATCTGTTAACTAAGGATGTTCACGTTTTTGGGTCTTAACAAAATATCACACACATTGAAATCTTCATTTATTCTCGTCGTTTCATAGGAACCTACCTAGTTCATGCTTTGAGTTACCTATTCTACCTGTCTACGTTTAATACACTCAAAATATACCTTCTTCGGCACTCGCCTTGTGTAAGCATCTCATTAGTTTTTAATCAAAGACAAGGTACTGCCCTTAAGTGACTCGCCAAGCTTCAGTGCTCGGTGTCAATCCTTTGTGTGCTGTTGATCCTAGCTCACAGGAGTTGCAGTGGTGGGCGTGTAGGCGGGAAAGTCTTTAGAACTTGTAATCATCTATAGAATCTCTCAATTATCGTCACTACATTCTTTTTAACTTCACAATAAATAAAATACACCCAAAAGTCACATACATAGTCCTAACCCTACACTAAGATCCCAAATGGTTCACACAAATATTATAGCCTCGACGCGGGGATCGAACCTAAGGCCTCTCATTTCACAGCCGGCTTCTCACCAACTGCGCCACGGAGGCTGTCTGTCACAATATAATAATATAAGCCTGATAATTTAAATGTTCCACTGTCGAGAACATACCTTTGTGCTGTACAGTGTACTCTTTGAATATCTCTACAATTGAGAGGGTTTAGCCTTTTGTCAATCTCATTGGCCGTCAAATAATATTAAAAATGTAATAAAAAGGCAATATTTCTCATATTTTCTTTCACTTTCTAATCGAGCGATAATTAACTACGACAATTTGATGATTAATATCAACTGGCGGCTTATCAGCAAGGATATTGTGAAGACGGAAATACATTGAAAACTGTAATACTCGTATGTTAAATTCCTGTATGATGATAACTCTTATAATATTATGTCTATTCGTCATTATACCCAAATTGCACAGGGAAAAAGTCACACACCTCTGCCTACCCTTACTGGGAAAAAGGCGTGAGTTTATGTATGTATGTATTTTGCACAGGGCAAAGGACTTCCTTCAAACTAAGTAGAATTTTCTTTCGTTTCCAAAGTACAAATCAATTCGCCAGACAGATTAAACAATGTTTGATTTAGAATTTGTATACCATTTCAAGGACTTTTGGCTTATCTTCAATCTTCCAAACTGGCAACATGGCCACCTACTAAAGACAATAACTTTATTTACTCTTGGGCAAAGAGAGCGGTCTTAACAGTAAATGAGAATTTGTTTATTTCGATATTTCACAAACAAAGTCAAAGTTTTCACAAAGTCTAGATTCAGTTTTCCTCATCTTGAGATAGCTTAGACAAGTCATCTTGCTCCTTTGACAGCGTTAGGTACTTTGAGACAAAAAAAAATTCGATGCTTTCCCGTAAGGATTGAAGTCAGATAAAAATGACCGATTGTAAAATATACGCTGCATTTCCCAGTGTATGTAGTATGTACTCACCGACCTTGCAGTAATCTAGGTTTTATATTTGTAGGAGTAAAACATTATAAAGGCATAATTGCTATTTTGCCAAACAAAAAAACGGTAGCTGAAATAGAATAAAACTGATTCATGACCAGTATTAATCAACGAAGATATTATTATGGCATAATGGTTCGAAGTTATACTATAAAGAAAAGCAACATCATATCATTATATTTACTCTGTTAAAGATATTACTAAATTACCGGCAAAACTAACAGTTCTAGAGATAATTCTAGGTTTCAAATCATGAGCACGGTACCTAAACCTACAATATAAATTCCAGTTAGTTATAGCAACAATAACAAAACAGTTACCCAGAATTGCCCACAATTACCGGCATTACTACGAACCGCTAGACTTTATTTAATTACTACGTTTTACAATCCACAATAAAAGCGTCTTGTTACCTTTTAGGTTTCCAGCGTTTCATTAATACTCCGAACATTTTCCCGGCTTAAAACACTACACTACACTATTCATAACACTAGCGACACTATGTCATTGACTTCTTTCCGTTCATTGACAAAAAATCACACGTAAATAATTGCACCGTACGATAAGATAAACATGGCCACAGGTAAAGGACCGAAAACGTCTGACCTAGACACACTGACTGCGAACACTGTCCCACATTCGCAAGAACATCTCGACAATCGATATAATTCTATAACTACATGTCGGGTGACACCGTTATTACGCAACCGGCTTTGGCGCATTAGCGTTCGAAATTTGAAAAAATCCTTTGAAAAAATTAGCTGTCATTAAACATCCATAGATATTTTATTTCTAGACTAGACGCGATGTTCTTACCGGCCAGTCAACGCGCGACTGACTCATTGTTTGGTTGTGCATTCAAGTCGGACGACTCGATAGACGAGTCGCGTTTCGCACGTCAGATGCGGTCGATCAGCTGCTCGGAGGCAGTCGGAGGACGCCATTTTATTCTTACGTAAAATATGTAGCGCCATCTTGTGGTAGTATTGTAAATTATAAATATACACATTTAAATACATGTTTTACAAGTCACTGAACTGATAAAAATATGCAGACAAATACGATAATGGCAATTAATTAAACGTTTTTATTAGCACATAAATGTTGATTCCGTTAGAGGTAGCACATTTTTATTTAAATAGTTTCTTTTAGAATTATTATTCATGATCCTGGGCTTATTATTAATGCTTTAAAAATACAGAATGAAACGATTTGTTTGAACAGATTGAAACAACACAGACGTAGATATATAGTTAAATATTTTGTTATTCATAAGACGTATCAAATTTAAGGAAACATCTCCATATAAATAATAGGCACATTGTCCTTTTACAAAACTTACAAATATTGAAATAACTATCAGTATCACCCAACTTCTAATACAAATATATTCTGGTCAATCAATAAAATCACCTCTGTAGAATGAAAACTTTGCCGTGGTGCTGTAATCACTATCCAAGGCTTAATGGCAAGTCCTGTCTTTGTCTTTTCTGGTTCTCGGAACAATCGATTTGAAGCAGTATCAACGTACTCTCTCTAGTCCGTTGGCCCTTTTTAGAGAAATCCTTAGCTTTTTAAATTACTCTAAAATTCTTGTATATATATTGTTCTCAGCTGTATATGTCCCACTGTGATGCAATGGTCTTCTTGTTTCCTTTTCTTATTTGGGATATTTCAAAGGAAAATAAATATCAGTGAAACTGCGGCCACTAATGAGTTTGCTGGCAAAAAATATAATTTAATGGTTGAACAATTCGACTTCGACAAATTAGTGGTTGTACGATAATTTAATAAATCATAAGACTTTGTTGTGTATCAACTATTACTTTTACAGTAATGGAAAATCCGACATAATATTTCAATTGATACCCTCCGTGGCGCAGTCGGTCAGACACCGCCGGCGAAACGAGAGGCCGCAGGTTCCCCGCACGGCAACAAACATTTGTGTGATCCACAGGTTCGGGTCTGGGTGTTTGTGGGATCGAAAAGTCTCTCGTATCTTCTGGTACCCACGACACAAGACTCGATCTTAGTGTGGGGTCAGAACTATGTATGAATAAAGTCATGTGTCGTGAGTATCAGGAAATACGAGAGATGTTTGCGGTCTCACAAACACCCAGACCCGAAACAAATACCTGTTGATCACACAAATATTTGACTCGGTCCGGGGATCGAACCCACGGCCTCACATTTCACAGCTGGCGTTAAACCAACGGCGCCACGGGGGCTGTCAATAATGGCACACTACTCCTGAATTAAAAGTTAAAACACAGATACATACATACATAGACTCACGCCTTTATCCAAGAAGGGGTAGGCAGAGGCGCCACCAGGACACCCACATTTCGCCTTGTATGTTCCGTCCCATGATGTGATAGGGGGCGAGCCTATCGCCATATCGGGCACAAATTCCTGACTCCGGGCTGATAATGAATAGAAAAATCCAATACTACTTTGCCCGACCCGGGACTCGAACCCGAGACCTCAGCTTTGTAGCCGTACCGTAATACAACTACGCCACCGAGGCAGTCTGTCAGAGAAAATATTTTAGCGCAAGATAATATAAATTAGATAAATGCCCCAAAAGACAGCGAGCTAAGAACCTTTCTGTTGACATAAGCTGAATACCAGAGGACACTTGTTCTAACATGTCTTACGGCGGGAAGACATTGCGCCATCAAATATTTAAAAAAGGAAGAATTTGGGTAAAATCTTTACCTCTTTTTAATGCTTTTTTGTCATTTTTAATCGGACAAAAAGGTTCAATTTGCATTATACAAATAAAGATTGGCCATTGTTTGAAGTACTCGTAAAAACGTATGTTGTGTCGGTACTAGGTTGTTTTCCCTTACCAGGATTTAATTATGAAAGACTGAGGGGGATGAGGCAATAAACCAGCATAATTGTGACAACTGGTAATAGGTTATTTGAATCAATTTTTTATTGTATTTATCAAAAGGTATCCACATCCAAAATGTAGCAAACAAAGAATTTTGTAAATCCATTCAGAATTAAACTAGTAAGAAACGTTTTAAATGTTGTAGTGCGAGTAAAAAAAGGATGCAAACCAAAACTAGTGACGTCACTAGTCTTAATATGCATTATAGTGTGCGCGTGTGAAAGAGACGGTAAGACGTCCCAACTACACTCCCATTATTTTTTAATATACTAATATTTGCTTCATTTTACAAGCTACTTAAGTATTTATTATTGTTTTCACAGAAATGTTTTATTTAAATCGTATATGTGTTTCAACGCAAAATAATAGAAATAATCGTTCATAGTCAAACACCCTATTGTGACAACTCGCAAATAAACATTTCTGGTCAGTCAATGCTCCATCTAGATGGCATTGCGGCAACCATCAATAGGTAGGAATGTAGTCACTAGTCACTCTGGTCAAATGCAAAAATAAAAATAATTACTTACATCTCTTGGATTTTTTTTTTATTGATTTAAAAATAGAAATGATGTCAATAAACTTCTGAATACGAACCTGCATTGCTAAGCATGTTAGAAATTATTTCGAAACTAAAAACAACTGTTTCAACAATTTTCTTTTCCTACATGTAAGCATATGTGTGACACGGCAAACGCTGAGTAAGAATTATTGGGAAATATTGCATACATAAACTCACGCCTTTTGCCCAGAAGAGGTAGGCAGAGGTGCTTCCAGGATACCCACGTCTCGTTATATTGTAGAGTCCGTCTCACGATGTGATAGGGCCTATCGCCATATCGGGCACAAACTCCTGATTCCGGGCCAATAATGACTAGAAAAACCCAATATCACTTTGCCCGACCCGGGATTCCACCCCGGAATCTGAGCTTTGTAATCATACCGAAGTACAACTACGCCATTGAGGCAGCGACCGAGGCAAAATATTACAATTGCATGTAATACCGAATTTTAATATTTCCTTCTCCATCTCAGCCACTCCATTGCTGAACATAGGCGGTAGGCCTCCTCTAAGGCTCTTTATAGTCACCTGTAGTTAATATTTAATTAAATAAATAAATACGTGACGGAACATACAAGGCGAAATGTGGGTGTCCTGGTGGCGCCTCTGCCTACCCCTTCGGAGATAAAGGCGTGAGTTTATGTATGTAAGTATGTATGTATAAATAAATACACCCAACAGTCACATACATAGTCCTGACCCCACACTAAAATCGAGTCTTGTGTCGTGGGTATCAGGAACCACGAGAGACTTTATAATTAATAGTTAATTTTCATTAGTTTATTATCATAGTTTGCTTTACATTCAATATTTTGGGCTTGTATTAATATATTATCACAAAGAAATCATATTAAGATAATATTATACTCATTTCATTTAAAATAAACTAATGGATAATTTCACCACCACATTCATCAGCATCGGTGGTTCAGTGGTAGAATGCTCGCCTGCCACGCGGGCGGCCCGGGTTCGATTCCCGGCCGATGCAGCTAAAAATATTTCTTTTCTCAATTCAAAACCTTTTACGTTTGCAACAAATTATTTTCAAATCAAACAAGGTATTGTCTTAATGTTTCGACATTTTCGTGAAATGCCGAAAGGTCTAATGTCGTTATACCTGACCTTTCGCTGTTGCCAACCGTTTGTTCCACCTGACATGGTTACGTAAGAGCCTAATTGGCTTGGATTTTCTATGTTCTAACAATTCTCTATAGGACATAATAAGTAATTTATGTATTAGCTCATTTTAATTTGAGCTTTATTGTAAACAAAACTATTGAAAATGTTAGTAGTTTTTCAAATTCACAGATATTTATTGTTAAGTAAAGGCCTTGCTGTGAGGTTAATAACCTGCGGTCAATACTACTCGTAGTATTTGTATAATTACGTTTTCTCTGATATATTATTATTCTGAACATTTATTATAATTTATATCTTTTGTAAAGAGACCTCGATACAAATATTATTGGAACGAAGATCCTTATCGCGCGTTGCGAAAGGGGGCTAAACGGAAAAAATTAAGACCAAAAGTTGTACCGACACTTTTATTCCACGTTTGAGTTTGACATTCTAAGTTAAAAAAAATTGGAACTTATTTTTTGTTTTCAAGTATTTGCTTATAATTTTATATTTTCAACCGACTTCAAAGGAGGTTATGAATTCGTTGGGTATTTTTTTTTAATTTATGTAGTCTTTGTATAATGGCTATACAGTATCTAATGTATAGTCTACGTGATGACTGTTATTATTGGAACCAAGGGGCTAGACGGAAAAAATTTAAACAATAGTTGTAACGACACTTTTTGCTATAGTTGTAAGCCGTGCGGCGTGCGCGTGTTTCTCTCTCTCTCTCTCTCTCTCTCTCCCTCATAGAAAGCAAGCCAGTTATTTTCGTTTCGTCTTTCTATTTCGCATTGAACAGTGTGGTGGCGCGACGATTATTTTTGTTGAGTGTATACAGGTTTTTTGTACTTATTAAATAATAAAAAATAATAAATCGATCTTCGTTCTATCCGGGTGGTCCCTTGACACCTCTCAAGTTTTTGTATTATTAGAATAAAAGGATATTGTATGTGTTTACCATTTTTTTACCACTAGTGTTATTTAAGAGAGCGACATCTATGTAGAGTGTAATCATTTTTTAAGCTTGTAAACACTTAGCAAATACAATTAAACTAAAGAATTATGAGGATGATGGCCTCATACGATATAAAACTCTATAAATAATTTCACCCTTTCCTGAAAAACAAAACCTAAATTAGATTTCCACTTACATTGCCATTGGTATTGTAGGTATTTCTGTAGATATGTCACCATTAATCAATCTCTAGTAATCACTAGCCAGAAAGCGAATTATGATACTTTTAAACACGAGGTTATTAAATCCGCTATTTGTTCCCATCTTACTCGATATAACCACCCATTCTGAATTCTTTTCTAATCCTCTTTGATCCTCGCATACCTTACAAAACACAGATGGTTCTGTCCAAATACCACCAAAATACGCTGAGATACAAATACCGACGCCCTCTGAAATTACCCTCTGACAACGCAAGGGTAGCGAAGGTCAAGGCCGCACCCCTCGGAAGGGTTGATAAATCGTGCCAGGGGTTGCTGTTAATTGTACATACGCTTTAGGGGTGGAGTACAACCGATTTAATTAACTTGAACGATGGTAATAGCACTGTTTCATTTGCGTATTTGTGAAATAAATTATTTTTTTTACAGGCTGTAGACTTGGCAAAGAATTTATTTCATATAATTATTTTCGTAATGGACAGACGACAATTAATGTTGTTGGAACTATATGGATAATGGTTGCTGTAAAATGTTTTAAAGCCTGTCAGATCATCATTCATATTCCAATGGCTGATGATGGTGATGGTTTACGAATAGAGCAATCCTAATGCAATTTATTAGTGTTAGGTCTCTTATACGTGAGAGGCTGCCTGGGTAGGTACCACCGCAATTACTATTTCTTCCGCCAAACAGCAGTGTAAATGTATTGTAGTGTTCCTGTTTGAAGGACATTGTAGCCAAAGTAACTACTGGACATAATGAGACTTAACATCTCATGTCTCAGGATGGCGAGCGCTGTGGAATGCCAAGGATTGATTTGTAATTCATGGTATTGTTTGGTTTAGCTACTGTCCATGAACGGTCGTATCGCTCACCATCAGGCAAATAGCAAGCTCGTTTCGCCATTCATCGTAATAAAAATAAATGATGTTTACATGAAATAGGTAATACTTTTTAAAAGGTTTGAGATGACGAACAAGCAAGTGTATTACATATTTGGTTGAAAGTCGTTAAAATAACGGTAGGCAATCGACATCTATGAGTCCAAAGAAATTATCTAACCTTGAAGTACTCCATAGATTTCTTTCAATAAGTCCAAAAATCCCTAAGTACGACTGTACTTGACTTAAATGCTTTAACATCAACATTAAAGATATCTTTGATCATATCAGCCGATCGATATCACGCCGTATCCTTTGTGATACAATCGAAAGAAATAAACATGTCGCCCCGAGCGCCATTATTACGTCAATTACGCGAACGGCTGTGTCTATTGATCCATATCTATAATTTATGTGAATAGCTATAGAAAAATTTAGCTACTGGCTTTTATTTAGCTCATTATATTGTTATATTGGATGCGGTTTCATGATTAACTCATTAAGAACGAAGGTAGGACCATGCTCTGGTTAGTCTTGACTATCTTTCTACCTATCGTTATACTCGCCCGTGGCAGGGTTCACTTTTTTGCTCAGCTTTTGCAATTTCGCCTCATCTTTAGCATCCTCTTTTGTAAGACACTCAGTCACATTTATTTATTTCCCTCTCTCTCTCTCTCTTTCACTTCAGCCACAAGAAGTCCACTGTATTTACTTATTTATTTCAAAGTGAATGTAAGTTAACAGTACATAGACTAAAATACAAAAAATCTTGATATGATTACAAAGAATATGGTGAATCCAATTCAAATTGTTCCAATGTATCATTGAATATTGACGTGAAGACTTATAGAACACTCAAACACTCAAACACTGTCGTGTTTTATTCGGTTAATGAAGTTATTAGTCTTCAACTATGTCTTAATCTTCGAAGACCAATAAGAAACTAAGAGTTGTCTAGTATCATGCTTGTCTCGTTAATTTTGTCTCCATGAGGTGACTCAGCTCTTTCACTACTATTACTTTAAAAAATATCATACCTATGGATCGATGACTTATTGAAGCTAGTTATGCTAAATATTTCAAAATAGAGAACATAGGAAAGTTTCTTGGTCATCAGTAGATACAAAGATAACACTGCAAACATAATTATGTTTGTGCTAATTAACCATACACGAACGTTCCAGTTGTTGGTGCCGTAATTAAATTGAAAGCATTTTTTTATTGCACTGTACTGGCAAATGAAAAAACGGTAAATGCGATGTTTGCCTTCGAATGTTGTTTTTTAACACGCTTATTCTCGATATAGGTAAAAAGAGTAATAAAATTATAACTTCGCACTAATCTGTCTGCTTTAAAATCAAAATGGTTGTCTCAAGCTTATATTGTTAAATTGGCTACAAGGAGCTTCTCCTGTTAATTTTTTTTATCACAAATGTTATTTGTTACATTTTTTTTTGTTTCGAGAGGAAATGCTTATTTGTTACTGGGAAAAAATAATGGCTAAAATTTTATAAAAAAAATGGAATTAAAAACCTTATTCTTTATTCAACCAGAGATACAAATACTGAACAGGAAAAAATGAACCAATTTAATTACACAATAAGAAACAACAGTATTAAAATCCAATTTTGTATCCAAAATATTGCCTTCTTCATTTTTACACCTTTGTTTTAATTGATGGCTTGCCAATAAAACAATATGTTAGCTTAATAGAGTTTAATGCCTAAAGCATGAAAATATACAGGGTATATCAAGACCGCGACCGAAAACGAAGCCAGGAGGTAGTATTAGTGATATCAAACACAATGCAAGTAAAAATTTTACAAAAAAAATCGTCAATTTTTTTTTGTTATTTTTTACATATCGTCGTATTTGAGTGATTAAACATAGTTTTTCTAAAATAATGACGTACATCGCTTAATTTTTAAACACGCAATGGTACGTAAGGGTTTAAATTACTATTTTTGCAAAATCTAGGTATTTACCCCTCAAAAACGATGATTTTTAAAAAACTGTAAAAAAAATCTGTCGCTTATTTTGCAAAATTTTTAGTTGCATTGTGTCTGTAGCCGCTAAAACTACCACCTGGCTTCGTTTTCGGTCGCGGTCTTGATATACCCTGTATAACAAATAATAATTAAGTTATGTTGTAATTACTTCTTCCGCATCTCCTGGTGGTTGTGGTTCTGTTGTAGTTGTTGTCGGTGCTTCACTTGTTACTTCTACTGTAGTCGAAACTGGCTCAGTCGAACTTTCAGTAGCACCAGCAGGTGCAGTAGCTTCTGTAGTCTCAGGTTGTGTTGTCGTTTCTGGTGCCTCAGTAGTATTATCTTCCTCCATAACATTGTCTATTAGGTTATCAATATCTTTTACTTCCCCTGGTTGCATTAGATGCAGTTGGGTTTTCCAGTTATCTAATTCGTTTTCGTCTTTGACGCAAGCTTCTATGCATGTTTTATCGTCGAAGAATAAGTTGGGGGACTCGCAACCCCACCAATCGGTACCTTCACAAGAACCGTTTCGATATGTGTAGACGTAAAATCTCCTTTGGGTACACTCTGTTTTATTGAGTTCTCCTTTACATCGATCTGTAATTTTTAGCTTTGTTTAAAAACTAAAATAAGAAGTGAATGGAAACCAAAAGAAAGCTAGACAGAAGTAGATTGGTCTAAACATAATCGTCTTTCCCCAGTCTGTCCCTATCTTAACATTGTATTTACCATCAGCTTTAACGTGATCACTTTACTAACACTATTTACCTTTTGGCAATTCAAGCTCTGTTTTATTTTCAACAACAATATGATCTTGTGTATCGTTGTCTCCCTGAAACCTTCCGATGCAGTAATGGGAGCATGAGTATTCATCGGGAAAATTGTTCCACGTTGGACATCCTCGCCAGAATTGGATCTCGCATCTCGACCCGGGTTTGTAGTAGGAGAACACTGGAGTGGGTGGCATGTTGCAATCACTAGTGTTAAGCGGCTGGAGGCAATAGTCTATTGGTACTGAAATGGTCGAAAATTAGACGTAATATTGATTATGTCTTCCGCAAAGTCTGCTATTTCTTTATTTTTTTGGAGTCAGGAATTTGTGCCCGATATGGCGATAGGCTCGTCCGTAACCACATCGCGGGACGGAACTTACAAGGCGAAATGTGGGTGTCCTGGTAGGACCTACGCCTACCTCTCCTTGGAAAAAGGCGTGAGTTTATGTATGTATGTAAAAACGCCACGACCGGCAATTTGTTGCTAACAGTATGCCATGGTGTTCAACCATGACAGCCTGACGAACTTTCTTTGCACCTCGTTTGAAAATATCAGTTCATACGGGCCTAACGTTACACTTAGACGGGATGCGGACGACAACAGCAATGAATAGGAACAAAAAGAGGTTGGTAGGAATTCAGCAAGATTTTGTCAAGACATCATACAGAATGTATTAAAAAATCTCTAAAGGTATTATAGTTTTCATAGCGAAAGATGCAAGAAACATTTTTATGTCAATGTAGTTATTTATTATCTTTTCTATACTATAAACACTAGTTTTTAAACGTTAAATTGGTTGTAAATATATCTCGTATTTAGTTTTTTAAATCACAAAATCAATATGAAAAAACCCTATCAGCTGCCCGACCTATCAATACATAATTATGCAAGGAAATATGCATTTTTCTGTATAAACTGTTCTATATGCTAATAGCGGGAGACTATGCGGCAATTTTCATTCTAATCAGTCTGGCTGATACAGCTCGATTGATTAATGAGATTTGCAAACTATTTTCTCAAAACTACGCCAGGTGAGAATTTTTAAAATGAGATGAATTTTTGGATAATTGGAAGTTTTAGTCCTGACTCCGTGTATGAGACTGAAAAATTCCAAATAGTATCGAACAATATATAATAATAAATAAATACATCCAACAGTCACATACATAGACCTGACCCCACACTAAGATCGAGTCTTGTGTCGTGTGTATCAGGAACTAAGAGAGACTTTTCGGTCTTACACTTAGTCCCGAAACAAATACTTGTACTCATACACACATTTGTCTCGGTACGGGGATCGAACCCGCGGCCTCTCGTTTCACAGCCAGCGTCTAACCAACTGCGCCCCGGAGGCTGTCGACACCATACTGCCAAGAAAACTGCTTAATTGTTAAAAAATACACGCTGACGCAAGCCATTCCAAAAATCACATTATTTTATTATATTATTACTTACCGCATTGTCCATTTTTAAAAAGTATTAATATTGAAAATAAATGGAAAATGTTAGCGAAATGTCCTATAGTACTCATTTTGTAGTAATTACGAGCGTCACTCGCAAAGTAATTTTTTAATTACACACAACAGCGACTTTCATTATCAACGTTAATTTGTTTCAGTAATTACTGAAGTAATTAAATTACGGAAAAAGTACGTAGAAAAGCAAAAAGTCGTATGCATCGGCCGGGAATCGAACCCGGGCCGCCCGCGTGGCAGGCGAGCATTCTACCACTGAACCACCGATGCTGATAGTTGTGACGACGAAATACAAGAAATATTAATAAAAACGCAACAAAATATTATTCTATCTTGTAATTGATTTTATTAATACATAATACGTAGAAATCACATTAAAAATATTTTTAATATTTATTTCATGAAAAAGGCAGTTACTTAATACAAGTAGTCATAAAAATACAATAATACCATTATAAATTAAATACATAAATTATGATTAAAAACATGTTATTATTAAATACATAGGTTGTTAAAAAAGTACATGCCTAGTGCATAATGTATAATTATATTTCTGAAAAGCGCCATCTTTTGTAATGCGATAAAACTAAGTGTAGAGTTTCATTTTCGATTTGAACTTTTGCCCAAAATAGGGGAAAGGACGAAAATTGAACTCTTAGCTGTAGAGGATTTCAATGCTATTGGTTGATATAGTACATCATAGTTTACATAGAGGGCAGTATTCTGCAGGAAAACACAATATGAACGGTCTCACATATTTTATTTACATGTTTCATAACGATTTTCTACCATAAATAAATTGCTTTAATAAAATTATATTTAACATGCATTGTATAATAGTAGCTAGTTGTACAAAATACAGTGCTTTTGCATTATTTACATATTTTTATTGTATTACAGCGACATCTAGCAGCTTTGTCACAAAACTGTCAAAATCAGCCTTTGAGTAATTTCGATGTTTTGGTAAATCATATTATTTGCCTTCCTCATCTCCCCCGCTTCTTCTAAATCTCTTTTTGTGGTGACACAAGTAAGCACCAAATATAGCTATCACAACCTGAAAAATAAGTATATTTATATTAGTCTGGAATATAATAGCTATCGGAATATTAAGTGAACAATTTTTCTTACAATAACATCTGTTATTGAGTAGAATCTTTAAATGACTCCTAATGAAATATAAACGTATTTGAATATAGCGACATCTATCGGCACCCTATTGCTTTGTAATGAAGGCTCAACGAAGTGAATACAATGTATCCGCGTTGTACGGTGGGCGCAGCTCTCAAAAGAAAAAGGCAACAGCAAAATAAATAACTTCACGTTAGATTTCTCGGAGACAATGGCACTATTTTGGTCGATTCGACTTTATTGTACAGGGCTAACCTAGTATAAGCACCAGCCGTTTCTCACTACCTACTAAAAAATCTTAGCCTAAGCACTTTTAATTAAATCAAAATTTTGCTTGTAACCTAGGTTAAGGCAAGAGATTAATAAACAATTTTATTATATTATATTATTATTATACGGTAGTACACAAGTCACGATCTACAGTAGCTACTAGCTCAACTTAGTATTGCATATGCACAGATAGATGTCGCTTTCATGCAACTATCACTTACAAACATGCTTTTTACTCTTTAAATAAAATCTACCCATATAATCACTTTACATGGCGCTGGCCTTCTCAACAATGGAATCGAATGAGAGGGGTTAGGCCACAGTTCATCAAACTGTCCAAGTCTGGATTGGAAGACTTCAAAAAAATTATCTATGTATTTACTTTGAACGTTAAAATGCTTGGAGAAGTACTATCAATACAAATTACTTCGAAGGGTCAGAAATTTTTACGCCTTTTCATCAACCTTTATTATACTGCTAGGCTGAGATCTCACTAATCTCCCACCATTTATCCCGTTGTTGTGCATAAGCTGAATTAATTTTGACTCACCTCAAGAATAATCAAGGGTATAGTAACACCAAGCACCACGTCAGCTGTCTCCTTAAACACATTAATGATCAGCTCTCTACACCCAACATCGTAGTAGGTCTTCTTGGCCTTGCATATCTCCCTGTCTCGCTCTTGCACCAGCTCGGAGCGGTCAGGGTCGTAGGTGGGGCAGCAGGTGATGGGCACGTTGGGGGGGAAGTAGTAGGGAAGGTTGATGCCTCGGTAGTCGTCGGGGCTTATAACTCCGCAGCAGTTGAGCTGGAAAGAGAATATTTTGATGCAATTCGAGTTGAAGTATTTGAAATCGCGGTTGATGTATCTGTAACTGAAATAGTTTTTTTTCACTGTGCAGATTTATTTATTCGTTTTTAATAAAACAGGTTACCATCATGAATACAGTAACACAAAGTAACTATACTTTTTTCTTGACAATAATTATAACCCAAAACCTTGTGCTCCAGTGAGTAACTTTTGTTACTCATTTATCACTACTACATTTATTAGTGTTTCTAATCATCAATCTTACGTCTATATTTGCGGTTCTAAATGATGAATTACTCAATGCCTATCTATTTAATGTTATAATTATTTGTAAATCATACCGGGTATATCAACACCGCGACCGAAAACGAAGCCAGGTGGTAGTTTTAGTGGTTACAAACACGATACAAATAAAAATTTCGGCATAACAGTGACAGATATATTTTTAAGAATTTTTAAAAATCATAGTGTTTGGGTGGTAAATACCTAGTTTTTGCGTAAATACTAATATAAACCCTTACGTTCCATTGCATGTTTAAAAATAAAGAGGTGTACATCATTATTTTAGGAAAAATATGCATTTCCCAATCACATACGACCATATGTAAAAAACTCCAAAAAAACTAAATTTTTAGTTGCATTGTGTCTGCAGTCACTAATACTACCACCTGGCTTCGTTTCCGATCGCGGTCTTGATATACCCTGTATATCTTACATCATGTTGTGTGGCAGCCCATAACTTGACGTGTCTGGGGTTGTCTTCGCGGGCGAGTTTGAAGGATTCCGCCAGAGACTTGGCGAGGTTGAGCTCGTCCCGCGGGCCCACCTTTACCGACACTCCCGCCAAGATCCCCTGGATCCCAGCCAGGACCACCAGCACTATGGTCGCCTGTGAATGCAAACGAAGTTAATACAACCTGAAAGTCATTTTTACCAAAAAATAATAGGTTACTATCAGTGTCATACATATATTCAGCCACATATTCCAGGAATTAATTATTAACAAGTCTTGTATTTTGGGAAACAAGAACTAGGAGGGACTTGAATGTCTCATGATAGACGCCAAGTGAGCAACGACAGGCTGCGGGTTCGAATTTTTGTGTGAACAATCTATCTATATCAGCCCATATACGTCCCACTGCAGGGCACGGGCCTACTCTACAATCGAGAGAATCGATTGAGAGTGGTTAGGCCATATAGTCCACCATGCTGGCCAAGTGCGGGTTGGCGGACTTACATACCGTAGAAATGGTGTGAACAATGGTTTTGAGATATTTTTCTTGTGAAAAGTATCTTGTAGTTTCTGATACGGCAAAGAACTTTATAGATCTTAATGTGGGGTCAAGACTTTGTGTTTAGGTATCTATTGGGTCCATTTATTTATTCTTTATTATATTATTTATCGTCGAACATCGCTATGAAGGAGGATGAGGAGCTGCCTACTTGTAGAGGCCTACGTCCAGCAGTTGACGGCGACAGGCTGAGTGATTAACCACCTAAGCTTCGATCCCTTATTCACAATATAATTAGCCTTCCACTAATCTCATCTCATTATTTAATAAAACTCCTATACAATTAAGGCTCGCATTCCGAGCGTGTTGGAAAACAAGGAGTTCGCGTGATATGCCACTTCATGTTGCCTCCACTGAACTTGAATATATTAGTCGAAGGTCAACCCTAGTGTAAACAACCTTGGACCTCGGCTTAGATACTAATAAAATTCATACTGGAAATGGTCTCAAAATCTTCATTGACTTGCTAGTTATGCTGCAGCGTATAAAATGTACTATACTAATACAAGTAAATAATCGGTGCGGGGATCGAACCCGCGGCCTCTCGTTTCACAGTTGGTGAGCCAACTGCGCCGCGGAGGCATGTAGAAATTAAAATTTATATGAGACATATATCCAACGAAAAGAAAACCTTCTCCTTTTTTGAAGTCGGTCAAAAACCAATCAATCCGACATGACATATTCGACAGCCTCCGTGGCGCGGTTGGTTAAACGCCGGCTGTGAAACGCGAGGCGGCGGGTTCGATACCCGCACCGAAACAAATGTTTGTGTGATCCACAGGCATTTGTTTCTGGTGCTGTGAGACCGAAAAGTCTCTGGTAGTTTCTGATACCCACGACACAAGATTCGATCTTAGTGTGGGGTCAGGACTATGTATGTGACTGTTGGGTGTTTTTATTATTTATTTATTTAGCGTGGATACCCGTTTTGGCTGCACTGGTTTTACCAAGAGATGCATCGTAGCCACTTCATCGTGGCATTTAAAATACATTATTGGTTTATGGCGTTATTTAGACCGTTTTAAAACCCATTTTAGTCATCAAATGTTTTGTCTGCTTCGCTCAAACTGAATTCAAAAATCGTTCAAAAGGGACAAAGCATTCGATAACTAAAATGGGTTTTAAAACTGTCTATGAAAAAGGCCGTTAGAATTAAAGATTTATAAATGAAGTCGCTTCTGATCATACTATAGCTGTGAAAAAAGAAGCGGCACTACTTGTCTCGCCAATACAATAAATCACTTACAACAATTATCATTGTTTTAGAACTTAGACTGCCTTGGTGGCGTAGTTGTACTACGGTACGACTACAAAGCTGGGGTCTCGGGTTCGAATCCCGGGTCGGGCAAAGTTATATTGGGTTTTTCTATTCATTATCAGCCCGGAGTCAGGAATTTGTACCTGATGTGGCGTTTCGCCCCCTATCACATCATGGGATGGAACATACAAGGCGAAATGTGGGTGTCCTGGCGGCGCCTCTGCCTACCCCTTCTCAATTCACCCATCAGTCATATACATATGTACATAGTCCTGTCCTAACTAAGATCGAGTTTTGTGTCGTGGGTGTCAGAAACTACGAGAGACTTTTTGGTCTCAACTCTCAACTACCAGCACCGGAACAAACATTCTTGGGCCAAACATTGTCTCCATGCGGAGATTGAACTAGCGACCTCTCTTTTCACAGGCTCTCAACCATGGGCACAGAGGCGGTATATATATAAGTGTATAATATAAAACACCATACATTAAACTGATATAAAATAGTTCGAAGCGACAAAGTAATAAAATGAGTAACGACGTATTGTTTCGAGTAATGGCCAATACGAATGGCTTATGGATTCGATATTAAACTTGCATTACTTAGTTTATTGCGATTTATGTAGTAATACGTTAGTGCGATAACGAATAATTTACTTTTGATAACAATCATTTACTTATAACTTTCATTCAAAATGAAAACGAAAGGAGGCTTCATTATTTTCTTAACAGCTTTAGCCCTAAATATACAATGGCAGAACTTTCACCACAAGTATAAAATTCTGATCATAGATGTATTGGAAAGTTGTGTTTGCGAAAAGTAAGACAATGGGACAGTAGCAGAACTTAAAAATCTTGGTTAAAACTTGATGGTCCAATATTCAATGTCCCATACACCGTTTATTTTAACATCGATGCTACCAACTAATCACGCTAGTCCACTCGTGCTGTAAATAATACTTAATACAATATACAGAAAGAAAATAAAGGGACAATAATAATGGACGACATTAGAGACACACAATCCTGAACACGCAATAAGATACCAAAGTCTCGAGTCACACAACACACAGATCCGAAACAAATATTTGTGGGCCACACATACATTTATCTCGGGGCGAGGATTGAACCCCCAGCCTCTCGTTTTGCACCTGGCTCTCATCCACCTGCACCAGGGTGACTGTCGAACAATACGCAACTGTCGTAAAGTTAAAGTCACTACTTGACTCATCATCATCATCGTTTTCAGCTTGTATCCAACCATCATCATAAACCTTATAAGTCTTCACATCCAATTCTTTGTATCAATAATTCATCATAATATTATCATCTCTTCTTTCGTTCTACTGTTTGAATCTTGACTAATAGGGTTGTTATAATGTTTAATGTGAAACGGCGCTGTTTGTTGCAAAATGACTGAGATATGAATATGTTTAGCAGTGTAAAGGAGAAAAGGAGTGGACTTTGCGAACGCCGAAGAATTATTTCGCTTCGTCTCGAGACAAGAAAGTATGCTGAGTTGACTGCCAACCTTTACTAGTTGGCGAGACACTAGAAGAAAAAGAAGTGGGGAAACTCGTTTTCTCTTTCTCACTTACACAACTTATGAAAGATGATGTCAAAGTACGCTAAATGCATCCTTTTCTGTTACTCCTAACACCAAATTAAATATTGTTTCTTATTAAACAGATTTTTGAAATGTTCCTCTGTACTCATTTGCGTAACCTTTCGATACAAATATTAATAAAAGTTGAGTCAACTACCCTTTATTTGCAAAATGTGATAAACTTACCGCATGTATAGGCTTGGTCTGCTTCTTGAACAGCGCCACCACTGCGTATATGACCACTGATATCGCCACTGCAGCTGTCACAGCCATGATCACCATCCCCACCAGTCTGTTCGACTGCTCAGTGTCGAACACCTTCGTTGCTATCGATGTTAGCACTGACACTATTATCACCACTACTGCTAGCACCTGGAAAGACCACAGTTGAGGATTGTTTTTTAACCGACTTCAAAAAAAGGAGGAGGTTCTCAATTCGACTGTATGTTGCTTTTTTTTTTTTATGTTTGTTACCTCATTTCTCTGTACTGGGTAAACCGATTTCGATAATTCTTTCTTTAATTGAAAGCTGGTGCTTGTCATTTGGTCCCATAAAAATATGGTGACGATCTGATGAATATCTTCGGACCTGGAGAGGGGAACTCCTTAAAATAAAGTAGGATTCCAATGGTTCTTCTTGCATTGAATTAAGTATAAAACCAAAATTACAGTGGTGGAGGAAAGTAGGGGTAGGGGCAAGGGGGGGGTGAGAAAATTAAGAAATATGTAAATAGTCAATATCTTCGGCAGCTTTTGACCGATTTTAGTAATTTTTTTTGCATCAGAAAGAACGTATTAATACTTTGATCTCACCAATAAGTTATGAAAATCTGATGAATATCTTCAGATCTGGAGAGTAGAACTCCTCAAAATTGAGTACGATTCCAATGGTTCTTTTTGCATTGGATTCAGTATAAAAGTAAAGTTACAGTGGTGGATGAAAGTAGGGGTAGGGGCGAGGGGGGCGGTTGATAAAAAGAACAAACATGTAAATAGTCAATATCTTCGGCGACTATACCAATAAATCATGAAGATCTGTTGTAAATTGTAATAGTGACAAAGAATCATATTATTACAGTTTAATAGTATGCCATATACCATTCCGTAATGAAACAGATATCGGCAATTGGGGGCATTGCCGATTGTTATGTGTTGGTGAATAAATTGTACATGACGATGATAACTTTTGTGAAAACATGGAAGAACGAGCCGTCATGTCGGATGAATTGTTCCTAAGAAGCATTCGAGGATTAAATATCCAACAAAAGAATGTGTTTCAGAAAGTCTTAACGGCAATCAAACTCAATTTGAAAGGACGAGAAAGTCAGCTGTTAGTTTGTCACGGGTGGTGCAGGTAATGGTAAATCATTTCTGCTAAAATTAATCGCGGAGCATATCAAACGTTGTTACGCACCAACAATAGATATACCTAACGAAGCCTAAATTTGTGGAAGTCCAGTCGCTAACCGGGGTTGCTGCTCGTCAAACTTTTGGCAAAACGCTACACAGTATTTTCTTGCTGCCGATTGAGAAAAAAAGTACCATGATGTAAAAAAAAAATACGGTCTATTGTTTCTTATGAGAACCTAAGATTAATTTATTTAAGCTACCAAAAGCTGTGTACGTAAAAATTTGACTATCGAACATTTAAGTCACTAAAAATGAAAAAATAAACCAAAATTTTAACAAAAAAAAATAACCGACTTCAAAAAACTGACAAAAAATCATATTAAAAATAAAATTCTAAAAAAAGAAAAAAAATCTGACTTATGACAAACTAAAAATGCACTAAAAAGTAAAAAAATAATTGCGTGTTTTTCACACAAGATTGTATTTATACACATACCTATATTATGTATCCAGTTAAACTTTACATCTAACTCAACACATATCTATGAGTAACAAATAATTATAATAAAAAAAATTAATTACAGTTCACCTAAGCTAAAATTTGAAATATATGTATGCACTACTTAAAAGACGATCAAATTATTAGAATAATGTACAATTATAGTTATTTTTGGAGTCGGTGTCAGCCAAAGATACCTGACAATATTAAATGACAACAACTTTATGAAATCTATTTTATACGAATATCCTCTTGTACTATTATGTGGGCCGCGTAGAGGCGCGGTTAGTTTTGATTTATTGTTTATTAACCTTAATTCAATAAAATATAATATCTGACGTTTATGTAGTTACTAACTCATAAAACTTGGCTGACACCGACTCCAAAAATAACTATAATTGTACATTATTCTAATAATTTGATCGTCTTTTAAGTAGTGCATACATATATTTCAAATTTTAGCTTAGGTGAACTGTAATTAATTTTTTTTATTATAATTATTTGTTACTCATAGATATGTGTTGAGTTAGATGTAAAGTTTAACTGGATACATAATATAGGTATGTGTATAAATACAATCTTGTGTGAAAAACACGCAATTATTTTTTTACTTTTTAGTGCATTTTTAGTTTGTCATAAGTCAGATTTTTTTTCTTTTTTTAGAATTTTATTTTTAATATGATTTTTTGTCAGTTTTTTGAAGTCGGTTATTTTTTTTTGTTAAAATTTTGGTTTATAGACTTCTTAGAATGACGGATGATATTCGAAGTATAGAAAATTAAGTAAGATAAATGAAGGAAAGAGTCCACAGTGTAAACTTTAGGTTAGGTTGGTTTATAATTAAATAACGTGTTGAAAGCGGCATGCTACTCAAGATCTTTTTTATATTGAACTTATAACTTGCCGTAATGGAGAAAGAAAATGGGTTGATGTCAGGCAGGTGGATTCCCTACAATTATTGGGAAATTCAAATCATCCTGTCTTGGTGTGGGTTATAGAGGAGTGAAGGAGATATCATTATGAGTACTCACAATAGCTAACAAACTGAGCGCCACAAATGCAGCTTTTGTGCAAACTCGACAGCATTTTCTGTTCTTGAACTTCTTCAGGTAGTTGCCTCGCCGTCTCCCACTAACCGCTGCTGTCACTGGCTCTGAGGTCTCTGCCACTACTGCCTCTGGCACAGGCTCATTGTCTGCAGGCACTACAATTGTGACTTTAGGCTTTAGGTATAGTCACTAGACTATAAGGTGAATTTTCAGATATCCTAGTTTGTTAGAAGGTAGCTGTACAAAACTGGATCATAACATTAAATGATCCGAGTTGTATTAATTGATCATTCGGTAAAATAATAGCCTGCAAAGCTGTATCTAGAATAGGACATACTGGGCATCTCGTTATTAACTACTAGATTCAAACCGTGAGAGAAGAAATGAGGTGGAGATGTTTGTATAGAAAACAAAAGCAATGTTTTTTACCAAATTTGGTGGTCATTTTGTGGTAATTTGTCAATAACTATGAAGTAACGTAAAGCCTAATCAAAAATGTATTTTAATAGGGTGGAATTGGGTGGAGCTGTAAGAATAACATTGATTCATAATCCATTGATTTTAGTCATTATATCTTATTCTACTAAAACATGTTCAGGAAAAGTGACAAATCTCTGCATTTCACACGCAATAAACTGAATTCCGCACAAATAACATATCAATTTACACACAAATTACCGAAACCACGTTTGAGGATGATAATGAAATTATGCTAGTAGTTATATGCGCTAACTTTGTTTAGAGCTACTGGTGCGATAGATGACTGATGAAATTCTCCTAATAATTTATCAATATAAAACGTTATATTTCTTCATCATTGTTATAGATTTGTGGCGAAATAAAGTTCAATTACCACTAATTTGAGCACACCCATAATGGTTTAGCTCGAAACACGATGCTTTAGCGAGGGTGTATATAGCAAATTTTATGTCTTTATCTTACTAATCTTTGCTATTACGATACAAATACCCTGTTCCTTGCAAGCCTACTTTGCATTTTTCGATACAATCACTTTAGAATTATACAATTCCTCATTTTCGTCAAATATTACATTGAATGGACTGTCTTTTTTACAATCACGTACTTCAGGAAAAACTTCATAAACTTCTAAATTAGACTACGTACCTTGAGCCTTGTCTTTCCCCATGTCAGGCCAGTCGTCTCGACTCGATGTCTCCTCGGAAATGAGCTGAACATCGGTCGGGTCTGCATATATACAAGGATCACAATGAGAGCACGGCCGAGCGGTTCAACGGTTGGCTACTGCCGCATAATGGCTAGGTTTTATTTGGTTCAGTTTATGGGGCATTACGTTATTGCTGATAGCGGTTCGTAGGTGATATCGCGGAGACACGAGGGAGTTGGGCTTGGAGAAGAATGTTCACGTCATAGCATCACACTTATACGTAACATTATTGCCTCGGTGGCGTAATTGTATTATGGTACGGTTACAAAGCTGAGGTCTCGGGTTAGAATCCCGGGTCTGGCAAAGTGATTTTGGATTTTTCTATTCGTTATCAGCCCGGAGTCAGGAATTTGTGCCCGATATGGCGATAGGCTCGCCCCCTATCACACCGTGGGACGGAACATGCAAGGCGAAATATGGGTGTCCTGGTGGCGCCTCTACCTACCTCTGCGTGTGTTTATTTAAACATGTATGTAAGTAAGACTGCAATATTGTCAACTGGAACTTATACAATCAGAAAAATAGTGTCATAAAAGGTCACTCCAATGACATTAAAAACATGAGAACAATCAGTTTTCACAAATAATTAACTGATCTTATTCTTATCTTTATTTACTTTCAGTCAACTTTACAAGTTGAATTTTGTACGGACCATTGTATTTTAGTAATGAAAATGAAGAGGTGAGCCTGTCGCTTACCAGTAGATAGCGGCACTTCAGCTCATAAACAACACTACAACAAACTTTTCACTAAGCACTGCATGGAACTTCACTGCACTCGATACCCCTAGACATTAGGTAGTAAATGACAGCCTAGGAGGGATAGTTAAGCAGCTGGCTGCGAAACAATAGGTTGCGGATTCGATCTTCACACCAAGACAAATCACTATTTGTAACAGATTTTATGAAGCAAAATTTTGTGTGATGGCCACCATACACTTAACGATATAACTGCGCAAGTACCACTATACTGTGTAAGCAAATAACTGCGCAAACTTCGTTAAATTTTCGATTCGAGACTGTAGCAAACTCGCGTTTGCGCAAACGCACTTGAAGGTGTGTGGCAAGCTTAAGTCTCTCATAGTTTCTGACACACGTTATAAGAAATGTATCTTCTGAGGAATTGGCACTATGTAGATGACTGCTAGGCAAATTTGCCCACAATACCGCTGGCTACAATGTCGTTCACACCGGAATACAACAGTGATCTGTTACTGGACGACAGAAGTAGACAAATGACTACCCAGACACCATCGCTTATACAAAATACCTAGCACTATTTACTTATTACATTATGTTCGCGTGTCAAGCTGTCTACAGGTATTTCTGGGTACAATCCTTATAACATCTATTTGGATGTTGACATCCTCATTCTAAATTAAATTAATATGTGTATAGTAAATGACTGCGCAGGTTTCAGATATATTTCCTGATATGACACACATGTTTATTAACTACCACGAATTTTAACTGTGAAAGAAAATATAGAAAAACTTGTGTACCGTATCGGGCACAAATTCCTGACTCGGGGCTGATAATGAATAGAAAAATCCAATATTGCCCGACCCGGGTTTCGAATCTGAGACCTCAGCTTTGTAGTCGTGCCGTAGTACAACTACGCCACCGAGGTCGAGGAATTTGTATAGTATATAAAGTTCGTCAACCTGCAATAAGACAGCGTGATGGACTATGATCTGAGCCCTTTCAATCGAACTCTCGGTGATAAATAGAAGAGTCCTGTATTCAGCAATAAGCGATTATGGGCTAATATATTATGAAACAAATATAAATATCGCAATTTCAAAACCCTAAATTCACCAAATAGGAGGAGTTGTAAATAATTGTCCAATTCCTTCCGCAGCAAAGCGAATGGTGAAACATGATTATAAATACACAATTTTAAGCAGTTTTTGGCTGTGAAACAACAATGAGTATGCACTGATTTGAAGTTCTAAGTAGCCAGTGATATTACTGGGCGTTAAGAGACTTAAAACCTAATTTCTCGAGGCGCCTATAATATATCCTATAAAATGTAGGAGTTTACATTCTTACCCCTACAAAGTACTATTACGGTGGTACCCCAACGCACTACAACTGTTGTTACTCCTGTTTAAGGGCACGCGTGGCGTTTACAAAAACGCAACGACTTGCGCGTCTCCTCATTCACGACAATTAAAAAAGAGGATTGAAGACTGTCCCGCCCTCACACCGCCACTGCAACTCCTAAGCCAAGATCAACAGTGGCACGCATTTTAATGACACTGCACAGCACAGCGAGTCTCCGGGAATGTCTAACTTGTCTTTAACCCGCAACGAAACCAATCAAAAAGTTAAATTAATAGGAGGAGTTGGAAAAAAAGAGGATATTGAACACATACCAACCTGAGAAATAATAAGCCGTTGCCTTGTGAAACTCTCTATCAATCAAATACCGAAAATACGCATACGCAATCGTCATTTCACAAATTTGTAATTAATACAAAAACACTTTTAAACCAAAAAAACTTAATTAAAACTTGAGCTATATAAGGCGAAAGATAGCTATATACTGACGGTAGGACAGTTTGTTACGGATGCAATTAACACATGGTGGCGTCACCAGTGCTAACTGTCCCTGACAATGAATGTCAACATATTGTGCTCGAGCCTGGTTTAATTGGCTATAGGTAGCTGGTAAATATTCAGTCAGACTGCCTCGGTGGCGTAGTTGTATTACGGTACGGTTACAAAGCTGAGGTCTCGGGTTCGAGTCCCGGGTCGGGCAAAGTGATATTGGATTTTTCTATTGATTATCAGCCCGGAGTCAGGAATTTGTGCCCGATATGGCGATAGGCTCGCCCCCTATCACATCATGGGAAACATACAAGGCGAAATGTGGGTGTCCTGTTGGCGCCTCTGCCTACCTCTTCGAGGATAAAGGCGTGAGTTTATTTATGTATGTATGGGTATAAAGTCTGGATTTATTCTGGTGGTGGATCCGCTTGATGTTCCTACCTATCGTCCTGGACAACTAGGTACTATCGTTTACCGAGATGTAAAACCCGCTGGAGTGATCCCCGCAAAGAGAACAATTTTGAACTTAGTGCTTTACGGTACTGTACTGTGTTATATCGTCCCATAATCACCACCACCTAAGTACGGGACTCCTCTAAATCTGAGAGTACAATTGAGAGAGTTTAGGCCATATTTCACACTTCACCATGTTGGCCTAGTGGGCCGGCTTAACATAACAAAATATTAAAAAATGTTATGACCTCTATGGTATGCAGGATTCCTCGCAATGTTTTCAGTCACCGTTAAAACGTGTTTTTGTGTTTGCGTTCATGAGATTACGAGAAGATAAATAGGTAAATGATTGCCATGATTGTTAAAATTCGATTCAAAATCAAACCTGAAACCTGACAAATCCATCCCATATCCTATACGACGTTTGTTCTTATCATTACAAAAAGCTATATTAATGTTTTAGACGCATAAATAGCTGTAATGGTACAGTTTTATGAGGCGCTCAATTCATCGGCTTAACAACAGTTAAGTGGCAAGAGGTACCGCGGTTTCTATATTTTTAGCACCATCCGACGTAGGGCGGCATTGTTCCTTCGTACACTTGCTTATAAAAGTATTGCGAAATATTCCTATTCATCAAGAGACACAGCAAATCTGTACTGCATATTGTTAGGTTTAGATATAACATACATACATACATAAACTCACGCCTTTATCCCGAAGGGGTAGGCAGAGGCGCCACTAGGACACCCACATTTCGCCTTGCATGTTCTGTCCCACGATGTGATAGGGGGCGAGGCGAGCCTATCGCCTTATCGGGCACAAATTCCTGACGCCGGGCTGATAATGAATAGAAAAATTCAATATAACTTTGCCCGACCCGGGATTCGAACCCGAGACCTCGGCTTTGTAACCGTACCGTAATACAACTACGCCACCGAGGCAGTTTAGATATAAAACCTTTGAAAATAATATGTGACATTAGTAATTTGACGTGTAATTTAAAAATGTTGAATGGGTAATGGCTCAGAACAATGAGGGTAATGGATTATGCATTATTAAAGATATTCTATCGGATTGAGTCAATATTGGGTGAGGAGAGAATGTAAAACAAGAAGGAACTATTTGTAAAGAGGATAAGATTGTATTGAACGCTATTGTAATAATAAATTGTAAAAAGTACATGAAGGCTTTAAGTGGAGTAATTTCTTCTGCTGAACCCCTTTAATATACAATACAATATTTTTTCTGCCTGACTGCCTCGGTGGCGTAGTTGTATTACGGTACGGTTACAAAGCTGAGGTCTCGGGTTCGAATCCCGGGTCGGGCAAAGTGATATTGGATTTTTCTATTCATTATCAGCCCGGAGTCAGGAATTTGTGCCCGATATGGTGATAGGCTCGCCCCCTATCACATCGTGGGACGGAACATACAAGGCGAAATGTGGGTGTCCTGGTGGCGCCTCTGCCTACCCCTTCGCGGATAAAGGCGTGAGTTTATGTATGTATGTATGTACAATATTTTTTCCTTCCCGCTCCACTCTGGATTTCATGGGCTAGCAACTTATCTATGATCCAAGCGTTGTGGATGTTCATGGGCGGCAGTGATAACTTGCCATCAGGTGACCTGCTTGCCGGACCTACCTACTGTATAAAAAATATAGTGCGTGGTGGCCTGTTGGTAACGGACCAGACGCGGCTGCCTACATATTCAGGGTGGTCGCGGGTTCAAATCCCAGGGCACACCTCTGACTTTTCCGAGTTCTGTGTGTATTTATAGTCAATCACCACGCACTTTAACGGTGAAGGAAAACATTGTGAGGAAACCTGCATACCGTAGCGATTTTAAAAAGAATTTCTACGGTATGTAAGTCCGCCAACCCGCACTAGGCCAGCGTGGTGGACTATATGGCCTAACCACTCTCAATCGATTGTCTCGATTGTACAGTAGGCCCGTGCCCTGCAGTGGGACGTATATGGGCTGATATAGATATAGAAGTATAAAAAATACAAGCCACCAACGAACCCCCCTTTTTAAACTCGTGGGAGAACGCTGGCCAGTATGTGCTCTCCATTCGACAACTTCTTACCGAACCATCAAAATACTTAGTTATCTAAAATTATTCAATCTAAATAGAATAAATAAGCTAAAGAGTGAAGCTCATAGAATTATGTGTAGTGGCCTGAGAGTGAAAAAAATCTTTAGATTGCTTAACCTGATTCCAACCATTCCATTCCAACCCTTTGTAAATTACAGCTCTTGCTTGAAGAACAAGAAGACATAAGAACATAATATTATAACAGAAGACTTTATTTCTAATTTAACAAAAAAATATTTTCAAGAATAAGTAATGCTCCTACAACTTTTCTCCTCAACCATACGTTGAGGTCACCGCTATCAGCATGGCACGAGTTGCCACTTATTGGTCGCCATGGCAACGGCGCCACAACACCACGCACAATGGTGACCACCAAGGACTCACCAAATTCGCGATTGTATCCTTGATTGACAGCACAAGGCCGAATTTTGACGTTTGTTTTGTTGGTTTCAATTTTCATAGAAGCTGAATTGGCACGGACTAATGCAAGCTTTCTTTATGCTTCTGGTATACATACATGTATTTAAGTTTACGCCTATATTACTAAAGAGGTAGGCAGAAGTGATAGCCACCTACGGGTAGCTGAGATGATCTCCGTCCCAAATAATAAATACACCTAATAGTCACATACATAGTCCTGACCCCGCACTAAGATCGAGTCTTGTGTCGTGGGTATCAGAAACTACAAGAGACTTTTTCGGTCCCACAAAAACCCAGATCCGAAACAAATATTTGTGGATCGCACAAATATTTGTTTCGGTGCGGGGATTGAACCCGTGGCCTCTCGTTTCACAACCCTCGTCTAACCAACTGCGCCACGGAAGCTGTCAAATGAGATATAGGTGATCAATAATCACAAAGTCTTAATAAATATGCGTAAAATTGTAAATCTCAGAATATGGGCAATAACTAAAAATAGCTAATTAACGTTAAAATAAACAACTTCCCTTTTCATACTGGCACGACATAGCTACTACCATTCTCATAATTGCAACTGCAGTGCAATTTAAACAGAATATTCAGCGGCGAGAAAAGGTTATCACGCAACGATCACATTATGATCAAAACTGGATATACAAAGTCTGAAGCTAAAATGCGGCATATGCGTGGTCCATTTTGCTTTGGGTGACAAATAGTGTCGTCGAAATGTTGCCTAAGACACCATAGCTAAAACGGACTGTGTTTATAACATAAATTATATAAATAATTTTAATTTATTCACAATGAATATAGAATGTTAAAAATAGGTGAATGAATCATCATATAACACCATAATTCCATACATATATAAACTCACACCTTTTTCCCAGAAGGGGTAGGCAGAGGAGAACACCCACTTTTCCCCTTGTATGATCCGTCCCACGATTGGGGGCGAGCCTATCGCCATATCGGGCACAAATTCCTGACATCGGGCTGTTATTTGTTAATATTGGATAAATTAATCATTTTCCGTGAAACAAAACATTATGATTTGTGTAATGGATACAAAAATACATCGGAATGAACAACTATCGCATAAGTAAATCGAACTGAACTATGATAATCATAAAGGATGGCTTTAATTGACATGAGCCACGCTGGTACATTTGACACAAGATTAATGGTATTTCTGAGGAAAGTAATGGTAATTCTAACAATTTACTCGGATTGTGGATAATAGTAAACTTTGATCTTCGACTGCCTCGGTGGCGTAGTTGTATTACGGTACGGTTACAAAGCTGAGGTCTCGGGTTCGAATCCCGGGTCGGGCAAAGTGATATTGGATTTTTCTATTCATTATCAGCCCGGAGTCAGGAATTTGTGCCCGATATGGCGATAGGCTCACCCCCTATCACATCGTGGGACGGAACATGCAAGGCAAAATGTGGGTGTCCTAGTGGCGCCGCTGCATACCCCTTCGGGGATAAAGGCGTGAGTTTATGTATGTATGTATGTTGATTACTGTAATATACGAAGGAAAAGAGAAGTACATTATTATTTCAAAACTCACTAGATGGTGGTCGCTTATATTAACCATAGTAATGTAAACTCGGGAACATTTTTCTAGGTACCGAATCGTCCAAGATATCATAATTCCATATTCCTGCCATTTAGCCATTAAATTTCTATTGTATTTTTGTCTTACCACCTGGCTGTTTTTAATCGACTTCAAAAAAATAATTATAAAACTAAATCGACTTCAAAATTATAATTAAAAAATTAAATATTATTTTTAAAATCTAAAATACCTTACTATGCCAACTATTTTTCTGATGTCGGTGCCAGCTGGAAGACTATAAGCTATTTAACATCACGGTAAGAACTACGCGGGTAAAATCGCGGGGCGCAGCTGGTCCCAAATATTAAGACTGACACCGACCTCAAAAAATAGTTGGCATATTTCGGTATTTTAAAATATTATATAAATACACCCAACAGTCACGTACATAGTCCTGACCCCACATTAAGATTTAAGTATAATGTCGGGGGTATCAAAAACGATTACAGTCTTCTCTATATCATAAGCAAAGATCCATAACAAATAATTGTAAATCGCTTGCACCAATCCAACATTTGTCTCATCGCGAAGATCGAACCAGGGGCCTCTAGATTCATATTCGTCTAGCCGACACCCAACCAAATGCGCCACGAACGCTATTAAATATAAAAGTACAATCGGACGATTTTATTATTTTTTTTACCATTGAAAAATCCGCCTTAAACCTATTATCAAATAAACTTCTGCCTTTATCCGCTAAAAGAATTATCTATCCACCACCATCCATCAGCCAAAGGAAGTCCACTGCCTAACATAGGCCTCCTGTGGCCTCCCCCAATGATTTCCACAGTGACATGTTGGAGGCAGCCTGCATCCAGCGACGTCCCGCAAAAAATGAAAGAATGATCGATGAAACTAAATTGAGTTATTACGATACACAGATAATAAAAACGCTAAAGTTTTCGCAGAACTTGCCCTGATATTGGCTTGCATTTTCCTGGCATTAAAATACGTATTGCAGAACTTAAAACGCCTGTTTAGTTTTTAAAGCAAAAGTGTACAATTTTCAAATTGCCTTTACCGGGAAATTAATTTTATAAAGTGCTTTAAATAGAGTTAAGATTACCAAAGGGCGATAGACATTAGCCTTCTCATATTCGAAACAATTCTGCCTGTTTATTATCATAACATTGTTTCATTTAGATTATAAGCTTTTTATTGCATTTAACCTCATTTCCCTCTGCTCTAAGTTTTCCATAAAAGAAACATTATGTACCTCCTTACAATTACAAGATTTTTACAGATATTTTCAATTTATGTAGTGTTAATAATTTATAATTAAGAAATGTTACTAATAATTTTATTTCTAGGGTCGTCAACATTTCAGACTAAAATAACCATTAGCTGGAAGCAATTATGTTCAAAAATAATATTCTGGCAGTTATGATAAATGGGGTTATTTAACTCTTAACTCTTAAGCAATTAGTATTAGGATTCAGATTTATGCATTATATAGAAAAAAATATTCTAAGGTAGAGGTAGGTTCTTAAAATAAAAAAATAATTCTAATATCTGGGTGTTTGTGAAACCGAAAAAGTCTCGTAGTTCCTGATACCCACGATACAAGACTCGATCTTAATGTGCAGTCAGGCCTATGTATATGACTAATGACTATTAGGTGTATTTTAATAAAAAAGTGAAAGTTAGTTACTCATAAAGCAACGAATACATAACACCAATTTGATTTATGTAAATGTCTAGCACTTAGGTTAGGTAGTAGGTCTTCTACGTGTTATACATTACCTAATAATAATAATAATTATTATTATTAGGTAATGTATAACACGTAGAAGACCTAGGTCCGCTAAACTTGACATTATTCGTTAATCACCGCTACATGTATTTTGTTTAATAAAACACTGACTTGTAATAAAAGCCAAAAGGATTTCTATTTTTTGTCAGGAAATTAAAAAAAATGTGGTTGGGTTCTGTATAATATTTAACAATTCATTCGTTTCTAATTGTAACAAATATTGTCTAGTGGCAACTGGGAGCACCTAGGGGCTTGAACCGTGAGGCCCTGGGTTCAATTCCCAGCCCTAATCCACTCTAAATGAGCTTTTTAAACTACTTTGAAAGAGTTCGTGGGTGTGCTGGGATTGAAATTTGTTGTTACCCGACACTGCGCTAGGTTCGCACTGATTACAACTTACGACGAAAGAAATAAGTTCTGCGAACTGTGGGTAACACTAGTGATTAATAACACCAGCTCTACCTACCCCGTCATGGAGACAGGCGTGTGCCTGTATTGTATTTATTTTCTACATAATTATGTGCCCACAACTCCGTGACAGACACACAAGACAGCCTCCGTGGCGCAGTTGGTTAGACGCCGACTGTGAAACGAGAGGCCGCGGGTTTGTCTCCGCATCGAGAAAAATGTTTGTGTGGACCACAAGTATATACCCACGACACAAGACTCCATATTAGTGTGGGGTCAGGACTATGTATGTGATTGTTGGGTGTATTACTATGATTATAACTAGTGAGGATGTATCAAAACGACCGAATGGAATATGCCATACGTACCTATAGTTAAACATGAAAAAGTCCTTTTGAAAATTTCATTAGGTTTATGGACCCCTATTCGCATGAGGCAGTTAACAATACTTTGACCCCTGGTTTGGTGGTGTGGAGCCGTTGAAGAGGTACTAGCCCTCCCGGTTAAAGACCTCTGCGTTGTTTAAACTTGGTTACCATGGCAACCTGCCGTAATACCTTGGACTTGCCCAGAATTTGCGCTATTTACGTAAAAAATATTCAAATACCATTACATATTTATTAGTACGTGATTGGGAGGTTAAAGACCTCTTGGACTTTTGTCTGTCTGCTTAAAGAAGATAAACCTAATGCCTATTGTATTATTACAATTTCAACTTAATACAGCAAGGATCTCAATGTTATATAAAACATCATATCTATTTTTTGACAATATCTACTTACGGAAATCTATTAAAACTACCTAGTTATTATCTTTCTTCAACTGTTTTTATTTCTACGTACTTTAATCTACGCAACACAAAGATCGTTAGCCCGAACATTCTTTTTTTAATTTTCAAAAATTAATCCTTATCCGTAATCGCCAAAAATTGAGAAAGCTTATTAAGACCAATTAAACATGATCCATATCTGCGGTGTGAGTCGTAAAAGCCGGGGGTCGAAGTAATCCGGGGGTGGGTTTAGTGCGTGATATTAACCCTAGCACGCGATTTCACACCACCAAACCGCTGGGTACTAAATACCCAACAAGTTTCAGTTAGCGGCACTCACTCGCCAGCCTTCGTCGCGACGACGCGTTTCAAAAGCGCGACCGGCATTCCGAATTTAAATAATAAATAATCCTTTGTTATCGGCCAGTGTTTTTCAGATTACAAAAAGTTTTAATAATTCAATATTAATATTAATATTAAATTTGCAATAAAACCTTTTGTTGAATTACTTTTCTATTTAGAACCGAATCGAAATTTGATTTTTTTTTATTTTTACAAGGCTGCATAATTTTCGTTTAGTGTGGTGAAAGAAAAAAAAAACAAAAATGGAGGGCTGCGGGATGAATTGCATAAAGTATCTTCTGGTGGCTTTCAACGCATTGTTTATGGTGAGTTTTTGTTTTTATTCGTTGTTATTTGAGGTGAGACCCGTGATTCACATGTCTCGATCTATTTCAGTGATGTTATTTTAGTAAATGGGCTTAAGTTATTATTGTCGCTGCATGTGCCGGTTCCGTTTCGGAGATAAACATTACGAAAACAATTTTGAAAGACGATCCATGACTCATCATTTTTTATTACTTTAGTCTGTTATAAACAACATCAAATCCTTGATTTAGTCTCAAATTATGAATCAATATATTTTTATGTTATTTCGTGTAAACAATCAATATGAATCATAGGCAATATCTTTCAATAAAATCATCTCTAATATCGCAATAGTACGTGATATAAAATAATAAAATAACCGCAATAATAATACACAATCTTGACCTTTACAATAAGTTATCAAATCACGGATATAAGAAACTAGGGGATTTTATAAACATTCTCCTTTGTATGGAGATCAAATGCGCGGCCGCTCGATTCAAAGCCAACTGCGACAATTGCGACAATTTTCGACCAATTGCGACAATTTTCTTACATAGAATAAAAAAATAATTAATACATGTTGCTACTAGATTGACATTTATAATAGAAAAGCTGGATCATTTAACCTAAAAATCAAACCTAAGACTTTACGAATTACAGTCCACATATGCTGCTTTCTAACAATGAGGCGATTACTAATATAAAATATTGTAATAAATATTTGTCTCAATCTATATCAGTAGTCGAAGGCCCTAACTATATAAGGCTTTGCCGCTAAGCCTCAGGTCCTTAAAAGGAGGTACCTACTAAGTTATTTATTATCCTATGTATATCTGTTTTTGTTCATAATGTGCTAGATTGGATCACGGCTCGTTTTGCTACATATGGTATTAGCTTATTAAGATTATAACTGTTAAAATGTCCTACTTTTGTTAATTTCAGATAGTCTGCTATTTTAGAAGTATAATATTTTCTGTTAATAATAATGATCTTTTTTTAGATTCTTAATTACTGTACTTAAAATTTTAATGCCGGAATCTTCAGTATGAAAAATTTCTGTCATTGGTCTGGTGATATCAAGAGCCGAATTATACAAAAGCTCTCGGTTCGATTTCTAGAAATATTCTTTTAATCAAAACTCGTCACGAAAATTCTCCTAACTGAAATCTAGCAGGCTGGTTGTGAAATCATGGTGTAAATACAATTTTTATTAAGATAACATAGACTTAAATCAAAGATAAGTAAAAGATAGTTTATGTTTTAAAAAAATATTGATCAAACTAAATATCGGAACTATAACGGACCCCTGATTGGAGCCAAAAACAAAAAGTAAAAAAATACTCACGAATATTTTTAAAGTAGATAATTTCATTCATAACTAAATATACACTATACTTTATAATAAGCCACAACAGAGAAAACAAACAGAAGTAAAAAAATACATTAATTATAAGTTATAACTAGTGAAGTATTTTCAATTGACTGAAGTTGCTTTCCTTGTGTTGCTAATATGTTGTGTGTTGTAGCTTGTGGATTCCCTGAATTATATCATTCGGGTTTATTTTTTATGCTACGCTGTTGGACTTTCCAATATCAATTGCTATGATTTTCTTGAGTTTTAGGGAGTTTAAATAAGTTACTACAAGTATTGGTTTCTTGGATTCACGCGAATGTTACACATTGATTTTTTTTACTTTTTTTTAACTTCTCGATGTTTCGTGACTACAAGTGAATCACAGTTGAACAGATGCTGTAATGTAAAAGAAACGTCAGGAAGTTAAATAAAAAATGAAACTAAACACGCGTTTTAATCCGTAAAAAATCTTTTATTTCATTCAATAACTAGTTATCAAACCATGCAGAGCCTCGGACTTTAACTCTATAAATGATGGTATGATTTTCGTATCCCGATCAGCAATAACAGAATACGACGGTAGACAATCAGCCAAAGTGACCCCCGCAGGGTGTCGCATTTCGGATTCAACCTGCGTGTATCCGATTACGAACAGACCACCATAATTGTATTTACCAGCTTGAAATTGTTATGTCTCGTAGGGCATTATCTGCACGGTATTGTACTTACCACCTGACGCAGGTTTTTCACTTTCGAGTATTTTAAAAACAAAAAATCATCGATATCAATGTTACACTAGATAAGACATTCAGTACAAAAAATGTGTCTCACCTACTTGCGGTGCATGCACCACACATGAATCAGTTTGCTTCGTGACAGTGACAGTGCAGTACGCCTTATCGCATACGTTTAAAAGTAATAAATGATATCCCCTCCGGTGTCGATGTGTTGACAGATGTGTTTTGACAATGGAAAACAATTGAAAAACAATAGGCTACGTCATCAAAATTTTGACAACACGCTCAAAATGAGCCTTTGGACACCGGAAGTAATATGATTCGCCGTCAAACCGAAAGCAAATCGTCTGAAGTTATAATATTTTAATAAAATACCAGGTAAGTGATGTAATATTGCAGTGTACTTTTAAAATACGGGGGCACTTTATTTCTTTGACGTGCCTCGTCGATCGGTAGAATATAAGTCAATGCATAAAATGCTCAAATATAAAAATACACGGACAATGTTAATGAGTTCGACAGCCGCGGGTTCGATCCCCGAACGGAGACACATGTTTGTTTTATTCACAAGTATTTGTTTCGGGTCTGTGTGTTTGTGATACCCACTACACTAGACTCAATGTTACTGTGGGTTCAGAACTATATATTTGGCTATTGGATAGATTTATATAGTTAAAGAAAATTACTTGAAAATCCTTAGCGCAAGCTTGTCAGTGGAAGTGGACTTCCCGTGGAATGATAAACATTAACAATATTGACAGGGTGATTGAAATGATTTAAAAACTGTTGCATTTGGTACACTGTCAATACTGGTGCATAGCCTTAGCTTATTTTTTTTACCTAGAAACAAAAAGGTTAAATGCCAAACGTTGTATTCTCCATTAAGGAATCTCAACAAAATTTGAAAAATGCATTGTAACAAGTGCGACCTTCACACACCAATTAAGACAATTAACATATTTATTATTCATAGGTCGCAAGGAACGGAAATATAATAAACGCATAACACCTAAAGGGCGTAATAATCGATACATGAGTCATACTACGGGTCATAGAAATCACTACAAGGTTTATTTCCTCAGTGACGTAATTTGTGAGTCAGTTATAGTCACCTTACAACTATTCACGTTAGCCAAAGCATTTTTTTTACATTGGCACGGCAAAGTGGACCTGATAGTAAACGTAATGCCGTCCATACAGTGTCAATTGGAACATTATCGCGGCCTGAAGAGATGCATCTTCACGCTACGGCGGAAGGACCCAGGGTTATAGGAAGGAGGGAACGCGTGCGCTGGCAAACCATTCCACTTGACGGTGCAGCACAAGAAAGAATTAGCGAATTTCGATCCAGTTATGTTATGAATAGCCTGCATACTTATTACTACCCCTTTCACATAGCTGAAACATTAGTTTCGGCCAATGTTCGTTGGACGGGTGATTTTCTACCTCCAACGTTCCGCACGAAGTTCCGATTCTACAAAGAAATATAATATCGTGAGGAGTTCTACATACCAAAAAGATTTTAACAGCATATTCTAAGATAAGTGAAGTCCGTAAACCCGCACTAGGCCATCGAGGTGGACTGTGGCCTATCCCCTCTCAATCGAACTTTCGGTTGAAGAGGCGTTCCGTGCTCAGCATTAAGTTATCACAGGGTGATACAATACAGTAGAGTTCTACATTCTTAAGCATTACAAGCTTAAATACATGTATGGACGTCCCCTTTAACATAATCGAAATACCAGGTTAGGTCAATGTTCGCGGGGCGGGTGAATTTTCCTAGTATATTATTGTTTTTACCTTCAGTGGTCAGACCGTGACACCTTCGATCAATTATATTTTATCGAAGCGTGACGCACGTAGGGTAAAGGTACAAAATATGACGTATTGGAAACTAAGAATTTTTTTGGTATTCCGGCTCCCAGAATACAAACAATTATTTTTCAAAAAACCGCTGAACTCAAACTACACCTATTAAAAGTAGCGAAAGACATTCCTTGAGTGACAGCAAGATTAGTCACCCAAATACTCTTGGAGCAAGATCATTACAATAGCACTTCTAATCGGAATGTAAGAATCATGAACCACCCCTTTCTGCCCCAAATCCACACATTATTTATTCACCATGTAAAAGGAAGGCACAAATTAGGCAGGGGTGTTTACAAATCACTCCATTCCAATTCGAAGCAAGTCACGCCATCTGTGCATTAAACGTGATAACATTTGTGTGTGTCATTCCGAATGTAAGTTTAATTACAGTGTTTTCTGTTTCCCATTCTGGTTTACTTAATGCTCAAACGCCATTTAAATATTAAATTGCACTTAACTTAAACTATCCAGGTCCTACTCAGTACATTTAAGTGGGACTTTCGTAGTTAACTTGAATATAAAAGTGGCGTTTGAGTATTCGGGCGTATGTTTAGTGAATTATGTTGTTCTGCTCACGATCCTTATAACAATTTTTTTTTTAATATAAACATTTTGTTATTGATAAATGCAACTTTTACCCAGTCTAAGGCAAGATTCAAATGGATTACCTATCAGTGATATGCAGAAGAACGATAAAAAGCAACATCTTTGATAACGTTTTCGCATGATCCCTGGTACTACCGAAATCCTTGTAATCCATAGCCTAAGTTCCCTCTTCGTTTTTTTTCTCATCCTCAGATATTAATCAAAGATCGATATGTCTTGAATCTATGATTTGTTAAATATTTACGGATTTATAAATAAAACCTATTTTAGTTAAATAATGTTTTGTCCCTCTCGAACGACTTTAGAATTCAGGTTGTATGAATAAGGCTGTTAGTTAATAGGGTACATGACTCATTTTTTTTATTGTATTAATCTAAAAGTATCCATATTCAAAATCTAGCAAGCAAAGAATTTTGTAAATCCATTCAGAATTAAACAAGTTAGAAACGTTGAAATAAACGTTTTAAATCTTGTAGTGGGGGTAATAAAAAAGGGATGCAAAACAAAATTAGTGACGTCACTGTTCATTATAGGGCATTATAGTGTGCGGGTGTGAAAGAGACGGTAAGATGTCTCCACTACGTCCCCACTCTTTCATTTAAAATACTAATATTTGCCTCATGTTACAAGCTACTTAAATACTGTTTTCACAAAAATGTTTTGTTTTAATGTCACTTGTGTTTGTCTACAAAATAATACAAACATTCGATCATAGTCATCTATCCTATTGCAATTGCTTTCCAACAAGTATTTATATTGTTCGCTGGTCACTCCTTGATTGTAGAACAATCTAGAAAAAAAAGTGTTAATGTTTGCTAAGTTTCATTACAAGTCTACAACGAACAATAAAATACACGGGTTTTCAAGCAATTTGTGTGCATGTAACAATGTCAAATCTATGTTATTTTAGTCTGCTCTTCAAACAAAACAAAGGCATGACCGTGTTTTTGTTAAGTCACCAGAACTAATGGATTATACTAGACTTAATAAGGATGGTAGTTTATTAACATAAATAAAAACATTGTTTAGATATTCTACAAAGGGTATTTTTAATTCGGACCCAATGTGTGATAAAATTCATATCCAATTATCTTACACAAAGTCCCCACAGTACCGAGACAATTCGTGTGTCGTGGGATCAGAAACTACGAGAGACTCTTTGCTATTACTATACTCAGACTAGAAACAAATATTCGTGTGCTACCCAAACATTTGTCTTGTTACGGAGATTGTACCAGCGTCCTCTTATTTAAAAGCCGGTACTCATCCAACTAGGCCACGAAGGCTGTGTTTGAGCTTTGATCTTCCAGGGGCTCAAGATAATGACCCTGATACTTGCCAGGTGTTCATTTTTAGCTTCTGTTCCGCCTCATTCCTTCAAACTCACCAAATATGGGTTGAATGACTGCAAATATTTTCAAAATTTTCTCGGTTACGCATGTTTTCTCACGATGTTTCCTTTCATTGTTAAAGTAAAAAACAAAGAAAAACGTAATCTCTGACGTCAGAGGTGTATGTCCTGGGAATAGCCACCCCCTAAGGACGGTACTCCGTAGAACCCTAAAAACCTGGCTACCTACTTATAGTTATACTCAGTACTGAATAGAAGGAAAATCTAAATAAAATATAGTACGAAGCTATCTTTGTTATGCCTACATTATCTACGGTAACTTAAGGCTTTATTGCATCATACTTGCAACTTTTCTTAGTGGACATAATTCGGATGGATAAACCGAAAACCCTATCCAAGTCGATTCAGTCCTTTTTTATGGAACCCCGGAGATACAGAGGCATGCAGCTTACATGCATATCCAGTCATTCATGGGTCGATCTCCAAAGGCATTTTTTTTCGTGTCGGGCTGAATAAGCCCCGTTTAAAATCGAAAAACGTTTTCAAGATATTTTTTTATATACAGTTTGGTGCCTAATCTACGTGATACAACGCTAATATTATGAATAAGTTTATTATAAATATTAAAAAAAAAATCTTAAACCCTAAAATCCTGATCGGTCTGGGTTGACCGAACTCCCGATTGAGTGATTTTTTTTTTTTTTATATTTTTAATGAGAAGGTTCATATGAAACAACTTATTTAGATTACATAACAGATAGTTAATCTTCATCGTAATAAAATATTTTTAGTTATATGAACAATACTTTTGCCACAATTTGAATTTAAAATCGTGACCGGGCATTTTATCTCATCGCTCTGCGCTGAGGTAAAACATCGCGCTCATCCCTGGTTACGCGTTATAGACACTCTATTCCCCTCCCGTGGGGTAACGCCAGTAGTGGTCTAACCGCCGAGGAGGATACTTGTGTGCCATTTCCCCGGGCTCCAACATTACGAAGGTAAGTCTATGATTGCTCTGGATTTGGTTCTCGAATTTTATGATTGCTATGGCATGTTATTAAAATTAAATAATAAGCTTGTGAATGTGTTTTTTACGTGAATCAAGTGATCGTTATGATATTTTTTATGAGACGTAATCACAACTTTCTAATGCTTTTAAATTCGGCTATATTTATGATTTAGTGACTTTTTCTGATCGCTATGGCTGTGATTGCTCTGTCCAAAAAGACCAGAGCGATGATATTTTGCATTAATTGTACGTTATAAATCTATTTTTCAGCAAATACTAAAAACGTTTTGGCTATGAGGCGACTAAGCTGTGATTTAGACAACTGCTCACAAGAGGCTATACAATGTCCGCACGGCAAACACTTAGGCTTTTACCAACTTAATAGCGATTCGAACCAAAGAGATGCTTTGGTTGTCAAGAACAAACACGTCACGAGTACCAAGGAAGACAAGCCGACCTTCGCTGGTTATGCGTTCAAAAAATTACAATCAAGAGAAGCAAATTCAGCTTCCACAAATGCTAAATAATAGACAGACTATAACTGCAAATCAAAGTCAACAATCATTACACAACTCGGACCTGCCGGACAGTTTTTGGGATGTAGTTCCATCTATTGACTATGAAAATTTAATTACTCCAAGTATTTCCGAGGTAGTTTTATCTTCGTTGCAAAACGATAACACCTTGACAAAGGTTGCTGCAGCAGAAGATTTACCCGACTCCGACTCTGATGACTTTTCAATTTTCTGAGCTTCCAATAAACCTTAATATATTCTTAGTTTGTTGATCAACTAAGCCTTACAGAAATTGTATTTTTTTTTCTTGGTGTTAAAATTTGTATCATTTATTTATTATTATTTATTTTTTTATGAAATATTTATTTCAGAATAGAATTCCATATAATTGTTAGTTAATTGTTAGTTATCATAATTTGCAAACAATATTTCAATCTGATTTGATCATATTCAGAATTGCATTGTACTTTGTGTTGTTCTATTTAATTCTTTACTAAATATATAGTTAAGGAAAATGTGATTATTACAAATCTCTTAGATAATCTAGAAAAGACTTTTTTTTATAAAATATTTATTTTTAAGAATTTAATTTTGTTTTTTATAAACCTTAGTTTTCTTTAAATACTTTTTAAAAACTAATATTTAATACTTTAAATTACATTTTAATGAATCTAAGTCATTTTATAACTATAAATGACTGCAGGTATTAAAAGTTGATTTCAAAAGGTTTTTAATTTTGTCTCATTTACCTAGAAGTGATTTAATTAAGTCCAAATAAATGAAACTAAGCCAAAAGTTGATATTTTAATTTTTAAGTTAATTTGTTATTTTAGCAATTATGTTATATAAAATATTTCGTATTTTTAATTTGTAAGACTGAATAAATAAAACGGCTAAATAAATAATATTTTATCAATATATTTATATTTTGTTTCACTGATTTCACCATTTATGATTGCTCTGGCACCAATTATGATTGCTCTGGTCGCGAATTTTTTTGAACTTAAATATTTCAATAACTATATGTGTAAATTGAAGGCCAATAGTAAAAATGTGCTATTTGAATATCATTCTTTTTAATGAGATACATAATTACCATTAAATATCAATAACTGAAAAGCACCAGAGCGATCATACGAATACGCCCGATTTGGAGATTGACCCTCATACGGATCGAAAGCAGAACCTCATTTTTTCGAAATTTATTAAACCTAGCGAGATTAACTCGAGTATAAAATTGTAACATCGGTATGTAGATGACTAATATCTCGACATTTGAATGTATATTGTAAAAATCAAGGTCGGACACGTGAATATTTAAGACAAGTTTAACATCTGTTGACCGTGTTTAATTTTGACATCTTATTGAAAATAATGCCTAGAGAGGAAGTGTTTTAGTTGTTTTATACACAGGAGTAAATTACGAGCGATGTATACCAGGTACATCAAGACTGCGACCGACAACGAAGCCAGGTGGTAGTTTTAGAGGTTGACACAATGCAACTAAAAATTTCGCAAAATATTGACAATGTTTTTTTGCAATTTTTAACTATCATCGTGTTTGGGTGATAAATAATCTAGTTTTTGATTATTTTACGATTTGTTCGGGATGGTCTTACATAATGTCGGGATACCACCAGAAAGTAAAAAAAATGCAGTTGTTAGGTTTACGCAATGCATACGAGTTGCTCAGGAGCATAATGATAGGCTCACCCTCTATCACATTTTGGGAAGAAAATAATCTAGATTGTAGGCGAATTTTGGGTGGGACAGAACTTTTACTCACCCCATAGAACTGTCGTAAGCTTACTGGCAATATCAAGATAGTTACTTACTTAAAAAATCAACCCTAATCTCTACCATTACAAAAGAACAAAGAAAAAGTATTACTAATGATCCACAGTAACGTAATAAATATTTGCTTCCATAAATAATGATTTGAATCGCAACTGCGGGCGTGAACGCAGTGCCAACCCTATAAGGAATGACGTAACTAACGAGCATAAACACATGCTGCGATGTATTTCTTTGCATGGTCATAATTAAATCTATATGATATCATTTTGAACTCAGCCATTTTCTGCCAACTTTGCAACTAGAGTTGCGATAACAGACCACCTATTTGTCAACAAAAAAGGATACATACCGTTCCATATCATGCAACTTGAAAGAGGGATGTAATAAAATATGAATGACATTTATGTCAGTTTTTTTAATAAACAATTTATCCTGATATTCCTGGGGTTCTAGACCAGGAATATCACATATGTTGTAAAATATGTATATTGACAACTTGTAATGGTAAAAAAAACATTAAACTAACCCTATTTCTTTTATCTATTCCTATACTTATACTATGAGACCTTGCAGTGCTTAGGAATGATACATTCTACTCGAGTTCACTCTTGCATATGAGCAAGCGTGGCGACCATCAGGTAACGTAGTCGTCTCGTCATAGATGGTAAAAAAACACGATGATTCGCATCCGATGATTTAATAATAATATTTATCTGAGGTTTTATTATCTTGATTATACACTGCCCTTTCTTTCTCCTTCTCATAAATCCATCCAATGGTTGTCTGTAGAGATTGCCTTAGTGCGATAAGACCGCCATTTGTACTTTGTTGTTTTGTTGTATCTATATAATATAAAAACAATGTTACGAACAAAACAATACAGATGGCAGCAGTATATGCAAATTAAACATTACGGCATCATCATCAATTCAATATCATCTGGCGCCTACATATTTAACATCTGTAATGGCTGACTCATAACAATATTATCTAATAAAGATTACCCTAAACCTTTTTGTAAAAGTTTACAAACCGTACTTTTTAACTTAACACGGTTTCATGTGGGATTGATTTCAAGGAAAATTTGAGTCGCAATTCAGTTGTGGGCGCCTTATTTTTTATTTTTAATATCATGACTTGGTCTCCCAAAACTAGATTTTGTCATTCTGTAAATCACTATCGTTACGAATAACCATATTTTACCTACTCTTTAAAACGCAACGCTCGTATGTCTCTAATTTTACGAAATAAGCACCTATGGTATGATCATTTGATCCTTCGATGAGCATTTGATAATTAAAAAAAGCTCTGTTCCCCAAGCTTAAGCACGCGAACAAAATCTAGTAAAAATATCATTTATATAGCCAAGAACCTATAAACACCGCCCTATAAATTGTTTCCTTACAAGTAGGTCATGACACTTCCAACTGACGGGTATAGGCAGGAAACATTAATATCGGAGGTTACTGCTTTTACACTAATGGTGGTATTAATAATGCACAACTCGCGAGTCTGTGACCAGTGACCCGACATTTTATTTTATTCGAAATATATTTTTTTGTTTTATGTATTATATGGTGTAGTTTATGTACTATTGTGGGTTATATTTAGCAATGGGCTATAAAAACACTATCTTTTACAATGATTAATGATTGTGTAATATATTTTTATAGATATTTATTAAAATATTAAAACTAGGTCAGAAATCTGACAACATTTTGTTAAACTGCAACTTGGTTTAAAGTTTAAACCAATACAAAATAATACAGATGCGGAAATTTCATTGATTAAGTTAGAATTCATGTGATTGATTTTTGTTTATATTTCATGTAGTAGATAATCACACAGAGTTATAATGCAATTTCTTGTCTCTTGATATTGACGTATTTTTTTATTCTGTTGCGGTATTTGCCCACAAAGTAAGTACCCCAATAAAATATCCGTTGATGACAGAAACTTATCAATCAAATTAAACGGAACGAGAACAGCTGTGAAACGAGAGGCCGCGCGTTCGATCCCCGCACCGAACCAAATATTTGTGTGATCCACAGGTATTTGATTCGGGTCTGGGTGTTTGTGATACCGTAAATTCTCTTGTAATTTCTGATACATAAAACACAAAACTCGATCTTAGTGTGAGGTCAGGACTATGTATGTGACTGTTGGGTGTATTTATTTTATTTATTATTTAATTATATTGAGCTGTGTAATTCTTGACACCTCGCTTAAATCCCACATATTATAAAAAGGAAAACACAGGGCGGCCACATAGAAACTAATTTTAGGAGGTTTCCTCATCATTAGCAGGTCATAAGTCCGTTTCATAGGCAAGCATCCTACACCACATTAGCTACGTGGGTGTTAAAGGTCAACGAACGTTAATAATTCCTAATTGTTCAACGGTAGGTGTAGGTTTTAATTCATTTCTCATGGCTGCTTCAAGAGACAGTCATTATTATTAAACTAAGTTTTCCGGAGTAGAAAAATAAATTGAGATATGAAGAAGTATAAGTCCTGAGTTACTTTTCTAGACTAGTTAATCTGCTTGGGGTAATTTTGAAATAATATATTTTTGCTACCAATTTATTTCTCATAAACTAAGGCAGCTGCACTTGTGGAACCGAGGTCATTAAATTAAAGACATTATTTATTATTCCAATTCGAGGAACTCGTTTATTGTTTTATTTTCGTCTTACAATTAATCCGTTATTGACCTTATAAGACCTCTTTTAACCCCATAGCCATATAACATACAAACATACGTACATAAACTCACGCCTTTATCCCAGAAGGGGTAGGCAGAAGCGCCACCAGGACTCCCACGTTTCGCCTTGTATGTTCCGTTCCATGATGTGATGGGGGCGAGCCTATCGCCATATCGGGCACAAATTCCTGACTCCGGGCTGATAATGAATAGAAAAACCTAACATCACTTTGCCCAACCTGGTATTCGAACCCGAGACCTCAGCTTTGTAGCCGTACCGTACTCGCTCAAAAACTAAATTATTATTATTCATTACGTTTACCAACATTATCGAATATTCATCGACAAGCGTAATAAAACTTTGAAGCGTTATAGTTAGCTCGCGTTGAAAACATTAAAAGATTTCTAGGCCAAGGCTCTGCATCTTCGGATACTGATGTCATTTGATGACACCGTTGCCACTTTACTCTTTAGACGTCAGATTGTCGTAATTAGACCAATTTACAATAGTTACCAGGGAATGCTTGATAAAGATGGGACAATAATAGTATCATTTACGAAGGATGTGAAATAACCTTCCTTAAGAATATTAGCATCAAACATTAACAAAAATAAATTATTTGTATAAAGAAAATATAGGTAATGTATGTACATTTTGTAGCATGTGAGTCCGCCAATAAAGTGAACAAAACGCAGACATTTCTGGATCATTACATGGATACTATATTAGGCCGAAAACCCTCAACCTTGACATATTTAACTACACTAAATCAACCATGTGGCTTAAAAATAATATTGAGGATACGACGTCTTTATATAAACTTGCTACAGTATTTTATTACACGATTTAAACGATCAATAAACTATCGATTACAGTAATAAATTCATCTAATTTAAACTTGACCTACAATATGATACGTATAAAATTTCGCAGGTATCAGTAATATTGAAAAAGTGCGTGGTGGCCTGTTGGTAACGGACCAGACGCGGCTGCCTACATGATCTCGGTGGTCGCGGGTTCAAATCCTAGGGCACACCTCTGACTTTTCGGAGTTATGTGTGTATTGATAGTCAATCACCACGCACTTTAACGGTGAAGGAAAACATCGTGAGGAAACCTGCATACCGTAGCGATTTTAAAGAATTTCTACGGTATGTAAGTCCGCCAACCCGCACTAGGCCAGCGTGGTGGACTATATGGCCTAACCACTCTCAATCGATTCTTTCGATTGTAGAGTAGGCCCGTGCCCTGCAGTGGGACGTATATGGGCTGATATAGATATATAGATATATATATCAGTAATATTGCTTAGGCTATGCATCAGCCCCAAAACAAATAATTTAGAACTACAACAACATTGTCCTCACACTTGGTTCCACACCATGGAAGCTGTCTTGTCTATTTTAATGAACTCTATTATCCTCGTAATACAAACAAATCAATGGCTAAAGAACAAACGAAACACGTGGGCAATGTAAAAACCTAAATGAATCAACTGCACATTTTCAGTGAACCGGTTGTTACGCACCATGATTGTGATCTCTTCATTGTGCGTCCAATGTCACAGAGCAACCCACACTATGGAAGTGGTAATTGTGGCCCAGTTTCCTTTTTTACTAGGCCTAGTGTCGAGTGGTTTAACACAATCTGCGAACGGCAATTAATCTTGATGCTCGGGTAATTTAGCTTATTAGCTACTGTTGCTGCAATTTCTGCTCCGTTTCTTATTCTTCATTGTGTTTCCTGTGTCATTATTTAGCCTGTAGCTATGTTATTTATTATGTCTCTAAATTAATTAAAGTGCTGAATTACTTCAATAGATTTAAGGCTTGATACGCATTGTTACAATTTTTAAATAGGTCTACATCAATTGTTAGGTTTCTAAAAACCATAAGAGTAGACTAGTTGTAAGTAAAAAAAAAATTGTAGTTATTTAAAACAACTTTTAGTGGTTACAATGTTGAATATTAAATACAAAACAAAATTGCCTGCCTTAGTGGGTTAGAATCCCGGGTCGGGCAAAGTGATGTTGGATTTTTCTATTCCATATCAGTCCGGAATCAGGAATTTGTGCCCAATATTGCAATAGGCTCGCCCCCTATCACATCGAGAGACGGCGATGACAAGGCGAAATGTAGGTGTAGTGGTTACACCTCTGTCTCTCAACCCTTCTGGGAAAAAGGTATGAGTTTATGTACGTGAGTTTACTTAAGTGTAAATTTCCTGTTTCTCAATCAGATCTTCGGAATCGTGATAATAGCGGCGGCATGCGTGGACATGGGGATGATCAAGGGGTTCGCTGGCATGGAGACCAGCGGGCATGAGACGGATGCTGTGCTCATCGCGGTGGGGGTGCTCATCATCATCGTGGCTGCGTTTGGCTGCTTCGGAGCTTGGAAGGAGAGCGTCAAGCTGCTGTACATTGTGAGTATTACCAATACCTTATTCTGTATAGTATCGTAATTATTGATTTGTATGTTATAAAAATAAAAAAGGTAGTTTTTTTAATCGCGTCGATAAAATGACTTTAGTTTAGAAATTGAGCACGCAATGCAAGGAAGAGATAGTTATCCCACCATTATTATTTTCCAATTGATTGAAAAAACAATTATTTCAGCTGCATTTGAAACGTAGTTTTGATGCCTGTTATTGTGGATTTTTGTAAACATCAAATCGCTTTTGATAACTAATATCGCTAAGAAAAGTTACCCGATTGTAATAATATAGTTAAGTAGACACATTGCTCCAAGTATTAAGTACAAGGCCGCACACATTAAGTATGGACTATGGACTAGCTACACACTAAATTAAATATTTTGGCAAAAATCTACCTATGTCCATTATGAAACAAAAATCATAAAAAATAAAATTTCAAAAAGCTTTTTGTAACAACGATCATGATTACCGAAGTATTTTAAACCCATCCCACTTGCACGCAATATGAAGCAATTCCACATACAATTCCTAAAATGGGATGTTTAGTTATTGTGTGTTAATGAAATTTCCCATGAACATGCCAAATTTTTACTATCACACCCACATTTGTCGTGTAATGAGCTTTGACCTAGAAATACAGCCTACACGCCAATGATAAGTACATTACACCATCAAAACGACATGCGGAACGAAAATAATTTTACAAATATGTCATCTGAACTTACTTGGAGTTTCATTCCTCGATAATTTGTTTAGTCGGCTGAAGTTGTATTATCTTCAATTCATCGAGGCAATCAGCTAAAGGAAATTCTTCCAGGCATCGTATTTTATCAAAATTATAATCCAATATGTTCTTCAGGCTTTTATTCTGTTTGCGACAAATATTTTTATAATAATTCCTGTGTTTACGTCAATGCCACACATAAAAAACGTTTCACGGAACTTATCGTGGTTTTTACTTCTGGCGGGATTATTATGTTTCAAAACCGTAAACCGCAATTTATTTTATTTCAAAAGATTTTCAACTAAATCCCTTGTTGTCAGTTCGCCGGGTGTCTGATCATCATAATCCTCCTGGAGCTATCAGTGGGCATCGCAGCGGCGTCCCTGCGTCCCCAAATCGAAGGCACCATGAAGACGCAGCTGCGAGCCTCCTTCATCAAGAACAAGTCCAGCAAGGAGGAAGACACCACCTCCCGGGAGTTCTGGGACCGCATTCAGAGCAGCGTAAGAGATAATAATAATTTTTAATGTCACATTTTTGTGTTAATTTTGAAAGATTTCTATAAGAATTTTTCGAGAACAATAGATCTAGTAATGTCACGTATTGTGGATATTTTTGGATCGCAATTATCACTTACCATCTGATGAACTGCAAGCTCATGGATTTCTCCGATAATAAAAAGTTCTTAACAACAACTAGGCTTCCTTGCACAATATCTTTACTTTACTAACCAAAATTACAATGAAATTCACGAAAAACTCTACAAAACCTAAATTCCTGCCCACCTTTCCTAACCTCGAACATCTCCTTCCAGCTGGAATGCTGCGGAGTGACAGGTCCCGACAACTACGGCGCCTCGGAGCCCCGTCTCAACCCCTCCTACAGCTGCTGCCCCCCCGACAGCACCGACCGCGCCGTCGAGATCAAGCGCTCCGACTGCCTCTCCCTGCAGAACTACTACAAGGACGGCTGCGAAGACAAGGTCCTCAGCACTATCCACAGCGCCGGCTTGACTGTCATTGTTACCGGAATTCTTTTCTGTTTCTTGGAGGTGAGTTTTGCTTCTACCTGTCTTTGTTCTTGATATTTGAACAGTTACATGTTAATACCTACTTCGAGGTTGAATACAAATTTGGCTTATATTATGTGCTTTGCAATCGGTCGCGTCTTAGATTACAATCGTTAAGAAAATGCTCGTTTTTAATCCATACTTGTCAAAAAGGACTTTGGAGATATTACGTACGGTAGGTACCTTTGAAATAACTTTGTCGTGCCTGGTTTATCGCAGTACTAAAAATATTATAATTTTTAATATTACTGCCACACCTAGACGCAGGTTTTAAGCATTACCGAAACCCTAGACGTGATTAGAATGCCCCCTACAGCCCAAAACATAAATAAAACACTAGGCCTGTCACGACACTTCATATCTGTCGCCCTGGGCTGTCCCATCCCACCCTACCTACTGCCTAAGCGATTTATGTAGCTCAGTTTAGACACCCTACCCTAGGACCTAATAGAAAAATAACACGCACGTCACGTCTGTAAAGCATTCTTCGTGCGGAAAAGTAATTTCGTTTCGTACAAAACGGGCTGGGCGTATAATTCACACGAAAATGGGAAACGCCATTTCCATTCTACAAATATATTGATTCGGTAACTATTTAAACTCGATTGAGTCTCACTTAAACTCGAATAATGCTGATGGAAATATTATACAGTTTTAGGTAACCAGCAATAGGGAACAGGGAAAAAAGTATTATTGGGTTATGACTTGACGTAATGATTATGCAATTATTTTTTTCCTATTTATTGACACGGCATATGTAAATTTGGATAAATTTATTTTAGCAATTGATCCACAAATACCTTGTTTATTTTAATGGATACTTATAAGTATGCTCGATTGCATTTAGCGCCTGGCATAGTTAGAGGACAATAACATTGTAGATAATTCACTTACTATAACGGCAAGGGAAAACATCCGAAATCGGAAAACATTGTGTAACTTTTTCTGTTTGAAAAACCTCGAATCTCATTTGGGTAGCTTTGGAATGGAATTAGTGCCCAGCCTTAGTACCTAGTACATTTCTACTATTCTACTAGCTTTAGTACATTTCTACAGTATGTAAGTCCGCCAACCCGCATTAGGCCAGCGTGGTGGACTATATGGCCTAACCACTCTCAATCGATTCTCTCGATTGTAGAGTAGGCCCGTGCCCTGCAGTGGGACGTATATGGGCTGATATAGATAGATGGATAGATAGTACCTAACTTGACTAACCATTCGGAAATATAATCGTCAGTTTATGCATTAATTTATTCACTGGAAACTCGACAGACAAATAGTAGGAACTGTCGTGTGTACCGCTATTCCATCACGCGATATCTTAATTTGTTATTTTATCTAGACCTGACCTGCCTGGGTCAGATTTTAACAGCAACGGTTTATACTGACCACTATCGCCGCTAAGATCTAGGTTAGGCTTTTACGTAGGTATCCTAGGCACCCTGCGCTTTGTTGTCGTTTTAATAAATTCGACATAAAAAGGTATTAAATAAATGTTTTCTCTTGTTGCCCTTTAAAAATGTTTGTGATATGTAGTATGTACCCAGTTGAAATGGATAGTGACAAAAATATATATTATGATATTCATAGTAAATTCACGCTTGTATCTCTATGAGGGTAAGCAAATTTATGGTTAGTGTCAACTGCTTACCACAGTGCCCAAACAGTTTCGTCTTAAGATCATAGATGTGATAGAGAGCAAGGGTGTTGTCATGCCAGGCACATATATTTTATGTTATTACCTATACATTTTATACGCTGGTGATTGAATTTTATGTGCGTGGTTGCTTGTAGGCAACGAACTGGACGCAGCTGCCCTGAAAGTGGTCGTGGGTTTGAATACCAAAACATACCTGTGCCTTTCAGGAGTCAGGAGTCATGTGTGTATTGATAATTAAATACTTCAACGTTGAAAAAAGACACCGTCATGAAACCTACATACCCTTAATATTTTAGCCATATCGGGTCTGGGTGTTGGTGAGACCGAAAAGACTCTTGTAGTTCCTGATACCCACGATACAAGACTCGATCTCAGTGTGGGGTCAGGACTATGTATGTGACTGTTGGGTGTATTTATTTATTTATATTTTCAATGACATGTGCAGCTAGCCAACACACATAAGGCTAGCTTAACTCTATGGCCTAACCCCTCTCAATCATGCTTCCGATTGTAGAGAAAACCCTGTAGTGAGACGTATACAAGCTGAAGTATTTTTAATGTATAATCAAATATGTTTTTTTTTTCAGGTTGCCGGCATAGTCCTAGCACTATGGTTGGCGTACGCCATAAAAACACAAGGCAAGAGCAGGGAAACTGCGTGAACGAATAAATTAAATTATTCACAATTTTGTACGCACCTAGATAAGTTATCTTAATTTATTTTTATAATAATAGATTTCCGTGACACTAAGTTAAGGTGCTAAGTTACCAAAGTGTACTTGTTAATTTAAGTTGCAGTATGCACTAGGTATTAGCAATGATTAGTACTTATAAAGAGTTTTCAATATCTTGGATCGGTAAGTATACCTAGAAATATTTTTTCAGTAGATAAAATATTAAGCTGCCTGTATTTCCGCTTTTTTCAAATTACAAAAGAAATAAATTGTAAACGCGTATTTTTTTTTCAGTACTTTATTAGATTAAAACACAGCCTGTATATCCGCTTACTTACGATTACAAAATAAATAAATTGGAATCGCGTTCAATTATGAAAAACAAAATATATTTATTGAAATAAAAAAACATATATTTTTATAACATCACAAATCTACGTATAAATGTTCCAAATTCAAATTTATAATATTTAATTAAATTACTCACATTTAAATAAGTAATTTAAAAAAAAACCTCTTAATTGATTTATTAAAATAAGAGATTTAATTAAATAGCACATTACCGTTAACCGTAGATGCTCTAAATTTAATTGTTTCATAACACAATAATTTTACTTTAATAATGTAAGCTTTAATTAATTGTATACGCTTAATCTGTTTTCGAATCATTAATTATGTATCCACAATTAGGTTAAATAATAATGTAAGACGAAAATGATCATCATGGTCCATAAGCGAAAATACAACTTTTAATTAATTAAAGATATTTTGTTTTACGAGTATACTCGTATTATTCAAATAAGGAAAAATTCTATGTAGTAGTCATTATTCTGTGGATATTATAAATTATTATGTAGCAGTTTGGATTAGGAAATTTACTGAAAAGAAACTGTTGAAAAGAAAAGCTGAAGCTGAAGCTGTAAAGAAAAGCCTGTTGGAAAGAAACCAGACGCGATCTATCTAGATGGCGGTCGCAGGTTCAGAGCCCACACATTGCGTAGTCCAACATAACATGAGATTTTGACAAAACCGTTTTTATTTAATAATGTAATATAGCCGTAACACATGCTGTCCTAAATATTTTATGTAGACCTCATAACATTGTGTATTTTTATCATTTAGATTTTTCGCTAGTCATTAATATTAAAGTAGTAATCATCGCTTTTAAAAATATTTAACACACCCGACATTCATAGTTTCTAAAATATGAAAATATCTTCTGACCGTGGTTAGTAACTATAAGGGAACTTAACCAGGGATCGAACCCAGAGCCTTTCGCATCACAGTCAATTCCTCTACTGCATCATAGGCTGTGAATTATTAAATATACTGCATCCTAAAGCTGTTATTTAATATAAATATATTTATGTGATTAAATATTAAGTTAGAATGGACATCTCGACCAATATGCGCATGTATTGGACATACAAGATACCAACGTGAGTTGAAAGATGACCGTATGACTACCTCGGTGGCCTAGTTGTACTACGGTACGATTACAATGCCGAGGTATCGGATTCGAATCCCGGGTCGGGTAGTGATATTAGATTTTTCTATGTAATATCAGCCCGGAGTCAGGAATTTCTGCTCGATATTCTGGGACGGAACACACAAGACAAAACATGGGTGTCACTTCTGCCTACACCATCTGGAAAAAAGGCGTGATGTTTTCTGTTTATATATGTCCGCATAGGAGCGACAGAGACAGCAACACATTCCGTACGGCACCACAGTCGTACATTGTTCGTGGTGTCTATTCTATATCTTTTTGTATCACTCGTCAGATGTAAAAGTAATGTAGTATGTAGTAATTATAATATGGAATCCCACCAGTTAGTAATCCTTGAATGTTATATTTCCTTCGAAATTTTATTAGTGTTGTCATAGATTTTCCTAAATAAATTAAATGTGTTCTATAACGCTTTGTTTAATTTACTTCCTTATAAGTAGGTATTACTCCTATGTATACATGTAAATATACCGGGTATATTAAGACTGCGACCGAAATCGAAGCCAGGTGCTAGCTTCAGTGGTTACAGACACGATGAAAATAAAAATTTCACCAAAACAGCGACAGATATTTTTTTCGAATTTTTTAAAAATCATAATTTAAATTAATTTAATTTAATTTAATTTTTTCGTATCATTGAGTGTTTGTTTAAAAATAAAGAGGTCTTTATCATTATTTTAGGAAAACAATGTAATTATCACCCAAATACGACGATAAGTAAAAATGGTTTCTTAGATTTACTGTCAGTCCGCCCCGTGACCACGAAAGCTGTAAACACAGGCTGTAAAGTAATCGAAACGTCGGGAAGTTAAAAAATGAAAAAATTAAACCAAATCGCGATAAAATCCGTATAAAATAGTTTTATTTCGATATGTAAAAAATTACAAAAAAAAAGTTGTCGTTTGTTTTTGCGAAATTTTTACTTGCATTGTGTCTGAAGTTACTAATACTACCACCTGGCTTCGTTTTAGGTCGCACTCTTGATATACCCTGTATGTATAATGATAACCAAGTTTTCGGTCTTAATCGAGATTACAAGCAATCTGAATGTTATCCCTTTTTTGTGTTTTCGGCGCCTTAAAAGTGATGGAGAATGAAATAATAAACCACTAATAATAATTTATTTTTCAATCATCAACAAAAATGTCCCAATAAAATATTCAAAATTAATATTTGCATTCCAAGATAACACTTAAACGGCATTGGCTAAAATATAATAAAAATTGTACTAAACACTCTAAAATCTCGAAATAAACTAGCCTGTGATATTTTTCTATGGTTTTACTGTGTCTAAAAATGTGTTATTTTAATTAATAAACGTGTAAGATTCCTACTTAATTACTTATTCCGTTAAAAGAGTTAATAAGGTGGCTTCTCTATTAATTTCCTAATATGAAGTTGCATAAATATTTGATGACAAAACGAATTACAAACTTGATACTACCATTGTGATAAAATACATGATTATAAACAACATTTAAAATCTTCAATATTACAATTAAGAAACATTGACTAACGCCACACAATGTAATTTTCCTGGACTTACAAAATACATAATATTTCCCTATTTTTATACTACTACTAACTAACAATAATAAGTACATCTGAAGGCATGTGCATGGTTCAAATAGCTGAAGATACACCGACCTGAGTAGGTTTGCGAACTTAACAACTAACATTTATTTCTCTTCCACATATCTACCAACGAGGTTTTCCTCACAGCTCTATCAAGAATGTAACAAAATTATATTTCTTCTATCATATACCTACCATTCTCAATACAAACATTTTATTATGTGAAGCAAATGAACGACATAAATGCCAAAGTTATATGTGTAGATTAATTGAAAGCATAGGGAACTACATTTTAATTTGTACGTAATCTCAGCTTCTATGCTTTCTTTACAATATCCCTGTACCGTAGGCGTAAGGTATATACCCTTATTCTAGAAGATATTAAGTAAGTGCTTTCAATATTTAACACTAGTAATAAATGCATTTGATTTCAATTAATTGTTCTCAATGTTAAGTAAGTCATATTTGCCTTGTTTTGACCTTGTTATTGACTCATATAATCTTATATTTCTCATAAATTATTTATATGTGTTTTTAAAGAGCTTAAATATATCAATAAGTGCAGTATAGGTCATTTTGGATTTGGAAAGCATGAAATTCTTACAAAAGCTGTTAAAGGCGCTTCGACTTTTTAGTTTTTTTCGTGCGATATATCCTTATACCGATAGTAAACATTAAACATTCTGCTTAACAATAAAAACACTTTAATATTATTCTAAGAATTTCACGTGTTACGTAAGAGAAACAACATATTTCTAAATAAGGTGATCTAGACTTTAATCACAGAACGTACATACTATATTCCAGTGTTCCGTGGTTTCATCCCAACATAACTGGCTACTCAACTTTTTTTTAAAATTGCTACATAAAATATTGTTTATAGTCACACGTGTTTATAAATTTTAAATAAAATTGTATGTATTTTTTGCATTTACCATTGATGTAAGATATAATGCATGAATGTGAAATGTGAATGGAACTATGGATCAAGTTCAAGCATTCTGTAAGAAAAAATGAGTTTTCGAATAATATAAAATACTGCGATTCACTAAGGACAGACAGCAAAAATATATTCTAGATCACATTGATGTAAAGAACATTGGACGATAAGCATATTATAAAGAAATATATCTGAATATATTTCAGAGTATGTTGGTACTAACAAGATAGTTTAATTTTGCAGTTTCAAAACCGAAAAAATTATAAATTAATTAAAACCTGGACTTTAGAGTTAATGTGGATGAAGTGATTAATGATTATAACATTACGATGACAAATCTTGTGACAGAAGTTTGTGCTTGAGGTACCTAGTGAGCTTCTACTGGGAATTATAATAGTAATTGAACAATATCTAGCTGCCTTTAATCCTTGTAACTCAAACGATATGAATACCGGGTATATCAAGACTGCGACCGAAAACGAAGCCGGGTGGTAGTTTTAGTGGTTACAGACACAATGCAAATAAAAATTTCGCCAAATAAGGGACAGATTTTTTTTTGCATTTTTTTAAAAATCGTTGTTTTTGTCTAGTAGATAAATACCTAGGTAGTTATTACGAAAATAATAATATAAACCATATCGTACCATTGCGTCTTAAAAAATAAAAAGATCATCATTATTTTAGGCAAACTATGTATTTATCACCCGAATACGACGATAAGTAAAAAAATCCAAAAAAAAATTTTTTTGCAAAATTTTTAGTTGCATTGTGTCTGAAGTCACTAATACCACCTGGCTTCGTTTTCGGTTGCGGTCTAGATATACCCTGTATAATGCACATGATGTTATTTTTTATGACAGGGGGCAACGAGCATACGGGTCACCCGAATGTTAAGTGCTCACCGTCACCAATAACCATCTGCAACTCCATAGAGCAGATGCCTTGCCGGCCTTTAAGGTGGGATTATGCTCATTAGGTAACAATTCAATCCAAATAGAATTTCTACCGACTAAAGACGATCTCGTGCTGGTCGAAAAATTGTTTTAGATTTTTCGAAATCGAATAATCAGGTTGAAGCCGATACAGGAATTTTGTCGGTCTGTTGTATGTTTACAGTAATCTTGTATGTGCTACTAATTTTCTAACATCATCTATAGAAACTCTGCGAGATGAAGAAAACTACTGATACCAATTCCGTGACTGCAATTACTTTATGTTAACTTAAGTACTAAAATACATGATTACTATTTAACCTAAGACAACTAATACAGTGCTATGAAAACGTAAGTGTATATAATCTTGGTCTAACATTAATGTATTGAAAAAAAACTTTATTGAAACCGCTAAATAAATCAGAATAAAAATAAAATGCTAAAGATAATAAGTAAAAGATAAGTATTACATCGAGTTTTCAATACGTGCCAGGTAAAGATTATTCTACATAAAGATATTTTCGAAACTAAATTTCAAACATATTTATGGTCCCAATTGGCTGCCAGCCACAGCTGTTTGAAAATAAACTACTCTTATATCACAGGTTTAGCTACAACATCCTATAAAAACGACGTAATGATTTAAAAAACATCAGAACATTTTAGGTCCACACATTCTTCCAGTCGCTGATAAACTCCACAAATTATTAAAATAATTAAAATCTACTCACACTTATACTTATTTTTTTTATTATAATTATTGCATTATTATAAACCTCTTAAGAAAACAGAAATAATGTCTTTGACTGAATGACATTCCGAAATTAAAACGACTACATTCGAAATTTAAAAATACAAAATGGCCGTCTGACTTCTCTCAGCTAATAAAAGTACCAAGCGCATAAATCTTAAAAAATTATGAACTTTTTACGACTCATGTCGAAAACATTGGATTGTTTAAACCGAATTTCATCTGTTATGCAATGCCGACATAAAATTGCGAGACAACGAACAGTCTTGTCCATTAAATTGAGTAATTATCTTTAAAGACGCCATATGCTGGCAGTGGGTTTGGTTTGAGGGCCAGACATAATGACTTCGGCAATTTGTAACATCTGCTTTCTGCGTATAAATTAATTATAAAGTTAATTGTAAATTGAAAAAAAAAATATTTTACAGTTAGTTTAAAAGTAAGAATTAATTTTATCGTTAGCTTAATTCTAAAGTTAATAAATATATTACCTATAAGTAACTTAGTTGTCCTTACATATTTACTTGATACAACAAATCTACAATACACGTGATAAAGGTTTTAATTAATTGTAATTGTTTTTAGGGAGTTTAATAAAGACAATAAATAAACTAAGATTAATTATATTAATACGAAACTTGTGAAGCCACTAGTCTACAATATATTCGCTCTACCAGAAGATTAATTAATTATTTTACTAGACTTTTTCCTATACTAACACGACAAAGTGACTACAACGCTTTACCTTTCATTAATGATGGTTATTGCATTACAATTTAAATAGAAGTAATATCTGGATATTACTGTTGCCGAATTGAGAGGCGTAGGAATTTCGCCACGGCATCTCTGCCCGTCGTAAGATGGACCTTCAAGGTCTTATACACCGTACACGCTTTCGAGGCAAGTTACAAAGCTCCTGGTCTTTTTGTCGCCCATAACTATATTTTTACCATACCATATTGATTTACTACCTTGCCTATAATAATATTAAATATAGTATAGGTACATAAAGTAGCTGTCTTAATAAAACTATTCTATGACTAGGCCATAATTATAATATGTATCTTTATTCTGAATACGCTAAAATGTAGCCTAAAAATTGCATCATTAAATTATACATAATACATCAGTGCATTCTTTAGAAATTCTACTTAAACTGGACTAATAATTATGCGTATTTTTGATGTGCGCTATACATAGACAGTAAGAATACATTAAAACTTTGACACACAATAATACTTATCTACACCAATTTTTATACAACAAAAATAACACACCAACCATCACGTTTAAATTCGCCAGAGATCTTAATTCAAATATCTAAATTATAATTATTAACATCTAGGAATCTCCCTCCTTTAAAATCTAATTAGTTATCTCGAAATTATAGGAATGTGTTCACTTAATTAATTATAATATTATATTATTCGACTACGCAATGTATTCTAAATAAATTATACGCTACCGATTTCTAAATGAGTGCCAAAACAGCTTTACTAACATTTGTAGCTACTAGCTGTTCATTTCTCTTATGTTCTAAGAATAAGAGTGGTAGTCAATTTTGAATATTTTGTTTCTTTATTAATTTGCATATATTTTAACCCAATAATCGCTTGCTCTTTCTAAAATCTATTATTCAGTTTGAAAATATTGTGCTTTTTAAAATCTACTTTGTGATAAAAGTGCGCAATAATGTTTCTACAAAATTTTCAAGTTTCGAAGTGCGCTTGTAAATTTTGCTGCAGTTTTCTACGTTCCGCTCGAATAGTGCGTGCCATCCATACGGCCAAAGCGGTGCAGGTCATCTGAAAAGATAAAATATTTATAGGTTATTGTTGAGGCATTTTCAGTACAGTTAAGGTATCTCCTGATAACCACTGCAAATTTTATCCACAATACTATCAACAGCAACGACAAGTACCAGGGCACCATCACTGCCAAGGGGTTTACTAAAGATAACTGACCTCAACCAAAGCGAATATAACTCCTCCAGCGCGGTACATATTCTTTTCAAAGGCTTGTTTCTTGCGCACCACTTCCTCGCACCCTCTAGTAAAGTAATTCCTTTCAGCCACGCAGGTGGCGTGAAGGTGTCTCCTGGCGCCACCCTCGCGCAAGGGGTGGGCACGAGGGCAGCACGCAGCGGGGATGTCCACTTGCATGATGGCGTAGTCTTGAGGACCGTCGATGCCACAGCATTGGTTCTAGGAGAATTAATAAATGTGGTGTTGAAAAAAAGCTTAAGGTAAATATAATAAATATCTCTTGCTTTAGGAAAAAACGCTATTGTAACTAAATCATCCGACGCAAAGCAAACATCTTTACAATCTTACGTCAAACTGCAGATCATTCCAATATGCCTGTGCCTCAGAAGTCACATCTTCAGCGGTGGCGTTCATGTAGAACAGCACTCGAAGCTCGGTGTGTCCTCCCTTCCAGTTGCGGAGGATGGCACTCCCAACTCCCGCCACTACTTCAACTGACAGCAGGAATATGAAGAAGCACACGTGCTACAATGTAAAGAGGGGTTGGCAATATGCGGTAATTTTCAGGTTTTTAAATTTGTTCGGTTTTTGTTATGTCCCACTTACCACATAAAGAATCTTGACATTCTCCCTCAAAGCTCCAATGCAGCCCAGTACAGTCGTGACAACCAGGCACAAACCCAAGGTCAGTAAGAACGCCAGCATTCCCTTAGACGGAATGCCATTGTCATCCGGCCTCGTCTTCTTCTCGCGCATGTTCATTACTGACAGCGCTATTAGGGTCAGGCCGAAGAGCTGAAGGTGGATTAACCATTAGATTGCAGTCAAATTTTTGGTCTTTCGTCGCTATGTCCTTAAATTTTTTGTAGAAAATTTTTGGATAATAAAGTTTCATCCTGAAGGTTTGTTTCGTTATCAGCGAGCGATTACCACAATTTAGGTAGCCATTTAACTTTAAATAGTTCAAGAGCTCGCGGAGTATAGAAGAAAGAGTTTAAAAGAGTATAAAAAAAGAGTTTTAAAGTCAAGGCTTTGGACCAGCAGTAGAACAATTGGTAAAGGATCCAACAAAATAACTACACGATTATTTATTCCGGTCGTTACTTTAAATCGATAGCTGCCACCTGTAGGTGTTACCACCCTAATCAATAAGTATTGATTACAACCTTATAACACCGCTGTTAGTTACCGTGAAGAACCGATTAGCAGAGCAGCTTTACCATAGCCATTGTCAAAAGATTATTGGCTACGTCTTTCGCTGGTCACAATTTTATTTGAATGTGGATTTACTTGATAAACTACGTACCTCAGTCAAAAGCTAAAATTACCACAATAAAATTCGATTTGTTAGTAGTTACAAGATAGTTTTCAAACACAACATTGAAAGATTACCTACTAATAATTGAGAATCCTATTAAACCACTGTATATTCTTTTAAATAATCCTGAATGTAATTGCTTAAGAATAAAAGCTACCTATATGAATATCCGAAAGGCTTTACAAAATCAATCAGTATGCATATCCATCACATAATTATTACGTTCAAGCACAACAGTTCAAGGATCAACATTATAAATTTCAAGGTCATTAAGCGTGCGTTCGTAGCGTGAAAATTCGAGCAAGCTAATAATAACGAGTAGCATAATTGTCATGGATATTGAAAAATAATCGACTATCGCCATTGCAAATGGTAAGGGCTAAGGCACTGCGTTTACCACCAAAAAGCATTCACTTTGTCGTGTTAATGATAAACCATGTTCAGAATTATGTATGTACTAGTATGCTTAACGATCAACACGCTTTTTTGTTCAAATTTCTACATTTATATCAGCCCATATACGTCCCACTGCTGGGCACGGGCCTACTCTGCACTTGAGAGAATCGATTGAGAGTGGTAAGGCCCTATAGTCCACTACGCAGGCCTAGTGTAGAAAGAAATTCCTAGCCTAGTGTAGGAAGAAATGTTCTATTCCTATTCCATACGTTCGTTAATAAAAATGAACTCAACACCTACAAAAACTTCGTCACTACACATACGACAATTTATCTGAAAGGTTGAGACTCAATTATCAAAAGATAACTTGGACACTTCGCACATCGAAGGTTATTTTTGATGGTACACCATCAACATTATACATGGTGTATCGATGAGGCTAGTATAACTGCGTTGACTAGCGTTAGACAATCACGTGCATTCTTTATTTTGTCTGCCCACCATTACCCCTTTATCAATGTTTCCTTTGTTTTATCATACTAATTCAAAAGCTACTACTTCATTCTTGATATAAAAAAACGCAACTCACAATGCAGATGATGTTGAATAGAGTGAGGAAGAACTTCATGCAGCGGATGCCCCTCGGCTTCATTGTTCTGAGGATCCGAGCTACGTGCAAGACCGTTAAGCTGAACGTGGACATGGAGAATGAAGCCATAAGGGCCGAATATCGATCAATGCATTAAACGTACTGGTGATTACTGCTGGTGAGACCGTAATGGCGAGCGGAGCGGACGGAAACTAGGTTATTTTATTAAACTGCTGGGCTGCTTTTGTCAGACAACACACTTTAAGATCACGCCTTTTATCCCTGAAAGATTAAGCAGAGGAGCTAACAGGACACCCATGTTTCGCCTTGTGCGTTCCGTCCCACCATTTGACAAGAGGCGGGCTTTTCGCCTTTAGGCAAAAATTCCTGACTCCAGGCTGTTAATGAAAAATTTACTCTCAGCGTTCAAATCGTACCGTAGTACAACCGCGCCACCAAGACAGTAATTAAGGAGTATCTCGGATTGCGAAAGTTATCGATATGCTGCTACAGTTTTTTTTGGATTTTCCTATCCCGTCCCGTCCCGCCTGTCCCGTCTCATTCTTACTCAAGGCATGTAATCCAATCCGATCCCATCAATTTGATTATAAAAAAGTAACAAATATATCGGAATTCCTTCCTCATCCCACGGGAACACTATATTTTTCGGAATAATAGTAGCCTAAGTGTTAATCCAGGGTGTCAGCTACCTCCATAGCAAGTTTCGTCGAAATCCGTTATGCCGTTTCTGAGTTTATCGCTCACAACCGCACAGAAAAACAAACAAAAATTATAAAAATCATTGTTTTGGGTTCTATTACGTTAATACAGACCCCCCATATTAGTTCTTCTCATTTATCTTCCATTTACAGACATCTATCGGTTACAAAATTATTATATGTATAGTTTGGATGAATTATAATTTAATTAAACTATTCCGTTTATTCATCTTGTTCGTGTAGTTTCATGATTTCATGTCCCGTTTCGACAAAGACAACGGTTTCACTTGGTTTTACGTTTCAGTAAAGAAAACCTAGTGTTTTCCCATCGACCTAAAATCACGAATTTATTTCATAATTTTTAATTGTTAACTTATTTTAATTGTTTAGTGAATTTGAATGCACAATTCATAATTGTGTGTTGGCGATCCTACATTAAATAAATAAAACAGGAATTAAAATAAAACTTAAAATGTTTCAAATAAACAATAGAAACGTAACAGACCGATAAATTGGACTGATCCGATATCGGGGGTGTAACTCAGTGGTAGAGTGTCTGCTTCGCATGCTGAAAGTCCTGGGTTCAAATCCCAGCACCTCCACTAGAACAAAAGCTTTGTTGACGATTTTTTGTGCCTCTCTTTTATTTTATTAAATTTATTTTGAGAGTTCCTTAAACAAACTATAAAAAATACGGAGGTCCTAAGTTGAAATCCCAGCATATAAATTGCGATGCGAACTTCGCTTATAACATTTTTTGGTTGATGGTCGAAGCATTTTTCTATCATTTTCCTATTTTAGTTGTCATGTTTTTTGAAATCATTCATTTCATTGTATATAACAAATTATTTGACTGCCTCGGTGACGCAGTTATACTACGGTATGATTGCAAAGCTAAGGTCTCGGGTTCGAATCCCGGGTCGGGCAAAGTAATATTGGATTTTTCTATTCATTATCAGCCCGGAGTCAGTTTTTTTTTTATTGCAATGAATACCGAGACGAGTATGCCATTCGCCTGATGGTAAGCAATACGACCACAATTTGTGCCCGATATGGCGATAGGCTATCGAGGCTTTTCTTTGCATCGTGTTTGTTACCACTAAAACTACCACCTGGCTTTGTTTTCGGTCGCGGTCTTGATATACCCTGTATATATTTGTATTTATTGCATGACCATGTGAACTCATACATAATAGACTACCCTCTTCGCTCATAACCATGTCGCAATATCTGGAGCGTGGGAACCCACCTGTCCAGTTACCCACACTTCAGGGCCCGTCTTCTGTCACAGTCCTTTGTCTTGATATGAAGTCCAGACGCCAACATCACTCCACCTTATATCCTCAGTAATAAAGCTTATATTCCAATACCCAACCATAAACTGCCCTTAATGACGTACTTTCTTTGTTTCAATCAATTTTACGATGCGAATCTAGCCTTTACAGAAAGGGAATAAGGTTGAGATTGTTGGCAAAGTGCATCGTATTTTCGAAATGATTAATAATTTACGCGTATCGGCGGTATCGATCTGCTGGTTTATTTATTGGTGCATATTGAAGAAACTGTGTTGTCTTGTTCTGCATTACATAGTATATAATGTACTTGTTATATATTCACGACCTACATACATAATCCTGCGGCAGATTAGACTTCTAAAATGACTTAAGTATTTTGTTTACTGGTATCATTAGTAAATTCAATTTTCATACATTTCAACGGCTTAGAAGCTTTGTCTCAAATACAGCCGATTTTCCATCAAAAGCTTTTTCAGGGTTAAACACTACAAAAAAATACCCTACACTTAAAACTAACCCTTAGATCACTTAGCTGATTCATCTCTTTAGGAATGCGTGGATGCAATCAACTTGAATTCATTATGATATGCATTCGGTGATACTTGAAAAAAACGTGCCTAAAAAGTTATCCTGTGTGGGCTCTACTTCTCCATTTACTTTGTTTGCCCATAAAGTGCGTGGAAATTGACTTTCAATACACACATGACTCCGAGAAGTCAGAGCCGTGCCTTGGGATTCGAACCCGTGACCACGATCTCGGCAGCCGCGTCCAGTGCATTATCAATACTATAAATTTTAGCGATAAAACTAATTTCTTAGTCATTATACCAATCGGTTCCATTTTTCATTGTCATGCTAATCCATCAATTGTAATAGGGATGTGAAATAAAACACCAATTTAAATCAAATTATTCGTTATTAATGTTGCCAGCATTTTATTAATATTTGACAGTGTGCTTGTACACATGAACGGCATTTTTCAGTTGATTGGCAACCCACAGCGCGAGGAGCATGCCGACCGACTGCAATCAATAAACATACATATTTAATGCCCTGTATCCGCCTTAATTGTGTCACGCCTATTAATAGAAGGGCTTTTAAAGAAACTAGATCAATCAATACTGGTCAAGCTGTTATAGAAAATTCATGGGATTAAATAACTAAAACTTAATGGCGTTTACAAGCGATATGTGACCGTCTCGTGTTATTACTCAATCGAAAGAGCACTGCACTCAGTCCTCAGACATGCATTATAGTCAATGTAACAAATCTACAAAAATGTGTCATTAAAAAAACTAAGGAGAATTATTTGCTGGTGGCGTTAGGTTAAAAATATTTCCACCCGTACCGGGTCGCTTTTTACCAGACGTAGAATACTGCTGAATGAGGCTCCTTCAAGGATTTCAATAACAAAATTGATTTTAAAACCGATTTATCCTAAGTATAATCTTGGTTACATAATTAACTCCATGATATGACGACGAAAACCTAAGAAGAGGTATAAGTACGATGACAAATGGAAATTTTAGGTGAGATCTATGTTCTACGATTATTCTGAGTTAAAGTAATATAATGGGTTCTTAGATTTACGCGAATGTTACACATTGAAATAAAACTGACTTTTACGGATTTTATCGCGATTTGGTTTAATTTTTACATTTTTTAACACAGCTTTCGTGGTCACGGGGCGGACTGAGGTATTATTCATCCGCTCAGTCGAAATCGAAACGTCGGGGAAGTTAAAAAATGTAAAAGTTAAACCAAATCGCGATAAAATCCGTAAAAAATAGTTTTACTTCAATGTAAAGTAATAAAGTGAGGTAAGTGACCTCAAACCAGAAGCTCATAACTGCGACTCCGAGAAGGTAGTCCGCATCTGACCGTAGCACGCCTAGGATCTCGTCTTCACACCCGTTGCTGAAGTAGGTAGCTGTTCTGAAAGTATTATGGGCATTAAAACTCGTTTACATTATTATGCGTGCTGGTAGCAAAAACATACTAAGCTAGAGTGAATATGCACTAGGTAAACGTGTAACAACATATACTACATCTTCACTTTTCATCAGGTGATATTATACTCTAACGGCTAACTTATAAATGTAAGAAAAACGTATTCTTTTATATATTTGAACTACAATTCTATGATCGTCCTATTATTGTTAGAAACCTAATGAAAGCTACTGTTAAGGAGGGCTCATAACTGCGACACAGTAATAACTAATGTTATTATGGCAAAATTGTTATTGTTACATTATTTGTTTGGTTCCTAAATAAATTTGATTTGATTTTTTTATTTTTTATTAGTGACATTTTATTTTTTATGATGTAACTACAGGTTTTCTTAATATATTTAGCGTCAATAAAGAGCGTAATTGACTACCAATACACACATGACTCGGAAAAATCAAAGGTGTCCCATTGAAGTCAAACGCGCGACCAATATCTCGGCAGCCACGTTAAGTTCGTTACCAACAGACTGCCACCCACTGGCGATGGTTTATTAAGGAGGAACATAAGGTAAGCAATGTTCAATTTGATGTTCTCCTTTCCATAACTGAACCACGCGTGCTAACTTGCAGAGCCATAGCTTGACGGTTCATCCATCTTGGCGCGAACCAAAAGGTTCTCCAATTCATTTTTCTGCCGCACAGTCAAGCTATAAAACGGTTTGCCATGTCACACGTGTTCCCTCCTTCCTATAATCCTGGGTCCTTCCGCCGCGCCGTAGCGTGAAGAGGCATCTCAGCTACTCTATCTGACATTAGCACTTACCACCAGGTGCAATGCAGTTACTGTGCCGTGCCACAATAAAAAAATAGATACAATAATTTAACCAGGCTAGAGTAGCCAAACGCCACTCAAAAGTACCCTCAATTGTAAAGGAGACAGTGCCCTGCAGTGAGACGTGTATAGGCTGATACACCTACAGATGTAGATTAACACCCCAAAAAAATTACCAAGTGGTATCGTTAAACGTCGGATATAAATTATCATGATTGATAAGTCAGCCTTCAATCAATAATGAATTATTGATAGTAGTAACTTGAGCGTCTCCAAAATCTGTGCATAAGGTTCATATTTGGTTTACGCAAATTTGACCATGTTTCTGAATTTCGTGTTAAGCTCAAGTGGTTACCCATACGGCTTCGTCGGAATGCTCACACTCTTTCACTCTTATATAATATATTGTTTAATCCTCTCACCCCTTCTTATCTAAAAGATCGTTTTGTATTTCTCCATACTTCTCATGAAAGATTCCTGAGGTCATCGGAGAATCTGAAATTGAGAATGCCCTTACACACCACGACATTTATGGACAAGTCATTCTCCGTACAAGCTGTTCGATTGTGGAACTCACTTCCAGATGTCGTAAGACGGGCTCGAACACTATCGTCATTCAAATCACAAGTCAAGAAGCACTATCTTTCTCTCTGAACTCACATATTGCTGTGCTTTTACTATTCCATTAACATTTATTTTGTATATATCTATATATATTTCATATTATATGTATATATGTATGTAATTTGTATGTTTGTTGTATGAGTTTATATTTGTGTTTTATTTTATTGTTATTTATCTATTTATATTTATGTCACTAAACACCTTAGACTGCCCTTTCTCTCTCCTTTCTTCTATGTCCATCCTAAGGTTGCCTGGAAGAGATTGCCTTGTGCAATAAGACCGCCGATTGTACTTATTGTAAAATTTTGTTATAATCTCTGTTTGTTTTTCCTGGTGTACAATAAAGAATATATAAATAAATAAATAAATAAATAAGATGAATTATAATCAGGGTAAAGAACTAACTCCAAGCAGTTCTTGTACATCTGTTGCTGAGCCTGCGTGGTCCTGGCTCGGAAGGCGCGCTGGCAACACGACAGGCTTATCGGCTGGCTGATGGCGGCGTAGTCGTCAGGCCCGTTGAGTCCACAGCATTCGTACTGAAATTAAGTATTAAATATGTTGTATTAGCCCATATTCGTCCCACTGCTGGGCCTACTCTACAATCGAGAGAATCGATAGTCCACCACGCTGGCCTATTGCGGCAATTTTCCGCAAACCCGCAAAGGTTTGCGGATTTTTTTTTTAAATCGCTACGGTATGCAGGTTTCCTTACGATGTTTTTCCTTCAACTTTAAAGTGCGTGGTGATTAACTGTAAAAACACACATAACTCCGAAAAGCCAGAGGTGTGCCCAAGGATTTGAACCCGCGACCACCGTGAACATGTAGGCAGCCGTGTCTCGTCCGTTACCAACAAGCCACCACGCACTTATATATTACTAAAATATGTTAAAGGTATTCAACATTATTTTCCATATATTACTCAACACCGTACAATACAACACTCTTTTTGTAAACCAAATAACACAAATAAATACAAAATCAGACAAATAAAACACCGTAATATTGTATAATGGCTTGGGAAAATCGACCCTGCAACAAATGCAATGGTGTGGAGTTAGACTATCGATTTAGCGTGACGAATAACTCTTACCTGGCGACATTAAAATTACCCTGCTATTTTGATGCTTAAATAGGTGTTATTTCAGCAGAACAACAATAAACTTATGTCAATATCTTGAAAAGTACGTGCATATCATTACAAACTACCAAGAAGAAGATACTTAGGGACTTTATCAAAATAAAATTAATATTTTACTGGTGGTAGGTCTCTCATGTGTAAGAGGCCGCTTAGATAGGTTCCACCACTATATTTATTTCTCCCGCCAAACAGAAGTGTGAGTGTACTGTTGTGTTCCGGTTTCAAAGACATTGTAGCCAGAATGGACATATTGAGAATTAACATCTCATGTCTCAGGATAGCGATTTTTTGTATTTCATGGTGTAATTTGGTTTTCTACTCTCCATGAGCAGTCGTATCGCTTACCATCAGCTGAATGACATGCTCGTCTCACAATTCATCACAATAAAAAATAAAAAAACCTACATTAGTCTGCAGTTCATCCCACAGTTTCTCATGAGAGGCTTTGAACTCCTCCGTGTAGTTTCTGAAGAAGTCCTCCCGAATCCACTCGGTCACTCGGAACTGAAGCCCGTACCGCTGCAGAGACACGTAGATCGCGATCATGATCTCCAATACCACCAGCATTAGGAGGAAACAGACGTACTGAAAGCAATAAAGTTATCATATTATTAATTTAATGCAGAGTGTACGGGATTTCATAGATGAGAAGTTTGAAGTAAAATAAGAACGTATTTGATGTCTACACCAAAAATAGTGTTTATATTATAATTAAAAAAACCAGCCCAAGTGTGTTCGCGCAAACGCGAGTTTGCACAATGCTCAAATTGAAAATTAGAACTAAGTTTACAGAGCTATTTGCCCACACGTGTTTCAGTATACTAGTGCAAATTCAGACTTGCATAGTTATATCGTTACGTGTGTGACGGTCATAAGCAATTATGTTTTAGGTATGAGAATGATTGTATTTATTTTATATCAAATTCTATCAAGCCTTAACTAAGTACAACCCTAGAAGTGTAGGGGTATAGGGATGGCTTATTTTAAAAGATACTTCAAGAGCTTTAGCACTATATTGAGCTTTACTAACTTAACATTTCAGGCTTTAATCTATCATAACCCTCACCAAATACAGCAGTTTAACGCTGCTCCGCCCAGTACCAACACATCCTAGTACAGCAACACACACAAGCAGGAGACTAGCGACGATGATCACCATGTCTCCCACGAAGGAACCCGACGCCTCGTCCGATCCATACGTCTTCAAGATCCTCGTGTCCACTACAGCGAAGCCGAATGTGAATAGGGCTAGCAGCTGAAAGAATAAAAGATTTGCAATGCCTCTTTTACATGGAGGTTTAAAGGAATTTTTAAATTTCATTGGCTAATGACACATTTAAAGGCAAATATTATCAAATGCCGCCAGCTGTAACTGTGGCAGAAATCTATTCATATATTTAAGAGAACCTTACTCTCAACTTGTCTTCTTCGGAGAAGATTATATCTGTCAATTTTAATTGCAACTAGAGCCAATTTGAATGATACGTGTAGGTCTGCTCGTGTCTCATGAATTCGGATATGAAGTTATATTTTGCGTTTCTTGTGATAGTATCGATGGATTCGTCACAGTTTTCTTAAACAACCATTAAAGACAGAACTTGTCATTACAGAATTGAACATTCATCAGTCACCATGATCACTTCATACCATGTTTTTTGGTAATAAAAACAATTATTGTTCAAAATACTTACAATGCATATCACATTGAGTGAAATCAGCAATACTTTGGCGCATTGCGTGCTGGCGTGTATGAAGTTAAACATGCTGGGATACAGAGCACAGCGTCCCAGCGCTGGACATCGACTGCCGTTGGTACTTGGCGCAAGTACTTCCTATGTTTAAGGGTTGTTTTCTAATGTAAGCTAAGCGATGATATTCTCTTTGCTATTTTATTTTGATAAACTGATTTCGCATTAAAGTACACTAATCGATAAATAATTAATTATACCTAGCACTTTAAAAATTACAAGTCAAGATTGTGTTTTGGAAAACGCTATGTTAATGTTCGTAGTGTTTTGATAATTCCCTTGTTTTAACAATGACGGGAAAAATCGAGAAGAAGCTTGCATCTATATGAAAATAATATGAAATCTACTAAACGCATCGGGCAAGCGTATTAGACTTACAAGCCTGCTTTCGAAAGATTTTATAACAGGCAGCCGGTAAAATTATGTAGGTAAGTTAAATAGTTCTGCAACTTGGCTCATAAGTCCCATATGGCTCATAAGTCACTGGTGGTAGGTCTGTCATATGTGAGAGGCCGCCTGGGTAGGTACCACCGCAATGTCTATTTCTCCCGCCAAACAGCAGTGTTAATGCGCTGTTGTGTTCCGGTTTGAAGGACATTGTAGCCAGAGTAACTACTGGACATATTGAGACTTAACATCTTATGTCTCAGGATGGCGAGCGCAGTGGAATGCCAAGCATTGCCTTGTAATTCATGGTGTTGTTTGGTTTTGCTACTGTCCATGAGCGGTCGTATCGCTTACCATCAGGCGAATGGCATGCTCGTCTCGCCATTCATAGCAATAAAAAAAAAAAAGAAGTCATGCTGCACTAACCCGACACAAATATGGGCAGATAGAAAAAGTCTATTATTAATTTTTATAGCATCCACTAGACGCGGTACTTTATACTCAGAAAATCACCAGATGTACCATTAATAACTTAGCACTTCTATTACACACAATTATACTTGCGAAGCCTTGGTAGTATCGATCCACGTCTTAGAAATTAAATATTTACTGCAATAATTCTTCATAAAACCAGGACAGGTTATTTTTTATTCATGACAAAATGGTGACACTGCAAATGTTGGTAAGAACAGTGCATTTTAGATAGAATTGATACTACACAAATTTACAGAAGCTGTTCTTGTTTTCCACAATGTACAATTGGTGCTATTGGTCCGCGTTCGACATTGGTGCAACCTATAAATAATAATTATTAGAGGACGTTACTCATATAGACGTCGCGTCGCTTCGAAAACCAAATTAGACCTATAAGAAATTGTCTTGAAATATTTCCGTCTACGTCAGACTAGGAAGTGAAAACCATCGTAGACAGAGACTAAACTTTATACGATTCTAACAATATCAGTAGTACCTAGGTACCACTCTTGCTTTACCATTAATTTCGCATACATTTATGAATTTTAGCCAGGATCTTGTTTCAAAATAAACCCTTTATTATTCTAGCTATGCATTTTAGCCAGTTCAAAATCTTGTCTCAAAATAAACCTTTTAATGCGTTTTAGCAAAAATAAAAACAAACAAAACAATTGAAAATAATTTATTCAACTTACTACAAACTATAGTCTACATAAAAGATACGTTTCGAGACGACAATACGAAAACCGGTCCAACAAGTGCAGTTTAAATATGGACTTGACGCAGTAATGCAAAAATACAATACAAATAAAATAACAAGGACATGGTACTTAAATCGAACATTCTAGAATTCCACAAAAGAATACATCAAAACGTGAAAGCTTAATTTGAAGCATTAAAATTATAAACAGCGTATAGAGAGCAATATATTCTTAACTAATCAAGTGTTTTCAAGAACTGTTATTTAATAATAAGTAAACATTTTACTCTAAACATCGACATAACTGCATTGCAAAACAATTCATTATATTTCAATTTCAAAAACATAACACATCAAAACAAGAAATTTTAACAAAAAATTCAATCGCAACGGATCAATTTATCTTCGGTAAATTTATAAATTACGTAAATTTATATCAATTCCGTAAAAGACTGCTTATACGTATAACTAAAGCTTCTTACAATATCCCAATGACCCCGCAAGCAACTCTGCCTCCAGCATTACCAGTGGTTCTGGAGTCAGGATGGTCAGTGCGGCCGAAGTCATCGGCTCTCTCGTGGAGCACCACAGCTCTGCCTACCACGCTGTGAGGGCCTACTAGCGAGATGAAGGAGTCCTGCATGTCGATCTTGCTGACGTGGTTCTCATCGAAGACCACGTTGCCGAGGTCGCCGACGTGGCGGTTGTCATCGCTTGGGTGCCCGTGCTGCTTCTGTAGATATTTAATGCTTTTGTAAATATTTAAGTCTCATGTAATGTTTGTTTAGTTGCTTTAATTATTTACAAACAAAAACTCAAAATCTAAAAAGTAATATTTGTAGGTCAATTGGTCAATATCTGCGTTAATTCGTCTATTTGTAATGTGGAGTTTTAGTAAGCAGTTTCAATTCCTTTTTCGTAGTATTCCGCACTAATTAATAGTCCTTATCACCTTTAAGTGATAAATTATCATTCAATAATTATTTTAATTTAAGCTTAAAATGTATCTAAAATACAAAATATAAAAATCATTCAATTTATCCACAAAACATCCATTATTCAATCTACCACATCTCTCCAACCAACTTACATGCTCAGGATTGAAGTGCGATCCAGTAGATCCGCATCCTCCAGTGATATCCCCGAACTGGTGCACGTGGAAGCCGTAGTGGCCGCGTGGGAGGCCGGTGATGGCACCCTGGACGTGGACCTTGCCGTCAGGCAGCTGGGTGAACGTGATGTTGCCCAGGATGCCGTCTCCTTGCAGCTTCACCACAGCGCGGGTTGGGGCGTCCTGGAAGTTCAAAAAAATGTATTAAAGGTTTATCAAAATAAATTATTGGTGAAATGTCATGGTGTGAGCCTGGACTTTGTGCACTTTTAATTCCCATATTATTTAGTCTGCATGTTAATATAAGAATTATTATAATAACAAAGAAATTGGGATCGTATTGTGGTGTTAATAACAAACGTTTATTGAATTAAAACAAAAAAAATCGGAAATCCAATTTAAAAAATAAGGGAATAGTGGCTGTATGCTTTCGACTCCTTTGCCTATCCGTTTAGAAATTAAAAATAAACTTACATGCTGATGGTCAGCAATGGCCGTCGCGAAAGCTACGGCAAACACCAAGTACAGCATCATCTTTATTTTTATCTGGAATTAAACATATATTTAATTATTTAACGTCTGGAAAAGTGTGTTTTAAGTATATTCGAGAAATCCGGAGACTTATTGTAATATGCGGCCGAGACTATTTGTTTCAGATGCATTTGTTTTTATAAACACTATAACTGAACTGAAAAATTTTAAAGTTATTAATAATTATCACAAAATTACGTATTCCTACCAATCAATAAAACATGCTAAGTTAATGAAGACAATGTAAACGAGTAGGTACATAATAATATGTCATTGTTACAGCCGCGTTTTAAGTTGTACAATAATTAACTAAACGAGTTTTAGATATACCATTCCGGCAGCCGAATATAAAGTTTCACAGAAATATAATAATTTTCACATTTTACAATAGTTTTGTTTTTATCGCGAATATAATGCAGTAGGGTAGTTTGTTATTTGTCATTGTATCGTATTGGCAGTCCCGTGTGCTTCACAAGCGACAGTATGGCTCGCGATACAAGTTGGATATTCGCCTAATTCGTTAGTTTATCGTGGACTATCTGATGCAAAGTGGTGTTTGGTGCGTAGACCAGCAGCGTCGCCGGGGCTGACTATGCTTCGTTATCGGGACTCCGGTAAGTCTTGACGTATTTACATACATAAATAAACACACTCTTTTATCCCAGAAGGGGTAGGCAGAGGCGCCACCAGGACACCAATATTTCGCCTTGTATGTTCCGTCCCACGATGTGATAGGGTGCAAGCCTATCGCCATATCGGGTACAAATTCCTGACTCCGGGTTGAAAATTCATAGAAAAATCCAATATTACTTATCCCGACCCGGCAATCGAGCCCGAGACCTCAGCTGTGTAATCGTAACGTAGTACAATTACGCCACCGAGGCATTCACCATTCATATCATCAGCAATACAGTCATGTCAAAAAAAAAATATGTGTATCATCCTTCGCGCGCTCCTTTATTCATAACAATGATAATTACTATCTTCCTGTTGTCACATTGTTAAGGAAATTGCTTTTATTATGATTGTGTCTTCATTTAATTGTATCTTTAGATTATGCGTATTGCGTGTTGCGACAAACAGATTATTGTTTTTATTCGCAATAAATCTACATTGTCTAATAATACTAATCACCTCACTATTAAAGTGAAATAATTGAAAGATGGAGGCTTCTTCGTGACGGGTTACGCAATTCGATTGATACGAGATAAATAAATTAATAAACACACCCCACTGTCACATACATAGTCCTGACCCCACACTAAGATCGAGTCTTGTGTCGTGGGTATCGGAAACTACGAGAGACTTTTCGGTCTCACAAACATCTAGACCCGGCAAATGGGAATCATTAATTGGTTCACGATTGGACTTCAGTATCGAAGTCATAACTCTATAAACCTAAATAACTTAACCAATTACTGTTTCATCTTGCCGATTTTTTTAATGATACGTTTACATTTTTATTAGTTCTGAGGCTCCCTAAGTAAATTAAACAATCCAAAATTAAATTGTCACATAATTAATATACCATCGCGTTGCGATATAATATAATCGAGATTGGGTTAGCTACGGCTAAATCGGAACAACAGGCAACTTTGCTCCCAGTAGTAACACAATACATACATAAACTCACACCTTTCTCCCAGAAGTGGTAGGCATTGGTGCAACAAGGACACCCACGTTTCGCCTTTAATTTTCCGACCTACGATGTGATAGGGGGCGGACCTATCGCCATATCGGACACAAATTCCTGACTCCAAGTTGATTATTAACAAAAAAATCCATTATTACTTTGTCCGACCTGGGATTCGAACTCGAGACTTCAGCGTTCCAGTAGTACAACTACGCCACTGAGGCAGTCGTAGTAACACAATCTATAAACCTTTAACCTACATCTAGAATTCTAGACTATTGCATCCCACATTGCAATAAACACACGACGTTAATGATCCCTGAGTCAACGACACAAATGGACGAATTGAATCAACAACCATTTTCCTGTTCAACGAGCAATACCTACTGTTTTTGCTCTGTTATTTACCAAGTGGAAAATATGATCGATGAGACAGGACTTAAACAAAAAAAGTTGATCCTTCCAGTTCTAGTTGTGGATAAAAAACTTAAAAAAAAAAGAATAATATAACCAAATATAAAGACTAGTGGTAGAGTTAGTGTTCTTTATATTATTTTAAATTAATTCCTTTAAAGCTCGTGGAGAACAGATGGTTTGACACTGATCCATTAATAGCAGGGAGTCCCGTAAAGCTAGAGGTGAATATAAAATTGGAATCATTATAATCTGTCTTAACATTAAATCAATATTAACTATGTCATATTACCTATTTTTCCTTTGTTTATAATACTTATATAGTAAAAACTAAATCTATTTTAGTACATTCTGCTATGAATCTATCATTAGAACATTTTTCTTTTCACTTGAAATCGTTTATTCGTTCATAATGGATTCAGATTTCAGATGCTTTTTCGCATAATGTAACATTAGCATTAGCAGACGTAGCACTCTTATGTCGCTGATAATTGCCGATTATAGGGACACCATTAATTATATATTAATTATATGATATTACAATGTCTCTAAATCAAATTTAACACCATTAATAATTCTATTATTTTACTATATTCAATTACAAATACTAATTTAAGAAATGAAACAAAAAATACTGAAGTATGTGAGGATTAACTACACACATACATTATCCGTGATTGATTACTTGTACTTGCGTTGGTAAATACGAAATAATTAAATGAATCGTGAATTCATATAAGTGCATAGAACCTTCTCGACTAACATTAGCTTTATATTTGTGCCTTATACTAATATACAGCCGATTAAAGGTTACCCACGACTGTCCTACATGTTTCTCCAATTACATAATAATTTATCCCGCACTCACGATTTCGCACTTTGCAACACAAGAAACTGGTTACCTAATTTATTATAATTCTTTTTTTTTTTCAATAATTGATTTATCTAACAGGAAATCAGAGTAGTTTTATGTTCTTAAGATATTTTATTGTTTTTTTTATATCGTAGGGGGAAAACAAATATACGGTTCGTTTTTTAGTGAGGAATACTAAAATAATGAAACTTACATAGTACAAGATGTAAAAGACGGAGTTTTTAACGATACCTGGACAAGTTAAGGTTTACTTGGTTGTTTTTCAAAGGTAAAGAATAGATTTGAAGGACATTGTAGCCAGAGTAACTACTGGACATAATAAGACTTAACATCTTATGTCTCAGGATGGCGAGCGCAGTGGAATGCCAAGCACTGCTATGTAATTCATGGCTTTGTTTGGTTTTGCTCCTGTCCATAAGCGGTCGTATCGCTTGCCATCAGGCGAATGGCATGCTCGTCATTCACAGCCATTTTTTTATTATATGACAAACGCTGACCAATACACACCCGACAAGAATTTTAATGAATGAAACAAAACAAAGTGTTTTCCAAGCGTGTAGATTGTATAACGTATTGTAATCGTCCAATGTCAATAAATGTCAAATATTTTTTTTGTAATACTGGCGTTTTTTTGACGTAAGATTCACTTTTCGAAGTATAAAATATGCACGCAACTAGGTACCCAATAATACATTCAAGTATGTTTATAATCTCGACATTTTTATCGACGACGACGATCATGACTCGCGAGATTTAAAATGTTATTGATAGAGTTTATGTCACTGAGACAAATAAAGATAGCACGAGAAAATGCAAGAAAAATATTATGAAAATTCTCCAATAATACCATTTTATTACACTTTTTTTCTTTAGATCTTAGCAACATGCTTTAATCTGTCCATGAACGATTTGGCTTAAAATTTAATATCCTGTCAAAATGCATAGGATTCATATATCTTTAAAAAATAATTACTTTTCCGCGTTTATAGGTATTTTTATTTTAGTAAGCACATTCTAAGTGGGTGATTTTTCTTCTTGAATGCACCTCTGTTACCCCTTCGGGGAAAAAAAAGCGTGGGTTTATGTATGTGTGAACATACTAAGTAAGGCCTGAGACATAATTGCATATTTTCTCTCAAGGCCATCGAGGGCCGCATGACCATCTGTTTAACTTACGGTTAAAAACCGGTTAAAACGCGTCTTCAACTCATAACTCAGAGCCCTGTAGCTATTAATAACGCAAGATAATAACACAATAAAGATCGGAATACTACAACAATAATAAATATACAAGGTTTGCGTAGTCTTGGGATGACCTTTGCCAAACTTTCAGATATCGGGACGGGCTAGTTTAGATAGATACTAGTCAAGTGCCCGATGCAATTTCCTATCCACCTCTGAAGTCGAAACACCCTAAAATGTCATGTTTCTAAAGATGAAATCCATGCCAACTTTCATTGTTGTTCTCGGTTTCTACGTTACATAAATAACTATCATGAGTAATTTTGTGCTTCAGTACTTTTTTAGGAAGATAAATATTTAATACTGCACATCGTTCTAACTTCATCATTTCAGTAAAATAACTCTCATGAGTCGTTGGTATCAGAAATAATAATAAATAAATACACCCAACAGTCATATACATAGTCATGACCCCACATTAACATCAATTAATTGTACTATCAGAACTAGGAGAGATTTTACGGTCTCAAAAACACCCAGACCCGACAGAAATATTTGTGAGCCGCACAAACATTTTTCTTGGTGCGGATATCGAACCCGCGGCCTCTCGTTTCACAGCAGGCGTCTAACCAACTGCGCCACGGTGGCTGACCAAAAAATGTACCGAGACTTTTCGATTTCACAGCATCAATACGAAACGACTTATTTGTACTAAATTTTAAGTAATATACACAACAGACACATCGTCCTATGCTATATGCTTACAATAAGACATTATGTCTCTTGTTTCGTGACTCGTGAGTATCACAATAGGCATTTACAACATCAACTCAAATTGAATTAAACCCGTCCATTGAATACAACCACTTCATACTCACTGCGCCACTGAGGTGGACAAAGTTTTTTTTGAAATAAAACTATTTTATACGGATTTTATCGCGATTTGGTTTAATTTTTACATTTACAATTTTTACTGTCAGTCCGCCCCGTGACCACGAAAGCTGTAAAGTAACCGAAACGTCGGAAAGTTAAAAAATGTAAAAATTAAACCAAATCGCGATAAAATCCGTATAAAATAGTTTTATTTCAATGTGTAACATTCGCGTAAATCTAAGAAACCATTAAACGTTTTTTTTTTATTCATACCTATTTGCAGTGATAGTATCAGTCCATATATGTCCCACTGCTGGGCACGGGCCTACTCTACAATCGAGGGTACGATTGAGAGTGGTTAGGCCATATAGTCCACCACACTAGCCTAGTAGGGTTGACGGACTTTACATCCCATAGAAATTCTTTATAAATCGCTATGGTATGTAGGTTTCCTCACAATTTTCCTTCACCGTTACAGTGTAATTGCAGTACTCGCATAAAAAAGATTATCAAAATTCAACGAACTAAAAATACTTAGTTTAATTCTAAAAAGCAATTAACTACTCGTATAAATGCTTTAATTATTTATCTGATGTTATTAACTTTATTAATTATTTACTAATTATGCTTCAATGCTTTTGCATCTCGATAGATAATGGTGACATTGAACTCTTAGTTTCAAATGGGTATCAAACCTTGGAGTACTAGGTTCGACTACCAAACGAAACAAAGCATTATGGAGGTCAGTATTATGTGTTACTGATGCATTTGCATATTTACATACAAATACGCTCCTAAGTTATGAATATTTTGCAATGAAATGCACAATCGTCACCTTTTGCTATGATTTCAAAATTCAAACCAATAAACACAGAACTACCTTATTACTGCAGTTCACTGATCCAATGACTTATTTACCACAAATGTTTTTAAAATTAATGATATGTCTATAAATAGTGAACACAGGTAGAAAACGAACACCGAACTTCAATGATTACAAATACATCACCACTATCCGAATAGCCTACGTAAAAGAAGTGATGTTTAATTTTAATTACAGTTTAATCGATATAATTATTAGAGAACTTATTGATTTTCTCCATACACAGGTCTCTATGAATATTGCACAACGTTAAAATGTATAGAACATATGCAGTAACGATTAGGAACAACTTTGTAGCCTTTGAATATAATTATATGAATATGAATCTAAACATTAAATTTTAAGAAATTAAAACTTTAAATTCAAACTATCTCAAAAATTTAATAACAATATTTATAATAGTTATATAGCAAAACTAATAATAATACCAAAACATTACACATTATCGATTAAACAGTTAATATTCAATTGTTGATTGCAATTTACGAAATTTAATCATCATTAATACAATATGTAATAACACTGATAAGTTTAGATTGAATTAAAAATTAAATGCAATTACGAAAATTAAAATTCACCTTCTAGTAAATCGTGCGTAAAAATGAATTTCGTTTTTCACATTTCAATTATTAATTTACAAATTTCAATTTTCGAACAATTAAATGCATTAATTATTTCCGAGTTCAAAAATGGAAGCAATGGAACACGACTCACCTCGGCGGCTTCCTGCGGAGAATGTCTTTGTTGCCTCATCAGAGTTAGTGAGGTCGGCGCATACCGGTTGTATGAACATAATATCAGCCAGCTGGGACAATGTTTGTTTGTTTACTTTAAGTGTCGATGTTTTGTCTTGGTGCGGGTTTTTTAAAATTGGTTTCGTTCCAAATATTCATTTGTTAATTGTTTTTTAAACAACGTTCAAAGGAAATTAATATTGTGGCATTAATGGGTCCTTCCAAATTAATATTTGGTGCCAGCGTGATGATTTGTTAAATATTTATTTTTTAATATTGTTGCGTAGAATCTTTTAATTTATGGACCATATTATAAGTTTATCGTTTTCTCAACAAATTAATCAAATATATTCATAAAACAAACAACGAAAATTCTAAAATCTATACAAGTAGTTTTTGTATCAAAAAACTTTACTCAGAGAAAAACATATTTAGGTATCACAAATACGGTTACCGCATGCATGTTCGTTTTATTCAAATAATCGATCATCGAAAATATTGCACAACATTATGTATTTGGGATATTTTTATAGATTTTTCGTATTACAAAGATAATTCCAGTCAAGCATCTCGAGATATCAACATTTCACATAATATTCTTTATCTATTTAATATCCGGTCGCCCGACATATACAATGTGCTATATGAAGTAACTACATTTTTACTCCATTATTAAAGTTATGCGAGACGAGCATGCCATTCGCCTGATGGCAAGCGGTACGACCGCTCATGGACAGTAGCAAAACCAAACACCATGAATTACAGAGCAATGCAGGCATTCCACTGCGCTCGCCATCCTGAGACATAAGATGTTCAGTCTCATTATGTCTAGTAGTTACTCTGGCTACAATGTCCTTCAAACCAGAACACAACAGTGCATTTACACTGCAATTTGGCAAATAAATTCACCAATTCTTTCGCCAATGCTTAGACCGTCTTTGATTACAGGCAAGACAAAGTATCGACAATACAACTGCAGCTAAATGCTTTTAGAATGCCCAAGCGTGGTTATCTCTCGTTAGTCGAACCAATTATGCCGGCTCATTTGTAACCGGATTTACACAGGTTGATCCCAATTCTCAGAACACATTTGAGTGGGTGACCATGGCGGGATTTTCACCTATCCCTATAATGGTAACCATCCGGGCGGATGTGTGTCCTTGCACCAGCTTATGCGTCTGCGGAATCTCACTTATAAAATCAAACAGCAAATCTGTTTCTTTTATATTCATATAGTCCAATAATTTATCAGGGCACAGGTCATTTACAAACTACAATAAAATTAATGTACTCAATATTTACAAAATGATAAAAGGAAATTACTAGTTGTTTACCTTCTTATAGAAACAGTTTTGTTATTAAATGTATTCATTGGTTTTAAATTAAACTTATTTACTCCACCCATTGGGTCCCACTCATGCAATAAGGTGGTCGCGGGTTCAAATCCCAGGGCACATCTCTGACTTTTCGGAGTCATGTGAGTACCTATTGATAGTCAATCACCACGCACTACAACGGTGAAAGAAAACATCGTGAGGAAACCTACATACCATAGCGATTTACAAGAATTTCTATGATATGTAAAGTCCGCCAACCCGCACTAGGCCAGCGTGGTGGACTATATAGCCTAACCCCTCTCAATCGTACTCTCGATTGTAGAGGAGGCCCGTGCCCTGCAGTGGGACGTGTATGGGCTGATACAGTACAGTACTCCATCCATCTCTAGATATTATAAATTCACAACAAGCAACTATTTTCGGCTTTTGAACATTAAAATGCCGTTTATTGCTTCTTCGCGCCTCAGCAAAATAGCCCAGGATTATAGAAAGGTGGAAAACGTAAGCCATAAAACTACACAGTCCAGAGGCAGCGGCCTGGTTGTGCTAGAGATCTGGAATTGCGAAGGCCCTTGACTCCGAATGTCCGGTGACTGATTACCAAGCGGGCTGCATGCTCATCTGCTTGCCGTGGAGGAGTGGCGCTCCAGGCTGGACAATCCCAGTGCTGGTGAGTGGACCGTTGCGGCAGTGCGTCCTGTTCTTGACCAGTGGCTGAACAGGCGCCACGGCGTGTTGACGTTCCGCCTGACACAGGTCCTATCGGAGCATGGATGCTTCGGTAGATACCTGTGGCGGGTGGCAAGAAAGGAAGCGACCGCTGTGTGTCACCATTGTGACAACTGCTCGGAGGACACAGCCCAGCACACTCTTTCGGAGTGCCCAGCCTGGGGTGTTGAGCGCAGAATACTCCGTGCAGCCGTCGGAGTAGACCTCTCGCTCTCGACCGTGATTCCCTCCATGGTCGAGAGTCGGAGGTCCTGGCAGGCGATGCTCTCGTTCTGCGAGATCGTGATCTCGCGGAAGGAGAGCGCGGACCGGGATCGTGAGCGGAACGATCCCGCTCGCCGCCGCCCGCAAAGAAGGAGGCGCCAGTTGATAAACGGCTGAACTGGCGCCGTTGCCCTGTGGTCCGGGGGTGCAAGAATTCCGCCACGGTATTCCCTGCCCATCGTAAGAGGCGACCTAAAGGGGTCATCGGAGTCGCTGGGCACACTGCGGGGGCGGTGTGCCCACACGTATAACGACTCCGAGATGCAAGATAGAGCCTCGTCTCTGTCAGGGACGCCCACAACACCTTAAACGGGCGTCCAAAAAATAGGCGTAAGTGGGTGTCATCCTACACTGAAGGACCAGCGATGGTTTTGCGCGGGGCGGTAATGCGGACGTAAATCGGGGCGCTTTTCGCCCTGGGATGTCCGGTACCGCCCACAATGCGTGTGACGATTAACGAGGGGTTTTTTTTATGCTCATCTGCTTGCTATAAAAAAATGAATTTGTGAACCTCTTAACTCGAGTCGCGATGGTGAACACCAAGCGACAGCTTTGTAATCTAGCGTGCTAAATTTAGGAATGCAGTTTTCAAATAAAAATATTGTACCATACATACATAAATAAACTCACGCCTTTTTTCCAGAAGGGGTAGGCAGACGTGCTACCAGGACACCCTCATTTCGCATTGTATGTTCCGTCCGACGATGTAAAAGAAAAAATATTTGAAATATTGTATCTGAATATTTTAATTATTATACATATATTGTTATTTAACGTCTTATTTCTTTGGCCCATATGTACATTTAAAGTCTCTAAGCTTACAAAATTGTATCTATCGATGTCTTCCAATCTGTGACCGACGAAGGTGTTATACCTAAGACACAACATTTTCCCCCTTCCGGGACACGAACCTACGTCATTTAACACGTCAATACTTATTCTAGAACTCGCATACAAACCGGATAATAATGCGTGTATAAAAATTAACATCAACTAGTTTTAAACGGTGCAGTAAAAATAAAGGAAAAAGGATAATGCCAGATGCCAGATGCCTTCTCAGAAACTAAAATAATGAAAGACAGGTAGTTTTAATTGTACTACCTGTACAATAAAAACTACAATAATCTTCATCGTAATTGTTAAATGTATTGCAATCCAAATATTATAATCATCGGAGATTGTGTCTCTCGCCAATCGACATAGCTATGTAGGCTGGACATAAAACCCATTATACCGGGTATATCAAGACTGCGACCGGAAACGAAGCCAGGTGGTAGTTTTAATGGTTACACACATGATGCAAATAAAAATTTCACCAAAACAACGACAGATATTTTTTTTAGAATTTTTTAAAAATATTGTTTGTTTGGGTGGTAAATACCTAGTTTTTCCGAAGAAAATAATTTAAACCCTTTACGTACCATTGAGTGTTTAAACTTTAAAAATAAAAAGGTGTACATCATTATTTTCAGAAAACTATGTATTTATCACCGAAATACGGCGATAAGTAAAAATTTGTAAAAAAAATTGACGGTTTTTTTTACGATATTTTTAGTTGCATTGTGTCTGAAGTCACTAATACCTACTACCTGGCTTCGTTTTCGGTCGTAGTCTTGATATACCCTGTATGTATTTATTATGTCTCCAACACCAGGCGAAACGTGGGTGTCCTGGTAGCACCTCTGCTTACCCTGATATTAGTTTTATTTAATTTATTCTTGTTTTCTCTTGGGTTGCGATTTCCAACTTCGTAGTTGATATTTTGTGACATCATTAAAGTTCCATTCAAATTAGCACTATTTGAGTCAAGCGTTTGTTTACCGCATGTTTACCTAAATACGTGCCTCCATTTTAAATGGCTATTCATCTGTGGAATAACTTATAATAATAATAAGATATCTTGTCAGTTTTCCTTTATCTGAAGGTGTCTATCTTTTTCCTGTAGTAAGAATTGCGCCTCAGAGTTTAAACTTTTATTTTTGCTAACCAAACACGTTATGGAAGGGATACGACGCGACGCGACGCCTCGTACCTAATTGCGAACTATTGCACCATATATAGAAATTGAAACAGTTATTCTAATAATTACTTCAATATGTAAATATTATCTCCTAAACTATTTATAAGTAACTTATTTTTTATTTAATTTTTGTATTCATGAACTAATGCAATGTATAATTTATTGAGCGCCAACTTTAAGAAAAGCTCTAGAATAAGTATTTTTTGTGCTTTTTGGCATCAAAATTGGCGTTTACCAAAAAGTTCCTAGTTTTGCACCGGCTATGAACTTCGATAAAATTAATTGATCGAAGGCTATGAGACATAACTCTCAATGATGTTCATTTGTAGCAACCAATATCTTATAACTTTCGCTTGGTCGATATAATTGACAGCGTCCATGGCGCAGTTGGTTAGACGCCGGCTGTGAAACCGGAGGCCGCAGGTTCCCCGCACCGAAACAAATATCTGTGCAATCCAAACTTTGTTTCGGGTCTGGGAGTTTATAAAGTCGAAAAGTCTCTCCAAGTTCCTAATACTGAATACATAAGACTTGATTGATTTTAACGTTGTTTGTGACTGTTGACTGTATTTAATATGATTTATTAATATACAAGGACCTATAAAAAGAGTTTTTTCAGCATTAATGCTCAGAGCTAGCTCAAATATTTTTCCAATCTTTGGTGGTTGGACTATAACACATACTGCCTTATGCAGACACATTTAATTTCAATTAAATCATTACTGAGTGTAGGTTTTGCGAAGAGAGTCTATACTAAAGAACAATTTATCCATCCATCCATCCATCAGCCAAAGGACGTCCACTGCTGAACATAGGCCTCTCCCAACGATTTCCACAGTGACCTGTTGGAGGCAGCCTGCATCCAGCGACGTCCCGCCACCTTTACCAGGTCGTCTGACCATCTTGTGGGTGGACGTCCTACGCTGCGCTTTCCGCTACGTGGCCTCCATTCGAGAACTTTTTGGCCCCATCGGCCATCAGTTCTCCGCGCTATGTGCCCCGCCCATTGCCACTTCAACTTACTAATCCGCTGGGCTATGTCGGTTACTTTAGTTCTCCTACGGATCTCCTCATTTCTGATTCGATCTCGTAGGGAAACCCCGAGCATAGCCCTCTCCATAGCTCGTTGAGTGACTTTGAGCCGCCTAATAAGGCCCATAGTGAGAGGCCACGTCTCGGTGCCGTATGTCATCACTGGCAACACACAACTATCGAAGACTTTCGATTTGAGGCACTGAGGTATTTTGGACAAGAAGACGTCGCGTAGTTTCCCGAACGCTGCCCAGCCGAGTTGGATTCGACGATTGACCTCTCTCTCGAAGTTGGACCTGCCTAACCGGACCACTTGTCCTAAATAGACATATTCATCTACAACTTCAAGAGTCGAGCCCCCAACTCCAATGGGGGTGGGCACAACATGGACATTCGACATGATCTTCGTTTTGTGCATGTTCATTTTAAGACCCACCTGTTGGGAGACTCGATTGAGGTCTTCGAGCATAGTGCTAAGGTTCTCCAGCGATTCTGCCAAGACTACAATATCGTCGGCAAATCGAAGGTGAGTGATATACTCGCCGTTGATGTTGATGCCGAATCCTTTCCACTGCAAGAGCTTGAAGGCGTTTTCCAGCGCGGCAGTTTAATTAATTAAAGAACAATTTAATTGACATTAAATAGTTTTGAGTGCGGCCGATAGATACGTAAATCAGAGAAATCATGTAGGTTCCCCATTAATCAACCTCGTATTTTCGTAATAAACAGTATGGGTGTGGCTGCGAATGTTGTCTGACCACGTGTGCAATCATGGGCCACGCGCAGGGCTTACAGGTTTGACCCAATTTGCCATACTGGGCTTTTAGTTATCAAATTTCAAACACCAGAAACTTCTATATCGGCAATGCTTCGACTCAATGTGGTTCTCCCTAGAACTCATAGCAATAGGAAAATAATTTTATTTCTGTAAAAGTTAAATTTTAAATTGTTGATGCGTCTCAAAATAACGGCTTGGAATGGCTTCTTAGGCACATTTTCTTATTAGGCCATTTGTACGGGTACAATTTTCGCACGAAGACAATTTAGATGGTTTTAAGTACAAGTATTTAAGAAATGGCTTAGAGCGATAAGGCCACCTGTACTCTAATTTTTATTTGTAATATATCTTATGTTTATTGTTCATTTTGTGTGCAGTAAAGAATAAAATAAATAAAAAAATATTTTGGTTTGGGAGTTTTGAGATCGAAGTCTCTCGCAGTTGCGGATACCCACGGGACAAAACTTGTGTATTTATGGATACGAATACAAGTATTAATTACTGTATAAATATTGATATATTTCATTTACATATTTATCATCCACGAGCTAAAATGGCAAAACAAAAACGGTTGCAATAATTATTTTATCGGAAAATTGTCACAAGTAGATAAACATATTAATAACATTGTAATAAATTACACAAATAATCAGTCAAAGAAAGCATAAAGTTCAATAAGTTTAATGGATGTTTGTCTTCGTAAATAACTCAATTAGTAAGACAGCATTTCATTTAACTAACACTTGCCTTGATTTTTTTTTTATTGCTGTGAATGGCGAGACGAGCATGCCATTCGCCTGATGGTAAGCGATACGACCGCTCATGGACAGTAACAAAACCAAATACCATGAATTATAAAGAAATACTTGGCATTCCATTGCGTTCATCCTGAGACATAAGTAGTTAAGTCTCATTATCATTATGTCTAGTATTTAATCTGGCTACAATGCCCTTCAAACCGGAGAACAAAACAGTGCATTTGCTGCATTTACAATTTACATTTTAATTAACATTTACGCATTCTTCATTCTACCAAAGAGTATAGCTACTACCACCTTTCTGGTCCATGTAACATCTTAAATACATGAATTCAGTTCAGTATTCATAATATACAGGGTATATCAAGACCGCGACCGAAAACGAAGCCAGGAGGTAGTATTAGTGATATCAAACACAATGCAAGTAAAAATTTTACAAAAAAAATCGTCAATTTTTTTTGTTATTTTTTACATATCTGTATCTGTATAATCTGTATAATCTTTATTGTACACAAAAGAACATAACAACACAAAGAAATAAAATAATATAAAAGTACAAAAGGCGGTCTTATCGCTCTGAGCGATCTCTGCCAGACAACCTTTGGATGGATATAGGGGAAGGAGAGAGAGAGAGGGCAGTGTAAAAATAAAGAATAAATGCTCAAAAAAAAAATTAAATAACTAATTCAAATACTATTATTACATATATGTAACATGATAAACATACGATATATATATATATAAACACATATAAATCTATGAATAAATAAACATACATATACATACATATATTTAAATATACATATATATATATATATATATATATATATATATATATATATATATATATATATATATATATATATATATATATATATATATATATATTTTAATTATTGTACTATGAAATATATAATATGAATGACAAATAGCAATAGAGAAAAAAATAGTGTTGATCAATGTTTATTGCGAAAGGTAATACTCTTTCATCAGCTTTTTGAAAGACGACAAAGTTTGAGCCTGTCTCACCGTTATAGGAAGAGCGTTCCATAATCGGACAGCTTCAACAGTAAAGGATTTATCCGTAAATGTTGTGGTGTGTACGGGCATTCTCAGTTTCAGATTCTCTGACGATCTCAAGGATCTCGTATGTGACTTATGAAGAAAAATAAATCGGTCTTTAAGGTAAGAAGGGGACAGAGGATTAAACAAAATATTGTATAAAAGAGAGAGAATGTGAGTATTCCGACGAAGCCGTATAGGTAACCACTTGAGCTTAGCACGAAATTCAGAAACATGATCATATTTGCGTAGTCCAAATATAAATCTGATACAGAAGTTTTGAAGACGCTCAAGTTTATTAAGTTGGTCTTCGGTGAGGTCTAGATAGCTGACATCGGCATAATCAAGGATGGGAAGAAGGAGTGTTTGCGCAAGTGAAATCTTCGTGGCAATAGGTAGAAAATTGTGTAACCGTCGCAAGGACCTTGCCGAGGCAAACAGCTTGCGACTTGCTTCTCGAAGCTGCGGACCCCAGGTGAACGATTGATCAAAGTGTAGACCAAGATTTCTTACAGTTTCACTGTATGGAACAGTAATCCCATCACAGGAAATACTTGGTAGTTGGGTACGATCTAGTCTCGAAATCATCCTGGGGCTGCCGACAACAATGGCCTGAGTTTTCGAAGGATTAACTTTCAAACCATATGTCTTGCTCCACTCACATATGTGATGAATGTCAAGATTGATTGTTGTAACCGCACTTACTATCCTGTCTAAAGGTGCTCGAGTGTAAATTTGAAGATCATCAGCGTAGAGGTGGTAGGAGGAGCGAAGATGATTAGTTATGGAATTTATAAAAACTGCGAAAAGTAAAGGAGATAGCACGCCGCCCTGTGGAACGCCAGCAGATACAGTGCACCACGGGGATAAGCTTTCCTCAACACTGATGCGTTGCCGGCGTCCGTACAGATAACTGCGAAACCAATCAACAGCCGTTGGAGATATGTTAAGAGAACACAGTACGCTTAGTAGGACATCGAAGTCAACGGTATTGAAGGCATTGCTGAAGTCAAGCAAAGCTAAGACTGTCAGCAATCCCTCCTCCATACCAAATCTAATGCCATCCGCAATATGTGTCAGAGTGGTAATAGTGCTATGTCCTGGACGAAACCCTGATTGGAAAGGATTTAAGAGGCTATTTTCGGTGAGGAAGTTATTTAATTGGCTATGGATTAAACGTTCAAGAACTTTGGATAGGAATGGAAGAATGGAAATGGGACGAAAATCAGAAAGTGAAGAGGCGTTGGGTTTCTTGGGAACAGGAATGATATTAGCCTCTTTCCAAGCAGTAGGATATATCTGTGTGGAAATGGAATGATTAAGGATATGAGTAATAACAGGAAGAATTTCGTCCAGGATGGGCAGTATCATATTACGGCTGACGTGGTCACTCCCCACTGCATTAGAAGAGATAAGCGTAATGGTCTTCCTAACATCACAACTAGCGAATTGTTTGAAGACAAAAGCAGAACAATTAGGAGTCTGAAGGGTAGAAATATGCTTTATGGTATTATCTTTAATCGTCATATCTAGGTAGGACGAAGAAGAAAAGTGATGGTTCAAGGAGTTTAAATCTAAAGATTTAGGAATAGAGTCCTGTCGAGATTTACCCACTCCTAGTGTCTTAAGAAATTTCCAGACTTTAGCTGGGTCCCCGTTTTCAACTGAATTATGAATGTGTCGGCGTTGAGCATTCCTACACACCTTGCTACACTGATTTCTAATGGCAACGTACTTTAACCAGTTTACCTCATTGGCACGGCGATTGAAACGTGATTTGGCTAAAGCTTTTTTAGAGAGCAACTCCTTAATTTCAGTAGTTAGCCATGGAGCCGGTAAATGCTTAACCTTAACTGGTCGAACAGGAGCATGTTTATCGTAAAGATTAATTATCTCTTTGTTAAAAATGTCGACCTTTTCACTAACATCATCTATGTGGTAGAGTTTACTCCAGTCAATGTTGTCGGCATCCTTGCGAAGATTACCAAGATTATCGTCATATTTGAGTGATAAATACATAGATTTTATAAAATAATGACGTACATCGCTTAATTTTTAAACACGCAATGGTACGTAAGGGTTTAAATTACTATTTTTGCAAAAACTAGGTATTTACCCCTCAAAAACGATGATTTTTAAAAAATTGTAAAAAAAAATCCGTCGCTTAATTTGCAAAATTTTTAGTTGCATTGTGTCTGTAGCCGCTAAAACTACCACCTGGCTTCGTTTTCGGTCGTGGTCTTGATATACCCTGTATAAAATTTTATTTATGACGTACAAAAAATCATTTTTAATCACAATAGGACGTAATTAAACAACATTAAACATGTTTATAATTGAACATACGTTATTATCAGCTGTTAATAAAGTAGTTACAACATCGAACAATCGAGAAATTATAAGTGATTGTGTTAAATAAATCTAACCCGTAATAAAGCAACACACAAGATACAAAATCGTGTGACATGGGTAGCTGAAATAAGAAACATTTTAGTCCAACCCAGACTCGAAAAAAATAGTTTTGGATGATGATTCATAAAATATATTTATCTCAGTGCGGTAATCAAACCCGTTGTCTTCCATTTCGTAGCCAGCGTCTTTATCAACTGTGCCACCGAGTCTGTCATATCGCATTTTATCTATCTCTATATTTATATCAGCCCATATACGTCCCACTGCAGGGCACGGGCCTACTCTACAATCGAGAGAATCGATTGAGAGTGGTTAGGCCATATAGTCCACCACGCTGGCCTAGTGCGGGTTGGCGGACTTTACACACCGTAGAAATTCTTTAAAATCGCTACGATATGCATTTTATAATGATAAATATTTACGAACCATTTTATCAATTCCACACCTCACTGATTTCTGGCGTGCCTATTACACTCAGACTTTTTCTACGTGCATACTGCATAGACCTGGTGAAGATACAAGTCTCGTTATACAGGTATATCAAGACCGCAACAGAAAACGAAGCCAGGTGATAGTATTAGTAACTTCAGACACAATGCAAGTAAAAATTTCTCAAAAAAAATCAGCAACTTTTTTTTGTAATTTTTTACTTATCGTCGTATTTGGGTGATAAATACATAGCTTTCCTAAAATAATGATGTAGACCTCTTTATTTCTAAATACTCAATGGTACGTAAGCGTTTAAATTATTATTTTAAACTACCACCAGGCTTCGTTTTCGGTCGCGGTCTTGAGATACCCTGTATGAGTATCTGAAACTGCGAAAATTTTGATCTCACAAACATTTATCTCGGTGCGAACTTGTATTCTTACGTTTCAAAGCCGAATTCTTCAGAATGTCGAAGGCTGTCGGTAATATTAGTTTATGGTATACAAAATTACCTTGCATAATTACTTGTAACATTTATATAAACTAGACCATATACGGAGTGGTTCAACTTGACCATATTGTGGGCAGTGAGGCTATTCATCTAATGAACTTGACGAGGACGTACCACACGCCACACCTGACGTACAATTACATTCACTTCAATTATGTACTTGCATCCATTTATATTGAATTATATTAGCATACATAAATTGGACAAGTAGGAGCATATTCACCAGTGGTAGGTCGCTCATATGTGAGAGGCCGCCTGGGTAGGTATCACCGCAATGTCTATTTATCCCGCCAAACAGCAGTGTAAAGGCGCTGTTGTGTTTCGGTTTGAAGGACATTGCAGCCAGAGTAACTACTGGACATATTGAGACTTAACATCTTATGTCTCAGGATGGCGAGCGCAGTGGAATTCCAAGCATTGCCTTGTAATTCATGGTGTTGTTTGGTTTTGTTACTGTCCATGAGCGGTCGTATCGCTTACCATCAGGCGAATGGCATGCTCGTCTCGCCATTCATTGCAATAAGAGTAAGACAAGACGAGGACGCTCCTCTGATGGTTTGCGTTATGCCGGTCCATAGTCAGGAGCAAAACCACTGACCCACGAAGAACTTATCACTATTAAGCATTGCACTGGGTTTGTTGGCGTAAATCATTGGGCGTTAAGTTTCATAATGATGATCAAACACTAGACAGAAGAGCGGGCAAGTGGATAAGCAGTGACCTGGCTGTGCTAGGCCCTTGGCATTGCGAAGGCCCATGATCGGAAGTGACCGCTTTCCATTTTCTCATCGGCGCATGCTCATCTGCTACAAAGAGGGCAATATTCTGTACTATAACACCTACAAGAAAATATCTGCAAGCATGCAAAAACAGTACATTGCTATAAACTGACGGTAAGGCGCCTTACTCAACCAAACGAATTAAAAATCGACTTCATTTTGAATATTATATTTATATAAAATTATTATACAACAATTAACGTAAAAATAATTCTACAAATATACGAATTAAAAATAAAAATTCACTGTACAATGATTAAACAATAAGCAGCGTATCTTTGAGTTTTACGACACCTAACAATAAACAAATATTTTTCTGTAAGATTATCTATAATATCCCTTTTTCATATGTTGACTTTCAAAGTTCAGACAAAAATTGACCAACAACACCTCGTATTATTATTAGAAAATGTCCAGAAAAAGCGCATTCACTGCGAATCGTCAAGCTCAAATTCTACTAGTAATGATACTAGACGTAAAACAGATCGTTTCCAGACTTCACGCACGCGTAACTCACCTCGTCTAAAAAAAATCTTAAATTCAACACAAAATATTAAAATTCATAATGAATTAAAACTTGGCAAATAATCTTAAAGCTTGTCTTATCTTCAGCAGAAAACATTTAACAGTTTTATACATGTAATCTACTTAATCCGATCCTTAGTCGCATAGTGCAATCACCCAGGTTCAGGCGCCTGTTTGTCAGTGGAGGAGGAGCGGGGCGGGGGCGGGGCGGGCTCCCCCTGCAGCTGCGAGAGGGCGCATCTCACTGCGGACAGCATCTCTGGGGTTGATTTGCGCCCACGAGGCGCGTGTGGCCGGTGCGGCCGCGCGATACGTTCTGCTGTTGCTGTTGATTCTACAAGATATTAAAAAAATATATATTCTTGTCATGTTCATCATAAGATATATATTTACATACATACATACATAAACTCACGCCTTTATCCCCGAAGGGGTAGGCAGAGGCGCCACCAGGACACCCACATTTCGCCTTGTATGTTCCGTCCCACGATGTGATAGGGGGCGAGCCTATCGCCATATCGGGCACAAATTCCTGACTCCGGGCTGATAATGATTAGAAAAATCCAATATCACTTGGCCCGACCCGGGACTCGAACCCGATACCTCAGCTTTGTAACCGTACCGTAGTAGAACTACGCCACCGAGGCAGTATATTATTAGATTATTGATAGATATTTAGCTTATAAACCTCGCAAGGGGCGAGGAAATTTATAAAATATCGCAGGTATTTACTGATGAGGGTACGCGATTTCCTTTTCCGTATTTTCTCTAGACATTTAGGATGACTTTTAAATGTTTATGTCTACTAAGTACTAGTAAACTATACGACAATTGTATTCATAAATAAAACAATAATCTCTTTATTTCCACATGGTACGTTATTAAACATCATATTATGTACCTACTTTCGCTATCGAGATCACACTACACTGAACTGACCATCACCTGTGTAGTCACTTTCAGTATCAGAAAGGAGTTTACTATCAAAATTGAAAATACACAAAATATAAAGCATTCATTTAAATAAAACATCTCTAAATCCTTGCTTCCAGACCCGAAACCAGAACCGCCTAACCACGACCATGATACAATAACAGCTTGGTGCACGACTCATACCAAGTGGGTAAGTACTAACGGTTAACTCTAGGCCGTTCCCTGTCCTCCTCCAGCTTCTCGCAGCAGGTGCAGAAGTAGCACGGCACCCCGGGCAGGCCGCAGCACAGCGCGCCCCACAGCCATCGGTTCAGCGTGCCGCCCAGCCGCGACCACGAGCTCTGGCGCTCCTCGAACACGTACCGGTTCATCGCGCTACTCCATTTTGTGTGACGTTGACAGATGACAGGTGTCAGTTTGGTTTTTTAAATTTCGAACTGGCCTGTGTAGGTTTGAGAATGGAACTCTTTGGTTTTGTTGTTTAATCAATTTAAAGAGAGTTATATAAAAGTTATATAGTTATATAAATATATAATATATAAGTCGAAAGTCGCTTGTCCACCATATGCCAGCAACGGATACTTTCGTATTTTGGTCACACAATACGCAGAGGCGAAGACAATTTGGAAAGATTGATTGTTGTGGGAAACACCGAAGGAAAAAGATCACGCGGGCGTACAACAACAAGATGGACTGACCAAATGAAACCCTCTTCATCCGCAAAATTCTACACAGCCATGAGACACGCGCTGGACAGAAACCGGTGGAGGCAGATCACCCGCTCCAGATGCAACCCTGATGCTGACCACGATCCTCAGACATGAGGGACCGACCAGAGAAAAAGAGATATATAAAAAATGGTATGTTAAAAATATTGGGTAGGTATTCGAATTAATTGTTCACAAAAACTTAGGACTTGGTTCGTATACATTAAAAATATTACTTAAATACACAATAGAAAATTATTAATTAGTTATTGTGAGAGAATGCTGTCGAAGAAAAACTATATTTTGGAATCTGACATACACTTTTGCTACAAAAGGTTAGATCGAACAACGTTCACATAATATTATTGTGAAGATTACTGCATCATCCCATAATAATATATATGTCCCACTGCACATCACGGGCATCCTCAACAATCGAGAAAACGATTGACAGGGGTTAGGCCATATAGGCAACCACGCTGCCCTAGTACAGGTTGACAAACTTTGCATACCATATAAATTCTTACAAATCGAACCCACAACTTCTGGCGCCAAACGCCAACTCCTAATCCTAAACGCTATGTCGTAAAAATTTACAATTTCATTGTAAGCTGTAGTAATACAATACTTTAATAGACCACACAAAAAAACTAGAAGCGCAAAATATAATCATAGGCTTATGTAATAATCACGTTCCATTCCGCAATTAATAAATTTAATTCAACTTTACGCCTTCAAAACAATTAATATACCATAATTATCTCACGAATTTCCTACCTCCTTGCAAACACAATGCCGTGTCTAAGCCGTCATTACGTCATGGTATTCGATTATGGAGCCTTGGATCTCCCTCACGAAGAACACATAATGACAAACCATACCTGTACGTTTAAATGCAAAAAATAACGCTTAATTCTTCCTAATGTTGCCATTGATACGACGCCATTTGCGAAGTCAGCACGCATCTGAAAATAAAACTTTTATTTTTTAAACGCATTTTGAAAAAAGAACTTTTATTTTTGAAACGCATTTTAAAAAAGGAACTTTCGTTTTTTAAAATGAATCTCCGCTGCTATTTGTTTTTTGGCCAGTTGCTGTGGTTGGTGGCTGTGTTGAAAGGCAAGACGCTGCAAGGAATTCCAGGGTATGGTAGGAATTTGCTGATTAAAACCATTCCCGGGATAGAAGATTACCAGAGTAATCTGTACGAGGTGTTTATGGAACCTTATATCTATGTGAGTAGAACATTTTTCAATATACTTTTGTAATTAGTTAACGATTTTCTTCGAATATTTTGTTTATTTTTAATAAAATAAATGCCAGTTGTTATTGAATCCGTGAGTAAGAATAAGAAATACTATAGTTTTTGCCGCAATAAGTTTGTTGAACTTAAGTCGATCCAAGTTATATCACTGATCGATGATTAAAAGGCAATTCTTGCAAGAAGTAACTATATATCTGACTGTGGCAAAAAGGTTGCGCATGCGCAAGAAATACGGAGCTTTGAAAAGCGGTTCGATTGTCTGATTGGTACATGGTAGTGTTGCTAAATGTAATCGTACCATTAGTAGCATTAATTAAACTATATTTACAGAATACAAAGTTCTTGATATTAAGGGTCTTATCTGTTATCTTGTTGTTGTGGGTCAGTTTTTTTTCTATTTTTTATTTATTATTTTACTATTAAAATGTCTAGTAGTAGGTTATTTATATCAGGGCACGACAATGCACCTACAACGCTGGTGGTTCATAAGTGAACTGAAATCCGAGTAAACTACTTCTTCCTGTACGAGAGTTGGTTATTTCTCTCCAGTCGACAAAATTTGGCCCTGTTCTATTGATTATACGTAAGTTGACAGTGATGGCATGTTTTTGCCTGCCTCTGTGGCACTGGTGGTTAAACGCCCTCTGTGAAACGAGAGCCCGTACTGACACAAATGTTTATGAGTCCCACAAGTATTTATTTCGGGTCTGGGTGTTTGTGACCCGCACCGAGACAAATGTTTGAAGCGCACTAGTATTTGTCTTGGGTCTGGGTTTATGAGACCGAAAAGTCTCTCGTTTTAGTGATACCCACGACACAAAATATAAGTAGCAAAATAGTCTAAACAGCTTCGACTACCCAGCAACAAATTGATGGTCCTAAAAGATGCAGTTAATAAGCCATTTTTGTTATAATAATGTTCGCATAAATAATGTGGGAATTTTTTATTGTGACAATTGTACAGAATCAAACACGGAAACCAGAGCCAAGGTTAACAGGCACTGGTATGACAACTCTAAACAGAGAAGAATAAAAAAGCATAGTTGAAAAAAATTTGTCACGAATTTATTTTAACATGCAGACGGGCACACTACCTAGTTCACCTACTTTCAAATATAAAACATGAAAATTCTGCTAGGTAGCAAGACTAGTTTACCTATTATAACATTTATTTTTATGTTATTTCTTTTTGTTTTAGGAACTCGGCCAGACCGCCTACCCGTTGATTGGAAACCGAGCGGAAAAGCAAATTGAAATCCCTGTCGTAAGTAAATATTGTTTTATTTTTAAACATTATCTGCAGCAAAATTTATTAGGAAGAAATAAAATATAAAGAGTTGGAAACAAATAATCATCCTATAATTATTTTTAATGGTTTCGTTTAAATATTTTATATTCGTAAACCACCCGTCAATGTAATGCACACCTTTTCGAAGCTTCATCGTAAAAATAAACGTATGTTTCATACGGCCTTATCAAAAACCGATTTTATTTATTGAATGTTGTGTCTCTTTCGAACGACTTTTGAATTCAATTCGAGCGAAGAAAACAAAACATTCGATAACTAAAATAGGTTTTAAAACTGTCTATCAATAAGGCTGTTAGTATTTATGGCCGAGTGTATAGAGACGCAGAAATCGGACATGAAATGAGGAATGGATTTCTAAGGGTGATTTTCTTTTCCTAAAAGTAGCATGGCATACCTGCTATATATGGCAAGTTTTGTGCTATAGTAATGTAGGTACCTAATAAAAATCTATGCATAATTCGCATTTGACAAGGGCTGGCGAGGTGCGATTTACGGCTGGTCTTTATATCCTATCTATCTTTAACTAGAGCTTAACATAGCAACCATTACTATGGCGATCCAATTATACACTTAAAAAAAACAAAGATACACATGTGTATTTATCTTACCTAGCTAACTACCAATAAATACATCATATCTATATCTATCTATCTTTGTTTACTGAAAAATAAAAGGCAGTTAAATATGTAACGAAATCTCCTGTTAAAGATAGATAGATTATAAAAACTGGGCGTTAGACTACCGCCCACAGCCTCCTAAAACTACCTTAGGATTATTAAAAACCGTGAATTCAAGTAAAGATTTTAGTAATCATAAAACAGGACTGTTTGTAAGATTAGAAAAAATGCCTACATAAAATTTGAATCTTGTTGCGTGTAGTCACACACAGTCTTAGGTTATAAAATTGTGGATGTAGTTCGTTAGTTTTGACTTTTAAATAACCGCTAACATATAAAAAATAAACAAATACTAAAATTCATCAGGTTTATGTAACCAAAGTCTGAACATTCCTTTTTTAGGACCATTTATCTTTGTTTTGTACGAGAAAAAACTATGCTTAATATTATAAATTGTTTAATCAACGCGTCTGAAGAGATTCGGCGATTTTCCGTTTAATTAACCTTTAATAGCAGTTGTTTTAGATACACACGAACAACGTGATCGAATAACATTTAAACATGAAAAAACACATCACGTTCTTATAATAATATTTTACCAGATCTTCCATGTCTGACTTTTTTCTTTTAAAAATTAAATGACAATAAGCTTTATTTAATTTTGAACTTAAATATGTAAAAAGAATATGAGACTAGAAATCAAGATAATGCATTTTATCACTCTCTCTCTTTAGCCACAAGAGTCAAGAAGTACACTGCTGAACATAGGCCTTTCATCGCTCTCTGAACGCTAAATTATGTAAGCTTTTGTCCGCGACTTCGTTTGGGTAGAACTTGAACTAAAAATAGCTGCAGAACTTTAGAAATTTTCCCTGTTTGCTCATGTACTTCCTAAAATGTAATGGTTTCTTAGATTTACGCGAATGTTACACATTGAAATAAAACAGTCCGCCCCGTGACGAAAGCTGTAAAGCAATCGAAACGTCGGGAAGTAAAAAAAATTTAAACCAAATCGCGATAAAATCCGTAAAAAAATAGTTTTATTTCAATCTCCTAAAATGTGTTAGGAATAAAAGTAGCACAAATGAAAGCTGCTTACGTCTGTGTGTTTGTCCATCTTGGTAATAATAATTTTATGTGAAAAAAATCCCATGTTTTCCTTACAAGATCGATGAATATTAGTAAAACTACACCCGTATAAATGACTCTACTTAAGCAATGAATCTAAGATCTCGCACTTTACAGAATTGCCAGTACACCCATACCATAATTACAGACTACAGAGGATGTAACAACTCATGATATAACTCGACAGCGAGATAAGCATTCACAAGACATTTTAATTATGTAATAATGACTGCATAGGCATCGCGTGATGGTAATACGAGATGCCGGGCCAAGGCTCGCAGATTATATCAGAATTAATTTTGACAAGTATTCAATATTGTCAGTTGCCTCCTCCTGTTTTCTTTATGATAAAAATAGCTGCTGTGCCCCTAGCCGGAACATTTTGAAGTATCGTATAGTAATACTCGTATAGTATCGTAAACGTTTCCCTCTGTGAAATTTTAGTTCCAAGTACGCTAGCAATGGCGCTGTTTAAATTCCCATGCAAAATTTTACTATTACTATTCTATTACGATACTACAAAAAGTTCCGGCTAGGGGCACAGGTGTTAACTGTCAAGCTATTGAACGAGACTCGCTAACGTTTGGTGTTCGGTGTGAATTCTTTACTTTCCATTGTTAACCCTTACAGACAGAAATTGCACTTGTAGTTGAGTGCGATGGTCTTTGACTGAAAACTGTAAATAGAAACAGCTTTAAACGCACGTAAAATGGACAATTCACGACCGTTGTCATCCGTATGAAATAGCTAAAGCAGGTCGCTTACAAAAATAGGTGGTTGTTGAAATCTTTTGCGGGAGCTTTACTATTACGGATGTGATTACGGTGCCTGATTTTATTTTTGATGTGGTGATAATTGTGGACAAGAAGTAGAGCCGCAATATACTTAATGGTATATAATCGTAGCTTGAATAAGTCGATTTACATGGAGTGTGTGGTTATATCGTAGAATGTTATTGCCTCTTGTAAATATTACAAGTTGGTGCATTCATGCTTTCAGAGTATAGGAAAACTTATAATTTGTGAATGTGGAAAGGGCAGGACACAAAATCTGTGGGTAGAGAAAATTGGGCTATCCGCTGTTTACCGATCAAACTGAATATCACAGCAAAAATTACTTCACTTTCATATTTTGTAAGACAATTGTACCGTTCTCTTCAAACCTACCTACTTATATTTACACCATAATATTAATACTATAATTTAAAAATGTCCCTGTAGAGTTTTGTCTATACATTGACGCTAATAATTACCTACCATCAAACAAGTTTTGTGAATTACAAATATTAGCTCATCATTGTTTTAACACGACGTTTACTCGCGAAAATTGCGACAAATGTTTGCACACGTCGAATCGAACTAATAGGTATTTTAAAACCTGTGCTTAAAACTATGTGTCGACTATTCGACGTATCTTCTTCGCTTAATGTTTTAAACAAAAATTAACGCTGTAAAGAGTGAATTTCTTTACGCAGTGTTTAGGTAGGTACATGGATCTATAATATAAATATATTTTTATATTTTTACTATGCACAGTTAATTAGAGAAGAGATGAAGTAAATTGTCGATATGTTTGAGAAGCATATTATTGGATATTTAAATAAAATATGAGGTCAGAAAGTATACAACTATGTAGTGTCTTTGTTTTTTAAAGTTGGTTTTATTTTGTGTACATTTTTATGAGCGATAATTGCACGCACAATGATTAGTTCATCAAACACCTAACATCACGAAGTTGGCGCGCTAATCATATCAAGTTTTTTTCCATGTTTTTTTACTGTATCTATCATATATAATCCATTTATGTCTTGTTTATATGGTAATTGCTTCCGCTTTGTGTTATGGATGATGTTCGCGGAAGATTTATTGTTATATCATTGATTTATCATGAAGAAAATATTGCGAACAAAATCTAACTGCGTTGGTAGAGAAAAACATAGAAATAGTTGTGTTTTAGAAACATATTATTGGCAATATCCGCTTTAGGATAATGTTGGCAGCCACCAAACACTTTTTGCTGCAAATAAACAATTAACATGGATTAAGATCAACTCGATTTTAACTTATCTATTGATTTTTTTGTTTATGTGTATAGTGCCATCTGTCAGTATTAATCAAAACTAAAATTTGAACTTCATAACTACTGTATATAGATGGCGCTGTACATAACAAGTTTGCATTGTTATAGGGAGTAAGACCGACACCAGGCTTGCAAGCTGTTGTTCATCTGATAGCAGATGAAGAATCAGGCGTGAGCGGTGAACTGATTTTCACGCAGATCATCCATAATGGTCCAGTAACTATTGAAGGAAACATTACCGGCCTTGCTCCAGGTCTCCATGGGTTCCATATACACCAGACGGGAGCTATTAAAGACAACTGCAAGGACATTGGCCCTCATTTCATTGCTTATTACGTGAGTATTTATATTTTTATGCAACTAATAACATTATCATGAGCTCATAGCAGTCTGCTGTTGAACGTAGGCTTCCAAATATATGCATAGAAACTGGAGTCTGGAATGCCAGGTCCTGCAAATTGTGAGTCTCGATTTATAAATTCTCAAGAGTGGCTCGAACTTAGAATTTGTGCCCTATATTGCAATAGGCTCAAGATCCTTATCTATCTTGGAACAGAGAACAGTTTTGCGAATTTCCTGTAGTAGGCACTAGTACGCCCTCTACCTACTATTGCGGGAACAGAGTCTTTAGCAGTGTTTGTAGTTTCATATTTGTAATATAGATGGCACTGTACCAGCTGTAAACTATCATGAAATATGACTACTAAATTATGACTACGACCTTCTAGTACATACGGAAGATAAACTTAATTACTGTCCTCACAGGGGCGTCACGGTGGACCTCGCGATCCCATCCGCCATGTCGGCGACCTCGGCAACATCAAGGCTGAAGAGGGCGCCACTCTCAACGTGAAAATAATTGACCATTTGATATCACTCTCCGGCCCCCGATCTATAATGGGTCGGTCCCTGGCCATTTCCAAGAGCGAAGATGACTATGGCAGATCCAGTACTGAAGATAGCGCTCTTACTGGCACTTCGGGTCCCGCTGTGGCTTGTGGAATCATAGGTTATTTACATTAAATTTAAGTACAGTAAAATATGACAAATATTTTTCTGACTTGTGAATTTATAGTGCGTAAACGAAATTATTTACCAATATTGTTTGGAAAATTTATTTTATTTGACATAATAAATACATTGCAATTAAGTCAAAACGTAAAATAAGTGGTTGAAAAATAAATAAAAAAACATTTGAAATACCCAAGTTTTTAATATGTATAAAAAAATTACAAAGTAAAAATGCAAACGTATATTGAACATATAAAAACGAGCACCACGATTGTGTGTTGAAAGGAATTGATTTCGCAGTGTTCTTACTTATGTGATGTATATCCTAACATATCCTAATTGTGCCTAAACCGAAGTAATAAATAGTTTTAATGAGACGGGACGGCCTTTTCTAGAATAGTCTATACTGAAGCATTTAACGAAACGCACGGAATACAAGCATTAAATAAGTTCTCAAAATCGCCACCAGATGTCGCTGTTACGAATTGAGTCTAATAAATAATTTTGTTTTTGTAAAGTATATCATGTAAATATATTTTCTGTTGTATGATTCGTGCGAATCCGTAATACCCTGGACGAACCGCTCATTAAATACGACGCTATCACGCGAACGACAAAGTGCCCAACCAGGCTTACAAAATCAAGACGAAATATGTATAAAATAATCATTTTTATAAATACATTTTTGAAACTTAAACACGATCAATATCTCAAATAAACGATATACAAAATATTTACCGACGTTTCCCGCCATAAGTGGCGTTCGCCGCCATTTTGAGTATAATTTGAGCCTGTATTGCTTTACGTTCCCGATGCCTGCCGCCGCGTAATAACATGTCTTATTCTATTGGAGGCCGAGGGAGGCGATGAGGCCCTCCACCTTGGCGATGTAGGCCTTCTGTGCGTCCTCCTTGGAAGTGCCGGCCTTTTTGTGCCACGCGTCGAATTTGGCCTTGCCCTTCAGGTCGAGGAGGCCGGGGCGGTCTGGAATGAAACAAAATTAAATCAATTTTGATGACAGAATTGATAAAATATAATTTGATGATTATTGTGCCGTTGTGGCGACATACATTATGTACTAGTTTTGATATAACATTTACGTAAGATGTAAGGATTTCTTTTATATCGCATGATTAGGGTTACCTATGTACTATGATTCTATGACTGCCCTACCTGAATCAAACCTTTTCAATGAATCATCTCACTCTCATAAATAAAACTTAAAAAAAGACTTACGCACGAATACTTAAACGCCAATTAAATATTAAGTTGCACTTACTACGGCCCATTTAACCAGTAAATTTAAACAGGACTTAGTCAAGTGTTATATAATATTTATATCGTTTGAATATTCGAGCGAGAGTAGTAACCCATTAAATAGAACAGCGACGCTCTACCAATTTTAATAAACGGACCATCTCTATGGCACGACCACTAAATCCATCACGTTTAGGTTTGCTATGACATTACATTCAATACATACTGAACAATACATAAATCACCATAAAAACCTATAGCCGGCCAAGCACGACAAGAAGTTATTTTCCTGACAAAGTCCACATAATTTTGGTTGTCGCAGTGTTACTGACCGCATGGCCTTGAAACGACTGCGATATAATCTCGAGGTAACGCGGACTTTGACATTATGAATAATCACGAATATGAATGCTTATACTCGTATTAATGTTTGGGTTAGCCGTTGGTTTTTGTGGTATGTATTAGGCGCAGGTGAAACGGATGTTTCATTGTAAAAGCAGTTTTGATGGGAATTTTTCAAGTTGTAGTTTCTGATATAAGCGCGAATAAACGACAGAAAGATTGTTCGTTATTTTGTTCATAGAGCTAATCTATGAAGATAATAACTAAATTATATTTTTCAGAGAAGGGGTAGGCAGAGGTGCCACCAGGACACCCACATTTCGCCTTGTATGTTCCGTCCTACGATGTGATAGGGGCGAGCCCATCGCCATATCGGGCACAAATTCCTGACTCCGGGCTGATAATGAATAGAAAAATCCAATATCACTTTGCCCGACCCGGGATCCGAACCCCAGACCTCAGATTTGTAATCGTACCATTGTACAACTACGCCGACGAGGCAGTATCTATAAGTATTTTTATATTAAAAATTGGTAGGAACAATATTAAAGACTTAGCAAAACCCTGATTCTTTATAATACTTTGTATCGCATAATCGCATTCAACATTACTACAATAAAATATAATTTTTATTGCCACCGATTAACACGAACACGTAACCACAGTAGTTAAAAGTTAACGAATATGCAACACTTGATAGTTTCGTCCTCAATGTTCAGCGTATTGCGTAGTACGTAGTTACTTTTTACTGTAACTTATACAAAAACAACGCCGAGTTAATTTTGACGCAATATTCTTAGTTTACTTAGTTGGGATTAGGAAGTCAACTAGAGAAAACAATTGTTCATACCGTCAGCCAAAGAGGTTCAACGTTGCACGGCCCTCCTAAGAAATTTTACAGATATATCCACCATTTTTTGCCTTTGTTACGGCGCACTTTACTTGCCGAATTAGATGCGAACAGCTAAAGGTCTAGCTGCATGGCATGCTAGTAATGCTAGCACATTGGGACAACAATTCTATCTACTGTATTAAGCATTGCCTCTCAATCAAATTGTCGGTTGTAATCCCACAGTGAGCTGATACAGGATCGTACAAGTAGTCCATATCTATGTCAAAAACTGATGCGAAAAAAAGAATTTTTCAATGGTTCAGGCGTCTTGGACCAATCGGTGAACATACTTATATAAAAAAAAAGATTCCGACGAATTGAGAACCTCCTCATTTTTTTAGTCGGTTAAAAACCAGTGAAACTACGCCTATTTAGCCCTTTGTTTCCTAGCACCCTGAAGAGTCAGCCGACCAGACTATGTTCTAATGCTACTTATGCTCTGTCTGTTATTATATCAATAATTATTCGCATACCTACAGTTTAACAATAACGTAGTTCTCGTATTTAAGTTTTCATTTAATTCTATCGTAAATATAATTGGAGGGTAGTTTGTCATTTACTTTTCGCTGGGTACGTAATTTTGTATCGAGTCTCATGTGCGGTTTGCAATGGTGTCTCCGCCTCCGAGCTGGATATACGCCTAATTCGTTCGTGTATCGTTGGACTATCTGGTGCAACGCGGTGTTTTGTGGGTCTATAGCCAGCACCGTCGTCGGCGCCGACCATGCAGCTTCGGTAAGTTAGCTTGACCTTTCGGCTGGCTTATCGTTTGTTCGTCCCGTATTGCCCCTTTGTGCATGTTTCGGTCCGCGAAGACAGACCACTACTACTCGTAGCCTTAAACTCCTTGTCCATTTGCCACGTAATTCTTACAAATATCCACGTGTTCTCGATTAATAAGTGTTGAAATTAATGTTTGAAATCTTTTAAATTATGATCGAGTGTCGAGTTATCGCAATTAATGTACTTTATCAAAAACCGATTAAAAGATAAACTGCACGGAACCTTCAATTGGTGTTATTTTATCGATCCACATTTTAGTATAATATTTTAGTATACGAGTAACATTCAATTTCCATGTGGTGGAAGTTATGTGGGAAATGAAGCAAACCTCAAGGACTTTTTCAATAAATGAAAGTCATCCGGAGCGTTTGATGTTGTCATTTTCTAAGAAACAAGTAGACACGTGAAGCATTTCCTATCGGAAAATATGTCATGATTATAATATCTTATACATTAAATAAATACACCCAACAATCACGCATATAATTCTGACTCCATACTAAGATTCAAGTATTGGGGCTGCGTATCAGAAACTACGAATAAATTATTATTTAACGATATTTAAATCTTCAGGGAGAGATAACCATCTAATGCCGATGTATAGTCTATTTACGTTACATTGCATACTCTTAGATATATTGTAATTATTTAGTGGTGCAAGATAAAAAAGTTCAAAGAACCACCTTCTTAACATCTTACGTCTCAGGAAGGCGAGCGCAGTGGAATGCCAAACATTGCTTTGTAATTAATGGTGTTTTTGGTTCTGCTACTGTCCATGAGTGGTCATATCGCTAACCATTAGGCGAATGGCATGCTCGTCTCGCCATTGATAGCAACAAAAAAACAATTCGCAATACGATTTACTCCAATGGATTATGAGACCTAAGCCTGAGAGAGTCTGAAATATTCAAAACAATAAACAGTCTGCTAATACGTGTGGTTGTGTGACGTATTGATATCACTTGATTACAGGATAACGGAAACGAGAAATGGAGCCGGCGGCACATCCGTTAGGGACCGTATTGAGTCAGATTTGATTAAACCGTTTCCTGATCATCTTCCAAGTTTATATACCGCTGGCTACGTAAGGGATCTCATAGGAACCACTTTAAATGCACTGTTGTGTTCCAGTTTGAAAGACATTGTAGCCAGAGTAACTGCTGGACATAATGAGACTTCACATCTTATGTCTCAGGATTGCTTTGTAATTTCTTTGTAATTCATGGTGATGTTTGGTTTTGCTACTGTTCATGAGTGGTCGTATCTTTGTCGTTTACCATCAGGCGAATGGCATGCTCGTCTCGCCATGCACAGCAAAAAAAAATGTTCTGATTACGGTACGGTTACAAAGCTGAGGTCTCGGGTTCGGGTCCCGGGTCGGGCAAAGTGATATTGGATTTTTCTATTCATTATCAGCCCGGAGTCAGGAATTTGTACCCGATATGGCGATAGCCTCGCCCTCTATCACATCGTGGGACGGAACATACAAGGCGAAATGTGGGTGTCCTGGTGGCGCCTCCCCCTACCCCTTCGGGGATAAAGGCGTGAGTTTATGTATGTATGTATGTAGATTAAAACGGGCTTACGTAAGAGGCATCCGACCGTAAAATTATAAGCCAGATGTTCTTGCATGCGTAACAATAATTTATATTTTTTTGGTCTCGTATATTTCATAGTAAACATAATAATTGAAACCACATTCAATGTCCCGCGAATGGACATTGAATGTGAATATCGAATGGTATCGTCATTGGATACTCTTACGAGATAGATTCCAATAGGACACATAATACTCTAACATTAGAATCTAATTTCGTTTGAATGATCATTCTATTTTTTTATTTTTGATGTGGCACCTAATTTAAAAATGAGTATTTTGATTGACTCGTAACAATTATGTTGTAATTTAATAACGTCACGTTTCCTTCACGCTTATATTGATAGTTTATGTTGAAATAGTAAACATAAATACATAAATAGTATTTATTTGAGTAGTTGCACCTTGTTGTCGTTTGTGGCGCTGGAGTGCTTTTACCTGTCATTAGTTATTTTCTAATATATTTTATTCATTCTTGTTATACTTTTACTGGAGAATAAACGTTACATTGAACTCAGAGTCTCAAGGTTATTTTTTAGGTTTCCAACAGGTTATGGGCCCAGTTCTCATAAACCTAAAGATTCGAAGTTTAATATTTATTCTCATAAAGTACCGGACAATAATCATTCGAGAATTTTCCATCGTATATCGGCCCGAAAACAATGGCGATGTCTAATTTACAAATTGAAAAATTAGCCGGACGGGAAAATTATTCGACATGGAAGTTTGCGGTTAAATCGTATCTGGAACATGAAGATTTGTGGGAATGTGTCGATCCTGGCACCGATGTCGACAGTAAGAAAGATACAAAAGCTAAGTCGAAAATCATTTTGTTGGTGGAACCAATAAACTATGTCCATATTGAAAATGCACTTACGTCGAAAGAAGTATGGACAAACCTACGAAATGCTTTCGAAGACTCCGGGTTATCGAGGAAAGTTGGCTTATTGCGGGATTTAATCAACACAACACTGGATAACTGCGCAAACGTCGAAGAATATGTAAATAAAGTAATGAGTACTGCATACAAATTACGAAACATTGGTTTCGTAGTTGATGACGAATGGTTGGGAACACTCATGCTGGCAGGTTTACCGGAAAATTATAAACCGATGATCATGGGTCTGGAAAGTTCCGGAATAAAAATGTCATCAGATTTTGTCAAGACAAAACTTTTACAGGAGGTTAAAGTTTCCGAGTCTTCTGCGTCTTCTGTTTTATTTACAAAGCACAAAAATACCTCTAAAAACAATGCCAAGCTAAAGGAAAAAGAAAAAGGCCCTCGTTGCTTCAATTGTAATAAATATGGACATTACAAAAATCAATGTACAGTGAAAAAATGTAACCATGACAACAATAACAGTTTTTCAGCAATTTTTTCAGCTTACAGCAATGTGAATAAAGAAGACTGGTACATAGATTCAGGTGCTACTATGCACATGACGAGACGTTCCGACTGGATGTATGATATCCAAGCATCTCCGATTCAGCAAATAAAGGTGGCTAATAATGATGCTGTCTCCGTGCAAAATATGGGTAAAGTAAACATTCATACCATTTTTTGCAAAGATGGGTGTCCAATCCAGGTGAGAAATGTTTTATTTATTCCCGAGCTGTGTGTAAATTTGTTGTCAGTTAGTCAACTAACTAAAAATGGTTGTAAAGTGGAATTCACTGATACGGGATGTAACATATATAACGTTCATAAGATTCTTATAGCAAATGCAAGTTTGATCAATAACATGTACAAATTGAACACTGTTACCGTGACTGCTTATGCTGTATTGGGTGAAAATAAGACAGATCTTATTACATGGCACAAGAGAATGGGGCACTTAAATTTGGCTGATGTAAAGAGGTTAGAATCATGTGCTGAGGGTATAACTATCACTAATAAAGATGTTGATACTGTTTGTATACCATGTTGTGAAGCTAAACAAACACGATTACCGTTTCCAGACTCTGGTTCTAGGGCAAAGGCATTATTAGAAATAGTTCATACTGATCTATGTGGTCCGATGGAGACACTGTCTGCTGGTGGTGCGAAATACTTCATAACTTTCATAGATGACTATTCCCGTAAAGTTTATGTCTATTTTCTCAAGAACAAGTTGGATATTAAGTCGGTTTTTCAAAGTTTTAAAGAAGAAGTAGAAAATGAGTTAGATCTCAAAATAAAAATAGTTAGAAGCGATAATGGGAAAGAATATCTTAATAAAGCATTCTCGGATTTCCTAAGGGCTTCCGGCATCAAACATCAGACGAGTACTCCGTATACACCTGAGCAAAACGGGCTAGCGGAGCGGATGAATCGGACGTTGGTGGAACGTGCGAAATGCATGATTTTTGAAGGAAAGCTGCATAAACAGTTATGGGCAGAGGCAGTTGCTGCTGCAGCCTATGTCACCAACCGATCACCATCTCGGGTTTTGGATAAGGTAACTCCGTATGAAAAGTGGACTGGTAAGAAACCGAACCTTTCAAATTTAAGGATTTTTGGTTGTAAAGCCATGGTACATATTCCAAAACAAAATCGTTTAAAATGGGATCGTAAATCAAGAGAATTACTTTTGGTGGGATATTGTGACAATACGAAGGGTTACAGACTGTATGATCCAGTAAAGGAAAGAATTATTATTAGTAGAGATGTCATATTTATTAATGAAGTTATGGATAATAATAATAATACATCGGAACCCTTACCTACCAAACCGCTCATAAATATTCCTTTAAGTGCAAATACTGATGAGGTAATATCTGTCGAAGATAGAACACGGAGTAGCAACACTTTGTCACACTCAAGTCCTGACACATCTTTCGATAGTTGTGTGTTGAATAGAATGACTGAGGATGAAACCTATTATCCCAGTTCAAATGATGATACTAGCACTGAAAGTTTTACTAGAAATATTACTTTAAGATCTCATCACAGGCAAAACAACTTCATGTGTGTTCAACAGATTGCAGACCCACTGACTATTAAAGAAGCCATGTCGGGCACTGATGCTGAATACTGGAAAGCAGCTATGGATGAGGAGTATCATTCATTATTGGAAAATAAAACTTGGGAAATAACTTATCTTCCAGAAGATAAACGTCCTATACCGCGCAATGGGTTTTCAAGAGGAAAACAAAAGAAAAGCAAGGAAAAGAGGATTTAAAGAAAAGAAAGGATAGCTATGTGGCTATTTCGGCCTCTATGCTATAGAATGAGGCAATGGCTATTTACACCGATAATCAAAGTTCTATTAAACTTTCAGATTCCGATTGTTAATTGGTTGAAGGAGCCATTGATGTGCAATATATTATACAGACGGATATGATGGTAGCTGATGCACTTACTAAAGCGACACCATACTCAAAGCTGGCATATTGTTCTACCAAGATGGGCTTGATTTATGTTTAAGGGAGGATGTTGAAATAGTAAACATAAATACATAAATAGTATTTTTATTTTGAGATCTAACTCATTTTCTACTTCTTCTTTAAAACTTTGAAAAACCGACTTAATATGAGACAAATATCTGTTTCAATGATTGTTGCAGTAACAATATAGTTTGTTATCGTTTCAATATACAGGGTATACTAATATGCAACTTAGATCAATATGAAAATTGATTAATGATAATAAAATTAGTGTTATAAATGCATTGAAAAATATTAGATGCAAAATGCAGGGTATATCAAGACTGCGACCGAAAACGAAGCCAGGTGGTAGTACTTAGTAGTAAGTACATACTACTGCGGTACCTAGTAACTTTTAATATTATGTGATAAGAATTTCCAAGATTTCGCCGTTTTATACAAGTCTAATAAGCGTACACGTTATGTTGTCGATAGAAAATATACCATTATACTGCTAATAGATTTTAAGAAAAAAATAGTTCTATAGTACCACTAGAAAACGACCGTATAAAATCACAAAATCTCCAAAAATCACAGATTCTGTGTTTGTTAATTGAAATTAAAATTTCAATATTTTCTGTTTATTTTCCTATCATCAGAATTCACATATAAATCTAGTTATAAACATTGCAATTATAGATAGATTCGATAATTAATATTATTCACAAAGTTAGTTTAGTTTTCTTGCTTGTTCGTACAACGAAATAATTTCCAGAGAAAGACGAGCCAATATCCACATTTCTGTGCGAAACGAGTTTGTAAAATATTCACAGTCTAGAAAATGTTCAGGTAAATTCCACTAGTATTTAGTACCGGTTTAGAAATGCCATTCGGTTTTATATTTCACTGATTAGATAGCTAGTTTAAAAACAAAAACGACTGTTTGAAGTAGACTGTCTTTTGAAATGAAACTATTTTTTACGGATTTAATCGCGATTTTAATATAAAATCCGTAAAAAAAATTATTTCAATGTGTAACATTCGGGTAAATCTAAGAAACCATTCGACTGTCTTTTGTTTCTTTTTGTGAACTTCTCTATACTAAACACATGGTTTTACTCGGAATTTACCGATATCCCGTGTGGGTTAAATTCTGACAATGCTTTTTAACCCATAACTTCGGTGAAAGAGTATACGAGTGCCAAGGTTCTTCAAGTTCTACGAGTTTCAACTTCTCTTTAGTTCCAAGGCGATAACCAAAAGCGAGTTTGTTTCGCTTTCACGCCATAACTACACAGCCGATAACCATTGCATGTTTTAAACCTGTTATCAGTGGTATAGGACCTTTTCTCCATAGGATACTTTCTATTTAGAAAACAACTGTTCTCGAGGGATACAAAGAACTACAAGACTGTCTTAAAAAGAACAGTAGGGCAGCCTTCGATCAGTGTATATTTTATCGAAGAGGGCAGCATAAAAACTCGGTCTATAGACATGAATCAATTACAACTTAAAAACTGACAAATATAGAGATCTATGGTATATTAGCAGTAGCAAAATGTCTCTCACTCTCTTCTCCACAGCACATAACATAGATCATCCCAAAAATTTCTATCTACTTGTAAAATATAGCATAATCTCTCTCCGTATCTTTCTCTTTCATCAGCTATAACTCCATTGTCCAAAATTGGCCTCCTCCTTTTCCTTCTAAATCTAGTTGGTTGATGGGTGACTTACTGGCAGGGTCAGCGTCGCCGACGGTGGCCTGCTTGAAGAGCGCGTACAGCTCCAAAAGGTCATTGTCGCTGGGCAGGGACTTGAGGTTCCTCACGTTGGCCGCGGCTTGGTCGAATTGCTGTGGAATATTGTTGACTTTAAATAAAACCAGGAATAAAACGGCAGCTTTATTGGTGTACTGGGGTGAAGAAGACCGATTTTTGTACAGCCAAAGATGTATGGGCCAAGATTGGAGCATTTGGAATAGGAATGTGTTATGTATGAAGCATTTAACGAAAGTAAATATAATATAGCGTGATACTAAATATCGGATACCTACTGAAGTAAGCAGGCGTTGGCTTACCATTGTTTTTTATTTTTCGAAATATTAAAAATTTTATAAGTCATAATATACTAATCGTAACTCCACATTAGTTACTGGCATGTGTAAAAAACGACCAGAAACTTTTCATTTAAAAAACCCAGATCGAAAATAAATATCTGTAAATCAGTTATTCCACAAGGTCATCGAGAGATGGAAAATATACGATATACCGATTCATAGGTCCGTTTCTACATGTCATATTTGACTAAACTTAAACACGTCAGCATTTTTTCGGCAACAGTGCTACCACAAAAACAACGTATATAAATGACACATTTTTATCAGTTTTATATTCAAGCTTAAATCGCGATTAGGAAATTAGGGGAAACTGCCATTACACATACTTTGTTATCATACACGTCCATGTATAGATAAAACGAAATCACAACATTATCTATGATAACCAAAATCTTTAGACGTTTGGTAAAAAATATACTACAGATTAATCAATAGGCGTAATTACAAATATATGTGTGCCACAGGTATTTGTTTCGGGGCAGGGTGTTTGTGAGACCGAAAAAGTCTCTCGTACTTTCTGATACCCACGACACAAGACTCGATCTTAGTGTGGGGTCAGACCTATGTATGTGACTGTTGGGTGTATTTATTTATTTTATTTTATTTTATTACTAAACACCTATATTGTATTAGCGAACCTGATACAATACGTTAGCAAACGAAAAATATTTAAGGCCAAAAGGTCAGTTTTAAATTATCTTAATTACCATTTTATAAAGCAATCATGCAACTCAATTATATTAATTATAAAGGTGATGTCTAAGGTTTGAATCGGGTCGGACAAATTAACTTAGCATAGGTCATTACTGCTTGCTGTGTTTGGTGCACATACTATAACTGTTATGTATGTCTGTATGTCTGTATATGTTTTTATTAAATAACATACAGACATACATGAACTCACGGCTTTATAAAGGAAGGGGTAGGCAGAGGCGCCACCAGGACACCCACATTTCGCCTTCTATGTTCTGTCCCATGATAGGGGGCGGGCCTATCGCCATATCGAGCACAAATTCCTGACTCTGGGCTGATAATGAAGAGAAAAATCCAATATTACTTTGCCTGGCCCGGGATTCGAACCCGAAACCTCAGCTTTATAATCGTACCATTGAACAACTACGCCACCGGGGCAGTCTATTATATTATTATGTTTATTAAATAAAATCACCAATAAGTACTTACATCAATACAACTTTAATAGATGCAATAATTTATTAGATACTAATATGAAACTTAGATCAATATAACAACTGATTAATGATAATAAAATTAGTGTTATAAATGCAGTAAACCTCGTAATATGTATAAAACCCGTACAATAATTTTATATTTATATCTATACTAAAAAATATTACATGCAAAATGCATAATTATAATTTTGCTTTGCATTGTACTGCATCGTTTTTAAAGTGATTCCTTAAAGTTGTGTTTGAAAAACATAGTGTGGCTTGACCATTCTGATTTGTAAACATTAATATTCAAATATTGTGGCTCAGTGTCAAATTGTTATGTTGGTTTAAAAGTACTAACATTGACAATGTCATAACGTTTTTTGTTTTACATATAAAAACAGTTGGTAATCAGGTTTTTGTGAGTATTACTATTTATCTCTATATATCACTATTATCTCAAAAACCATGTGAAAACTTTATTATTTTTGATACCCAATTTTTTGGTATTTCTAACAGATAACTCAATGGCATATTTTTTGCCTTTTTTTTTAAGTATTAAATTTTCAGAACAAATGTGTAGTTAATAGGGAAATATCTATTAGTTTTTCAGGGGTTTTAAATAATGGTTTTGTTCTTGAAATCAGCTGAGAATTTTAATATACTTTAAATTCCTAATATTTTGCCATTCTTATTGTTTTTATTTAATAGTCTTCTATGCATATGCATTATTAAAGTTTCAATAGTCTTATTCAATGTTCTTCATCATTCACACAACAACGAAAACAGTTCAACAAAGTTACATTTTATAAATTCATGTATTTATTTATATTCCTCTCAACTACCTTGATCCAGTAAAGACATGTGGTTGTAGAAAGATTTGGCTCAAAATTTTACTGGCTACATGGCATCTTTAAAGTCATCAATCAATTTAAAGTCTGCAAACCAATAGTGAAGAATTTAAATAAATAACTCAATGTGTTATGTGTATAATACCTGGAAATCAATCAAAAATCCTAAAAGTTCATGAATCATACATTCTACCACTGAACCATCATGATGTTGTTTTACTATTCTTCTATGATTTTGCAACAATTAAAAATAAATAAAAGTAAGTAATATAGGGAGTTTAATTCAACCTTTTTATAATCACATTGAAATTGACAGCCTCCGTGGCGCAGTTGGTTAGACGCCGGCCTGTGAAACGAGAGGCCGCGGGTTCGATCCCCGCACCGAAACAAATATTTGTGTGATCCACAGGTATTTGTTTCGGGTCTGGGTGTTTGTGAGACCGAAAAGTCTCTCGTAGTTTCTGATACCCACGACACAAGACTCGATCTTAGTGTGGGGTCAGGACTATGTATGTGACTGTTGGGTGTATTTATTATTATTATTATTGACGAAACAAAATATAACAGACACTTAAAGAGGATGTCCAATTACCCAATTGCTGCCATATGGGTGCTTAAAATTTGACAAATCATATCCTTGTATAAAACAAATAGAAATAAGAACAATTTAATATGTGTTTTTATTGTATGGATATAAAGTGAATTTATTATGATGTAGATATTGTAGAGTAAAGGAGCCTTTTATATTTATGTAAAATTTATTTATAAGTGGAAATATTTACCTAATACTATTATACTATCATTATGTTTTGGCTTTTTACTTCAGTTGCCGAATAAAAAAAATATTTTATGGTGTGTTAAAATCCAGTACAGAACACATTATTATTATTCATAGAAAAATATAGCATGCTTGGAATTTATCTCTTAAATTATCCTTAAGTAGATCTGCAGATAAAAATTAATAGATAAGCAAATTAATTTAGGTAACATATGAATTTCTTGCGATAAATGCTTGTGAATTGATTGATAATATTTGATAATATTTGTCCTTCACTTTGGTATATGGATTTTATCACAATGACCTTTAGACTATAAAATTTAAATTATTACAGCATAATTTTCTTCTATCAATATAAAATTTGTACAAAAACAGCTTTGCCTCACTATAGTAAATAAAAACATAATGACATTAATTAGACCTTGTGCAATATATTCAGTTTCAATCATTCATGATCTACATTCCACAGTGAACTTTAGCACTTAACACATCAAAACAATGACAAATCAGTTAGTGAATATAATGGTTTTTGACTTCATATACGCTTCTTACGCGCTAAAAATAAATGAATGAATGACCTCCTTAGAGTTTTAAAAAAGCTGGCAAATTGTTAATAATAAAATTAACTCACCTCTTGCAGAGACATGATGATTTCAGATTTCTTTTACCTAAAAACGAAAAATACAATTACTAAAGTTGTATGAAGACTTTCAAACCACTTAACCTATTTAAAAAGTTTAACATTCGAAATTTAAAATTTCCAATAACTGTACGTTGTCTATTACATATTAACCGGTATTTATATTTCTGGCATGTGCCTTACGTCTACAATTATAATTTAAAAATTATTAACACAGCTTACTTGTAGAAGCGAGCGGTCGACACGATTTCTCGTTAGGAACTGGCCGAGTCGGTTTATACCGAATGGTAAACAGTTATATCAAACAAAAGTAGTTATGACGAATTATCGCTTGAATAGGTACGTTGCTTGCTTGCGTTATCGTACGTTGGATAGATAAATAGAAAATAAAAATACTAGCGGGTGTATGACGCATTTGACACATAACCTCTATTTGCAATTGTCAAAATTAGAGACATACATTTTTTTAGAGTTAAAAATTACCTAGTCATAACTAAACTATTAATATTTTTTCTAGCAAAGCCAAATGAATTTAAATGCCTAATTAATTTTGCTAATAAAATTTTATTAAACAGTATCAACGCAAGGCATAATATTCTAATTTTCATAGCGTTAAGCACTGTAAAAGTGTAAACACTAAACATGTTACACGATATTGAGCGGAAGTAATTACCATTTATTTACTAATTATATTCCACGCCCAGTTTTACGACAGCTTCTTCAAGATTATGGCTATACTAATGGGTATATAAAGCCGAAGAGTTTGTTTGAACGCACTAATCTCATAAACTACTAACTCGAATTTAATAAATATTTTAAAGTAGGATAGCCCAATCGTCGAGGAAAAGTGTAGGTTATTTTTTATCCTGGGAAAATATGGGAGAGGATTGGGGAATTTGGGAGAGGCCTATATCCAGCAGTGAACTGCAACGGGCTGATGATGATGATGATGGGAAAGTATATACCTAGTATAGTGGGAGTTTTATACCGAAAAAACGTTTTTCACGCGAGTGGACCCGCGATTAATCAGTACCTACTAGTTGTTTAAAGAGTGATTCATTCTAAATCGATTTATTGAGCTAGAGTCTAGAGTCTAGACTAAAGCGAGCTCATCTGGAATACCTACTAGATACATTTTCTAACATTTGAATCAACATTCTAGCGTTATTCTTTTGTTATATAATCACTAATTACTTATCGCAATTACTACGACTATTTTTAATTTCTCAGTGACATGGAGTATAGGTATATACCTATAAAAAATAGCAAATACATCTTTCAAATTATTAGAGCCACATCTTGGACCACACTAGGAAGACACCATGTCAGAGGTCTCGCATAAAATCAGAAAAAGAGGTAACTTTCCTGTCGTGGTTCGTTCAGTGAGATTGCAAGAGGTTATTCTTTCTCCTCTCGTCTTCATTCCATAATCCTTACCTTACCCTTTCGATTTTAAAAGTCCGTCAACGCATTTACAATCTCATCTTTGATTATGTTCATGAGTGGCTGTAGGTATGTAGATACTATTTACATAATCACTTATCTTTCGTATCATGTAACAAAGTTCTCCTTGGCGGAACCTACCTACGTATGACGTCATTACACACTATATTGACATATGTACACGTATGTTTTAAATTAAAACATACGTGTACATATATAGGCAAAAATTATGATAACATTTCTGTCCAGTTTTAAAAATATTAGTAGTAGTTTTATTTAATTATAGTTTTGAATATATTTGAGTATCGATCGTCTTCCCTCCTGGAGGTGGGCGCTAATGACTGCGACACAGTTCTCCAGAACTAATGCAGTTGTTAACGTACACATACATTATCTGTAAGCTTGTTTATGTATTAATAAAATATTTGAATTTGAATTTGAATTTGAAAATTTCTCGAGATCTACAAATAAAAACAAGTGGGGAAAAATCACACGCCATCAGATAGCCACCACCCAACCACAGAATACTAAACACAACACCGATGACTGTCCTATGTCTCTCCTTTTTCTCATATCCCATGGATGCCCTTATGAGATTGCCTATTGTGGTAAAACCACTATTTAAAGTTTATTTATATAGTTGTAGTGTTCATGTATTCCTGGTTTATGAAAAAGGATTAACAAACGAAAATAGCCGCTCGTTTATAGGACTCAGACAATAGAAAAATGTTACATTCCGATAGGTATAAACTGTATCACCACAGGATATTCCTTCGGGTGTCCAGGTGTTGATAGATGATTTTTGACAATGGAGAACAATTGGAGAACAATGCGCAACGTCATCAAATTTTTGAGAGCGAGCCCAAAATGAGCTTTTGGACACCCGAAGGGACTGTATCTCGACGCTGTTCTGGTTTCGTCACGATGTTTTTCTACGTCGTTAAAGTGCGTACTGCGTGGTAATGATCTAATAAGTAATTAACCAAGAGATTAATATTATCTATATAAAATTATATTAATTATTGCTATTATTGAGCAGCATCCATAGCGACTGCTTGCTATTAATAAATGCAATAAAAATTCTCTTGTGAATATTTATTTCAAATACGAATTCACGTTGCAGAAGTAAACTTAGGTAAGTAATGTGTATGTGGCTTTAAAATGTTTCAGTCCAATGAACACGAACGTTGACAAAAAATATTTCATTTCAGTTTGTTGACCTGCAATAAACAATTTCGCTGCAAAAACTGCCCCACATTCAAGGGAATTAAAATGAAACAGCAATATAGGCGGTAGCTGGAAATGTTGCATATTTAAATAAAGGTACTTACTGCATATTTTAAACTGCCTTCCTTAATTATACTTGAACTGTAGTTGCATTGACAAGGCAAGGTATTTAAAAAATAAAATCTGAATTTTGGGACTTACTCAATGTTTATTACGAGATACTACTATTTTTTAAACTACATTCTCGCTGAATTTCCTATATTCACAGTAAGATAGATTCAATTCCTAGTCAGAATATTTTTTGGCATAATGTGTTAAAAGGTTCCCAGCGGTCATTTAACTCATGTTGCCTCGACCCTAGAAGTCCTCGCAAAGGTGAAAGATTATTAAAAAAAACAATTACACCAAAAAGTTGACTTTAATTAAAAAATAATGAGAGAACAAAACAATTTTGATTCTATACAGCTAAATAAAGTTAAGCATATTTTGATTGCAGTTTTTCGGCCATGTCGATGTACTGTTGTTTGGCGTCGTCCTGACCGAGGCCCTTGCGGCTAGTCCAGGCCTTCCACTTCGCGCTCTCTACCAGACCGCTGGGCTGGTCTGCAAAGAGAAATAAATAAGGTTTATATGCGTACATTCACAAGTAGATTTTCATGCAACAAGAGTTAATAGTAAAAAAAATACAATTTTTTTATCGATATTTCCAAAATATCCCGCTCCCCTGAGGAGACTCACATTAATTTGAAAGAACAAAGAACAACGATGACAACACTTTATACGGATGAAACAGGCGGTATTGTGAAAATAAAATGTTAAACTCTCGAAATTAAACTAACGCAGAGTATCTTTTGCCATCAACTTAATATGACACCGTCTGTAATACATATAATCGCTGTAAATCTTTTTAAAAATTGATTTATTATGACATATTTTGTTGTAATCTAAGCAATTACTATGGATTCCTTACATCAACTATCCAAATTGTAGAGTTTTACTGCCTCGGTGGCGTAGTTCTACTACGGTACGATTACAACGCTGAGGCCTCAGCCTGGGGTCAGAAATTTGTGCTCGATATGGCTATAGGCTCACCACCTATCACATCGTGGGACGGGACATACAAGGCGAAATGTAGGTATCCTGTTAGCAGTTAGCACCTCTGCCTGTGTGTATAAGTTTTGTTAAACGTACCAATGTTGACATCTCCGAAGTTGGCCTGCTTGTACAGGGAGTAGAGAGCAAGGTTCTCCTCGTCGCTGGGCTTGGTCTTCCAGTTCCTCACCTTCTCGGCGACTTGTTTGAATTGCTGGAACAATGCAGATTTACTATTAGCATACATACTCTAATTATGTTTGCGTTATAGCACACTACGTGACGGCGTAACATTAAAATTTAAGAAATCAGTGGGAACAAAATTCACGATTGAAAGTATTTATTGTAGTTTCTGTTACCCATGAGGCAAGTCATCTTAATGCTGTGTGGTACAATAAGTGTAGTTATTATTTGAATGTACACTATAATCCACGTCTACTTAAGATTCCACTAGATACACTATTCAAGCTAAATGTATACAATAACTTCCAACCCTCGTATTCATTTTGCTGCTTGCTTAAGTTTGTTGTTTAAATATAAGTTAGAAGTTCTCAAAGACACTCTAAGCTGCTGTGCCCGTGCCAGCTTCGGTACTAGTAAAGTTCGCGTTATTGTTCATCCTGGTTAAAGAAGTTGGAGCAGCAGGAATGAAAGTGGATGGTTTATATCCGAGCTTAAGAAGAAACCTTAATAGAAAAGAGATGTAACACAATCTAGAATAGATAGAGGAACAGTAAAACTAGAAGCAAATAGAGATGGAAGGATGAGAATACTAAACGATACTAGAAACTAGATCTCAGATAGCATTTAGAAATCCTTTGGATTTCATTTGTATATAAGTTGATAATCTAGTGTCGGACACAAACATAAAATTAACGTTATCAGTGACTGTCAAATTAAATTGATGGAGGTACGTTATTACCGTGAAACGATAATACTTTATCACTAACACTCGTAGGTACCGTGGATTGTGATAACAAAAAATAATAGCGATACAACGACTATGCTAAATAGTATTCACTACACGAAACCGAAACGTGACCTGACCTTACCTAACCATTTGAATATAAAGTAATGTTAGGAATGAGTGACATACATAATTCCATAGGTTATTTATCAATCTTGACATTTAATAAGGGACCCTCCATGTGCGGCTTGAATAGATTCTCTCCCTAGAAATGACCCTTAGACTTTAACCTAAAAACTATTCGCTTAGCATTAGCTACTTTTCCCACCTGTTTCCCTTCATGTTCCCCTCCCAATTTGTTGGTCCGGCAACATAGCTATGATCCAAGCGTTTTGGATGTTCATGGACGGAAGTGACCACTCACCATCAAGTGACCTCTTTGCTCGTTTCCGGACTTATTCTATAAAAAAACTTACTAACTCGCTGGTCTATGACTTTAGCCATATTAAAAAGGGTTCACAATGTTCATAAACTCTTTTTACAATATTAAGTATGACGTCATTGTTCCGATCTCAGGTGAGGAATATAACAAACTAAAAGAAGAATATAATTAATCCTTAAATGTCAGATTTGTATAAATATTGCATGTAATATTTAATAGGTAATCATAATAGATAATTTATAAGAATATGGGGCCATTGATACTATAACGATTCTATAAGTATGGCGCAACGTTTACACGGCTGTTACATTACATGCTATTAATTACAATCAAAGTTCTTTATATACTTATGTGTTTTATATTTTTACGTACATTGCCCACTTATTTATATTAACAATATTTACTTTAAGCTCATAGCGAGTATAAACGCTCATGGTTAGTTAAATATTAGACGTAATTTTCTTGTCCTAAAATTTTGTATTTAATTATTTTAAACCCATTTTTATCCCAATTTATTTTGTATCAAAGCCACTGTCGCTCCAAGGCCCTTCAGTTTGAGCTATAACTAGGTTCAGGAGTGAGCACTTCTTTTGGTTGACCGTGACGACCGATGTCTTCGACGGTTTCTCGCCCGAGGCGAAACTCCTTTACCCAATTCTTCACTGTGCTATAGGAAGAGGGAGACTCTTATACACATTTTTTTTTTAATTTGGGCTGGAGATAGGCCTTTTTAACCGACTTGAAATAATAAGGGGAGGTTCTCAATTCGACTGCCTCGGTGGCGTAGTTGTATTACGGTACGGCTACAAAGCTGAGGTCTCGGGTTCGAGTCCCGGGTCGGGCAAAGTGGTATTGGATTTTTCTATTCATTATCAGCCCGGAGTCAGGAATTTGTGCCCGATATGGCGATAGGCTCGCCCCCTATCACATCATGGGACGGAACATACAAGGCGAAATGTGGGTGTCCTGGTGGCGCCTCTGCCTACCCCTTCGGGGATAAAGGCGTGAGTTTATGTATGTATGTATGTATGGTTCTCAATTCGACATATAATGTTTTGCTATCACCACTTTCCTTATCACTTCACGATAAATTAAATAGTAATAAAATTATTAATAGTTTTTATTTCCCATTTTCCCTGAGACCTTATCAAATAAAGAAAGTCACATAAATCATTTGAGACTTAGGTAAAATAGTTTAAAACATTTTAGTTTAAACATTTATATCTAACTAAATCTATACTAAGTATGATAAAGTTACAATACTCACTTCGTCGAGAGACATGATGCGTTAATTGATTGAGATCTGAAACAAATCATAGGTTTTAATTAAATAATCTTATTTAATTCATTATCATCTGATAATGCTGGGTTTTTAATGTACAAGGTAAATTAGTTTATTTATTTTTGTTACCATTAAAATATTCACTTTAATATTAATATCTAATTTAGAGGAATAGTAAATTTAAAATTTCGGTTATAAAAACAGATGACCATAGTAGAACCGCCATAGTAGTATATACGATTCGGTACAATCGGTAGAAAAAAATTAAATTGCAACATTTGTGTTCTTTTAGATTAATTTCAAACCTAACATCAGAACATTAGCCTGGACAGATAGGTATCTCTAGGACCTACAAATATTTGTGTATCCGTTTGGACTATCGAACCCGCAACCTTGGTCACAAAAAGATGACTTTTCAGCTGTTGCATTTGTTCATCTAAGATATGAGAAAGCTTTAATCGACCTAACAAACCCCTAAACCAATCACAACCTAGACTACAATTTTAAAAACAAATCGGCCGTAGACAACACATATCTTTTCGACCATTAATAAATCCTGCAGCCCACGTCCGATTTTTAAAAAAGGAATCATATTTTACGGAAGTCTACTGGCCAATTACGTTCAATAATGGACATCGGATGACGGTGGCGTGCGGGCGCGCATTTCTGTGGCAAACTGTTACATTCCGCCGGTTCATTGACCGAAATGGCGCGGAAACTGGAGCCGCCCGTGCACTTTCCAACATTCAATGCCAGTATCGAATTAAAGTAAAGTAGGTCGGAGAAAGATGGGCGTGACCATACCGGTGCACTGGTATATGCAGATTAGCGCTAATGCACTCATTAAAAAATGGAAACTGACTGGACAAGGCTGATTTGCTGGTGTGAAAACGCTTTGGGACATAAAGGATGTATGGAAGATTTTCTGGATCAAATGTCACATGAATTCATTTGTTTAGTTTTTTTTTTTTTTAAAGATCAGTAAGTTTAAAATTAGGCCCGCAAAACCTACTAGTACTTGGTTTGTCTGCGAGTTCTATTTTATTTTTTATTTTTACAACATGTAGGTACTATCCAATTATATAGTTGTTAAATGTGTTTGATAGTGGATTTCTTCGAGGTCTCGGAAGGAAGACTGTTTACCAAGTACGGTATTCGCATACGTAGTGTCCTATCTCCGTAGGAGTTATGAACCCTTGGTACAACGTATTTTCCCGCCGAGGCCGCTCTGGTCGATTTATTGTGTTGCAGCGGTACCAACAGCTCCCCACAGCTATGATTATTCGTAATTAACAAAAGTTTGTGTTTTAACCTGGCTGGTAATATATTACAGATTTTGAATAAGTTATAATAATTTCCTTTGCATTTATTTTTGGTGGGCGAGGCGAGTGTGGATGGGAGAGTCGGTAGGGGTCGACCTCACCGTACCTACACCATCCAAATCGATGATACCCTCAACAATGGTCGGATCAAAAGTACCGACCGAGTAAGTAAAGTACCGACGAGAATGCATGAACAGATTGATGAAAGTTACAGCAAAGTGGCGATCCATAGTCTCTGCCCACCCCTATGGGATACAGGCGTGACGATTATGTAATGTATGTAAAATAACTTATCCTAATAAATCTTTATAAGGCCTTAAAAATATTTCAACTTACTACAAAATGGTATTATTTTTGGTTTCATTTCCAAACATCATCATCGGCCAAAGGAAATCGACAGCTATATTTGCTTGGTTATTCTCCTTTCATCCATCCTCTCTACATGACCAAACCATCGTAACATTCCTTTGTCAATTCATGTCAGTACATCCTCTTTCACTCCACAAGTTTTCATCACCACGCTATTCCGCACTCTGTCCCGCAAACTCACACCACACATTCCCCTTAGTGAAGAAGTTATTTAAAATCCCAAATCGCGATAAAATCCGTATAAAATAGTTTTATTTCAATGTGTAACATTCGCGTAAATCTAAGAAACCATTAATTATTTAAAAGATATTATCTAATGTTGCGATCATAATAAAACAAATTCAAAAGAACCATGTGTCGTAAAAATGTTGATTCACAGCTACAATGTTCATGATAATAAACGTACTATTACTACTATACTATTTTTGTCAAACAATGCAATAGGTATTTAAGTAAATAAACGTAAAAAAAGTTTAGACTAAAAATAATATAAATTATGCAACAAAACTGCGGAAATAGCCAAATACCGGGAGTCTGAGCCATATTTAAAGATTATTTTGAGTCCTAACGTGATTAAATATTTGTCAAACATCATACAACGTTTGCTCTATGTTCATACCTATCCTTATAACTAGCTTACAAATTACTATTTCATTTATAGATACACCTTAACGACATTCCTGACCTGTCCTTCACCCCTCGCCTCAATTGGGGCGTCCAAAATTACCACCACGTGACCAAGTCTATCGATTTTAGTACAAACTGGCCTCCAGTCTATGAATTCATAGTTAATTAGTTACTGCTGTAATTACGAAGAGAAACATGATAGATCTTATGGAACAAAAGTCCTTCATTTCGAAGGACTCTAGTAATTTCATGTATTAGAGTAGTATTAGTTCTTTAGCGTTTAAAGTTTTGAGTTCCCTATTTTAAATCCAGCAGTGGGGAGATTTGACGATAATATTGAAAGGATGTACTGACATTTAATAAGTGAAAACTTCTTGCGAAATTACTGAAATAAACTATTAGCCTCGACAAATTTTAAAAGATGTCGTAATGGGAATCAAACCAGACCAAATTGTGATTTAAACTTCGAAACACAATGTTGTACTAAACTTTTCATTGCTAAATTAACAAGGAAATTTAATTTCCAAAAAAAGTGCAATCAAAATCTGTAGATATTTTGTGAAATCAGAGATTCTGGTAAGCTTGATAAAGTTATCAGCTAATAATACCCATATCACCGATCTTCGCGCTCTGCTTGCAGTTTACAATATTTGTTGTGTAAGTTATTATTTGCTTTTGGTGCATGTGGTGCATTTGGTAATGTGTGAATGTGCAATAACTGGTGTGAACGCAAAACATGGTTTACGGTCTTATCGTTGTGGTCATTCTCGCAATGCACAAAATGTTCTAAACATACATACATAAACTCACGCCTTTATCCCCGAAGGGGTAGGGAGAGGCGCCACCAGGACACCCACATTTCGCCTTGTATGTTCCGTCCCACGATGTGATAAGTGGCGAGCCTATCGCCATATCGGGCACAAATTCTTGACTCCGGACTCATAATGAATAGAAAAATCCAATATCACTTTGCCCGACCCGGGACTCGAACCCGAGACCTCAGCCTTGTAACCGTACCGTAATACAACTACGCCACCGAGGCAGGAGCAAAATGTTCTAAACCCATTCTCAACCCGAACCAATAATGCACATTCTAGATATATTTCTGTGATGCACATGCTGTATTAACCGGTATGCCGGCGTAGGATTGTGAGAAACAATTGAAAGCGCCAGAGATTCTGGCATTCCTATTCCGCCGTCTCCGCCGGGTACCGGAAGTTAAGCGAGCTCAACTCGTCACACAAAAAGATCCGTTATAATGATGTAAAAAAACCAAATCCCCACACATCCCTTCATGTAATATTCACGATAAAATGTTAAAATAGTAGAACTTACCACTGGGTAGAGTAGCTACGAGATCGGAGTGGATACTGGACAGATCCTGCGCCGGTCACACGTTAAATTTCCACGACCGCTGTGGGCCGGACCGCGAAATGATAGGGTTGACGTTAAATATTAAATTTGCACGATTGTAATATTTTATTATCAATGCTTACTTGTGATTTGCTACCACAACGAATCAGCCAGGTGCGCAATTGTCAATATTTTCAAAGGAGCCAACTCTTAGACAAAACAATTTCCCTATACCAATTTATTCTTGGGCTTCTGCAATGCTTCTGGCGTAGGCTTAAATTTAAAATTATTTTATAGTTTCGACATTATTGACAGTTTAGCGTCGTACCAGCTAAACATTTTAATAGTTGCACTTAAAAGTCTTGATTTATGTATTTACCTGGACGAAAAGTTATAAATGTCAATATTTATTTTCTATGAGGCTACTAAACATCACTTGCGGAAGGCTGAATCGACGGCAAGTGATAACGTCAGTAGGTTACAGGTTAACTTCGACCTTTCGCTTAGACAAGCATTAAATTATGTTGATGATCATAAAACAAAACGGCCTTGTAAAATGACGGAGGCATTACCCATTGTTCTGTAGGAACATGAAACGCATATTTAATTACGTTTTATCATGACCCTTAATAACTAGGTAGTCGGATGAGTCATTAATGCAATTCATATTGTATTAGAAAATAATATAAAATGATGATATAAAGCATTTGAGATACTCCGTGATGCGGTAGACGAAAATCTGTCTATCTGTCAGACTGTTTACGGGTAAATGAAACAAAATACACGGTATCTTGTTGTTAGTAAGGGATCAGGAACTTATTCGAGATAGATTATAATAGATAATAGATATACTCGTAAGTAGGTTTTTCCACGATAGAACTTTACATTACAGCACAACCATTCAGAAAAAAACTAAACTAAAAAAGACTAACAGACGAAGTAAATAACAATATGTTAGGTTACTAAATTTACAAACATACTTTTTTTACTATGTGTGGTGGTGGTATCACTGGTAGGACTCTCATATACGAGAGGCCGCCTGGGTAAGTACCACAGCAATGTCTTTTGCTCCCGCCTAACAGCAGTGTAAATGCACTGGTGTGTTCCGGTTTGAAGGACATTGTAGCGAGAGTAGCAACTGGACATTATAAGACTTAACATCTTATATCTCAAGATGGCGAGCGCAGTGGAAAGCCAAGTATTGCTTTGTAATTCACGGTGTTGTTTGGTTTTGCTACTGTCTATGAGCGGTCGTGTCGCTCATCATCATCATCATCATCATCATCATCAGCCCTTCTGCGTCCACTGCTGGACATAGGCCTCTCCCATAGCACGCCACTGGGCTCGATCTTCAGCCCATCGTCGCCAACCGCTACCAGCCACCCCACGAATATCGTCGCTCCACCTGGCTGGAGGGCGTCCTACACTACGTTTGCCGAGGCGCGGTCTCCACTCGAGAACACGTCTACCCCAACGGTTGTCGGTTCTCCGACAAATGTGACCGGCCCACTGCCACTTCAACTTGCTAATCCGTTGGGCTATGTCGATAACCATGGTTCTCTGTCGGATAAGCTCATTTCTGATTTTATCTCTCAGAGTGTCGCTCACTATCAGGCAAATGACAAACTCGTCTCGCCTTTCACCGCAATAAAAAAATTTGTGTTGACTCTTGCAACATTTTTACACCAAATTATTTATTTATGAACTTATTAACACAGCTGTTATTTTCAATTGTTATTTTATGAAACGATGTTACACATTATGTACTGAAAAGAATATGTTGCAATTCCCAAGCATATTTACCTACCCATGGTTTCAAATGTAAACCTATATTGTTCTATAATATTAGGATAAGCAAATTAATATAGATCCAACATTTTCAGACCCACATTTTATATATCATATTTGTAATACCAACAATGCGGCTCATCTGACTTTCGTAGATATACAAGGGACCAATAAGGAGAAAGAAAGAATGGGGGAGAGGATATTACGGACTTAAGAACCATAATGAGCTTATGTTCACAGCTACTATTAATAACTGCCAAGGTATATTGTCTACTATAGACTGACCAACTTGAAATAATGTACGAGAAACTGTTAGAGGTACAAGAACATCAAAACGGGGGCAGTGCAACCTCGAACTGAAGGGTGAGCAACAGTAGGTCCAATCCATTAGAAAACCATATATAAGGAAAAGTAAAAAACAATACTTGTACAGACAACCCTAGAGTCCATAAAAACGATATCGCATCATAAAGCTTGGCGCCCTTATCGTCCATAATCCCCCGCATAGATAACCCAAACAAAACCTGAAAATGACATATTTCCACGATGAAGATTATTTATTACTTAATTATTATGTAAGGCCAGGAATTAATCAATTAAGTGGGGTTAAGTATTATCTGAACCCCCTTTCTCCACGATATGGTTTTTTCCTCGTTTAAAAACAGTGGCTTCATAGCAGATCACCGCCAATATATTATTAGTTGACAGTCTATTTAGCTCTTTTGATTCATTGAAGTGTAAAGGCCTCCTCAGAATCCGTCCTTAAATTGCGATCCTGCGCTTAATTTAGCTGCTATATTGTCTCATCATGTTCTCCTTACTCTGCCGTTACACCATCAACCTTATTAGGCGTTTTTACTCATGATCATCAACATCATCCTTTAGCTACAAGAACCCATCTGCTGAACAAAGGCCACGTCGGCCGAGACTAAATCAACCATTTGAGGCCATTTTATTTCGTAATCAACATTATCCTCAGCCACAAGAAGCCCACAGCTTAACAAAGGCCATGGTAAATGATTTCCACGTTATTTATTGAAAGCTGCCTGGTTGTAGGATTTCTGTATCCGTCCAAATTACCACCGTAGATAGTCATTAGGGACCCACGTGTAAGTGATTCGAGTTTCAGTTTCACCTGGGTTTATCCGGATACAATCAAGCATAATATGGTATTTTACCATAAAGGGGAAAAAATCTAAAAATGTGTTTGTGCAATATAATAAGCATAGATCAGTTGGAGAACGTCAGTTTTAGATCTTAAAATACTGAAATATTTTTTTAGATTCAATACAAAATAATCTGGTTTTTTAATCTGTTCGAAACAACATGAAAGGTAGCCGCCATGTTAATGACGTCAAATCGCTTGGTAAACTTTGTCAGTACCAGTGTCACTCAGTGTTATTTGTCATCACAATTTGTCATCCTCCGATTTCAGTATTACTAATAAAGTATATTAGTTATTATAAAATGATCTTCACAAAAGTACAAACGAGTTTTTTTATTTAAAAGTTCAGGATCCCTTTTCGCAACCTCAAACCAAGTTTTTCTCATATTCAAATCAGTTGGCACTTGAATCCATAATTTGTCCGGTGTTTTTACACTAGTATTCTTGAGGAACAGCACACCAATGCTATTTAGAATAATAATTCATCATAAAATTTAAACACGTCGTACACAAACACTTAAGCCCGCTGCCCACGACGCTTGTTTTGCTGCTAGATTGCTTGCGGGGTTCGCCGATGGCTGCTCTGCTGGCAGCGCTGCGAGAAAGTGACGTCACTGCTGTCTCTGAAACGTAGTCGCGTGCTGGATTTCGGTGATCGAACGCGTGCTATTTTTCGTGATAGCTTGCTTGCGTGTTTGGGGTTTTTTTACATAGCCGAGCTCACTAAATACCATGTTTAGAACATTCTGTCCTGTATTACGCCGTAACAGCCACTCGCGACTCCATAATCGACGTTTTCGTTGTTCAAGGTCTCGTTTCTGTTTAAAAGCAATAACTGCAGCTGCCACAATAATAGCTTTTCTACGTCGAATTATCTCAGCTGCAATAGTTTGTTGTACTCGAGCGTCCATGGTACTGTAGAGGTTAGGAATACTCGTGTCTTTAATGGCGACGTCGCTTCGCATGAACGCCAAGCGGCGAGTAGTGGCAAGCACCGTGTGAAGCCAACATATCAAGAGAGCCATCATTGCACCCAGCGCCACAGCCAACTTTGAACCCAGCAGCAAATTCTAGCAAGCTATCCTGCAGCGAAACAAGCGTCGTGGGCAGCGGGCTTTATTCGTAAACATACAAATATCATAACCACCTTTGTTTACCAGACGATATGACGACATGACCATAGACACAAAATGTCGTCCATTGCATCATTGTTTTTGTGAAATTACGCGCGAATTTTAAAAACGTAAAATTTAAATGTAGTTTAAAGGTACTTAATAATCTCAAAAAAAAAAAAAAAAGTTATTTTTAGTGGTTTATTAGCACGTCAGGATATAATTGAGATACTTTTCAAAAATTGCCGTAATACCCTATTGCATCGACTGGCAAGAGCCAGGAGGTGAAAATCTCACGACGGTTCATACTCTATCTGCACTGTAATCACCTTCGGGCGTATTGTAGTCACTTTTTCCTGCCAGTACAAAAAATATAATAAGTTATTCCACAATGCATATCTTTTGTAGATAAGTATTGTTATTGAAATAATAAAAACTTACACGCGACGAAATTGTCCTTAGTGGTGAATCACTATATGCTTCGACTGGTATGTAATACGTGGGAACTGGGAACTCGTTATTTTCCTGATGACTGGCAAAGAACCCAAAACTTATATCGTCATTTCGCACTTACCTATAACGCAGAACTTAGATAACTATATTAGTATTACGATACAATAGAATTAAGATTAGGTTACCACTTACTAGTACAGTCACCAGACACATTCTTTACCTTTATAAGTAAATTTGGTATTAAACTCACTAGGATAAGAATCACCGTACCTGACGGTGGAAAATTCCGGTACAGTGACCCACACAAATATTTCGTGTTTCGAGTCCGACATCATTATCGGGTTTCGACCAGACCAGTTAAATTGAGTTATTAATACTTTCTGGAATTGCATTCCAAATGCCAAATAACATGAGAATTCAGATGCACTGTAGTCACTTTTATGTGAATGTATAAGAATATATAAAGGGTGTGTTAGACCGGATCGGACACAAATTTCTGACTCCGGACTGATCACAATAAAATCCAATATAACTGTGCCCGACCCGGGTTCGAACCTGAGACCTCAGCTTTGTTATTGTACGAATACACAACCGAGGCGGTCAGGCAGCAAAAGAGGAAATATTACCACTAAAATTTAATATTGCTGTCTAAACAGCATTAAAGTTGTACCTATAGAAATGAGGCATTTATTAGTGTTTTATAAGTCTCAGTATCTCGTGCACGGACGTACCGCCAGACATATGTGACCACAACATCGTATTTATGCTATACTCGTTTAAAAAAATTTATGATTCAATAAGCAAGCCACGTTGCATTTCATATTAGTGTACAATTTTATCATAAATTGACGCGTTAGTGAATTGATTAACAATTTTTTGCAGCATGAAGCGATAATTTACTACAACAATTATAATGTTCCCCTTATTTATTACGTACTTATTTTTAGGACGCAATTTTTTTTACTGCCCAGGTACGACAAACGAGCGAACAGGTCCTGCCTCCCATGAACATCTACACCGTTGGATCATGCATGCGTTGCCGGTCAACAAATTGGGAAAGAGCAGGAAGAAAAAAGGATGGGGAGAAAGAGGTATTGGGCATCCGGCAAACTCACTCATTGAACGAAACGCGACAGGGAAGCTGTCGCTTCACGACGATTTCCCGTGACACAGTGGCACCGCCCCGGACGAGCCTGCACATTCATACTAAGTCATGACTGACAACGGTGTAGCTCTACCACCGCCAAACGTCTCAAATTGGCTATATACTTGTTTTAGGACAATTTAGAATTGTGTTTAATTTTCTACTATCTGCCCAGGACGGTGGACTTTGGCCGAATTTTTTTACAAACCGATACACTAACTCAAAATTTTATGGATTTTATCGCGATTAAGTTTAATTTTTAAATTTTTTAGCTTCCCGACGCGACGTTTCGAATACTTTACAGCTTTCGTGGTCACGGGGCGTAAAAATTAAACCTAATCGCGATAAAATCCGTAAGAAATAGTTTTATTTCAATGTGTAACATTCGCGTAAATCTAAGAAACCATTTTCAAAATAGATTGTTTGACCCAAGGGTGTTGATTTCAAGTTTTAGCCCGCAGGCCATACCTGCTTTCACTGGACTTATGAGACGATGAATTTTGCAACTTTCCTGTTAAAATAATCCACACTAATCGTACTGATTAGAAAATGTATGTTTCTAAGATAAAATTCTGCCAGTTGCAACATATTGCAAATCCCTTAAGGAAATTACCGTGATGTCACGAAATTTTACGATAACAAAACTCTATCAATCACTTATGGATTTATGACAAATGTTATCGTCAATATATGGGTTATATTTGCCAACAACGTTATTTTTAACAGTTTATCAGTTCGCGGGGGAAAATTTTCGCCACACCTTCGCCATTCCTGGATGTAACACGTAAAATCTCGAGTGCACACTGCGGGGTATCTGCTATCAAGCACTTGATAGTTGATACCTTTTCGCGCTGATAATATGACATGTAATAAAAATTAGGAAACATCGCAAATTGATGTTAATCAGTATCATGATATACATATATCTACTGTTAGAAAATTGCAACTTCGTTTCAGCGGCTTCGTTTTCGGTCGCAGTCTTGATATACCCGGTATATCAGCCCATATGCTTAATACTTCCCACTGCAGGGCACGGGCCTCCTCTACAATGGAGATCACGATTGAGAAGGGTTAGACCATATAGTCCACCACGCTGAACTAGTACGGGCTGGCGGACTTTACATACTATAGTTTTTTTTAAATCGCTGTGGTATGCAGGTTTCTTCGTGATGTTTTCCTTCACCCTTATGGTGCGTGGCGATCGACTATCAATACACACATGACTCCGAAAAATCAGAGGTGTGCCCTAGGATTAAATCCGCGACAAACGTGAACATGTTGGCAGTCGCGTCTTTCTTTTGATCCGTGATCCGATTGAATTCCTATAAATACAGAATAAACCCGGAACGAGAAACACTGATCAGCTACACTGACTAGGGCTGATACGAATTTCCTACTCCAACCCTCCTTTTGACATATCAAAATAACTTTTATCATTTCTTATCCGGCATAGAAAAATTAAGAATAAAGCATTCATGGCAGGTGCCGAGCTGTCCCACGTTTCACATTTACGTGTCCATTGCGTCATATTAAAAGTACCTACTAAATTAATTTACACGAAAATCAGTCACGCACGTATGCACCGTCTCTAACAAACACAAGATATATTTTATACCATTCAATACAAAGGATTTCATAGCAACCAGTTGGAACCTTTTGCGATCTTTACAAGGTCTTCTGCCCACCCAAGAGGCTTCAATTATGGGCGACTATTTACGGCTCTGCGAACTAAATCACCAAGATACGATCCATAAAAACTACAAAAACGAAGAGAACAGGACGTATGAGATTCTGGAATTCTAAATAAGTATTCGTACGCTATCACGGAGCATCTAAAACTGTGCCTCACTTACAGAAATACATTGATTTATTTTTGTGGTCTCGACCACTTATTATATTTAAGCCATTGTAACCCATACAAAATACTCACACAGAAATACGAGTATATTGATTTATTATTGTGGTCTCGACACCTAATTATATTTAGGCTATTGTCACCCATACAAGATTTTAGGGCGCAACAATTGACTCCTTTCGTGGGTTGTGGATCGACGTTAAACTCTGCGCTTGCCTGTCCGTGGCGTACCTTCTAGATCTTTTCAACAGTCAGTAGTTCTGACTTCTGGGTGCTAATTCAACGTTGGTTGGCAACAATCACATGTTTTAAATTTTCCTGGTGATAAGAGAATTCACCTTAGCCTATGTCCAGCAATAGACTTCCTTTGGCTGAAGAAGCAAAGAGTAATTCCAATTAAGTATTAATCCATTCAGCTGATAATTAAATCCTTATCTGTACTTTGTTGCTAATTCAAGATAAATGTTTTTGTTTGTTCAAGATAATTTGTTATTTATAATTTATGGATCTCCAACGAAGAATAATATTTGCTGAAGATAATATATTTGTATTCTGTATCTGTATCAGCCCATATACGTCCCACTGCAGGGCACGAGCTTTCTCTATAATCGAGAGTACCATTGAGAGGAGTTAGGCCATATAGACCACTACGCTGAACTAGTGCGGGTTGGCGGACTTTACATACCATAGAAATTATTACAAATAGTAAGCAAGGCAAGTATGCAAGTTTCCTTATGATGTTTTCTTTCATCATTATTGATTATAGGCCGTCAATTCAAACTAAAACTTTGAAAGGTAAGAGGTGTGCCCTCGGATTTCAGCCTGCGACCACCATGAACTTGTAGGCGTGGACGTTTAAGTGTATTTGATGCAAGGCGGAAATGTTAACAATATCATTTTCATCAATCTAATTGGATTGTTACGATATAATGTCGAAAACATCTGGGTTCAATAACGGATGCAACATGCAGACATGTTTTGAGTTGCGATTAAACATTGTCAGGATATTTATAAATAAATGGGTCCTATGTGTCCGATGTCTCACGTGTCACAATTGTATATACATTCGTGAATCAATATTGATATTGTATTCATGTTGATTTTTACTTCGAGAGCTGTTTGAAAACACTAGGCTTCATACTATGTACTTTTTCATATAGGTAGGTAGATATTTCAATTAAAAACAGTGTATTAACAAATAGAACAACGTAAAATCTATAAATTAGTCCGTGCACGTGGCCATGGTGTAAATTTTAAACCTTAAGTAATTTTTTTCAAGACTGTGATTTGGATTCTGGCGTGATCAATTTGTTTTATTGATAAACTGAAATGTTCGATTTTAAGACACGATTCCACTTGTCTATGACGATGTAGGTATTCACCAATTTATTTGAAATAAGCTACAGACTACAACAGAGAGGGTTAATATTCTAATATCTGTGGTTCACACAAATATTTGTTTCGCTGCGGGGATCGAACCCGCGGCCTCTTGTTTCACAGCTGGCGTCTAACCAACTGTGCCACGAAGACTATCAAAATATTAAATTAATTATTTTTTTAATAATTCCTAATTTTCATCTCTATTAGATCGAAGAATGCTTTTCCTTGTAACCAACCCAAACTACCAGATTAAAAGCTTTTAACAAACTAGTGATTAAACCATTAGCTAAATACAAAGCTAGTAATTTATCACCCGTGGTTTCGAAAGCCACGCGATATCAACCCGATAACGCGTGTAAATCCTGCTCCCTATCATTATTTATTGTGCTGTCGTTGAACTAATCCTTGACAAACAGTGTGCAGTATTTACAAGATTGTCGCCCCTACAACTGTTTTAGGAATTTGGTTACCCACCCTTTCTCTACACTTAGGTACCGTAACTAGCATTTTAGCTTTGTGTGAACTTCTATGACTGCGCCCCTAATTAACCAAATCTTGGTCTGGCCTAGTAATTTCTGCTCCACATCTGGGTCTCCGAGCTTGGCCATTATTCGTACTATCGGCAAAGCGTATGATTTGCCCATAATGTTTATTATCGCAAAAACATAAACATAATTGATAAAAAAATATTAAAAATAAATTTAAAAAAGATTTTTGACATTATACCGTGTATATCAAGACTGCGACCGAAAACGAGGCCGGGTAGTAGTTTTATTGGTTACAGACACAATGCAAATAAAAATTTCGTAAAATTAGCGACAGATTCTTTTTTGCAATTTTTTAAAAATCATTGTGTTAAGTAGTAAATACCTAGTTATTGCGAAAATAGTAACTGAAACCGTATCGTGCCATTGCGTCTTAAAAAATAAAATGTGTACATCATTATTTAAAGAAAACTATGTATTTATCACTCAAATACGACGATGAGTAAAAAATTACCAAAAAGAAGCTGCCGTTTTTTTTTTGCTAAATTTTTAGTTGCATTGTCATGTCTGAAGTCACTAATACTACTACCTGGCTTCGTTTTCGGTCGCAGTCTTGCTATACCCTGTATAAAAATTGCTAACGAATAGAATCAATCTACAAATTCGGGTTTATATCAAAAATCTTTAATAATATAATTTAATTTAATTAAATTATTTTTCAGCCTAGGCCAGGAGATTTTTCATTTCAGGAGAGGCCTATGTTCAGCAGTGGACGTCCTTTGGCTGATGGATGGATGGATGGATGGAAATCATTTTATCTCAGGCTCAGATACATTTTATAACGGAAATATCAAAAGTTGAAGACCACGAATTCAACTATTTCATTATTACGATACAAATATTTTACAAATCTTTATCTTATATATTTCCGAGACCATTTGCTCACCTTTTTGAATATGCCAACTTCAATATCTAAATATGAATACATAATCTTTTGTATACAGAGTTGAAAATCTGGCAAGTGGCAAGTTCAATGATAACTCAATGACATTGAGTAATGTTATATTCATAGATACGAGAGCCGGCTCCAAGGTATTGTAGATAAAAACAATAATATCACATAGCAACTAACAAGGTAGGTACTGGATTTAGTTCATGATTCAGTGGTCGTACAAGAGTATTTTGTTCTCTTTAATTCGCTTTTAAGATGTATTTTGTTCGAATTTACTAATTACTAGGGCCCGGCTGTGCCAGTGCCCGGGTGCAGATACTTTTTGAGTCCAGTCCACATCAGCAACATATTATTTCCTGTAATGTTTTATTTATATTCAAACTCAATGCTGTCTTTTACTAAAGCGCTTCGATCAAATTTATAAAATGTATATATTTGATCGAAGCTAAAGCGTGTTTAATTAAATTTTAAACTATGATTTATTCATTTCTGAGTCCGCCCTCGCTAGACTTATATTAAAACTTTTAGTTTCCGCATTAATATGCGGAAATCGATAATCTGCCGATTAGATATAATAGCTTCACTATTATGAACTAAAAATATAACTGACATCCCTGTAGATTGTTATTAGGGATTAAAATGAGCCAAATACTATCACGTGCTTTGGTATAGGTTTATAATTAAATTAAGTTATATCGAAAATCTCCATACACATAGAAAGGGGTCCCGCTGAGTATAATGCTTGTATGAGTCAATAAAATACTTACAGGGTATATCAAGACGGCGACCGAAAACGAAGCCAGGTAGTAGTTTTAGTGACTTTAGACACAATGCAAGAAAAAATTTGGTAATAAAAGCGATCACTTTTTTACATTTTTTAAGTATCATATTGTTTGGTAAAATACATAGATTTTGCAAAAATAATAATTTAACCGTCTTTAAAATAAAAGATTGTACATCACCACCCAAACACGAAGATAGGTAGGAAATTTTTAAAATGTTTTTTATTTACAATGTGTCTGAAGTCAGTAAAACTACCAGCAGGCTTCGTTTTCGGTCGTGGTCTGGATATACCCGGTATAAATCTTATTGTCTTGGGTTTAGATTTGAAATTCAATAAAAGGATTCCTGGCTAATGGCATGTCCAAAGTATAACCTGTCGGAAATATGTGTCCCTAGCTGTCAAGCGGTTCACATTTCATTTTTTTGTGATCCCCTATCTACTATTTTTTTACATTAAAAACGTTTTGAGATGGATGCGAATTCTATTTTTTATTCCTTTTTTCTATTTTAATTCAATTTGTTTAACCTATATTTTGAATTTGCTAAACTTAAGTTCCAATGACGTAAATTATTCAGGTCCACAGATATTTCCGACGTGTAATAGGTACGTAATAATTCCATTAATTTGTGTCTTTATGTTTCCTTACCTATGTGTAAAATTGAGAATAAGCATCAAATGATATAACTGGTCGCTATCGACTTATAGTAAATCAAATAAATTATTTGAATAGTTTACTTCAATCCACAAAAATCATTGAAAAAAAACAAGGTTACTTATTTACACATAATATAATTAAAGCAAATACACAACACTTGGTGACTTGTCTTAATTACTCTGTTAATCATATCCTTATAAAGTCCCAACGAATCTTCATCACAGCCAATCTCAGAAAAAATCTCATCTCCAAATCTTCATCACCTCATTCATTCAGTTTCCAATCCGACCCATTCTCCTGGAATCCAGTCGCTGCCTGTAGTTTATCAAAGGGCAGCATCAGTGGATCAGTGGGGGGCATCTGAACTGTCGCAGCTAGTACTGGAGTCTTCCTCCCTTCCTTCAGGAGTAGGATCTTGATTAAAGACCGCTCCCCACCCTGCCCTGTGACGGGGCGGAAGAATATATCCGGGTTGATATTGTCGCCGAATACCTCTTCTAGTTTCGTTGGGAATTTTAGACTTGCACCTGGTGAAAGCAGGGGTACCTGTAATGAGAAAGGATGATTTGATTATTTGTGTATTCTAAAATTTGTATTGTATCAGACCATATACGTCCCACTGCAGGGCACGGGCCTCATCTACAATCGAGAGTACGATTGTGTGGGGTTAGGCCATTAGTCCACCACGCTAACCTAGTGCGGGTCGAACTTTACATACCAAAGAAATTCTTTAAAATCGCTATGGTATGCAGGTTTCCTCACAATGTTTTCCTTCACCGTTATAGTGCGTGGTGATTGACTATCAATACACACATGACTCCGAAAATTCAGAATAGTGCCCTGCGATTTGAACCCGCGACCACCGTGAACATGTAAGCAGCCGCGTCTGGTCCATTACAAACAGGTCACCACGCACTTCATTTCCAAAAATTAAAAATTCCCAAGTTTAGACATTTGGTGTCTTTCTGTACTGACATGCAGTACGTTCCACTTGACGATCGCAACGACCACGCTCACGACCGCGATATTTCCCGTTCCATTTGCTCGTGAGCGTTATGATCGCAAACCCAAGTGGAACGGGTTATGAGGCGGTTTGAGCGTTTAAGTAACAAATACCTATTTTAAAAAAGCTATAAAGAGTTAGGTTGCATTATGGGTTAAATCTTGACGGTAAAACATTAAAGTTTTATCGTCTTGTATTCTGTGATAAGCATTAATAAAATTAGATAAATTTATTGATGTTGAAAAAACCCATTTTACGTTCGAAGTAACAAAAATATCTCTCCGTATCATATAATGTAATTTTCTCTGTTGACATTTTTCTTGTTTTGACGTTTCAAAATCCCGCCAATTTTCTCAACGCGCACCACGACCCACCTCTTGACATGGGTCGTCGTGAGCGTATGTCATGACGTCATCAGTGACGTTTTCACCGCGACCACGACGATCGTGATCGTCAAATGGAACGGCGAAATGAGTGTTTTTAGCGCCGTGAACGCTTAATGGAACGCGCCCATGGCAGCTACTACATATTATGCAATTGACGTGCAATCGAAACAAACCTTTAGGTACTCTAAAAGCGTCTTTTTAAAATGTAAACTGGATATACGCAGAAGTTTTAGAAGTCTTAACTGAATGTGCTCTGGATCTATAAGCAACATAACAAAATTGGAAAAATATAAGATATCTTCTACAATATAGTAATAACTACCTTGATGTAAGGGTTGGTCACTTTGTAGTTGGCGGTGTGAACGTGGAACAGTATCGACAGTCCGATCACTGCTTTATTGCTGGATGTGTTCTCAACTATGAGGGTTATTCGGAACACTGGACCCAGGCCTTCCACCTATACATATAAATATCATTAGTAAAGCACACCTTTTATCCACACCTCTCTTTTTAGTATACTAAAAAATTCATATGATTATTGAGTAGGTAATGTTTGTTTTACTGCACAGGTCCGACAAACAAGCAAACAGCTCATCTGATTATCGCGGCAAAATATACAATTGGATTTTAGATTGTTGGAATAAGAAAAAGAAGGACTGTGGAAACGGGTATTGGACAGTCATAAGTCATCGAACAAAACACGACCACAATGTCATTTCGTCATAATTCTATCAATCTTCTGTTGTACAGTGGTACCCCCCGGGTCGAGTCGTACCATTCCGACTAAGGTAATTATAATGTGGCTCTACCACTTTCTGCCTGACTGACTGCCTCGGTGGCGTGGTTGTATTGCGATACGACTACAAAGCTGAGGTCTCGGGTTCGAATCCCAGGTCGGGCAAAGTGATATTGGATTTTTCTGTTCATTATCAGCCCGGAGTCAGGAATTTGTGCCCGATATGGCGATAGGCTCGCCCCCTACCACATCATGGGACGGAACATACAAGGCGAAATGTGGGTGTCCTAGTGGCGCCTCTGCCTACCCCTAAAGGCGTGAGTTTATGTATGTATGTCTACCACTTTCTAATTGCATTTGAGTGTCGACATACAGCCAGAATTCATGAGTTCAATATCATCATTGATAATTAAAAAGGCAAATTAAAATGTTCCCCAAATCACTGAAATCTTTTGCTTTTTTATCAAGATGTATTACAAGGAAATTAATTTTATATTAATATATTATCTATTAAATTTAGCAGAAAAGCTTATCATTTAACCCCTGATAAGCATTTTTGATAGGGTTATAAATAATAATACAGGATATCGTAGTAAGACAACGTGGCATGATGACGAGACATTTACTGCGCAATGAGAGTGGGGGGGGGGGGGGGGGGCGCGAGAGAGAGAGAGAGAGAGAGAGAGAGACAGGGAGAGATCAAATTAGATTATGACTGATGAGCGTGAGGTCAAAAAAATGACTTTTGGAGAGTTTATTAATTTGATGTTGGGATAGATCAAAATTGGTATAACTTGAAAACTTGAAAAAAGCTGCTTGACAAAGAACATTATGGGAATTTTTGAAGGAGATCACCATTTAGCAGGTGCCTTCTTTTAAAGAATGATACTATTCATAATACCTCAGCAGTGAGCCTTAACGACTCCATAGCGCCAGCCCCCACAGAGTTGTCAGACTTCACATGAGCGTCCAGCAAAGTCTTGGCGGCTATCAATCGCAGCTTGTTCAGTTCCAATTGAAATGTCTCGTGCATTACTGGAAACAATTTATTCGTCTACTTATTTGCAATCTCATTTTTATTGAGGTTGCAGGATGAACGCTGTTTTAGACAGATCGCCATGAACATCTTTAGTGAAAGCTTATTTCTAATTAAGTATACTATTCTTGAAGTTCTGAATACTTAGATATAATTGTAATGTTTACGGAAAAATGCATGTAAAGCTTAAGCGCCCGACTTCTGCGCGTCCTCGCATGTGATAGAACTGGCAAAAAAAATTATTGCAGTAAATGGCGAGACTAGCTTAAGTAGCTGATAAAACCACTTATGGCCAGTAGGAAAACCAACCACCATTAATTACAAAGCATTGCTTGGCATTCCATTGCGCTCGCCATCCTGACACATAAGATGTTAAGTCTCATTACGTCCAGTAGTTACTGTAATGGTTGTCTACTTACATGTATAATTGATCGATGACTTAGGTACATACTTAGTTTAAATGTAAACAGAGTTCAGCTGAAACTCTGGCGCTTTAATCATTCATAACACTTAAGAACTGTAGCAAATCAACAAATACGAACTAATAACAAAATACATACAAATACTAACCAAGCGCATTTTCTCTCTCCCTCATGGACTGTTCTAGGAACAGCTTGGACTTCTTGGGAATGAGCCAGGGTTTCTGCCCCACTCCTACATTGGGAGACATCTCCACGCCAGCCGCGTGCGCGTTGAAATCTGCCGTGCGCTTCAATATCTTCAGCATTAGGTTACCGCCTGCAATATGTTGAAAATATGTCGTTATTTTTATTTATATTTCGATACATGACACTTTTGTACTGATTGGTTGTAACGGGGAAGCAAAACACCGGAATAAAATCTATATTCACGAGGGTTTTGCACGAGATTCGAACGTGTGAAAGCAGGTATGGGAAACTGAAGACAATTTTCAATAATCCATTCAAATATTTTATTTCTCTACCAGCTAGAACACCATCCACCATCCAGTGCAATGTTGTTATTAAAAATTAATATGAGAGGAAAGAATAACTATTGGATGTATATATATATATATATTAATAAAATAGAGTAGACTTACTTCCGCTAACAATAATAAGTACGTGTTCCTCCTGACCCAATCTTCCGAATTTCATAACAGAAACTACATCTGAAAAAAAGAGGTTCCCTCGTTGTTCTCTTCAATCTAATCAAATTAATTTATTTCAGAATCAGAAATCATTTATTTGCACAAAATGTAGTTACAATCATAAAGTCTTAAATAATATACATATGTACTGGCTAACGCCCGAATACTGGAACGACATTCAAATAATAAGTTGTACATTTAATCGGCCTGTTGTGTGGCCTAACCACTCTCAATCGATTCTTTCGATTGTAGAGTAGGCCCGTGCCCTGCAGTGGGACGTATATGGGCTGATATAGATATAGATATAGACATTTAATCGGGATTAACGTAGTTAAGCGCAAGTTATATTTAAGTTGCGTTCCAGTATTTGGGCGTAAGTGAGCCGTGCGCTGTTAAGAGCAACTTATTATTTGAATGTCGTTCCAGTATTCGGGCGTTAGTTTCTCGTACTTATGACCTCGAACACCAGGACAGACATTATTAACATAAACTTACCCCTTACAAATATAGTGTCCACCCTAGCTTTGCCTTCGTACAAGTGCACGTGTCCTGAAGCTAAGGCAACTCCTGTTAAAGTCACGCCGAGGTGCATTACCGGCACCGTCGTCATGGCAACTGGCCTGTGCTCCAGAGTTAAACACCACTGCTTTTTACCCTTAAATAATAGAAAAACAGATCTAATAGCAGGAGAGATGGCACCAATTTTTGGCGTATGTTGAAATTTTAGTTTTCAGCTTGCCTCAAAAACCCTTAAATTGTTGCCAGTTCTCGATTAATCGAATTAAACCCATGATATTAAGATTTGCATACATGCTGCCACTAAATTAATGCGACGTAATTTTTCGTAACACCACCATCATCGTTCGTCATGATTTGCAGTCACAGGAGGTTGATTAGTGAAAACATTCAAGAAGTTGCTATAAAATTTCTACAATCTTAAGTTCCTACAATCTTCATTATGTAGGTCGTCCGTCTACCTCAAAAACCGACGTCATGGCCACCATTTGGGAACTTTTTGGTCCCACCATCAGTTCATTGTGCCAGGTGCCCGGCCCACTGGAAATTATTAATCAGCAAGGTTATGTCAGTAATATTTGTTTAAGAGTTGAAATTATACTAAACGCTAGAATATATTACAACCTTCTTAGTATAACAGGACATGGTGTTATCCGTGCTGATGACCATGATGCTGTTGTCTGCAGTGATCACCTCGATGGCAATGATGTGCTCCTCTGTGCTGAACAACACCCGACCTTCGCTCCACTCCCTCTTCAGCACGCAGACTGATTTCTCTCTGAAATTTTGTAATTTTACCTCAACATTGGATACATACTCCTTCAGTCCTTTATCCTTCCCCTTTTATTTTGCGAGGCTAACGAATCTACGACCCAAGTTTTGTAGATGTCATGGGTAGCTGTAGATAATCGGTTGCCATCAAGAAAACATAAGGGGTAAGTGCTCTTTTGCGGAATGTGCGTAAAAAAAGTTGTTTTTACAATTAGGCTGACTTTGTAATGCTGTGTGGTGAATTATAAGCCTTAAATTGTATATTATTTTGGAGATTATTTCTAAATCCGTTTGCTTAGTATCTACAGTAAAAATGGTGAGCAGAAAAGTGCATTCAGTGTTAAAATGTGCATTATTCAATCATAACACACCTAGTAGCTACAATGATTCTGTAGTCAACATTATAAAGCCCCGTTGCAATCATTTGGTAAGGTGTTTTCTTCACTGAGCATAACTTTGCCTGTAGAATTCAATATTAAATGGTATCTATCAAGCATTCAGGAAGACATAGAATACATCATAGTAATGAAAGAAGCCATTAAATACATAAGTAGGAAATCAATAAAAAAAAAGGTATATTTATATTATACAAAACCTGAGTAAGCTGAGTAAATGTCTGTGGATCCAGGACAATAATATCACCATCTTCGGTGCCAACAACCAAACAGCTCACAGAGTACTGTTCCACCGAACTCAGTTTCATTGCAGTGATACACACTATCTCTGGAGGTTTTAATGTTGGTGTATCCAAGTTCTGTTCTAGGTACTCCAGTTGCTCATCTGGTGTGAGAGACAGAAAGTTTCTCGACTGAATGCTAAGGATCTTGTGCGGTATAGCTTTGAGATTTTCACTCATAACTACAATCATTTCTGCTGTGTGATTTGATGGATCTGCAAGCTGATATAGAAAATATTTGCTGTATTTACTTGGATATTCAAAAATATATTACATTGAATGAAAGAGCATATTATATCAATAAAAATAAATACTGATAATAATGGAAATTATAAGCTGATTGGACCACCTTGTGTATAGCCATTAGATACATCATGGAAAATCATGACATCATAGAAAATATCAATACCTTAAGGGAGGGCTAAAGAACTTACTTAAACTACCAATAAGTTTTCAAACAATAATCTGTATGAATTTATTTTTGTATGTGAGGTAATTTTTGTACAAATATAATAGTTCTAATTTTTCATAAATAATTAAACAGAAATAAAATACCTGTTTCCAAACATCCATTTCAATAGCGTTCAGTTCAACAGACGGCAAGTAGTATTTAAAGAATGGTTTCAAGTTCCTGTAGATGTACACAGATGAACTGAATGCCACAGCTATCAACGGGACAGACCGAGGCACTACCTCATTTGGATAGAATCCTACTACACCCAGTGGTAAATCTGGGAGGAGCATGTCCGCTATCTGCATCGCACCTTTGAATACCTGGAATGGAGAATGATTAAAGGTTAGCATAATATATTTTTTATCTGCCCAATGTGGGATCCAGTAGTTTGATATAGACTTTATTTCATAAAACATTGTAATTGAGTAAACTGTACACTAAGAAAGTAATATCATATTATGAGATGAATTCAACATAATGTAAAACTCATAATTTTGTTCCAAAAAACTTCAACACTTGAAAGAAATAAATATATATATTTATCCAATGGTATTTAGTAATTCTATGTCGACGATAACAACAAAATCTAGCATAATCTTAGTCAATATTTCATCACATGTATTAGCTCTAAAGATTTCATAGGGAGCTTTTAAAATAACGAAACAATATTACATTATACCAGCTATTCAATAACATATTCTGAAATAAATTTACTTACTTTTAACTTGGGTCCTTCTTCTCCTCGACCAAGGTCTCCAACAATTAGTTTGAACTCGTTATCATTGTGTAAATCAAGAAGTATTAAGTTTGTTGGTAAAGTATTGAGGTCTACGTCACCCGCTCCCACTTCTACATCTAGCCAACGCGTCATACTTACCATTTTAAATTAATATTTACAATAACTCATGAAATAAAAAATTTAGTTCCGGAATACTTTGGTAACAAAACTCCTGTTATTTATATTTGTTTACTTTTTCGTTGTCATGACAACGTTAACTCTTGTGACATGTCACAAATTGAGTTTACAAATGGAACGTATTAAGCGTTAACCTTTATACCACAAGCATTTATTGATTTAAAAAAACGTTTCTAATGTTAAAAGTGGATGTAAAATATAGACCATAATTTATTTTATACATTAAATATAATGTAATGTAGCATGTTTTACTCTTTTTATATATTATAAATAGTCGGCTGTTTGAATAAGTTCTTTTGTTGTATAAATTTAAAAACGAAGACAAGGGTGTGTTCTGAAGTTAAATATTTATTAATTTCACTTCAATCGTATATTAAACAATAATCTACAAACCTTACCTAATTTATTTTTATGCTAAAAGATAGTTATTACGGTATCTTCATTAATTATATTTTAAATGTTACACTTGTAATATTAATTTAAAAATAAAAAGAAAACACCAAATATTTTTCATATAATATAAAGTAATTATTACAGTCGAAATTTCTGAACGCAACGTTGTTTGACAATAATAGGCCAAGGAACAAAAAGTGTAGGTAGGTAAACTTTAAAACTTGTTTATTGTGCGTATGTTAAAATAATTCTGATTTATAAGTTTTCAGTGTAATAATTAGTCGTTTCGTGGTTTAATGTAATGCAGTAATTATGTTGTGCTTCACTTCTTCAAGTTAAGGTAAGTGATTTAAAAATTTTTAGAACAAATTTTCTTTTTTAAAAAAACTATACCTATTTATACATTCATGTTCGTAATAAACACATACATTCATGTGTTTATTAAATTCATATTTTGTTTGTTTCTTACAAAGTTACTAGATTGCAGAATGTGGTATTTATTTTGTGGCTACTAAATATTAAACACAATAATCTAAAAAACAAAGCACTGGAGTGTTGCCAATATTCAGCCTAAAAAAATTTAATAACTTGGCTGAATGTTTCATATTCAAATTTTACTTCTTAGTCTGTGATCAAATTATTTCAAGTATGTCTTGTTCATTGTTAGATATTTCTATGCTATATTTTGTACATGATAATTTAAAGTATTATTTATGTGTGAAGTTTAATTCACTGCTACATTAAACTGCCATCTGTGGCGAAGTTGTACTACGACTACAAAGCTGAGGTCGCGGGTTCGAATCGCAGGTTGGGCAAAGTGATATTGGATTTTTCTATTCATTATCAGCCCGGAGTCATGAATACGATCAGCCCGATACAGTGATTGGCTGGCCTCTATCACATCATGGGTGCGGAACATACAAGGCGAAATGTCCTGGTAGCACCTCTGCCTACCCATTCTGGGAAAAAGGCTTGTGTTTATGTATGAAGTTAAGTTCACCAAGTTTTTATTAAAAAATAAGTTTCTTTATAAGTCTCAGACAGATTATTGCACTGTTGACTACAAATAGAAGAGAGTGGAATACACTATTTGTCTTTTATCTTCTCCAGTCACAAGGAGCCCATTAATGAACTCAAAATAAAAAGTTATTTTTATTTTTGATTTTTTACTTATTGTTTTATGTGGGTCATACATACATACATAGATTTCTTAAAATAATTATGTAAACATTTTATTTTTTAAGACACAATAGTACGTAAGGGTTTTAATTATAACTTTCGAATTAACTATATAGGTATTTGCCACCCAAAAACTATGATTTTTTTAAAAATTGCAATATAAATCTGTCACTTGTTTTGCGATTTTTTTGTAAAAAAAGACTAGTTTAATGGTGTCCTCATTTTGTTAAGCCATTTTTGTGAAAAAAATATTCAATAATTTTACGTTTTTGTTGATTCATTCAAAAACGCAAATAGGTAGGGAGTTCAAACTTGCAAAAACTGTCTATGAATAAGGCCTTAAGTGCTTTTTTGGCCTTTACGAAATTTTACTTTACTAGGTATACTTATATTTGTATTAAAAATATTGATACATATTAATAGGTATGTCTTTACACGGTAATAATTTCTTCTGAGTCACCACAATAATTTTCGTACAAAACAAAAGCATTTCGCTCAATTTTCGTAATCAATGTGTACGATTATTGGTGAAATTCCGGCATGAGTCACCAGTGAATGGATCTGTTGCGGTACAAATCTCGTTTTGTTTCGTATCCGAACGCATAGGACACGCCAGTAGCCCCTGGTGACTCACCAACCTGTTTCTGCGTCTAGGCGAAAACTGGATTTATTGAGAGGAACAACACATCCTTCCCTATGCTATAGATTATATGGTTATATTGGTGTAAATTTTTAACGGTTACGGACGATCGATTGCTCAAATTATTTATAACAAACTCCAAATAATACGCCGGTCGTATAATCATAATTCCTCTATTCTTTTCCAACATCATGCTCAAAAATACAAGGGTTTTCTACAAAATACAACTCGCATGTTAAAATGCCTACAACGTTACTTCTAGAACATTCACAGCGCAATCCCGACTCGGCCATCCTTCACATCAGCCGTTGACAACCCGTTCTATATTCAAATCCTTACTCCATTCTTCTTAATACAACGGCCAGCACCATCGTCATACTAACATTAGGTTGGTTTACTCATCGCTTATAAAAATCATCCGTAACATATTATAATTTCTTGTAAATGAGAAATCAAGAGACAATGTATAATGATGATTTTATAAAATCAAAGTTTCAAACAACGCGGGAAATCAATTGGCTAGACTAGTGTAGTTATGATCACTTTATGCGTCAATGAAGCGTTTTAAATAGAATAAGAAAGCATTATTTCTTTATATCTAGATAGCTTTGTCACGGCTAGGGCCAGAGACCGTTCCCTCAATATTCGCCAATTCGCCCGGCCTTTAGCATCCTCAGTGTGTAAAGATACCACACTCATATTTTATGTATATCAAGCCACCTCGAGATTCAGAATACTCTCATAAAAAGCAACAAATATAAGTAATCCAATTAGACATGGAAAAAAAACACAAATTATCCACAAAACAGTTTAACTTAGTCCAGCGGCCGTTGACCCGTCACAAAACCTACACCCACACATCCAAATAAGGATAAATAATTACACTATTTTGATTCTAATATGGTCACAGAGGCACACGATGGGAAAGCGACCTCGACATAGCTTGAGTAACAACAGTCCACACCCAGAGACCTTGCACTGAAAATATTTGCATAATAATATTGATAGTACGTGCGTACGATCATATTGCTATTGTGCTTCAGGAGTTTGTACAGAAAAAATAAATGGATCGTGCGGAAACGGACTTTTAATTAGAGAGGGTTACCTCCAATATCTTACATACATACATAAACTCACGCCTTTATCCCAGAAGGGGTAGACAGAGGCGCCACTAGGACACCCACATTTCGCCTTGTATGTTCCGTCCATGATGTGATAGGGGGTGAGCCTATCGCCATATCGGGCACAAATTCCTGACTCCGGCCTGATAATGTATAGAAAAACCCAATATCACTTTGCCCGGCTCGAAATTCGAACCCGAGACTTCAGCTTTGTAGTCGTACCGTAGTACAACTACGCCACCGAGGGCGTCAATATCTTAATTATCTAATATCTTGCTACCATATTTAATATTTACAATACGTAGTTTGTATATGATTAGACGTCTATCGGATATAAAGATTGTCATCGGTCAAATTATAAAAGCAAATCAATATATAGGAAATAAATTGTCCCATATTATCAAACCAGGAAATTTACAAAATGAGGTCTGCTCAACTCACTGCAATACCAATAACCGTCTAGTGCTTATTCATATAAATGTTACCCATTAGTATGTAAGAAACGTAGGGGACCTTGAGATATTAATGATGGGACTTCCCATACAGAAGTCTGGCATGTCCAGTGTAAAATACCTCCAATGACCTGAATATTCCACATTTAAACCTTCGATAGTATCCAAGGAATATTTGAGTATGTTCTTATCTCATAACTTGGCACCAGCTCAGCCAATGATTGAGTTAATGAAGAAGGCAAATACAATACGTGCAGCCATGGACGCTGCCTTGTCACACGGATTCTTAAATATTTACATACAATTGACATGGAGTAAGCAGGAAAATGGTAAAGGATATGTGGATATCAACAGGGCCTCTTCAAAGTTAGGTGTGCATATTATAAGTAACTATTTGTCGCTTGAAGGAAAAACATTCTGAGGGAATCTACGCTTGAGAGTTCGTCATGGCAATTTAAACGCTTGAAATATCTACCTACAGAATTAAGTCAACATGACACACTAAAATCCTAGCTATATTAGGTTCCAAAAGAAGTTTCGTCATACAGGAAACCAATCGTTATATTTTAAAGTAATTTTTCATTATTTTTAAAGCGTGGTGGAAAAAGTGTACCGAGTAAGGCCACTTTTCTAGAGTCAAATCCAATATTATAAAACAAATAGATTAAGGATGACTGCTTTGGTGGCGTTGTTGTGAAGTTTCGAGTTCGAATCCCGGGTCGGGCAAAATGATATTGGGTTTTTCTATTCATTATCAGCCCGGAGTCAGGAATTTGTGCCCGATATGGCGATAGGCTCGCCCCCTATCACTTCATGGGACGGAACATACAAGGCGAAATGTGGGTGTCCTGGTGGCGCCTCTGCCTTTCCCTTCTGGGATAAAGGCGTGAGTTTATGTATGTATGTAGATTAAGGTCTCTGGTTTTTAACCGAACAATATTAGTGTAGTTACTTGCCGAACTAAAAGCAGTGACGTAATCGGTGACAAAACTTAACGTCATAGGACAATAATGTAATCCACGAGAGCCTCACAAAGACTCGCTCCTATAATGTGTAATGTCGCCTAATCCGCACCATTCCTTATAAGCCTGCTAGTTGCTACGTGGCTGGTAGTATTGTTGAATAATCTTTGATATCTGTTAAATATTAAAAGCTTGAAAAGCGTAGTAAGACTTATTATGCAGCGAGCAAAAGTTAAGTTAGAAAAATTATAAAATATAAACTAAAGTAATGATGAAGAAATCCCACAAAACTGCACGAACAGTTTGGCAGTAGGAACCTTTTTTGGTATTTTATTCGTTCGGTAATAAGATTGCCCCGGATGACTTCGCTACGTTCAAAACCTAAATAATTATAAGTCATCGCAGCCGTAATTTAGTTGAATATTTAAGTATTGTTATTGAAACAGTTTTAATGCTAAAATCAGCTTATAAAGTTAACTACCGAACATGTCACATTATTTAGACCCTTTCACTATACCTTTGCGTTAATTTGGTAAAAATAAAATACCATTTGTGACTTCCGCAATTTAAAAATGAATTTATATTTGTGTAACTTTTTAAGTGTACCGTTATTGATGACACTGCAGTTAGTCTAATTACAGAAGTCATTGAAGCATTTGATTATCTCGTCGAGATCAATGAACCGGGCAGAGACTAATTGAGCAATTTATCAAGGGGCCAAAACAGTTAGTAGTCTTAGAAAAGGCCGCTCAATGAGAACATAATCTTAGAAAGTTTATTTATAAATGGATTGTAAAACTATAAATAAAAAAAAATACATATATTTAAAAAAAAATTAGATAGATAAATCCACGGCTGTATTCCCTTAGGGGCAAACAGAGTAATAGATAGTTGATTAATTTTACTAACGAGTACGATTTCCCGCATGCAGCTAAAAAAAATCTTTGAATGTAAGTGGGAAAAGAGTTTGATCCGATTTCTGAATGTACAATAAATATCTGAATATATCATGTGTGACTTGAGGTGTCTTTGAACATTGTTTCAATACGTAATATGCCTATCTAAAATTCTTGATGACTATCACTATCACTAAAGTTCAGTTACAAGAAATTTACCGTTCAATAAGTATAGGCCGGAAATGGCAACAAAATTAATTTTATTTTGGCTCATACAATGTTTCGTTAAAAAGGGGCCATGACTCCCAACACTTCGATCTAAGTCCGTCTCTGCAAATGACCGTTGGAGATGCAACATGGAGTGTGTCGGTGTTTGAACGGAAGTGTAAGTGGATGGTAATGGTGATGACCGTACTGTACCGCGGGATGTGACGGTGAAACATGCATTAAACATTACGCATGCTCGGCATTACATGCGATACAAATAATTTATGGTGTGTTATGATTATTATTACGGCTACTTATTTGTTATAATTGATCGTTGAGAAATCTTTCATTTTACTTTTATAATCTTGCTCCACAATAAAATCATTGCGTCAGACCTATATTCAGCAGTAGTCATCTCAAACATTTCTTTAACGTACATGAAATTGTTTAACTGACTTAAAAATCTCCAGACCTCGTGATTTAAGTATGCACGCTACTGTTAAACAGAAAAGGCTACTAAGCCAGCTACGAGTATATCTAAACAATGTATATATCCAAAGCAAGTTATGATTTGTCGGTCTAACGTAGGCGATGACCTAGCTTTGAATCATTCGCAGATTTAGGCCATGTCACTGTATCCGTGCTTGTTTGAATTACGATAAGTTTTAAGGTCATACGATTGGAACTTAGCCTATTATGTTCTCATAACGCATCATTGGGCTGACCTACATTCTAATTATATGACGTTATTTTTAATTGTTAATTTATGTTTTTCCCAAGTGCTTTTTTAATGTTTTAGAACAATGACTCAGAATATTTCTAGTCGTTACTCTCTCTAGACAGTATTGCAACTGCTATTAGATGCATTGAAGCACTAAATAACAAATAAAAAAATATGGTTAAGCTTCCTGATAACTTCTAAGTTCTAATGAAGCATATTTTTTGCTACTATTTTATAATTCTGTTCTGGTATGCACCTGAAACAGGGATGTGTGTATTAATAAAGTATGTACGGGCAACACTTGATAATCTCTCGTTCCACACAATTTTGCCGGTCTGCTCAGTTTAATTTACGTTATAATGTAAGTAACTGTCCGCTCCACGGTAGAACAGTTGCAATTATACCAATTGCGTTACTTCTTTGTTTAATGTTTTTTGCGACGTCGTTTATGGATCGTTTGGTGCAGTCGATGCCCTGCCTCCAAACCTTTTGGGTTCATTGAATCTGCTTATTTTTGACATTCATTATCGGCTAATTATTATTCCATTTGTCCATGTTTTGGGTTCACTGATACTTGTGCTTATTATTAATCAACTTTAAAAAGGAGGTTTTAATTTGGCTTCGGTTTAAATTTTTTGCATATTACGCAATTTCCGCCAGTTCTGGATCGATTTGGTGATTAACTTTGTCCATATCTATTTTATTATTCCCTATACGTTACACTGGTTGGCATTTTTTCTCTCAATATTTGATAATTATTAAAACACTCAAATTTGAAAGTGTACTCACAATGTTTTTTTGTACAATAAAAAATGAGGGACAATTTAGTAAGAACCAATAAATTTCGGAAAATCCGTATTAGGGATGTATCTCCACTTTGAGCTTCAGCTCTCGCTATTGAATACCACATTTTACATAATAAAATATTTTTATCTATGCTTAGTTTCAACATCTACAAATCCATAGATCATCCATTACAACTGGGAAGCAAACAGATCTATCCAAGAGATAATACAGACTCTATAAAACAATGCACATTGATAAAGATTATTACCAATTTAGCTCAAGTACAGTTAACACTGCAATAATGGCAATTACGATGCCTGTGGTACATTAGCAGCAATCAATAAGTGATGCCAATTGATTCTAAACGAATATACACAACCTTGGCCTATAAATATTTGTTATTTGCTAAAAACTTGCTTACAGATACACTAACCATTCATTGATTATATGTGTAACAGCCCCTGGAGACATTTTAATGTAGATATTGCTCGTTGAATGCAGGCAGTGAATTTATACTAAGTATAAAAAGAGTGAAAAGGAAATCCATATTTTAGAAGGTACCTAGCACCTAATTCGTATATTGTCATTAGCTACGTCATATTAATGACGTAATCATTATCATCATCAGCCCGTGACAGTCCACTGCTAGACATAGGCCTCTCCCAAGGTACCCCACAGAGCCTGGTCTGCTGCTTTACGTATCCAGCCGCTGACGGCTCTCTTGTGCAACTCGTCCCGCCATCTGGCCAGAGGACGTCCCACGCTATCATACTACCATCGTCCTCGTGCAATTAATTATCTACATATAAAAATCACAAAAAATTATACGTATCCTCCGAGCATTTTCACAACCCGATCATTTTTCTGGGTGCGGAAATCTACATTGTTACCTCACGTTTTACAATAAGCCTTTTTCCTATTCCTTTAACACCCCGGAAGCTATAAATATTTTTTTCTAAGTAAAGAACAATGTATTACAAAGTACTTTTATATGGATCTGAGTACAACGGAGTCCGTTTATTTCCCCTGTTTATCATCTGCGCGTATCTGCTAAATATCCTGTTTCGATTTGATTACGTTTCTGCATAATGTTAATTTTCAACGAGAAAATTTATAATGTGAGAACAATCATAAATACAAATAAATAAGTACACCCAACAGCCACATACATAGTCCTGACCCCATATTTAGATCCATTAAGTCTTGTGTCGTGGGTATCAGAAACTACGAGAGACTTTTCGGTATCACCAACACCCAGACAAGACAAATGCTTGTGGGCCTCACAAACATTTGTCTCGGTGCGAGGATCGAACCCGCAACTCTTCGTTTCAGACGGCGTCTAACCAACTGCGCCACGGAGGCTGCAATGAATTATATACGGGTTTGTTGTATTGCAGAGCGATAGTAAATACTTTCATGGTACAGACTATTTCACCTGAGGTTTAAGATGGAAAATGTCTTACATAAAAACCTATTATTTTATATTTATTATCTATGAAACATTTTAACGGTGAAGGAAAACATCGTGAGGAAATCTGCATACCGTAGCGATTTTAAAGAATTTCTACGGAATGTAAGTCCGCCAACTCGCACTAGGCCAGCGTGGTGGACTATATGGCCTAACCACTCTCAATCGATTCTCTCGATTGTAGAGTAGGCCCGTGCCCTGCAGTGGGACGTGGACGATATGGGCTGATATATAGATGAAACATTTTAAAGGTTGCCTGGAAGAGATCGCGGTTAGCGATAAGGCCGCCAATTGTAACCATGACTTTAGCTTTAAGTGATTTACTGTTACTGTGTTATTCTCTTTTATTGTGGTGTACAATAAAGTGTGTAAATAATTATTTCCGACAAAAAGGTGTGTCAACACGTCTTCGAAATAGATTAGAAGTAGTGGAAATTTATTGTCACTAAGGGATGCGAGAGTGTGGCCTAGAATCTAGTTCCTATGACGCCTCTGTCCGTTATCAGACTGTCTTTTGGCTACACCATCTCTATCCAGTAGTTATTTCTCCATCTGTCGCTGACCGAGACGCCAGAGCATCGCTCTTTGGCCATTAAAGCGTATTGCGAACAAGGGAAAACAGTATAAACTCCAGAAGGTGTTGTTTGGGCCCTTAACGCTTCCTAAAATACTAAATACTAAAGTAATATTACATTAAATAAAATATTTACTAGTAAGGCATCAATCCATTCCGGAAAAATCAATAACTAAGACATTAGTGTTATTCAACATACGCCACTTGTTCACTTAATAATATAATTACAGGTGTAGCGCAGATTAATTACCGGCCGGACCAGATGTTTGGCGACAATCCGGCTCCACGTTCCGGCTTGATTTGCATGGAATTTTGCGCATGCACTACTAAAATATTGCGGTTATGTAAGGTGCAAGTGTTATGAACGTAGCCACCTCATTGCTTTATAGTGTACAGCTGGGATGTATATGAACCGTGATGTCGTGGGTTCGAATCTAGGACAGCCGGGAGACTATTGTTGTCACTGATTGTGTTCTTCGTTTGGAAAAACCTGAGTGGCTTAGAACTGAATTTTGTAAAAAGCATAGCAATAGGTTCACCTCCTGTCTTGGGGCAAATAAAAGCTTATCGAACTCTGGATAACAATTATAATGACATTTTGTCTAACCTTTCAAGGATAAAAGCGAGAGCTTCTGTTTCTGAATGAAATCAAAAGATTTTTCTCTTTGACATTACAAAGTCACTGCCCTTCACCAGATGGCAAGTATTTTACGATAAGATCAAGTGTCTCGGATTAGTGGTCGTTGGAGCGGAAACATTATTAACTTTTGACTGCGCAGTGAACAATAGAACGAAAATTAGCGTAAAAACTTAGATAAATATTTGTTTCAGGTTAAAGAACGACACTAAAAACAAGTAGTAATAGAAGTATGAATTTGTTTGGAAAATTAAAAGGTTTTCTTGCCTCATGAGAATTTTTAAATTTCGTGAGAGCAGAAAACACCTACAATTATTCATTATCATAATGAAATAAACAAAATACAAACGTATTTCGAATTATTTTTAACAATTTAAGATATGCTACTGGGTTTTCCCAAATGTAACTAATTGTTTCCACTTTACGGTAAACCGAGAAAATTTAGATTCACCATATCTTAGCAAAAAGAAAAAGGAAATATTTTAAAATGTCAAATATTTTCCTTGACTAATTATGTAGGTATTAGATTGAATCTGATACAAACACGAGTTAAATATAAGATGACCGATTAATTCACATAAATGTGGAGTGTTATGAATAAAGACTGGATTACATGTATGTGCATTTTGTATGCGAATTTGTATGTTATGCTTATTCTTGATCAATTATTGCATATTTTATATTTTACCTAAAATACAATGTTAATGAACATTGTTATTTAGGAGATTCCAGAAATATATTGGTTTATGCCATATAAAGCATACATAATATTATGTTAAAGCGAAATTTTTAACATGGACAAAAGGCCAGTATTTTTGTAGAATATTATATCATTTTTTAAACAAGGGGAAAACTAATTGGTGCATTGCCAGAGAAACTTATATCTACGTATTACTAACGATTACACTTGCAGCAGACAAAGCAATTCCGGAGCGATTTTCCTTCCACCTTATATTATAACAAAATTCAATATATAAGATTAGCTAATGAGGATAATGCTAAGCCTCAGCTGTTCCACTGCTGTTCGTCATGAATCAGACTATTTGTAACATTTATTTTCGTGTCTTGTCACACGTATTCATTGTGACAGATTGTTGACCACCGTTCGGTAAACGGTAACGGTAGCGCTGTTGTACTACGGTACGGTTGTAAAGCTGAGGTTTCGGATTAGAGACCCGGGGCGGGCAAAGTGACATTGGATTTTTCTATTTATTATCAGCATGGAGTCAATTCGTGCCAGATATGGCGATAGGATCGCCCCCTATTACGTTGTGGTGGACAATATAAGGCGAAACGTAGGTGCCCTCTTTTGTGGCTGCTCCTCCACCCCTTCTGGAAAAAAGGCGTGAATTTATGTATGTAGTACGGTAAACGGTTGTTGCTATCCGCTTATTCTGATATCCTTCCACCAATTACATGTAATCGGCCCCTATGATGAAAGTCAAGAGCGTGTAAGTTCAAAGAGTAAGGCGATGCACTCGACGCCGACCAAGCGTTAAATTGAACGCCGGATGTCTGCGCCTAATATCTACATAATGCTGTGTTGTAATGTATGGGTGGGCCGGTAATGCAGAAAACGTGATACTGTCTGGATAACGTTGAAATAGACCAAAGCCCCCGTCATAAAAGTGCTGTTTGAAGAGTATATTTTGAAAGCCAATTGTTTTACAATCGCGGATGCTAAAGATGAATTGGACCTTAAGCAGAAAAGCGGACTCTCTCCCGTATCGGATTAATTACACAATTAAAGAAAGAAAAAGCAAAACATTTGAAGGGACTATACACAATGAGTTCCTGGATTCGATTCCCAGATAGGCCATATGCTTTGAGCTTCAACACATATTGCAGGAAAGTCGATCTTAAGTGGATATTTATATGTTTTGTACTCATGGCGGGGATATTTCATGTCGGCCGTCGATACGTGACCGTGAAACTCATTATCTGGTTATACACCTGTACGTCTCGGCCTGTTCTATACTAAGATGTTGTTTGTCAGTTTTAATACACAACAAATACATCCATCGATGGATTTGTACAAGCCTATGTGTGTAAGTACTACTTGTGGCCATCGCCCGGATTGTTTTTTTTTTATTGCGATGAATGGCATTCGCCTGATGGTAAGCGATACGTCCGCTCATGGACAGTAGCAAATCAAACAACACCATGAATTACAAGGCGACGCTTGGCATTCGATCCTGAGACATAAGATGTTAAGTCCAGTCCAGTCAGTTAATCTGACTACAATGTCCTTCAAACCGGAACACTATAGTGCATTTACACTACTGTTTGGCGTAACCCCTGCGGGTACATACCCAGGCGGCCTCGGTAATTAGTATGAATTTATTTGGTATGTATCCGCCAACCAGCACGAGACCAGCGTGTCACTTATCGGACACGAAGACTTTTTAATGGTTCTAGTTATTACAGTTTTTTTTATACAGAAACAGGTCAATGACTCTATCAACGACGAAAATTAAATTTATTGTAACTAATATGTAGTATTCATAATCTTCAACTACGAGAAGTCACTGATGAACACAGGGCTCCCTCGAGTTGAAATTAGTGAAGGTCAATTTCTAAAATTTCTAATGCTGTGTACCGTTTATAGCCGTCAATTACTATTGAACCTATTACAATAGATGCATCCAATCAACTCGTATTACCAATTGATCTACTTTGTAAGCAGTATCATTGATTATAATTATTAGAGCAGTCACTTTTGTATGTGTATTTTGGCTCGATGAATACGAATACCACCATATTCCTCAAAATAATTCCATACCTAATAAGGCGCAAAAAAATACACCTCAAGATGCAATCAGAGCACAAGAGTTGCATACGATTATCTATATCAGCCCATATACGTCCCACTGTAGGGCACGGGCCTACTCTACAATCGAGAGAATCGATTGAGAGTGGTTAGGCCATATAATCCACCACGCTGGCCTAGTGCGGGTTGGCGGACTTACATTACATACCGTAGAAATTCTTTAAAATCGCTACGGTATGCAGGTTTCCTCACGATGTTTTCCTTCACCGTTAAAGTGCGTGGTGATTGACTATCAATAGACACATAACTCCGAAAAGTGAGAGGTGTGCCCTGGGATTTGAACCCGCGACCACCGTGAACATGTAGGCAGCCGCGTCTGGTCCGTTACCAACAGGCCAATACGATTACGTACATAGATTCCATAAGACCCGGAAAGAATAAATGACATAAATACCTACACATGTTCGTTCATAAGAAACATACAGCCGTGACCCGACAAATCAAATGATGGAAAGGATATCGCAACAGTGCGCGTTAATTGTGCCGAAGTGGGTATAAACTATAAAATAAGTAAGGACATTATGCAGGACATCGTAGCATTGCTAAATACTTTAGCTTTCAAACGCAAGGACGGCCGTTTGGATTATAGCGATTGATTCTCGACGCCTTGTTCGTTGCATCCAAAGTTGATGCGATGCAAATATTTGGAATTTGGAAATTGGCATTTGATGGTAGTATTTCTGCTTTATTTAAATCGGAATGTTTTAGAAATTTTGTAATTAGTTACAGGACCATTTAAAATTGACTATAATTAAAAATAACAAATATTAAAATGTTCGTTTCTTCTTCATTTACGCAACAACGCAGAATCTGATTGGCATGATTATTGGTACAGAGAAAGTCTATAGACTAAATTGTTTAATGTGCAATAGCTCAACAATTTTATCACCAATAGTGAAGTCTATTAGTATCACTCAAACCAAAACTGCGTAGAAAATGTAGCTGAAATTATTCACAAATAATTATACCAAAAATCCTGAAGCATCTCGAAACATTTGCCAAGAGGCTTAACCAAAAGCCGTCGTTATTATCGAGTCACCGAGAATAGGCGACATCATTTTAATTCCAGTCACATCACCGCCACAAACGACAAATCTCGCATGCGACGTGTACTAGTATTAATTATCACCTTTCCAACACATGATAGGAGCAATTCGCTTTCTTTTTTATTAATTTTGATGAGTAAAAGTTGCGGCAGTAATGCATGTTGCATAATATTTTCCGTCCTTAGGAAGTTGTTCTACTGTTTACTATGCAACTGCATGCAAATGCAATGGAAGTCAGTCAGGGATTTATCGTTAGATTTCCAGTTCATGCATTACATATTGGGTGAGGTTTTTAAGTTTGAAAATCGGTTTTGTGAACTATGTACTGGTCATCTTTGCGTTCTTCTTCGGTGACACATATGAGCTTAACATAATATTAAGTATGTCATTCTAATATTGCTTTATTGTTTTTTAATTAAAAGTCCAAAAGTAATGTTTATTGATGTTGCTCTCAGGATTTTACATTAATACTTAGAAAATTGTAGGAGTGATAAAGAATGCATGCCATTTTTATGGCCCCAAATGTTAACATGTAACATTAACACCGTAACACGTCACGCAAAAAATACAAAAAGTGGCATAATTTAATCATTGCGAAACAAGACAATCGGTGTTGATCGTGACTTCATTGTGTGCACAAACGGGCACTGAATTTAGATAAGGCGTGCGATAACGGGTTTCCCAAAATCCATACATAGGCCTGTGTATATAGAACCAGCATATTCTTGACAGCCTCCGTCGCAGAGTATTAGGAAGCTGTTTGTAAGATGAAGTGGAGACAAATGTTTGTTAGGTCCTCAGGTATGTTTCGGCTCTAGATGTTGAGACCGATTTTTTTAAATTGTGATGTATTGTATATGTATAACACAAGACTTTCGGTTATGTTTGTGGTCGGGTCTATGAGTATGAATTTTAGTAAATAACGATATAAGTTAAATGATGCAATGTGTGATCCTCAGATATTTGTTCCTGTGGTTTTGTTTGTAAGACCGAAAAGTCTCTTGTAGTTCCTGATACCCACGACACAGGACTCTATCTTAGTGTGGGGTCAGGACTATGTGTGTGACTGTTGGGTGTATTTATTTATTTATTTATTATAACTTATTATGTACTTATTACCATCCATGCGAGCATATCACTCTATCTGGCACAAGTTCTGGTACTGGTATATAAATTCATGTTTTTTTTGTCTCGAGAGGAAAGCTGTGAACCTTTAATCTCGAGATAAAAAAAGCTGCCCCTTCCGGTACCCCAGAGGAGACCGAAAGGGGTATGTTAGTGTCACTAGACATCCAGCCCGGCACGCTGCGGATAATGCGGCCGAGCGTATAAATTAATGATAAATATATATTTATATCACAGAGTAAAATCATCAACAATACCGTAAGAATTTCGAGGCTATAGAAAATTGTGTAAACTTTAATTTCACATCACTGATCACTACTTTGTTCGCGTCAAATACATCAAGTAATCTTTTTATTGGCAAATTGGCGTTGATTCTAATTAACTATTCAAAATTAAAAAAAACATCTATAAGAGAACTTCGATTTTCATCTTGGCACTTTTTATGCAAGTTTTAGCAAATTGACACGTTATTCGTTTTTTTTTTGACTTAAAGCAAAAAATGAACTTTCGATATTTTAATGCGTTTTATTTAACATTTTTTCGTAGGAATCAAGCTTTCTATTCGGCGATACTTGATACTTCTCCTAGGATTTCTATAGAGGTCTTTGGATGTCGTCTGACCACATTGTATATAAAAAACTACGTAATTATATTATTAATGGTTTCAACACAAATTAATAGAGCGAAACAATAGCCTACATCAGTCTAGAAATTTACTACCTCTAGGCACAAATTTCCTCCTACGTTTGGTAAAAAAGGCTTTGGCAACATAATACATTATTATATTGCTAGTAAGCAATTACATTTCAAGTATGATATTTTACTTACCTTTCACAATTTCATTTTTCGGGATCGAATCCCGGGTCGGGTAAAGTGTTATAAGATTTTTCTATTCATTATCAGCCGAGAGTCAGGAATTTGCTTGATATTGCGATACTCTGGCCCCCTATCACATTGTTGGACGGAACACAAAAACCCAAATGTGGGCGTCTTGGTAGCCCCTCTGCCTACCTTTTTGGGAAAAAGACGTGAGTTTATGAATGAATGAATGGACGACTTGTCGAAGTGGAAAAGTCTAGAAATTTTAGTAACTAAATACTGCCGAAACTAAAGAGCCGTGTGAGTATCGATAGAAATCGTGAGAAAAACATCTCGACTGTTTCAGTCATCAAATGTCTTCACTTTCACTGGAATTGATTGACAATACAATAGAATAGGACGTATTAATTCCATGAGAGTATGTTTTAATATTTGAAGTATACCGTAGTGTAGTAGCTTGACGGATGAATTGTGACCACGAGAGAGAAATTATGCAACTTGATATCTTGAGGATATGGATTAAGTTGTTTTCAAAATTGACACACAATACGGTAGAATATTGTGGCATTCGTAGAGAGAGAAGCGGCATTGGATTTGCAATGGCAAAATTTCCAACATAATAAATAAATACACCCAACAGTGACATACATAGTCCTGACCCCACACTAAGTTCGAGTCGTGTCGTGGTTATCAGAAACTACGAGAGACTTTTCAGTTCACAAACACCCAGACCCAGAGAATTGAAAGAATATCATGAAAAGTTTTGCATTATGTGATGTGCTTAATAAGTCTTACGCTAATTCCCTTTAGGAAGTTGCGGAATTTCACACGGTTCGCACTTTTTTATCTCACACGCCATCTCGTCGTTTACGAGGCCTTATTTAACTATATTTGTGTATAACGCTTATATAAGTTGTGATAAGTTTAACAACTAAGCAGAATTCTCTTTCGGGTCGTTAGTCATTAATAATAACTAAGGAAATTATCAGGGCACTTACTCCATAAAAGGACCGGACAGACCAATAATCACCCCAAAAGATTAATAATTTCGCGTAAAAATTGCATGATGATGTTTTTGGACCTGGTGCTAACCCTGAAAACAGTGGTCAGACCACCCACCTAGCCGTTGAACCAAAGTGATCATTTATGATCAGGTTGAGTGTATTTATTAATAACAAGACCACTTTCAACCCTCGCTTTCATTGGCTTTCCAACGCCCGCAATGTGGATCTATTGAACTAACAAAAAAATATTGGAACAGAATATTGTAAAGTCTGGTTTCACTAACCGTGAGAGTAGCATAAAATGGATTCTAATCCAAGAGGTACAATAATTGTGGTCACAGGTATGGTTTCAATACTTATTCAAGAATAAGTAAATCTGACATTTCTCTTTGGGATTTAATCCTTAATCCACCACGCTGCACTGGCTTTGTATAGGTTTGTGTTTGTCGCGTTTCGGACTCAGCATCTGCATATCTGTCTCAACACTCATCGCTCACGAGGTGGCTATCTCTCGTACATGCCTACAATACCTACTGTATTTATATAGCACTGCACTTATTATGAAGGGTATTGTAATTAATTTATTGCGTTGCTATAAATCATGTCCTCATGATACTCTTACTTTGCATGCATACGTACCTAACTGCGAAAAATATGCCTTCACCTTAAAAAGATAAAGTATTAACTTATTGCTTATACTTTTTAACAGTATTTTAGTAATAATAATACCCATGTTCGGTGAAATTTGAGTACAATTTGCCCCTCTTCGTGAATCCAATAAAAGTACAGGCTACTTGTCGATTATTTTTAATTTCTTAGCGAAATCCGACACCGTTTTCCTGTTCTGATCGGATTCGAATAAAAAATGTTAGTCATTAGACTTGTTATTTGATTTATTTTATTAGTCATATGGAAGTTATGTTACACATACAATGTTTAATACAACTTATTGATATAAAAAAAAAAAATTTAGAAGTCATGGGTGTAGGTTAATTGTCGGTTTGTAACTACTGGATATATTGAGACTTAACATTTTATGTCTCAGGATGGCGAGCGCAACGGAATGCCAAGCAATGCTTTGAAATTCATAGTGTTGTTTGGTTTGCTAGTATCCATGAGTGATCGTATCGCTTACCATCAATCGAATGGCATGCTATATTGAGACTTAACATCTTATGTCTCAGGATGGCGAGCGCAATGGAATGCCAAGCAATGCTTTGTAATTCATGGTGTTGTTTGGTTTTCTACTGTCCATGAGTGATCGTATCGCTTACCATCAATCGGATGGCATGCTCGTCTTGCAATTCATCGCATAAAAAAAAAGTATTTGTGTTCAGGCTTCGTTGGCTTTTGTAGCATTAATCGTAAGTCCGTAGCTCAGATGGTAATGCAAGATTTGGGTGACCCATTGGTCCTTAAAGTGTCGTAAAGCAAATGCATAGATTTTTACCGGCAGGCTTGAAAATTCTGTAACTAAAACAGATCAAATAAAATCCAGTTTGTAAATACGAATTGTTCCAGATGTTAATCTTTTGACATTGTTAGGAGTTAAGGTTTTAACCTTAACTCGTGTTAACACTCTTAAGGTTTCTTGGCAAACGTAGCATGGGGCATCCTCTGGCAAGATGGCGGGACGACTTGCATAAGAGGACCAGCAGCGATTGGGTGCATAAAGCAGCAGACCGGGTTCTGTGGCGTACCTTGCGAGAGGCCTATGTCCAGCAGTGGAGCTTTTTTATTACTCAGAGGACTGATTTAATTGGCACACATTTATGTTTTACTCGCTTTCACTGCTGTTGCAAATTATATTTTTGACACCTAATAAAAAATTCTAAGAAAGATCACTTTCGTTTTTAGCAAATTAATTAGTATTATCGCTAGTGCACTCTTTCGTCGTTAGCATTAACAACTACAAATTTAAAGGTTTTTTTTAAATGTTGCCAAGTATGAATGCGTCCATGGAATTTGGCTTCTATCCATTATTTCTAGCTGCGACACAGTTAATTTTTTAAGTACTGCAGCTAGCAACACACAATTTTACTCGGTGTTTTCTTGTTCAAAATAAATTTGTTTATGACTCTTTAATATTCAAAATCTTCTGCTTTCTGCCTCTGCCCCTAACTTATATAAGAGTTGGTGAAATATAATTTTCCAGTCATGTTGTATAATAGTGATTATATCTTCATAAAAAAAATTGTCGTGGCATATATATTTTTGAACATATAACTTCTATAACAATGACCCCTCGTAGATAAAATATCGTCTCAATATTTTAACATGCTTTAATTTCTTTCACTGTAAATGTATAACGGAATCTTGGAACTCGATTTTCCGGCACTTCAACACATCGGAATAATTTGAAAGCACTTATCAAGGACCGATGGAAGTGCAATAATTTAAGAAAGTTAAAGATACTTATTACAATTTATCATACCTAATAGTTTCTTGTTAAAGCCAAAGTTACATATTTATTAAAATTATTTTTCATTCACCAAGTGATTAGGTATCAAACCGTTTCCCGCTTTCGTATGAAAGTATTTCCTTATTTACTGACACTTGCATACATAATTTAGGCTCAGGTATCATTCTAGATATCATTGCATAATGCCGGATGATAGCTTGAATATGTAACATGGCTTGAAAAAACTCATTTCCTCCATACATTTAGAAGGGACTTTTTATGTCATTTCGCTTTGGGTACGGATAATTAGTAATTATTTGATCTTATCTTTGTCTACTTATTACTACTGTTGCTTTCGAGTCAATTCAAATGAGTATTGAAATAAAATCAACGGTAACACATAATTGTGGTTCGATGTAAGATATTTATTGTGTCGTGGATATCGAAACCTTCCAAGGTTTTTTGGTACTCAACTTTAACAAATATTTGCTGTTTGTACAAACATTTGTCTCGGTAGCAGATCGATGCTGCAGCCTCGTAATTCGTTGTTGACTATGTATTAAAAAATATTCATGTTTTACTCCCACGAGATTACGTTTTTGTCTACTACAGTTTTATTCTCACCTGATTTTTGTTAATCAAAATTTTACAGAAGCTAAATGTGGTATTCATTGAGCCTATTGCGTAACTCTTCTTCGATACTTGTATAAGACTCTATATCAGAATAAAACGCGTTCTTGTCTATTTTATTGTATTGGACCATATAAGTTCCACTGCAGGGCACGGACCTACTCTACAATCGTGGGTACGATTGAGAGTCACCACGATGGCCTAGTTCGGTTTGGCGGACTTTACATACCATAGAAATTGTTACAAATCGCTATGGTATGCAGATTTCCTCACGATGTTTTCCCTCACCGTTATAGTGCGTGGTGATATACTGTCAATACACACATGACTCCGAAAAGTCAGAGGTGTGCCCTGAGATTTGAACCCGTGACCACCGTGAATATGAAGGCAGCCGCGTCTGATCCGTTACCAACAGGCCACCACGCACTGTCTCGTCTATTATCTACACATCAATCCGAAAGGGCTCTTAGACAAACGGTAAAACTAAATAAAAATGTGTGTCAGTTTACTTATCATTGTACATAATTGTTCCACGTCCCACGTTACGCAACGAACATTGTTCTATCGCCATTACCGCAGTGAGGTAACTATATTTGTCGCATGGGAACATTTCTTCCCAACTTTCCAACTTCACACAGCATAGATGACGTTGCGTAATTATTTTATAAACAGCCTCCGTGGCGCAGTTGGTTAGACGCCGGCTGTGAAACGAGAGGCCGCGGGCTCCGAGACCAATGTTTGTGTGAACCACAGAGTCTGGGTGTTTGTGAGACCGAAAAGTCTCGTTGTTTCTGATACTTACGACACAAGACTTGTTTTTAGTGTGGGGTCAGGACTATGTATGTGACTGTTGGGTGTATTTACTTATCTGCTGGATCGTTACTATCTATAGTAGATGAGTTTTTCTTGTGTATGAAGCGCTAACCGTAATGAAACGCAAAACCAAACTATTCACGCTGGTTTTCTGTAGGACAGTGACTCCGATAGCACCTCTTAGGGCCAGTAAGGCTCTACCAAGGATCAAAAGGCTCTGTCCGTACAACTGGCCTTTCAATCCGATCTGTAGGTAACGTCAGGATACGGCTTCAGTCCCCACGCGGACAGTCACGCGTATACAAGGGAAGACTGGATACCTCAGAGTAAGGTGCATTTCATACCTACTGCCAGTTGGCGTAACATAGGTTCTGTCTAGGTAAATGTAGATGCTTTAGATTTTAAATTCAATTGAAAAATGGTGGCAGAAACGAGCCGGGAGAAAAGAAGGAGGGATTGTCTAGTCTCAATTCTTTAGATACTATTTACTTGATTGCATATAGAATAAAATTTTAATTTTTGACGCGTGACACTAAAGTAGTGTTTTCTAATCTCTTTGCGTGACACCTTCGTCGTAACATTTCTCTCCACACGATCTAGCGCAATGAATCAGCTAGCAAACGGCACTAAGCACAAAGACGAATAAATTCCGGTTCTGTTTATAAAAATACCGTGAAATTGTGTAAAACTGCATATAACTGCACCGGTTATTTGACAACTCTCCACCGTGTTCGTACAAACGCAATGTTTGCTCTGACACGTTCACTTTCCCCGCTTTTGTATTTGACGTGGACTTTACAATTTTCCCAACTTCATATTTACTATCGTAGAAAATTTCTAAGTATGGTCATTTTTTTGTTTAGACAAGGCGTTGTGTAATAAGTTTTTATTGGTTAAAGATTCATTGATATCATAATATCTTTCTATCTTGTATTATTCCTGGCCTGTATTAGGATCCACCTTCCTGCTTAATCTTTTCTTTTTCGTCCAGTCTTTAGCATCCTCAATCTGACATGTAGTATAAACATCTCAATCAAATTACCTGGACTTAGTACCTCTCATTGCAGGCAGCAAGGCTCTAATAAGAGGTATAATCTCTAGAACTCTAACAAAAGTTCTACCAGATCAATTTTATCTAACTGTAAAATTTTATAATGATACGCATAAGAACATTTACCAATTTTGCTTATAAAACAAACATTACCTTACGAAGCATAAAACGTTTGAATGAATTATTGTTATGGCACGTACTAAATACAAATAATTGTGTACAACGATCATGAACAAAATACGATGCGGATTCGAATAAAATAATGCATAGCATCTTGGGATTTCTCAATACAGGCTGGCTTAGAGACGAAACTTCTGTATATTTAAAAAAATAGCCATCATCTTAATCTTCAATACAAGAAAGTCCACTGTTGAATATTGATTGGTTCTCTAAAGGATGTCCAAAGTGATCTGTTGAAAACAGCTAGCCTATGACTTATTTCAACATTTAGGCTCAGATGCACAAACATACATTTAAAAAAAGATACCAACGAATTGAGAACCTCCTCCTTTTTGAAGTTGGTTAAAAATAAAATCGATGTATCCAAAATTTTCATTGCTTGTCGGGGTTACTGTAAAATATCTGAGTTACAAATTATCAGTAGGCAGGGATTAGGAATGAAAATAATAGGAATATTTGAAATAATTTGTAAGGTAACACTCGAAATTTTTCACTTCACTCTCCATATAGGCCTTCACAAAGGCTTCGATTTTTAAAGAAAAAACTGCATTTCGTGAACAATATGTGAATTATGTTTGGTTTGTGATAATTATTTACAGCCGTTGCAGATGCTTTGAGGTCGCCACTGATAACGTCACTAGCTATTTCCAGATACTAGTGATGTGCTTCACGATGTTATGACTATCGATGTCGCCTTACTTAGTGATGACTGATGACTATCATTTGAAGGCACAAATTATAGTGATCTAGATATTCTACAATCATTTTAACAATATTTTTTAAATTATTTTATGAATAGAAACATGTAAAAAGTTACTCACATATAATGCATTTTTCATATTACAAAGGTCCTAGTTACTAGTGGATATATTAGCTAGTTATCCACAAAAACATTAATTGTTGTAGTCATATAGATCCAGTATAGAAATCAAAATCAAATATTCATATTATTTTCACTATAATTTTGGCAATTATAATTATACTAAAAACTAGAATATCGCTGCCATAATTCACAAACATATCTCAATTATATTCTTTTTATAATACCCGCCTGATATTATCTATAATTGGTTGAAAACACATATTTGCGGTCGATAGTTCATATATTTTTTTATACTATACTCTTGACCTCGACATTGCGTTTTACCCAGTAATTAAATTGAATTATGTTGTAAACGTTATTATTAACATTTTTACGGCTTTGACGTATGTGGGAAACTACTGTGAATTCTTATTTATTCCATTTTCATTATATTTATGTTAGTGTAGTTTTGGAATAATTGAGTATCGACTAGACTGCAGGGCACGAGCCTCCTCCACAATAAAGAGTACGATAGAGAGGGGTTAGGCCATATACTACGCCTGTATGGGGGGTTACTCTATGATCCAAAACGCAGCCTCTCAGATTGACAGCCTCCGTGGCGCAGTTGGTTAGACGCCGCCTGTGAAACGAGAGGCCGCGGGTTCGATCCCCGCACCGAAACAAATATTTGTGTGATCCACAGGTATTTGTTTCGGGTCTGGGTGTTTGTGAGACCGAAAAGTCTCTCGTAGTTTCTGATACCCACGACACAAGACTCGATCTTAGTGTGGGGTCAGGACTATGTGTGTGACTGATGGGTGTATTTATTTATTTATAGCCCGAATGTTCGAATATTCGACGTCCAAAGTAAGTTATAAGTTTTCCACTTCTAAAATCTATACTATTCGCTATGACACTTATCATTCACTCGGAACTTAGTCGGTGGTTTCGACGTATGATAGACGATTCGAACATTATGCGGTGTATGTATGTATAGGCACATTCGTACAGTTTCACGTACAGCGTTCGAACATTCGAACTTCGTTTCGGATCATAGAGCAAAAGTATATACGATCTGAGTAGACGTTTTTTAGATAAATAAATAGGTATGTAATTGATTGTAATAAAGACAAAGTCCTGAAAGAAAATAAGCTAATAATTATATTGATCTCTAAATTACTTTATATACATAAAAGATTGCCTTGAACGCCACAATCCTAAACCAGCCGGATTACACAACATTTCCAAATAATTTCAGTGTATATTTACATTCAATTAAATCCATTTCAAATTCAAATATTTGCTTTTACGTTTCGAAAGCCACACGCAGTTTTAATGACAACAGAAATTCGTCTCCTGTTAAGACTGCGGCTGTATTATATACATATGTAAACTCACGCCTTTGGCCCATTGGGGTAGGCAGAGACTGAAATGCCAAGTGCTACGGGCCACTCATACCTCTTTTCTTCCTCAACTGTCATTAATCTCACACACTCTCCTCGTCGGTTGCGGGACTCCGTATATTTATATTTTAATATTGTCATAAATTACGTTATCGAGGTGTTACACAACGCCACATCTCTACGCGAGGCAGCCTTCGACAGAGCCTGGTCAGTCTGCCGCCACCGGTGCTCCCGCGCACAAGCGCGTGCGACCGCCATCTTTAATTATTACATTTTTATCGATTGTGCTCCGGATGTGTATCGATATTTGTGTGTAAACTATCTTCCCTTTATTTTGAATATAAAGGGATTGATGTGTGTGCATTTTATGGATTTATTTTTGCTTGCGCGGTAAGTAATGCTGTGATTTTAATGGATGGTTTGATTGTTTACCCATTAGTTGTGCTTCGCTGGCGTTTGAACATATGTTGTACGTACGTACGTACATGACACGCGCGGTAGAAGATTTTGTAATAGTTACCATTTTGTGGTAATGGGGATTTCTTATCAAATTATTGTAATGTTACAAGGTACTTATTAGGTTATAGTTTCAAAATAAAATAACCTATAAACAAAAAAAATATTCACGCAAATTTTGCTTAATAGAATGTGCATTGTTTCATATTTGCAAGTTATTATGATAATGTATCATAATTATTCTTTGTAGCTTACCTACAACATTATCTATACACGATATGTGTCTTGTTATGAGAAATATTCGCATAGAGATTAGCACAACATTTAAGCTTATAGTATTAGTAATAGATTATGCCGTTATTTCATCCGGGTGCATGTCCTTATTCTGCACAAACAATGTGACACAAAATCCTGACGTCACACTTAGATACGTGTCTTAAGTTGAGGATATCCAAGGTTACTAAGGACTTTTGGGTCTCAAAACATTGAAACCCCAAACATTTCCTATAGATCGCAAAAAAATATTTTTGGTAATCTAACTCACGTCCTGTAATTTCACAGTTTTTTTTTTTTTGTGAACATCACTGTCAGTGCATGTCTATAAAAAAGCTAAACTGAAAAAAATGTCCTTGTTGAAAATGCATTTCCTTTAGTTCCACAAAATCCAATTCCGAAATAATTCGGTACAAATAACAAACAATTTACTCCTGCTAGAATAGAATCTGTGACCACACACTGTGCCATAGGGGTCGTCGCTCGGGACTGTTATTTATTTGTATAGGCAATAACGAAACGTTCTGTTCTTACGTTGTGGGACAATTTATTTTAATGGAATAATTCTCGTATTAATTCAGTCAGTGAATGCTGGGTTCCTCCATCCATGCTTGCACTTTTATTTCTTCTTCGTAAGTCCTTTGACTGTCCTCTTTAGGCTGACGAGTAAGTACTGGCAAGGCTCTTAAATAACAATAATAACTCTTAAAACAAATGTTAATATGATATCAAAAATTAATTGCTTAATTAAATACAATTCAATTAATAGAGAAAACACTTGGTCAACTGGATTTTGCGTCGCTCTCACAACAATTGACTGTTAACGGTGAAGGAAAACGTCGTCAGGAAAGCCATACATAATTAATTAAAGTAAACTTCGGAAACATAGGGAGCTACTACATACATCCTTCATACATCTTTATATTTTTAATTTTTTTCGTCCATAGCTCTACTTACGGATCCATTGTAATAATCCCTTTTGTGTTTGATGCAATTACGCTCCATTTTATACTACCATGTTACAGTTATTTTAGTGTTTTAGAGCGGATTCAAATTCTGTGTGTTTAACTATTTACGCAGGTGCAAATTTACAGGTCTCATAATTATCGGCATTCATTGAAACAGTTTCGTGTTCTTAATGTTGTAATATTTGAGTCATCTGTCTACTGGTAGCATATTTTAAACTGCATGGGCTTTAAATTGTTAATTACTTTGTGGTTTCAAGAAGTAGTTTATTCAATTTCTGTAAGAATATAATTTCCTCATACCAAAGTATATCTAATAGTCATGAACTTAGGTTACGTCATATATTTCCCATAAAATATGCCTCGTGGTCATTGACATCAGAAACTACGAGGAACTTTTTAGTTCCATTAAAATATTGAGTCAAAAAAAAACTGGCCACAAATACTTTCCTCCGTAATGTTATGTGTATTCTTATCTATACAATAAATGCGAAAATGCTTGAAATCACTGTTCGTGTATGAATAAATTAACTACAACACACTTCTCTCTCTTATCAGCCACAAGAAGACCTCTGTTAAATAGACCTTCATGAAGTATTTCTATGATTTCATAGTACGATATAATCTAAGCAACACGGAGACCTAATTAGGCAAATTTCGCCATCTTTAATTCCTTAAAAATACTAACTAGATTTGGTGTTAGAACATTTGTATTACCTGTATTATTATTATGATTATGCATTGCAATCTGGATAATAATTATGTATTGTTAGATAATAGCTTTATTCATATCAGCATCATCCGGATCAATCATATTTTGGGCGGTATGGGCGGAGACATCATTAATTGCAATGCGTTCTGTGTTATTATCCCATACAGGAATTGAATCGACACCTCTTACATCACGTTACGTCAGAGCACAACATATCCCATCTAATGCAATAATGTTTATGTAACTAACACAGCTGGATCGTAAATTATCGCTCAACCTATCTTTAGTTTGGCTTGATATAATCTAGATGATTTCGCTCCAAGTTATTTTCAAATATAGCTCAGTTGAGTAAGAAACTGAGTGTCAGGATATTGCCTAACCCCTCCCATTAGTATTATTGATTACAGAAAAGGTCCGTGCCCTGCATTGGGACGATTATGGACTGGATTATTATTTTGAGTAAGGAAATGATTGCTAAACGAGACGTTAAACATCAAACTCAGGACGCATCTCAATGAATTTAAAGTTACGTGTGTAGTCCTAATAAATTTGAAGGACATTGTAGCCAGATTAACTACTGGACATAATGAGGCTTAACATCTTAAGTCTCAGGGTGACAAGCGCAGTGGAATGCCAAGCAGTGCCTTGTGATTCATGGCGTTGTTTGGTTTTGCTACTGTCCGTATCGCTTACCATCAGGCGACTGCATGTTCGTCTCGCCATTCATCGCAATAAAAAAAAACTTATTACAGAAAGGAAACCTAGTAAGGAAATCAGTGATACACTAATTAATAATGCACACGATGTGTACTATTTTTTGCTATAATGTGCAATAAAAAGTCTAGAGAATGTCGCGTAAATTGCAGCAGATCTGTAGCTCCATAGCTATCTTATCGAAATACTTGAGCAATCTACGTAACGCTGCGGTCGATAACATTTAAAGTTTGTGTATTTGTGATGCGATTTGACGTGATCGTTTCTTTTATGATATATCTCAATTCATTATCTCCAGATTGTTTGTTTTCTAAGAATTTTGATAAAACTTTAACTACGTCCTATAGTTTCCTCTAGTGTTAAAAGTGAAATTTTACTTAACATGATTTTTGAGAATATAATCGGATATCTTCAAGATATAATCAGAGTTCGGTCAGCAAAATGTACTTAAAGAAGCAAGTTTTTCCGCACTTTACCTCAACTTAAACAAACTTTAAATAAAGCTTTTGAAATAAATAAAACTCATACAATTTATTAGCGCAGGATCTCTCATTTCGCTGATCCTCATACACGCTGATACAAAACTGCGGTTCTGAACCTAGGAAAGTCCCTTGTAGTTCTTAGTGCCTACGAAAACCAACACAATCTTTCTGAGTGGTGCGAGTTACGTAATGTCTGAATGTAGGCTGTATTTATTTTTATGTATGCAACATTACGCGACTCTCGATTTTCTTTTTCCTTTTTTTACTGACAGCCTCCGTGGCGCAGTTGGTTAGACGCCGCCTGTGAAACGAGAGGCCGCGGGTTCCCCGCACCGAAACAAATATTTGTGTGATCCACAGGTATTTGTTTCGGGTCTGGGTGTTTGTGAGACCGAAAAGTCTCTCGTAGTTTCTGATACCCACGACACAAGACTCGATCTTAGTGTGGGGTCAGAGCTATGTATGTGACTGTTGGGTGTATTTATTTATTTATTTCTTTTTTTATTACCCAGTATTACGAGATAAGCAGGTCGTTCGCCTGATGCTAAACGTCACGCTTGCCCATAAACAGGAATAACGCAACACAAAAAAAATTTTTACTCACTGCATGGCAATGGCTACAAAGATCCTCAAACCGAAATGTATCAGTGTTTCTACACTGCTACAGTAAAAGTAGACAAGACAGTGGTGCCCATCGAGATTGCCTATTGCAAACGACGGTTCTTCCACCTTTTTTTAATTATTTTTTTCAAGGGGAAAATCTTCTTGGAGTCCTGCACTAAGCAGGAATGCCGGATTTTTACCGACTAATACCCCATGTTGCTCCATCGGCACTTTGGGGAAACTCCTGGACCTCACAAAGAACACCCCGAAGACGGTTCTTCCACCTAATCTGACCAACAGAACCATCATTGTATGGAGGCCAATTCCAAGAATATTTAAGCAAGCCCCACCTTCTACAGATAACTAGACAATTTTCTCACACATTATACGTAATAAACAGTTGTTTATTTATCACACATGTAAGTGCAGGTTTTTCCCTGAGCGTTAGTAAAATGATTTTTTATTGCGAGCACGCAGACGATCGTTTTAACATTCTTTAGGCTTGCAGTCGAAGGCCCCGTCCTCAAGCAATCGTTCCGCCTTACTCCAATGTTTTTCAAACGTCTCTTTAAAACAATTTCCTTCAATTCGTTTGGCCTTTATTGATATTGCAATTTGGCATAACAAGTGAAATATTTCGCTTTTTGGTGAGTATTTTTGTGTTTCGGAATACCTAATTTATTATTGGTGATATAAAAATCTATACTAACTGCTCTCGTAGTTTCGATTATGTCCCTAAATGGCTTGATATAAGCCACGATTTCAAGCTTAAAGTCGATATTTCTTATTATTAAATTAACAAATTGTTATTAATTTAGTCTTATCCCAACCAATAAAATTCTTGAATGTGAAGTGAATTTTAAAAATAATTAAGCCAACTGTAAACGCATGAGGCGTGACTGATTTTTATTAGTTTCATGTTGAAAACTAAATTGAATTATATTTTATTATCATAAACTTGAACTAGATATTACAAATACCTTGATAAGATATGTGTGACGTAGTAGATGCCAGAATAAACACGCATAGACATATTAATAAAAGATAAATTTTGCAGACGTAATTTTTTTTATAAAAGTTTTTAACTTTTTTGCAGAGAATTTTGTGTTTTAGTCACTATATTGTCTGCTTTCCAATTTAAAGCCAGCTTCTTGTTGCATCCTCCTAATCACTGTTTGAGCCATTGAAACTATGAAATTACTTAAAAAAATACTAATAGCATGCAATATGGATCATTCATCAATATTCTGTATCGAGTGTATTCGCGTGTGGTCCGAGCTATTAAGAAAACACAGCACACACTGTGAATCTAATACTTTAACGCAAAAAGGGCTGGAATGCGAGCGTACTGGACTGGCGTAAAGTATGCCGACAGGGCCGTGTCTAGGAATATTATTTACTCTATATTATTACATTATTTGCCATGAATCCCATCCCATTGGTTATTATACGGAGCAATCCGCCTTTAAAAAAACAGTTGGATTAATATAATCGAGAAAGGTATGGGAGTAAGTAGTATTACAATTGGAAAAGCTAATGTTAGGGTGAAAATAAGTTGAATGGCAAACCGAGTCCCTGGGAAAAGGATTGAACTCTATATCAAGGTCTAACAATACAAAAAATCGAGCTGAGCGCTATTTAGAACTTGGAAATTATACAACCATTACAAGTTCTAGGGTGTAAAAGGGCCCACCGAATCTACCCAAGTACGGTCCAGTGGTCTATCTGTCACCGTTGTGGAAGAATGCAGATGTGTTTGGCATTCTGTTCGCGAGTACAGCCAGTTGGTTGAACTTCAATGTATGTGTCTTTAAGATGGGTCTATATTGTCCACTTCACGCTATGACAATTGCATAATAACTTGTTATATGTGTGAGATAGATGTGTGAAGATATTGAGTTGTTGATGCTGGGCTTTCAATAACTGTCATGATGAAACACAGGTGATGGAAGGTTTAATAGAGAGCACAGTGCTATGATAATTATCAATAAATCATGTGATCTAACATACTAATTAGTAGCCCTGCTTCTCATGTAGGACATGTCTTATGTACTAGCTATAATAAATAAGCAGCATCTTATTCGTGCCATACCGGGAATATACTTATTTGTTGATGGTCAAAATATATGACTTGGAGGAAGAATTTAACCCCTGAATTCTCGTTTTATTGATGTCTTGATACGTAGTGCCTCATATGAAGCATACTGAAGGCTGTTTTCCTCGTATTTAACGATGCAAAAATACTGTAATACTTGTATAAGGAAAATACCATGCAATTTTCTGAGATAAAGTTCCTTTTATGTTGCCACAGCGATGCACTCAAACTAATGCGTAAAATTACGTACATCCTGAATGCAACGTAGATTCTAAGACACACTGGCAATATGCCATCAACTGTAAATTGTGCTGCCAGTAAATTATGCAATCGTAAATTAATAGTAAAGATTATAGACAACAAATATTTTGTCGTCATTGAAGAATATCGAAGTAGATAAACTAACAATCATTAAATTGCAAACAAGTAAAATATTATGTACTTATTAGTAAGACCTCGTCCTAATGTAGTATTCATCTTATCAACGTAATCGTACTTAACGGCCTTAAAAAATAACTTTTACATTGAAATAAAACTAATTTTTACGGATTTTATTGCGATTTGGTTTAATTTTTACATTTTTTGACTTCCCGACGTTTCAATTGCTTTACAGCTCTCGTGGTCACGGGGCGGACACAGTCAAACACACACGCGGACACAAATCGCGATAAAATCCGTAAAAAATAGTTTTATTTCATGTAACATTCGCGTAAATCTAAGAAACCATTATAGAACTTTTACATTTATTCTGTAACTATATTCTTTAAGAATCTCTATATCGGCACTTATTCCGCCTTTTCTATATACATTCTATATAATATTTTATATCGGACTTATCGGAAGCCTCTGGCTTAGTTTCACATACGTGTGAACTAAAATGGTGTATTTTCTAATGTTTCTGTTCAGCGAAAGAAAGTTGATCGTTTCTTGATATAAATGCTGGTGTATAAGGTGATAATACATAGCCGTGTAAAGCCGTTAATAATAAATTAAATGAATTGGTAGATTTGTGTATGAAGTATCTAAGAATTAATTAGAAAGCACGGTGAAGATATAAATTTGTGGTCTGGTTACAAAATATTACAGACCAATACGATATGGGTTTTAAAATAAAATATATTATCTATATCTATTCTTCCATTAATGAATTTGTAACTGAGATATTTGCGAAATCAAATAAGTATTCTATAATTTAGTAATAATTATAAAAACCATTAACATGAATCCGGTCTCATCTTACGATCAGAAAAGTAGTTTACCTTCTAAATCAGAACATATTAAGATTTATAAAAATTTGCATAATATATTAATTCTTGGTCTAGTACTAATGTGTAGACTCTTGTAGAGGTTATGAATAAATATAAATAAATAAATATATACACCCAACAGTCACATTCATAGTCCTGACCCCACGGCCCACACAAAGATCGAGCCTTGCGTTGTGATTATCAGAAACTACGAGAGACTTATCGGTCCCCCAAACACCCAGACCCGAAACAAATACCTGTGGATGACACAAACATTTGTTTCGGTGCGGGGATCGAACCCGCGGCCTCTCGTTTTACAGGTGGCGTCTAACCAACTGCGCCACGGGGCTGTCGTAGCGAATAGTCACCAGCCAGCAATAGGTTGGTAGGTTGCTCACCTGGCTCGCTGGTACCTATATTTGGGATTTAAAATTCCCAATTTAACTAGGATAGAATTTGTGCACATATTAGTGTTTACCTGTCCGTCAGAGACAGGCTTAAACATGTGTATAATAATACATATGTATTAATAAAAAGCTATTACATAAAGTAGGCGTGCCGGCGAGCCGATCTAAAAGTATTAGTCAGTGAAAGTGATTCTTTAGTGATAATATTTTTGTTTTTATCGCCTGCCTATAATGAATATGTATGCAACACGTAAGAGATTCCACTGATGTAATCGATTTCTTGTAATTAATGAGTATTAAGTTCCTTGTTGGAGACTGGATGTGTGAAATGAAATGGAATTCGTTTATTGGTCACGTAGGCAATTAAATAGCTCTTATTACAAGTCAATACACATAGTACTCTTTTTCTATTTACAAGATATTTGTTGTAATAATTTTATTATATTAAGTATTATATTATTTATTAGTATTTTATGGTGTAGCCTTGTGTGTTACGTTTTCTTCAAAGGACAGGTGATAGGACAGGACAGGTGACCTAAAGATAGTCATAATTGTTCACAGAGTGTTAAATATCATGCAGAAGAAAAAGCGTTATGAAAAAATCCAAAATTGAAGTTAATATTTTCTAAAGCATTTTTCAAATTCATTTTGTAACCTCTCCGATCCTATTTTTTTGTTTATAGCTGTGGAACGTTTGGTCGGTCATAGTGTTGATATACTATTAAAAGCTTTGGTCATTCCGCAGAAACATGAATTTAATACAATTAATACGGTGAACACCAATTTATCAGTCGACTGCATGCACATATTACTGCTGGTAGGTCTCTCATATGTAAGAGGCCGCTTGGGTAGGTACCACCGCAATGTCTATTTCTCCCGCCAAACAGCAGTGTAAATGCGCTGTTCCGGTTCCGGTTTGAAGGACATTATAGCCAGAGTAACTACTGGACATAATGACACTTAACATCTTATGTCTCAGGATAGCGAGCGCAGGGCAATGCCAAGCATTGCTTAGTAAATCATGGTTTTGTTTGGTTTTGCTATGTCCATGAGCGGTCGTATCGTTTATCATCATGCGGACGGCATCATCGTCTCGCTATTCACCGCAATAAAAAAAACATGAGTGCATACACATGAAGAAGCAGTTGTGCAGGTCAGCATAATTATATCAATTCGATACTATGTGTATTGACTTGTCATAAGCCTAAGTTTAATTGCCTACGTGACCTATAAACGAATTTCATTTCTTTTCATTTCATACTCTATCAGCTCGGCATTGCAGCCATTTTACTAGACCAAACTAAAAACTTAATCTTAGTAATGTAAACTCACGCATTTATAAGGGGTAGGCAGAGGCGCCACCAGGACACCCACATTTTGCCTTGTATGTTCCGTCCCACGATGTGATAGGGGGCGTGCCTATCGCCATATCGGGCACAAATTCCTGACTTCGTACTGATAATGAATAGAAAAATCCAGTTCCGACCCGGAACTCGAACCCGAGACCTCAGCTTTATAACCGTACCGTAATACAACTACGCCACCGAGGCAGTCTTGATCTTAGTCTACAGAGAAATTGGCTTACAACTAAACTTATGTCGGTCACGTGCTCAGTGACAGCTGGTACTGCTCACGACATGACTTGCACATGTCTTTGTAGTGGATGAGCAAGCAACTCGACTCTCTACGGCCGTAACATTGACATTCCTTGCTGTACTGAACAAACTGAATGACCTTTATATTGCGTTTTTACATTGTATTACACGTCGGAAATATCTGTGGATGTGAATAATTAACGTCACTGGATCAGTTCAGCTAATTCAAAATATAGGTTAAACAAAGTGAATTGAAATAGAAAAACGAATAAAAAATTGAATTCGCATCCATCTCAAAACGTTTTTAATGTAAAATAACTTAGTTGATAGGGGAACATACGAATGAAATGTGAACCGCATTCCAGCTTGGTTCACAGATATTTCCGACGTGTTATAAAGCTGTATACGTTTAAGTATTTAGTTGGACCGAGAAACGTAATTAACTTTGTGATTTTTTACTTTCCGTTTGTCGTAAGGGATAAAATTGAACAGAACTGTACATATTGTACAAAAACACATGACGCCAGTATGGTTGTCTAACTTTTACGACTGGATACTTAACAGGTAAAAATATTAGTAATAAAGTAAAGTAGAAAATGTGTGTATTAGATTTCTGCGATCTCATTAAAAGTTAGTAATTCTTTTTTCTTCCTTAAGCGATCAGATGTAAGATGGAAATTATTGTTATTACATAAAATCGTATTTGTACATTTAAGCAATTAACTTAATACTTGGAAATCGCTATTACTTTGTAGACGTTCTAAATAACAAACAAGTTGCATATTGTAAGTAGGAACGTCACACGGTACTCATTGACTGCATGACTAGAAGTAAACTGAAATATCACTTTCTAAAAAATCATTTGAGAAATATTTTAAGATTTATTTTTAAGAAATTAATAAATCTAGACATATTATTTCATTTTAAATCTTGAGAATTCTATAACCATCAAAATTCCATGAGAATTTAATCTTTAAAATTATAATCTTGCGATCAATGGTATGTTATGGTCAAGCGAATTGATTAGATTAACTTTTTGCCCAATACGGCGTAAAAGCAATATCATGGTTGTCTTATTTCAATTAAATGGTAGAGCCAAATTGTAGCAACTTTGGACAAATTATGCATTCTTCAAGCGCATTGCCTAATTCAATTGGTGTGGTCCCGTGGAAACCTGAGTGGCCGCATAGAAAAGGTAACAAAGCTACCATTTTGTTGTAAATTATAGTGTTTATTTAAGTTGATGAGATATCAGCATCTATTATCGACAGCCTCCGTGGCGCAGTTGGTTAGACGCCGCCTGTGAAACGAGAGGCCGCGGGTTCGATCCCCGCACCGAGACAAATATTTGTGTGAACCACAAGTATTTGTTTCGGGTCTGGGTGTCTGTGAGACCGAAAAGTCTCTCGTAGTTTCTGATACCCACGACACAAGACTCGATCTTAGTGTGGGGTCAGGACTATGTATGTGACTGTTGGGTTATTTATTTATTATTTATTTATTTATTACACTTCCTTCGCCTGTTAACAACCCAGGTACATAACAGAAAAAATAGATGACATCTATGTGTTTAATCTAGAAAAGGACAGAAATAATCGGATAGTTTTCTATTTTGTATAAAGGTGAAGGATAATATCAGGAGGAAACCAGCACACGGTAGAACAATGACTATACTGCGAAGTCCGCCAATTAGCAACAGGCCAAGTACACGGCGTTCTAAGGCATCATCGAAATCTCGATTGTAAAGGAAACCCGTATTTGGCAATCAGCGATTATGGGTTAATTCAGTTTACAATGAAACCATATTTTTTTACCAAGATGCTAAATAAACCGCCACACATAACATACTTTCGAACGCCGCTCCACTATAATGTCGTTTTTCATAGACAGACTTAAAGCTATTTTACTTATCGAATGTAATGTCTTCTTAGCTCAAACTGAATCCTAAAGTCGTTCGAAAGGTGCAAAACATTTGATAACTAAATTGGGTTTTAAATATTCTATGAATGAGGTCGTAAGAGTTCTGCCACTCCTAAAAGCAATTTTAATGATTTGTGTCGTGAATACTCAGAACATTCACTAGTGTTACGAAATGCTGCGATTAACAGAATGCTCAGATAACATCGCTTTTCGGATGATTTGTTACGTGTTAATAGTTTTTTGCTCGTGTGATGAATGTGAAATCGATTTCTCATGCGTCTTGATGGATTTTGTAGTTATAGGATTGAAGTGGCAAATCAGTAAACGTTAGGAAGGAATACAATCATGGGCTTATTCCAAAGTAAATTTCAAGAGACCTTCCGTGACACGTCAGTTTTTTGTTCTATTGCTTCGAAATCGGAAATTTTTAGTTGACTAAGTTATAGTATTTGTAGATGGATTTATGTGCCGTGAAATGCTATTCAAGTGAAATCATGTTATAATTGAGCTAGATCCTTTGATCTTCTTACGGGAGAATGACGATACTTGTAAACACTTTTATAACATCTTTGCGTCCGGTTTTAATTCTATTAATTACCTACAGAACCGAAAATATCCGCTTACAATCCTTACAAAAAACAGCTTGACAGTTGTAGGCTAACACAATATTCACTAATTTAGGATATGATCTGTATTTATAACATCAGTAAACTATGCAACATCGTTTATTACTTGTAATTGCTTGTTATTGTTAAATAATTGGCTTTTGATGCTATATATAGAGGAGCATCCTGTATGTTGTTCGTTCGACAATTATTTTCAATGCTTCTTATCGCTTCGCACAATTTATTTAATAAAGCTGCGGCCGATGTTATTGCCAATTATGTATTTATTTTTGTCAACAAATCAAGGAGTATGTTATTATAATTAAGGAAGAATAAAATAGGGAATTAGGCAGAAGGAATATTGGAATGTAAATATATTTGATGAAATGAATGAAATTTCTGCGAATAACCATAGAAAAAGATAGATGGAAATAAGAAATTATAGGGATATACGTAAGGAATTTTGATAAGAGTAAATTATTAGGTAACCGAAAAGAATTGAAGAAAGTAAAAAGTTAAGTAATTTTACATATTACACAACCATTCTTCAACCTTCTTTGTGACCGTCCATTCATGATTTGTTTGACCTCTATGTTTCTTGCTCGTTTTTATCATAGAGGTCGTATAATCTTCTTTGCATTCTACTATTCCTGTCTATATATTTTACATAAAACAACAATTAAGAGCTAGATTTTAAAATCTGTCTCAATAATTTATATTCTCTCTTGTAAGTATTTTGCATCTTGAAATGCCGTACAAGCCTTGGCATTAGCAGATTGCATATATGCGCATTTGTATTAAAAATTTGTGACCTATTTTATACATTCTAATAAAAATTGAGACACGTAAACACTTAAAATATACACATCGTTACATACCAAGAGTGTCTTATGAACGTACCCCGAAAAATCAACATTTAAAAAACTATTATGTAAAGTTACGGTCTCCCTAATCTTAGTATTAAATCCAGGTTCTAAAAGTTCACATAGCGTAATGTGCATCTATTCTAGATATCATTGAATTACCTAAATGTCAAATTCCAGCCTTGCAATAGAATTTCAATATCAGTCTCATCATAAACATTTAAATGTTTTTAATTAATTTACACATATTTTATAATGACTATGTTACGATTGCTTACATAATTCGCTTGCGTCAATACCCGCTAGTTCATGCAGCTGAACCCAGAACAAAACAGCCATATTGAATTGCTGAGTTGATAAATCGGCTAGAGTACTCGTTTACGTATTCCATGGACGCTATATTTGACAGCCTCCGTGGCGCAGTTGGTTCGACGCCGGCTGCGAAACGAGGGGCAGCGGATTCGATCCCCGCACCGAGACAAATGTTTGTGTGAACCACAAGTATTTGTCAAATAGTCTCTTGTAGTTTCTAATACCCACGACACAAGATTTTATCTTAGTGTGGGTCAGGACTGTGTATGTGACTGTTGGGTGTATTTAACATTTATTTATAACTTTTGTTAAATTATTTTTCAGTACTTTTTCTGTAACATAACAGTATGCCTAGGGATATATAAATATAGGGAGCTAGTTGATTTATTTATTTAAGGTAAAATTATTATGAACTTGATTTTTAACTGAATTGGAAATTGAAGTCGAAAAATTACTTTCAATTTGCAGAATAGAGTCAGCCTTGCTTTACATAGTTTTGGCCTTTGGGGGGATGCCAGTTGGGTATAAGAAGATTGCAGATAATTTCGATGTTCTATAATATAATGTTTTCGGAACAGAAAGACTAATTTGTTTTGTACCCATTTGCGATCGCGTATTAAACATTATATGGAATGATGGCGTCACTAATACAATCGCTGTTACGATGACGAAATTCAATGTAATTATTAGGGGCTTTGGAAAGACAATGAAAACAATACATAAAGAAGTAATTTTTACTGTGGTTATGTTCATATTTTATTAGTTTGAAGTTTAAACACTTGTATTTTATAATGGACTATTCAAACATTTTTGGCATATTTAACTTATGCTGTGTTTTTAAATCTTAAAAGTCTAATTTTTGTACATTCATATTTGCTCGGTGCCGACTGCCTCGGTGGCGTAGTTGTATTACGGTACGGTTACAAAGCTGAGGTCTCGGGTTCGAGTCCCGGGTTGGGCAAAGTGATATTGGATTTTTCTATTCATTATCAGCCCGGAGTCAGGAATTTGTGCCCGATATGGCGATAGGCTCGCCCCCTATCACATCATGGGACGAAACATACAAGGCGAAATGTGGGTGTCCTGGTGGCGCCTCTGCCTACCCCTTCGGGGATAAAGGCGTGAGTTTATGTATGTATGTCATTTTTAGAATCACGTTTAATACATTTAAATACACATAATATTATGCTGGTTTAAAAGTACTATTGTTGGAACCCTTAGACTAATCTATGATCTGCTGTCCTTTAAGTTAAAATCATCTGATGAGTACAATCTGCAAGGCTCTTAGGGAAGAAAAATACTTAAACATGATATTTTGTTCCATAACACAATTGACGTCACAAAAAACGGATCCAACATCACATTAACGTCATACGAGCAATGACCCAGAAAAAGTAGTCTTCTGCAATAACTGTATGATTCATTCACCGGTCAACGCTAACTCTTCAATTTTCGACATAAAATATTACAAGCAAAATTGTATTCTACTACCATTACATAAGCTTCAATTTAGTTTGAGTGTTGTAATTTTCGCGTAAACCTTGCCAAAGTAAAATGTTTGTTATTGCTTCTGAATAAAGATAAGAATTGTGTTTATTGATTTTTCATTCAAGTCCAGAGAAATGAATGAATCATTATTGGCTTTACGTTTTGTCGACTAATATCTTTGTTTTAATGAAAGTTGTTTTTGGTGTAGGTATGTGGATGATCCTTATACGTAAGTTTAGTAATATTGACATTGTAATACTTATGGAATTTTATTATATTTTTATGGTACGCGATAATGCATTATAACACGTTGGTCGTTACGTTCAAATCTTTTCGTACATCAATGTGCAATCTTTGTAAGGGTCACGTAAAATAAATTGATGCAAATGAGAACTATGATATAAATCTAACCACTCAATATACCTCATGGGATGTAAAACTATTAGAGATAAAAGATTATGACTCGTTTTTAACATTGAGACAAATATTTGAATTGAGTTTACCAACGAAAATAATAAGGTATTACAAAATGCCTACAATCATTTCTGCTATAAGCCACAGATAATTTACCTCCTTACCCAAAGCTGACTTTCAAAAACAAACCTAAAAGAATTGAAACATGCGGAAGGGACTTGCAAACTTGAATTTATATATTTCAACATTGTCATTTTTGTACATTCCCTATCCAAGATAATGAAATGAAGTTCAGGCGATCAGGCCAATATAATACGGTCCAACGTGCATTGACTTACAGACAAATAAAAAAAAGTGATATTGATTTAATCTAAGTATATCCCAAAAATAAACCAAACGGTTAACACACAAAAGATTTATAAACACACATTTGACGTATTTTGATTGGTTTAAATTCTGGAGCGATTAGAATCGAAACCGTGAAGAAGAGGCATCTCAGCGGGCCGGCATGATTGTATCGAATGGTATGAGACTTCCGTCTGATACCATTCGATACTCTATCTGGACGGCATTAGCACTAACCATCAGGTGCAATGCAGTCCCTATGCCGTGCCAGATAAAAAAAACAGGAATCAGGATGGCTTGCTTATTCATTTCGACTGTTATTCAATACTCTCTACGAAAAGCACTGCAGTAAATGTGGTAACATTACAGGAAATTGCTGGGTTCTTATGTCTGTATTAAAATCAATTCAGCTATTTTTATTACTCACATGTTTTCACTCCCTACTCCTTAGGTATACAAATACGTTCGAACAAATCTATCTTGGTGTAAAATAGCTTATGGAAATCTACTTAATAGACATGTGCATCAGCATTTTAAAATTATTATTATGAATTTATAGGGAAAAGTGATATTGTATTACAGTACGGTTACAAAGCTGAGGTCTCGGGTTCGAATCCCGGGTCGGGAAAAGTGATATTGGGTTTTTCTTTTCATTATCAGTCCGGAGCCAGGAATTTGTCCCCGATATGGAGATAGGCTAGCCCCCTAGCACATCGTGGGACGGAACATACAAGGTGAAATGTAGATGTTCTGGTAGCACCTCTGCCTACCTCTTCTGGGAAAGGCATGAGTTTATGAATGTATGTATGTATTGTGAATTTGTAATGCGTATGTTACTGGTGTCTTACTTAAAAAATAAAATAATTAGGTAATTACTTAACCCTTAACTTGGCAAGAACGGAAAAATAAGAAAACATATATTATTTTGACAAATATTAGTTTGGTTAGGGTTAGATAGCATAGGAAAAATAAAATAAAAAATCTAGATATCCTAGGTTACGAGAAAACCTATGTACATCACAGTGTACATTGCCAAGTACGCGGAAATCTTCATGTAGTTTTGTTTGTACATTGTGATGCACATTGCCAGCTTCGTAATGAAATACATTTGTAATATTTTATTCTATATATTTTAATAAAAAAGACAAAACACAATGATAACCTCAATTACTTTGTATGAAATTTTCGGAAATAATTATATTTTTGCATCCCGGTCATCGAAATGCAAAAATATTTGTAATTTTTACACACGACAGTTGTCCTATCACTCTTGCAACACTTGCAACGCTATGTTTAGGCACCTACTTCCGGGAAATGGGTTCACACTTGTTCAATTAAAACAAATAATGTATTTACTCTAATCAAAGACAAAATTTGAAGCAGTGGTATGAGTCTTCTAAGCTAGTACCAGCTACATGTATATGTTGACATATTTCTCGATATTCGTTATGAGGCATAAAGTCTGTAATTAGCAGGTATCTTGATCCTTCTACCCAATTATGAGTTTAGACAGGCATCTACGCTATACCCACCATGATCAGAGTGGCTAAGAAGTTCTTTATTTCATCTCCTGTCAACGATGTAGGTCATCCTAGCTTATGCACTATCTATAGATTTGTTCTATGATCAGTGTCTGAGATAAAGTCTATTGAAATCTGTAATATAAACAATATGGTTTTGTATTTATGTGAGTTTGATGAAAGGCATATTACATTTCTTAAAAACAAGCTGTGTGACGAAGTACGGCTTTGGATGAATCTCATAATCTAGAACAAATTTCATAGCCTTAACTTTTTTGGCTACTTTTTTATAAGCTGTTATGTTGTGGGTTAGAAGTGGTAAGTTGTTCCTATTGTCAACTGGCATTGCTGGGTAAAGTGCCTGATTATTCAGCAGTTGTGTTTTGTAAAAATTGTATGGGTTCCAAATAAATATCATGTAATATCTGCTCGTGTTCGGCGTTGGGGGATTAGTGAGAGACTTATAGAGACAGTACTGTATTCTTTATTAAAGTCTGTCAAACTATTTAATTTAAATTAATTTGTTAAAGTTAATATGCCTATGAAAGTAAATCAAAGGTTATGGAGAAGATTGTATGCAAATAAGAGGTGCTCTACCGGATGTAGAGTTATCATCAGAGCTGATATTTTCACAACAGTTAATGCCACTATGTTATGCGAGTTAGTTAGTTTTTGTTCTATAGGCAAGATATAACAAATAAATGTCAAAACAAACACAAATAAACGAAACACACACAAATTAACAAACGAATACCCGCAAATTTACCAAAACCCAATGTTCTATAAACCTGGCAATGTACAGCGTGGTTACCATAGTTTACCATTGGTACTTTATCGCGTTCTTGGAAATGTACATTGTGATGTACATACAGTTATTTTATTCGAATACAAGAGCTTGTTTGTAGTTAGCTACGTTAAAAGGCATTTATTGAATAATTTTAGCTTTATACATAATAAAAAACAAAACATATTGTTAAGTTTAGATGAAAAAAGTTGAATAAAGCTAAAATAATATCACGGTGTCGCGAGGATGAGCTCGTGGCTTTTAGTTTTTTTTATTTAGACATTTATATTACAGTGCAGTCTCGACAAAATAATTGTCTAGTGATTCTACTGTATATAACAATATATTCACAAAAAACGAGAAGAAAAAATATTCAATAAACAAAGAGTGATAATTTTTGAAAATGTATGTACAGTGGGATGTACGGTGCCAAGTTAAGGGTTAACTAGACCTCATCCCACCCTTTTGAATAACTTTCCGGATAAATAAATCCACCTAGAAGTGGCTGTCAATAGGTATTTATTACGCTATAGTTAGGCGCTGTATCTGATGTAAATTTGCTGAATTTAATAGGTGAAAGGCAGCACTGGCATCCTCGCTACACGGGATCGTAAAGGGCACTGCAAAGAGAAGGGCGGTCGGCTTTATACACGTTAATTCACTTTCGAGATTCGGATTATTTTATTCTGTAAGTAAACTGTGATAAGAATAATGGTGGATTTTCTCTTTTTTGTTCGCAGTTATGTAAAATAATATTGAAAGAGACACACACGGGAAAAGCTGTAAAACCAGAAAAAAACGGTTGCATGTAATTTCCCATCTCATGATTGAATACGAGATAAAACTACAGTCTTATTGCATTCATATCCAATGGTAGTATACGTTAAGAATACTTATTCTAAATTAATTTATATCTTTAAGATAATAAATAAGAAACATTGAAATTAAAAATAACCATCCTTAGACTATTCTCGAACCGAAACCAACGTAAATTTACATTTCAGGAGGTATTTCCACTTTAAACGGTGAAAATAATTTTTTTGTGTGTTATCTTAAATCTAAAACAATTTAAACTAATCTTGGATTTTATCTAGAGACTTTTAAAACATGCCGTGATTATTTTACTCTGTTTTGAAAATCATGCTGATGCGAAACTTTGAGAATAGAACAGCATTAAACCTGTCACGACAGACTGCGGTGCACAAAATTATGAAGTTTGTTTAGATACTTGTAATGAAATAGAATTACGACTGAATTCTACAAACATAAACGACATGAGAACAAGCGATATTATTCATTATATTGTTTTTTTAATATGTTCATTTCAAATGTTCACGGCGCGGCGCTGTGAAGTTAACATCTAGCAAATTTAAATAAATTGAAAAAGAGAAAATTTGCAGAACATTGCAACGCGTTTTATTTTCGAAAGGCTTTCTTATTTAGCGAAACAAATGGTGTTAAAGTGTCAACGCCAAGGTTTTTATATTAGTGTACCAAAATCAAATCAAGTGTGGTCAAAATGCACCAACATAGAGGCAAATAGCACCTACTCAAATATTTAACCCTGCGAGGTCCATACACCAAACCACCGAATTCAGCTGCGCCAGTCATTTTCATCAACTTTATGTGTATTCCGCAAACTATTTAGGGTCTTAAACAGCTGCAATCTGACATTTGAAGATCTGAATACTGCCAACTTCACAATGAACCTGACATATGAAAGCTACCAACTTCACGATGTAGGTGTACCAATGACTACCGCTATAATACAATAAATTGTTCTTAAAAGTAAAAGTAACAATGATATCGAATCGAAAGTGAATGATCATGTTTCATAGCTATATAAAAATTGAGGTACGTTTATGACCAAAGCATGTAATATGACCGCATATTATTGAATAATACGACATTATAATAGAAAAGCGGATGAAAGTAGGATGTACCAATGCCTAGAAAGTGTCATTTTTTATAAAGTATCTATGTATTCTAACATTCATTTGATGTATGTGCCTTAAAAAGTGGGTACATTTTAAAATAATCATGCTTTGCCGCCTTCCGAGTGTAGCCAATGTTGTATTACGGTTTGGAGGACTTTGTATCCAATGAAATTATTGGGCATCAAGATGCTCAACACCTAAGGTCTTGGGTTCAACAAAGCAGTGTCATGCAGTACTTATTACATACATACATAAACTCACGCCTTTTTTCCCAGAAGGGGTAGGCAGAGGTGCTCCCAGGACACCCACATAACGCCCTGTACGTTTCGTCCCATGATGTGATAAGGGGCGGGCCTATCGCCATATCGGGCAAAAATTCCTGACTCGGGGCTGATAATGAATAGAAAAATCCAATATCACTTCGCCCGACTCGGGATTCGAATCCGAGACCTCAGCTTTGTAGTCGTACCGTAGTACAACTACGCCACCGAGGCAGTACTTATTACTTAACAATTATAATTGTTTCTGAATGTATATTGCTCTAGTTTATGAGCAGGCGTAACGCTTTCCATCAGGTCACCGATTTACTCGTCTCATCATTCTCACTCATAACAAGGGATAGTATTAAACAGTCTAGAACACTTTTTATTACAAAGCCTTGTTTAAATAGAGCTTCCAAATTTTTGTCATATGAGTACCTAATGAACAAAATAAAAAATATTATGGTTAGAATAGATTGATGACGCGGATGCAATCTACGCAGCCTCTTGTTTTTAATTATTCTTGTTTTGAATAAACTTACGTTCACACATAAAATAACTATAAAAGCGTAATAGGGTTTCTAAGACATCACTGATTATGAATAGATTTCAAAATTAATACATAAATAATAACATGTACTTATGGAAATCAAGCATTCTTATCTTTGAGAGAGTTAGGGAGAGTTAAAGCTATTTTAAGATTAATTAGCTTTAAGGATGAGCACGATCTGCTGTTAAACGGTGTTGTTACCAAACGGACAATAAATGATTAAAATCACTTAACACTTTTATATTATGTGGGCTTTCATATAGTGTTTTCCACTCGTACAATAGGTAATGTTGTAGCCTAGGCATTATTATATATCTCTAATTATTTGAACTGCAAATCATGACAATCGATAAATCAATGAAACTCATAATACTAGTGGTATACATAATTTTTTATAGGCCTTATTCATAGACAGATTTAAAACCTATTTTAGTTATCGAATGTTTTGTCTTCTTCGCTCAATCTGAATTCTATAGTCGTTCGGAAAGGACAACACATTACTAAAATAGTTTTAATTTTGTTAAGGAATAAGGCCGATAATGTTTGGTACCAGGTGACCCGCCTTCAATATGTTATTATTATTTGTTGTCTAGTCAATAAGTAAATTAATCAATGTGTACAAGCATGATAAAATAGTTATTATTTTTAACTTTGTAGTGATTTAAGTCGGTTTTTTTATTTATTTAATTTTTTTTGCTTTTTATGCACTATACAGAGGTACAATTTAGAAATTACACCATAAAAATAATAGTATTCTTATTACAGCAATCCGAAAACTATTCCTCAAATTACTCCTAATTATGGGGTAAATAACCACACATATTTTGGTAATTAATGTACAGTATAAAGAAGTACATAAAACGTTATCACACGTTTATGTACGAAACAATGATATGTGGATTATGCGTTGTAATAATTGCAACAATTATCAAGTGGGCATAGTTTTACGCAAAGCTTAGCGGAGCGTGCAACGCGACTGCGGACCACGCATGCAGGGCTGACACTCAAATTATATTAATCCATATATCAGCCCATACACGTCCCACTGCTGGGCACGGGCCTACTCTACAATCGAGAGAATCGATTGAGAGTGGTTAAGCCATATAGTCCACCACGCTGGCTTAGTGTTTGCGGACTTACATACCGTAGAAATTCTTTAAAATCGCTACGGTATGCAGGTTTTCTCACGATGTTTTCATTCACCGTTAAAGTGCGTGGTGAATGACTATCAATACACACATAACTCGGAAAAGTCAGAGGTGTGCCCTGGGATTTGAGCCAGCGACCACCGTGAACATATAGGCAGCCGCGTCTGGTCCGTTACCAACAGGCCACCACGCACTATATTAAATTATATTAAATAGTACTTGTTGCCTTGGAAAATACTATACTAAAATGCAAGCGGAAAACATAAATATAATTTAAAGATATCATGCAACATTGCGAGGGAGAGGGGCGTTGGTAGATGCACCGCAGTTATTTAAAACTTTAGCATCTATCACCGTTAATTCCAAATAATTTGTATGTGTTTCTTGTTTCAAATAAACTATTATTGAAATAAAACTATTTTATACGGATTTTATCGCGATTTGGTTTAATTTTTACATTTTTTAACTTCCCGACGTTTCGATTACTTTACAGCTTTCGTGGTCACGGGTCGGACTGAGGTATTAGTCATCCGCTCAGTGACTGTTACAATTAAACTACCCTTAATTTATAATTATTAAATTAAAAAGTTAATTTAAAAAGTTAGCTAGTGTTTGCGATCCGATCTACGCAGAAATAGTTTTATTTCAATGTGTAACATTCGCGTAAATCTAAGAAACCATTAAACTATTATTATTATTATATTGTAACATGAGAATACTTAAACGAAAATATTGTGAGTCGTGTGGGGTATGCCCACAGAAATATATCGAGAATAGTATGCCACTATGTGTGTTACAGTAGATAATTACTACAATGATAATAAATCAAAAGTATTCGTAAATGGAAAATTAAATTGGTATTACTTTATCAATCATCGTTTTTCCTGTGATTATTATGTTCTAAATACGTTTCATTTTCGATTTCATAACCCTATTTTCTCTGTTTTCTTTGAGGCCAACATGGTATCAAAATACTTATTATACCTGCTCGAATCCAATAACTTATATTTTGTATTTAACGTTAACTTGCTCAACGTGGCACCCCTATTTAGTCGTCTGGCGTGCTTTTTGTACAAAACATGACACTACTGTGCGCACATTGTTGTGTTGACGCTTGGAATGCAGCGTGAGGATGGTATGCCAACACTCATCATTACAACATAAATACATAGGTACTCGTACATAAGAGGTAGGAAGAGATACCTCCAATGTCAGTAGCAGCAAAAATATTTCCGTCCCTATGTGATGTCAGGCTCATGACCTTGATAGGCACCATTCTAGTGCCAGCTAGTGAACTTTGACATAGCTTTAAATATTTGTAGATAAATCTCGGGTATCTAGATTTTTTAACAATATTTTTGTAATTTTTAATGTACGCGATAAAATTACGAATGTTAGTTAGTAGAAAGTAGTGTGACCAACTTTGAACAGTTCTGTGTACTTGTGACATCCATAAATTCACCAAAACCCTAATAATTAGACGATACTTGCAAGACTCTAGAATTTTAAGATCAGTCTTCGAATCTTTTTATCTTTCTTATTTCTCTCGTCTATCCTAATGTGTTTACTTCCTTGACTTATCTTTATCATCAGACTAGAATAAATACGATGAAGTATCTAGTTAACTCTATTAGATAGTTCTACGTATCTTTTCTCTACGTATGCTAGTCTTATCTATTGTACTTTTATTTCGTGAACAAGTTTTTCTAATGGTTTTCTACATATAATTTGCGAAAAATTCGATGTAGACCCTTTTAATACAAGCATTGTTTCGGTACGACGGTTGCTAAGCGTTTCTTTCTTTTCGAACTAGTTTATCTTAAGTCAGTAACGACTTACTATTTTAGTGTTACTCCTATCTTCTAAGTATAATTCAATCACATAATCGTGAAAACCTGTAATTGGCTATCTATTTCTTACTCTTTTACTTATTGTGTTGTATGTAAGCTGTTGGTTTTCCATTAAATATAAAATTAAATAAAAATTAAATAAAATATAATTTAAAGTAGGCGCCGCACCGTGAAGACTTCTCGTGCTTCGCAAATGTTTACGCTCCCACACCCACCACGCATTGTTTTACACTTATATAATATCCACATAATAGTTGTCGGTTATTGTTTAACTTATCTCTTGGGATCACATTTTGTGCTGATTTTTTTTTTCTAGCGCTTAGTATGATTTTAAACTTTACTCTGAATTAAGCTATGTTGAGTTTCAAAGCTAATTACAAGAAAATCTATTTCGATTTAACCCATAGAATGCTTGCATTTTTTCTGTATGCAAAATTATTTACAACACACTACGCTCCATTGGTCATAGGCTATTTCGGTGTTAAAATAATATGGATATAACGCTCGGTTACGGCATGAAAGAAATATAAAACAACAAAACGTTTTGCATTTATCATGTAAATTCATATATTCTGGCCTTAGAGTTTGTAATATTCCAATACCCGAAATATTTTTTTTTAACCTACTTCAAAGTAGGTTTTCAATTCTAATTTTTTCTCCATTTTGTATGAGTTCATGTTTGGCGACGACTATTTACATTTAAAAAGGACCTTTGGGGCCTAAAAAAATTAATGAATGATACAACCTCTAAAAACCAATATCAATAAAGAGAGCACTCAATATCAAATAAGTGAGAACAAATGAAATCGTAAAAGGAAGTGGTATTTATGAAGAAATTGCATACGCAATGCTCATTGTCCCGCTCGTGCTAAACAATGAATTGATCGGAGACAATGGCTGCCCGCCGCTTCCTTACGCAGCTACTCGTTTTAATTGATCGGGACAGTTTAGCGTTCAATGCACTTCATTACATCTGTAGGACCTAAATCTAGACATTAAAAAGCGTGTTTTGGTTGGTAGACAAGATCATTGAAGGCAATAAAAATCTGGATAAAAGGTTATATGTTTTCGAGTAGGTATATTGAAAAAAGAAAATGTTGTCATGGCAATATTCACTTTCCCGTATTCTTTTTCTGTTTCTACATATTTAAAGGTCGACTATGCACCTACATATTTTCGGAATGCAAGGTTAGTATGTAATCATTTCCGAGCAATCGATACTGCTTGTCTGATTCATCCTTTTAATTTGCTTTATTCTCAGCCTATGCCAGGGTTTGCTTTTTTGTTATCTACATTTCTTTCATTTAACTTGGTCTTTAGCATCCGTATTTGTCAGACCCTAAGCTGTGAAACGCTATGAAAGAAAGCTACGAAACAGAGTATACTGATTCTTCGTTATGGGCTACTTCGGTTCTCTCAACCGTATTAAATATAACGTCAACATATTTGTATTAAAAATATATCTTATTTGCAAATTATAATATATTATTATTAATAAACTTTTCTGATTTACACCAACGTGTAACTTTTGTAATAATCACTATATTGTAAACTGGTTATGAAAAGAGCAACAATAGAGTTTCTTGCCCGTTCTTCTCTAGTGAAAACCGCTTTCCGAACCGGTGGTAGATCAAAAATGACTGAATCTAAATAATGTTGAACATTTTAATGGATTCAATAAATTATTTTTATTTCATATGTTATCTTCCTTTACGCCATCAAGCCGGCGCTGTTTTTGTTGAACTCAAAACCTCGGCCGTGCAACATTAAGGTCTGGGATATGTTTCTAACTCTCATGGTTTTCGTGACATTTCTTGTCAGATACTAATCTACATACATACATAAACTCACGCCTTTATCCCCGAAGGGGTAGGCAGAGGCACCACCAGGACACCCACATTTCGCCTTGTACGTTTCGTCCCACGATGTGATAGGGGGCGAGACTATCGCCATATCGGGCACAAATTCCTGACTCCGGACTGATAATGAATAGAAAAATCCAATATAACTTTGCCCGACCTGGGACTCGAACCCGAGACCTCAGCTTTGTAACCGTACCGTAATACCACTACGCCACCGAGGCAGTCGGCATTATTTGATCCGCTTCTAATAAAGCCTACTCAAAAACTTCCGCGATAATATTAACTGTCACTGAAAACAAACGCATAGATAGGTGTGTCATTATACTTGTTTCACTTATAATAAATGAATTGTACACAATGGCGTGCGGTTTCCGTAACAATGGTAACAAAACATCACAAGGTACAATCACTACGCAAATTGCGGATGATTCGATGAGAACTTCCAGGGCTGTTAGAATAAACCACACTGAGAATATCATTGAAATAAATATTGATCGTATTAATACGAACAGGTTGAAGGCAGTTTTTAATAGACTGGGTTAATCAGAGCTATACCATTGTCACATAAAATTTATGGTAAGGAAAATAACAAGTTTCTACGACATTTAATTCGGTCATTAAGAAAGCGAAAACTCTGCTTTTTTCCTGCATGTCCCTAGCTGTTGAGTGTTTATGAGAAACGGAGGTCACTTCGAGCAAAATATAATTAATTATCAAACTGTCATAAGTGTTAATTATAGAAAATTATTTACTTACGACCACTCCTTACGTGTTCTCAAAGATGTAAAACAAGTTGGTGATTGTTATAGTATATTTTTGGTTTTTATACTTAACAGCAGACTATGTTTACTAGTCAATTTTCTTAAATTTCGTTCTTCGTGGTCTCAATTAGTCCCATGCTAAGTAGAAGATGATTACTGCATGGTACAGTAGGTTATTTACATAAGTACATAAACTCTAACACCAGAACCCACATTTCGCCTTGTATGTTCCGTCCCACGATGTGATAGAGGCCTACCGCCATATTGGGCACAAATTCCTGACTCCGAGCTGATAATGAATAGAAATATCCGATATCACTTTGCCCGACCCGGGACACGAACCCGAGACCTCAGCGTTGCACTCATACCGTAGTACAACTGCGCCACCGATGCAGTTAGTTATTTAAATTTTCTTAATATTTAGAACCGATTTCTTGGCCTATATGTCTCAACCCTGCATGCACAGATGTATTTCAAGTTCCGTGTGTTGAGATTGCAAACTTCCTAGCTATTTCTAACGTATTGTGTGTATAATTGGCGAATGCACTTCGCACGTTCGCTTCGACGTTTCTTTGATTTACGACGTGACGATGTGTCTCCTCGGATTAATTGTTACTTGCTTGACTCGAGTAGAAATTAATTGCATGTTCTTAGTGTGTAATTATATTAATTGAATTAGGTAAAATGAACGGTTTCTTTTGAGTCTTTTTAAGCTGACTTAGTAAAGTGATTACACTAGGCATAGAAACTCATGCCTGTATCTTTAAATTGGTATAGAGATGGTGCTATTTTTCCCGTGCTTTTTCCACCTTAAAGTATGATGGTGAGCTTATAGCGCTCAAATTCCAGAATTAATGTACAATTGAGATCGACATTAATTTTATAAAGATATCGTATAATAATATACTGTTTTTGTTTCAGAATCTGCATTTACATTTGACACCTACTGATCAGGTAAGGGGAAACTAGCTTTGTTTCTATTCACGTCGGTCTAATGTCTAAATAGTCCATACACTATACTTGAATGCAAATAAGATTTCTTTTACGTATGTATTGATCTTTGGATTGGATATTAAGAAATAAATATGTGATTTAAATTATCAATTGTTTGTTTAGTTAAGAAACAAAAGAAGGAGGGTTGTGCTTGTAGACAGATGGTTAAAAAAAGATTCACTACCGAAAATTTAGATTTGCTGGTTTGAGTAAATTAGGTTTTTATAATCTTGTCAACGACATAGCCCGTGAAGCGTGAAATCAATCATTTCCAGGTCGAGAAATATTCGACTTGGACGGCAGTATTTTGCTTGCGGCGTTATACTATAAAAGTTGAATATTATTTCATTACGAACCAAATATTGATTAAAAAGCAAAATGTAATACAAAAACTTATCTAAGAAACTAACATAGCCTTAGGAAATTAAATTTTCATAATCATTGACCAGGAATGCATTACACCCACAATACATTCTACAAATATGTCACCTAACACCCAAAACAGTGCTCAGAAGTTTGCAAGATAAACATCGACTTATTTAAAACTCTAAATAATCGAGTGACACGACCGAATTTAATATTCGAGGAACTCGGCCGACCGGTTCGTGCATTGAATAGCGACAAAATCCGTCGACCTGTATGGTAAATTACCATCTAAAAACGTTTGCCATAAATAAATTGCCCGTCATCGCGTAACTCAGATGTAACTGAGATAATCTTATTTGGGTGCTTGTTTATAGAAATCTTCATTACTTTATCGTTTTATTTAAGGAAGGTAATTATTTTAAGCTCCCCTTTCGAGGTCTGGAAGGTGGTCGAAAGGATATGTCCAGGGACAATTGTCTGACGACTGACTGTGTGACAATGCGCAGATGTAACAACCCGTTTAGGTCCCTAACCAAAATCCTATACCGGCATACCAAAAGCGGAAACGTAGACCTCCCTTTTAACCAAACTTTTAACCAATGATGTGTTTCTTCTCGGTAGTACAGACCAGTGAGACATTATTATAAAGTACTACCTGAATTATTTAAACAATACCATAAAAAAGGACCCAAATTAGCATAAATATTTGCATATTACTGGTGTATATTCAATTTTAAGTAATTAAATGAGAGTTGCAGACATCTTTAATAGCCTTTTAATGTCACAATATTGCGCAAATAAAAGTGACTGCTAAACAAGCAACAGCCGTCAATAAAACGGGTCCAACTATTTATTTTGCAACGATATGAAAAACAATCGAATGAATTACAGACCCGTTCGACTACTGATCGGAACCTGTTAGTTTTTTATATAATGTAAGAGAAATTGTTAATTAAGGCACATTAAACGAGCAATTCGGAGATGAAGGGCGTGTAATTGACGAGGTTTTTTCGTTCGATATTTCTTCTTCGTATCAGTGAAAACGAGACAATCGTGTTGGACCACCGTGGGGAACTCTCGCTGGTATATCCTTAAAAACAAAAGTTTTTATTTCAGAACCATCAGTATAACACCTGCGAATTGGAACTTCCTGGTGTAATAATTATAATTGGTATTTACTTTCTTTCTGATTGATTTCATTGCGGTTTAAAGACGAGCTGGCGTCACTAAAAGATTACCCTAGTTACGGCACTCGGTGTGAAATCTTAACGTGCATTTTTTGATTATGGGTTACAGTAGTTATTTCTGAGTGGGTGTGAGATAGTGTCTTATCTAGTAACCGGGATAGACTGTACTCTAAAAGTACGATGATCTGAAAGTCAAACTCAAAAGTTGTTGAAAATTAAGGGCCTATCAACTTCCCCATCCGTAATATGCCACCAATGTCTGATGAAATTTTATTTCATGATGCAATAAATAACAAGTGGTAACATTATTTCTCTGACTTTTCGGAGTTATGTGTGTATTGATAGCCAATCACCACGCACTATAACGGTGAAGGAAAACATCGTGAGGAAACCTGCATACATAGCGATTTTAAAGAATTTCTACGGTATGTAAGTCCGCCAAACAGCACTAGGCCAGCGTGGTGGACTATATGGCCTAACCACTCTCAATCGATTCTCTCGATTTTAGAGTAGGCCCGTGCCCTGCAGTGGGACGTATATGGGCTGATATAGATATTATATAGATAACATTATGATCATTAAAATTCTCGAGCTACTTTGTTATTTTCAAAATTCCCTAAAATACTATGAGCCCGTATTACTAATAATTTGAAACGTAGATTGAATGTTTTGACCATCGCCCACCCAAACACAGCTGGCTTTAAAACAAGTTGGTTGCATAATTTCAAGTTTAATATCATTATTCGAGTTATTTAGGCGTTAGGTATTTTTAGATTCAAGTGAAAGTGGTATGATGGGTCCCATTATACTGGCTAGTGTAAAATAGATGAGCTTTATAATTTATATCTTACGGCATCTTACGGCAGATCTATAAAAGCTATAATTTGTGACATGAAGTCGTGTGGTTAATTCACCGACAGGCGATTATTTTTATGGATTTTTCAATTAGATTTTTTTCTATTGCATAAACGAAAACGAGCAAAATAAAGTCACCTGATGATAAGCCACAACATTCACCCACGAACATATGTGTGAAATAATTCGATCATAGGTTCCTTGGTTATCTCTCTCAATGATAAAAGAAAAGGGAGATGAAAGGAAGGAAGAAGTAAAGGCGTATTAGACATGATCAATACCATTCATAATTAAATGAACATGCGCATGTACTGATAAGCCGAGAGCTCCTAACGAGTAGCCAATAAGAATTTCCAAGAAGAGAACGCTATAGCTGTTCATTAGAATGTAATATGATCACTCAAGATCAATAAAGGAACAACAGATACATGCGCTGTGTAAAATATGAAATGCCAATTTAACTGCCCAAAAGGATCACAGGGTGAATGCAATAAAAAAAGGCATACGATGTAAATTTAAACATTAAAATGCAAATACATATAAATACTCGTATATTGAAAGAAATTACAAGATTACTAGCATCGATTAAGTATTTTCAACACTGCCTTTTCATTCATAAAAAAATCGAATTAACCTTCTCGCTAAATTTTTTAATGCAAATCAAATATCCACATCCAATTATCAAAACCGCGCGCAATATTCGTTTAACCGCCATTTTCCATTACGTCCCCAGTGGAATTCAATTTAAATGGCGTATAATAACTAGCCATCGACTTTCTCCTTGGGCCTGCGAATGTTCAGTGCCGCTAACTGGCTGATAAATCGATTTGTATCGTGAATCGCCGGCGTTCCCTTGTTATGTAACGCTTTTACCTTTAACTGGCTTGAGAACTGTTTTTAGGATATAATTCAGTATAAATTTCCTCGTCATTATTTAGTTTACAATACCATTATCCCTAGAATCAATATGTTCAATTTCTATCTTTAATATTCTTTCAGTTCATTCTACTGCTTTGCCATTTGATTTTTTTGTAGATATTTGTAATCTATCTAATTATTTCTAGAATCAATCAGATGTGCCTGCTGCCTCAGAACGATTTACTATATCGTAAACTTTTGAATTGGACATGCCATTAAAAGACAAGATGGCAGACACTGCGAAACGCTTACATATGTCACTAGTTACTACATCTAGATCGAATGTTGCAAGAATTTAGTTTCCTTGTTCCACCACTGCTCTGTGGTTAACGTTATTTATAACAACACTTAGAAGAGATTTATAATACCTATTTTACTCAGGTCATACATTTTGCATTTACCGCATTCTTAAATATTATGGTGCATTTTTGCATTTGAATTCTGTTTGAAGTATAACCTGTTTTGTGCAAAAAAACAATTGGAGGAATGTTGCACATTCTTACACAAATATTATCCTCGCGAGTTTATTCTTATGGTTACATCTACGTGTATAATCTTCTTTTGGCTCACGAACGGATTTGCTAACCTTGATCTTTGCTTTTTTACCTATCACCTCAATTAAACTAGTATAATTACATAATGTGATTAAAAAAATCTAGACTCAAATTACTTGCATTGCTATTATCAGCCACTAACTTAAACACCTGGCAAGAACAGGTCAATAAAAGTTAACGTTACCTCACGATCCATCATGGTGTTACCATTGGACAGCTTTTACAAACTTTCATGTTTCATCAACCTTTTATCGTAAGGTCACGCGTCACTCGCAACAGAATATCAGATTGTAGATATTACACCTGTCCAATAAATTACTTTGAGCTCTCAATTAAGTGAAGTTATTAAGATGCTTAATATAATATTATATGGTGTTTTATGATGGTTTTATTAGTAAACGCTTTAGAAACTGCAGTGAAGTTTGCATAAATACAAACGCAGGGGATTGGTAAAAACGAGCGGATATTATGATTTACGTTATCCAGATGTTTTTAAAAACATAGTTTGCCTGTTTTCATTTTATTAATATTCTCAAGTAATATAGGATTCAATAATTACAGCCATGGGCTAAAAAATTAAAGGTCGATTCAAGAAGCGTCAGTAATGTGTCACGATAATTATTGTAAGCAATCTTTTTGTAGGCTTTTATCTGTTTTAGGGTTTTGTGTGTAAGGAAATATTTTGCCTTTATTGAATAACTTCGTTGTTTGTCTGTCTTTTTTTATAACTTGCAATTAAGAATTGTTCCTTTATCACAGCGAACTTGGAAACGATAATATTAATTACTTGTGTGTTATGACTGCCTCGGTGGTGTAGTTGTATTACAGTACGGTTACAAAGCTGAGGTCTCGGGTTCGAATCCCGGGTCGGGAAAAGTGATATTGGGTTTTTCTTTTCATTATCAGCCCGGAGTCAGGTATTGGTGCCCGATATGGCGATAGGCTCGCCCCCTATCACATCATGGGACGGAACATAGAAGGCGAAATGTGGGTGTCCAGATGGCGCATCTGCCTATCCCTTCTGGGATAAAGGCGTGAGTTTATGTTATGCAAATTCTTTTTGTTTTTTTTTTCCTTGTTTTAATTTCGTATAACTCTGAGACAATTTTGGATTGATTACATCACGACACAGCAATTTTTACTTACCGTTACATTAATCATAAAAGCATAAACAAGGAAACCGACAACAACATTAAACATAATAACAAAAATGCCGGCTTGCATCTTATAAGGCACAACAACCGGTGTTGATCCAGTGTTTATCGCGAAATCGACATGTTAAATGTCAGACAGGTGCAGTTACCATCACTTTCCCCCTTCATGCTACCACCTGCTTTGTAATGTTAACTCAGAATATATTACGATGTAAATATCATGCTCATTAAATTGCGTTGAGTTTCAATTAGGTGTTGATGGTAAGATAAATGAGTGAGCTTATCCGATGTTTGGTGATTACCGCTAAGGATGTACGCCTTCAATATTTGAAGAAGAAAGAAAGGAGAAAGAAAGATAGAAAGAATTTTATTGACACGATTACAACCATTAAGCTAATATTACTACAATTTACAACACATCACATACAGTACAAGCTCCAAAGGAGAATAAAAGGAAAGAACAAAAGGCAACAGCAACAACCATAAAGAAATTTAAAAAGAAAGACGTAATGAATAATTAGAACCATTCGCAAACGTGCCAGTGGGATGCCTTCTCAGCATAAATGCTGAATTGTCATCGGAATGACAAAACAGCGCTAGTTTTCAGAGGCAACCTAAATGTGAATTGTGGAAAACTTGGGGATAAATGTGTTGGAAGTGTATAAAACTGCATAGGAAACGAAGAGATTGTAGGAACAGGAAATATTATAATACAAGTTTATGGCAATTCTGCTCACTGAACGAAATGTGCTAGTAAAGCTATTATTGTAGTCGGTTTTGAGGAAATAGGAGTTACGGTCGAGCTAGCGCGTGTTTTTTTTTAATATAAGAACACCAAACAGTCACATACATATTACATAGTCTTAACCAACACTAAGATCGAGTTTTGTGTCGTGTGTTAGAAATCAGCTACCGCAAGTTGTAATCTAAACTGAAGAAAGCAAGATCTATTACTCACTACTAATCCCAGGCTAGAATTAGCAAACATTGCTATTGTATTAGGACGAAAGTCAGCGTGTCTTTATAAGCAGCTCTAGCGATTCTACTGGGAAACTGAAAATGTTCATAACATTTATTAAATGTTGTGCACGCTATTAATGTAAACAGAAACATGCAATTATGCACTATTAAAGAATTAATCTAGCGTTTACATCAATGATAGACATGCATAATATGTTCCGTTTCAAGTTTCCGTTAACATTTCTATTAAATAAATAATTAAATACACCCAAGAATCACATACATAGTACTGACCCTACATTAAGATCTATTGAGTCTTGTGTCGTGGGTATCAGGAACTACGAGAGACTTTTCGGTCTCATAAACACACAGACACGAGACAAATATCTGAGGGCCTCACAAAAATTTGTCCCGGTGCGGGGATCGAATCCGCGGTCTCTCGTTTCACAGCCGGCATTTGACCAACTGCGCCACGGAGGCCCTCTATTAAAAATTTAGCATCGCTAGGATTTATTAGATGGAAGTCTATCAAATTTTTGTCGCTGTAAAAAAGTAATCTGTATCAAGTAATCCAGGAAAAGAATATCAGATTGGTCTTTACAAAAAGTTTATTTATGAAATACACTAGTAAATGGTAAATTATAATGTGCTTCGCTTTTACCAGTCATTAAACAATTTCATGGTAAATTTGATTGCTAATTCTTTATTCTCTTAATGGACTCTTTTGAATTTTGCAAGATGTATTTTATTTTTAGTTCTATTTTTAGTACGAAAGTGGTAATATGCTTTTATATTAAAATAATAATCAAAACAAAACAACTTTCAGGTTCCATTGCGTTTACCCATAACTTATGACTGAGTTATAGCATAGCAGATGCTATTGATATAACTAACACTGAAAATAATAGTCTTGCAGTATCTGAATAACTAAACGCTTTAGCCACGGGATCGTAACTAACAGGCACTTTCGCGAATTAGCACCGACTATTAATAATAACAAATGCCATGCAAATGAATACGGCAATTCACTTCCACTTTCATCGGGTTTAATCGCCTGCGTTGATGGACTGGCTACGGTCAGCATTGCACCAAGTTTAATGACTCCGCTCCGAGATGGGACATCCTGTACCGTCCGATAAGGTTTTGTGTTTTCACTTTCCTGCAGTCCGGTTGTGGGCAGTTTTTGCTCTGCTGATTTACGGTTAGCCATGTTTACAATGTTAATGAAGTCACCTTGTATAGCTGTAGCAGGGATTTCAAACATGTCGCCTTGAACTCTGGCTACTGCCCTAACGGTTAACTACCGTTTTGTTTTGGCACTAATGCTCGCAAGGATTGCGGAATTGAAGAGGGTTAAATACTTGAAATGCATTAAATTTAACCGCGTCAAAACATTTACTGTCTTTCCTTCCGAGCTTATTTGTGGCAAGGATATATCGATGGCCAAATTGCGACACTCAGCTAAAAACCAGGCATCTCACAACGGGAAGAGGATACCGAAGTTGCAATCTCCAAAAGCATTAAACCGCAGAGCGGAACTTCAACATCAAACAAATCATCGTGTGCCTTGCCCAATAGACAAGTGTTGGGCAAGAGATTTTACATGTTCACTTGAGAAACATTACAACATAACATGCGAACTTGACGAGCCCACACTCCGATAGTGAAATATGGTTTAGTAACGCATTGTTCGAAACTACCGTAATAAAGGGAACTATGGAAAAAGTGTGTTAGATCGGAATGTTGTGGTATATTGTGAGTGTAGACAATGCGCGGGTTGTTTGCAAGGTTTTACTAATTCAAATGGAATTGTTGCTTTATGTGAATGATATGGAGCATTGTTCTAGTTTATATTTTGTTGTACTATTGCCACTGTTGCATTGTGTGGAGTTATTTTCTCAGTAGTAAGAATTCCGTGAGGCAATACGAATATACTATCACGCAAGTTACTTATTATATTATTTTGCATGAAGTTTCAAATAACGCTAATAACATTAATAAGTTTTGCATGAGTGTAATGTACTACTCAGATACAATTACTTCCAAACTATTATTATTAGAATTGTCTGATGCTTAGAACAAATTTACCAAATTAGCTCCTGAATATTCATCATTGTACATCTTCGTAACGATTACATTGTGCGTATATTATTACTTGTTAATGTTTGTGTGAACCACAAGTATTTGTTTCGGGTCTGGGTGTTTGTGGGACCGAAAAGTCTCGTAATTCCTGATACCTACGACACAAGACTCGATCTTAGTGTGGGGTCAGGACTATGTATGTGACTGTTGGGTGTATTATTTATTTTATTATTCGGTATTAGTTTTCATAACAAAGTGTACTAGTGGCAAATAGAATCCGTACTTACACAATCGATTGTCGCGTAGGAAGGAAACCCTATAGCTCACTGCTCATTTCCTCGCCGGCTTCCGATGTACACTGTAATGGACACTTGTAACCGAGACATATTCAATGGCTTGCTTGTGTCTGCTTCATCGCCTGATGGCTTACGGTCTTGTAAAACAGTTGTTGGCTTGTTCTTGGTGGTTATCGCTTTAGTTTTATCGTTTTTTTAGTTATTGGCAGTGGAGAGTCTATCGTGTCTTGAATTGTTACTGCTAATTTGTTAAAAGTGACCTTTTAATTTAAATTTACTAAACTAAAGGTAGAACAGATAACTTTACTTTAATGTGCGCCTTTGTAATTAAATAATCTCGACTTACAATTAACCCTTTGTTCTGTTCCATAGATGTCCATGAAATATCTTTCAAAACCACCAGCGATTCATTCACCACCAGCCTACACAAAACAGAACTCTCGTGTATTAGGTTTTTATACAAACTTGAACATAAAAACTCACGCGTATGTACATATAGATCTAAAGTTAGGTCCGTGCGTCATAACTTAGCATCCATTTGGGAATGTTGAAATCTGTCGCCCAGATGCCAGCGCTGAGCTAAAAGAGTTTTTTTACCGCACGCCTGGAGAATCGCGTGTTTCCTTCTCGTATTATGTGTCTGTGGTTTAAATCGCCCTTTGCAGGTACGGTTACTCGGAAACAATTATTGATTCTCCACACCTTTGAAGCACACTAAAGAAAGCTGTAAGTAAATATCAGGTTGCCTTAAATTTCCTTTTGATTATGTAACCAAAGGTATCTGGATGATCAAGAACAGGTTGTGTTCTACATTGTGGCTCAAAATAAAATTTATGATAATCGAAAGCAGCCTTCGTGGAGAACAGTCCATCGTCCTGCAGAAGACCCATTGCTAATCAAAGACCACACCCAAAATGTAAAAATAGTTGCGATAAATACTAAATAGTTGGTACATCACATTCCACTCTTTTTTCCTCAAAATATTTCATAAAACAAACTAAAATCTGACAGCAAATACGTATGCGAACCAAATAATTTGACCAAGAGTGAAAGAATCGTAAACAAACAGTTAACATTGAAACAGCACTAGGTCAAGACCCGATCATGATGACACCGCATACCTGCTAGTACTTATGGCACCGTAACACGATAAAATTCTTTAAACATTTTCAACGCATCTATTGAAATACCGGTTTGGGAAACGGAGTGATGGTTCAGACACACGTAAGCCTTTTGTTATAATGGAATTGTCTACATGTAGGTCAAAAGTTACTGTATTTGTGATGAAAAAGTTATCGATTAGTCTATGAAGGTCATTCAGTTATGGAGTGTTAATAATTCAGAAAGATTCTAAATTATTTTGTAAAGAGGTTGCAGTTGGTGGCATATTTTTAGGTGTCAGCATTATGACGAGTGACAGGATAGATAAAAACCAGGAAATTGGCGATAAGTTACATCGAAATTTATTCGTGTGAGATGAAATGATTCTTTAATTTTTCGTCATGATTATCAGCTACTGACATACTGCTAGACATAGGCCTCTTCCCAGTTACGCCACCGGGCTCGGTCTGCTGTTTTATGCATCCAGTCGCTACCGGTCCTCTTGTGCAAGTCGTCCCGCATCTAGCTAGAGGGCGTTCCACGCTACGTTTGATAATATTGTGGATAGAAATATTAGCCACTTGAACACTACCCTTGCTTCGTGCTCACCTCTATAAGAATCGCCTATTGTAAATACAATGCTCAAATATTTAGGTATAATGGCTTGGTGACTGTCGTGTTGCTTCATTGTACAAGAATTTGCTGCTGGCATTTGTTAGCGCTAGAAGTCGTGATCTATCATTTGTAATTATTTTACGCTTTTACGTATAAAATCAATAATCATCTCAGGACTTTAATGAGGTGCTTACATTCTTGTTCTATGATTACGTGGATCACGCAATTAGTGAATGAAGGTCTGATAACGTTTCTAAATATTTTATGGTTAACCTTTTTGGAACCTTGAACCTACAGAGGAGTAGTTAGAGGAATAAAGGTCTAAGCCCAAGACACGCCACTGAATTTCGAAGTATGGTGTGTTCAGGAGTTAATTATTATCATTTGAAAGGTAAAAGAAAACCTCGTGAAGAAACCTTTATGCCTAAGAGTTCCAAGAAACCAAAAAGGGCCAGGAGAAAGGACTAAGACCTACTAGCTTCTTCTCAATCAATGAGGCCAGATCATTGACTTATACTGATACCAATGGGCTAGATGATTTATTTATTTATAGGGTATAAATATTGCGAATTCTTCCAAAAGTGGCGCCATAAGTAAGTTAAAGCAACTTGAAACAAAAAATCGCAGAAATCCGATACATGCAAGCAACGGATATGAATCAAAACTAAATTTGACTCGGCTATGTGTTACAGATGTTTTTAACCGCCGTGATTTAGAATTTGCTCTCCGGTTGAGACTAATTATGTTACTACATTTGGGTATTATATTGGCCTAATATTATGGAGATCTTTATTTTTATCAGAATTTCCATCCCACGATAAAATAGAGGGCTAGTCGATCGCAAAAGTAGAACTTAATTCCATTCCCAGGCAACTGATTCAGATTTATCCAAAACATCAAGACTTACACAAAGAAATTGACTAACCATATATTCGATCCTAGTATCTTATGTTTCCCAGTCTAGATACGTAGGCACTAGAGCCTAGAACAACGAAACAAGCTGCAACTAAACCAACGATAAGTATATTCAAAGACAAAATTAACATAATTGAAAGTATTCTAATGGAATCCAAAGTCTCCATTGGTAAAGGTGGTACTGAGTACTGACGCAGTGAAACCGCTCGATACATCGAAACACATGAGGCAAGCACTGACCCACATACCTCGGTAATTGGTTGATGCCCGCGCGGCCACCAGAACGCCTCCATTCTACCATTGTTCGATAGTTTATGTTGTCAAGGTCATGGCTTTAATGTCATTTGGGATTAAAATCTTTAATGGTATTTTTTTTTAATTTGTTAATAGTTTATTAAATTGATGATGGCTGATCAGCGCCATGTTGCGTTTTGTTTTTAAATGTGGATTTGAAATTTGAATTTGGATTTTTTTCCGCCGGTCATTAAATATAGTTTTAAGCGAATTACTGTTTTTTAATGGGGTTTTTAGTCTATACACAATAATTTTAATCAATTATAAATTGCGTCATCAAAATTCCACTGTTTTTTTATTCAAAATTAATATATTAAGCAGTAATAGAATACATTAAAATTGAAAATACCCAATGCTTTGTTTTATTACAAAGCATTAAAATATTTTTGCGTTATCGAGCTATTGTCGCGTGTGTAATTATTTCATTGTTTGGTTAAAAGAATTCATTTTGAAACATTTTCTATAACAAATGTAGTACAATTATTATCTTTTTATACACTTTCTAGTATTACCCAAATATGTACTTTAGCACTTGTATAGCTGCATATAATAGTTAATCCTTAACAAGTCATTTTTCCAGAATCAATTCGACAATGAATACTAAACATAAGCTGCCCTAATACTTTTTATTACTCGAATTAAAAAAAAAACAGAATTAAAATAAATACAAACGAGAACTAAGTCGCAGTGTATTGAACCCAAAAATAATCACTTGTACAGCTTGTACAGCAATTACCCGAACTAATTAGGTAAAATAGTTCACGACAATACTTCCAAGAATTTGGGTGCACAGGTGCCCAGGAACAATAAGTCGTAAGTGGCTTAAAGCCCGCTCCAAAACGTGTTTAAACGTGTCTGCTTATGGCTTATTGATATTAAGACAAAATAATAATAAAGCCTTTTTTTTATTCTTTTCACAATGCCCTATTTCTGGATTTCCTTTGCTCGTGAATTTGCATGTTGATGTCTTACAGCTTTTTTGGAAGCTAAATTTCCTTTAAAATTTTTGTGTCTTTTTGTATTAATTAGTAATTATGTAACAAGGACGAACTAGGACAAATAAATATCTATAAATATTGTTATGAAGATCGAACCCATAATCAAGATAATTAGCTCAGCCGCTGTGCCAATTGCTCATGTGTATGTCGTCATACAAGATAACACTGGTCTTGGTTCCCACGACAATCTTCAGAAGGAATGAAATCGTGGGCGGTTCGTTAAGGATTTAGAGTTTAGACCACTGATCCTTCCGACTTGTTTTTTCTAATGTCTATTGTTGGCGATCTTATCAGGTTCGGGGTTTTCTTTTATCAGTTACTTAAAGAGATTATAACGTTAAAATAAAATATAAAAATCCTTAGGTTCCCTTAGTTCCTTCTACAAAATCATATAAAAATGAGTTTCTTTGACTTCTCAATAAGTATTTACAAGAACGGGAAGTTGTTTCAATGGGATTAATATATCTACATTCTTTAACATTTATTATGGTTGAGTTCTATCCGCTCCATACTTATGTTTTCAATATCTATTACTATTGTATAATGATGAGATAATCGTGTTTAAAAATAATCTATTAAAACAATGACGGATTCTATGACTCTTGAGAAAATATTTACATGTTACTGTGAATCTTCCGACTACACCTGTATAAGAGGCACTAGAGCCTATTATACTTTCGATAGACCTAACTTGCAACTTGCTAAGCAGTGGATTCCTGGACCTACAGAAAGAGAAAAAAAGACTAACTTAAAACTACGCAGTAAGGGTTTAAGTATCACATTAAGTGTTGCTTTCTTTTTATACGGCAAAAAAATTACAAAAATACCTCAATATTAGTTTTTATCAGAAAACCTTTTATTCTGATCACAACTTAATCTAGAGGCTCCAGAAGCTCCATTTCCCTGAATCTGGGTCATCAAACTACAAAGTAAAGTCTAGCAACCACACCAAAGAGTCGGAGGAAATAAAAAGGTTTTATTATTAATAGTCGAAGTCAGGTAACGTCAGGTCAGGTCATCGAATACGTCACAAGTCAGCCCACAGTCGTCGCGGCGTTCGATGCGACCGCACGTACTCGCTCGTCGAATCAACCACCCGCAAAGGAATCCAATATAAACAGCCAATTATAAAGATTATTATCGCAATGTGCACGTGTTTGTGAATTTTTTTGTGTACGTGTAACGGTTTTTGTGTGTGCCTTTCGGATTGTTTTTTAAGCCGTGAGTTTTGTGTTCTTTTTTAAATTTTGTTTGTTTTCTGCATGTTAACTAAGGAAATATTGTTCTGCCTTTATAACGCAGCGTAATTAATGTCTTTGTGTTGTCGTTATAATACGCTAAATTTAACTTCATGTTCGTTCGCGATGTTATTCGTAAATTAATGCGCGTGTAACATAGTTTTGTAAATTTTAATAACACCTATGTAAATAATCATATTGATATTAAATAAAACAAATGATAAACACATTATCTTTGACGAAATCTAACATCTAGGTATTTATTTAAATTATATAGGAATAATTGAAATGAATATTTTACCCCACTGCTAGCCAATAGTTACGGACCTACTTATCCAAGGTTTAAAAAGGATTATCAAGTGTTATGACCCATTACTGAAGCTAGCTTAAAAACGGGTCGATGGACTTCACATACCTCCCTGCGAAATCCTTGTACATATGTCAGGTGTTTAATGTGTAAAATACTTAGGGAACTTGTATAGGTGTCCTTAAGATGTATCCCTTTACCTTTAAATTGAGCGAAAGCTTAATCGCAGTTAAAAACAACCACATACGTATTTACAATGTAGTTACTTTATAAGTAAAGTGTCTGTTAAAATAGATTCCACGCTCGCTAAAAAGGTGTGCCTTAAGATCGAACCCACTGACTATTTCTTAACAAACAATTGCATATTTATCTATGTGCTGTTATCAATTTTTCATCAATATATCTAAAAATTCAATATGTATTAATAAATTGAAACTTATCTAAGATCATTCAATAAAGAATTAATAATTATTGGCAATCAAGATTTGACGATCGTTTGTGACAAACCATTTACGACTTACATCAATTGATATCTCATTAATATTCGTTTACGAATAAATAAAATGACACAAGCGGTATTTGGAGATATTATCTAGATAATAAGATTTATATGTTAGAAAATAATGAAAAGCGAATTCATAAAAAAACTGTTTTAATTATGCGTCATAAAGATTTGCGCATTATTTTTGTAATTGATATTCCATTAACGAATCGATTTGCTGATAGTGCAGTGGCTTATACGTAAGAGCTCCAAGGTGTTGGTTCAATCCCGGTTTGGGTAATCAATGTTGTCGAATTCACAAATCGCAAAGGAATATTAAACACGAACTCCATATATTTAAGCAATATACCAAAGACTATTTTCGGCCCGGTCCCACCAAATATATTAAGGACATATTATATTAGAAAAATATTATTTAAATAAACTATTCGTTAGTAATTACTAATAACTTACTGCCATACGTTTTCTAAACACAAAATTATATCATAATTCATGAACATTTTATATGCCAAGTATCGTATATCCAATGACATCAATCTGCGAATATTCAAAATTATTCATAGCACATTTAAATAATTGATAAGATAATGTTATGGAATAGGCAGAACCGCTTGAAACCAGATGGTGGCACTAACGGTTACCTAACCGTTGAAAGTACGCAGGGTTTGTGCTTTCCAACTTATTATACAGCGTGCTCCGTAAATATACGTTTAAAAAAATAATCAGCCTGTACAATAAAAGATTTTGGAGTTGATCCACGCACCGAGACAAATATTAATAATATATAATTTTATTTGTGGTGTATAAAAACTTGTCATTTTCAATATTTACGACTTATTATAATGTAGGTTATTTTCTTAGGCTAATTTAATGATTACTCAATTCATATAGTTTGGCAACTTCAACCGCAAGAATATTTACTTTGAATAATCATAATTGCTAAAAGATTTTCAACATAAAATTGCATTATTTTCAATGTGTATATAATACATAGCTTTACATCCAAATATTACGAAATCCAGTGAGTAATGAATCAAGCTGTATTTACAGAGAGCAGGCGAAAGGAATTCGCTAAGTTCAGATGTAATGGCCCGAGTACGTAATGATTTATTTCATATCCTTAATGACTGACACAGATTCACTAGGCACGTACCTTAAAACGAGGCGAAATCGCGGGGCGAATGGAAATATTTTTACCATTATTTCAAAAGCAAATATTCCACTGAAAACTCAACTAAAACTCTTTTTTAATTTTCTAAACAGAGCAACAGATTGTTTTTCACCCTACAGCATTAGATATATCTTAAGCTAATAACTATCTAGGAAAATATAATGTACAAAAAGTAACAAATACTAAATAGTAACATTTTCTGTCAAAACTTATTTGTAACATGAAATTTATTTGTAGGTTTATGTTTCTTTAATTTTTGGGGTGATACCTCTTTACTTCAAAAGAATAGGCCGGAACCATCTTTGATTGATCCTGAAATTACTTTCGCTTCATTTTCATTGATCTTGGCAGTTTTAAATACTTTTTATATTATGTCCCTTTTTAAGATGCCGTTGGCTAGATGACGAAGCTGATGTTCATAATTTAAAATAGAAGCAAATCTTTGAAGGGACTTTACCATACTTTTAATTTAACTCATTATCCTTGTAACTTAAGAGTAACAAATACAAATGTAAAATAGGTATTAATTTTTTTAAACAGTGTCCATGTACTAACATAATCATTAGTAAAAAAGTAAATCTTCCAATTAATTCGTCACGTCTGAAAAGTACAGTTAAAAAACAACATGGCGGTTTTTTTCCCGCGCAGACTAACAAGCGCATGGTAATTCATCTTATGGCAGCATACCGTATGACGTCGCGTGACTCGGTCTCGCCCGCCTGTTCTATAATTATTTTCTTTTAATTTTTTTCTCACTATCTTGCAATCGATTATTAACGGCCAGTACAGCGCCGATTTCACTATTCCAATTATCGATTTGTATCTATAACATTGATGTGTGGCAGGCTTTGTTTTAACTAGATTAACGCTTTGTACGGATTCGTAGTGCGTGAAATGTACATAATTCATAATTAGTGATTTTACAATAATCTTGAATGACATGATAATTGACGTGAGCTGTTACAAAGATACCTACATAATATTAATTTCATTCGTTAATACTAATCTGTGAGAAATATTAAACGGAAATAAAAATACAAAATAAAATAAATATGGCTGATTTAACATTGTTAGGTTTGAATTTATTATATTCCGTTATACTAAAATTTATTCAAAATAGCTTACGACGCCTAATATTATTTCCCAGGAGAATTTTACTCATGTAATCTCATTAAATAAAAATGCCAATTTGAGGGAAATCCCAATGGAATTCACATCAAGCAGACGTCATGCGATCGAAACTAGTCAAAAGCAAAATTTAGGCAAGCATTTTCGTAAACATTTATTGGGCTTATTGCCCTAAAAAGACCTTTCATTACGTCAATCGTCCGAATTATATATATCCAATTTTATATTTCGAAAAGCAGTGAACTCGCAACCGAAGTCATTAGGTTGTCCGTGTGTAGTCACGCGACACTGGTCACTCGATCGCTTGTGAAGTAATATCGATTGTAACAGATGCAATGCCGCCAATTATCATCGCTGTCTGTCATTACGTAACAGCTGGTGTGACGTCACAGTGACTATTGCGAGACTGTAGGGCTATTGAGGTACTACTTCATGATCTTTGAGAGCCAGCTGTGAAACGAGAGACCGCGGGTTCGATCCCCGCACCGAGACAAATTTTTTTGAGGCACAAGGTCTTTGTCTCGGGTCTGGGTGTTTGTGAGACCGAAAAGTCTCTCGTAGTTTCTGATTGGGTATCAGAACAAGGGTTAATTGATCTTAATGTGGGTCAGGATTATGCATTTGACTGTTAGATTCATTTATTATTATTTATTATCTTTGAAAGCTGGTGATGTTTTCAGGACTTTTATGTTGTAGGTGTCCATGGGTGGTGAATACTTAATGGTAGTCCGTCAAATCGTTTACCTCCTATTCCGTCAATAATGGTTACAGGAAAACAGTAGAATATACAGGGTATATCAAGACTGCGACCGAAAACGAAGCCAGGTGGTAGTACGAGTATTAGTGACTTCAGACACAATGCAACTAAAAATTCCGCAAAATAAATCGTCTTTTTTTTGTGATTTTTTACTTATCGTCGTATTTGGGTGATAAATACATATTTTATCCAAAATAATGATGTACACCTTTTTATTTTTAAAGACGCAATGATACGTAAAGGGTTTAAATTACTATTTTCGCAAAAACTAAGGATTTACCCACCTAAAAACTATGATTTTTTAAAAATTGTAAAAAAATAATCTATCGCTTATTTTGCGAAATTTTTTGTTGCATTGTGTCTATAGGCACTAAAACTACCACCCGGCTTCGTTTTCGGTTGCGGTCTTGATATACCCGGTATATTATAGATACTAACGGCTCGGCCCGGCTTCGGCCGGGTGCAGATAGATTATTGAGTCCAGTCCACATCAACAAAACATTATAGTTTAAAAAGATAGATAAATACGAAAGTATTGATATTTACTATGGTGTAATTTCGTTAAATAGTCTGATACCCACGACACAAGACTCGATCTTAGTGTGGGGTTAGGATAATGTATGTGACTGTTGGGTGTATTTAAATAAATAATTTATAAATAATTAAAAACGAGTGACCTACTACCATTCACTTATATAGGTATTTGTTTTAAATATGAGCTGCATAGTGTTACACAGTCCATGTTCTGTCTATGGTATCCACTACTGTCATTTAATACCATGGAGAATAGAATATGTATATTGTATACTCACCACAATATCATATTGAAATGAAATATGATGATGTTATGTAAATTACGAGCATTGCGATTGTATAATGGAGTACGTGTCTCGACGAGACTAAATATATATGTATAAGACAGCCTCCGTGGCGCAGTTGGTTAGACGCCGGCTGTGGAACGAAAGACCGCGGGTTCGATCCCCGCACCGAAACAAATGTTTGTGCGAACCACAAGTATTTGTTTCGGGTCTGGGTGTTTGTGAGACCGAAAAGTCTCTCGTTGTTTCTGATACCCACGACACAAGACTCGATCTTAGTGTGGGGTCAGGACTATGTATGTGACTGTTGGGTGTATTTATTTATTTATAATTATCAGTATCCTCAATCACAAGAAGTCCACGGACACAACATGATACGGGCCGCTTTCGACAGTTTGTAATACTTGGGAGAGGCCTTTGTTCAGCAATCGTTTTCCTTTGGCTGAACTAAAAGTGATACCAAGTAGTTGTTTTCAATTTGTTGACAGCCTCCGTGGCGCAGTTGGTTAGTAGCCGGCTGTGATGCGAGACGCCGCGGGTTCGATCCCCGCACGTAGACAAAAACACATAAATTGTATGAGGATATTATTTCTTAGTTTCTGATGCCCACGGCCTAAGAATTGTGTCTTAGTAAAAAAGCGGCCCTTTATACTCGAAATACTAACGAGAACGTCGTATCTTGTACCCTTGCGTATCTATGTATTGTTTCAATCGACTTCGCTGTGACCTTCGCCACCCTTTCTAATACTGTTAGTGCTGACCTTTCAATAATGGGAGTACCTACGTCGTAAGGGATTAGAGATTATGGGAATGTTGCTTTTCAATTATCCGCTGAAACTGTTAAGATAATTAGCTAGAAGTTTATTTTAAAGCTGTATTTTAATCAGATTTTTTTACTTAATATCTGTCTGCAGCCATTGAAAGTCTACTACTGAGGGTTGGCCTTTCCCAAGGATGTCCACAGCGATCTTATTTATTTGTAAGTCATTGGAAAATAGGCAGAGGCGCCACCAGGACACCCACATTTCGCCTTGTGTGTTCCGTCCCATGATGTGATAGGGGGCGAGCCTATCGCCATATCGGGCACAAATTCCTGACTTCGGTCCTATAATTAATAAAAAAACCCAATATCACTTTGCCCGACTTGGGATTCGAACCCGAGACCTCAGCATTGTAATCATACCGTAATACAACTACGCCACCGAGGCAGTCAAGGCGAAATGTGGGTGCCCTGGTGGCGCCTCTGCCCACCCTTTCTTGGCTAAAGGCGTGAGTTTATGTATGTATGTATGTGTGTATGTATGTGTCATTGGAAAATACTTATAAAATGCCCAACATGGCAATCAAACATAGGATTGCTTCCTTCCAACAAGTAATTACAAACAAGTATGACTATATTGCTTTCAGTCCTTTTTTGTGAACGTTTTAAATGAATAAAAAATACATTAAAATATTAACTACTTACATGATACGAAGCAATCCGGTGGTTAAATTGACGATCTCCTTATAAACTCGCCGGACCCCCTAGAAGAATAAATGGGTCAAATGCAGCATGAATAACTACGATGTATATAAATATCTTTATACCGGTCCGGTTAAAATAGCCGTCAACTGTGTCAGTCAGTTAATATTTCCTTTGTTACTCAATTAAAGCGATCGATAATGTTAATATGGTCATCGCTAAAATACTAAACTGTTTTAATTACTGACGTAATTGTTAATAATACTTTGTTACATAATAAATACTCCACAATACAATAGCTGTGGAAGACAACTAAGTATTAATAATCATTTACTTAATATAATATTTCGATTTCAATTATTTGGTAGAAAAATTAAGTTACTTTTAATTTTGGCATGATTTGAACAGCATAACCAGTGTTAGGCACTGGTACAATATCGAAATATTGTCCTTGTCCATAACTGGTGAAAAGAAAGAAAGAAAACTGTTTATTTGTCACTAGAAAAAAAGAAACAAATTAAAATTTAAAAAATAAAAGAAAGAAGAATTTTGCACGTTGTGGCTGAAGGGAAAGGGCAAAATCAGTACAACAGAGTACATATCTATTGAATGTAACCAACGAGGTACCGAAATCATAACGAAGACGACCATTAGAATATCAAACAAAGCTTCCTCCCATTGTATTGGATCATATACGATCGACGGCGAACTCAAAACATCAGCTGTGAAGGCGCTCCTTGTTCGAAACAATGCGAACACGTATAGAAAGTAAAATGATTTGTTATTGTATGGGAAAACCCTGCTAATGGATGCAGTAACTAGTGTCGAGTTCTAGGAAAAGGCATGGGAGTGGTATAGCTTTTTACTTTAATAGCAACTATGTTGGTTATTCCCAATAAAGTTGATATTGGCCAAGCAATCGAACTTTTTTTTTATTATTCTTTACTACACATATGAATGATTACCCATTGTTAAAGCAGCAGACCGGGGTCTGTAGCGTACCCTGGGAGAGGCCTATGTCCAGCAGTGGACTGCAACGGGCTGATGATGATGATGATGATAAAAAGTACCGATAGCGGTCTTATCCAGGCGATTTCTTACAACCTTAACTGAAATATTATAATTAGTTATAATCTAAAAATCGTGACTATTGATTCGACTTGGAGGAAAATTTATGCTACGAAATGAGTGGAAGAAGAAAGAGGAGACGTTTAACCAGCAGTGGGACACATTAAAAAACTAACGGCCTTATTCATAGACAGATTTAAAATCTATTTTAGTTATCCAATGTTGTGTCTTCTTCGCCCAAACTGAATTCTAAGGTATTTCGAAAGGGACAAAACATTTGATTACTAAAATAGATTTTAAATCTGTCTATGGATAAGGCCGGAAAAATAATAAATATGTAATAAATAAAATGTGTTTCCCCGACACTACGTAAGTGTATGAATAATTGTGATTAAACTATTAAACGACCACTGATGGCAACTAACATGTGGTTTTTAATCAGTAAAATCCGGTACACCCCGCTTATGCTGGAAATCCAACAGGATACTCTCCACAAAAAAACAATGTTATGACGTAAAACACGTGGTCCACCACACGACAAACTGTTCCGGAACTTTACTTTTTATTCTTATCATACACATTGCGTTGCTTATAAGCGTTTAGTCTTTAAGATACTTCAAGCTTCTGAATTACCGTTAGAATGAAAATCACTGTTAAGTAATCTTTATAGTATTAACAAATTGTTGATACCTAAAATGTTTTTCATCTTAATTTTTAGACAACATTTACTGAAATTATTACTTATAAATAATTATATATTGTCCTGGTACCACCTCTGCCTACCCCTTCTGGGGAAAAGGCGTGAGTTTATGTATGTATGATAAATAAATACACCCAACAGTCACACACATAGTCCCGACCCCACATTAAGATCAATTAAGTCTTGTGTCGCAGGTATCAGAACTACGAGAGACTTTTCGGTCTCACAAACACCCAGACCCGAAAGAAATATTTGTGGACCACACAAACATTTCTCTCGGTTGCGGGGATCGAACCCGCGGCCTCTCGTTTCACAGCCGGCGTCTAACCAACTGCGCCACGGAGGCTGTCAAAGTAATGATAGTACATACCACGTAAAATTTCACACAAGACTTTCGCGACAATACTCAGCAATAACTGTAACAGATGTCTACGTCTCAATGCGTTAACATAGTTTACAAAGGTCAAAGACGTTTTCCTAGTTTTTGATACATCTATACCTATTTATGTTAATGTGTACTGGTAAATGAATAAATAAAAAAAAAAAAAAAAAAAAAAAAAACGTGACAAGTGCAGGTTATTTTCACAACCAAGTTACAACCATATAAAATTCATACATAGTTTCCTTATTATTTAACTAACGGTTAGTGACTACTGTATCGGTGCAGTGAGAAATATAATATTTTTCCTTATTGCGTTCAATCTGTATTGGTCGGAAGATCTTAATATTCATTGGCAACGGAAAGCTGTGCTGAAAACATTACACGTAAGTATGTAATATGTATTTAGTAATTTTATAGTCGCAGAAGAACCGACCAGAATTCCTTTAGTTTATAGAAATAAATTAATTATTTTATTCAGTTAGAATCAATTACAATAATCAATTATTTAATGAATGATGTTAATTATTTATCAACCGCTAACTTTTCTGAATTACATACAAAAAACCGAATGCCCGCCTTTATCATATCATGATTAATAATTTTAGTCTTAGTTACATACGTCGTAACATGTTTCCTAAAGGTAGGGAGCTTTGTTGTGCTGGACCCCTGGCACTGCGAAGGTCTTTGGGCAACGGTAGCCGCTTACCATCAGCCGGGCCGCTAGCTCGTCTGCCTATAAGGACAATAAACAAAAACATGTCTTCGATATTCCAATTTACTGAGTGGTGTCAAACCAATATAAGCATTTTACGTAGTTATGATTATAAGCAATCACTTAATGCAAGTAGAATTATTGTGATATTTCAGTATTACAGTATCCAATTTGTATCCAGTACTACAGCATAATGTCCATAAAATTCTCCAGTCACTTGATGCAACAGAATCACCAATAATAATTGGTACGTTTCAGTATAACAGTGCCCAAAAACCAACCACATTATCCGTAACATGACCATAAAAACCGACCATCTCACTGCTCTTGCGTTTGCGTTCCATTGAGCACGAAACTCCGTTACGATCAACGGTTGTCTTACCGGTGTAATACAGCTGAGAATGGTCTCAACGATTGGACAATTCGCCCAGCTTTGGCCCAATTTGTTTTTTAAACAATCACATACATATTCCTGACCCCACGCTAAGATCAAGTCTTGTGTAGTGGGTATCAGGAACTACCAGAGACTTTACGGTCGCACAAACACCCAGACCCGAAACAAATACTTGTGGTACACACAAACATTTGTCTCGAACCCGCGGCCTCTTGTTTTCACAGCCGGCGTCTAACCAACGGTGCCACGGAGGCTGTCAAAAATTGGCCATACATAGTTCGCCAAACTGGCCCAAAATTGGCCATTCACTGTGCCCCCAATATTGGCTCAAACATATGGCCTTCTGATACCATCGTATGAATACTAACTACCTCTTGGCCATTTAGGTTTCCGTGTCATTTTCGGTGTTTTGTTCTGGAATTCGATGGAGACAAAAGGTTTGCAGTTTTTACATGTTTCGATCAGTTATGTTGTAAGAAAGCAGGCAGTGTGGCGTGGGAATACGTGACTTGGTAATACTGTGGTATTTGTTATGGTTTGTTAACATCGTTTGTACAATTATGCTTGGAGAGTTGTTAAACTACGCCTTTTGATAGAAAACATACGCATTGTCATCAATATAGCTCGTTCGTTTAGCCCATCATGTGTTCGCAACTATCTATTTTTAAATGGTTTCAGTTTCAATCATTTACTCACTTATTTTCACAAAATTGTAGGTAACTTTTTTAATTTGAAATAATACAAATACTTAAAATCTATTTACCAGGGGTTCCCAAACTAGGCAAAGCCTATGTTTTGGGATACCAGCTTATAATGTAAATACAGAATTATACCATACGAGTATACAAGAAATAATACCTAATATAAAAGATATAATAAAAGGAAACTTACTCTGAATTCCATGTTAAGTAAAGCAGCATGTAAAGACCGGCTGATGTAGATCTTCACTGTCTCAAAAGATATTTATATCGATTTTATTACACCTATTCACTTACAACTCCTATATCTCCAATTCCTACTATCCATCTTTCAAACTTTGCAAAGCGCTTCAAATTATTATAGTATTATGAAATTACAAAACATCTCAACCATAAACTTGTTAGTTCATAATGCCGGCATGTAATATTACGTCGCGGACGCGTGTCCGGCGAGGGTGTGGCTATTCCTGTGGGATTACAGGATGCACTCCCAGTAACAATGGTGCTGAGTTTTATATCTAGATTGTCGTCGGTTTCATCCGGTTGTGCACAATCCAGGGATGTATGACACTTAACTTCAACTTATTAGTTCCTTTAATTACTCAATTATAAATTATGTTTCAAATTAGTTGTGATTTTTTTGTTTAAGATCATTTTGCGATCACAAGTCTACCCTTTGCCACTATTAGGGTATAGAGCTGATAGTATTAATACTAAACTCACTCAAGATAAAATTACTTTAAAATCGAATCACTTATTCAAAACAAGTTGTCGTATCGGAAATAGAACTCACGAAGTAAAGGTTGGAAACCCATATGCGCTGGTACTAGAATACCAGACTGTATTATATTAATATTATAATACAAATATAAAAGCACACACCCTAGTTATTAAATGGATACAGTAACGTTATCATTTTCTATACAGGGTATATCAAGACCGCGACCGAAAACGAAGCCAGGTGGTAGTTTTAGCGGCTACAGACACAATGCAACTAAAAATTTTGCAAAATAAGCGACGGATTTTTTTTTACAATTTTTTAAAAATCATCGTTTTTGAGGGGTAAATACCTAGTTTTTGCAAAAATAGTAATTTAAACCCTTACGTACCATTGCGTGTTTAAAAATTAAGCGATGTACGTCATTATTTTAGAAAATCTATGTATTAATCACTCAAATATGACGATATGTAAAAAATAACAAAAAAAAATTGACGATTTTTTTTGTAAAATTTTTACTTGCATTGTGTTTGATATCACTAATACTACCTCCTGGCTTCGTTTTCGGTCGCGGTCTTGATATACCCTGTATATACGCATACTTTACAATTTATTATCTCTCACACAATTTTTTTTCAACAAAAAATATCAAAACTAGACTGAAACTTTCACTGCACACAGCAGACAGCTGTTCCAACAAAACACAAAGAAAAGAACTGTACTAGTTCATAATTTCGAAATTATTGGACTCGCCGGCACATGCTGCGGTTTTCGTAATATTTATAACTCGTACACAAGTTAATCTTGCGCATATTACATCCTGTGCAAGATTCGATCAGGCACATGCAATCGACTGCCCTTGCCTGTATAAAAATATCTAAAATATCGTCTTATATACAAACATAATAAATAAATAAATACACCCAACAGTCACATACATAGCCCTGACCCCACACTAAGATCGAGTCTTGTATCGTGGGTATCAGAAACTACGAGAGACTTTTCGGTCTCACAAACAAGAAGAATACAAGAATAATATACAAGAATAATCGTTTGAATTTGCAAAATGTATGGAACAGCTGATTTTTTGCTCAATTTCAGGGTTGGACCTATAGCAAAAGTTGTTCATTATGATGAGTGTAGCGTCTCTTTACAGCTCTATATACCCTTTCTGGCTAACCCTGTATGTACGCTCATTGGTGGGGATGAGACCTTTCCACAATTGGGAGTTCGATTTAGGCCATATTTGATACCGTAAACAATTTCTACCAAGGTGGTTAAAAGACCAGACTATCAAAATATAATGCTGTAATTGTCTTATTAATGTTAGTTTAATTATACACGATGTCAAATAAAATACTGTGAAACAAATTCTCTCTCTTTCTCCCTCTCTCTCTTCCTCCCTCTCTCTTCAGCCACAGGAAGTCCTCTGCTGAACAAAGTTCTCCCCATGGATCGCTACATAGACCTGTTGGAAGCTGCCTGCATCCAATGACTTCCTGCGACCTTAACTAGGTCGTCCGTTCACCTTGTAGGTGGGCGTTCGACACTTCGCTAAGAAACTAATTATGTACATAAAAATTTAATAACAATTCATCGAAATACTTCTCACAAATATAACATTTCCAAAAAGCCAAAGATTTACCTTGGAACAAACCCGCTACATCACAAATCATGTCAGTAACCAGTGCCGCTGACCGGCAAAGCGATTACATTCTTGCAAAGTAAGTCACAAAACATCACCTCAAGCCAACGACCTTCGCCTCATATTTTATATGCAAAACGTAATTTCGGCCCCATACTCAACCCAAATCCAACGCTCGGCCTTCTTAACATTACTTGACTAACCACAATTAGATAACCAGCTTCATGCTTGGCAAACATGCCGTGCCTCATGGAGCATCGCCCTAGATACATTGTTCACGGACTTTTATAACCTAGTTCTACAAGACGTGAAAATAAGACTAATGTACACGCAAATATTTGATCGAAGGCAATTTGCAATACCCCAATGGACAACTCATTAGACTCACAAAATCAGAGCCACATAGAAAAACAGACTGATTGAAAAGACCCAAAAACCTTGATGTTGGAAAACATCGTTACGAAACCCCAGACAACTTGAAATTGTGATTTCCAAGCTATCCTAGTTCGAATATTGGAACTCTTAAATATGCAGATTCACTTCCTAGTTCCTACTACGCATCTCTCATACGCCACACTGCACATTTATCTGCTCCAAAGACGCAAGTTTCTACATACAATAACTTTCCTGGTTCACTTATGTCCACTAGTTACTAGTTAAGGCCTTTGCGCACGACGTATTTTTAACGCGCGGACGACCTGCGTCGTACGAACGCGAGCTCACAGCGCTGTAAATTACCAAAGGTTTACTCACTGCGTCTGAATTGCGTTTAAAGTGCGTTCACGCGCGACTTCTATGCGTCCTAGGCGCGTTAAAAATACGCCGTGTGCAAAGGCTCTTAGATAAGCCGGCCTGTCGCAAACAACAAGTGCTTGATTTCCATCACGTATTTAGCAGACTTTCTAAGGAGTTTTGCGCGAGTTAAATATAAAAGCCTTGTTAGAAGTTCTCTCACGTGCCGTTGTGCAATATTTATTGATTGTATTACACTTGCAACGCTTCCTTTCTGTGCTTATTGGGGCGTTTTGTTTTTATTTTGGAAACGTATGTGTTAGTACATTATCATCTTAAAATAATATGAATTATTTTATAAACATTGAGTATCCAAAGTGTCTAGAATCTTAGATTTACTCCTGGCTTTTTAAGACTGAATTTGAAAGCGATTGAAGAAAGGATGCTAAGGATTTATTAGTTCTCTAACAAATCCTTATTTAAATTTAGTTACCTGACTTAATAGTTAATGATGAAAACGCAACGTGTTTATTTTTAAGATATTGGTCACACTCGTTACCCCTAATTGTGTGAAATATGGAAGGTATAAAAATAAAATATTAAAAAAACAGACCGAAAAACAGTCCAATAAATTCATTAAAACCGCACAACAGACCAAAAAATTTAAACCAGCGGCATACAAATGCATAACACCGGTACTGAAACAAATCGTCTCTTTACAATCACAGTATGAAGCACGGAAATAAACGCATGAACCTGTACAGCTCTCAGGGAGCGAGTGAAAGTTTCTAAACACGTTTTGACCCCAGTCGCCCTCTCTGTACTTCATTCATTATTCTTATATCCAGAGGTGTCAGAATTTTAAGAATAAGTTATTAGTTTGGTAAAGATTGCATCTAAAGTGCACGTTCATTCAAGTAGAGTTATTCTTGGCAATGTTAAATAATTTATCTCTGACTATTTGGATACCAACTTTTCCATCAGATACATAGTAAAAAAAACACATTTCATGAGACTATAGTTTCCAAGAGGATGGAGATCGAAGTTTAAGTAGAAGTTTTGGTTACTAATCCAAGAACTTAAGTGGCGAATAAATGCTTCTCTATAACAAGTAGGCACTTGAATCGATTCAAGAATGTATCAATAATACTTCAAGCTGTGGTCAATAAATGAACACATAAATAAGAATAGTTTAAAATATATTGTTTTCCTCGTTTGTTGTCACCAAACGCCTAACCTACACATTAGATAAGTTTGTAGTAAACAACATTTAGTTCTGTGGTTATTGAAATAAAAGCTACCTATTGCGTTTTAGTGCCTAATGCCTCTCAATAAGGATAATTGTAGTGTTAAAGAAAATAATGGTGCTTCTTGCTCGGAGAAATTCAATACTGTCTCTGAAAGACGACTGAGAAACGAATTGTTAGGTATTGAAATCATACTTTTAGCGTCACGCCTGCTCCCATAGTGGTACGAATTTCAACTTTGCTCGATCCTGACATACCAATTTGGCTTTGTTTACATCAATGAATCTCAGTCGAAACTCGGTCGAAAAATATTTGCAAGCAAGAAGGCTGAAAGGCCAGTGACATCAACATACTCACAAAGCACTAAAAGGGCAGTTGATTTCCTGCCGTTAAAAAACCATTACATTTATTTTTAGGCAGTAGTTTTAATCAGAGTAACAACTGATAATTTATGTAAAATACTAAAATCCCTGATGACTGTGATTTTGTTTCTTTTGAACTCTTGTAGACTGTTATAATTGTTATTTCATTTTTTTTAAATATACAAACTATACAAAATGTTACCAATTAACTACCAGCTCGGCTCCTGTGAAATTGGTTTAATGAAATTCTTCTGAACGATAGATATCTTCTCATTTTACCCTCAACTTCTTTCGCATAATAATTAGGACAAGTTTATGTACTTTTTTATTTAAAACTAAAGAATGGCAAATAGTTGTTCCATTCGTGCAACACGATTTTGATTCATGTTGGAGATAAGTTATGTTTATGATTTAATAACTACTGGCCGCCTGCTTTCAACACATAGGAAATCATGCAACAATACATGATTTATGAATTACCCCAACTGTATATCAAATTGACGACCTCACGATTTACTTTCCACAAACGAAGCACTATTTAATAGTGTTATTTAATGTTATTTATGATAAATAACTTGAATGTGAAAACAACAAACGAAAATTGCGGTTCCTACTAAATACAAAACGATAAAGTATCACTTACTGACATACTCACTGTAAAACATACTCATTTCCTATACAGCTCGCAATCAATATACTTCATAAACACAATACAACAGTAATTATTTGAGCATTCACACGTTTTGCCATCGCCGCGTCACATAAAGACAATCGTGCGAACGACAACGCAATAACACATTCCGTTCACAACGACAAGGGAAATTGCACCGATGTAATGACAATAGGAAATAAACACTTTCGCCTACACTCGACAACCGCCATCAACATCCAAACTTTACAATCAATCAATTCACTCGACGACATAACCATAAATTAATTGCCCACAAATTTCGGATAACTTATGTTACATCACCCACTTCCTACTTCTAACACGCGCGTATATCTGTTTCAGATGGCGAACAAGCTGTGACCGATCCACTACCAATGCGAAACCTGATGGAAGGCGACACAATCACCACGAACAATCTCATCACGTCGATAAAAAACCTCAGCAACGAAGGCAGACAACACGGCACCATCAAAGCGCTCTTCAAGAACTTCATACTACCAGAAACAGAAATGGCTATAAAAGAAAACCAAAGTGATTGCAACAAATGTGTGTACTCAATACCGATAAAACCTCCCGGACCAATGACTGACAGAATGAAATCAATAAATGAGGCGAAACAAGCATTCCTTAACGCTACGGTGAACTCAGCTACTGGTCTACCTAAAAGTGATGTTAAAAGAAAAGAACCGACTATACATTATGCACAATTAGACATTACTACGAGAAGTGAGGACACCAGAAGTACTGGCGGAGGGCTGATAAAACCAATCAAAACTCAAGAAAAACAGCCCGTATATATTGCTCCGAATATAAAGAAGAAAGTTGATCAAAATCAGAGAAAAGTAAGCTTTAAAATTAAAAGTGCTTCGACGTCGTATAGACGGCCGCCAATAGCAGCGAAAACGGTCACTATACCCAGCAGTAAAGTATCAGAGTTGACACAAAAGTTTAATTTACTCAATGAATCTCCTGGATCACCGAGGCAGTCGAAACTTGGCAAGACCATTGAGGAAATACAGACTACGCGACGATCAACAAGTAATAGTTCCACTCCTTCTTCTACACTTAGCTCTAGTCCAAACATCAAAATTGTGGTAAGACAAAGGCGAGGCTCCAAAAAACGCAACAACAAAAAACGATGTTCAAGTGTAGATTCTATAGACAAGTTGTTACTTTCAGACAATTCATCAGCAAAAATCAGAGTAATTCGTTCCAAATCTGACGGTACAAAAGCAATTAAATCACCGAAAAAGCGTTTAAAGTACCAAGACTCGAGTGAACAGCAAAGCGGGTCTGATTCAGTAGATGGACCTATAGAAACGAAGAGCTGTGAAAACGTTTCTGAGAAAAATGGAGAAACGAACGTAGTAAAAGATGTTATAAGGAAATTCGAATGTGAAATCATTGCACAATCTATGTCTAGCAACACTAAGACAATTATCAAAAAACAGCCTGATCGGACGAAAAGTACAACACCCGTTAAAGAAAAACCAAAAGTACCTGAAAAGAAATCAACTCTAGTTGTAACTAAAAACATTGTTGTAAAAGATGGTGTCCCTAAAATCAAAACAATTAAACCTGTCATAAGTGAGTCGGTTACAAAAAGTGATATTAAGAAAAATGAAATCTTAGAAGTCCCAAAAAAGAAAGAACCCATTTATGACAGAAAGAAGTATAAAACGAATTACATACATACGGAAAAAATGCCCCTGAAAGTGGTCGAAATTATTCCGGAAGATATTGAAAGCCCACCAACGATAACTTCTAAAGAAACACCAGAGATTGCTTCAAATGTTACTAGCATCGAGGTTAATAGAACAGAAGAAGAAGAAAAGGCATATCAAGATATCAGCTCACAGATAACTCCAAATGAATCATTTCTTTGGCGACGGAAAAGCAGCACTCAGATATACGGTGACGTCGATAAAGTAATTGAAGCAGTCAATATGTACAGCTCTGTCACGGTTACTGTAAATGAAAATACTATTACTTGTTCCGATACTCAAAATCAAATCTCATTGAAAGAACAATCTCAAACGGTAGAAGTGAATGAATCTCAAGATAAAAAAGACGATAGTGAGTCTAATGACTTCGAGAGTGCCTTGGTTGAGGCTTACAACAAGGAAATTCTCGCAGGATTCACATCAAAGCCTCAGGAAGAACCGACCGTTGAAGACGACTACGAGGTTTTAGAGCCGAGAGAAGTAGAAAATGTTGTTATAATCCCAGTCAAAACGTTGGAAAGGGCTCCTAAAATAAATTGTCCTTTACCCGAAATACCAAAAACAGCCACAACAAATTCTTCGGAGTCTGACGAAAAGGACAATATTTATCAATGTCTATTAGAGATGAGGTCGCATCCTGAAGGGGATGAAAGCAGTCTTCATAACTACGAATTGTGTGATAACCAGTTGGAAGAGAGAACTCGTGGAGACGGCGATAGCGATGACGGGTACGAATATTGCAAGTCTCCAATAAAACCTTACTGCTTAACATCAAGTTCAGGAATACAAATAGCTGAGGACTACCAGCCTTTTTCCAAGCACAACGATAAAAACTACGCGATATCAAAATCTGTGAGTGGTACTTCCACTGTCAGCTACGAGAAGATTGGCTTCGATCGGATATATGAGAAAATACCTCCACGACCGCCAAAATCTAAAGGCAGTCCTACCTACAGCAGCAGACATTCTTCAATATCTGATTACGGTGGGTACAATGACGGAGAGAATATCTACGATACAATCAAACACGCAGATGGAACGTCGCTATCGCATTGCTACGAAAGCATACCGAACAGTCCAAGCATGGTAAAACTAAGAAACAGTTTAAAGAAGCAGCTGGCATCGGCTGTTCAGAAGCGGTTGTCGTTCGACACCGTGTCGAATATCAGTCAGTCGACGATGTCGAGCGAGCAGAAGACGAACAGTTTGTACGGGCAGCGGTCTGTGATCAGCTACAACGGGCAGGAGATCGCCTTCCAAGTGCCGAGCAGTGAGACCAGCGTCAGTGATCGGAGTGATAGGAGCGATGATTGGGTTGATGTCTCCGATGAAGAGAAGACTGACGAACAAAAAATTATTATGTAAGTTAATACTTCACCATGTTTTGTAAATTCAAAATTCTACTTACCTGTTTGAAAGATTTAAGTTACCTGGGGATTTTCTGGGATGTATTTCTCTTTCGCTTTCTAACAGCTCAGAACTTATATGGACTGTGTGCAAATTATTGATATTTTAAAAATCTGCCTATAAAACTACAGGTTGTAATGTTTTTGCAGAACCTAAATCTTATAGTAAATTTAAAAAAAAAAGTAAACAAGATTAGCATCTGCTACGTTCACTCTATTGGGAACATACCTGGTTCCTGATGCAAGATTTTCCAGATGAAAAATTATGCCTAGCTGACAATCTTTACAATACGCTGTAAAATGCTTTAATTTACGTCTAGACTGCCGAATAAATAAATCTTGAGATGAGTGGACATCATAATTAGACTATGCTGATTTTACTTTATTTTTGACCTTTCATAATTAAGAACAGTTTCAGTTTTGTGTACAATATCCTGTAGCTAAATTATTAGGTGGTTGGTTTACGTAAATCAGTAAATTATGATGCCATAAATAAGCTCTTAAATTGGGAATGACAAGGGAGTGCCGACTAGCTATCCCACGCCCTCACATATTGAATTAATAATATTGCATTTGAAATAAACATAATGCACAAGCCTGAATAATGAAAACAGGTTGTGATTATTTTCAAGGCGAAATCAAATTGCCTAGCAATATAACACCGGCACGTAATAACTGATTTTAAATGTTAACACTATGTTTCTGGAATAAGTAGAAGTCTGACTAAAGGTTTATTTATTTAACAAAACTATTGTGGAACGATTGGGCAATGGACATTTTTGTCTACATTTATGGTTTTATTCAAATTAAAACTGATTTTACTATGAAGCAAGTTTGATAAAGTAGTAAAAATATAAAAGAAATTATGCCGTAATATTTAACGCTCTAAATCCCTACCTTCCATAACATTAACGCATAGGTTTCAAAAACATTATTACAAAATCAAATCCACTTACAAATAAGATTAATCGTCAACCCACAGTCTAAACCTAGTGTTATCGGTGACCTAATAATCCTGAACGCGCTATATTGGCTACCAAAGAGAAATGCAAACAGCCTTATCGTAGATATAAAATGCGTATTTACAAACTTTCATTGGTGAATTAGATACGGGAACGGGTGTACACGTGTTATGAGTGGATCTGTGATGGATATTTTGGATTACAGCGTCCGAGAGCGCAGCCGTGGTAGAAAGAGCCCCGTCAGCTGGTCGCAGAAGGTTCGGCATCAGTGGCAGAAGTCGCCCAAAAAGAGTGATGATAAAGGTTAGTGTTTCTATTTATTGGCATGCTTATTTGGGTCTCATCATAGTAAAAACGAATGAAGAGGAAAGGACTAAAAATGAATATTCCTTTCAATGGTGCACTGGGTTTCAAAACGAACAATTTTATATCACATCAAAATATTTTTTTATGTGGAATAAAATATTTAGTAATTATTATTTTTTAATTTAATGTTGTTTTTCTCTTTACTGCGTGTTGTAATACAGCGCCATCTATTTGTCATAGTGCGAAACAGCCGTATAAATTAATATTAGTTCGCGTCGTAGATCATAGATGGCGTTTTTGACTTAATATAAATACTTTGTTTTATTTTAAAATATTTTTCTATTTTTACGCGGTTACCACGTTATCCACATTTTTTTTTGTCCAAAGTTTTAGTTAAGCCGATGGACACTTGTTTTTTTTAATGTAAATTCAAGTCCCTTAATGATAAATAAGTGAATTAATTCAATGAAAGTAAGTTGTGCTAGCAGTGGGCACACAGTTTCGTAAATTCACGATGTGTCGCCTACACAAACATTCCGAAGCGCGGCACAATAGAGATTGCAGATACTAGATTGTTTTTATGGATTTTTCGTGTTGTCATAATGACCTCTACAGTTTTTTTATTTGTTTATGAATGTATATTTTTGTTGGTAATATTTTTGAACAATGCTTTTGTTTTTGTTGCATGAGTTATTGGTAACGCATGTCTTTGTAACCTATTTTGTTTCAGTAAAGTTTCCTAAGAGTCTAATTGAGATTTCCCTGCAACATAATAAAAATCATTTATTCACAATACCTGGCACTAATCCGACCTCGGCTTCCTGCTCAATATTCTGAATTACCCTGAAACCCTTTTTCAAACATAATTACCCTGAATAATGCAATTACTTTATTTACAAAATATATAGATAGTTTTAACCCTACACACACAGCAGATGTTGATCAAAAACTTATCCCAAAAAGCTTTGGAACTCTGAAGTTATAAACACCAACTATACATAATATATATACGCATCATCATTGTAATATATTCGTAGCAGGGCACTGATGTACATAAGACGTCACTCTTCACTCTTTCGTGAATTGACACGATACAATAATGTAATAGATATATGAATATCTATTACATTATTGAGTTGGACAAAAGCCTCGAAATCTGTCATAGATAAATCACAAATTACTAATCCTTAAATTCTCACTAATGTTTAAGTTCGTAGACCTTTGCCCGCGCCTGCCTGTGTCTGTCTCGGTGGCCGGTGGGCGTTTGCTAATGATTACCGGATTCCAGCGCAGGCGCCGCCTCTCACACGGACAAACAACTTGCGAATGTACAGACACACAAACAGACAAACGACACAATACAGTCATACATACCTGTGTGTTGCAATTGTATTACCAATTTGTTTGTAATAGCACTTGTAGTCTCGGCCAACCATGAATACGTCAGTCACTTGAATTGTTCCAACTATACGGTAGCATTTGGTGCTCTATTATCTCTGCCTACCCTTAATGGCAAATGCATACATACCGTTGAAATTTTTTTCTTCTGTACCGTGGCACTTGATGTTCTGTAGTAGGTGTCTGGCAACCCCAATGGGGCCATGCGTGAGTGTGTATATAAGTCATCAATCTTCTATTGGACGTGGCGAAATTTGGAATAACAAATAAAATATCGAATTAACGCATTGTTTGGCTGCCTCGGTGGCGTAGTTGTACTACGGTACGACTACAAAGCTGAGGTCTCGGGTTCGAATCCCGGGTCGGGCAAAGTGATATTGGGTTTTTCTATTCATTATCAGCACGCAGTCAGGAATTTGTGCCCGATATGGCATATACATGGCCAAATGTGGGTTTCCTGGTGGTGCCTATGCCTAGCCCTTCTGGGATAAAGGCTTGAGTTTATGTATGTATGTCTATCTATCTATATATCTATCAGCCCATATACGTCCCACTGCAGGGCACGGGCCTACTCTACAATCGAGAGAATCGATTGAGAGTGGTTAGGCCATATAGTCCACCACGCTGGCCTAGTGCGGGTTGGCGGACTTACATACCGTAGAAATTCTTTAAAATCGCTACGGTATGCAGGTTTCCTCACGATGTTCTCCTTCACCGTTAAAGTGCGTGGTGATTGACTATCAATACACAAATAACTCCGAAAAGTCAGAGGTGTGCCCTGGGATTTGAACCCGCGACCACCGTGAACATGTAGGCGACCGCGTCTGGTCCGTTACCAACAGGCCACCACGCACTGTGTATGTATGTATTTTTTCATAATATGACAACAAGCATTTATACTCGTAATGTAATAGTAGCTAACATGTCCAATTAAATAAAATGTGAAGAGAGAACTTTTCTTCATATTTTGACAATTACGCATTCGAGCGCCAGAAGATCGTAGAGATCTGTAGTTATACATATAAAGTGTAGTGACATAAGCTATGATATTAACATCCATCCAACAATAATAATAAATGCACCCAACAGTCACATACATATTCCTGAACCCCACACTAAGATCGAGTCTTGTGTCGTGGGTATCAGAAACTACGAGAGACTTTTCGGTCTCATAAACACCCAGACCCGAAGCAAATACTTGTGGTTCACACAAACATTTGTCTCGGTTTGAACCCGCGGCCTCGCGTTTCACAATCGGCGTCTAACCAACTGCGCCACGGAGGCTGAGGCGGAGGATATATCTCATTAGTGCTATTAACAGCTATTAAAGATGTAGAAATACAAATATTAGCAATAGATAAAAAAGTTAAAGGTCGTGTCATTTCTCTAAATAAATATTGAAGGTTGGAATCGAAATATCCTTAAACAAAAAGCAAGTTTCGCCAGTTTGCCGAATGCGATTTCGCTGCCAATGACCTCGTCTGTTTATCATTTATTAATACATATTGTTGCGTTTTTCGCATTGATGCAATCATGCAAATTAATATTTATAAATATACCTGTTTTGGAACTAAAATTCTTGCGTAGTCTTGTAAAGGAAAGTGATTAACTTAATTTTAGATGACATATTTTTGATACAAGATTCAACTACAAATTAGTTAAGAGATTAAATTACAATACAAATTTGAACGTCAATTATCCAAAGTCTCTCATACTTCTCACTTGTAACAAGGGTCCATTATTGCTCTGAAATACGTCAGCATTTACCGCTCCGTTGCACAAACATTTGTTTCACATCCCGATATTACAGTTCCTATGTCAATGACGTAATCACAACGTAATGTTCGACAAAACCCCGCCTACTGTAATTTCATTTCCTATAGTTTTCGTTGCGTAGGTCCGGCGGCCGAGTAAATGGTTAACTTGATAAAATATTTGCGCTGCCCATGATTCATGAACATCACCTGTCGTTGAATCGTTTTACTGGTGGTAGGTCTCCAATATGTGAGAGGCCGCCTGGGTAGGTACCCCGCAATGTCTATTTGTCCCAAATAGCAGTGTAAATGCACTGTTGTGTTCCGGTTTGAAGAGCATTATGAATAGAAAAATACAATATCACTTTTCCCGACCCGGGATTCGAACCCGAGACTGTATTCGTACCGTAGTAGGTACAACTACTCCACCGAGGCAGTATGGCTCTACCAATCTAAACTACTGATGATAGAACATTATACTTATATCACTTTTTATATGCGAGTACAAAACTATTGATCATGTTGAAACAGTACCGCGAAGTGCCGCCATCGATCCGATACCAAACGACCTACATTGATATACACATTAACTGATATCACAATACAGGGTATATCAAGACCGCGACCGAAAACGAAGCCAGGTGGTAGTAGTAGACACAATATAATGAAAAATTTCTCAAAAAAAATCGTCAACTTTTTTTTGGTAATTTTTTACTTATCGTCGTATTTGGGTGATAAATACATAGTTTTCCTTAAATAATGATGTACACCTTTTTATTTTTTAAGCCGCAATGGTACGATAGGGTTTAAATTACTATTTTCGCAATAACTAGGTATTTACTACCCAAAAACAATGATTTTCAAAAAATTGCGAAAAAAAAAACGGTCGCTTATTTTGCGAAATTTTTATTTGCATTGTGTCTGTAACCACTAAAACTACCACCCGGCTTCGTTTTCGGTCGCAGTCTTGATATACCCTGTATATTGAAATACGCATTGCTGGTGGCTTTGTTACTGTGCAGGAGTTGTTTTTAAATGTAATTTAGTGGTAAATTAGGAAGGGCTAGAAAATAAACAGGTATTTATAAAATTCGTGAGGGTTCATAACATTGACGGTGATTATTAATTCCATTGTCCATGACGATTATTATTCAATTCACATAGTAATACTATCAAGTATCAATGAGACTTATTTTAACCATTAGTTTAATTAAATATTTTGTATCCATCAATTTTAATACAATAATCTGTTGATAAACTCATTAAAATTGGTCCTTAAATAGACCTACAAATAAATTGAACGAGCCGTGTTTATTTCTTGAAAATATTTTATCAAATGAAGGAAATTACGATGGATATGCTCAACGCCTAAACAGTTGGGACTCTACCTCAAAATGATATGTGTTTTATCTTCAAACAATTACACATTATTTCTACGATCTACGGGTATTTTTTGTACACATTTATGACTTAAATATAATTTAGTGATGCTCACGCATAAGAAAACCTATTTGTATAAAACCTACTTTCAGCCAAATAAAATTAACAAAATTGCAGCGTATTAAAACGAAATAAGTGGGACTATTTGTATAGAAATCGCTAACAAAACTAAACACACACGTCGCGTTCACTTTTATTCAAATTACTGTAATAGCGGATGTCAGTTTTCTACAAAAAGTCGAGTTTCCACTAACAATAGCTTAGCGTGGAGTTTCCCAATGTTTTAAAGTCCGCGACGTACTTACATGTTTACTATTTGATCTCGGCACGCTAACTTTTACCGGGTATATCAAGACTGCGACCGAAAACGAAGCCAGGTGGTAGTTTAAGTGGTTACAGACACAATGCTACAAAAACTTCGCAAAAAAAAAAGGGACAGGTTTTTTTGCAATTATTTGACATCGTGTTTGGATGTTAAGTACCCAGTTTTTGCAAAAATAATAATTTAAACCTTTGCGTATGTCTGTATAGCTGGTCGAAATAGACACGTACAATAATACAAGCTAGGTAGATAGGCACAAAAAAATAAATTGATAAAGATTCTTGCTTTACGGCCGCCCTCCTTTATTTCCAGATCGTCGCATCGCAAACTTTGGGAACCTCTAGCTTAGCGTTTACGGCGCGAGTTAGCGTAATAGTCGAATGTCGCATAGTTTCCAACACGTTTCGACACATTGCAGCCAGATTAAGAATTTAATGCACTCTTAAATTCCAGCCTTGGTTGTAGTTGCAATATTGTCTGTCTTGGGAGAAAATGTAATTTGTGAAATTAAATACATTTTATTCGTTAGTTAAGTGGCTGTATGTTTTTATTATCTTGGTCTGGAGTTATTTTTAAATAATAATGTTACTCAACGTCAAAGTGTTGTTCGATGTTAAAAAAGTGTTTTTATTTTTGTAAATTAAATCCATATTCGGATATTGGTAACCTGGTTTGAGTATGTCTTCTGTTGCATCGGTGGATGCAATAACTATTCCTCATAATTGATAACCAAACGTTCTCTGAAGGCTTACCAATCCACACCAATCACTCTTTTCACCCTTCACTAACTTTAAGGTTTCTTACTCATCCACAATCCTCACATTTTTCACAATCAGCTGATCCATTTGCTCGCGCGTCGAACAGTAAAATCATAGCCACTTATAACAATAGCGTCACCGCCGATTTCAGCTTATTACATAATGACCAGTGGTTATATCTAAACAATAGGATTAACATAATACGAATACATCGTTGTGGCTGCCAGTGGACTTCCTTATAAAGTACGCAGCGCTCCACTAGATGTGGCCATGCACCGTGAAGTATTAAATGTTAGTTCACAAGGACTTTGTGAGATAATATTCTGCTTGAAACGGAACGCATTTGTCCATTGTGTCATATAAGCAGATGCATGTTAAAACACAGGTATACGTAGTGTATTTTTGGATTATATTATCTCGTATACTACATACGGCACGGCAGAAATTGGTCTAATTTTAGTATAATTTATGTATTTTCTATGTAACGAACACTTAGCTTAAATCGTGGCATTTCTCTGAAAAAAACATGTTTGGATATAATTAAATACTAATGTATTATATCTCGAGCTGGAGATCCTTATTTTTTTTTAATTGGTATTTAATCATTTTCGTCAATTATTTTTACAATCCAAACAGACAATTATTTTTATTTCAACATACTCATTGCAGTCCTGGCGTGATTGCCACAGATTGAAAAGGGCATAAATAATTATTATTCAAATCACACGATGTTACATTATCCTTTGCCCTTGCACCGTAATTTCCTTGATGAAGAAACATTTCCAGAGAAGTCGTGATAAAATTAACTTTACTATCATCGATCAATGCTTGACTTTTTTCTATTGCTGTCTCAAACTGTTGACCAGTTATCATTAGAAGACAGTCTTCATGGCGTAGTTGGTAAGACGCCGGCTGAGAAACAAGAGGCTGCGGGTTCGACCCCTGCACAGAGACAAATGTTTGTGTGAACAACAAGTGTTTCGGGTCTGGGTTTTTGTGAGACCGAAAAGGAAAAGTCTCTCGTCCTGATACCCACGGTATAAGACTCGATTTCCGTGTGGGGTCAGGACTGTGTATGTGACTGTTGGGTGTTATTTACTTATTTATTTATTTTAATCCTCTACTTAACAACAATTGAATGCTATGTCTATAATTTCGTTGTAAAAGAACTTTTGAAAACGTGCGAAACTTGGTTGAGTCGTTAGCTTAACAATTTCCGCGATTTGAACTAAAATGAAGATAGATAAACTAGAAAATTAATGTAAGTAAACTTCACTCCACCATATTAGGAAAGAAGATTAACACAAGTTAATGAAAAAACTGGATTTAGCAGTATTTCTACAATTGAAAGCCCCGACTTTCTAACAAGTACTGGTTACTGAACTGTGATATAAAACTGCTGTATTTTAAAGCAGTTTCCTAGCGAAACCTTTATATGCTATTTATTTGTTGCCTGGTTCGTTCTCCACGACAATTTCAGGTTTGTGAAGTCTATCAACTATATTAAGCCAGTTTGACGGACTTAAACTCCTATTTCTAGAAAGGTGTGTCTGAAAGACCACCAAAAAGCCTCCTTATTTTAATCATCGAAAAATATAATAAAACAACATGATCCATGCAAAATCATTAAGGTTGCATACAATAAAATGAACTATAAAATATCATCATTTAATTATATGCATTATTCTAGTTCGTCACGGACTAAATCCTAAAGGTCCTCCCGTGATAACCTTTAAACCTACTGGCATTGGACGCCCACAAGGTAGACATACGACTATAAAGGTCGCGAAATTCACAGGACGCAGGCAGCATCTAACAGGTCTCTCTAACCTTTAAATAAATAAATAAATGCACCCAACAGTCACATACATAGTCCTGACCCCACACTAAGATCAATTGTCTTGTATCGTGGGTATCAGGAACTACGAGAGACTTTTCGGTCTCACAACACACCCAGACCCGAGACAAATATCTGGTGGTGACACAAACATTTGTCTCGGTGCGGCGATAAAACCCGCGGCCTCTAATTGTACAGCGTCTAACCAACTGCGCCACGGGGGCTGGCTTTATATTCTAGTAAAAGTAAATCAGGTTCAGGAGCACAGATCTGGGTTAGGAATACAGTACACAGTGCCTACTGGTGCACAACAATAATAAGTGAACAAGTTCTGAGTGTGCTTTTATTTTTGAGCAGATTTCTAACATTGAGCGAACGAATGCTCGTCTCGTCATTCTCACCAATAAAATAATCTGTATCAGCCCATATACGTCACACTGCAGAGCCCGGCCTCCTCTTCAATGGTACTGCTATTGAGAGGGATTAGGCCATATAGTTCACCTCGCTTAAAATAAAACAATCCCATCCTCCAAATACTGTTTCCGTGCATTTGGAAATGCCGTGAACAATATTTTTTAAACAGTTACGTGCTGCAGTGGATGTGTTTAATGAACCGAGAATTTCGATCGTTTCAAACTGTAATAATGCCCGAAGCACGGTTCGGAGAATTTTCTGTTTACACTGTCAGTTCCCATCACGAAATTGAATTTTTCTATTGACAAGCTCGATTTTGTTTTATTACTTTAATATTAAACCTCTTGTATTTCTCTGACAATATTTATCCGGCTCGAAGGACCAATTTTTTTCGATAGAATAGTAGCCATGTATGTATGTAAATAAGGTAGATAGAGTTTAAAATATAAACGTAATAATATTAAAATACACATGGCCTTGGCACTACTCATTGTTCTTTAAAAATGAATATAAAATTAATTACACCTTTGTGAACTAAAACTGGTGTATAAAAGCAACAAAAAGCAAATGTTTCTTCTATTCAATTCTACATTAAAATGCAATTATAACACTCAAATCTGGATTGCACTACTTATCATTAGGCGCAGTTTAGTTTCTACCTTTCATGCAACGATGAGACAGGAGTCATGTTAATTACTATGCCTGGCGCAAATTTCAACCTTAGACATGATTTTAAAACTAGAAATATGTCTGTATCTGACCACACAATAAAACCCAAAGCCTCACGGTTCTTAGCTAAGCTGTCACTGAACTAAAAACTATAGCAGTAATAACCATCTCTATTACATGATATCCATTAACACGATTTCCAAATAGCTTCATTGTTGATGTATCAGTTCGCACGGCTCATCGCACATTCTCATCAATAGTATGGAGTAGCAGGAAGACATTTGCATCGTAACAATTCACTACGTGCATTTCTCTGCGGAACCACTGGTCGGACGCACGTGCTTCGTTTTTGCTGTTTCCTTTGTAATTGTTTCCTAAAGTGATATCGCTTTTAATGTTGGTTTGCGCCACTAGATGTCTGGTGATTGTCTTTGTTCATCTTTCACAGAGCCGGGATTAGGTTGTCTTTTGTATTATTGTGTTCGCGATTTGGTAGAGAAAGATTTGAATGTAATTAAAAGTCATCAGTCCTTTTCGATTTATGAACAAATTGTGCTTTCCAAGTGACAACTAGGAAAACAGACACTTAAATGTAAAATCATGTTTTAACATCGCAACATATGGTACAATTGCTGACGCCAGTGACTTTGGCTGCACCGCACTTATGAAATCCCTATTTTAAAAGAGTGAAAATTTTAAAACTCATAACTAATACTTCTAAAATCTAGAACAAATAGGGGCCTGTGAAGAAGCAAGTGAATAATGTTTTGAAATGAATTATAAATCAAAACTAAAATATATAGGGTAATAGAACTAGTCGCTAGCTTATCAGAAATTTTAGCATAGGTAGAAGAAGACATATTATAAATAAAAATTTAATGTTTGATTTAATTTTATACAACTTGTGGTTTTGCAAGAAATAATGTAAAACCCAGTGGGCGACATCAGAAAAAAAAATGTGCTAATATCAATAAAATAATCTTAAAATGGAAAGCTATAAAATGACGATTTCTACCTCATAAAACTAAATGTCATAGAATGTGTTTGTTTTGACGGGTAGAACGGTATGAAAATATAATATGAACATTAATGATACATACCCATACGTACTTACGTCATACTATGTCTTACATCGTGGTTACCACCAACTACGAAGGATATTTCGGTCCCATCTCATCAACACTCGGAACTTCAAATATTTGTTCTTATATTTGTTCTTTACACAATCATAAGCTTCGGTTTGAATATTAAAACAGCTATCGTTCTCATCAAATAGATTTATCGATCAGGTGCGAGTGCCTTTAGTACATTATAATTACCATGTGGGTAAGGATAAAATGAAGACACGCACTAAGAAATTATAACTAGTAAACATATAACTGAAACTCGTATACAAAGGCTTACTCGACCATAAAACGAATCCAGCACCCAGTTCCCAATGTGCATATTGCGACAAAATCAGTGAAGCGACGGTCATTTATAATTCATAATTACACAATAAACACACGACCTCTGAATATAATATAAAAACTCGTAAACGCATAGAACGCGACAAAAGAATTCCTTGCATTATAACGCGGCAGGCATACCTTCTCACGGCCGCCTGATGATCCTTGACCGTAAATACTGCTCATGTGAACAAGACCAGTCATCAAGATACTCTGCTCAGGAAGTAATAGCACCAGCTGGTATGGAAAGCAGAGGTCTTGTTGATTTGTCACTGACTTGCATAGTCAGAATGATGGGCATATTTTATGTGACGATTGACTGATGTTATAATAACGGTGTTGAATATAGAGTTATGTTGTGTTCAGTGACGATGTCAATATGAACACTAGTCCTGCAAGAAATAATAAATCGATGTCGTCTTATTCCTTGGTTAGATTATAATCATTTCTCAGTAACAATATAAGTGCCTGAAATTTTAATAAGATGTGTTATCAGGTTATCAAACCTAATTTAAAGATTTAAACTTTAGTTCCCCAGGCTTCTCAATTATAGGTTGCTAAATGTATTATTAAATTTGTGTTCTACTTATTTACGTTAAAAAAATTAAGCTTGCTATAAGGTTTCCGACCAGGTATTAGATTTACTATCATTAAGCCAACGAAGGTCGCATCAAATAATGTCAACACCACAAAAAGCTATTAGCCATGCATAGTGCAAATATTGAGCTACGGATTAAACAAACTGTTGTCATTAGTTTCTAAGTAAACTCTTGATGTATCTCAAGACATAATGTACACGAATGATTTGTCAAAACAATGCATAATGCAGTAAAAACTAATGCATGCACGCGGGAAACTAACTGCACAGAAACCGCTGAGAGGAGAAAAGGCACTGTCGACATGCGAATTATCTTAACACGCCATATTGTTCAGCGAATTACTTAGAAAAATGCAGATAATGCAACTAAACTAAATGGACCGGAATATGAAGTAAAAGCAGATAATAATAGGATCAATTTCATAGATACAGACAAGAAAAATGCTTTCACTAACGTAATTAAATATATTGAAAATTTATTAGCAGTAGTAGATATTCTTGTCAACGAAATTGAAAGATAGATGGAATATTATTAGCAAATAATAAAATGTCTTGTTTAGGCAACAGTATTATTTAGAAAATACATCCTTCAATCTATTTAATTCATCTTAATACAGCTAAAGTATCGAGATAACCAATTAATTATAAAATGGTAATCAAAATGATGCAAACAAAAAATAACACTTTCGCTCAAGCTATTCAAGTCAAAGATAATGGTGAAGTGGTAACTGTGCGAACCGATGAGATTGATGCAAACAATACTAACATTACGTGGAATTGTTGTTGGTGCTTGATGAAACATTTAGACGTGGTAACTAAACATGCCAATTGTATACGTAATACAAGTCTGGGTTACTGGAATTAGGATCCAATTATATTTAAACTATTAAATCAATTGCAAATAATAATTACCTCACAACCATAGGATTAAGATTGTTACATTGATAAGAGCAATTAAGCAGTCTATGATATTAATAGCTGAGTACTAAAGAATTTTACCGAGTGTATAATTACATTCAGAACCTCTCATTTTAGCGTCGACATAGTCTATTTAAACTGATGATCTCAATGCTCGTAGTCCACAAGATAAATGATCTACCGATACGTTAATACAATTAAATCATACCGATCTTAGCATAAAGGAGCGGGAAGTCGATACTATCACCGATTTAGCTAGTAACCTTCGTTGAGCAACTTCACGGAAAGCCACTCACTGTAGCCCGGCGCGGAGCTGGGTAGAATGCAAGTTGAAGGCGAAGCAGACTTAGTGCACAAAATCTCGAGTTTTGCAAGTACATTGCGCAACGTGATGCCAAAGTATCCGATGAAGTCGAACGTGGGATCAATTATTTACCTGTTTGCTTGTGGCGACTTGCCTGCGTTATGTCACTGTAGGCGCAAACGAGAGCGTCGCTCTAGATTTCACGTGCATTTAATGAGTGTTTACTACGCATGGTGAACTTTTTGGTCTAGCTAAACGGCTTCATTGTTCTGGCTCGGGCAACGAACGCTTGAACAATAGTTGCTTATTAGTTCATTGATAGCGTATCGACCTACATTCCTCTTGATCTGGCTGGACCAGTTTTGACAAATGCCGATACAGTTGTTCACTTGCCTACATCGAAAATCTATATTTCAAAGTTATTGTGACCTATTCAAAAAAAGAAATCTAATGATTCATAACAAAACATCGCATTTGTACATGCTAAATGTTAACGGTCAGTTGGCATATTTGCAAATGACGTGTGTCATGCCCGTTGTTCACCTTGCGTTATTGAGGGGTGTCGCGTAAATGGCGATTCGGGTACACCTACACGGTTGCTCCGGTTGGCGTTGAGAAGGCTCGCGGTAGAGGGACGCGTGAGGTCCGCGCGAGCCTCTCGCGAGTTGGCCCTGCGACCGCGCAGCTGAGCGCACGCGTCGCGTCGCCCGCCCGCAGTGAAAGTGACTCCGTGCATACTGTCTACAACAATACAGTGCTAATTGATCTCATTATTGATGACGTTAGTGAATTGAGTGATAACATGTTCAGTGTCAATTTCTGTTATGAAATGGCCGTTTTCGTTGATATTGTTGTGTCGGTGCATGACAACATGTCCTGGTTCAGCGGTCGCCGGTCGAATAAGCCCTGTCATGTTACGAAATCTGTACAGCATTTTTGTTTTCTTAAACATGTTAGAGCGGGCTTGAATTGCTTTTTAGTGTTTTGGTATTAATTCACACCTTATCAGCAGCCACGCTTGGCTCGCTTCCATCAAACTTAACGATATGCAAACGTAAATTTATTTCATTTGCACCGATCTCGCTGTCTGTGATTTAGAAACGTTTCAAATATCCTTTCGTTTCAAAAATGAGTTATAGTTTAATACATCAATGCCAAATCAATCATATTTGTATGACCGTACACTAATTGATTACTGTAATTTGCATCGCAATCGTATCATTATAATATATTCCAATTACGTCCATGTTCCAACTCTAAGCACTTCTATTTTCGACGTTTACTTTGAATTATGCATTAATATTATGACAGGTCTTGTTTATTTCAATGTACATTCGATCTAATCTGAAGAATTTCTCTTGTGCTTCAAAGACTCTTGTGTTTACTTAAATAGTTAGCAGGCGAGCTTCAGCGACCCTTCTGTGTCTGCAGCCAGCCGGAACTATGACATGCATTGTGCAGAATTCACATTACAAGCCGTCGTATTTAGCTAATCACCATTCATTCGATTTTATATTGTTTCGGCTGGATCTTATTATGTCTATTTAGTTAATTACCTCAATCGTTTCGCTAATCGTTTTGGTCGTTTATTGGTGGTTATAATGTGTTAATAATCGGTTCCAGTAAATTTACGATGCCAAAATATATCATTACTGATGGCAGTTGCTTCGTCAACTACATTATGATCATATTAAAATACAAGATGCTGTTTATTATTGGGTTCATGGAACATAATATGAAACTGCTTTTTCAATTCCCCTTAGATAATTAGAATGAATCTACATAGATGAATTCGAAGTGAATGAAAGTGGCGATAAATGGTGCATACAAATGGGATCAGTCCATTTTGTGAATTCACTAAATACAGTAGATAATAGAACCTAATGATTGTTGTCAAAGTTTACCAGATTTATCTATAGAAAGCGTCGACTAATCTGGAGCATTTGCACAGCCGTTGAGAAATATGTTTTTTGTTTAGATTAAATCGCTGTAAATAGCAGTTTTCTGTTATCTAGAAACGCGAGCACTCATCACGATCAGTTCTTTGTTGCGTGTACTGCAGTGTAATTAGTCAACACAACCTCCATGTATGTACATAAACAATCTGCAGTTTTGTCCATAAACGCAGCACTGTTGTGTTACACTTGTTTATAGTCTTTCCGCTCAACAGATTATGCGTTAGACCTTCTTTGTTTCGCAACTCGCAATGCTCTGATTGCAAACCATATAAACACGCGCCCATACTAGTTGATCAGTAATAGTATCATATTCACCGCTCGGGAATAAAACACGCCGTTGGACCGTGACAACAATAAGAATCAGTAACAAAGGCTACACGGTTTAAATGCGTGTGGATTTAATCTTTGGACACGATCACGGACAAAGCAAATAAATCTTTGAATTGCTTTCGTGCCGCGACTAAACCAATTTTAGGTGCATTAACGATCGGCGTCAACGTGACCGTTGCAAATATTGTTGGCAACGCTGCAATTGCAAATATAGCATTGAAATTGTAAAAAAGTAAATTAACAAGTGTAGAGTCGATGAAAACCTCGAATGGTACCACCGCTGTACCAGTCGACCCTGAACGGCCGGCGACGTAGCCGGCAACTCGTTTTTTATCCATAACCTGACCGCGCTGAACTAAGGAAATCAGTATAATATACGTCATTCGAATCACGGCAATGTGAACGAAATAATCATTTAGTTTTAAACAGTGTATTGTAGAGAGTGCAAGTGGCACGAGTGGATTGTATGTCCCGAATTTGTGAAGTGATGTGAAACATGAGTGAAAAATGGTATCGGAGAGAGCAGCAGTGAACGGAGGCGTGGGCCCGCCGCCGCCGAGGCCGCGCACTTTCCGAAGGAACTGCGGTGATCAAGGTGCATTCCTATACTGACACGTCCACTTGCTCATTGGTGACACGTAGCCTCATAACCTGTCTGGTTTTCACGCGTGACTCATTATTGTTTTGTTTCTTTATTCGCCTATTATTAAATTGGCAATGTGTTGATAAAATTCAAATGATTAGTTTAAAATATTGTCCCCTTAATCATGTAGTAACAATTTTTATTTATTTGAATGGACCAATAATTTAATATACCTCGATTTATGTAATGAAAAGTAATGAAATGAAGTATTTTTAACTTTCAACGTTATTGCAATTCATACCTGCATTCAATTCGCAAAACCTGACTTGTTCAGCCTTCAATAGTGATCTTTACCAGTCGTGACAAGCAACTATTTCGATGCACCTTGATCGCCGTACATGTTGTTGTAGTGTCAGTATCATCGCCGACGAAGGTTTATCTCGACACGACTGCCAAGTCTCATTACTACAGTCTGAACGATGAGACAGTGAGAAGACTTCCGAAGAAGCGCGAAGCAGAAGATAAAGTGAGATTGATTGATGTGCTAGAACAAAAGTGCTGGCTCAGCATCAGAACAGTTTTGAGAGATGGAGAAATCGAAATTCAGGACATCGTTGCTTTTGTTGGTAAATATAATAGTTTCTTTTGCAAATCCTAAAATACAGAACACTTCAAATTATAAGATAATAGCTGTGGTGCCTAAGAAAGTGTTACAACAATAAGTTTTCGTCAAAGTCGAATAGAGCAGCTGTACAATGTAGGTTTAAAATTAGAAAAGTAATAATTATCTAAACTGCCGGACGGTTAACTTAGTTGCAGGTTACAGACGATGCTTAAGTTATTAAAAGAGAATGTAGAGAGAAGTTGCGTTTACTATCTAAATACGTGATATGATTTGTTCAGTGGAATTTTTATTTTTAAGATAGAGATTTGTTCCTACGACACGATAATGTAAAAGTACTGTTTGTGTGGATAATAGTTCTTGTATTTCTGAAACATTAAACGGGAAAATCAATAAAAATTCCGGTTCTATGTATTTTCGTGTTGTTTTTTTGGAAAAAAGAACTAAAACATAGTAGACCATTTATTGGTAAATATCAAACTATCGCCCACTGGAATCTTAATTACAGCGGACAATTTACCTCTTTCCTCTTGCATTTGTATTTATCATGTATTTGCTAAAAACAATACCTATTCTGTTACGATGACACAAAAGACGAATACATGTAAAACCTTTGTTCTCCAAAAAATCATCCGAACGATAGTCTGTATTTGTTAGTTACTCAAATGATTAAAGGAATATACTTTTTAATATTCGTCGTGTAATTTTGGGTAACCCAAACATAAGGTTTTATGGAATAATGCCGACTTCTCGTCTCTCAGGCGCCTCGTCCGCTAATGCACGGAAGTTATCATTAAAATATATTCTTATTATTATATTAAAATGCATTATCATAAAAACTCAAAGTCAAATTCAAATTTTTCAACACAATACACGGCGTACAAAATATTTCCATTGTCTTTTTATTTTTTTCATTCTTTGTCGATGTTTTTTTGCTGTAAAAATTTGCTGTATTTTTAATATTACTAATTGTTTCGTCTTCAATGTTCTTTATGTCATTTCGTTTACTTGTGTTTTGTTGATTTGCATTGCCTTCTTTAACAAGCGACAAGATACTGTCCTCTTATTTACTTGCGGAGTTATGTGTAATAACACATAATTATATGTGTAAATTATGAGTAATGACACATAATTCAGCATAAATACTGAGGAATATTGTTATTCTACCAGAGGAATGTTAGCTTCTATGCTTTGCAAATGTCAATTTTTCGAATGGGATCTAAGATTGCTCTTAGATCACATTCGTCTGCTTCTATCTATTTTCTATCCTTAATATTCATCTGTGAGATTGACGCTACATGAATCTTATATAATATGAAATTGCTGTAAGATTTACCCTGTCGTTTTACGAGCCCCCTTACTGCTCAACTCTTTCGATGTTTATCGAATTGACAAAACACATATTCATACTAGATTGAAAATTTATGAGCCAAGAGAAGAGCCTATTTACTCTACTATGAATATCAAAATCAACAGAAAAATTACATAAGATTTCATTCAAATGTTATGCTAAGTAAAGGATTAGCTGATAAATTAATATTTATAGATGAGGCCTCTGTCAACGAGCACCATAAATTACCAACGTCTTCAAATCAAAAAGTGAAATCACATGGATTATGTAAAATAACTTGTTTTTATAAAGATCTGTGTGTTTGTTATTTAATACTCTTAGTTCGTTCCGTATTTGTAACTGAAGAACTGACACCATTACAAGAATGCATGTCTATCCGTCCTTCACAATAATCTTTGAAACACATTAACTATTTAATTGACGTCGTGGCTTCTACTACCTCCTTTGCAATACCTTGAATTAGGTACACAACATTGATATACATATATCTTTTAAAAATTCCATTCCGACAGCATCATCAAAATGGCGCTAGAACTCCTAACTTATTTGCACTATCTGGGATCACTTGCTAGATAAATAAGATAATTTTGTCAATAACCCAAATATTTCTTTAACATTCGTACAGAAAAAAACATTCTGCTGGTTTTAACTCTTAAGTGAAGGGATAAGATCTATTTTTTTTTCTAGCCTATACTGTCTCACTGCAGGACAAAGACCTCCCTATCCTTCTTCCACCCGTCTCTATCCAAAGCTTTCTTTTTCTTTCTTTCTTTCTTTCTCAATGGAGAGATGACTTGGACCATTTTTATACCAACTGGGTCTAATTACTAATAATATAAAAGTGCTTCAGTACTGTACTATAATATCTTATAGTCACCGTTTTTTGACGGCAATAATTATTGTTAAACGCAGTACCACTTGTTATTTTCCATTATGGAGCTTAAGCGGTAGATCTCACTCAGCAAACAAATAAACAAATATTGGTATTGGCTTAGGCTATGATAGAATTGAAAGGACCGTCGTAGGTTCTGATATCTATTATCTACGATTTATTAATAAACCGACATCCTGTGTAGTTGGGGCGGCCTCTGACAATCAGGTATATTTATTGTAATTTATGTACAAAAATTATATTAATATGGCTCAATTTTATAGGCGGCATTTAAATAAGACGACATAGTAGATTTATAAAACTAGTTTTACAATAAATGCAAATTTTAAAACGTGCCTCATTTTATGGCGTTTTTTACATATGTTGTAATTTTAGTTAATTGCAAAAAGCCGACTGAGATGAGAAAACGTGGGTATTTAATCACCGCATTTAGAAAAAGTAATTAAGATTTGTTTTGAATCTAGGTGTAATAAAATCGAAAAGACTTACATATTACACAAACAGACATTATTATATTATAGACAAACAGATAAACAGACAAAAAATCTAAAAATCATTGTTTTAGGTTTATTACGTCGATACAGATCCTTCATATTCGTTTTTCTCATTTATCTTCCATTTATAGACATCGATCGGTTACAAAGTTATATGTATAGATGTAGAGACAAGGCTTTTCTTATAACTTCAAAGGAATAGCTATTCATGCAAAATAAATTACAAATTAAGATTGTTTTACAAAGTGAAAAGCATTTAAAATAACTCGCACTCAATGCAGTGTTATATTCCACACCTTTTTACATCTTTTAACTTTCCAATACTTACCTACATATAGAGAAATGCTTTATGTACACAGTACGAACGAAATAAAGTACCTACCTACTTATATGCATTATCTCACTGTTAGGCACGAATTTCTGCCGAAGTAAATGTCAGGAAAAGTTGGCCTTACACTTCTAAATTCAATAGTAAATGCATAAGATTTTGTTTACAATGCTGTCCAGTCTTCTGCAGATTTGACTTTGTTTACAATACTGTCCACTGTCCAGTCTTCTGCAGGTTCTTCAACATACCCACAAGATAAATATTTATTTGTCTTCAAATCAAAGTATTGACTTGTCATAAGAGCTAATTAATTTAATTGCCTACGTAACCAATAAACGAATTTCATTTCATTTCATATAATTTCTCTCGTTAAATAATCCTCACATACAAAGTTTTTAGAACTCGTTTATATTTTTTCTTGTACGCGAAGGCTGACCAGCTATAGTGCCAAGTGGCAAGTGGTTACCCTCGTCCTTAGACATCGTCAATGTCAGGGGCACACTCATGCCGCTATACAGTGTGTATCAAGATTGCGACCGAAAACGAAGCCAGGTGGTATTAGTGACTTCAGACACAATGCAACTAAAAATTTTGCAAAAAAATTTACAATGTATTTTTTGTAATTTGTTACTGATTGTCGTATTTGGATGATAAATACATAATTTCCCTAAATATCCGTTACACCCTTTTATTTTTAAAGACATAATGGTACGCAAGTGCTTAAATTACTATTTTCAAAAACTAGGTATTAACGTTCCAAACACGATGATATTTAAAAATTGCAAAAAGAAATTGTCGCTTCATTGCAAAAATCTACCACTTGGCTTCGTTTTGGGTCGCAGTCTTGACATACCCGGCATACTATGGCAACTAACAGTCATTCATAGTCCTAACCTAAGTAAGATCCCAAGATTTTTGTCGAGGATATCAGAAATTATGAGAGTTTTTGATCCCTTAACATCCATTCCAGACTCGAAGGAAATATTTGTGAACCTAACAAACATTTGTAGTGACACCCTTACAACGGTCTACATAAATCGTCCCCAGGGCGGAGTCTAATATCAGCCCATAATCAGCTATTATTAAGCAAGGGTCACTTCTACAACCGAAGATTTGATTTCTCTACAAACCATTATATCGAAATTCATTTGAAACACTAAACAATTCACAAGCTTGTGTTACAAATGCAATGAGTTCCTAAGTCGGAATGCCGCTGCAATAAATAGTCGTTCACTTCCCGGTGCGGAAACCAGTTTGTTGCCCGCTTTGTTGCCTAAAGCTTACTCGGCCATTTTGGAAAGCTCGCAGCTGTTCCCGTGTCGTAAGTGTTGCAATAGCATTCTCTGCTTATTAGGGTTTACTGAAGGGCTCTGTAGAAAATATCAGGATTATATGCATGTTGTAGCTTGGAACACCGTTATATAAGTCAACAGCCTCCGTGGCGCAGTTGGTTAGACGCCGGCTGTGAAACGAGAGGCCGCGGGTTCGATCCCCGCACCGAAACAAATATTTGTGTGCTCCACAGTTATTTGTTTCGGGTCTGGGTGTTTGTGAGACCGAAAAGTCTCGTAGTTTCTGATACCCACGACACAAGAATCGATCTTTGTGTGGGGTCAGGACTGTGTATGTGACTGTTGGGTGTATTTATTTATTATTTATTTATTCGTTGTTTCTACTAATAAGCATATAAAAATCCTATGACACTATGCCTGACCCGGGATTCGAACCCGAGACCTCAGCTTCGTAATCGTACCGTAGTACAACAACGCCACCGAGGCAGTCCAATAAGCATTAGATCTTTATATACAAAGTACAGATATTGAACACGCCTGCGGTTTCAATGATAGACAGCTTCATTACTAGTCTTGTTCAAGTAGTTCACTATATACAAGTATAAGTTTATATCTTGTGTAAAAACCACAAGCTTCGTATTATGTCAGCTGGCAGGCGTACAGTTTTGTAAGAGTCTAAAAATAAATTTCCTTGTCGTTTTAAATCTCAAGTTGAGTCGAGATATTGTAAGAGGAGACGGATAAAAATGCATTTTTTCCTTATTTCTTGTACCTTCATTTTATACGCGATTAAACATTTTAAAAAATGTTGTGGAATTTCCTAGCTCTTGCGAAAACAGAAATGATTGCACCAAAAGTATGAATAAGATTTAAACTGTTCGTGGATTAACTATGCAACATAAAAATTTAGCAGTCCGCAAGATTTCTTATTCCTTTTTACTTCTGGAGACGCCATGGCTAATAATCTAATTATAATTATAAAATATGTACGTATCAACACACCTCGTCAATAGAGATAAAAAAATTCCACAAATTGAAGAAATAGCAGATTTTTTCTGAACAGTATCGTACTTAACAATAAGGGCGATGCAGTCGGCTAATTTGCACAGTATTGACACATGTAGAAATAATTTGAGTACAAGCATTGCTTCGGTGTGTCGGTTGCTAAGCCTTTCTTTCTTTGCGAATTAGTTTATCTGAAGTCAGACATACTATTTCAGTGTTACTCTTATTTACTATGTACTATTCTAATAGAACCGTGAAAACCTGTAATTCCCTACCTATTTCATACTCTTTTTGTTACCTATTGTTTTGTATGTAAGCTGTTGGTTTATAAATATAAAATAAAATAATAAATAAATAAATACACCCAACAGTCACATACATAGTCCTGACCCCACACTAAGATCGAGTCTTGTGTTGTGGGTATCAGGAACTACGAGAGACTTTTCGGTCTCACAAACACCCAGACCCGAAACAAATACTTGTGGTTCACACAAACATTTGTCTCGGTGCGGGGATCGAACCCGCGGCCTCTCGTTTCACAGCCGGCGTCTAACCAACTGCGCCACGGAGGCTGTCAAGAATAATAATATATATAGCAATATGCCAGAGGTAATTAAAATAACATCCAGACAACAATTATAGCTATCTAAAAGTCTATCAAATAAATAAGTATTGAGTCTCCCACTTGCAGCGTCACTGCGCTCTATGCCGGCTCGTCTGATTACCGCTTCATCGATGTTGGGATGCGAATGATCCAACCACTGAAGCAATCATTCCGAATGATTTGCGCGTTTGGGTTTTATGATCCCACAACAATAGCATTGTAGAACCATTTCGTAGACGTCTTTACTAGTACCTAGAAGATTGAGCTCTAAATAGATTTTTAAGCATGATCATTTCAGAAACATTTTAGAATAAAATAAGTCAGTCTAAGGAACGATTGACTTCACATAAATTATAAAAAGTCGTTTTTATAAACTTATGTACCGCCGTTTCGCCTATTTCCGGCCCAAAGCCACAGAGTATAACCTCTGTTATATTACAAATGGAACTAATTATGGCTCTCTTTTCAAAAGCCCTTAGTTATCTTTTACGACAGGCAGGGGGTACCGTGGCAGAGTTTTAACACCCTTCTTACGTCAGGGCAGATAAAACAAACAAGACGATCAGGACTTTTGTCATTTAGACCAATAACAACAGAAAATCTTGAATGTGTTAATAAAAATAAATAAATACATGCCAACAGTCACATGCATTGTCCTGACCCCGAATTCAGATCAATTAAGTCTTGTGTTGGGGGTATCAGAAACTACGACACTTTTCGGTCTCACAAACACACAGACCCGAGACAAATATTTATGGGCCTCACAAACATTTGTCTGGAACCCGCGGCCTCTTGTTTCACAGCAGCGTCTTACCAACGGCTGGCTGTCAAACATGTCTGTACCTACATTACATCTGAAAGCGAACAACAACACAAAGTCTATCAAAAAATCCCGCAATCCCGATGGCCACACCGCTCGTTCGGCCGATGGAGCGGAATGTTGCGAAACACAAGTCTGCGTATGTGGTAACTAGTGGCATGGTCGCAGGTGTGCCGTGACGCAATGGGTCGGACGCGCGGGCCTTGACTTGGCGGCAATGTGTGTTGACTAGACTGTTTTTTATAAATTAATTGAGGGTGAAATGTAGGAGGGAACCAACTTTTAAAGATTTATATACCGGGTATATCAAGACTGCGACCGAAAACGAGGTGGAAGTTTTAGTGGTTGCAGACACAACGCAATTAAAAATTTCGCAATAACGGGACTGATTCTAATTTACACTTTTTTAAATAACAATATGTTTGGATGGTAAATACCTAGTTTTTGTGAAAATAGTAATTTAAACCATTGTGTACCATTGCGTCTTTAAAAGTAAAAAGGGGTACATTATTATCTCAGGAAAACTATATATTTACCAACCAAAAACGAAGATAAGAAAAAAAAAAAAAATTGACGTTTTTATTTTGCGAAATTTTTAGTTGCATTGTGTCTGAAGTCACTAATACTGCCACCTGGCTTTGTTTCCGGTCGCAGTCTTGATATACCCTGTATGATATCACTGGTAGGTTGTGGGAAGAGTTCAAGTTGGTGGAGATTAAATATGCAGGGAGTGAGAGATAAATTATCAAGATTTTCTGTGTCGGAAAATATTTGGGCCTTAAATAATTGTGTAAAGTGAATATTTCATTTTTACAACAATGACGCTTGCTGTGTTTTGTTATCTATACGCTGTTAAAAAGTAGAGCGGATTGATATCGGTTTAATGTTGTAACTCAAACTGCAATAAAACATCATAGCTGAAATTATAAAAATACAAAAATGAATTTATAACTTAGTTATAAACACTTAAATAAGTTTGAATGGCTTATCACTTCTTGAAAACATAGGTGTAATGCTGTCTGGCAGATTTTCCATCCTATAGGTAATTGCAAAGATATTTACGAAATGTTGGTTTCACCACTATGCTTTTCTTCGCCTTCAAAGTGCGTGGTTATTAACAATGATTAATTCCAAATAGGTAGTCTCTGGTATGATAACACGCTATCAACATCTAGATAGGCCACCACTCACTTCGAGTACCTACATCTATCTACCTATATCTCCTACATCTATTTTTTTTTCTTAACCTTTATCATCCCACCACTGCTGGGCAAAGGTCTCCCCACTTTTTCCACAAGTCGCGGTTCCAAGCAATTTCAGGTCACATAAAAGGCTCGAAAGCATCCAGGTCGGCACGCCAGCGTTTTGTTGGTCTTCCGGGACCGGCCTTCAGGTCACTATTTTGGCGTGCTGATTCGGATGCATTCGAGCCACATGGCCTGCCCAATCCCACAGCTATACCGGGTTTTAATCGCTATTTATTAATATATTATTTGTCTTTGTCCAGAGTGCGACAGCAGCGACTCAGGGCACCTGTATGAGTCGCTGGAGCCTCCATCGCCGACGCCACACGCGGCCGCCGCGCACCCGCCCATACACACCGTCGACTCCGACTCCTTCGACAGCGATACCGACGACGATGAACATAACAAGGTATATAAAAATGTTTATGTAGTTCCTTGGAGGGATGTTTGCATTTATTTTAGCCAATGTCTAAATACATATTGCGTTGCGCAATTATCCCAAATTACAATAAAATATACACAATTGATATTTCAGTCAAATATGAATGCCCATATAAACCACAAAGGTGTTTCGATATGAACATAATTTATGTAAAAAATATATGAGTTTTGTAATAATTAAAAAGCATCATAAAATTAGAAAACAATTCTACTGTTTGTTGATAATATTGGCCCCAATATGGGTGTCATGATAACCAGCCTTACATGGATTGTATAATGTTTGTAAGCAAAAAGTAAAAAATGTCAAATAATATTTTATAATTCCAAAACTTACATTAAAAAATATTTACTTGTATTCCAGTCGACGACGTACGCACAGGCGCCACCCTTACCAGCGTCGAGACTGCCGTCGCCACCTAGCGGCGGACAGTACACACTAACCAAAATAGCGAGCGCGGCGCAGCGCAAAATGCGACAGATCAAACGAAATCTCACCAAGAGATATTCTGGTAAATATTTCATATTTCGTACTCGGCACGATTTTTCAATAGTCAAATAATATTTATCAAAAAAAAAAAATACCTGCTTGCAACTTGGCTAAGACCCGTTTTTTCGATTGGTAGATGAAAATTTTCATCATTTTGTGGTGAATACAAAACTGACACAATTTCACAAATAATATATTGATTATTTTTGAGGTTTCATTCTTATTTTATTTTATTCAACAACTGTCCTTTATTTGACGATTATAAAATCGGCCCTTAATAAAAATGACAAAAATTGTGATTTATAACCACAACTATATATATTTTATTTGCGATTGCAATATTCACTATTAAAAGTTACAAAAATGAACATAAGGAAATTTCCGATACCGGGAATCGAACCCGAGCCTCCTGGGTGAGAGCCAGGTATCCTAGCCACTAGACCATATCGGATATTATTAAATATTCGGAATTGTGAATATCTTTCAATGATATATTCTTGATTATCTTTGATAAGATATTTTGAGTTTAGATAAAATCTATATTCATTCGCGCAGATCATAAGATGAAAGTGAGTGTTTTGAATAGGTAATGAAAAACTACAGGTGTAATATATTATTTCTTATCGTACAATTTATTATGTGGAGTACAGCAAGTGTGTGAATGTTTTTAAAACCATTTATTTAAGTATCATATAGGATATAAGATACGTCCCACTGCAGGGCACGAGCCAGCCTTTTTATTTAAGTGCCTTATTTATATTCTCATACGTGACTGATACCAATATCTTTAGCATTAATTTGATTATTGATAACTTCCTTCGTTATATTTACAATAAATTACAGTTTTTATATTCCGTTGGGTGTTTTTTATTATTCTTTATGTAGTTTCATTCAAAACAATAATTCATGAGAATTACTTTCGGTTTGATTCTAGATTTTAAATACATACAAACATAAAATCACGACTTTTTCCCAGATGGGGTAGGCAGATAGGCTGGATAGGCGATAGGCTCGCCCCCTATCACATGTGAGACGGAACACACAAGGCGAAGTGTGGGTGTCCTGATAGCACCTCTACTTTTAAATTACTAATATGATTTTTTGTCCACAGTTGCAATGGACGGCAAGCCATCGAAATCACAAAACGGCACATACGACGTGCCAGTGACGAAAAACAAAAAAGCCCCAATTTACGCCAACTACGAAAAGCCGGACACGCACGTGTACAGCAACATAACCTTTAACGACACCAAAACTGTACTTAACAAGACTGAAAATCCCATGAAGAATGGTTTTCAGGAAGAACTAAAGACTGCTATAGGGGAGAAGAGGTTGAGTAATGGGGATGTTCCGCCGCCCCTGCCGGAGAAACCGCCTCCGGAGAAGCCGGTGACTCCGACCAGTGAGAGTAAGAAGGACGGCGGGACGTTATCCAGGAAGGCGTACTTTTCCTTCAAGTCCCGGTTCAGGCGGGCCACGTCGATGGCGGTGGACATCAACGAGGTGCCCAGCGCGCTCAAGATCACCAACTCGACGTTCTATTTGACTGATTCGATGGATGGAGACTCCGGGTTCAGCAATTGGTGAGTATTCTATTTTTTATTTTATTTTAACTGACTGCATCGATGGCGTAGAGACGGTCCGATTACAAAGCTGATGTCTGGGGTTCGAATCCCGGGCTAGGCAAAGTGATATTGGATTTTTCTATTCATTATAATCAGCCCGGAGTCAGGAATTTGTGCCCGATATGGTGATAGGCTCGCCCCCTATAACATCGTGGGACGGAACATACAGGGCGAAATGTGGGTAGCACCTCTGCCTACCCCTTCTGGGTAAAAGACGTGAGGTTATATATGTATGTATGTCTTTAATGTCAAAAATTGAATGAAACCACTGTTATATAACTTTCTTACATGAACCAAATCTTAACAAACATCCCCTAACCAATGTGAAGACAACAGACAAAATATTTTAACATATCTAAAGTAAGCTCTATAAATCAAGCATGTTTTTCCATATTAATAAATAACATTTCGTCATTATTAACGAAGAATTTCGCCCTCAGCAGCGACCAAGGCCAGACCACGAGCAGTGCGGAGACCATCTCCCGGAGACGCGACGGTACGCGAGCCCGGCCGAGCTGGGCCGAGTCGTCGCCCTGCCTCGCGCTCGAGCGCCCCTCCGTCCCGCCGCCCCCGCCCCCCGACACACCCTCCGACCTTAGCGCTGTCAACGAAGGTAACAGGCGTCAACTGGACTCGGGCTCGCGACTTGCATTGGATTCATTAAGGAAAATTCTCAGTACCGCTAATTAGATAGTGTTGCTAGTTATTTTGTTCTTGCGTTTTAATAGTGAGATATGGTCCCTTCGGGTGAATCCGAATGTCGAGGAATTGCAATAATCACTAAATTCTCCTAAGTACGGTATATTTTGCTCCAAGAACATTCATCTAACCGCCATGCCAATTCGCTCGCGCTTTTCGGTTGACTCAGATTCCTATAAACTATAAAGGAATTCGTGACAATTTTAGTGATTATCGGAATTTCCCCACTTTCGAATTTACCCGAATGGACTATAGCTGGAAAATCAATTCTTCCCGTATACCATTAAAAAAATTAAATGATCCCAGAGATCGTTGAGTTGTGCAATTCAGTATCACTTCAGTGTGTACCAATTTGGCTTAGGAGTTGCAAAGTGAAAAAATGCCTATTCTGCAATCCATGAATATGTTTTTGGATTGTAGAAAGAAGTCACTTCCACCTAAGACATTTTAGATATCCTACATCATTTTATGAACCATTCAAATTAGAATTTTTATGATTTTTACAAGCGTGAAGTATATGGTTAATTTTCCGATGTAATTGTCCAATTGCTGCCATAAGACTTTCCACATTGCCGTGTCAAATACTGGAAGAATGGACTGAACTGCACAAAATTGACGAGAAAGTAAGAGGCAAAGCGGTTGAGCGGCCAAGTCTTTTTGAATAATTTTGATTGTGTCACAAATGTTATCTATTGAAGTGATTATATGTATGTATAAAAATCATTGAATGTTTTTTTTCACACCATTGCAAAGCTACGGTTAATAATTGAGTGTTGGTTGCCCGATCGCTTTAAGATTTTTTCAGTTTATGATTTTATCCATCAGTTCCTTTACTCTAACTGAAGTCTTCAGTTACAGGAAATTCACAACTGATCATATTCCATTTACTTATCTAGAATTTTCGTGTTTTTATATAAAATCTCCAATCAAATTATATTATGAAGAAAGAAAATAAGTCTACGGTACTGAGAATATTCCCGATAGTTGCTTTCGAAATTAAATTTAAATTAATACTGTACAGATTTTTTAATAACGTGTTTTGGTACAAATACTAGAGCGGGTTTAAAAAACGCAAGAAAACGACAAACTCTAACTACTTAATAAAATAAGTTTTGGCATCGGATTTTTATAACCTATTTAAATTTTGGATGAACCATTATTTGGTGTAACAATAAAACTAACCTCAAACTAAAGGGTTACCAAATAATAACAATATTACTTTTCACACTTTATATTTTACGAAAATTAATCGTTGAATTTCTTATTCAACCAAATCTTAATAAATTAAAGAGGATATAAATAAAACACAGATTGTCTATGACGCAAAATGTGACAGGAGTAATTTCAGTTGACGTCTGTCCATGACTGGTGATATAATACAAGTCAAAGCAGATAAACGAAGACAGCGCTAACGGAGGTCAGTGCCTTCGCTTGCCCGCCAATAACTACTTTATATCTTCCGAGAAATTATTTCAAAACAAACTAGTTAATGAACTAGGGTTTATAGAAACATAGGGCACACAAATAAGAACAATTATGGTCTGCAATACGTGAATAGGGATGTAACAATTCCAGTCACTTTGCGCTAGGTTTTCAATCTCCTTTTTGACGGCGATGCTCCACCAAAAAATAAAAACAAATAGATAATTAAAAAAAAAAAGAGTAGTAAATTAAAAAAAAGAGTAACAAAAAAACATAACATTTACCTTGGACTATTTTTAATATGATTACGTCTTAAGTACCATCAATAACTTATTCGTCAAGTGTTTTTATTTAATCGTGGTCGTCAAGCATTATTTTGTCTCCAAAATCTAAATAAATTTAATATTAATTTACAATACCGTACGTAATCATTAATGTCAATTTTCAGAAATTGAATCACCCTAACCGCAATGTAGGCAGCCGCTACATGCGCATTCGACATTACTCATAGTTCTCAAACAATACCAATAATATTAACGGAAATGATAATAGTTAATCCACTATTATTAATAGGAAATATTTCGTTGTATTTGTTAAAATGTTGTTTGGAATTTTTATGTTTAATTTATACATACATAAACTCACGCCTTTTTCCCAGAAGGGAAGGTAGGCAGAGGTGCTACCAAGACACCCACATTTCGCCTTGTATGTTCCGTCCCATGATGTGATAGGGGGCGGGCCTATCGCCATATCGGGCACAAATTCCTGACTCCGGGCTGATAATGAAAAGAAAAATCCAATATCACTTTGCCCGACCCGGGATTCGAACCCGAGACCTAAGCTTTGTAGTCGTACCATAGTACAACTACGCCACCGAGGCAGTTTAATTTATATGTATGCTTTAAAATTTATCTAAGAGGTTTGTAGCTCAAAATAAAGACGTCAGAACACACAGGCTCAATAAGCTGCTCCTGCAATTCTGTAGCGAATAGCAAATTAAGCTTCATAAGTGTGCTATAATCTTTTACTCATGACTGACGAGTAATACGAGAACTAATTTCGCCTTTTTCTGCCCGTCGTGAAACTAAAAATGTAATAATTGATTACCGAGTAAGGAGGTGTGATACGGTACGAAATATCGAAGTACCAATACAGTTATAAATATAAATTACTAATTAATATGAAATCCAAGTTACAAATATAGTTATTGGCAGCAAGCGAAGGGTACGTGGTTGTGGTAACAAAAGCATCCTATATGTTATTTGTTTGCACTGTCTTTGTTCTTTTAATGTTTCATTAGTGTAAAATAACATCGAGTTATCCATGACAGAACAAATAACAGCCCCTGAACTTTTACCATCACAATTCTGGGCATGGGCCAAATCCACCATCGAGAAGGGAAAGGTAGTCTATCAAATAAATACACCCAACAGTCACATACATAGTCCTGACCCCACATTATGATCAATTACGTCTTATGTCGCAGGTATCAGAACTACGAGAGACTTTTCGGTCTTACAAACAGACCCGAAAGAAATATTTGTAGGCCGCACAAACATTTCTCTTGGTGCGGGGATAGAACCCGCGGACTCTCGTTTCACAGCCGGCGTCTAACCAACTGCGCCACCGAGGCTGTCAAATGAGCTTGCTTATCATGCTTATCATGAGCCTAATAAGGTTTAAATTCACCTATTTTCGTCGCACAACTAAATGTGCGTTACTAAAATGTGCAGATAGATACCTACAGCATATTAATCCCTCGGCATTAATACGAGCAATAAACACACTTAACTTCTAAAAGCTAGAATTGTCTGCCCCTTGACAAAACCTGATACTTCTTAGCACTCATTTTGTTATTATAATAGCATTTGCTGACATTAAGCAATCCTTTTTTTTTATAATCTTAACTCTACCAACTCTACCTTTCTCTATCAACCTATTTCTTACAGAAAAATGTTTGTTTTGTTCATGGATAGCACTGAAATCGTTGTCATTAATCGCCATTCTATTGTTGATATACTTTTAATTTATTTTACTTTTTATGTTTTGTTTTTAACACGGTTAAGGAATAAGGGACATTAATTTTCATAAATTTCTATAGTTTTTACCAACGTAGAATTCAGATTTATTTTCATTAAATTAGTTTCGTAGTATTTAGACACTCGCAATAGTAATTAGTAAAGATTCTTCAGTTACTATCAAATTGTGTCCACTACCTCGCATTGAGCCAACGAGGTGGGTCATCAATATTTTGTACTCTTCATTTTTAGTATGCTCTAGAAAATTTCATTCATCTGATGGTATTTGTTAAAATACTGCTTAATTTTCTTCAATAAAACATTTAAAACTATAGTACTTTGTAGAATAATTTACAATTCCGTAACATTTGCTTACTAATAGCCCACGACAATAACACGGAAATCATGTGTGTAACAGACGCTTACGTAAGCTCACATAGTCAGTCGAATCTCAGTGCTCTCGGCATGCGCTAGTGAACAAGGTCCATACATGATGGGTCGTGAGTTCTCGCATGTTTGCATGGTCGCATGTTTGTCGCTTACGTCGTTTTGTTGTTTGTGTGTGATGTTTTGGTGACGTGTCTGGGTGTTGTGGTGCAATGGATTAATTTTCAATTTTTGGTATGGTTTAAAGTGTGTAACTAGTGGTAAGTCCAGTGTGGGCTGGATAGATAGACTTGCTTAGAAATAAAAGTGTAGTCACAGAATGATCTTTTTCTACTTCTATAATTGGAATTTTGAAAAATCGAATTTACAGTTACCATATTATGAAACAAAAATGTCCAGGTTAGACTCCTGGCTGAATTTTTCTTATTGAATGCAGCATCATAATACGATAGAGTTAAGAGTACCTGTCCAATGATTTTATTTTATGCATCAAAGGCAATTGAATGCTCCACTTCACCACACCATTAAACCACTCCATGACACCCAGAGCACAACAGCATCCGAACACGAATGTGATGTCTAAGAAATATAGTGCCCAATTGTGATCTGATCTGTATCTTGGCAGAACTGAAGCGTCTGCTGCCTACTCTCTCGAAGAAAGACAAGAGCCCTCGCGCGAGGACCTCGTGGTACGCGGAGTGCGGCGCTGACCTCACCACCTCGCCGCCCACAGCTTCACCTTCCTGGTGAGTACTAACCACTGATAACTCCCAACGAACATACCATGAAGTGCTTAGATCTGTAGGCATAATAGCGAGCCAACAGTACTCTTCGAAATATTGATATTACTTAATCCAATATACCGAGTCAATTAGCACACGGCGTATTTAAAGATCTAGGTTGAACTTCATGACCAAATCATTGAGTCTTGCTTACAGGAGTTGCCAGATGAGTGAGAGGATTGGAAAATATTCTTTATATGTAAAATGTAGTTATTATTACATAATTTTCATATGAAAGAGATAAAATGAATCTACACTGTTTCGTCTATTCATATTTACGTATATTTAGGTATTTTTTTACATTCACTGGTAATTTAATAGAAAATATACTTACATTTGTGTCGTTGCGAGGGTGGAACACTCTGCTTCTCGCTTGACGCATAACCAGGGCCTGGGCAACCATATAGTCTGTCATTTGCCTTCATTGTATGAATTTATCCTGCATTAACTTACAGTGTAGGAGTTTGAAGATTAGTTCTGATTAGATGGTGATGAGCTAGGATGATGTAAGCTAACAATACAACGACTATCGTCCGTTTTCGTTGCATGATTCAATTCACAATAACCTCACACATTCCATGTTAATATGCACTAATTTTTGAAATTATTTCTGTTTTCAATATGGAGAATATTTTGAAAACTCTGTCATTCTTGTAGCAATGTTCTTGTTTGTTTTATTATTTTGATAGTGGTATTTTATTTTCGCCTTTCCTTTTTGATTTTTCGTAGTAGTTACATAATTAAAACAAACTGGAATGCAACATTCAATTTAATTTCCAGCTCTCATGACGAATACATTGTATGAATATAATATATTTAGTATGCTCGTTTTTTTCATACGGACGAAAGAATAAATCTTTTATAGTATAGCGATGACTCAGTAACAAATATTGTCACTCGAATTAAAATAACCCTTTATAATCATGTCAATATTAAAGATAAAAATAACTAATTTTAATGCTAGAAGTATCACCTTGTGCCTTTGTTCATAAGAAAAAGCGTTTTTTACACTCTTTTGTTTCAATTGTAAAAACTAATTGCAGACATGCCCGGCAAAACGATAGGATCCTACATGTGTTAGGACTGTAATAATCTCAGCGAAATGTTGGTCGCTTTAGTCACCTCTACCTACCTCCTTAAGGTTATATAGAGCGTATGTCTATAAAAATACAATTTCATGGTGTATAAAGTAAAACACAAGTGATAATAATTGACAATGCGTCACAGACAACACTCAAGTGTCCTTGATTTTCCTTATGTTTTCCTATATAATTACCTATCCATTTGCGCTTACGTAGGTCGAGACAATGCGCATACAAAGCAGTATCTAGCGCTCTATTACTACTTATTCTAAATTACCGTGAAACAAAGTTAAAAAAAAAGGATATTTATCATAATTATGCGCGTATTTATTAGGCATTAAAAAGATAAATGAACTTAATGAAGTCTACAAAGTCGGTGAGGCCAGCTTGATGGACTAAGGTCTGAAGAGTTCCTAATTGTAGAGGAACCTCACACAATGCAACGAATACAGTCTCATAATGTTATTGATGTTTTGTCTATGTACATTATCATATTTTTTATAGCAACTGCATTATTTTCTTTTACTTATAGGTTGGTCAAATTTATTGATATTTAAAAGACCTTATTTTATTTATTTAATACCTAACTTAACGCTTTATTAATCTTAGATTTATCTTTATGCTAATTAATTCGATTTTTCTGTGCATGTTCGTCCCTTAAAGTTTAATTTTCGATATGTAATGTCCGCGAATCGCAAATTGCAAGCCGACAATACACCGCCAATGGCCTGTGTTGCATTGATGCTGGACGCACAATAACTCACCATTGTGTATTACATGTGTGTTAGTTATATTATTTGAATAACAAACGTTTTGTGAAAACGGTGAGGTCATTATTGCTGACAATTATTTATTTACGTATAGCAAATGAGTTATGTCAATATCTTTACCTTTTTTGTTACTGAATTCATTAGGTTTTGGTTGACAAAAATTGGAGGAAAATTATACCGAAGTAAACAGAATTATTTCTTTATATTTAAGTGAAAAAAACATACAGTCGAATTGAGAACCTCCACCTATTTTAAAGTCGGTTAAAACAGATATTAGCGACACAATTACTAATCTTTAAATTTCTTTGATGTAGTTTTCTGAAGTTTCTTAGTAACGTTAGTCTTCACAACATCGATATTATATCTTTAGTTATCTCCAACTGTGTACCTAAACCACCCATCACGAAATTATGTTACTAAACTGTACTAAATCAATTTAAATTATCTACCAACAAACATAATTTAACTGACAATGATTAGTGAGAAACCCACACTACTTTTTTTCTTTTGAAACAACCTTCATTCGACATTGTCACGATCAATTACAAAATACACGAGCTGAGATCCAATCAATTCCGCGATCGCATGACCACACACGCCCATACAGACGGTTGCTGACAATTTAAATGTCATCTAATAACTTTCAATTGGTTTTCAAGGACATTTACAAGGTGGGACTAATGTCATCGCTATCATACAGCCTTGCTCATTTCTCTCTGCTACTTTTGTGAACTTATCAAAAAAAACATGCTTTCTTTCCGAGAAATGTAAGGTTGAAACAATTACGCGACCTGCATTTGGCTTTAACCTTTTGGTGAGATTTTAAACTGGTTTTTATGGTGTGTTGTGAGAAAAATCACGTTAGTTGGTTCGTCAATTTTTCGAATGATAATATTAATAGATTTGTAATTAAGAATGTCGATAAATTAAATAGACTATTATTATTTACGTCATTAACGATACAAACTGTGATATACCAATAAATATTTTATGTGATACAAATGTTTATAAGACCACTACACAATAGCAGGCAGCAAAAACACTACCAACTTTATGGAACCTAAACCCAAACTCGACGCACCCTCTTCAATTTCACGTAGTTTTGTGCAGCCGTTGGAATGACATTTACGCACGCCGCGGCATTCCGGTCCAATTGGCTCGCAGGTACAGTTAAAAGTCTCGTCTAACAGCGGCCGCGCCGGGACGTCGACGCGATGCTAATGGGACATACACAGGTCCTAAAGTAAAGTTGTATATGTTTCCTCTATTAAGTGCCTATGGCAAAATTTTGAACTACAAATAAAATAAAAAAAATATCTATTTAACGCATTGTTTGAGATATGTTTTGATAATATAAATAACAAGCGTTTATACCAGTGATCTAATAGTAGGTATTAATACAATTTATATAATTTAACGAGAGAAAACCTTTTCTATTGCTTTGTAATAATGTCTGTCGCGGAAAACGCTGTTTCCGCAACAGAATTTCGATTATCTTTATTGTAAGTATTGGTTGAAAGGAACCATGTCACTCAAAGCGACAGTGCTGTCACAACTGATCACGTCCCGTCAGCGTCGCGTAGTCTTCCCGTCGCGCCCGCGGTTTGACGAGACCTAACAGTCGCGAGGTCAACAACTGCGATTACTTCTCGCTGCAACTGTGCATCTCACTGCATCAATTGATCTTTTGAACCAGACTTGATTGTTAATGAAATTATGATTTAGCTTAAAGCGGAGGTCCCGAAGTTTAGAGTATAGTAATGAAGTTAAATTAAAATTTGCGCTTAATTAAATATTACCTATTTGGATAAAATGTTTCCTCGTAACACAGATAAGTCGTTGAAATGTTACTTAACATTAAACCGTTCAACGGATTTAGGTGATTAACAAGGACGGAAATTCTAAAATATTTCCTCCGTTTAATTCTTATATCTAGTTTTAAATTGCGCTGTACTTATCTATGTACTCATTTAACTTCATGGCTCGAACAAATTTCATAAAAGTACATTTAATATTAAAAGGAATTTTCTCTAAATCTACCTTTAGATGAGTCAAAGGTAAATCAAAATTGGCACCTAAATTAGACATTATGAGTATTCTTCAAACACTAAATACTCTTCGCAACGATTTGTGTTTTCTTTTTAACTTCCGAACTCCCATATATTTTATATACAGCTGCGTCGTGATTCCATCTCAATCCACCCAACACCAACAGACCCCAATGTTTGACACAAATACTGTCGCCATCTTACGGGATGACACAGTGCGGTTCCCTGAGAGTCCGCGGAGGTTAGTCAGCGGCTGACGTCCGCCATTATCCGCGAGGTGACTCACCAGCCAGTTTCTGTACCAACGTTAGTGCTTGCCGCGTGTCATGAGAAGTCACGACTTTGTATTGATTAATAACTTAGGTAATTTACTAGGCTGATATAGCTTGGCGCGAAGTTATTAGTTGGGGTGTAATTAAGTTTATGTTATTTCATACTCCACTGTAGTGTATACCTCTTTTTTCATGTATTAAGGTAACACCAAATCGCCTAATAATAATTTGTTTTCATGCGAGTAGTAACAATAATTTCTTGCTTTATTCGAAAATATGATGGCTGGTATAGTTAGCAATATTGTAGCTAGTTCTGAAATAATAGGTTGATAATACATACAATACAAAAATATTGAGTCAGATTTTTAAACTTAAATATTGACAAAATAGAAATGTTAACATCAACGAAATCATTGTAACCCGTTATAATAATAAATCCTTCCAGTTACAATTCTCAAAGTAAAAACGATTACACCCACAAATCACAATTACAACACATCGAGTGTTGTAAACAACAGAACAATTACAGATTTGATCACTCAATTAGCAATAACACCTTTTACTTTACAAAACAAATTACTATTTACTAACACCAAACATTACAAACATTGCGATTACAAGCACAAAGCATTGCGTAATCGCTCCCGCTAACGCTTGGATTTTAGTCGCCAAGTCGTATCGCTCGCGCCACCACACAACTCGATTCAACTATTATGTTCAAGTCGAGAAGGACGTTGGACGTTTCGATTCAAACGCGCAACGTACCCGCACGTTCGAAATTCAAAAAATATTTTAACGTACTGTTAAGTGCACGTGTACTTAATAATATTTGATAAAAGTGATTTGTGTTATTGACCCAATAAAGTGTGCCGGATTGTGAAAGTTCGTTATTGAGAGTGTTGCAAGAAAATGTGATTGTGCCGAAGTGAGTTCACCTTGGTCATTTTAATTTACCGCCGATTATATTTAAGTATGTGTATGACTAAATAGTATAATCTTTGAGTCATAAGTGATTAGTTTGCTTGGATGATGAATGTGGCTTTATTCAAGGGAGTTTTAGCAAAAATTATGTTTTTTTTTTTAGTTTTTGGGTAGATGATATATTTACGTTGATTGGATCAATTGAACACAAATGTTTATAAAAAACATTGTTACTTTAAAAAATTCTATACAATTTTGGGGGATTTTTTCTAATTAACAAGGCGAAATGTGGGTACCCTGGTGGTACCTCTGCCTACCCCTTCTGGGATAAAGGCGTGAGTTTATGTATGTATGTATGTATGTCCTCTATTTAAATTTCTACTATTAAACTGGATGGGTTTGGATGTATAAAGCTAATCTCGATTCTCGACAATTATCAATAAAATGTCATTTTAATTGCCTTTGTGGCTTCACGCTGCAATCCTAAAGAGTAAGACAGCGATATAATAATCATAATAAAAGTAAATCCATTTTAAATTTTAATGCAACCAACATCGCAGACCAAATCTAGTGTGTAACACTATTCAACATTGTACAACACTATAAACGAATGTTCAACAAAAAACATATTTCTTTATACTCACACAAAACTATGTGTGTCAAGGATACATTGCACACACAGCCAACCTTGTTTATTCCAACTAGTTTTATAGTAATACCATGAATTGGCGAGTCACAGGAAATACCTATATATTAACTTTCTCCGGGAAACTCGTTTTACGCACTACTCGCGTCTATCCTTATTTACCGACCCGCGGACCTCAATTGGATGTTATGCTTTCTTATCAATAATTATGTACCTGATAATGCGTAAGTGTGTTAGGAACACATATTGGTCAAATGCAGACTGTCGGAATGGACTGTTGGACCAAAAAATGTTTAATATGATTATATTATGTTTACTTTTACCTTAAAATAAGTTTCTGTGGCACAGTAAGTGAAATGAGTGATAAATTGTGAAATTATTGGTTGGGTTCGATTCCCAGACCGAGACAAATGTATGCTATACATAGATACTTGTGTCAGATGTGGGATTTGCTAAGTCCTAGATTTCCATTTTCTGTTCAAAAGATCTATTACAGTCATTTTTTTAAATGCTGCACCAATTACCAACACAATATTTTTTCTTAGAAAACAACAATCGTAGGTAGGTAATAGTAATTAATAAGTCTAGGTTTCGCAACAAACTATAACAATGTAAAGGATGCAGGACCAGTTGATTACCTACGCGAACATGCGACGACCTTCGTATCATTGTGTTATCACCACTAGAGTATTACAACTTGTATGTGACACAAATTATACAATATGCGTTATAATATATACTTAATACATAAAAGATAATTCATATTTTCTTGTATTTCTTCTTATTCCACTACTATTGCTAATTAAAAACGATGAATTTTGGTCGTAATGCAAAATCCTTGCGGCGCCTCAAGGTACCGCGCGGCGTCAAGAATCCAGATTGTCATCCAATCGTAATTCCTAGACGAAAATAGTTAAATATAGGTATTATTTATAAGGCCTTTGCTATTCTAAATGTGGTGTTAGCATCAACAAGAAATTACTAGCCTTCTAAGCCGCAAATATTCCCACGTTTCAACAAGTATTTTTTTTTCCGATTCAATAATTTTATACCTGACAATTATCAATGTAGTAATTATTGTTGTAAAAAGGGAGGTAGTTTTGTCTGACTCTTACTAAGAGGGGAGTAAATAAATTGTATAAAAGCTGGTGTCAGTGCTACAAAAAGGGATTCCAATTAAGCATTCGATACTTATCAATCCAACAATTCGCAACTTCATGTTGTTCCTGTGCTTAAACGTAAGTAAATTGTATTTTGTATTAAATTGTAATTCGATCATAAAGGTTGTTGTCGCTAAGGGAGTTTCTTTCGTAGTTTCATCTCTACAATTGTAAGTTACGGGGATGTAGTAAGACATTATTGTACAGAAGCATATTTTTAATGCAATTTATTTGTTTTTTTAATCTCCGCTGTAAACATATTGTCACAATATGTTTATTACCGTCTTAAATCTTGCTAATAGTCAACAATTGAGAACACTAGTGATTTTTAAACACATTTTCATATTTTTGTCTGTTTTTAATAATATATTTAATCTTCTTTGTATAACATGCTTGCGTATATTCCACGTTTCAAATCCGAGATACTAGTGTTACTAAATTCAAGGTCTTCACGGCTTTTACCGGTCAATACGTTTTGGTAATCTGCCGGTAACATATACCCGTAATACGAAGGATCATCGCTTAAATCCAATTACTTCAAGGTTTGTTTACACTGATCGTTAACTTGGATTATTGCATGAATTCTCACCATTACCGTACAACAAGCGACAATATACATAAACAGGTATTTATTATACTAAATCATTTAATGCATTTTATCGATGTGCATTTTCTTGCTTTAGGGCACTAACCGGAATAGCAAATTGTCAAAATCGACCGTCATAACTTTGTGTTTAAAAATGTAATAAATGTCTCCTTTTTTTTAACATGGTGAGCCGGATAATAACCTCCGTCCACAAGATGTAAAATAGTTGTTTTCGCATTCTAGTCCCTATTTGGCGTCAAGCAATACACACTGTTTCGGTGTAGTCCTGCTAACTGCAACCATCTCTTTCTGTATGGTATCCGAGCTGGCACCAATTACCATCAAGTGTATTGCATTGCCATTATAACTTCATCTTCCCATCCTTTTTCCTTCCCGCTCTCCTCCCGATTTCATGGCAGGCAACACTATGATCCAAGCGTAGTGGATGTTCATGAGCGAGAGTGATCACCATCAGGCGACCTGTTTGCTCGTTCGCAGGACCTATTGTATGAAAATCTAGACCCCAGGGATGTAGCCTAGCCTTATTTCATTATCTTTGTCGCAGGTACGCGGAAGCAGGGCTGTACCAGGCGGGCAACATCTCGTCGTCGTCGGGCGCGTCGTCGGGCTCGCACCCCGCTTCGCCGCTGCCGCACTCGCTGTTCACGCACGAACCGCTTTATCAGTTCTACAACGCGGCTAAGGTTGAGGTAAGAGTCTAAGATAGTATAACTATAGTAGATAGTATAACGGTGCTGTATCAGCCCATGTACGTCCCACTGCAGGACACGGGCCTTTACAATTGAAAGTACGATTGACAGGGGCAAGGCCATAAAGTCCACCACGCTGATGGTGCGCAGTTGACTATAACTGAAAGTTTATACAAATGCTCTATGGGCGCCATTACTGTCCCAATTGAATGAACATGCTGGAGGTGCATGAGGTAACTTTCATAGGTTGTTAATTAAATCACATATCCTTCGGATAATTTTTCGAAATATGTTTTGGCAGTACCTACTTGGAAATGGTCTATGGGTGTATGAGGAGTTTTTAGAGTAACGTTCCTCTAAAACTACGTAAATCTAAAACCAAAATATGCGAATTCAAATACAAAATACATCAAGTCATTATAGTATGTACGTGTATACCTAAGCCTGTTGTTTAGACTTCAGCCAAACAAGCATAATTGCCAGTGTTAATGACCGCCTGGAAAATACCTCTATATACATACATACATACTCACCTGCACATCAACATGTAAAAATATCCGAGATAACTCAATGAGATACAATGATGTTTTTAACGCGTACATTTGGTAAACAAAATAATCGTGCTAATCCGGCACTGGAAGTGTTCATGGTTGCCAAGAGGGATTTTAAACAAAATATAACGTGTGCTATGGAAAAGTAATTAATCATTCCCATAAAATATTTGTGCAAAAAATATGGCAAAGTGTTACATATGGCTTCACTCCAATGATTTCTAGTTTCGCGTAGAGTTATAATATTATGTATTAAAATAAATAAAAATTTAAAAGACCACTTCTTTAAGGAGTTATTGTTTTTTCGTACTTCAGCATTACTAACATCTTTTATATTCGTCTCTCTTATCGACAATTGCCCCGTTCTTCTCAAATCTGGATTTAACGTGTTTTTCATTACGTGCAAAATATGATCTATAAAATTTATTCACTTAAATTTTAAATCTTTTCTAGTAAAAAATATACCGGGATGTAGTGATCGGTTGACAACCCTACCAGGCGTTTAATTGTAGCGTTAACAAAGTTACCGGCCAGCTATAATGAACTGTAATTGTATTGACCTCAGCTGAACGCGAGTCGCACTTGTCATGTAAGCCGCTTGTATGTCTGTGCTGCAATTTGCTACATAATATCATTATAATATTGTAAGCCCGACTCAATGTTGTTGAAATGAAATAAATTAACAATTAATCCTTCGATTTTTAGTACTTTCAAGTTTCAATAAAATTAGTGTATTATTAGATAGACCGAGCCGTATATGATCAATATCAGTTCAATGTAAATAAAAATCTTAAACCTCAACAAAGTATGTTATAGTATTGTTTAAGCGATGTATAAATAAATAAACTAAACTTACGCCCAAACATACTTCATATTTACATAACTCCCGAATTCTATCAAAGTATTCATATTTGCAATTTTCAAACAATATCTAATGTATAATTTTCTTTGCAGTCTGTGTACCGCGAGACGACCGACTCTGAGTCGGACGCGTACGAGGCAGGCGCGCAGTCAGGCAGCGGCGGCGGGGGCTCGGACCCCCCGCGGGAAGTGAGCGTGACCCCCACCCCCGCCACACACGCGCCGCGGCCCTCCGCCATGGCGCTAGTAGCGCCGCGCGGACCCGCCCGCACACTGTGGTGCGAGGTACCGGAGGTGCTCAACTCTGCTGTACTTAGTAAGTACATACACTTATGATTTAAAACCAAATTGTAAACAGACCTATGTAGAATTTCTATAATATTGACTATGTATTTTGTCGACTTTGCTATAATTCTATTAAATGCGATGTTTTCTTAACGGTAGGAAGATTTTCCCACGCTAATTGCTACATTAATTTAAATAAATTGAATAATAGTGAAAATAGTTACGAATGTTCCTGTCAATACCTGTTCCTGTTACCTTTTGCTTCTGGGAATTTAATGTATACTATGCTAAAGGAATATATTTTTTATTTACTGTTTTGTTTATAACCAATTTCATACAATAAAAATGTCGTTCAACCAGGTTCCCTAGCGCCTGCACAGAAGCGGCTACAAGAGGCGAAGTTCGAGCTGCTGACGTCGGAGGCGTCGTACCTGAACTCGCTGAACGTGCTGGAGACGCACTTCATCGCGCACCCCGCCTTCCGCGACCCCGCCACGCTGCCCCGGGACGACTGGGAGATACTCTTCTCCACTATCATTCCCGGTAAGATACATCAAATATGTATTTGACTATTGTATGAAACTGTATCAACAGTTTCTTTTATTTATTTTATTTGAGGACCTCCAACGAGGGATACACGACATAATAAGACAATGGTGCAGCATTATGGTTTGCCACATTAACAATAAGCCTCTAATTTTTTATCATGGTTTACTCTGAAAGGCAAGATCTGTCTTTAAGGTCTCACCATATCCAAACCAGAATATTCATTGATATTCAAACATGCAATGTAGGTAATTCGAGGGCTCTCATTTTAAGTCATAATAATGATCATCATCATCATCATCATTAAAACAAACAAATTATGGAACAAAAATTATGGAACAAACATATTTATTAATATATTTTCGGTTTCTACATCACTAATATCTTGGTGTTGTTCTCAGTGCGCAAATGCTCGCAACTACTGATGAACGAGCTGGAGAAGTGCTGGCAGGAGAACATCCTGCTGACGGGCATCTGCGAGCTGGTGCGGCGCCACGCGGAGCAGCACTTCCACGTGTACGTCAAGTACTGCGAGAACCAGGCGCTCATGGTCAAGGCGCTGCAGCGGCTCCGGGACAAGCCCAGCTTCGCCAACGCGCTAAAAAAGTAAGTACATATTTTATTGATCGTATAAATGTGAATGTTGCGATAATGGCCAAGCCACATATTTTGACTAAGGTATTGAGTTTGTGAAGTCAGGCCTTATAAATTTCTGACAGCGCGAGTCATATGGTCTCGTCTTGGCAACATTTTACATGAAAATGTTTTTGGTAGGTTTAGTATTTTCGATATAGTTCTAATCCCAGAGCTTAGTTTGTTTTCTACTCCACCTGGAGACAATTGTAATTTTACCAGCAGCCGCATTCTAGTCCAATTCAATGGTCTATAGATTCATGATGGTTGTAATTTACCCAGACTGGAGAGCCACCCAGCATGCCAGAGTCTATCGCTGCACTCGTTCCTGATGCTGCCCATGCAGCGCGTGACGCGCCTGCCGCTGCTCATGGACGCCGTGCTCAAGAACCTTAACTCCGACGAGCACGAGTACGACGCCTGCATGCACGCGCTCGCCACACTTAATAACGTGAGTACTGCAATATTTGAAGGGGGAGGGGCTGTTAACCGCCCCTTTTGGTACCGCGGGGTAGAGACTGTCCCGCCCTCACACCCGCCACTGCAACTCCTGTAAGCCAGGATCAACAGTGGCACGCATATTAATGACACTGAGCATTGAAGCTCAGCGCGTCTCCGGGAATGTCTAACTTGTCTTTAACCCGCAACGAAATCAATCAAAAAGTTAAATTAATAGGAGGAGTTGGAAATAAATTATTGTCCACTTCCCTCCCTAATAAAGCGGGTGACAAAACAATGAACTAAAGAGGCAAACAACCTCGCATAAAGACATTTACAGCCAGAGAAGCCAGCTGTAAAGCACCACGGAATAGTGATTATTACATTTAAATGGGACCTAATATGTAAGCTGTTATACTTGATTCCAATAATAGGTATGGCAAAATCGCCGGAAAGCACGGAAATTCTTCCTAGTCTCCACAAGGTCCATGTAGTATACAACACCAGATGTTATTTGCATACTATCTAGCATGGTTTTACGCTCATTCTGCCAAAGACTACACTCCCAAAGTACATGATGCGCGGACTGCTCATATTCGCAATAAGGTGTTGAACATGAGCACGCAGGCGAATCAACGAGCTTAAATGAGTACAGTTTAGACTTAAAGTTACCATGGCCCGTAAGAAACTGTGATACGTAATAATCGATATCTAGCCAAGTCTTTGTCAAACGATCACGCACGCATGGAAAATATTGGTATAGATGCCGACCCTTCAAAGATACCTCCCATCTATTCTGCCATTCATCTATTAATTCGTTATATACAACTGAGAGCGGCTTAAATAATCTGTCTACTTTTACAAGTTCACGTGATTTTAAGAATCTTTTGTTCATATTCTCTCTAGTTGAGTAATACATCGCGGCGCGACGTTGTACCTCCAGGTCAACTGGAAGTACACCCGCTAGGACAGGCAACGCTTCGGTACTAACAGTCCTATATGCCTTACACAAGAATATCAACGCCAAACGTTGGCTCTGGAGCAATTTCCTTCGCACAGCACCGATAGTAGCCCTATCGGCCCATACGGGGGATCCGTAAGTAATACATCCTAAGTAAGTAGCTCCATAGATGGTTTTTAATGTATTGAAAGATAGCCCCCACGTTGATTTTGATATTCTTGTCAAAGCAAAAAAGTTATTTTTCGATTTTTCCCCGACTTTCTTAATATGCTCAAGAAAGGAAAAATTCCTTTCCAAAATTAGACCAAGATAACAAACTGATTCTTTTTTCTTTACGGTGATATTATTAAATTTAATTCGCGGCGGTGATTTTAGAATTCCTTTTAAAAGTAATTGGAACGTTTTATGTGGTGCGAACTGTAAGCGATTTCGATCGCCCCAATCAGATATTAATTTTAAACACGTGTCGGCCATATTTTCGAGTCCCGACCTACTGTTTGACTCAATAAGCAAGAGGCCATCGTCCGCATATCCAATCAAAGAACACCCTGACGGTAAGGGAATTGTAAGAAAATCGTCGAAGCCCAAATTCCATAAATAAGGACCCAAGACCGAGCCTTGTGGACAGCCCATCGTCAGTGGCTTCGACACGGCATGGTGTCCAAGTTTAAGTTTTGTTGTTCCGTGCGAGAAATACGAGTATATAAGTGAATATATATTTTTAAAGCAACCTCGCAATTTCAACTTAAGAAGCAGCATTGGCCACCAAGCATTGTCGAAAGCACCGGAGATGTCCAGGAAAATACCGAGTACATATTTGCGTATCGATGTACTCACTCTTCTCCTAACCGAAATTGCCGCGTCAATAGTCGACCTACCCATAGTAAAACCGAACTGTTTTTCATGGAATTTTGGTCCACCTGGTAGCAATCGAGGGACGGTAAGACGTTCTAAAAGTTTACCTAGCGACGGCAAGAGTGTAAAGGGTCTGTAAGACTTAGGATCTTGAGGAGATTTATCGCCACTCTTGGGTATTATCCGAATGAAACCGGTACGCCAGACTCGCGGAAATACCCCTTCAGCAATACATCGATTAAAAACAGTTAGTACTGCATTGCCGGCCGATTTACACGCTTCTTTGATCATTTTGTTGGATATTTTATCATCACCGGAAGCCTTGTTTAGGGGCAAAGATCGAACTATTTCACTAAATTCATCAAATGATGAGATATTTGAATCGCAAGAGTTTGGCAGTTCCGCGGCCCACATCCTAATCTGCTTGTGGTATTATGTGTCATTCCCAACATTATCGTCCGGTATTAACGATTGCAACAAAGCTTCCGTTGTCTCCTCAATGCCAGTTGTGTAGTTGTTATTAATTTTTATATTCTCAATATAAGCCAAATTGATTGACCTATTAGCTTTAAACTCATGGTATAAAGGAGACCACGGACCTTCACTATCTAACCGGGCTACAATTTTTCGTAATAAATTGCCTTTCGATTTTAGTACAGCCGCTCTATAATGTGATCTGGCAACTTTCAGTTCATTAAAAGCAGATGTAATTGCTTCCCCTGAAATACGGCGTTTTTTAAGCCCGTTGAACCGCCTACGCGCTCTGCGAAAAGTTCGACGTAGTTGGACTAGTAAGTCATTCCACCAATCACACCTCCGAGTCTTTGTGATGGGACCTCGACCAATGGTAACGTCCGCGCAATACGTAAACGTGTCCGACATAATCTCGGCACAAGTTTCAGCTGAAAGATCATCGCGAGTGAAGTCCCTGGCATGCTGAGCAAATAAAGAGCTAAATAAGTCCCAGTTGGCACCTATAGACTTATATCTAAAATTACAATTTATATGTACCGGACCCTGTGTCACTCTAGGCAAGAACTCGTACACAATCAGGCGATGGTCACTACACGACGCGTCCGGCAGGACGCGCCACCTATCAATACGGACGTCTCCACTAGAAAGTGTGACGTCAATAGAGGATTCGCCCATAGGGCAGCTATAAGTAGGTGGTGCATCGGGGGTGTTATGTACTTCGAGGTTCATTTCTCCAATGAAATCTTCTACAGCGCAACGTCGCTCGGTATCGGTGGAGCGATATTTTCCATACCAAAGGATTGAAGACGCATTAACGTCATTAAATCAAACACTTCTTCTCCCCATCCTTGATTATGCAGATGTCAGCTATCTCGATCTTACCGAGAACCAGCTTAATAAACTTGAGCGTCTCCAAAATTTTTGCATACGCTTCATATTTGGCCTTCGCAAATATGATCATGTTTCCGAGTTTCGTGTTAAGCTCAAGTGGTTACCCATACGACTTCGTCGGAATACTCATATCCTTTTTCTTCTTTACAATATCTTGTTTAATCCGTTAACTCCTTCATATCTCAAAGATCGTTTCATATTCCTGCATGATTCACACCAAAAGTCCCTGAGATCGTCAGAGAACCTGAGGTTGAGAATGCCCGTGCACTCTACGACGTTTATGGACAAGTCTTTCACTGTGCAAGCTGTCCGATTATGGAACGCACTTCCTGATGCAGTAAGACGGGCACGAACACTGTTGTCCTTTAAAAAAATGGTTAAAGAGCATTACTTGTCCCTTTAACAGCCCAATTCATCGAGTGAGTGATTGTTCATATTTTTATTATATAATATGCTATAATTGTGTGCACTTATGTGTATATATAAACGTATGTATTTATTTATGTATATATTATGTAATATATATGTTTATTTATTTATTATATTAGTATGTTGCATATTTTATATGTCTGATACTGTGTCACTTGTTTATTCGTATATATATGTGTATACGGAGCATCTATTAAATATTATTTTTATTTTATAGTTATTATTAATATGTTTTTAATAAGCTATTGGTGCACTATTGACTGCCCTCTCTTTTATCCTTCTCTTATTTCCATCCCAAGGTAGTCGGTAAGAGATTGCCTCGAGCGATACGACCGCCTTTTGTACTATTATCGAATGTAATGTTTTATTTGTTAAGCTTAAATATAGTGTACAATAAAGGATATAAATAAATAAATAAATAAATAACGTCAGCGCCTATAATAATTTTATGTCCAGCGAGGGACCGCAAGACATAACGGAGGTGATGCAAGTGGGGACCCACAGGGTCGGAGTATTGAAAATAACAGCTCACAAGAAAAACCTTACAGATCGGACTCGACACCTCTGCGACAGCACAGTGTGACGTCATAAGATTACGTACTGAGGTAACGGTAAGATTTGAACCCGACACGAAAATACCTGCTCGTGAGTTGTTATCGAGTTGTATCACCCTACTACGTAATCGCGCATGTTGGTATTGCTCTTGAACCAGCACGACATTCAGCTTATAATCGCGAATTAACGTGTCTAATTCTGACGTCGCTACCCTATCGTTATGAAGATTTAACTGACCGATTGTAAAGTTATCCATATTTAATTAGTATTGGGTCGACAAAACTAATTGCTCGAGCTTGTTTTTGTATGTTGGGCACTCCTGAGACCCACAACGATGATCGTGTTTTTTTTTAAATCGTTTGCAAGGCGCACATACAGGCTTAAACTCCGGGTTCGATTTTTGCGGGCACGCCTTAGTTTCATGTGATTCAGCACAGATGGCGCACGTTGGTGTTTTTACTGTACAGAACTTTTGTACATGCCCGTAATACTGACAATTCAAACAACGAACTACATCAATGTCATCGATAAAACGGCAGGTGGCCCAATCAATGAAAAGTTTGTCCTTTGTATTCATCAAGTGTTTACGAACGTCTGAATCTAATTCTAAGCCTATCCATTTCCGACCGTTATCTAAAATTCGTCTGCGGGTTATTTTAACGGACTTTGAAAAGTCATCCTCCTTTATAGGCAATTCGTCCTTGATATTTTGACGATATAATGCGGTTAAGAAAGCGCGGTCTTCCATGGAGGATGGCACATCTTTAACTAGAATACGGGGACGGCGGCCCTTCGGTTTTTCGAGACGCAGCCCCGCCGATTTTATCGCGGCGACGGATTCTAATTTTTTTATTTGTGACTCGTTAGCGAGGCGCAGAGCAACACCGGACTTAGAAGTTTTTTTAACGCCCACGATTTAGGGCGTTACCGCGGGGTAGGCTGAACGGGGTACGCAGACGTCATTGGCTGACCAAGCGCTCTGTCATTCATCATAGAGTTGCTATCTGTGAGGGCACCTTGACCCCGCATTGTGATTAGAGATACCCATCTACTCTTCCGACGAGTAGGGGAAAGCGTGGCCCCGCCCTGTAGTAAAGGGGCGTCATGCCACCACGATATCCCCTGCCTTTTGCGAGAGCCGACTAAAAGGGGTCATCGGGGTGCGAAGGGGGATGTCAAGCGGTGCTTCCCCACCGATAGAGACTCAGAGATAGAGAGCGGTAGAACACGTGGCTTCGTAACTTTCGGGACACTCGTCTCGCCATGAGCGTCCGATCTAGGGGAAGTGGGGCAGTCCCAATTTTTTAAAAGCCGAATTTTGGTGCCCATCTGCATGGTGTGTCAACTCCGCTACTCGCCCGTCCACTCGGCAAAAATCTTGGTTCCTGGTAGGGACCCCGCTTGGCCGCAAACCCTGTGCGTTGCGCACAGTTCGCCTCGCGCGCCAGGCTGGAAGTGCGGAGACTCAGACGTCCCCGGGGTATCGGAAAGGCAGCATGTTTTCAAGTGTCTTGAGCATAAGCTCTCCTTCCGATACTCCGGGGGATGTCGGAGTCTTCGGCCTTCCAGCCTCGCGTGAAAGGCGACTGTCCCGCCACGCAGGTGTTACGGTCGGGCTGCGTACCTACAGAGATCCTAGATCTTTCGTGGACATACCGACTACCGACTCAAACCTGTGGCTCTTACATCTCGGGCGGACAGGCGAAGTGGACGGGCGAGTAGCGTCCAGCCTACTTCGGACGCCCATGGTGAGAAAAGCGTCTGCGTCAGTCACGAGGCTACGCGTTTTGCCACTGACCTCAGAATCGCTCCTAACGCGAGTACACAGCTCCTGCTGTATGCCCGGTGACCTCGATGACTACTATTAGTACAAAAGGCAGGGGATACCGTGGTGGAATTCTGACACCCTTTGACCATAGAGCGGAAATACTCCAAGTAACAAGCATGTGTGTGGTAGACAAGTGCTACCGCCCCGACCTTTGGACAGGGCAGAATCCCACCAGGGTATACCCTGCTCATCATAAGAAACAACATAAAATGGCCATCGTGCTTCCCGACCTCGACGACTAGGAGATGGACGTCAGCGTATATACCAAACTCGACCATACCACGTAGGGAATAGGGAATGCTAAATCACTTACCTTTTATTTTGATATGTTTCGCAGTTCGTGTCTCAGTGCAACGAGGGCGCGCGCAACACGGAGCGCGTGGAGGAGATGTTCCGCCTCGCGCAGATCATCGAGTTCCCGCAGTCCATGAGGGATCCGCCCTCGCTCGGACCCGCCTGCGGACGACGAGATAGGAGGTAAGGAGGTATTAATGAAGATGCATCCTATACGCCAACATGGGATCAGTTCAAAAATCCACGGAAATTTATGGTATCGTAAGACAGTGCAGTTGGTTAGGGTGGGGAGCGGTTGAGTGACCGCTTTGAGCATCACATATGAAAGGTCGCCGCATGCCTAATTTGGAACATGTAGACCTACGCCAATACCAGTTGGTATTAGCGTAGGTCTGAACGGCAGATACGGCACGCCAAAGAAATATCGAAAATTAAGTTTTCATCACGACACGAGACATATTAAGGGTGCTTACCCTTGACCTTAGGCCGCTAAATGACTGTTGGTTTTTCTTGTAGGCCGGTGCGATGGCTGGTGCGCTCCGGTGAGATGACGCAAGTGGTGTGGAAGACGGACGAGTCGAAGCTCACGTTCGGCAAGAAGTTCCACAAGATCCCGCTGCACGTGTTCCTCTTTAACGACCTGCTCGTCATCACCAAGAAGAAGAGGTTAGTTTAAGTAATAGAAATACCTTGTGTACCTTACCTCTTCATAGTGAATCCTACGAGGCAACTAACGAAACTGTGGCGGTCAAAAGATGAAATTTAATTATGCTTAGGTCAAGCCTATGTTTACTTACCAATGATGTTCTTATGAGACGATTTATAACTATGGAGCCTGAGTATGTTAGCAGGAACATCGAATTATAAATGTTGGTCTTACCATAAGTTGTAGTGTGTTCCGATATAGCCAGTACAAAGTATTGTTGCAGCGAGGAGTGGTACGTGGCGCTGGACTACTGCGCGCGCTCGCTGCTGGAGGTGTGCGGCAGCGAGGCCGCGGGCGCCGCGCGCCACGCGCTGCTGCTCACGCTCCTCGAGAACAGGGACGGCAAGACGCTCGAGATGGTCAGTAGCGTTTTCTGTTGATTTTAGACAGTGTTTTAGTAGTTTAATAAACGAGATAAGGTTGCCTAACTGCAGTTTTATGAATATTTTCAAAGCGATCGAAAAGACAAGTCATGTACAACAAGAATTTATAATCTATACTTTGAATTAAGCGAGTTTTTAAAAGAACAAACTGTACAACTCTTTAAAAAACAAATGGAAGCCTTATTTAACTCTAATAGTAACGCAACACGAATTAAGATTTTAAAATTAGAAGATTAAGACTAAGAATTTCTACAGCGAACTGAAATAACTACACATATGTAAATCCTGTAACATATTCTAAAATTTTCTTCTACTTTCCAATTGCCCTTTTGAAGTATATAGTATTATAATTTACCTGCATGTGCGCAGGTGGTGTCGTGTCCCTCGGAGACGGACGCGTCTCGCTGGGCGGAGGCGCTGGCGGGGCCGCGCGCGGAGGCGGGCGAGTGCGTGTACGCGGGCTGGGACTGCCCGCAGGTCGTGGCGCTCTACGCCTACGCGCCCGCGCAGCCCGACGAACTGCCGCTCGCCGAGGGAGACGTCGTTAATGTCACTAGGAAGACTACCGAGGGTAATGACACATACTATTATTTCAACACGAGAAAATTGTTGATGTACCAAATCAAAGTCAAATTATATGCCAACAAAAAAAAATGAACGCCGTGTCCACATTGGATACGGTTGCATTATAGGAAATGTATCCAATTGCCCACATATATATTGGTTTGGACAATTCATTATAAACTCCCATAACCAAAACTACATTTGAAAAATCCATGCAGAATTAAATAACCCTAATGCTACACAAAAATCTTCTAAACATAAATTTCAATTGCAAAAACTTAAAGCTTATTATCTAATTGCAAAGAAGGCGACTGTTTATTCTCATTTTATTTAAATGTCAACTTACCCTTACTGCACCCAGGGTGGTACTACGGCGAAAGGACTCGCGACGGTGAGGCCGGATGGTTCCCAGGTTCATACACAGCAGAGATTGCCTCACCTCACGTACGCGCCCGCAACCTGCGACAGCGATACCGACTGTTAGCACTCTCGAGCACGTACCTCGGACAGAAGAAACGCACCTGACCCCCCACCACACGCTCTGAGCCCGGCCCTATGCACGGCACTGTTTTTTACGTATGAAGCAATTGCCTTTTAGACAAGAATGGACTAAATTGTGGTACTATCAAAGAGTGATGAAAGACGAAACATTTTTTTTTTACCGATAAACATCTTTAAGAGAGGTGTTGGTTTTTATCACAGTTTCTTTCAAGCTGATCGGAAAAAAATAAACTTTTGTTCTGACATTATGGGGACCGTTTGTTCACTTTGTATCTTTTCCACTTCGGCAACAATTATTACGTGACAGACTCCAAAATCGCAGTCTATGAATAGCGTTACTATTTCAACTATGTGCATAAAAGCCGTATAAGTGAAATAGACATACAATTAAGCATAGAAGTGAGCGAGATGCAACTAATTTTCTCTACTCCTGAAAATAATGTTTTCCGCTAAATTAACATCACATTAGAAGTTAGAGTGGTGCTAGTACGAACAATTGTAGACGCTAAATAAAGTCACGCCGTAAGAATCTCACGATTTTGTGTGAATTAGTGTATACCGCATATAGAAGTTTTCCGTCCACACACTGCCTTAAGACGGTAGGGGATAGAACTAAATGTATTTTTCGAGTGTTTTAAAAAGTGTAGTTTTCGATTGTCTTCGCTAGATGGCAGTAGTTTGCGTGCAACAAGCTTGTTCGATTAGGGCAATAAATATTCCGAATAGAACTAAAATATACCTAATCAATTTACCGCAATTATTAATGTATTGTTAATAATTAGTCATGAGAATAATATTACGAATTCAGAAATGAGTTAATTCAGTAATTAATTAAATATCATTTTGATTTAGAACTGGTTATCGATTTTGCGCAGATTAAGATTAATATTATTTTAAGTGTTAATAGGATTTAGGCAAATGTTAAGGCGGAAGATTAATTCCAATGCAATGAACTGAATTTCTAATTTTATCAAATACCATTTTTTCTTTTGGCAAAACCTCTTCTCAGTACAATCAAGAAACTTTTTCCACATCTCCCTGTCTATAGTTACAAATGTCAAAAACATTTATTATCTGTGGCAAAAATCTCCCGCCTTAACATTTCCCGCCAATTAGTTGTGAAATGTACAGTTACGTATGAGATTCGCAGCATTGTGTGTACAGTAGAATAGGGCACGTGTATTCATTTAGAATAAAAATAGATTTAACGCGCACTTGGCCGCTGTTTTAAATCGCCTAGTCATAAAAGCGGACAAGTTGTATTCACGGACTACAGTGATTTCCTGTCTTGTATGAAAATTAATTAAAATTTATTAAAACACGAGAATCAGAAAATACCCATTTAAAATGAATTTCATTTTTTATAGGCAGTTTGTATATTGTCTTTCAATAAAAGAAATAGTTTCATTAAATTCATTTTAAAGATTGTTTTTCTTTTGAAATTTGCAAAAATAATGATTTTTTGTCCATAAAACTGCAGATCATGAATAGATACATTAGTTGAAAGATTTAGCATTATAAAAATTGCTTTTCTAGCCTTTAAAGATGTTTTGTGATATCGAGATAAGTAAAGACTACAGAGACAGGAATTCAACGGTTCGGTCCGTAAATACACATTAGTTATTGAATATTTGATATTGGTGAAGACATTCCGTCGTGTACACGTAGTGTTAGTCGCATATGTATTATTAAACAAATGAGAAATTAACTGCATTGTACTTAAGTAAATTATTGTTTGTATATAGCTAAGTACATGCACATGTAACATATTGTATGAATTTATTTATAGTTACGCAATAAAGATTATGTATTAAAAATGTATTTTATTTTTACATATCACATTCGTTTACACACATGTAATTTAATAAATAGTACATACATACATAAACTCACACCTTTATCCCAGAAGGGGTAGGCAGAGGCGCCACCAGGACACCTACATTTCGCCTTGTATGTTCCGTCCCATGATGTGATAGGGGGCGAGCCTACCGTCATATCGGGCACAAATTCCTGACTCAGGGCTGATACTGAATAGAAAAACCCAATATCACTTTGCCCGTCCCGGGATTCGAATCCGAGACCTCAGCTTTGTAGTCGTACCGTAGTACAACTACGCCACCGAGGCAGTCTAGGAAACACTTCCGTTATATACTTGCCCTAAATGTACTAAAACTTATTTTGTTAAAGATTTATCAATCGTTTCCTGCTGAAAGAAATAAAATAACACTCTGTGGGTACTTCATTACTATGGTCAAAACAGCCATAGGGCCCTTTCAAACGACTTTAGAATTAAGTTTGAGCAAAGATTCTGATTTTTCTGCCAATAAAGAAAAAAAATTATTTATTCTATAACTAAAACTAATTAGCTTAGCACATCTTTTTAAAAGTTATTTGTTGAAAACTAGTGGAAGGTCTGCACTACAGAATTAGCACCTATTTATTACTCAAAAACGAATTTATACATTTAACCATGCAGACAGAAAATGCTACATACACAGATATTCGTATACCCAATTCTTATAATATTAGATGGGTACTATTGATGAGGAGGTAAATACTAAATAGTATAAGAATTCAATCTTTCTTGCGAACTTGTGCCTACATTTTGTGCAAATAAGTACGTTTCGATTAAGTTTCTAATATTGATACTTGAATGATTTGTTTAATAAATATAATTTTGTAAGTGATTTGTGCACACTACAGCAGCTCTTATAAACTACATTTCTATCAAATAATTTTCCCGCTCAACAAAACATCGAGACACGTGGCGACGCAACGCGAAAACGGCAGCTCAACAGACGGCCTAAACATGACCACGACCACTGTCGGGACAGCACGACTACGAAGAACCACACATTCTAATACAATCGTACCTACATAATGTATTAACTAACCTACAATCGCGCGTATTTGCCAACCCCCACCATTTTGTTCAGATCATTTCATCGCATAGAATTCAGTTTTGAAAATTAATTATGTGCATTTAAGTAAATTTAACAAACCCTATCGGGGCAAGATTTAGTCGCATTCGATTCTTAAAGATTTATTTTGCCGTTGCGGGTAGAAATGGAAAACTGAATCAATAGTAATAATTCGAGCCCGTGTGATTTAAGTACAGATGTTAATCTAAAGATTTAACACGGTGACAGCAAAGACATTCTAAAGTCCGATAATGTAATCTGCATAAGTAATGTTATTAGAATGACTTACCGGTTCTTGAACAAGTAGGTCAAACGTGCCGTCCAAGTGTCGGATGGACATCTGCGAGCGCCTCGTCGACACTTTTAATAAAGCAGTTCTTCACAGCAAATACTTACACTTGGAACTCCACGAAGACATTAACGTCTTCACGTAATAATTACCTAGACACTAATTCTGCAGGCGCGACAGTTTTAAAACTATTTCAAAAGTATGCCTCGCACATATTCAACGTAAATGTTATTCCAACACTTTAATGATAATTTCACAAGTAAACTCACTAATTATAGTATAGTACTCACCGATGATGTGAACTGTTTGAAAAACCGCACAAGAATGACGAAATTCCAGTCGGTTCCTAGGTTTTATTACTTTTTTAACATCAAAGGAGGTAGTTTCCCCGATAAAAATAGCGACATCTTACGGACGCTACTGGAAAAACAATATACCCTCATAGATTTATTTTAATTAAGAAATGTTATGTGGAAAAGAGAAAATTATGTAATGAGAGATGGGAATACCTGATAATTTAATCTTCAACTTTTTTTGCAGTCAGACATTCCAAAAATATGATTTGTTTAATCAAATTTGATTGTTTTATTTCCGGAAACGGACGTCAAACGGGCTCTTAGAAACGAAGTCATAACCATACTCATAAACAAACATCCGACATTTATAAATTGCTGTATTCATGCAGTCCAAGTAAATAAATAAAGACATGAACAAACATGTAACGTATTCCTCTCAAAGCTCGTGCTCATACATTTTTGTAAAATAAAGGAACTCCCCTATTCTACAATTGACTGTCATCGCCAGCGATTGTGCAGTGTCAAGAAATAGGTTACGACCTTAAACACGTCTACAATAACTCTCATTAAGTATCTTTCCTCGATAATACCTGCCATGTCACTTTAAAGATATGTACATTTGATATATATCAAGATTTTCAAAAAATATATTGTGCAATTAAAACACGTTACATTTTTATACCATGTCTTCCTTGTAAACAGTATAGTCAGCTACTTTTTTAGTGTCTGAATACGTGAAATTTTCGTGAAATGCTTAGTGAAGTAGGTTGCATGACCGAAATTATTCATGAGACTGAAAGTGCCTCTCGACGAAAAAAAATTATGGAAAATAATCCAATGCAAAAATACAAATAATAAGAAATCGAAACCATTTCATTAATAACAGAGTTGAATAAAACAAAATATAAACTTTGACAAAATAACTATAATATAGTTTGTTACATGTTGGTCATAGAATTAAGTATACCTTGTGCTTAACATTCTTACTCCGACTTTCTTACTCTTAAAATAAATATAAAAAGCGTGCCGTCGAAATAAGCAATATTATCACGCAAAATGTATCAAAAATATGTCTTTTACATCAGATCTTACAATAGATAATCTCAAAACAATCCATAACGGATAATGAACACAAACATTTGTGAACGTGATGTCAAAGCGTAAAAGTAAAAAATGTCTTATAAATATACAAAATAATCTTCTTGTTAAATAATCTTACAAACGAATATATATGCGAAGGTTAATAAAAATCATATATACTGTTACTTTTATTTTAAAAAATTGCTGAATTATTTTCGACAATCAAAACTTTTGACTGACATTATTGTACTAATTCGATGACACATAGGCGTCGTTATATTTTGCAGTGAAACCATTGGGACAAATTACTACAAATTTAAATGCAAAAAATAAGAAGAAAAATAAAATCTCTCGTTTGTATAATTGCACAAATATGGTAGAAAAAAGAAGTATAAAGATAGAAGAGATCGAAAATTATTTAAGTTTGACTACCCACATGTTGTACTGTACATTCACAAATTGACATACCTTGATATTAAATAGGTTTTCATTTAAATAAGCTACACTGGTGATCTTCTAACATAAAGAGATGAGTAATCCTAAAAAAAGATGCAAATGTAATGAAACATAGTCCTTATTCCTTATGTTCAGATTAAAAAAACTGAAACAACACTATTCCATAATGTTCTGTCAAATTGACGACAACGAGCGTACGCAACAAAAACGACATCAAAATAACAGATGAGAAAGTCCGCGCGTAAAAGACAGCATGGTGGAAGGTGATTGAATAAAATATGTTTTCACTTACCAGCAAATCAAAACTTGCACACACACCATTGTAACTTATTTAAACAGTAGTACAATAATTAACTTCAGTTTTATACAAGCTAGTAGATAATCTAGAAATGGAATGAAAAATTCAGTCAAGTATGTTAGTATCATTGGATAGTTCTTAACATTACTACAATAAAATCATATTCTTGTTTTGGATGAGTTGCTCTTGACCTCGAAAAGCTTCCTCAAGAAGTACACTTGCAGGGTGCCCGTGGCTGTTATTGCTATAATTTGTGCCATTGACCACCTAGAAAAGGGAAAAATATTTTAAAAGGTTTAGTGCAGTCCCTATGCCATGTCGTAAAATATACATGTTTCTACAGACTAGTCAATGTCAAATTAAAATTAATACACATGAAATACACACAGTACTATTATTTCAATTAATAATAATTAAAACAACATACAATAGTTTGTCTAAATTCTAAACCATATAAAATGTGCTATAGTACTACTTTTTTTATTTTTTAATAATTTAAATTATATCTTTTCAAATACACATATTCACTCGTTTTGTAATTATTGTTTATCTACATCTGATTTTCACTATAGATAAAGTAACAAAACATAAATATTATTTAAAATGTTAATGTAAAACAATGCCAGTGAAGATAGTATCAAGTCTATCACATGTATTAATATGGCAAATAGAAGATTAGTATTTATACCAGATATTTTTTGAAAGCTGTTTTTTTAACAAAAAGGTATAAGATCAAAGCCTGTCACAGTAGATATTACATAAATTTGAAAATCTCACGAAGAATTGTCAAGTTAAAACTTATTCAAAAATTACCTCAAAACATAAGCATTGTTGTCCTGCAATAAATTGTAATCTCTGGACTCCCTTGCCCTAGAATGGTACTGGTACTGCAATATGTCATTAATGTTTCTCTCCACAAATTGAATTGAATTCTGAAATTAAAGAAAATGCTTGTAATGTCATTGTCTTTTAAGATGTGGGAACTGTGTTATTCCATTTTCTATTCTGAGGGTTTATGTGGAGATGTTACTTCTTTGCATGCCAGATACAAAAACACACAATTCTAATTTATTTATCCCCACATTTTTTTCATAAACTGATTAATAGATAAACCAAGAGGATTCCAAACTATTCAATATAAAATGATGACATCCTACAAGTTGCTTACACACATAATATAGAATTCAACAATAGTGTTTAATTAAACCACTACTTTTAAACTCATTATAATGCCCCTTATTTACACACATGTTCAAACAGAGTTAAACATGAAGAGCTAAATTATACAGTTATATATTGTTATACAGTTGTAACAATATTTAAGACTCAAATATTTATCAAAAGACAAACTATTATTGTTATTGTTTTTGAATAAATATAATATACATTAAATTGTAAATAACTTTCACACATTCCATCTATATTACAAAAATGTATAAGGACTTTTATGGGTATTTAATTAAGGATTAAAATGTATTTTACACTAAAAATTCACTATCAAAAGTGGTCTGAGATATCTATTCACTTCAAGTGTTTTGCAATACATTTCAATGCAAGCTGCCCTAATTGAGTTTAACAGTATGAGATAGTCATCTCACATCTAGATATTTCTTAACAAATATCACCAGGTACAATGTAATTTTTCAACATAAAGAAACCAAGAATTCATAACATCTCAGCTGTCTCAGGAAATTTATTAAATAAATATTGTATGAAAACTCACAGTAAAGTTCTTGATATTCATATCGAGCTCCTCAACCTCCTTGGCGTATTTCTCCCACATGTCGTATCTGATCACGGAGAGGTACAAATTCACAAGCTTGCCCGCAAACCGCGAAAACTGGTTGTCAATGCACACGGCGTAATACCCGCCCGAGGAAGACTGGTCGGCGTACTCGGCGCTTTGCCGCCATTCATAAGGGTGCACTATCTGTCCGTTAGGATGCCGGACAGCAAATCCACAGTTACCATCACCGCCTTTCAACACCTAAGAAAAAAATCACATTTTAGACATTTTCTTACATTAATAAGACTTTTTGGTGGTTGCTATGCCGAAATTGATCGTACACAATTCATTTTAATTATGTTTAAAGGAGATAATATCGTTAGTTACCTGATAACTTGCGTAGAAAGTGGCACCCGGTTGCACGTACTGAAAGTAACAGTCTTCTTTGCCCGGATCGATGTGGACTTTGTAGTCCATGGTCACAGCTGGTAAGTTCTCGTACCATGGTGCCGCTGTCGATGTTAACGCGTCGCCGACAAGTGATAAAACGGTAAATATTATGGTTATCAAAGTAAACATATGCCACGTCCGTCTAGCCATGTTTTCGTTTTACAAATGACGTGTGCGAGTAGGACAACAAAAAATGTCAAAGGTGAAAGTTTTCGATCCGTTCCGTTCTCGGCTGTTTGATTGTTTCCAATATATTGTTTTAATCAAAACTTATACAATAATAACAAATACCACAATTTATCCAAAAAATAACAAAACATCATGTTCGTATGTAGGTAACGATAAATCTTGGTTCTTGGAACCCATACTTGGTGTAATTAAAACAACAAGTTAATTAAAAAACATTGATATTAATATGAATAAGTATCAATATGTATTAGAAATTATATTTTATCTCAGGCCTCAGCCGATTTAATTTGAGTCACTATAACTGCATGACACTTTTACTTTTACCAGTTTTTTGTTGACTTGCTTTAACACCACTACACCTTCGCGTCGTTTCAACTCGGCTGAAGTGGCGTCATAATTTATGTAAATGTTTCATATTAAGTCTACACTCTATCTATCCAGACTACGGGTCCATAAACTACGGACTAGGTACCTAATGTGGTACCTAATATTACCGCTCATAACTCAGGTATTATAGAATTACACGGGTGGATAGACACGTAGGATGATTATTGTTTTTAAATGAGCACCCAAACAGAATACAACCACAATTTATTATCGTCTGCCGAATTCGACTCTGTATGCGAATCAGTGATTAAAGAATAAATAATTTATTCTATAATCATTGATGCGAATACATAGTCACCGCAAAATATTTACGTAGTGTAGAGACATCCAGTCGTTATTGTATATTAAAATACTTAACTTAACATATCTAGTTAATTACTTTAGAGAGCCGTGATTCAAGGAATTGTTATTAATTATTATAAAGAAATAAACGCAATCTATATTTTAAACATATACATTCGAAATTTTGCGAATCCAATCGATCTTTAAAGTATTTTGACAGTAATGACGTACTGATAAGAACTGTCAACTCTGTCTGCTGCAATGATTATAGAATAAAGAGGATAGAGCATAAGGTCACGTGACACGGGTCCCTTTGTTTTACCAACATGGCGGCGGCTCCGCCCCTAAAAATAGTGATACGCTAGTACCGAATTTTCTATCGACATCGATGCATTAATAGTGGCATAAATACGACTGACAAACTTTGAATGTACATAAATATCAGTGTATAAACTTGTATAACTTTTTTAATTTTCGCTTTACATGTCAATTGAGTATAAACAGGGGATTTTAGGATTAGACAGTAAAGTCGTTCAAAATTAAATCCGATAAAAATAGTTCGATGTTTTGATATTTTATTCATACTATGATTTATTTCATGGTAAGTTTTACCTGATGATTGGATTGGATTTGTGTCAAATAATACACACGTGAGATAAAATACAACTTTATTAATATTTATAATTTGCTTGCGACTTCGTCTGCGTGTATAAGACAGCCTCCGCGGCGCAGTAGGTTAGACGCCGGCTGTGAAACGAGAGGCTGCGGGTTCAATTCTCGCACGGGGACAAATATTGATGAGGCCGAAAATTCTCTCGTAGCTTCTGATACCCACGACACAAGACTTAATTGATCTTAATGTGGGGTTAGGACCATGTATGTGACTGTTGGGTGTATTTATTTATTTATTTATAAAATAATGTGGACGTAAAAGAAAACTACATGAAATCGCAACAACTATTTTATTGTTACCTCTTCTTAAATTTTTTACAAACATCAACGTGCAACATAAACGTAAAATAATGTACCCAACAAGCTAAGGTCGTGTACGCTGTCGTCACATTGTGTTGCAACCATTAGCGTCGCGTATCGAAATGATTAACGACAAATTTAAAATATCACTTTTTAATTATTAATTTTACCAATTTAGAGATTATTAAAATTAAATAAGTTCATAAGGTCTACATCAATAAAGATTATAAAAAAAAAACATTTTTACTTATTTTGGAGCCTCGTGCATATTCCCTATTGCCCAATTTGATAATTGTAACTGTAAAAGCGACGATTGTTTTGTTATTTTTTTTTTGTATCGTCGTATAAGGGTGGTAAATACACAGTTTTTCCTAAAATAATAAATTGACTGCCAAAATTCCGTGACAGTTCTTAACAATATTCAAGGTAGTTAGTCATATATACTCAATAATATTGTCGAAGAAATATATTTACAAAATGTAAACTTATCTTTTTAATATAGAGTTTTTAAGTGGCCAGTTCTAAAAACTTAGTAAACAACAATGAAAATATGTACACTAAACTAACAACTTAAATATATAACTAGAAATACAATATCTACACAAAACGAACAGTTAAAATGTAAAAATGGAAATTAAACAATTAGCTAAATAAAGGAATTGTGGCGGACATCGCGAAAGGTCGGGCAAAGTGATTTTGGATTTTTCTATTCATTATCAGCCCAGAGTCAGGAATTTGTGCCCGATATGGCGATAGGCTCACCACCTATAACATCGTGGGACGGAACATACAAGGCGAAATGTGGATGTCCTGATTGCACCTCCGCCTACCCCTTCTGGGAAAAAAGGCGTGAGTTTATGTATGTATAAATATTATGATAAATATATTTGTAACAAAAATAACAAACAAATTTTAAAATGATAATATCGATATGAATAATTTCGTATCACATCCCTAAACTTGTGTGTAAACAAACAATACGGTTGTTATTCGTTCTACTTGTATAAATAACGCTTAGAAGAGTCTAAAACTTAATCAACAAGATCCTTAAACAATTGTAAATGATATAAACAAACCCAAAATGTAAATTTAGACACATATTTGTTATTATTTCGTAAAAACAGTTACTAACCTATGAAAAGAAATTTTGGGGTCCTTTTTGCTTGAACTCGACTAGCATCCTTTCACACAACACTGAGGCATTTTAAAAACTTTACAATTAATCTAATAAGCAAACTTAACAAACTTAAGACACGAGATTAACAATGAAAAAAATCGAAATTCTTGGATTGTGCAGATTTGTTTACTCCTATTGACAGATAACGCCACAGTTTGACATTACATGCAGAAAAGAAAAATGGCGTCATTTTGGGCCAAGGGCGGTCTCAGTGTGGTTAGTGAACAAAATATTGCCATATTCGGAACAATGGAGTTACTATTTGTCTCTTTCATTAAGGGACAAGTTAGCTTTGTGTAAATGAGACAGATACATAAATGTACAATTCCGCGTCGATACTCCTAACATAATTATAACTTAATATATAGTACTACATTAGTGCGTCATCCTCTTTATTCTTTAATCATTGGTCTGCTGATAAAAGTAAGGTTATGTTTACAAAAAAGTAATCCATTATAATTTCTTCCGTATTTAAGAAATTTATGTTAAATTATCTTACGTTTCTAACATAGATAATGAAAGCTAGGTATTTGACTTTCTTCTCGTACATAGGAACAGCGTTCAGGTATTAACTTTTCCACAGAAATAGCCGGCATTATGTCGAAAAATTGAGTGAAAATAGTGGTGTTGTTTAAGGTCATCAGAGAAAATATGGCTTATGGAAGGTCGCAACTACCCCGACCCGGAAAGCGTGCAAGGTCAGATGGAAATAGCTTTGTTAAGATTGAGATCTCTCAATTATCCTAACCTAGTCTTGTCTAGCAGGTAAGCAAGAAATATCATGCAGGCAAATCAAATATTATCTCGATAATACTAAACTGAATATACATGTATGTGTTAGCTTGATATATTAGATTATTAGGTTGATTTTATTTGATATTAAAACAACTTACTGTCAAGCACAGCTTTGGATGGATATCCAGCTAAAAATCATCAAATCAGTTCACAGGATATGGATAGATGTAGGCAGTCAGGTGTAAATCTTTAAGGTAATCCTATGTTATGCTGTAATTAGACATCCTGTGGCTGATAATAATTATTTACAATACTAAAAAATACAGAGAAATATAAAAGTTAAGACTTCTTCACTATTCCTACATAAATAACTTGTTACAGAACAGATGGTGGAGTGCATGCACTTAATTCTGGCGCTCATTTTGATTTGGAACGATATGGTGCACAGATATATGATACAGACCATATTACATACACATTGAACAAATACTTCTACAAAACCAACACTAATATTCTAGTCAAGAAGTGTTTACGTGTGTCTGATGACTTCCACGCTAGGTTCAAGGCTCTCTCAAGGACATATTTATACAGGTAACATTTTCTTTGATCCATGTATGGAATAAGAGGCAATTGAGGAAATGCTGCATGTGACATGTAGTCACTGCCAACCCTGAATACATACTTACTATTCCAGAGTCACTGTATGTTTACCTATAATGTTTTGATAAAGCTTCATACTTCTTCCATTCCACTTTGAGACACCAAGATATAAATTTGGTTGACTAGTGACTACTACAGTTGGAAATTTCTTATCATGAATTGACATCACTATTTCGTTTTTAGTTATTGTTTCAATTTACAGATTAGCTGTGTTTAAAGACAGTGTTGAATTACCAGAAAAGATCAGCATTGGTTCTTACATACCAATTGAAGAATTGAGGAGATGCCATTTCGTCAGGTAATTTTTTCACACTTAAGACCTGCAAGGATTCCAATTTATTTTGCATACTTCTGCCTATTAAAGTTATGCCCAAATCCAGACATGCCGAAAATAGTCATGAAATTCTGATTTGACTTTAACAAATTAAAAAGTAAACCCTAGAGTTAACAAAGAAGGAATAACAAAATATTTTTTGTATTTCACACAGACCCAAAGCAAATTAGTGAGGCACATAACCCATTGTCTCCACGCAGCAATCGAACCTGCGATCTCTCGTTTCACACTCACATTCATAACTAAATTTTCCATGAAGTCCGTCAAAACAAAAATAAAACTGTAAATAAAGGTTTGCATAATGGTTTTTTATTTCACTGGGTAAATAAAGGCTTCACTGCAATCCAGCGGCGCTCCGCGGCACAAAACTGACCGTCATGATCTCTAAGAATCAACGATACTGTGCTTCTAACCACCTACAAAATACATAATGTTTGTTTCCAGGTTGCCGAACTTCGACATCGAAAGATTCAAAGCAGGCGCGAAGTATCTTGAGGGTTACCACGACTTCACAACGTTTAAGAAGCATGATAAGCTGAATGCACACAAACACAATCGTAGGGAACTTAAGTCTATTAAGATAACGCCTGGCAGGCCGGTTGTTGCTAGTAGCTTACAGAACAGCTACTTTGATTACTGGGATATTGAGTTTCATGGAAGAGCGTATGTTCACAATCAGGTAATAAATAGACAATAATAATGTATAAATTATATATCAATTAAGTAAATATATGTTATTCTTACCTTTGAATGAGAGTACATTATTCTTGTGAATGTTGTTAAACCGCTCGATTAATCTTTCAGACGCCTTTTATAATCTTTCGAAATCGAAAATGCATTTATAATCTCTTGGCCATATGGAGGATATTATATTGTCTTTACTATTTAATTAATTGTATTGCCCTATAAACAGAAGTTACGGCATTTCCAAGAATCACTGATGTACCAATTAAATGCGTGCCACTATCTATCCTAACTTACAGGAATTGCTGTTACAGTTCCGAGGGCGGGTAGTCTTTACATGGTCAAGTACAACAGAAAGTTCTTTCACTTATTATTTCAGATAAGACGCATGGTGGGAGCTCTCCTATCAGTCGGTGTAGGAAGACTACAACCAGAGGACATAAAGGAGATGCTACAAATACCGTCCAAGCACTCTTGGCATACTTCCATACAAGTAGGCCCTCCAGATGGACTGTATCTTTGCAATGTGGAGTACAACCCTGAGGACTTGATATATGATCCTGAGAAGAAAGAAGAGAAATTTACCTTGGAAGATGATTGTGAATAAGTGAAAAAGAATATTTGTAAATTATAACAGGTGCAGTTTGTATACATTGACACACCTGATTGTGTAGTGGTTCGGAATCAGCGAGTGTATGATAAACAGTAGGCAGTACTTTGCTCGCACGGCTAAAACGGAGACAACACCCTATGTACTATGAGGTGTAATTTAGTGACTTAAATTAAAAAAAAGACAAGTTACAAAAAGTTTATTGGTTTGCCTTGGAAATCATTTATTACGAGATACATCTAATAAAAGTTACATTCAGTATAGAAATTGCTTCAAAATGAGTTTTCTAAAAGAACTGCAAAAGCAAAAGAACAATTTAAAAGAAACAGAAACTGTAGTGACCAATGTTGATGGGCAGAGATTTATTCAAAGCAAAAATGACGTAAAAGCCATTACTCCGAACAGTTACGGGTTTATCGTTGACACTAAACCTGACAACATACCTGTACAAATTATAGACAACCTCTTTATAGGTTCCCAAGACTGCACCGCAGAAAACATACTAGAAACCTATAACATAAAAAATGTATTAAGTTTGGGTATCTTTGTGCCAGTTCTAATTAACCAAAAGTATGTAGAATGCCTAGATTTACCTGAAACGAATATAAAAGATATTCTTTCTGACTGTTTGCCATATATTCACAAAGCTATTGAACATAAAGAAAGTATTCTAATTTATTGTAACGCAGGTGTTTCTCGTACTTCTATGGTGGCAATAGCATATTTGATGCATTACAAAAATATGACTTATGAAGATGCATATAATTTGGTTAAAGAGAAAAGGCCTGCTATACAGCCTAATGATGGGTTTAAAAAACAGTTGAAGGTACTGAAACCTGGTGAAGTAATTTAGAATTTGGTTTGATGTTCAATAATTATGGAAATTGCTGAATTAATGTGAACATGTGAAGCAGTAAGTATAGCTGGTTCATTGCTGAAATTGCATAGAATAAAAATTAAGTAAAAATAACATTTTGACAGCATAGTATGACAGGTATTTTTTTACAAAAAATAGTCCTAACAAACAAAAGTGATAAAAACCAGTATAGTTTTGCTGAACGAGATACATCTCAATCTAAAATATTAGAATTTCTGTGTGTATAATGAAGTGCATTTTTTATGTAGTTCTAAGTAAATATAGTTGTTGAAGAGTGAGAGATTTTCATTCCATTTCCTTTTCATTGCCGTTTGAAGTATAGTGATACGCCAAATTCAATAACCTATTTTAATAAAACCACAATTTGTACAAACAAAACTATTTATTAACTAATAAATAAGGCAGTTTTAAGTACAAGAGCCAAAATCGTTACGTAAAGGATCACACATTTTCATACAAAATATAATTTAAATAAGCCAAAAAAATGGAGACGAAACAAAAAAACTATGTTCATTCAAAACACAATTTAATCCTCTACCAAATAAAAATGGAAGCTCTCGTAATATCAAAAAGATATTATAATTTTAGCACCAAGTTTACAAATTGTCCAAAGCTATAACTTAAGCACTAGATTTGTATATTTCATAAAAATCTATCTGTACAATTACATCGTCGAAATTATTATTAATTTGGCAATATTTTAAGTACATTGTGGGCGGTTACGATTCTTACACTCGGAACAGGAATTCATACATAGATAAATATTGTTTTATGAAACATATTTTAAAACATTAATTAAAATTATATGGGTGAAAATCTGGTGTTTTAAAATGTTTATATAAAAGCTGATTAATTTTGATTCTATAGATGAAATAGAATTCATGGTCTTCGCTTTTGAAGCATAAAGCGTAGAACTACATACAAATAAATTTCTAGAAAATATGTGCCAAAAACTTGTTTGTACTGAAGCCTATGATATAGAACAAAAATTAAAAGCTTTATAACAAAAAATACAGAACAATTTCGTAACACTGGGTTAAATATAATATTAATAAAATTTAAGCTTAAAATGACTATAACGATCAAATCGGTGGTTAATATATTGTTTATTTGGAATTAACAAAAAAAAACAGACACTTAAAAGATTTCAAGTATTTTTTTTCCAATTGTATTAATGCGTGTTAGAAAAATAGATCATCAAATCCAAGAACTTTTTGAAGTCCCTTAACTAATGATTTAGTTTCGAAAGTTATTCCATCATCAATTAAAAAAATCTGGATCACTATTTTATCGACATTACGATTGATATTAACGTCACATTTTTAAGTTTTTTTTAATGTAAAAGTTGCAAATATGTATATATTTGAGTAATTAAAAATTACTTTTTCAATAGATATGATAATTTAACAATTAATTTTTTTTTCATATTTCATATTACTTATTAAGGACTAATATATTTTACACCAATGGAACAGTCTATACAAGTTAATTTCACAAAATTCACACAACAAATGGCATTTATATACAAATAATATTCATACATTGTGCTTGAAGAAAAAATGCAAAATCGATTAAATGAACACACTTTTTGGTGAAGACAAAAAATCGCTAGTTCTATAAAAAGCAGGTAAAAATGTATAACTAGTAATTAATATTGTGCTTCTGGGAAATGCAAATGGCAAGTTAAGTACTGATTGTTATTAAGTAGCGATTCTTATGAATAAAATGTTGGAAGGTTATCGATAAAAAATTACGTTTATCGATATTGCGGATAACTTTCATGGCAACACTACGTATGTTTTCGCTTTTTAACTAAAATCGTATCCTTAGTTCCTGGCATTGAAATACCAATTTGCGCGAGGTTACTATAGAATTATACCACAGTAATGCTGTCAAATTGTACCTCCAAATATACATATACACTTTCGCAAACTCTTTCAAAGAGATTGTAATTATTTACCGCTGCATTGTAATTATTTACCGCTATATTAATAATTGTTTTATTTAAATAATACCTTGCTGGGCTCAAAAATAAGGTTACTTGTTATTGACCATTTTCAGTGACAAATCACTTTTAGTGTTGCCATGCAAATCACCTGCCTGAATTAAACTACATATACAAAAAATACAATTAATCATAATAGAAGCATTATTATATTTATGTACACAATCGAGTAACTCTAATGTCATTCGTTTAAACAACCTTTTGTATAATTTGAGACCAAAACGTTTTCAAACAGTCGCACGTAAACGCAATACCGGAATGTTAATTTTGAATCACAACACTTTTTAATTATGCAATCGTATTATTATACGAGATTTCGAGCGAATAAAAAAACAAGCGATAAACATTATATCGAGTCAATACGATTTATTACAGTTATCAGAAATTAAAAGAAACTTTTCTCTTACAGCCGTTCAACTGTTCTAAGAGTGAAGAGATAAGAAAATATAAACATTGGTTAAATTCACAAAGAAAATGTTCGGTGCCAGATTTAAAGTCGTGACTTTTCTCTGAAATATTCTTAATTAAAACTGAATAAATAAATTATAAAATTCGTTTTAAAACACTCGAAATCTTAAATAAAATGCACAATGATTCGTCTGATCTCCCTCAAACATTAAAAACAATAATTAGCTCTGACCAGTATTCAGTCTTGTAGCCGTTTATATAAAATCTCAAATTGTCAATGCTTAACATAATTAAGTACACGCATCCATGTAACGGTATGATAAAACATCACTGTACAATAACTTGTATAATCTTATTATAACATTAAAACAACAATTAACAGTTACTGTCGCGGGGTACTTTACAACTTAGTCTAGGGTATGTAACACATGGCGTCACACGACGACATATTTCATAATTTTAGACCTGTGTTTGAAAGGGTTTCTTTTAGTATCTCCGAAGTCGAAATATCGATATTAAATTTATATTTCTGTCGCAACTTTCATCACCATTTAACGTCCTTTGGATAATATGGATTTACAAAAACCCTTTCTGATTGCTTACCAGTGCCCCTAGCCGGAACATTTTGCAGTATCGTAATAGAATAGTAATAGTAAAATTTTGTATGGGAATTTAAACAGCGCCATTGTGAGCGCATTTGGAACTAAAATTTCATAGCGGGAAACGTTTACTTTACTATATGAGAATTACTATACGATACTTCAAAATGTTCCGGCTAGGGGCACTGTTACATAAGAAATACCTGAACAAAATTTCATGCTCCCAATCCCTCTGTTTAGGTGATATGTTGTCTATCAATCATGTAAGACTTATTAAATCGAATTGATCAATTATTCTTTACAATCCACTTACGCCCGAATACTGAAACGACATTCAAATAATAAGTTGCTCTTAACAGCGCACGGCTCACTTAGCCAGTACATTTAATCGGGATTAACGTAGTTAAGCGCAAGTTATATTTAAGTTGCGTTCCAGTATTTGGGCGTTAGTGTTTTGAAATTCAGTATTTAAATTTATTGATTCACTAGACCAATGGACCAATTAGTGTATTCATAAACAGCAATATTATATTTTGTAGGTCCTATTAAAATAAAAGTTTGACTTTATTTTTTAAATATGTCATACTCGTCGTGCGCCACCATCATGTTTTCTGCTTTATCTATATTTTGTCGTCTTATTACTAAAATATCGTTAAACATTTGATGGATGTTTAATTCGTAATCACTGTGAACGGGCATTCGGACGGAAACACCACTATTGATTGTAAAGCTTAAACATGAGCCATGAATAATTTCATTGTACTTTTAGCTCAATAATTATAATGTAGACAACCACTTAACATAAAATATTTCACAGTTTAAATATACAGAAAAAGAAAGCAGTTGTTAGACAGCAAAAAGCTGTTAAATATTGAGAAATTTAACAAAAATTAAGTACAGAGCAATACTGCTACAGTTTTATATCTCATCATATATTTTGAATATTTCATTTCTATCCAATTCAATCTTTTAAAGTCGATAACAGTCAATAATAATCAAGAATTATCCAGAAAAAAAGATTTACACTTGACACATACAGAACTGTAAAAAGGAAGTAATAATACAAAGGGAAATTCATTACTAATTAATACAATAAGATTTCTCATAAAATTCATAAACAACATCAAAAAGCTCAAAATTACCTATACAATTGGGTACCTACACATTTTGTATAAAATGTTAACTTGCACTTCCTTCAACTATATGATATGGTTGTATGAGCCAGGTATACTTGACACCTAATTTTATATATTTATATCCCAAAAACGGGTGGATCGAAACTCATGGTTGAATTGAAGAAAAATGGCGAAATATGATATATTTGTTGAATTGAAATCATACATTATTCTTCCACATTCAAAAAACACAAATTGTATGTTGGATTAATATAACCACATTCATTCATAATATAAGAAAACATTTTTACTTCTATTTCACCCTTAAGTTACGATACACCCCGTTTAAATGTACCTTACCTCTAAAAACTCTTGAGCGTGACACCCCTGGCAGGTAGACTGTTTGCCTTGGCAGGGGCATCCCTGGCTTGAGAATGGGCCAGGGCTATGCTGAGGCACTGCACCCATTCCTCAGCATTCTTGCCGTCTTTAGGTTTGAGGATCAGAGTCTGGTCTCCGGTGAAGATCTCGAAGGCTTTTGGAATGTTTCGCGCGCCCCGAGACACTTTTACTGAGCGAATTTGATTTATGTCGATGCTTTCGCCACCACTCTGAAAAATGTATGTTTTATTGTCTATGTTTTACAGCTTGAATATTTGTCCTTTGAGTCAACATTTATATTACAATGTTTAAATTTTTGAGAGCATCGGTAACACAATTGATAACGAACCTTGCTGTAATATGGAGGGCCATCATTCGATTCTTTCATCGAGACGAATGTTCGTATGATCAACAAAAGTGTGATAGTAGTTTTGATCACACAACAGTGACACTTAAGTACCTTATGCAATTTTTTTTAAACAACACTTGAGTATTTTACTGTGAAGACAGTATTATGTCTAACTATTAGCACTAGTATGCATTTATGTAAATAAAGGAGAATGCCCATTCATGATATCGGTAAAATTTATCGTTGACCCCGATACCGATACTGCTTAAAATCCATTATAGTATTTTTTATGGTTTGTCCTTAACGTTTTCCTTTTTTTATCCCGGGCGACAGATTTTTATAAAATAAAGTAATTATATAATGGGGCTACCAGAGTGACTGGACTTCAAGTTAATTTTTCCAAGTAATCCGGGCCTGGGCCGCAATTATGTTTATTTTTATTGTAAATATACATTTTTCCTTGTACAAAAAGTAGGTTTTATCAAGGGACAAAAATCTTCGCACCAATACCAAGTTTCATACTAAAATGGGCATTCTCCTTTACCACCAGGACACTAGCAACATTTGCAAATATCGAGTCCCACCACAATTTTAAAATGAGCAGCCTACTCACCGACCCCTTGCAGGACAGATGCGCGCCGGACAGCGTGAAGTAGCGCGTGCGCCAGCGCCGGAAGAGTCTCCAGCGGCCCTTCTTCTCCTTGAGCTGGCCCTCGATGACGGGCTGTCCGTCGGCGGCCAGGAAGCCCACGGCGCGCTCGGGGTGCGTGCACAGGAAGCAGCCCCACGTGGCGCGCGAGGGCGCCGCGCCCGCCGCGCCCGCCGTCAGCTCGAACACGTCGAAGAACCCCGCCGCGCGCAGCTCGTTCAGCAACATCTCTTGCTCCTGGAAGAAATGGATTTCATTTTCGAAGTAGCTTAGGGCAGTCATAACGGAATGAAAGTTTGTACGCCATTACGGATCACTCTTGATTCATCACGAACGTAAATTTGCACGTAATTGCAAGTTGCAACGTACACACTTTTTTGTCGATGCAATGCATATTCATGTCCATTGCTGGTTCTAGTCATCGTATTATAACAACCATCTGTTGCTGCCTCGGTGGCGTAATTGCACTACGGTATGATTACAACGCTTAATACATTAATTTGTACCAAATATAGGGTCACACCCATCACACCGTGAGATGGAACACACATGTCCAAACGGGTGTCCTGGTAGCACCTCTACCTAAAGGAAAAAAGGTGTAATGTGTGTTAAATGTTTGTTGCCAGGTAGAGAGCACTAATAAAATACCTTGATGCCGGGAAAAGCGCCGGTAACAAGCGTGAGAAAAGTCTTGTTCTCGCACTTGAGTATGTCCCAGCAGTGCTTGAGGCTGGCCACGGTGGGGTCTCGCGAGGACAGCGCGGCGGCGTGGCGCGCCTGCAGCGCCAGGAACATGAGGTGGATCCACACGCGCGGCGCCCGCGTGCGCAGCGAGAACGGCGCGCGCGCGTACAGGCAGTGCGGCCCGCGCCGCCCGCATCCGAACTGCAGCCGCGCTACCTTCTTCGACCGACGCTCTGGGACAGCAATACAGATTCATTTATAGCCTTCGAATACTCATTTGGTACGATTTATGCGGGTTTACAGCGGGTAATAAATCGGTCACGTGACTAAATTTTTTTTGGTCCTTCGAGCCGGATAACAATATCAAACAGCGTAGAGCGTGTACCATTAAATTTAGTACGCTATCCAAATCACATATAAATAGAAAGGACACACATAGAAAAGTGAAAACACGGGACATATAACAAAACTCACCTTCAATAGTACACTTGGCAGGCGGCGGCAACCTCAAAGACACGTTATCCATATACGCCTTAATCTTATCCAAATGCTTCTCACAGAAGTGCTGCACCGTATCCCGCATCGGATACGGCTCGAACACGCTTATCCTGTGATTCGAGTTGGAATTGGAGTTATTGTCGGAGCTGTTGATCATGGTGACGCTGGTGTTGTTGGCTCGACGGGATGTGACGGTAACGGGGCCAGATATAGACACCGGGTTGCCGTTTGGCCCCACTGAGATTGGTCCCGAGCCGCAGGTCTGAGTGAGAACCGCTGGGCCAGTACTCGCTGTGGAATTGATCACTGACACGTGGCCCAGCGCCGTGTTCGAGTGCTGGATTGAGACTGACGACGTAATAGGAGTGATGGCGTCTGCGGATTTGCCTGATGTGAGCGGGTTGACTGATATGGACTGCGTTTGAAGGGGTGATGGTCCTGTGATTATTGTTGGGCCGGAGTTCTGCAACAAATAAATGGTATTGTATTGTGCATCCTCTCTCATAATTTCTGATACCTTCGACACAAGACTGGACTCGACTTAGTGTGGGTTCAGGACTATATATGTGAATGTTGTATTAATTTACGTACGTTGTTGAGCGCGGGTCCGATGAGTATGTTGTGGTGGTGGTGCGCGCGCGCGTGGTTGCGTGCGCGGGGCTGGGCGGGCGCGGGGTGTGCGGGGTGCGCGGGGGGAGCGCCGCTCGCAGTACTGCTGGACGCGCCGCTTGACACGCCGCTTGATGATGACGGCTTGCCGTTCGTTACTGAATTAAACAGTAAATAATATTATAGTAATAACACGTTGACTTCGACGCACACGCACGTAATTTTGCACGTACGTGTTAATTTATGTTTACGTAATATTATTTTTATTAGATTGTTATATTTAATTTTACCTGTGTTACTGCTGTTCTGCTGTGAGTTGATTTGCTGGGATGATGATAACCGTGTCATACTTTTATGAAGGCCACCGACTGAACCACCTATAAAGAAATAATAAAAATAAGTAAATAAGTTTAAACGATAAATAAATCGAAATACAAAATGACGACTTTGACACATGGTGGTAAATGCCAATCAACGCAATCACCCGGAGTGGCGGCGGTAGCAACAAGTCGGCTCTCTCGCGCCGACAAATTAAAAGTATGGTCCAAATAGCCATACAACTAGCGAGAATCAACCACGACTGTCGACTAAATTTTACGGGCCTATTTGAAGTATGTCCTTTGAAAATGATACATACTAACCAGCAACATTAAGCCTCGTCATGCTCCTATGCGGGTTAGGTCCTGGATGCAGTCTGCCAGTACTCCGTGAGTCTCCGAGCTTGGCCCTCCGCGTGTAGCCCCCGGCGGCGGTGGTGGCGGGGGGCGCAGGCGCGGGGGGCGGAGGCACAGGCGCGGGGGCCGGAGGGGCGGGGGCGGCGCCGCCTAGCTTCACTATGGTGACCCCGCCTGATATGCGGTTGAATTCGTTAGGTGATACGGTCGACTTGGGACGGTTGCTGGAAAGAAAATGCGGACGATGAAATATTGTTAGTTTTTAGATTACGGATTTGGCCGTTTTGTAACGCCGATGATATTTAATTATGTCATTCCTAAAATTCATATAATCGTATTCATAAAAATTTATCTATGGACTATATGGCCTAACCCCTCCCAATCGTACTCTAGATTGTAGAGGTGGCTCATGCCCTGCAGTGGGACGTATATGGGTTGATACATATAAATTTATCAACAGTCAGTGATATTTTTTCAGCTATCAACACACAGCTGACAAAGCAGAAAGGTGAAGATCAGGCGAAGTAAAAGCGATTGTTCTAGGAAACGACACGGGTAATTGCTCTTAAATCGACAAGTAACTAAAGGTTTGTAGAAAATGGTATTCCAATGAAGGGTGGCAGATACTAGTACCCGTCAGAAGGTAGTTGGTACCTGTGGTGCGTCCTGACCGCGCTGAGCAGCTTGTCGGTGAAGAGCGGCGGGAAGGCGCTGCACAGCGACGTGGCGTCGCGCACCAGCGCCGCCTGCACCGCGCGGTCCGACACCGACAGCTGCTCCACTATGAAGTTCAGCGCCTCCTGTGCTCGCTCCTGGATGTGGGGGTAGTTTGGGGTCACATGCTTCATTAATATAACAACAAGAGGTTGGCGCGTTTATGGTGTATTGAATAGTTTAGTAAGACATTTAATATATGAACGCACACGTGCGTTGTGCACACAAATTACGTGTGTGTACGCTGCAGGTAACGTGTTAAAGTCACGTGTAGACTTTTTGATTTGTACATTTAAGTACGTGGTGGCCTGTTGGTAACGGGCCAGACGCGGCTGCCTACATGTTCACGGTGGTCGCGGGTTCAAATCCCAGGGCACACCTTTGACTTTTCGGAGTTATGTGTGTATTGATAGTCAATCACCACGCACTTTAACGGTGAAGGAAAACATCGTGAGGAAACCTGCATACCGTAGCGATTTTAAAGAATTTCTACGGTATGTAAGTCCGCCAACCCGCACTAGGCCAGCGTGGTGGACTATATGGCCTAACCACTCTCAATCGATTCTCTCGATTGTAGAGTAGGCCCGTGCCCTGCAATGGGACGTATATGGGCTGATATAGATATATATAGACATTTAAGTTAGTATTTTACTTTTTAAAATTTAGCAGTAGCCACATATCACAAAATAAAGATGTCTTCGAAGGCGATTTTATTGCTATCATTTGGCAGTGTTTTCACCTGTATGCCACGTATCTTATAAACAAAACAATTACCCGTCCGGTGTACCCCAGGTGCGTGAGTATGTCTGCGGCGAGCGCCACGTGCCTGGGCGTGCGGTGCGCCACGCGCGCCACCCGCGCCACGTCGCCGCGCACGCCGCACACGCTGCCCGCACGCGCGCGCGCCGCGCTGCGCAGCACCTGCACCGCGACATCTCACTTTAATACACACAGTAATACATATGAATAGGAACTTAGAGACTAAAAATAAATTAGTCGTGTTGTTTTATTAAATGTCATTATATTGTATTAAACACGTGCATGATGGCCTGTTGGTGAACCTGACACAGTCGTCGCAGGTTAAAATCCCAGGACCCGCCTCTAACGTTTTGGAGTTATACTACGTACTCAAATGGTGAAGAAAAATATCGTGAGGAGACCTACATACCATAAAGCTCTCAACATTTCAGTCCATGAAGTCCGCCAACCTACATTAGACCACTGTAGTGTGTTAAACCCCTCTCTCCCCCCACCCATTTAGATTTTTTTATTAACTAGAACATGGCCATCCTATGGATAGATGAGTTTGACCTGCAGCACGTCCGCGCAGGAGCACGTGGTGTCGGGCGCGGCGGCGCTGCACAGCAGCGAGGCGAGCGCGGCCACGGCGCTGCGCACGGCGTCGGCCTGCGCCGCGCCCGACACGCTGCTCGCACACATCTGCTCCAGCAGGGACAGCACGGCTTTACGCTCCACCTGCGAGGGAATTGTTATTATTTACCTTGGAGTATTTAAAATAAAGAGGAAGCGATGTCATACATTTGCGTCTTCAAAATGTTGATTTTTTTGTTGGTAATGCTGGTAGCACTGCTATATTAGTAAAAATTGAGGTAATTATTTAACAAAAATTTGCTTTATATTCCATTGGTAACCGAAAGTATATTTATTTATTAATCATCTTAAATGAGTTTGAATGAAACTAAATAGCTAATAGTCTGAGAGTGATGGGGCTATCGACTTGGCGGAAAACCTTGTAAATGCCTGGATATTATCATCTACATTCTAGATGATAATTCTAATTGAATTAACACAATTTATAAACGCCGAAATTAAATTCAAATCAACTACATATACATAACATACATACACACATACATAAACTCACGCCTTTATTCCAAAAGGGGTAGGCAGAGGCGCCACCAGGGCACCCACATTTCGCCTTGTAACTAACTATACGTAATTAAAAATACTGAATATGAAATACCTGTTCAGCGTGGGGTATGAGCGACACGAGGGCCGCGGCGTGCGCCTCAATCGGCTCCGGAGACACCTCGTACAAGTTGCTCAGGATGCGGCATAGAGGGTAGTTACCTGCAACAAATATATTTTTATTGGGACAAAAGTAGTAGACACATAAACAAAAGCAGACGACTATAGTCTAACTATATTGGAAAATAATATTCCTTGAGGGAGAAAATAGTCGTTAGTAAGGGGGAGGGGGTATCTATGCTCCCTCTAATCAATACGACCTGTATTGATTAGAGGGAGCTGGAATGAGGGAGCTTTGGGATCTGTAATGATTTTACTTCTTCTCACCCTACGATGTCCATTGCCACCCATAACGCGTGGGACGGTCATCGAGGGGTTATGCTGGCGTGGGTTTTGTTAGGGCCTTGGCAACGACATTCGCAGCGACCTGGGCTGGTAGACCAGTGACACTGGCCCTGGGATACCGCTTAATTGGGGTAGCAGCTTTTCCTCTCGCCCCAATAAAGGTTTCATAAGTATAAACAGTTAATAAATAAATATTTATATTACTCTTACATTGTCTTGCAATTAAATAAACATAGTTCAGCCTTATCACCCATCACCCTAAGTTACTGCAGACTTCATTCACTAATGACTTCGGGGAAAAACAATAACAAAATTGGTTCACCACTTCTGGTAAATCATATTTATAGAAACAAATGCATTTATTATGAGGAAAACATGTATTACCTCGTTTGAGCTACTCTTATCAAATACAAGTTGTTATTATATAAAAAATTTCATATTTAGCTGTTATAACACAGAGCCGAAATAACCATTTATGTTTGCCTATAGCTAACTCCTAAAGGTTTAGAGATGCTAGTTATAATACAGTAACAGCTGACGGCCCGGAATCAATACCCGCACTGGGACAAATATTTGTGTGAGCTTCAAGTATTTGTTTCAGGTCTGAGTGTATGTGAAACTGAAAAGTCACGTATTTTGATACTCACAACGCAAGACTTGTATCTTAGTGTGAAGTCAGGACTATGTACATAATATGTGACTATTGGGTGTATTCTTACCCGACATAATAGAGTCCATGATAGTCTGCACATGAGGCTTCAACAGCACAGCGTGGTGTATAGCGGCGAGCGAGAGGTACCGCGCCATGTGCCGGGAGATCTCGCGATTGCCCTTGTGTAGGAACTGCACCGCCACGGGTAGAAACAACTCCATCACGTTCTTGTTGCCGTGGCTCTCCGCTTCGGGCTGCAGGGGGAACGACACCTGCGAACATAAGGCAAATTATGTGTAACAAAAAATGCGATACCGTAGCGCAATCGATTTTTTTTTGTCTTGTTAACAATAATTCATATTCAATGGCATTTTGCATTCATAATATTTATAGATGGTCTAACCAATATTGCAATTTATACTTAGGGCTTCGGCGAACGGCGAGATAGCCGACATCATAACTTGGGCGAACGTAAAATAGAATCTAGTGGGTTGCAGAAAATTTTCCGCGCCCGAGTTGGAACGAACCCACAGCCTCCCGTTTAAAAATCGGCTACCTAGCCAGCTGCAATACCGTTACCAACGTTTTGTAAGATAATTACTTTTCTTTGTCTGTCGAAATTGGACGCCACTGTATTTAGCATAATGGGGTATAATCACAGAGGTATAATGAAGCAACTTTCGCGTTTCACAAAAAAAGACCAACCAATGCCATTGATGTCTCTTTCTATTGATTATATGACAGCCTCCGTGGCGCAGTTGGTTAGACGCCGCCTCTGAAACGAGAGGCCGCGGGTTCGATCCCCGCACCGAAACAAATATTTGTGTGATCCACAGGTATTTGTTTCGGGTCTGGGTGTTTGTGAGACCGAAAAGTCTCTCGTAGCTTCTGATACCCACGACACAAGACTCGATCTTAGTGTGGTGTCAGGACTATGTATGTGACTGTTGGGTGTATTTATTTATTAAAAAAAAAAAAAATCCGCCGTCCCTTGACCTAAGCTACTATAATTGACAAATCTCTCCTTTTAATCTCCTCTGTTATACAACAAAGCACATAAGTTTTATTATGCAATTCTATATCTATATCTATATCAGCCCATATACGTCCCACTGCAGGGCACGGGCCTACTCTACAATCGAGAGAATCGATTGAGAGTGGTTAAGGCCATATAGTCCACCACGCTGGCCTAGTGCGGGTTGGCGGACTTACATACCGTAGAAATTCTTTAAAATCGCTACGGTATGCAGGTTTCCTCACGATGTTTTCCTTCACCGTTAAAGTGCGTGGTGATTGACTATCAATACACACATAACTCCGAAAAGTCAGAGGTGTGCCCTGGGATTTGAACCCGCGACCACCGTGAACATGTAGGCAGCCGCGTTTGGTCCGTTTACCAACAGGCCACCACGCACTTTTATTATGCAATTATCTAAACATAATATAATGAGCCATTGATTCAGATCTATTCGCAATAGAGTTGAATGACTATACAGGTATTTAATTAAAGTTTCACACAGTTGTTTTCGACAATCTATTTGATAAATCTTTCGTATCTTGATGATATAATTTTAGTATCTGTTCCGGTTGTAGATACAATTCTTGGTATTTTCGACCAGCTGTGATATTTATATACATACACATAAGCTCGTGTTTGTGTTAATGAAGGGCCTACACCTTCAGAAACACAAAGGAGCCACTAGTACCAACAGCACTAACGGCAAGTCGAGTTTACTTCAGTCATATGTATTATGGGGTGAATAAATTCCACTTTCAGGCAAGTCATGTGACTTGTTTGCAACTGAAAATTAGCCGTACAGACAATCGAATTCACGATACAAAACCATTCTATGCTGGCTCTTAAACAATGTCTAGGATAATAAAAATCTTTACCTGCCAAATACTAATGTGCCATAGATTATTAATTTCCATTTGTCTGTCCGTAGAGACCGTTTCTTTTTTCCAGAACGCATAGACTTATCGAATGGGCATTTATTAATGCGTAAATCTACAGCCCCTAAGACCAGTAAAAAAAAAAGCTTTAAGTAGCCTCAAATAAAAATATATTTATTTACTTACCAAAACAATACAAGCGATTATATCGGAGGCAATCTTTGCATGTGGTGGGTCGTCGTCCCGCAGATGGCCCAGCGGCATGAGGTTGTGGTGCAGGCAGGACTCCAGCAGCGCCACCAGCGCGCCGCAATACTTGTCCAGCGTGCCCGTCTCCTTGATGCATGACGTCACGCGCGTCACGCATATCTCGATCAGAGCCTGGTCTCTATCGTTCCGGCAGTAGTCGGCTCTTGACGATATGTCCGTTATTTGTTTGAGCTGAAATAAAAGAAAGGAGTTCAATGCAGTCTAAGTCAGTAGTGGCGTTCAGATTGAATCGCATTTGATCGGCGTAGAGCGCTACAATAAGCGAGTACTAGAAATGAAGGGGTGCCGCAAATTTAGTATTTTTTGTATATACCTATTTTTGCCTGTGCAGCTGACATAAGTGTTGAAATCGGCATTGGCCTAAATGCAGTGAATGGACCTTTGTACATCTAATGCATGGCAATGCAATGACAATAGCTGTAGTCAATAATCTTACATGGTTTAAAATTTAAATCTATATCATCAGAGTGTGGTTTAAAAGTGGTGCTATGACTGTATTAATGAAAACAGATGCAAAGCAATAACTTTGCTGTCCGTTTTATCCAGACTTCGAAATTACTATAGTACCATCAATCTGTACATACAAAATACAATAAAATAAGAGATAAACTAAGATCACCTTCAAATAAATCTTTTGTTCTGATCTCTCAATAATAAAAAAATACTATGGAGATAACAATGTGGGTAGATATATTTTTCATATTGTGTTATGTAGCTCATGTGTTGCTGGTGTTCAGATAAAATAGTGACCAACATTCATCAAGTCTATATACAAGGCAGTAGTTTATCAAAATCTCAGTGAATTTGGCAAAAATTATCAGATAAAATCTAATAAGAAATATTAATTAGATATTTAAGATTTAAAAGCAATTCCAAGTTAATTATCTATTACAATCATTGATGATTGGTGTGTTGATGCCTTATCAAATGCTACCACACACCAAAATCGCAATTTGTAACTTATCTCTGGGGGATTTACGTGAGATTTGATTTCTATCACTGATAAATAGAAATATTTATTTTTTGTGTCGTACTGTGGGATTGATAATAAATTACTTCAATGTTTTGGTGCAAATTGAAAGTATGCAAAGTTGTATTGGTAACAAATTATTTAGAGAAAATAGTGAGTTGTGACAAAACATGAATGATATACTCTCATGGCAAAATATATCATTAGGGAAGGGAGAAATAATAATGTTGAATATAATACTTTGACCGGTTTTAATTTAGCTGGAACCTACTTAAACTATGTTGTTTGTGCGGAGCTTTACAAATATAAGTATCAACCAAAGGATAATTTAGTACCACATACAAAATGAAAAGAATATTCAAAATTAACTTGTTCTTGTTGTAAAAGAAACAATACTGGTTAAACTGTAACAATCTATTTGTTTCAGTCAACTATTGTAATATGGTAATTTCATACAAATTATAATGATGTGCAATATTATATTATTTATAGAGCATTGTTACAAACAAGGCTATACTTAAAAGCATGTTGTGCAAAATTTTAACATATGTATGTTCATATTACCAAATTAATAAGAAGTAAATAAACCTTCTGTATAATGAGCTATGTTTAGAACAATTACTTTACCAGTATTGCAAAACTAAGACAACTAAAATCCATTAATGTTACCAAAGGATATAAAGTTGTAGAAATGTTTTTTTTTTTCGCAAACACTCAATAATAATCCCTTTTTTTTAATCTGCTTTATGTCCACATCTTTGCATTACAGTTGTAAATAAATTCAATCAATATTTTATGTGTGACATTGAGACTACCAAATAATGTTTTAGTATAGTATAACTTGGACATTATGAAATCAAGATATTGAATCTTGTAAATAACCAATAAAGGGTTAAGTTATGACATACAAAACAATAAAGAAGACAATAGGAAGGTTCAGATCTACAAAAACTTCACATCATAAGCAGATAGTGATCCAATTATACTGTGCATGTGCTACAACTGGATTAAACTAAAGTAAACAAGCACCACTGATATCTTGTAAGACATTACTACTAATTTTAACATACATTATGAACCATAGCAACTCAGTTATCAAGCATAAATCTATTAAATTGATATAACTTATGTCACAGAATGCTATAACATCATATGTTAAACTTGTCACATATTTTTAAAGTAATGTATTCCTTTCTCCTAATTTGCAAATAGAATATATGACAACTTTACAATGTATGGTGCAGAATTGTTAATTATATTCAATTTGTAACAAATACAGGTGCAAATTTAAATATATTCCGAAAGATGAGGTAATTCTGACTCATTACACAATTTTATCTTTTAGCAATCAATTGAAGCAGGTATTTAGATTTATAACATAAATAAGTCTCATACCAGCTTACTATGCTACTTATGAAAGCTAAACTAATAAGTTTTGTCGTAAATGTACACTTTTAGGTGTGCTACGGTCAGTACACTCACCACTTCGTTGAGATCGTCGACGATTTCTGAGTCGGGAATTGCAAATAGATCACCGGCGCGGGTCAAGTCCCGCTCGGTGAGGACGTGCTTCAGTAGCTCGTGCATGGTGCCGCCGTGCTTTCCTCGCACCCACGGCGCTCCACTCACCACCACATTCACCACACACTACGGCCCATTTACCCAAACAACACTGCGGCTACACCCAACAATCACTAGTCGCAGACCGTTACTGACGTCCAACTCATTCATCAAGTGAAAGTAATCATCTCTCTGGCACACTGCATATATTGAGCTTACTAATTTAAATAAAAACAAAGTTACTTGAGCAAAATACCAAATAAAATGTTGCGATGCAGGCAGTATAGCAGTTCGTTCTGAAATAATATTGGCATATCAATCAGTCATTGAACTTTGTGACATGTGCAAATTGTATTTTATTTGTAAGACTTTCTGTTTCTTATGAAAATGTTAAAGATTGTTATGTTTGTCTTTAGTTTCAGATCGATATCACGTGATAACAATGGGATGAAACAAAATAAAATAATTATTAACAAAATTATTTAGCAAAATACTTCAACTCCACGTTCAGAAATACAAATATGAATTTCCTTTGTCCGTTTAAAAAAAAATCGTCTGCTGTCAAATATGCTGGCATTTCGTATCAAAAGCTATTTACCTTTTATGTGATAACATAAATATACTGTTTTCTACAAAATCTATTTATTTTGAAAAGAAACACGTCTTTAAAAAATGCCTGTTCCTTGCACGACCGGATGCGGAAAGAATGCTGTTTTAAAGGTTAGAATTTAAGGTTACTTTGTATGATGAAATAGTTTTACTGAATTAATATACCTAACAATTATCGTATTCATTCACAGCGTCCAAAAACAGGCGATACTTTGTGCAAGGAATGCTTTTATTGGGCATTCGAAACGGAAATCCATTTCACAATAACAAAAGGAGAGTTGTTCAAAAGAGGTGATTCAGTGGCTGTAGCAGCGTCTGGCGGGAAAGACTCCACAGTTCTTGCACACACACTCAAGACCCTCAACGAACAGTACGACTATGGACTAAATTTAATGCTACTATCAATTGACGAAGGCATCACTGGGTACAGAGATGATAGTTTAGAGACAGTGAAACAGAATCGGGATGACTATGAAATGCCTTTGAAAATTCTATCTTATAAGGACCTGTATGGTTGGACCATGGATGAAATAGTTGCACAGATTGGCAGGAAGAACAACTGTACATTTTGTGGTGTATTTCGGAGGCAGGCATTGGACAGAGGGGCGGCATTGTTGGGGGTGAAGTGTATAGCAACAGGACACAATGCAGATGATATAGCTGAGACAGTGTTAATGAATGTCCTGAGGGGTGATATTGCAAGATTAAAGAGGTGTACAGCAATATCAACTGTAAGTAAAAGGCTTTTCATTTGTTGCTTTCATTTAGACATGGTTTTTATGACAAGTATCATGTGAAAAAAATACATAATTACTTTTAAACAACAAACATGTATCACTTTCCTTCATTTGACTTCTTACCTATTATGACAGGTCCTGGGATAACAACTAATCATTTTGAGATTGTAGACTAAAGTGAAAATGTAAGCCAATGCACTAAAAATAAAGGATCTAGCAGGTTAAGCATATGAAAACTGCACTTGCATCTGATGAAGGGTTGTTACCTTGTTTTTCATCTAAATTAGCTGTACACTTAATTTCACTTCCTTAACCCTATAGTAAGAGAATAATAGGGGTAACAACCCTGAACATAATTTACATTCCCTGAGGCCGAAGCGAGTTTTCATATGCTTAACCGGCTAGATCCTTTATACTAAGTACCAATGATATCCATGGCTTCTTTAAATTACAATTTATATTCATTTCAGGGCAGTGAAGGAGCAATACCAAGAGTAAAGCCCCTGAAATATGCATATGAGAAGGAAATAGTGATGTATGCATACTACAAGAAACTTGTATACTTTTCTACAGAGTGTGTTTTTGCACCAAACGCATACAGAGGACATGCCAGGGAACTGTTGAAGGACTTGGAGAAAATCAGGCCCTCTTGCATTATGGATATTATTTATTCAGGTAAAAAATACTGTTTTACTATTATTTTATACTTCATATTCCAAGGTAAAAAAGAAACAAATCAATTTAAAACATATATTTAAACTAAATTCATAAACAAAATAATGCAAGTACAGTCACTATATTAGACAAAAGAATAATGTTATGATATTCTTTAAAACCAGTTTGATAAGTGAAGTTGTGTTGAAAATCAACTTGTCATTTCACAACCTGTTTAGCACAATTTTTTTTTAATGTATTTATTCAATGATATTATTTTGTAGGTGAAACCATGTCAGTAAAAGAAGAAGTGTCAATGCCCATCAAAAGGGTATGTTCCAGATGTAAATTTGTTTCATCACAGGAAGTGTGCAAAGCTTGTGTCCTCTTGGAAGGACTCAATAAAGGTCTCCCCAAACTGGGCATTGGTAAGAGTTCTAAGGCCAAAAGAATGCTAGAAGAGTACAATGCAAAACAAGAGCAAGAGAGAAACAATTTAAACAATGTTATAGAGGACTTAAATGATACTAGTCCTTCAGTTGGCAAGTGTTCGGTCAAGAGTAAGAAAAAAGTAAATGGTATGACATTGAAAGATAGTTGTGGTAAAAATGGCAAAACTTGCTGTTCAGGTAGTTGTAATTCCACTCAAAATGGTGAGGAACAAGACAATACTAAATTAAATAATTTACTAAATGAGTATGGTTTAGATGAAACAAATGAAAAACCACAAGAAAACGACCTGTCTGATGATGAAGTTATAAACGGAGATGACGAAGATGATGGCTGCTCCGGTGGCTGCGGGAAGCTGGGGTCATTGAGTATATGTTTTTAAAAATAAAATATATTTTAGTCATAAACTTTTTTATTTCCATGCAACAACACTAGACTTAACTACGTTATTGACTACAGCTCGCGCTGGTCGCACATGACGTCATAATACTAAAAAAATAACGTAACATGGAATTTACGATTGGCGAAACAACAGTTCATACAATACTTTAATGCAGTACAGTGCAGTGCTTTTTACAGTACTTTAATGCCCCTTGCAATAACTATTTGGGTAATGTCTATGATTAAAACACAAACTTTTAATTGTAAAATAGGTTTTAGGTTTCGTCTTTTTATAATATTGTACTTTTTATTTGTCACTTTTTCACTTCATTCCGAAGCAGCTACAAAATGTAACTTTAATTTTTTTATTAATCATATAGCAACATATAAAACGACGATTTTAATCAAAATACGTAATACATCCTATTATAAAGCTTCTATTCATATCATGTCCCTTAGCACACAAATATAAAATTTCAAAACTTAAAATCTTGTCAAATTTAAACTTAAATGCAGTTTTACAAATTATAAAAACTAAATACGCACCCTAATAGCAAACAATTACCGTGATTCAATTAGTGAAAACTCATAGAAATTCTATATTAATTTGCACGAACACATGTTACGAAGTAGTGACGTCATGTGCCATTAAAACTATTTACAAAAATATAATTTAAAGCACCACAATGTCACTAGGCTATTATTAAGGCGAGTTAAACTGGTACACATTACATCGACTTGTAATATGTAAACACTTCCTTGTCAGATGTCTGTACGGGACCCTTATTTAATCTTATTTGTAGTGACCACTTCGAATGAGAGAGGTAGATTTAACACATATTAAAATTTAAATAATAAACTTATAGAAAATAGACTTCGAGGATATAAAATAGTTAAATGATCCATTTTTACAAAGACGCAAAGCTATGCCAGCTCCTTATTTTTAATGAATTTATTTAAAATTTTGGATAAAATTTTTAGAGTAGCAGGCAGAATACTATACAGGGTTAATCACGACTGCGACCGAAAACGAAGCCAGATGGTAGTATTAGTGACTTCAGACACAATGCAAGTAAAAATTTCGCAAAAAAAAATCGACAACTTCTTTTTTGTAGTTTTTTACTTATCGTCGTATTCGCGTGATAAATACATAGTTATCCTAAAATAATGATGTACACCTTTTTATTTTTAAACACGCAATGGTACGTAAGGGTTTAAATTACGTTTTTCGCAAAAAACTAGGTATTTACCACCTAAACACGATGATTTAAAAAAAAATCTAAACAAGTATCTGTCACTGTTTTGGCGAAATTTTTAATTGCATCGTGTTTGTAAACACTAAAACTACCACCTGGCTTTGTTTTCGGTCGTAGTCTTGATATACCCGGTATAAGAAACGGAACCGATTACTTCTAATATCAAATGGGTATAAATAATTAGTTTTTCAATTCAATTTGTGTTTGGTGTAAATGAAAAGCCCTTAAAATCTTCGCAATTATTTTCAATACATACAACACAACAAACGATTGCTTTTGTATTTAATTATAATTATTTGTATTTATTTGATTTTTATTTTAAGATTATAAGGAATCGAATGTGTTATGTAAATCTCAACGTCGACATCCACTGTAGAGTGTAGACAAATAGTTTGCATCGATATCGCTTGACATTTTAGTTCATAAAATTTTTATTTGTGGCGTTTACAGTACAGTGTATTATTACGTCCGCACGTGCCCACAATATTTCATAGCTAGATAATGCTTCAACCCTAAATCGACAATAATCACTCACGTTTGCCTCCGTGGCGCAGTTGGTTAGACGCTGTGTGAAACGAGAGGCCGCGGGTTCGATCCCCGCACCGAAGCAAAGATTTGTGTGATCCACAGGTGTTTATGAGACGGAAAAGTCTCTCGTAGTTTCTGATACCCACAACACAAGATTCGATCTTAGTGTGGGGTCAGGACTATGTATGTGACTGTTGGGTGTATTTATTTGTTTATTTTAATTTATTTAGTTATCGACAATCGTCTTCAGTGGAGATACAATGCACGCTTGTGAAGCCAGCTGGTCATACATACGTACAGTGACAAGTCGATGTACCGTGTACCAGATGTATGAGGTATTCACGTGATGAAGGCGGGCGCGCGCGACTCTATCCTCTCGCGGCAGATGGGGCAGTTGTCCGTGATGTTGTCGGAACAATCTTCGCACAGGCACACGTGGCCGCAGGGCAGGAGGATTATCTGGGAATAAATAATTATACATTCAACAATTTCGACGGCCTCTGTGGCGCAGTTGGTTAGACGCTGTGTGAAACGAGAGGCTGCGAGTTCGATACCGGCACCGAGACAAATATTTGTGCGAACTACAAGTATTTGTTTCGCGTCTGGTTTTTGTAAAACCGAAAAGACTAGTAGATACCCACGACACAAGACTCGATCTAAGTCTGGAGTTAGAGCTATGTGTATATGACTGTTGGGTGTATTTATTATAATTGCACAAATTGTCCTACACACATACTAACATGCAAGTGTTATTTCAAGGGGTATCAGAAACTGTGAATGCTTGGTCTTATCATAAAATTAAAAGAAATATTTGTGGATAACATTATATATAAATCGAGTACTGGACTTCTCGTTTCACGACCTGTTTCTGATCTAACTTGGTCACGGAAATTGCCGAAATAATATAAATAACATTAAAAAACCTAAGCTTTCTGCGTTGCCTAATTAGCGGCGTGATAAATATAACATAATGAATGTATTGTTACAATTTAAGTCAATGACCGTTACAGACTAATTTTGGAGTTAACAAAAAGTATTAGAAACATTATGATTCATCATTTCTTATGCAATTTTTTACATAACCTCCTCGCGGAGGAAATATAATTTATATAATTTTTACGTGCATATTTATCAAAATAAGGTAATTATTTTTCCGTACAAGTACCCTGTATCTCGATCACAGGTAAATAAAAAAGCAATAATGTCATAAAATTTTTATAGCTAGATGAATCGGGGTCGTGACATTAATAGTCTAAAACCATTCACTACTATTATTCAATCTTCATATCACTAAAATAATATTTACAAATATTATATATTTATCGACATTCGATCGCACCGCACAGTTACCACACAAACACGGAACAGTGAACTTGTATCGACAAAATACAAGAAAACAACTTTGCGTAAAATTTATTCCGTCTCCGGTTTAAATACATTATTTACAAATCCAGTTTTAAAGCCAGCGATGGTAAATGACGGCGCAAAGATAATGGTTTGGAAAATCAGAACCGATCGTCGACAGATAGGCAGGATATCTAAAGAACCGGATTAACAGGGCTCTCATACCGACTTGCCCCTTTCGAACCAGGGTACCAGAAAAAAGGCACCCCCTGTGAACTGCGGCGGAAAGAAGATAAAAACTGCCTTCGAAAGAAATGCTGCGAAATGGAGGTTTCAGTTCAGAATCAGCGCTCATTATATTACATTGAGCAAGTCGTCATAACACTGTCAATGGTTTATGAGAACACCTCTGCTTGGTGCAACCAATTTGCCAGCGTAAACCATAGCCGGAGAGCTATGCACGCTTTATGTTTAAAAATGAAGAAACTATAATACTGACATAATAAAAAAGACAAAATAAGTAACAAACCTCCTTGGGGTTCTCAGTGCAGACTACACACAGTTGTACATCAGTGAGGTTTTTCTCTCTCGCGTGGGCTCGTCTCTCGCGCCGCCCCGCCGCGAGCTGCTTGCGCATGGAATCTTCTAGCACCCGGCGCCGCCGCCTCTTCAGATATTTGTAGGCGATGCGACACGAGGCCGCTGCTGCCACCACCCCGAATACCACTACTAGCACTCTGATAAAAGGACAAATAATAATAAGAGGTTTTAAGTCAATATAAAAGGATGATGGGCGAAAAAAATGAACCAACGTCCGGGACGTTATAATTATGTGTTCGAAAAGTTTTTTTTTTGCTTAGTGGTGGTATTGTTGCAACTTAAAATTAGTTTTTTCGCAGTAAGTTTATTCTTGTTTCTAAAGTGCATTTCGCAAACACAATATCCACGTGTGAATGTAAGTACATTAAAAATATTTCAATTTCATAATTCTTGGCTGTAATTGTCTACTACTGTTTAAGAAACTCGCGTCATATGTGCATTCATTAATGGGCATATAAAATATAATTTACCAAACAGAATAAACCTGATCCCACAAATCGAACGCGTGAAAAAGCTAGTTTAAAAAAGTCATAATATGGTGCTTGTGTGTATTCACATAATAAATTACTCACATAGTTATTCTCGTGAACATGGTATCTTTCAACACGCAACGTAATCCTAAGTATAAACATCACAGCTCCTACACAGTACGAAACAAGCTCGTCTGATACACGCGGTCACTGCCCGTTGCATTATCACGAAAAATATCCAATTAATATTTCGCCGAGATCATACACTCCGCAGATACCAGTTGGTTCCGGTTTCGATGCAATGGGATCGTTGTATGCCTAAATGCTACTTTCTAATTAATTGCCACGTCATCTTCGAATTCTTTTTTACATTGACACGGCAATGAATAACATGCACTTGGATTAAGTGCAAAGTAACTTCCAGTGATAGCTTACGCCTATTGACAGAATTATACGGACCTTTCCAGAACCGGATACACACAGGCTAATACCAATACGCGGCCTTTTTCCGAGTCACTGGCAGGGTTTGCACTTTTTATTCAGGTTGGTAAGTGCTCAGGCGAATACGAATTAAAATTAGCAAAACGTAATTTAATTTCAGCCTCCGTGGCGCAGTTGGTTAGACGCCGCCTGTGAAACGAGAGGCCGCGGGTTCGATCCCCGCACCGAAACAAATATTTGTGTGATCCACAGGTATTTGTTTCGGGTCTGGGTGTTTGTGAGACCGAAAAGTCTCTCGTAGCTTCTGATACCCACGACACAAGACTTGATCTTACTGTGGGGTCAGGACTATGTATGTGACTGTTGGGTGTATTTATTTATTTATTTATTTAATGGGAAATGTACACCATATTATGAAAAAAAAATTTTTTTCGGATCTAAAGTAGCCTTTGTGTTATCCAGGGTATCAGCTACGCCTATACCAAATTTTATCAAAGTCGGTCCAGCCGTTTTTGCGTGAAAGAATAACAAAGATCCATACATCCATACAAACTTTCGCAATTATAATATTAGTAAGGATAGTAAGATCACACATAAATCTCGACAAACCATTTAAATGAATATAAATAAACGTTGAATTGATAAAGTAGAAAAACTAGATTTTATGGCTTTCAAATTTTTTTTTGTTAAACAAGTAATCCAGTTTACATTCAAAGTTAAAAAAAAATACTTTTTGATATTTTCCAGCATCCATGGCGCAGTTGGTTAAGATGCCGGCTGTCAATCAAGGGGTTGCGGTTCGATCCCTACACCTAAACAAGTGTTTATTTGGATATAAATATTTATATTTATTATTTAAATATTTATTTTTATATTTTTATTGTATTAGTTGGTAGTGGTTAGGCCATATAGTCCACCACGCTGGCCTAGTGCGGGTAGGCAGACTTTACATATCATAGAAATTCTTACAAATCGCTATGGTATGCAGGTTTCCTCACGATGTTTTCCTTTACCGTTATAGTGCGTGGTGATTGACTAACAATACACACATGATTCGAAAAGTCAGAGGTGTGCCCTGGGATTTGAACCCGCGACCACCGTGAACATGTTGGCAGCCGCGTCTGGTCCGTTACCAACAGGCCACCACGCACTTTACTCTACCACTTCGTAAACTTCTTACAATAATTGAAAGTTGAAACCGGTTACCACGCATTATTTGCATAGTTATATTTAAATACTGCAGTCCTTGATATTTTGATTTTACGAGCAATAAAATATACATATTATAACATTGAAATAAAACTAATATTTACGGATTTTATGGAGATTTAATTTTTACATTTTTTAATTTCCCGACGTTTCGATTGCTTTACAGCTTTCGTGGTCACGGGGCGGACTGAGGTATTAGTCATCCGCTCAGTGACTGTTACAACTTAACTACCCTTAATTTCCAATTATTAAATTAAAAGTTAATTTAATACGTAAACTAGTAACTTCTGCGTAGATCGGATCGCAAAAACTAGTTAAATCTAAGAAACTTCTATACATATTATAACACCTCTCGAATATATTGAACGGTGTATTTTTAACTCTTGGTATGGATTATGATTAGCCTTGATATATTTTTAGTGAAATAATAATATTTTTACATTGATACGACAAGGTAACAGCGTTGCAATTTGTAGTTTATGAATAAAGTGGGCATAATAGCGTCTATATTATGTAAATATTTTAATAACCAGAGATGATCTCACGTCGGTTTTCAATCATTATATTCGAAATCGTATTTACTGTTTGATTCCCAGATCATGAGTTGTTGGTTTTGCACATTATTTTATGTGTTATTTTACCGTCATATTATATCTATAGAATATACAATAAATAAATGTAAATGATCGCTATCTATACATGGAAGATATATGACAAATGTCATATTGTAAATTCGGATTTGGATTGGTTTGTAGCACTTCTACACGTAAAATATGGTGTTGCAGATGTCCATGGGCAGCGGTGTTCACTTACCATCAGGTGAACCCGTTTATCTATACATGGAAGATATATGACAAATGTCATATTGTAAATTCGGATTTGGATTGGTTTGTAGCACTTCTACACGTAAAATATGGTGTTGCAGATGTCCATGGGCAGCGGTGTTCACTTACCATCAGGTGAACCCGTTTATCTATACATGGAAGATATATGACAAATGTCATATTGTAAATTCGGATTTGGATTGGTTTGTAGCACTTCTACACGTAAAATATGGTGTTGCAGATGTCCATGGGCAGCGGTGTTCACTTACCATCAGGTGAACCGCATGCTCGTTTGCCCCGTATAATAAAAAAAAAAAAAAAAAATAGTCAACCGATCGGTATGAAATGTTACCTGCACATTGACAGGGGTAGAGAAAAGGATTGGTACCTTACATAAAAATAACTGATGTCGTTGTTGAATTTGAAAGTAGTAATATAAACTTGATTGGCTTAATTGCGTACAATTCTTTTCCCGAAAGCCTTTATATTTCGAATAGCCTCAGAGAACATGCTTTCCTGGTGGTTATGCTCGATACGGCACATAATTGATGATAATATATGTATAAATAAATAATAAATACTGCAGTCCTATACATAGCGGTGACCTCACACTAAGATCGAGTCTTGTGTCGCAGGTATCAGGAACTACGAAAGACTTTTCGCTCTCACAAACACCTAGACCCGAAATAAATACATGGATAACAAATATTTGTTTCGATGCGGGGGCCGAACCCGCGGCCTCTCGTTTCACAAGCGTCTGACCAACTGCGCCACGGAGGCTGTCGAGTCTATCAGTCCCAGTCATGTTTGAAACATCAGTAGTCTTTAAAGAATCGATGAGCAATTTAAAAACAACTACCAAATTATAGTTGTCATTTATTTAAAACCTTTTGATAATGTGTATTTTCGCTATAATTACTAAATTTTTCGGTAGGTTACCGTCTTCATCTTGATAAGTGAAAAATTAACTGTTGCAAAAACTTTCTACGTATACAAACATCTATACTAATGTTATAAATGTGAATGTCCGTTTGTTTGTGACGCTTTCACGCGAAAACTACTGAACCGATTCGCATGAATTTCTGTACACATATTCTTGGAGGTATTAGAAGTAACATAAGCTACTTTTATCCCGAAAAGTTTAGTGTTCCCGTGGGATGAAGAAGGAATTCTGATATATTTGTTACTTTTTTATACTCAAAAGGATGGGATGGGACTGGATCTATTAGTGAGAATGAGACGAGGCGGGCGGGATACAACCGGACGGGACGAGACGGGATGGGAGATTTCAAATAAAGTTAACCACGCAGACAAAGTTTGCGGGCAGACAAAGCTAGTTAAAAATAAATTAGGTTTTTATCGGTCAAATCGATACCTAGGTAAACCTCACGTTTTTTAAACCGCAATACCCGTTCATCACTATAGACTAGTTAACTATAAAATAAATAAAAATGACTGACCTCAAAAAATCCTTAGAGTTGGTCAACCTCTTCACCAACGTAGACTTAGTAGCCGTGGTGAGATACAGCGGCAGTCCATCTTTAGGCGGTTGTATCTTCAGGGCTCCGGAGTGGGTCCTGCTGAGTTCCCCGATGGCGGTGATGTAGGAGCCGTCGCGCAGCATCTCCTCCATGGTCTGCAGGCCGCGCTGCCGCACGCCAGAGAAGAAGCCCCACACGTGGTCGATCACCCCCGGAGACATCGGCTCGAACTTGTCCGATATCACGTCCATGTCTGGATGTTTTATTGTAGTTTATATGGATTTCAGTAATTTCTAGCATAAGGATGAATGATTCTAGATTTGGAAAACTAGAATTTGTTCTGTTTTTGGGGAAGTGGAAAATTCAATTTATTAAAACGTGGAATGGGAGCTTACTTACATAAACACACGCCTTTATCCCAGAAGGGGTAGGCAGAGGCGCCACCAGGACACCCACATTTCGCCTTGTATGTTCCGTCCCACGATGTGATAGGGGGCGAGCCTATCGCCATATCGGGCACGAATTCCTGACTCCGGGCTGATAATTAATAGAAAAACCCAATATCACTTTGCCCGACCCGGGATTCGAACCCGAGAACTCAGCTTTGTAGTCGTACCGTAGTACAACTACGCCACCGAGGAATGAGAGCTTATATTGAGTAAACCATATACAGACCTTTTTATAACTTCGGAAATCTAAAACTTTCCAAACGTTCGTATTACTGGACGATTCAAAAGATGTTGAAAAGGACTGATTCAATGAGGAATATATTCTATTCGATTTTGTACACCAAAAAAGTGGCCCCGCGCATGTATTCCCGTCTCTGCCTGTGATGTTTAATGGGTCAAAAAGCCTCATGTTGCTTATGTGCTGAAAATCCCGCACTGGGTTAATTCAGCAGTCGAAGACTGAATAAAAGTTATTAAAAATATACCGGGTATATCAAGACGGCGACCGAAAACGAAGCCAGGTGGTAGTTTAAGTGGTTATAGACACAATGCAAGTAAAAATATAACTACATACATACATACATAAACTCACGCCTTTATCCCCGAAGGGGTAGACAAAGGCGCCACCAGGACACCCACATTTCGCCTTGTATCTTCCGTCCCACGATGTGATAGGGGGCGAGCCTATCGCCATATCGGGCACGAATACCTGACTCCGGACTGATAATGAATAGAAAAATCCAATATCACTTTGCCCGACCCGGGACTCGAACCCGAGACCTCAGCTTTGTAACCGTACCGTAATACAACTACGCCACCGAGGCAGTCAAAATATAACTAAATATTTATAATAATAATTTTAAAAAGTCCTTACCAAGCAACTCAGCGGCCAAGGCATCGACGACCTCGATGCTGTGGCGGCCATTGTTGAGCACGAAGGGCGTGCTGTTGCACACCTCGTGGATGGTGCGGGTTTGATCCGACCAGAACCCCGCCGACGTGCGCGCTATTACGTGTTCTTTTATTGTCAGCCTAAAATTAAATGCTGTGGTTAATTTCCTTTCAATGGTATATGCAAGGCAGAAGAACTTGTATATGATATTAAATTAGCATCAGTGAAAAAACAACATCTGTAAGATTAAAATATGTAGTCAGCTTTTAAAAAAAAATATAAATTAAAGTTTTAAAAATATCTGTAATCCTAACATCTATCTATATCAGCCCATATACGTCCCACTGCAGGGCACGGGCCTATTCTACAATCGAGAGAATCGATTGAGAGTGGTTAGGCCATATAGTCTAACATAAACATCTTTAAATTGATCACTGTTAAAAACAACAGAGAGGGGTATGCTGTTGTTAGAATAACTGTAGCTAAATATTTTATTATGTATCTAAATGTGCCACTGTTTTGCAAAGGACTTCCCCCACAATTTGTAACTTAACTTTGGCTTTCATCCACCAATTTGACTCAGCAGTACGAAATTAGTAAGTACAAAATAATATAAGTAACTAATAAGGCATCAAATGTAACAACAGCTACCATTTAAAAATAACAATCACAAGGGTTCAATAAATTTTAACTTATTTCCCCTTTAGATAACTTGGAATTAATGTATAATATTCATTATTAGTGCTTGAAAAGATCTCCTATCTATTGCGCCACAGAAAGTCCACTGCTGAACATAGGTCTCCCCCACAGATCTCCTCATCAACCTGCTGGAAGCGGCCTGAATCAAGTGACTTCCGGAAACCTCAACCAGGTTGTCCATCCGCCTTGTAGGAGATATTTTATTTAGGATAAAATATGATCCTCACCTCTGTACCACACCGGTGACGGTGTTGTTGTAGTTGCTGGTGATGGGGGTGCCCAGAGGCTTCACCAAGCCTCTGATCACCACATATGGGATGACATTGTTGGGGTACTTGTTTATCTCCTTGTTTATTGTCGAGTCTATGTCCAACACTGGAGCTGTCTGAAATAAGTATTTTTATTTAAAGATAATTCAAAATAAGAGCCCTTACATGAAAGTAGCTAAAGTAACAGTCACATACATTGTTCTGACCCCACATTAAGCTCAATTTATGTCTTGTGTCAATCAAACCCACGGCTTCTCGTTTAACAGATGGCGTCTAACCAACTATGCCACAAAGGCTGTCACAGTACTAAATATGTTTTTATATTATAATTCAAAATACAGATGAATTATAAAACATTGCTAATACAGGGGGAAATTCGGGAAATATAAAGAAATTTATTCGTCAATATTGATTTAAAAGTGATCCATCAATGAAATTATAGCCTGAAATTATTAAAATTAAATACAAGTGATGCAATTGCATAATTTTATTAAGACACCTATTATTATTAATTCATCACACATTTAATCCCACAAATATTTTTTAACCAGCTAGTGAAAAGTCAGCTTTGATCTGCTACCAAGGTAACACAATACTTTAGTATAAATAATCTATAAATTAATTGTATAACACAGGCCTTGTTTTGTTTGTTATTGTAAATATGAACTCTATTTTCTTTACATAATAGTAGGACAAATATTGAGACTCTAAGATTAAAGAAAATCCTCTCAGATACTGATTATGGAAGTACAATGATACTGAATTATATTAAATGCAAAATAAATAGCATTGAGAGAATCAAAACATAACCTCAAAAATCCATAAAAACAATAAACCTATCACGAAAGTAATTATAAAAAGGATTTTATATAGTATTTACCTGTAGCGCATCCAGTATATGTTTACATTTACTCAGCTGTTTCACGCAGATGCCGAGTATCAGGGAGTCCAGCCCCAATATAATGGTCTCTCCGATTATCTCCGGGAGAAAATCCATTGTGTCAAGTCAATTAGCGTATCACAATCAATTTTCGCTATTACGAGTACGTATTTAACTCAGTTTCAACTCATTTTATACATTTTGCAACTTTAGGTGCATTTCAGCAATTTTAGTAAAATCTGGGTTTGACAGGTGCGTTTTGTTGTTGCAAAGCCTAAATCTAGTGGTCTATTCTTTGGCATAATTATTCCACCCATAGATGTTTATACTACATCAAATGATTCCACCTTTGTTGCAAAGTGTTTGCGACATGATGCAATAATTATTTTTAATAACAAATAAATACAAATATTTATAATCTTTTATTTATAAAATTAATTATAGTTTTTTCTAAGACAACAAAATAACAAGGCCCTTAAAGGTATGGACGGGCGTGTTCATGGCACGTTAACAATTAACATCGAGAACAGGGTCTATGAAGATTAATGAGCCAATGTTAGATGTACACACCTTCGATATTGCCGTAGAATTCATATATTCTACCGATAATCGAACATCCTAGTTGCTACACAGCTGCTCCAATACATGAAGACGAACACAAGGGTAAATCGAAATCTGGTACACAAACTAATAAGGAAGGAATCTAGTGTGTTGATAATCCAACAATTTATTAATCAATTAAAAAAGGGACAATAAAACGTTTATTATTCGACAATTTTATTTATCTTTGAATTTATATGCAACACAAGTGTCTCTGATTAATTTCTCCTCCTGCGTACTCGAGATATTCTCCAAGCGTTAGGCTCTTCATACTTATTGTACAATGGCTCCAAGCGTTGGTTCTTCTTGAACTTGGATAGTTTGGTCGGGTCGGAGAACTTGAAGAACGCTGGGGCAAACTCCACCAGCCATTTGGGGTCTATAGTTGTCACTTCACGCATATACTCCTTTGTTGTTTGAACAAGTTCGTGGTAGATCACCCTGAAACATAATTAAATTATTTGTTAATTTGTTATTTTGCTTAATCCCTTTCAATTTCGAAATATATAAATGAACTTTGTGATGCCTGTATTTTTGTTGCCATGGTTGGTAATTTTGTCATTAAAGTCTGTTTAGCAGTTATATAGTTAAGTAAGGATAAAATTTATTGAAAAACTGTTAAAAACATGTATGTCTAATCCTTTTTATGCACCACATCCATATAAATTATCCACATAACCACATAATTAATGATTAAATTGTCTCTTACCACTCTGGTTGTCTGTTGAATAAAGCACTTGATGGATGGATGTAAACCACTTGGCTGTCCACGAGAGTTCTGTAGCCCTCTTGAGGGTCTTTCTTTGCAGCATTTCTAAAGAAGCCTGAACATATAGTCTTTTGGATTCTGACTGTGTTTTTTCCAGCTGATACCACGTCCAGTTTATGTCTGCAAAATAAAAGAACAAAGATAAAGTTAAGGTTACATTATGCAAGTAAAAAAACTTAGTATAAATGAAAAAAAACATTGTCAAATAACAAAAAACAATGGACTTTGTGATATGGAATTACAATGAAACAATTTTGATGGCTCCTAAGAATATTACTCGATTATTCACTTTGAAATGCCATTTCATTTTATAAACACAACTACGTCATTTTTGTGAAGTCTTTTTAGGTAAGAAAATTTGAGTTTGATTTGTTTTTATAACTTATGTCAATATAATAAGAACCATAGACAACAAACCTGTCCATAATCCCGAGCAGTTGTTTCCTGACATCCTGGGCCCTCTTCAAAGTCCTGATTTGGACGAAGTTCTCATAACACCAAGCATTGGAGAACTTATTGTTCTTCCAGCTGTTATAAACCGCCAGAAGTGTTAAATGGTCTCCCTCTGGTTGGTTAAACTTGGCCTTCTTCTGGTCTGCGAGGGCCTGCTTGTCTTTGGGCCGGTAGAAAACGTTCTGGACGCTCAGCATGGAGACTATGGTCAGGATCTCGTCGGAGCACTGGAGCGCTACTGACATGATAAGGATCTTTGACAGGTTCGGCTCAAGGGGGAATTCCGCCATCTGTAATGGTAAATTGTATTTTTATTGCATTGCGAGTAATTGATGCTACTCGTGAAAAATTTCAAAATTAAATATTTTATTATTTGACGGTAAATTGTAAAAGTAAAACAAAACCCAATATGAGCTCCAAGGGGGTTGGCAGAGATGTCCTAGTACCTATCCACAGTTCGCCGAACTTATTTCTATCCCGAGTGTATAGTAAAAATATTATACTCACTAGATTCATCATCAGGTTTCGTGATAGGATTTACTATTCACAATGTATATGGTGCATCCACTCCGCGGTTACCTTTTGTTGAGCAATGTTTCCAAATGTTACTCATCAACATCTAATTTTTTTAAATTTGCCTCAATGTGGTAATAATTGGTAACATTGTTGCACAATGTTCCTCCACAAAAGGTAACTGCGGTATGAACGCACTATTAGAAAGCAATATATCGTTGAATGAAAGTCACTGGATCCAGGTTGCATTTAACAGATTTCTATGAAAATACTTGGAGGAGGCCTTCGACGGTGGATTTCCTACAGCTGGAGAGAGATAGTGTGTGTGTGTGACAGAGAAAGAGAGAGAGAGTACTGACCCTGCGGCCGAGCCTGGTGAGCAGCCCCTCGGCGTCGAGCGCGGAGAGCGAGTGCAGCTGCTCCAGCGCCATGATGAGCGACTCCACGGGCGGCGCGTCCATGAAGTCGAAGTGCAGCAGGTCGTTGATGCCCATCGTCTTCAGCTGCAGCACCTGGACAAGAATTGCTGATTACTGTGGGATCATTTTGAATTTTATAATAATGTGTAATTCTGCTGAGGATATGGAAACCATAGAGAACATGCTCTTAATATACCTTCCGTTAATGTCCTCTCCATTTTGATATACAAAATTCTGAATTTTTACCATGAGAAAGTGACTACACTAATCCACATCACAGTGGTAGCGGAGGTCAGTGGGTACAGTAAAATATACTATCAACATATCTATGTTGGATAGAAGTTTATAAGCGAATTGAAGAAAATTTAACTTTAGCATGGGGATGGATTTTTCAGATTATATAAATAGTGCCTAGAATTTTGCTATGGTGCCATATCAAAGAGTCAGCATGGGTATGTGTGTATGTATGTGTGTATTTATGTGTGTATGTATGTATGTATGTGTGTATGTACGCACGGTGGTGGCGAGGTTGGTGCGCTGTATCTCGGGCTCGGGCGTGGGCAGCATCTCGTCGCGGTAGGCGCGCTCGGTGTAGAGACGGTAGCACTTGCCCGGGCCGGTGCGTGTGTATGTATGTATGTATGTGTGTATGTACGCACGGTGGTGGCGAGGTTGGTGCGCTGTATCTCGGGCACGGGCGTGGGCAGCATCTCGTCGCGGTAGGCGCGCTCGGTGTAGAGACGGTAGCACTTGCCCGGGCCGGTGCGTGTGTATGTATGTATGTATGTGTGTATGTACGCACGGTGGTGGCGAGGTTGGTGCGCTGTATCTCGGGCACGGGCGTGGGCAGCATCTCGTCGCGGTAGGCGCGCTCGGTGTAGAGACGGTAGCACTTGCCCGGGCCGGTGCGTGTGTATGTATGTATGTATGTGTGTATGTACGCACGGTGGTGGCGAGGTTGGTGCGCTGTATCTCGGGCACGGGCGTGGGCAGCATCTCGTCGCGGTAGGCGCGCTCGGTGTAGAGACGGTAGCACTTGCCCGGGCCGGTGCGTGTGTATGTATGTATGTATGTGTGTATGTACGCACGGTGGTGGCGAGGTTGGTGCGCTGTATCTCGGGCACGGGCGTGGGCAGCATCTCGTCGCGGTAGGCGCGCTCGGTGTAGAGACGGTAGCACTTGCCCGGGCCGGTGCGTGTGTATGTATGTATGTATGTGTGTATGTACGCACGGTGGTGGCGAGGTTGGTGCGCTGTATCTCGGGCACGGGCGTGGGCAGCATCTCGTCGCGGTAGGCGCGCTCGGTGTAGAGACGGTAGCACTTGCCCGGGCCGGTGCGTGTGTATGTATGTATGTATGTGTGTATGTACGCACGGTGGTGGCGAGGTTGGTGCGCTGTATCTCGGGCACGGGCGTGGGCAGCATCTCGTCGCGGTAGGCGCGCTCGGTGTAGAGACGGTAGCACTTGCCCGGGCCGGTGCGTGTGTATGTATGTATGTATGTGTGTATGTACGCACGGTGGTGGCGAGGTTGGTGCGCTGTATCTCGGGCACGGGCGTGGGCAGCATCTCGTCGCGGTAGGCGCGCTCGGTGTAGAGACGGTAGCACTTGCCCGGGCCGGTGCGTGTGTATGTATGTATGTATGTGTGTATGTACGCACGGTGGTGGCGAGGTTGGTGCGCTGTATCTCGGGCACGGGCGTGGGCAGCATCTCGTCGCGGTAGGCGCGCTCGGTGTAGAGACGGTAGCACTTGCCCGGGCCGGTGCGTGTGTATGTATGTATGTATGTGTGTATGTACGCACGGTGGTGGCGAGGTTGGTGCGCTGTATCTCGGGCACGGGCGTGGGCAGCATCTCGTCGCGGTAGGCGCGCTCGGTGTAGAGACGGTAGCACTTGCCCGGGCCGGTGCGTGTGTATGTATGTATGTATGTGTGTATGTACGCACGGTGGTGGCGAGGTTGGTGCGCTGTATCTCGGGCACGGGCGTGGGCAGCATCTCGTCGCGGTAGGCGCGCTCGGTGTAGAGACGGTAGCACTTGCCCGGGCCGGTGCGTGTGTATGTATGTATGTATGTGTGTATGTACGCACGGTGGTGGCGAGGTTGGTGCGCTGTATCTCGGGCACGGGCGTGGGCAGCATCTCGTCGCGGTAGGCGCGCTCGGTGTAGAGACGGTAGCACTTGCCCGGGCCCGTGCGCCCCGCCCGCCCCGCGCGCTGCTTCGCCGCCGCCTGCGAACATTACACTCTATTTTAGTTAACATTCATTTGCAAAGTTATTACACATGATACTACTGTTAAAAATAAAAACAAATATGTAACGCGCTCGATTTGAATTATGTTCTGCAAGTTCTATCGATTTATAGTGATTTATATTTATAGTGGTTTATGAGTGTTACATCATTGTTTTGTACCGGTGTAATACATTGTTGGTTGGTGAAGCAAATTCAATAATAAAATAGTTTAACAGTTGAGTTTGTTACATTTAATACAGTAATTACCAATTTAATTCAAATCTTAGCTTTTGAAATTGCTCCAAATTTTATGCGTCATGTTAATATTAAAATATTTTCTATTTGACGTCTATAAACCAAAAAACATACCTGTGAAATCGGCGTGACAACCAAGGAATCCATCCCCGTCTTGGAGTTATAAACCTTCTGCTTCACAAACCCTGGATCCACCACATAATAAATTCCATCGATGGTGAGCGACGTTTCCGCGATATTGGTGGCGATGACCACCTTCCTCGACCCTGGGGGCGCCGGCTCGAAGATCCTCGTCTGCATCTCCGACGGCAGCGCGGAATATACCGGCAGGATGATCAGCTCAGGCACATCAGGGCCTAGCGACTTCATCCTCTCATACAGGATCTCGCAGGCGGTGTCAATCTCCTCTTGACCAGTCAAGAATAGCAGGATATCTCCTGGAGGCTCTCGGAGGTGTATCTGCATCACTGTGATCAGCGACGCGTCCAGATAATCAGTTTCTGGCTCCTTAGTGTACAGCACTTCAACGGGGAAGGTTCTGCCTGGTATAGTGAAGATGGGTGCTTCGAAGAAATATTGTGAGAACTTGACGGCGTCTAGGGTGGCGGAGGTGACAATAAGCTTGAGTTCTGGGCGTTTCTGGACGGCTTGTTTGAGCAGGCCGAAGAGCACGTCGGTGTGGATGGTGCGCTCGTGGGCTTCGTCCAACATTATCACGGAGTAGCTGTTGAGGTCCAGATCCATGAGGCACTCGCGGAGCAACATACCGTCTGTCATGTATCTGAAATAATGTAAATGGATTATTTATGTGTTCAATGTGAAGGAGCTTTATGAATATTTATTGATAAAATATAAAAATTTTAAAAATATATAGGGCTCGTAATTAGAAATATTATGACCATGTTCTAAACATATCAAGTGAAAATATGTTTTGTTTGAATTTTAACTATTATGAATCACTACCATCGACACCCATTCCGTGATTTTATTGTCGATACGTTTATTACAAGCCACTCGGCCTTAGCATAGTTTATTGTGTTGAGAAATATTGAAAAATCCCTAACCACACATAACTAAATACATTATACATACTTGATAACAGTGTCAGTGCTGGTACAGTCTTCAAAACGGATGGTGTACCCCACCTCCTGTCCCAGCCTGCATCCGAACTCCTCAGCCACTCTCTTGGCGACAGACATGGCGGCCACACGACGAGGCTGCGTGCACGCGATCTTGCCTCGAGCGGTGAGCCCACAGGCTGCCAGGTACTGGGTTATCTGGGTGGTCTTGCCGGAGCCTGTCTCTCCGATGACTATCAGGATTTGGTTGTCGGCTACGGCCTGGGGAATAAAAAATATACATTATAGATTTATACATATGGTTAGAACAATCTGGATAAAGACAATGTATGGACTAATGTTAAGTGTAGCATCAACTGGTTTTTTAGAAAAAGATTTTATTAATAAAATTAAAATTATAATTATTAAAAAACTATTTACTTACTAACTATTGTAACGTTTTGAAAAACTAAAATTGATACAAAGAGCTTTTTTTGGTACTAGGACATATTTGACACTTCCATGTCTTTAACACAAAACAATTTAATACAAGTAGCAGATGAACATTAATTATAAAAAGAAAATGTTTATACATGTTACAACATCCAGAAACATAAAACGCATAAAATAACACCATATTGAAATAAAACTATTTTTTAGGGATTTTATCGCGATTTGGTTAAATTTTTACATTTTTAAAATCTAAGAAACCATTATAACACCATACCTTAGTCAATTCATCCCTCAATTTATAAATAGGCAGTGACTGCCTCTGCTCCAACAGTGACAGGTTAGTCTTCTTGCCGAAGGATGACTTTTTGCCTCCAATGACGTGCTTCTTCCATTCAGGCAGGTCTTGAGGAGTGATGCCGGTGCCTCTCATGTTGGCTGCTAACGTGCGCCCATCGCTCTCTGGCAGTGGGTCTATCCAGTTCTTGTTGAGACCTGAGGAAAGACCAGAAGAATAAGATAAGTTCTAGATCTCTTTAGGAGATATATAAACTTTTCACAAACTTATTATTATAAATGCTAAGAAGTTTATCTATCGCTCCAAAGAATTGTTATCAATTAATTCAAAGAATACAAAACAGACATTACTTAGCCATGGATTTTATATTGTGTGAACTCTTGTTTTTTTTTAAATTATGTAACTGTAACACAAACAAGTTCTATATTGACAATACCTGTCGGCAAACTCTCCATCTCTTGCTCCCTCTGTATCATCTTCTGTTCTCTTCTCTCCTTGGCCAACGCTGACTGCATCATAGCGGCCTGCGCGAGGGACCCGTCAGGGTTCTTCACGATTCTCACGGGAGACAGGTCGTGGAGCGCCCGCCCGTGGCCCTGTAGGAACGGGGGCTCTTCCTCCACCAGCTCGATCTCGATGTCGGCCTCGCCATCTTCGTCTTTCGGTAGAAGACCGGTCTCGTCATCGAATTCAGGCAGCTCGCTCTTGTCTATTACTCCTGATGATATCATCTAAGAGAAAATGAAAGAAATTTGTAAGTGTCCAGAATTTGACGGATTTGTTTTACTGCTGAATAAAAAAATTTTAGTCATTTGTAGCCTATAGGTGTGATAGTAAACAACTTACGACAATAGTCACTTCTGTAAATATAATGTGATTGTTTAATTTAAAAAAATATTATTTTCTCTATAGTTTGTAATAGTATGGTGTTAGGTAACAAAAAGCATACCTGTTTAATCTCCCATCTCTCAGGACTGGAGATTCTGGTGACCCTTTTTCTGCTGGAGTCTTCGTCAGGGTCCATACCCCCCTGCAGACCAGCCAGCACAGTGGCGGCTGGTGGTGGCCTATCTGGATTACGACCTTCTCGTTCAGCCTGCGGGAAATAGGAATGATTATAGCATAGACTGACAAAAGAGATTGAAGTTACATTATTTGTCTAAAAATATTAAAAAATCCAGTATGATACAAGTATGAGAGAGGTGCGTAGTGCGTGGTGGCCTGTTGGTAAACGGACCAGACGCGGCTGCCTACATGTTCACGGTGGTCGCGGGTTCAAATCCCAGGGCACACCTCTGACTTTTCGGAGTTATGTGTGTATTGATAGTCAATCACCACGCACTTTAACGGTGAAGGAAAACATCGTGAGGAAACCTGCATACCGTAGCGATTTTAAAGAATTTCTACGGTATGTAAGTCCGCCAACCCGCACTAGGCCAGCGTGGTGGACTATATGGCCTAACCACTCTCAATCGATTCTCTCGATTGTAGAGTAGGCCCGTGCCCTGCAGTGGGACGTATATGGGCTGAAATAGATGAGAGAGGTGTGCTCAAGTTTCAATAACTACTCTTTATCATCATACGCAAAACAAAAACGACAAGAAATAAAATATGTAGTTAAAATTGTATGGTGTGGTGGTGACAATACTCATTAACGTGGGAACAAACACTTTCGGCTTTAGACAGATTTAAAACCTATTTTAGTTATCAAATGTTTTGTCTTCTTCACTCAAACTGAATTCTAAAGTCGTTCGAAAGGGACAAAACTTTGATTACTAAAATTTTAAATCTGTCTATGAATAAGGTCATTTAAAATTAAATGTATGCTGTTTCTTAGCAGGAGGACGAATTTGGCAATGATTATGAAGCACATAATTTAAGCTTAATAAATTACCTCCAAATGTGCATGTGATGTTGGATTAAGATCTTTTCCAGTCTCTTGACAGACATCCTTCATGGTGAGGGATACTTTTTGCCCTGTTATGGATAGAACTTTAACCTGAAACAAAAATCATTACTTTATATTGGAAATGTATTTCGAATTTAGAGAATAAACAACAATAAGAACCATAAAGGTTTGGAGTGGTAATTGAGAAAACCATTTCATTTTATCAGTTAATTATTTTTTTAACACATCATTATTCCTGTTTTGTATTCTAAAGGAGAATACAATAAATCATGTCAACAGAATTCGTGATGTAAAGATGTGTAGAAAATAAATGTATTGTGTTACTTTCTAATATTAATAAGATTATGAATTTCAAATCTAATTGTTAACATAATTATTAACATATAATTAGAATGTTAATATTCTTACCTTTACTTTGTCTCCTCTATTGACCACATCAGAGACATTAGTGACCCTCCCCTCAGACCTGAGCTGTGAGATGTGCACCAGTCCCTCCCACCTCTTCTTCACACCCTCAATTTGGACAAAGCACCCAAATGGGACTATGTTTGCCACTCGGCCATTGTAGATCTGTACAAAATAATGATAGTAAATAAAAACCTCATTTTCATTTCATATGTTATTATTCTGTTCATCTGTTATTAAGAATACCAACTGCATTTTGTATTTATTTCATGCTTTTTATGATGTGGATATATTGTATGTAATTGTTTGAATATAACATAACATCATATTTAAGTAGTACAGTCATTAGTATTAAAAAGTATAAGTAGGACTATAATAGAACCGATTAAACAAAATAAATTCCCCAGACAATCATTTAAATAATAAAGATTTTTGCAATTTACTATAAGGTTTACAATACTTACTTTGCCTGGTTCAGGGTCATCACTCATCTCTACTTCTGGACTCTTTTTTCTTGACTTCTTATTGTAGTCAGTATATTTATCTTCCCTGTCTTTCTTATCATGGGAGCGTGACCTTCTTCTAGAGCGGGACCGCCTGCCCCTCGACCTTGACCTCCTATGTCTATCGCGTGACCTTGATCTATGACGATGACGGCTTCGTGACCTTCTCCTGCGGTCTCTATCTCTTTCTTTATCCTTATCCCTATCTTTATCCCTGTCCCGCTCCCTATCTCTGTCTCTACTACTCCTATGGTTTCTGCTAGGACTCTGCTTATCTCTACTTCTGCTACGCCTGTCCCTACTTCTACTTTTTCTTTTTTTATCTCTGGAGTCATCTCTCTTTCTATGTTTGGTATCTTTACGGTCCCTACTTTTACTCCTCTCACGCTTTTTCACTTCTTTCGGTGAGTCCTTCTTTATTCCTGAGTTTGAAGGTGCTAAAGCCTCAAGCTCAGCCATTGCTTGGTCTACTACATTGTCTCCAGTCACAGGCTTGATGTTCAACTCTTCTTTAAATATATCTTTGGATGTGACTCTTTTCTTTGTCTCTTTCTCCTCATCACTACTCTCGCTGGTCGACAGTTTCCGAGGTCTCTCATTAGGCAATGCTAATCCCGGGAATTTGTTGGCTAATGGATTCTTATTTTCTTTTCCAGGCGCACTCTCTGATGCATTGCCAACTGGTTTCATGTGCTGTATGATGCGAAGCAAGTTCGTCATGAAGGAGTCGGAGAATTCTGCGCCATTTTCTAGAAGGGCCTTTTTAAATGCTTCGAAGGTTGGATTCTTGTCGGCAAGATCTATAATAAATTCGGCTGAAATAAAAGTAAAATATGAAGTCAGAAACTAAATAGTAAGAAATATTTTCTCCATTAATCATCATTTCTGAAAATTATGCAACAAATCAATACTTAAGGCTCCAAATATAGTAAATATTGAACTCACCCAAATCTTTGTCATTTAACCCCAAATGGTTGTCTAACTCCGTGCACACTTTAGACACAAGTGATAAGTGCTCTAATTTCGCAACTTCATCCATTTTCTTAAGGATATTTATTCAAAAATAACAAATACAATAAACACAAACACACTCATTTTATTGATTGACAGACGTCAAAAGGGAAAGAAAGTGACGTATTATCAAGTACAGACTATAAAATAACGAGTTCACCACGAGTACACATAAGCACAATCGGGTACTCTCAAAAATGTGCACTGTAGGTATAATGTGTTCTAAAATCTAATTTCTAATTATCTCCTGTTAAGTTCTCATGGTCGTTAAATTTTTTTGATATTTTTTCCATTTTGAATTTCGAATGAAACGTAAATACTGAAAAGCGGCGTGGATCGAAACTCAGAGATAATAGTAATACACTATTCGTCTTGTTTACGAGCCAATTTAGGTATATTTTAATTATAAATAGACTTGAATTATCATTATGAAAATAACAAATTATATATTATATCAATTGGCTATTTGACTAATTTCTGAAAAGTGTTTTAAAGTCTAGATATAATCACTCTATACCTCTTCAAACTATTAATTTATTTTTAAAGAGTTGTTTATAACGAATAAACATATTTTTCAGTTTTATCATCATATATGTCACCAAAACGATAGGTCACGTGACTTTGAAAAAGTTACGTCACGCTATAAAAATGGTGAATGATCTTAGTGGCAGAGATGAATGAAAATCGTAAATCGTGACATCACATGCTGCACAATGACAGCTTGTTGTGTTTTGTTCAATGATTAAAGAATAAAGAGGATGACGCATTAATGTAGTACTATATATTAAGTTATAATTATGTTAGGAGTATCGACGCGGAATTGTACATTTATGTATCTGTCTCATTTACACAAAGCTAACTTGTCCCTTAATGAAAGAGACAAATAGTAACTCCATTGTTCCGAATATGGCAATATTTTGTTCACTAACCACACTGAGACCGCCCTTGGCCCAAAATGACGCCATTTTTCTTTTCTGCATGTAATCAGTAATGTCAAACTGTGGCGTTATCTGTCAATAGGAGTAAACAAATCTGCACAATCCAAGAATTTCGATTTTTTTCATTGTTAATCTCGTGTCTTAAGTTTGTTAAGTTTGCTTATTAGATTAATTGTAAAGTTTTTAAAATGCCTCAGTGTTGTGTGAAAGGATGCTAGTCGAGTTCAAGCAAAAAGGACCCCAAAATTTCTTTTCATAGGTTAGTAACTGTTTTTACGAAATAATAACAAATATGTGTCTAAATTTACATTTTGGGTTTGTTTATATCATTTACAATTGTTTAAGGATCTTGTTGATTAAGTTTTAGACTCTTCTAAGCGTTATTTATACAAGTAGTACGAATACCAACCGTATTGTTTGTTTACACACAAGTTTAGGGATGTGATACGAAATTATTCATATCGATATTATCATTTTAAAATTTGTTTGTTATTTTTGTTACAAATATATTTATCATAATATTTATACATACATAAACTCACGCCTTTTTTCCCAGAAGGGGTAGGCGGAGGTGCAATCAGGACATCCACATTTCGCCTTGTATGTTCCGTCCCATGATGTTATAGGTGGTGAGCCTATCGCCATATCGGGCACAAATTCCTGACTCTGGGCTGATAATGAATAGAAAAATCCAAAATCACTTTGCCCGACCTTTCGCGATGTCCGCCACAATTCCTTTATTTAGCTAATTGTTTAATTTCCATTTTTACATTTTAACTGTTCGTTTTGTGTAGATATTGTATTTCTAGTTATATATTTAAGTTGTTAGTTTAGTGTACATATTTTCATTGTTGTTTACTAAGTTTTTAGAACGGGCCACTTAAAAACTCTATATTAAAAAGATAAGCTTACATTTTGTAAATATATTTCTTCGACAATATTATTGAGTATATATGACTAACTACCTTGAATATTGTTAAGAACTGTCACGGAATTTTGGCAGTCAATTTATTATTTTAGGAAAAACTGTATTTACCACCCTTATACGACGATACAAAAAAAAATAACAAAACAATCGTCGCTTTTACAGTTACAATTATCAAATTGGGCAATAGGGAATATGCACGAGGCTCCAAAATAAGTAAAAATGTTTTTTTTTTTTATAATCTTTATTGATGTAGACCTTATGGACTTTTTTAATTTTAATAATCTCTAAATTGGTAAAATTAATAATTAAAAAGTGATATTTTAAATTTGTCGTTAATCATTTCGATACGCGACGCTAATGGTTGCAACACAATGTGACGACAGCGTACACGACCTTAGCTTGTTGGGTACATTATTTTACGTTTATGTTGCACGTTGATGTTTGTAAAAAATTTAAGAAGAGGTAACAATAAAATAGTTGTTGCGATTTCATGTAGTTTTCTTTTACGTCCACATTATTTTATAAATAAATAAATAAATACACCCAACAGTCACATACATGGTCCTAACCCCACATTAAGATCAATTAAGTCTTGTGTCGTGGGTATCAGAAGCTACGAGAGAATTTTCTGCCTCATCAATATTTTATTATTTTATATTATAAATATTATTCTATAATCATTGGTTTTGTTACATTTAATCAACAGATAAAAAATGGCAAACTTATTTTAGACAATTTAAATATTTATAATTTAGATAAATGTAAATAAAAATACCTATAATTATTGTTTACCAAAAAGCTATCATATGCAACACATTTTATAATTTATTGCCACAACAGTCAAATACCCAATTTTAAATGACCAATCTCATGCTTTCAAATTCGTAATAAAAAGTGTGTATCCGAATTTTCGATACAATTTGACATCAATTGACATTTTAAATCCTGTTTGCATAACCTATTCTCTGAGTTTGTCTGAGTTTGTCCTGCAGTTCCTCTCCAATTTATATATACGCGTTTATCTCTTAGGCAAGTGGATTTTTGTAATTTGTGTTGCGTTCATAAACCATTCTCATATGATGGACAATAACACAGAACATTCCGAACAAAACAATTTCAGCCCCCTTACAGTACAAGATGTAGACGTAGATTTTTTGCCGATTGTTTACGAAATAATACGAAGGTATTTCGTAGTACATATTTTTGACTGTAACATTACTTTGTCTACTATGTTACCAATAATAGAGATTTGTTCTGTTTAGTGTTGAACGGGACTTCCACGACAATTCAGCCAAAGCTAGGGAGTCACAGGAATGCAGTCAACGAGTTTTGGAATTACAGAAGAAGCTTGAGATCGCCCGAGCTCAGGTAAACATCGAATGTTTTGCGACTAATCGCTCCCAACTAAAGTTCGTATTTGTATGACTGCCAATTTTGATAGATTTCTACTTATCTGTGCCAGATTGTATATTATTGTAAAAGTTTATCAGTTTATTCATTGATTGATCACCTTATATAATTTTGTGACAATGCTATCATGAATGTGCTTGACTGTATTTGTGTATATGCTTAAATAATATAGATAACATAGAAAAAATATAATGTTCTACACAAAGATGTTTGTGTACTGCAACTGATAAAACATTGAGTAATATACATACATACATACATACATTATAGTAGTAATATACATTTACCATTATAATAATTATTATCAAATTATATAATAATAACATTGTTTGTAGAATTCTCTGTTATCATATTATACATTCTAGATATTTAGTATCTACAGTATTTATTCTGTTAATTTTGTTTACTATGTTAGAATTTATTTTCACTCTTGTATTATTTTTTCAGATCAAAAGACTTCCAGGCATTGACTACAACAAGCAGGATCAACTCAAACAATTTGAGATACTGAGAACTCAACTACGCCTGAAACGAGAACTCCTGCAGAAGTACCGTAACATGTGCTCATTTGAAACATCATTCAAGTGATAAAGATGCCTTTACGTGCCCTGCTCAAATACTTAGCTAATAATGAACGCCTTGTGCAACGGATTGCTGAATCATATCCGGTGAGGCGAGCAGCACAACTGGCTATAGCAGTATTTTACAGAGGAAAGGAGAAAATATCAGAGGTGGATCCAGAAAAACTGAATAGATTTATGTCATTTTTGAGAAAATTCAGTGACAATATGAAGGAGGGTATACAGGACGCAAAGAAACAGTTAAAAAAATAGACATGGAACATTGTCATCTAAGAAGAATTTTGATCAAATGACAAATATTGAATGCAAGTCAGCAAGTCAACAGGGATTTGTTGTAGTTTTTGTATGTTATTGTAGCTGTTGTTTAGTTATGTAATTTAGCTCAATTTTTCCTTGATATATTGTAATGTTCATTGCCTGCAGGAAGCCTTGTAGAATTTTGTATATGGCTGTATTTCTATTTATCAACAGCTGTTTATATTTACAGACAAATGCCTCCCTGTTGGGAGTATTTGATACCTGATGAAATAAAATCACTATCTTATGAGGTTCAATTGTAAAAAAAAGTAGAAGTCCGTTGTATGTTACTAGTCAGATATTTATTAGTTAAATAAAACAAAAAATATTTGAGCTAGTTTAATTTCACTCTGAATAAATCATTAAAAATATACCTTTCACTTATTTTCTATAAAAATCACAATATTGTTATGGTATAGAAAATATTGAAATACTGAATTCTGATATGGAGCAAGCAGCTAGCCTCACTAACACTATAATATTGCTTTTTACATGTATATAAATGAATGTATTTAATGATTTTGATAAATAATAAAATAGAATTTTCAACAAAATGAACTCTGCTCAAAATTTATTCCACAACATTTTTAACCACACCAATTTGGCTCCGTAATAGAGTTTGGAAATACTATCTAATAGTGGCAAATTAAAGAATCACATGAGAAATCAATATATAATTTTAAAACTCAAAAACATCAATAAAATCACAAAAATAAACGAATTCTTTCCCAACCTGGTGCAATTAGTAAAATTTTCTAATCTTAAATTATTTTCTAGAAAATTCTATATACCAATCAAACTATGAAAATATCTTTATGTAGAATCACGTTTCTTGTATATATACTCAGTGGTGCATTTTTAAATGATGGTTGCTGAAGGCGGATTGATTCCTAAGGGTCGATTTGACCGAATTGCGAGGCAAACATACAGGTGGTGTCCATTGTAGGTTAAGTGGTCGAAAATTGTGAAGTAGTGGGCCTAGATGACCACATTAAAACATTACATTAACTATCGCCAAATATCTTAGAACATTAGATTCAGTGTCAGTTCCATAATAGCATTACGAACAATTACCAAGTCACAGAAGTTTGTAAAAATATTTATTTGTTGCAGGCATGTGTTATCACCTATTTCATTAAGCCACAGATAAAATCCGAATGTAAAGGACTCGGGAAACCACTAATTAAAACCACTTTTAAATCAATTTTAGCTTTTGTGCAAATCAGAATGTTACTTTTCATTGTTTGAAAAATCTGTTACATAGTCTGTGGCACCTCATAAAATAGCTGATCGCACAGGCACGCAACATCTACATCTAAAATATTATCGAAATACGACACGTTGTACTTTTCTTGTAGTGCTTGTGAACCGAGTAAGGCTAGGACAGCACGGTTAAACTTGTCATAAAAAAATAGACAAAATTATCATAGTAATTGTTCTTGGCAACACCAAGACGACGCCGCGACTCGCGAGTTCACATCAAACTAATTTAACTTTATCAGGAATCTAATGGCTAAATTGATCACTCCACATACTCCGTTCAATAGCCTACAATGTGATTTATGTTTGCGTCGATATTAAGAATAAGGGTCTCTGCTCACTGCAAGAGAGCATTCCATGACCATGCCATAAACATTACAGGAAAAAATATTATGAACCGTCACTGGCCGGACAGAATGATCTATATTATTTTTGGCTGATATGTTCATAGCATGGTTGTAGCTTGTTCATGGTATGTTACAGTGTAGTGGGCAGAGACCCAAATGGTCAGAAAATAATGCTTCCAAGAGCAGTCAGATAGAAAGTGAGTGCGTGTGTGAGCTCAGTTGGCGGCGACTGCGGCGTGGTCTGGCGGCTTGTCGTGCCTCTTGCGGGGTCTTCGCCCCCCGCCGCCGCCGCCCCCGCCGCCTCCGCCACCCGCTGCAGCGCTGCGCTTGTCCGCTTGCACCTCGAATGGAGAGTCTACTGCTGTCACGTCCGTCTCTTGCTGCAAGAAAAATTTTAAAGACGGTTTTCAAAAATTCTGTAGACTATATGTACATTGTGAGTCTTTTAACTTGTTTCCTAGTAAATAGTTTATGCATGGCTAGTCAGCCGTATCCTTTTAGGCCTCACCAGAGGTATCAATAGCGCAGTTCGCTTTCGTCACAAAAGAAGATAATAAGTACCGGTGGTTTCAGATTTAAGTCGGAAGGCCAGGCCACCAGTTTTGTCAACACTAGGAACTGTTTCACTCCTCTCCTAGTGCGTGGCTGGGTTTGCACTGTGTGTAATGATGATGTAGTCGGTACGTACGAGTGCGGCGTCGGGTGCGCGGTGCGCGGGTGCAGCCGGCGCGGGCGCGGCGTGCGCGTGCGCGTGCGCGGGTGCGGGCGCGGGCGCGGGTGCGGGCGCGGCGCGGCGCTCGTGTCGCTCGTGGCGCGGCGCGGGCGGCGGCTTGAGCGCGATGGGGTCTGGTCGCAGCACGTTACCCACCGCCTTGGTGCGGCCCTCGCGGAACACCTGCATTAACACACATGATCACACCATTACAATACATTAGAATTCTAATAAAAAATACAAATAAAAAACCTGTTATTTCATAGACAATTCCCATTTTTAATTTTAATTGACACCAGTGTTAAACAGCTGAGTGATGTAACTGGTCAATGACCTCTTTGTACTGTGTGGTGCGCATATATCGATTTTGATGAATACCTTGTCTATCTTTCGGTGAAATAGACCATAACCATCCATATGTAAGTTTTAAAAATTCCCCACATCCTAATTACAATACAAATAAATATACTCCACAAACATAAATACTGACCATCCTCTGCCCGCGCTTGAGGTACTCCGGGTGCTTGATGAAGCGGAACTTGACGAGCGCCTTGTCTCCGGTGCGCAGGCAGTCGCGCGACATCGACAGGATGGACGCCGTCTGCCTGATGCTGCCGCAGTGGACTGTGCAACAGTAAGCACTTATTATCACCCTGTATGTAAAACTCTAATGGGCAGGTACTTGGAAATATTAAAATTTTACATACAAACATATACTCACGCCTTTATCCCAGAAGGGTAGAGGCGCCACCAGGACACACACATTTCGCCTTGTATTTTCTGTCCCATGATGTGATAGGGGGCGAGCCTATCGCAATATCGGGAACAAATTCCCAACTCCGCGCTGATAATACATACATACATACATAAACTCACGCCTTTATCCCCGAAGGGGTAGGCAGAGGCGCCACCAGGACACCCACATTTCGCCTTGTATGTTCCGTCCCACGATGTGATAGGGGGCGAGCCTATCGCCATATCGGGCACAAATTCCTGACTCCGGGCTGATAATGAATAGAAAAATCCAATATCACTTTGCCCGACCCGGGACTCGAACCCGAGACCTCAGCTTTGTAACCGTACCGTAATACAACTACGCCACCGAGGCAGTCAATAATGAATAGAAAAACCCAATATCACCCTGCCCGAACCGGGATTCGATTTCTCAACTTTGTAATCGTACCGTAGTACAACTACACCAAGGAGGCAAATACTTTCTATCATCATCACCATCATCATCATCATCATCATCATCATCATCATCAGCCCGTTGCAGTCCACTGCTGGACATAGGCCTCTCCCAAGGTACAATATTTTCTATGTCCCTGCCCAATTTAGAATTAGCTCTAAATCAAAGCAAAACATTACGGTACCAACTGACATCGACGGCGTTTTAAGCAAAATTTACGCATGACTATTATTAAATTACTTGCGAAAGTCAGGAGAAGAGGAACTACGGTGTCCTTTAAATTCTACCACTCTAGATGATGACACCTGAGTGTGCCTAAATTACCTGTAAATCTACATGAAATAAATCACATACCCATAGCCTGGTATCTGGAGGAGATGGTGGTGGGGTGGTGCAGCACGAGGATCTCGCCCTCGAACTGCCAGCACGCCTGCGGGTTCAGCGCCGGCGACACCATCACCATGCCCTTGCGGATCTGGGAGCGCTTTATCTGCGCACAGCACAATAGTCGTCAAGAATAATGGAAGGACTTGAGGACCTTCGCCCAGCAGCGGGACATTGTAGGTAAAAAAAAGACACTTAAATCTTTGTTAACAGATAATCAAAACTAATTGAATCATATCTAAACATTATAATGATATTCTTTTAAGTATTTTTGTCAAATAGTCGTCTATAATATTATAAAGAGGAAAGGTTTGTATGTAAGTATGTTTGTAACGAATTGGCTCAAAAAGTACTGGACCGATTTTAAAAATTCTTCCATCTTTTGAATGCTACATTATCACTGATTAATATAGGCTATTTAAATTGCAAGGAAAAAATAAGGATCCCTACTAAAAGTACAATAATGTTACCCAAGGTGTAAAACAAATATCTATAAAATATATTTCATCGCATGCGCTGCGAAAATTCTATCATTTTGTTTTCAATCATCAAGTCTGGTACCCAAAGGGAGCCAGCGATATACTATTGCTAAATACATTATTATTTAGGTATGTCCTGCGTTTACAGTACGGTTATGCCAAAATGTTTGAAAAATAAATGTCCATCCGTGCGAAACCGGAACGGACCGCTAGTACAAAAATATACTATGAGTAACGCGAAAAAAGTTTGATACTCAGTCACCACGTGTTATCCAAACTTAATTATTACTTAAACGTGTATTATCAGATAAAACGCAAGTTATCTATAAATTGAATAACAGTTTTATCGCCGATGGTGTCATTGTCTCATTACTTAATTTTATATGCGAACCTTTTTATAGTATAGTACAAAACCCCTCATAATTTTCTACTTCCCCTAGCCTCTTCTTTTCATTTTATTTAGATAAATTGCAATGTTGATTTATAATGATACGTGTGACGGATGATCTGTATATATTTTGAGAGATTTTTGAGCTTATTATATATTTTTTAATGAATACTTAACTTAAATTGGATTCGCTGCGAATCCAACTCACGACAATAAAGTTTAAATATTACATGGCTATTCAGTCATTACACCAATGAAGCATATTTAACATATTTGCACTAGTATACAACTGAATAACCGCAACAAAACCGCAAGCGGTTATCTTACATTATCAGTTTTTAATGTCCTGTATTAAAAAATATCTGTATATACTAATATGGAGGGTCAGTATTAACGCAATAGAACCCAAAATAATGATTTTTAGAATTTTTGTCTGTGCGATTGTGCGCGATGAACTCACAAACGGCTAAACGGATTTCGATAAAATTTGGTATGGAGGTAGGTGACAACCCCAACACTTCGGCGACTTTTTAACCCGAAACATTTAGGGAAGGAATTCCAATATATTTGTTACTTTTTATACACAACGGGGTCGGACGGGACTGGACGGGACTGGATTACATGCCTTGAGTGAGAATGAGACAGAACGGGTGGGATAGGACGGGATGGGACATTCCAATTATTTTTTCGAATGAACTTAATGACGTAGACGAAGTTTGCGGGCAGAAGCTATTGTAAAAATGTGTACAAAGAGAAATCCAAGGGCAATTCTTAAACTAATTCCGAATTGTGCTGTAATTATTTTTTATTTCCATAATGTCCATCAAAATGATGTAATAAAAATTCCGTCCGTTTGTAACAGCACATAGTAGCAAAGTTATATGAAAGGAAGGAGATAATACCCAACAGTAATGTTTATTGATAAAACATGATAGTGTTACCTTCTTGAGCGCGAAGCTAGCCGTGTGTCCGCCGCGCACCTCGGCGACGGGCATGCGCTTGCGGTGGATGCCGCGCACGGCCACCGGCGTGAAGCGACCCAGCGGGTCCGGCCCCAGCACCAGCGTGTCGCCCACGCGCACCACGCCCGCCAGCATCGTACCCGACACCACCGTGCCCACGCCCTGCACACACACACACATACAGATACACACGCGCACCACGCCCGCCAGCATCGTACCCGACACCACCGTGCCCACGCCCTGCACACACACACACATACAGATACACACGCGCACCACGCCCGCCAGCATCGTACCCGACACCACCGTGCCCACGCCCTGCACACACACACACATACAGATACACACGCGCACCACGCCCGCCAGCATCGTACCCGACACCACCGTGCCCACGCCCTGCACACACACATACATACAGATACACACGCGCACCACGCCCGCCAGCATCGTACCCGACACCACCGTGCCCACGCCCTGCACACACACATACAGATACACACGCGCACCACGCCCGCCAGCATCGTACCCGACACCACCGTGCCCACGCCCTGCACACACACACACATACAGATACACACGCGCACCACGCCCGCCAGCATCGTACCCGACACCACCGTGCCCACGCCCTGCACACACACACACATACAGATACACACGCGCACCACGCCCGCCAGCATCGTACCCGACACCACCGTGCCCACGCCCTGCACACACACATACATACAGATACACACGCGCACCACGCCCGCCAGCATCGTACCCGACACCACCGTGCCCACGCCCTGCACACACACACACATACAGATACACACGCGCACCACGCCCGCCAGCATCGTACCCGACACCACCGTGCCCACGCCCTGCACACACACACACATACAGATACACACGCGCACCACGCCCGCCAGCATCGTACCCGACACCACCGTGCCCACGCCCTGCACACACACATACATACAGATACACACGCGCACCACGCCCGCCAGCATCGTACCCGACACCACCGTGCCCACGCCCTGCACACACACATACATACAGATACACACGCGCACCACGCCCGCCAGCATCGTACCCGACACCACCGTGCCCACGCCCTTACTATACAAACACACTTTATGCATAGATACATGCAGCCACGCAAGCTAGCACGCATACACGCACATACGTACGCACGCAACCAAGCACGCACAATCGAACGGACGCATCCACATACACGCACGCTAGTACACGTGCTTACACACTCAAATGAAATAAAAAATAATGAGAATTACTAAATTCGTTCATTGACCTGTATGTTTACATAAAGAGAGTGACTATCGAAAATTGACACAATTTAAATAATTTTATTTTCTCACCAGTCAAAAAAACTAATTAAAACACCTTTTACAATAGGAAACAACAATGTTAATAAATTTTGTATCTTTAATACTATCCACAGACAGAAATGTCATGATAAATGTAGGCTATATCTGAAATGTATAAATGATCAGTACATACGGGCACGGAGTAAGTGTCGTCTATCTGGAACTCTGCGGGTTTGTCGTCGTGCGAGGGCATCCTGGTCTTCAGCAGGTTCAGGAACATGGTCAGCAGCTCCAGGTTCTCGCCCGTCACGTTCGACACTTGGAATATTGGACATAGCCTGCCGAGAAATACGCTTCATTACTTGCGAATTCTGTAAGAACATCAGCTGAGCTAAGTATTTGTCGAAAGATACTAAATAACTAAAGTCGTGTACCATTAGCAAAAAATACCGTTTACTATTATCATCGTGTTTAAATATTGTGATAGTTTTACGTTTCTATGCCATCCTCACTATTTAGCATGTCCTTAGCAGCGCGATTATACTAATCTTACTTGCGCAAGCACTTTTATCAGGATTTCGAAGAAAACATAAAATCTACATACACTTCGAAACACCCCAATTTATGTATGTAAAACCATACAAAATAAACAAAAAAATTTTTAATCGGAAAAATAACCAATTAAATAATTAAAAATTTTTGGACCTTTTGCAAAACAATAAAAAAAACAAAAAGGCGCAAAAACTTTTTAGTTTTTTCGGCCATCACCTCTGAGAAACGAAGTTAGTGGCGCTGACTATAACATCGTCCTTGGTCTTCACCATGACCGGCACCTTCCTGCACCCTGAAGACTTGAGGATTCTGATGAGCAGCTTGAGGTTGTCTTGTAGCACGTTGGGCGGGCACATGTCGATCTTGGTCACCACCACGAAGACGGGAACTGAGAGCGCCAGGGCAAGACCTAGGTGCTCTTTCGTCATGCCTACTATACCTGCGTTGGCTCCCACCTATAACAATATTTTTTATATGCAAAATTAAATAAATAAATAAATACACCCAACAGTCACATACATAGTCCTGACCCCGCACTAAGATCGAATCTTGTGTCGTAGGTATCAGAAATTACGAAAGACTTTTAGGTCTCACAAACACCCAGACCCGAAACAAATACCTGTGGATCACACAAATATATGTTTCGGTGTGGGGTTCGAACCCGCGGCGTCTCGTTTCACAGCCGGCGTCTAACCAACTGCGCCACGGAGGCTGTCAAAAGCGCTTGTACTTCACCCATCAGCAAGCACTTATCAAACTTCTCACCGGTTGACACAATTTTATTAGGTTTTATAAGTTAATGAGGGATAACAAATAAACAACACAAGTCACATAGGTAATAGACTGTTTCGACCTCCTATTATAAAACAAGAGTTGTGTTGTGAATATCAAAAACTACGTGAGGCTTTTCGGCCTCATTTACACCCAGATCCGAATCAAATACTTTTGGATAACCCAAATATTTGCCTCGGTGCGGGGTCGAGCCCGCGGTCTCACGTTTCACACATGACATCTAACCGACTACGCCATGGAGGCTGTCAATGCTTAACTATCATTAGACATTAAAAATATCTTTTGCCTCACAGATTTCACAGATGTGGAGGCGGCTTTATGTATGAACGATATTACACCACATATTTTCAAATATACCAACAGGATAAGATTATTAATTCATTTAAACTTCCCCAATCTGTTGTTTGTTATTGATACGGGATTTCCAGTTTTTAATTGTAAACATTGCATCATTTAGCGCAGCTTTTAAAAATTTTGTGTATATCCTATACTATGTAAGCTCACGCCCATATCCTTAAAAGCGTAGGCAGAATTAATACGAACAGCACCCACTGCGGTGACCCACAGAACGCCTTGCTTGTTTCCGTCTCATATTTTGGTAATTTACAAGCTAATCGCTCTATATTCATTTTTGTAAATATACCGACAAGCTGATAATGAAAAATAAGACCTTGAATCACAGAAAATCTCTGTGATTGCCTAGTACAACGTTCTTTGTATTAACTCTTGTATCTTTATCTGTACCTACAGAAAGTATTCTACTTAACAGAAAATTGTCCCCAAGGACTTCCATATCAAAATATTGGAAAACGCCTGCGTCCAGCATTAAATATAATATGTGGCATTAATAATATGTGTAATAACTTAAGACTCGGTGGCACAGTTTTACTACGGTACTATTACAACGCAGAAGTCTCAGGTTCGAATCACGAATCAGGCTAAGTGATATTGAATTTTTCTATTCATTATCAGCGCGGAGTCAGGAATTTTGTGCCCGATGTGAAGACAGGCTCGGCTCCTATCACATCGTGGGACGGAACATACAAAGCTAAACGTATTTGTCCTGATAGCCTATCTGCCTAACCCTTCTGGAAAAAAGGCGTGATGTGTGTAATAACTTAGTTTACACCATGATCTAGATTCGTATACACTGACCATGAGCATGCCGAAGTCTGGCGCGTGTCCCGTCATGCCGAACACGGTGGTCTTGAGGTAGCGCTCGTGGCCCGCCAGGTCGATGAAGGTGATCACCTTGGACGACTTCTCGCAGATCTTCACCCAGTCCAGCGTGCCGTGGTCTGGCTTGTTTACTACGTTACCTGGGTACACAGATAATATGATAGGTTTTATTAGTACATACAATATAATACCGTCAAATCGCACTAGGCCAGCGTGGTGGACTATATGGCTTAACCCCTCTCATTCGTTCTTTTGACTATAAAGGACACTCGTGCCCTGCAGTGGGACGTATATAGGCTGATACATACATACATGTTACAATTTTAAGTAAAATAGACAAATATGCAGGAGGCTTATATCCAGTAGAAGTGGATATGTGAACACATGTTGAAAACACAGGGTTAAAGGTAATGAAACTCATATTTTTAATCAAACTTTGAATCATAACACAATTACAGTAAAATCTCTTTACTACTAAGTTTTATTCTTAACATGTGTCAAATAAAACATGTCAGTTATTTCGACAATAAGTATAACCTGTCGGAAATATCTGTGAACCTAGCTGGAATGTGGTTCACATTTCATTTTTTTGTGTTCACCCATCTACTATGATATTTTACATTAAAAACGTTTTGAGATGGATGCGAATTATATTTTTTTATTTCAATTCAATTTGTTCAACCTATATTTGGAATTTGCTGAACTTATGTTCCAATGGCGTCAATTGGGTATTTGACTATCATCGAATTTTTGTATTATTTTGCAGACAAACAGAAGTGCCATTAAAACAAAACATTTTTATGAAAACAGTGATAAAGTAGCTTGTAACATGAGGCAAATATTAGTATTTTAAATGAAAGAGTGGGGACTTAGTGGGGACATCTTACTGTCACTTTCGCAACCGCACACTATAATGCATATTAAGAATAGTGACGTCACTAATTTTGTTTTACATCCTTTTTCTTTTCCCCCACTACGAGATTAAAAACGTTTCTAACTTTTAAAATTCTGAATGGATTTTCAAAATTCTTTGTTTGTTAGATTACGGATATGGATATTTTGTAATAAAAAAAAATGAGTCAAATACCCAATTATATAGGTCCACAGATATTTCCGACGGGTAATAAACAGATGAGTGCAAGTCCTCACCCATGTTGTCGAAGCCGAGTATGTCGTTGCCCACGGAGCTGGTGCGGCCGCTCTCCATCTCGTGCTTGTGGCGGAACAGCCGCTGGCGCGCGTAGCCTCGCCCGTTGTCCAGCTCGCCGTGCGTCAACACGCCCAGCAGAGTGGACTTGCCCGCGTCCACGTTGCCCACTACTGCCACTCTGCGGGATAGGGGAATCGGTTAGGTTTGTGTGGTTGAGTTATGAAGTTATCGATATTGACAACAGCTTAGAAGGGTTAATTTGTTAAGAGATATCACAGATTCAAAAAGCATCGATGGAAGTTAGTTTTAATGTCAGGCTTTTTTGGAAAATGAGATTGCACCAAATTCTTACTCTTCTAAAACTAACAATGCCCCAAAGTACTTCATATTATATGATTTAGATTTCTCACGTACATATTGCATTTAGTTGAAAACACATATTTTCACCATAATTGTAAATAAAGGTACGAACAGAATGTAATGTAATTTGTAGATTTTCCTTGCATGGTAGATGCAGCCTAATACTTTAGGCCCTAAGTCTAGAAATCAATGTTATCGACCCTATATTAGGGTCTGTCCAGGGTACCTGATCTCCATGAAGTCGTTATTGTCCAGCTCGGTGCGCAGCAGGTACTGGCCCGTGAGGCCGGTGCCGCAGTCCCAGCGCCGCAGCTCCACGTACGACACGCGCTCGCTCGACGCCAGCGACTGCAGCGTCGCTACCGACGCGTTGAACTCGTCCTCTGTTAGACCTCGACCATCTGACACGAGGGAAATTATGATTAATACTTTTTATGGTGTAGGAGCATACTACCAAACAAGCCAATTGATGGCAAATAGTCATTGTCATTGAATACGTGAAACACTGGAGGTATTCGTCGGCATACATTCGATTAACAGTCGAGCTGAAAAGGCGAGAAACGCCCTGTATAGCTCGCCGCACTACTATTAGAAAGTTCCTCGTAATTGGGAGAGCACAGATGCTCAACACTAACACTAATTTGACCGTTCGTAGTATAATAAGCGTCCTCGACACAGGCTATGCGTTCTACTACATATCTCCGCGTCGCTTTTTAATATAATACACCCAAAAGGCAACAATACACTACGAAAGACTTTGCGGTCTCACGACACCTAGACCCGAAACAAATATTTGAGGAGTGGAAAATCATTTTCTATTACGTCAACGGATGAGAACCACCATGGTGAAGGGGCATATTTTCATATTACATATTACGACATATAAATATGTCGTATCTTTTACTGCTAGTGTGCATACGACAAAGTTAATAGTTTACAAAAGTCAGTGGCAAAGTCACAACATCCACGATCGGCAGCGTCGTGATTGCAACGACTTACAACAGCGAACAGTGCTCTATCTATGCCATTAATATTACCTTATCAGTCGTGCAACCACACGCTTATCACCACTTTATTCAAATATCTATTATTAATTCGAATCGCATGCATTTAGTTAAAAATACAATGCAGGGTCTACAAAATTATTAATGTATTTATATATGAACTGATATACTGCAATTCTCAATATACTTAATAAATAAAAACGTTCTTATGGGTCAGTTAACGAAAATGTTTGAAATGAAAACAATATTTCATTACAGTTAAAATAATACAAAGATCTTGAGAATTATCGGGAATTAATAATATTCCAATGAAAACATGGTGCAGGGGAGCAAATAATGTTATTATCTGCATGCGTCAATACAGGTGGGAACTCTTAAACTATTGGTACTACTCGTTGGCTAGTCTCGTTTCGTGAGTGAAGGTTATTTATGTTAATTTTAATCAAACGGCAGTTATCTTAAGTCATCGCACCGCCGTCCAACTCTGCCAAAACGTGTTTGACTGCCACTGTCATGGTTCAGAAACTTGGAGTTACGGTTTCGATTCTAGTACCGGGAGAAATGTCGATTGTTTGTAAATATACTTACTGTGGAAACTAAATAAATAATGTGACTTGTTTTCATAAGTATCAGAAAGTGAAAAACTAAGGAAACATTTCAGTTCCACAGCCGACCGGAAACATAGTTAATTACTAATACAATAATCTTGCGGGAATCAAACCTTGCGCTTTGTTTCGTAGTCGGGTTTTCATCCATTGCGCTACGAAATCCGTCAAATGTGTATTATTTCTGACATGAAGACGTTGAACCATGCGATATTTTGTTTGCAAATACGAATTTATTTATGTTTGCAATATTGAATTCGAAACATGCAAATATTAAGGACAATGTGATTACTGATTAGTATTAATGAATGCACATTAACTATACTCCTCTATACATATGCAATAGGAATGTATTGTACAACGCGGTTATAAACAAGACGTTACTAATCCTCAGTGAAGAGCTACAACACAAGAGAATGAGATGAATATGGAATAGATAATAGTCGTATTATGTGAAACTAATGTACAGGAATATACTAAGGATTCGCCAATAACAATGAGTAGGTATAATAACTAAAAATGATAGTAACGTTTGATTCGTCTTTATTTTTATAGGAGAGTTTAATTCTATTTGTGATTATTGTATGCAATGTTATCCTATCTTTAAACACTAACGCAAAAGTGACATTAACAAGAATAAAATCCTATTTATAACATAACACATCTACACACAAATAAAACAGAGGCCTTTGTGTGCCCCATTACTCTGTAGTTTCTTTGTTACAAAACTTACAAATAAGGTCAGTGTGACATTAAAATTATGAGTGCTATTGGTATATGCGTATTACAAAGGTGAAGTACCGTAGACGGAGAAAGATAGACGAGCGCTGCAATTCAGCCAGCGGCAACCAGGCATGAAACGTAGAGCCCGAAGGGGCTCAGAAATGTATAGATTATGCTATACATTTCTGCTTAGGTCATGATACGGGGCGTAGTAATAGAAGCTCGCAGAAATTTATAGACCACAGTAGACATAGATGCAGTAATAAAGCTCGCACCGGGCGTATAAAATATTAGCTTTGGTACTTAGATAGACTCACCCTCGCCGAGTCCGATGTCGTAAATGATCTCTCCGTTGCCAGCCTCTAGCCTCTCCAGCATCTGCTTGCGGAGCAACTCGTACTCGTCCGCAGTTGGACTTACAAGCACCATCTGTGTACAATAAATACATATATTTAATAGACACGACAGAATTCAATGGTTAGACGACCTGGTAAAAGTCGCGGGACGTCGCTGGATGCAGGCTCCAACAGGTCACTGTGGAAATCGTTAGGAGAGGCCTATGTTCAGCAGTGGACTTCCTTTGGGTGATGGACGGATGAATTCAATAGTCACATACGTACACCAGTCTCCAATCCAACATACAAGTTTTGTGTTGTCGGACTTTCGGTCTTACAACATTAATTTTATTGTCAGAAACAATTAACAAATATTTGTGTACCACGCAACCATTTGGTTATTTGCGGGGATAGAACTCGCGGCTTGTCGTATGACACCCGTAGTGGAAAAATCAAGAAACCCAGTAGTGTAGTCTTATAAAGTTTTCGCAACGTTTCAACAGTTGTAACAGTTAAGTATAATTATACCAATAGGTTTGCAATTTGACACATATTATCGACCTTTATCGAGTCATCCGTTCATTAATAATGCAGCTAGCTTAGATAATAAATAAAATAAATACATAATAATAGGCTTATATTCCTTGTTTTTCATCCGTGATACAAATACATTTCTTATATTCAAGATTTCATTGTAGCGAACTGTGTAGAATAGCAATGTTACTGATATTTAAGAAGAATAGTATACATTATGAAATGCAACTTATACACCGCGCATTACCCAGCCTGGAATTCGAACCTACAACATCACGAATTGAGCATGCGTATATACGACTCATACTTGTCTTGTGGATTGTAGTCCCGTTATCATAACAGAACATACAAATATTATTCAAACCAAACAATGTTATAAAATATAAGTTATAACAAATACTATAAAATGCAAGCACTTGAACCAATATACGTGTGACGTAGGCGAGAGTAACATGGTGTTACGTCACTAATTCCAATTAGTAGGCTGATATAATTGTTACATAAACACTCTCAACGGCACACGCATATTCTGAACGTAATCACTGCGCTCACTATATTGCACTTTCATTATTTTCAAATGGTTAAAACAAAAATTACCACAGTTACTTGGGTTCAAAGATACTTTTCAAAATCTGAAGCGAGATGTGTATTTTACATTTCTATTAGGTCATATTGCCACATTGATCTAATATTACTTACGTAGTAATATTAGTGATTGCCTTAGAGCGATAAGACCGCCATTTGTACTATGTTGTTTTATTATCTCTTTAAACTGTTATATGTATTGTGTACAATAAAGAATAAATAAATAAATAACTTAGCTCAATGTACTGCCATATTTTTTTATTTATTTATTGGTCTCCAACTAAGACTACACTTAACACACATTCAATAATCTACATAATTTTAAGAATTAACATAATATTAAAATATCAAATATTGTAAGATGGGTGGGAATTCTGTTTTTTTATGTTATGTGGTGTTCCATAAAGTGTTGTGTATCTGTATATGTGTAGTGGTCACTACTCATATCCAATTTTCAAGTTTGAGGTGCTACGTTTAGTTCCCAGGAGTAATGTTAAATGACTTTCCGTAATTAATAATAATAAATACACCCAACAGTCACACACATAGTCCCGACCCCACATTAAGATCAATTAAGTCTTGTGTCGCAGGTATCAGAACTACGAGAGACTTTTCGGTCTCACAAACACCCAGACCCGAAAGAAATATTTGTGGACCGCACAAACATTTCTCTCGGTGCGGAGATCGAACCCGCGGCCTCTCGTTTCACAGCCGGCGTCTAACCAACTGCGCCACGGAGGCTGAATTATTTTACTCAGATAGTTTAATCAGAAGAACGGATTTAAATCGGCATAAAGGAAATTGTAAAATTAAATTATGTTCCCCATCTTCGGGTACGTGTGAGATAAAGGGAAGTAGAAGATTCATAGAAAACAATTAATTTTCCATCATGCGCCGCGTCGATTTGGCGGGAAGGATTTACATCGGGCGGAATGCCAATTGGAAATTTATCACCTGATGCTTTTCGCACATTACAAGTGATACCTAACAACTCGTCAATTTGGAATAAACGCAAGCATTTTGTCTTTATATGTATATATTTTAAAATGTACGTTTAAGTAATTTGAGTATCCCACATCAGGGATCAAATCTACTACTATTTTCTTAGGTGACTGAATGATTGCTTCATTGATTGACCATGAAGGACTGTAAATACGTCATTTGGAACATGATATCCCATTAATTATAATTGTATAGAGATCAGAATTACATAACATATAGCAGAGAGTACTTCACAATCCACCACCGATTCTCCTGTAAACCATGATTAACAGTGTGCATTGCGTATAGTCTGGTTTTTATAATATTTTAAGCTATAGCTAAGCTGTAATATGAATGAGTCCACCACTTCAGCATGCAACCAGAACTGTGGGCAAGAATCTTCACCTAGTGGTGTCCAAGCTAATCAGAAAGATCCCATGAATCTATACATAGTTGACGAGACGAGATTGATAGGATTCTACAGACTGACACTAGACTGCAGGGTCGTTCGATGCCCAGCAGCAATAACCCCATCTCAAAATGCTTCTTGTATTATCTTGTATTATTTATTAATAGGAACAACTACGAATTTTCCCGAAACAAATATTGATCATTTTGTATTGTTGCGTAGATTAAATGCGCGGGTTGTTTCAAAGTCGGACTCTCGCCCGCTGCATCAGAAGTCAATGTGAAGACATGATAATATAATTATTTAAATTGTATACGGCACCAAAATATCAAGAAACTATTGGTGGTTTTATCGATCCGACACTATGCTGACAAGTTATTATGGATTTTGTATAAAGAAATAAAGAGTTATTTGCAAGTTTCAAAGATTTTAGCTGCATAGTTTTTGAGCTTTTGCCAAAGAGTTGAAAATGAACATTTCTTGCATTATGCCAATGTTACAAAACTAAAATATATGATATATTACAAAGTAATAGATTGTGCTCTATAGAAATAATGCATACATGTATATTTACAAATTTTAATGACATGGAGCTAAGCTTGTGTGTTTCTATCAACAGCAGAGCTACTGCATAATAATAAATACACCCAACAGTCACATACATAGTCCTGACCCCACACTAAGATACAAGTCTTGTAGCATGGGTATCAGTATTTGAGGCTAAAGATTTCATTATCCACGGATTTGATATAAAATCTGTACAAATTCAAACACTAACTGCAAACCCTTGCTGAAATTGCGAATGAAATAGAACAAGCTTGCTTCAAACAGATAGTATCAAGTGACATTCACTGTGGAGGTGTTTGAATCGCAAAATATAGAGGAATATCAGTCTTAATTGAATAAGCCTTTAAAAACTGCCAAACAAGAAAAAGTACTAAGTTCTTTAAACCCTTGCATAAGCCTGAATATTATTATTTTCCGCGGAGGATTGTATCCCCTATAATTCCAAATTCACGGTTTCTGTATTCGCGGCATATTTACAGAATGTATACCTTGGAAATAAAGAGCTTTTACTGTAGTTAATTTACTGCACAATACACTTAGACTGTTCCCATACTAAGCCTGCAGTTATTTATAGAATTGCATCTGTATGGATACATGACACGAGTTGCATGATGGCATCAAGTATACTATTGTGCAACACATAAAGTCCCTTTATTTTTCACAGCATGGTTAAGAACTTCTATAAAACATTAAAAACAATAGAATATTGTGCTTGTGTCATCATTGTAATATACACAATATACCATCTCTCATTTTTTTTGGGGGAAAAGTGCAGAATTATTTTTATTAACTCCTTTTGCTCTCTTTCTGTAAAGTTTTGTTGTGAATTAATTAAATAATAAGTTTGTAATAAGACACTAGTTGAGCTTCAATGCTTGGCATCAATTCTTTGTTCAATTTTTAATCCTGATTATATACAGATAAAGATAGCAGATGAACAAGCAATTGCTGCATGTAGTTCATTTTCATTTAGCAATTTCTATTCAGAAATGTCGCAGGAAATAACATTTTATTTACTATACACTTTTTTGGACACACTTTAAATTGGAAACATGAAATAATGACAATATGTTAGATTTTTCCACTTGTGTAATAAAGCATATTTGATGCACTAAATTAAATCAAAAATAAAATTAATAGGTTTCAACATTTAAACCCAATAGCACCAAAAAAGATAGATTTCCCATAACTTTTAAATGTCAATCCCAAGCATTTGCATTCTCAAATGATACATTTGATACATTGTCAAAATTAAAGTTATCATTGAAGTTATTTGAAACAACTGGGCCTTAATGATGTAACTGTCAGTAACTACCACAAGTTATACAAAGTGATGAAATCTTATTAGTAATCGTGAAATAATAGTCTACATTAACTTGCTTATTGACAATGCTCTTATTAATATAGTCATTAAAATTATCTCTTCATTGACATCTCTAAGATAAAAATCTTGGCTGAATTATCATTATTACATGAAAAATCTGCTAACTTCTGAGTAATACAAGTAACAATAACTTTTTAGGGGAATCTTATTGGAAACCACTTCTGTACTTAGCAATTAAATCATATTTTCACAATAAGTAAACATATAAAAAATATTATCTTATTGCAATCAGCGTATTTTCTAAGCAGTAAGCAATCGATACGATTGCATGCGTGAAGGCGTAGCGTTTACGCGGGAACAAGTTGTTGGTAAACAAAATTGCAACAGGATTATTACCTTTCCTCTAATACTGGAATAGTCGGTTTCGCTCTCCGCGAACCCCTCGCCCTCGATCATCGGGCTCATCTTAGCCGGCGACTCCGGTGTACTGTCCATCTTTCATTCAACCTTCACGTAAAAATCGAATGAGGGTGCAACTATTGCACCATCTTCTCACAGGATTGGTATCACAGAACCGCCCCTCGTTGTTTTTACCCACTGGCGCGAACACTTGTCAAGAATTAAAACAAAAACAACTTTATTAATAGGCTAAGTCGAGAAGCACAAATTCTGAATTACAAAATCCTTTATATCTTTGAGTGACTTGTAGATTATTTATGTAACTTAAACATGCTCCATATGCGCAACGGTAATGGAAACGTTTATTATCACGATCCACTGTAATTAAACACAACAAATATTCCAATAATCACTAATGTCTTGATACTAAAATAGATTTGCTAAATAAAACAGATGGTAGGTATAGCCAACTTTTTGACAACTCACACCGATAGTATTGCAGGTTTATGACAAAAAATATCACAATCGCCAACTCAGATCGTGTTGTATTTCTTTTCGGTGGTTTACAAATTAAACGAACCCAATTATAATCTCTAATTGGGTATTTGACTGTTGTGGCAATAAATTATAAAATGTGTTGCATATGATAGCTTTTTGGTAAACAATAATTATAGGTATTTTTATTTACATTTATCTAAATTATAAATATTTAAATTATCTAAAATAAGTTTGCCATTTTTTATCTGTTGATTAAATGTAACAAAACACGACAAGCTGTCATTGTGCAGCGTGTGATGTCACGATTTTCAATTTTCATTCATCTCTGCCACTAAGATCATTCACCATTTATAAAGCGTGACGTAACTTTTTCAAAGTCACGTGACCTACCGTTTTGGTGACATATATGATGATAAAACTGAAAAATATGGCCAATTGGCTATTTGAATAATTTCTGAAAAGTGTTTTAAAGTCTAGATATAATCACTCTATACCTCTTCAAACTATTAATTTATTTTTAAAGAGTTGTTTATAACGAATAAACATATTTTTCAGCTTTATCATCATATATGTCACCAAAACGGTAGGTCACGTGACTTTGAAAAAGTTACGTCACGCTTTATAAATGGTGAAAGGTAAGGTTTAATTTGCTATGATAAAAGGCATGGAGGCAAAACGAGCCGACCGAGATAGTACATGGAGGTCTGTGTCCCTTTTCGTTCGCTACGGTGACCATAATAAAATCCTATCTTAGATCTTTATTCAATTGACAAATAAAAGTTCAGCTAAAAAATCGAATAAGTTCAACCTGCTTGAATATTAAAAGCGAGTCATATATATTATTTGTATTTGTTACGAATAATTTATACATGTTGATAAATTCTAACAATGTTCAAATGGAAATCAATCATTATAATAGTTCTTATTAGTACAATTGATCATGAATTGTACATACATACATACATAAACTCACGCCTTTATCCCAGAAGAGGTAAGCAGAGTCGCCACTAGGATACCCACATTTCTCCTTGTATGTTTCATCCTAACATGTGATAGGAGGCGAGCCTATTGCCATATCGGATACAAATTTCTGACTCCGGGCTGATAATGAATAGAAAAATCCAATATCACTCTACTCGACCCGGGATTCGAACCCAAGACCTAAACTTTGTAATCGTTCACAAGAGTCGATCTTAAGCCCGCTGCCCACGACGCGACGCTTGTTTCGCTGCAGGATAGCTTGCTAGAATTTGCTGCGGGGTTTAAAGTTGGCTGTGGCGCTGGGTGCAATGATGGCTCTCTTGATATGTTGGCTTCACACGATGCTCCCCACTACTCGCCGCTAGGCGTGCATGCGAAGCAACGTCGCCATTAAAGACACGAGTATTCCTAACCTCTACAGTACCATGGGGCATGGACGCCCGAGTACAACAAACTATTGCAGCTGAGATAATTCGACGTAGAAAAGCTATTATTGTGGCAGCCGCAGTTATTGCTTTTAAACAGAAACGAGAGCTTGAACAACGAAAACGTCGATTATGGAGTCGAGAGTGGGTGTTACGGCGTGATACAGGACAGAATGTTCTAAACATGGTATTTAGTGAGCTCGGGTATGTATACATAACATTTCAACTTTATTTGTTACTACAAAAAACCGCAAACACGCAAGGAAGCTATCACGAAAAATAGCACGCGTTCGATCACCGAAATCCAGCACGCGACCACGTTTCAGAGACAGTAGTGACGTCACTTTCTCGCAGCGCTGCCAGCAGAGCAGCCATCGGCGAACCCCGCAAGCAATCTAGCAGTAAAAAAAATGTGTGTGTGTGTATTAGTGTACACACGTAAGAAGTGAAACTTCTTTATGACATCATTTTTCGAAAAATGATCTAATATTTCCAATTTTACAGAATTGGTAAAATAAAGCTAAATTAAATAAAGTTTAAGTTTAGGAGGGGGGAAATTTTTGAGGGAATTTGGGATTTCTATCGGGGCCAATTTCTAGCCCTCACCGAGACGGTTCCGAGGATACCAAGCTCGGTGGGTCCACGACCTTTATTGGCCGAGATAGGTTTAGGGTGAGGTAAAAACTTTAGGTGGGGGTAGGGGCGGGGGGGGGGTTTAGGTTTCGTGGGGGGCTATTGGGCACCTTAAAATATTTTTGGGTGGGGAAAGTTGTGGAGGGGGAATTCGGGAATTCTGTTGGGGCAGGATTGTAGGCCTCACCGAGCCGGTTCTAATGAACCCAGGGTCGATGGGTCTACGATGGATATTGGCGGAGATAGGAATAGGGGGGGTGAGGTAAAAATTTTAGGTGGGGGTAGGGGCGGGGGGGGGGGAGGTTTCGTGGGGAGGCTATTGGGCACTGTTTTGGATTTAGGGTGGGGGAAGGCCAGAGGGGGGGTAAGGATCAAATTACAAAAAAGTGGGTGGGACTTAAAATTTTGGGTGGGGCTTGGAAACGGTTGGGGGTGTGGCTGACTGAAGTGGGTACTAATTTACTAAATAAAAAAAGATGGCGCGTAACGGAAGAATGTGACGCGTAACGAAAAATTTTTTCCAACCCCGATAAAGAAGTTTCACTTCAACAAGCGTCGTAGGCAGCGGGCTTTAGTGTGGGGTCCTGCCAGGTATTTGACTGTTGGGTCTTTGTGTGTGTATTAAATTTAATATGGCCACCCTATTAGCGCGGGACACAATCCTCCACTCAACATCTCTAGCTCGGCTCATTTTTTCAATATGATTGCGCAGTCCTGTTTGTATAGACATCTATTAGGTGTAGCCATATATTAAAATATACTCTGTGGGTGTAGCACAGCAGCCCAGTGTATAACTTGTTAAACATCAAAAAAATATTTTTTACGAGTTGAAACACTAATTTATACGCTGCGGCCTTGCAAGTTGCGGTAGAGTTTTCGCCTCAGATTGTGTATATTTTTCTAATAATATACAAAATAAAGCTCGTCATCGCGATATTCGGAAGTAACTTGCTTGTTATTTTTATAATATGGTCCTGTGGATACATGAATCCTTGAACAATCAATATGGGTGATTGTTCCTGGAAAAAAATAGTGCTTGCACGAAGCAACAACAGATGGACTACAATCAAAGAAGAGACACCTGAGGTACAAACCTCCAATACAACAGCATTTTGTTTAGACGAACAGCTATCTCCATACAGAGCCGTAAAAGCGGAGCATAATGTGGCTCAAGAGGATGAGCCCGAGGCTGGTTTTCATTTGTCTGGCGAGCCGGTTTCTATGATGCAAGAAATAGATCCGCTCGAGTTTAAGTCGTCGCGAAGACGCAAGACTCGTAAAGATTCTATTCAGAAAACTGAATCGTCGACAGAAAGGGAGGCAAGGCTGGCTAAGATGTCAGCATATGCTGCGCGTAGATTGGCTAACGAGCTGCCAGAACAGCGCGAAGCTCGGCTGCGACGCATGTCAGAATACGCGGCGAAAAGGCTAGCACAAGAGACTGCCGAGCAAAGGGCAAATCGCCTGGCACGCATGTCCGCGTATGCAGCAAGGAGACTCGCCAATGAAACACCAGAGCAGAGAAAACTGCGTCTGTCGAGGATGTCCGCGTATGCAGCGAGGAGGCAGGCCATGAAAAAAGACACAAGTTCTGAGACAGCTCATTGCTCACAGACCCGTTTGAGTGTGAACATAATGCCTAACCAAAGTTGAAAGTGTATATGAGTCATTGTTTAAATTTACTTAAATATTTATGTAGTGTAGCTATATTATTTTATATTTTCTTTTTATACAACATTTACAAACTGTAAATATTTATTTTCTTTTTAGATTTAAATCATTTATTTTATTTTTGCTAATATATTTAAGGTGAAGAAATTAGCATTTACAAAAATAACTGTCACAATTAAACTAATTTTGTATTATTCTATATTGTCTTTATTTTGCCAGGTAAATAATATCAAACACATTAAAATTTTGCTTTAATCACATTTATTATATACAATTTTAATTGGGGCAAACAGATGTACATCATATTACCTACAATATAAGGAGCAGTCATGATTAAACAAGTAGCCTGGAACCATAGATGTCATACTGTACTCATTGAATTTCATTTTAATTGTACACTGACTTGATCTCGGGTTTAATATGTATGAAATAACATATGCATGTGACAGCCACACTCTATGTTTTAAAAACAAATTGTAAAAAAATAAGTAGACTTTGGCCTGAATATTGGAAACATTATTGGAAGTGTTCTCATCTTAATGTGATGAGATATATTTTACCAATGAGAAATAGAAAATTGTTAGAGAGCAAGGCCCTTGCTACTTCAGTAGTTATATTCATTTTCTAGGGTACTTTCATCATTGACTGAGTATCTATAACAATCCAATAATGCAATACTGACAAAGTTAAAAATCTTAGACAATTTAGAGTGGATGTGGAAATGGGACTGAATAGGCACAAAATTTTAGTTTTAAATTGTTAGTGATATGTTTCCTCTAAATTCTATGTATATGTATTTATAATATAAGTGCCAATTGAATGTTTAGTTTCTATTAATCTTGATCGCTTGATGTCATGTAATACTTAAGCAATTAAAATATTGATTGACTGCTCCTACATACATCTCTGATAAAAGCTATATTGATGGGGATCCACCAAAACCACCACTGATAAGGACAAATGAAATTGTGATTAGCTGTAAAGGCAATTGAAATTTAAATGATTGATGTACAGCTTTGAAGTTAGTTCAAGTACACCAACAAGAGAAATCAAGGGTGATTTAAAAAAAAATCAATTTTTGTGACATTTTTGTAGTTCTTGATATTTAAAGTAAGATTGTAAAAATGAGATTAAAATTAAGTCTTACTTCATAAGCATAAAAGTAATTTGTCATATCCATCTTCAATATTATATTTTTAATTTGGATTAATACTTTCCTCCATGACAGCAATCTGTATTAAACCATTGTATTTTTAGAATCTACTGTATAGTAACAGGTATATAAGGTCTATTTTACAATCAATTTTACATGTCAATAACATTATTGTTATGCTACCTTAAATACATTTATATGGAAATACAATTTTGTGTTCATTATTACAAGGTTTTGATAGGTCCACCTATATATAATATTATAATACAATATGAGACTCATTTTAATACAAGGAATGTTTTTAAATCAGTCTATAAACCCTACACCTAATGTGATTACATTTTTACAAACATCTATCCTATTTTAACAACAATATACAATTACACCATGTTCTAAATATGATGAATAAAGTGTAAAGAATATATCGACCCACACTGAAATTATCTGCATACTGTTATTGCGAGATTCTAAAGCCGCGTATCTACATTGCGAGGCTGCTCGCGAGGCGGCTCGTGGGTTGGCTCGGTTGAGCAGTGTGTCGAGAGCCAGCCTCATGGTGCGCTCGTTTAGCGTCTACACTCGTTCTACTACATCATTATACGTTTGACCATGGAACCAAACGCTTTAGTTGCGTTTACAGCGTTTTTCATCGTGTGTAAAATTTTGAGAAAAAACAAGAAAATAATAAAAAATGTAATACAAATGCGTCACATGCAACTGATCAGCTCACACTGAGCACCCTTTGAGCACCGTGATTTACCGACAGCGTGTCGACTCGCGCGCGGCAACGTTTAAATCGGCTCGCGAGGCAAACGCGTCTCCACATCGCGATGTCGATACCCGGCTTAACAAAAGATTTATTTTTCTTCTTCCTCTTTTAATTAAAGAATGGCTCCCCCGTAAATAAAATAATTATTTAGAATGATGGTTTTTTTGTTTACATTTAATATAATTGCAACCTGAAAATTATTAACTTTAATAATATCCACATTTATGAACAATTTTCATATAATTCCACACTAACTGAATTTCAGCGCTGGTATTTTTAGGACCAACAGATTACAAATTGTTAGGGATACCATACTTTAATTTAGAAGTATGTGGTTTTATATTAATAATTACAAAAGCTGTATAGTGCAGTAAACCCTAAATTAATGTTACTATCAGCTTTTATCAATCGTCATAGCATAATATTTTGTTTCTAGAAGATCATTTTATTAATTGGCAAGTGGTCAAAAGAGACTTTAAATGTGAAAAGTATAAATGTAATTCAAATGTTTGTTGGTATTTTTATTGTGTTCTATTGCACCAATAGAATGTAGTGTGACCTATACTCTTTTGCTAAACAATTTATTTCATATTAAACAAATAAATATATTATGTAGAAATGATCAAGCTATTTTATATATAAATTTTATCACTTATTTAATATACATTTATAGGTTTTAGACAAATTCAGTTAATAATTACTAGAGAATACATTTCTTACAAACTAATAAACATTACTAATTCATATTATATGAAAACATATTTTTATAGAATTGTTTGTTTACTAAACTTAAATACAATATTGAGAAATTTATACAAACATGATACAGAATGTAAAAGGGACGGATAGAGAAAAAATATAAAATTGTGAATCTTAAATAACGTCAAATTGGCAAAACTTTAATACTTCATCTATGACCTGTATAATATCAATGTAAGCCATGTTGTCGAATTTTCTTCAGTATATAATTATATTATACTCTTTTATACTAATGTATGTATCGTATCATGTATTGTATATATGAAAATGCAACATACACAAAGAAAAAATATTGTTTTAGAAATAAACATACATTTTTAATGTCATTTTTTTCTCTAAATAGCTGCCCAGTACATTAGATAATTAAATTAGCTCAGGTTTTGATTATTTTTAAGTCGAATTGAGACCATAATTGAAAATCATATAGATTAACATGCTGCCATTAACCTGACATAGATAAATTACACAAGTCATAACATTTATTACAATTTGCAGTCATTGTGTTCTAGTCATCCAATGAGTACAATCAAAGGGTCTGTAATGTGTATTTTACTCTATATTATTTTAAATTGTGTGTCTATTGAGGTTTTAACTGTTTAAAAAAAAACACATTTATCCCGTATATTTGCAACTCAATTGTCAAGGGATTCTTGCAGCCAAACACATTAGTGAAAAAATATATAAAAATTAGTTAAGAAATGCTAGCAAAAATTGCATTGTCTGTTATTGTGGTCATATTACATATGGATTTATCTGTCATTAAACATAGTTAGTATCATGAGTACACCTAGATTAATTATTAGTCAGAAATCGATTACATCAAAAAGCTATTCGGTCAATATCGGACATACAGTAAATTTACTACTTTAATTTTTTTATACACCAGAAAAATCTTACATCAATAACATAGTATTTTACATAATATATTAAACTAGAGCGGACATAGCGAACAATATCTGGGCATTTTTATGTACCAATCAGGACCTCAGGTTCCCCATGGTGCGAGAGCGAAGAAAGTAGGGGTAGACTGGGTACGGTTGAAACAATTTAGCTTGTATCGTTTATAATGTTGTTGTTTACGAACCAACTGACGATAATGATGCGTGAAATTCAAATTTGAAGTTTTAGGTACGATATAACAGTATCATTATAGTATTCGGATAACTATCTTTAGAAATATATGAAATTTAAAAAAAACAATAATTTGTTTCAATCGTACCCATGCCAGGGGCGGTTGAAACAGCGATTGGGATCAGTTGAAACACATACAAATAATACAATTAAGACTAATGAAACATGTTTTATTTATCATTAATACTAAATATATTAATAATTATGGCACCACATGACAACATTGATCATTCTTCAAGATTTTAATACTTCTAAAAGATTCATTCCTCTTCTGATGCTTTAGATGACAATTCCTGATTAGTATTTCTTCTTTCTCCTTTTGAAACTTCTCTTTTACCTTTTTCTTCTTTTACCCTTTTCTTAACTTGCTTAACTTTGGTCCGTTTTAATTTTGCTTCATGCTCTTTTCTTATCTCTTCTTTCTCTGGTGTATCAGTATAACAGTTTTTCGCCCTTTATTACGTAAATATATGTATATTAAAAACACGATTGTGTGTTTTATAACCCATACTTGTATCATCTTTGCCGGTCGCATCTCTCTTACGAATTTTTCTTAACAGGGAACATTGGTTTACACCATGTTTTTCCGCCGCTTTCCGTAGTGGATCTTCAGCTTTTACCTCCTCATATGCGTGACTATAGCTCGATAAGTCAATATTCCCTCTGGAAGTCTTCCCAACCCGAACCCCGGCATCTATAAATAATAGAAATAAATATATATTCTGTTTCAACCGTACCGACAAAAAATGTTTCAACTGTCCCCAACCCCACTTTTTGTAAAATACACTTTATAGTTTCAACAGTAATGATAATACATTAAAAATAATCACTATCCCTTATTCTACAAGCTTCGTAATAATCGCAAACACACACTTAACACATTCATTTATAAAGAACAGATAATATAAGCGTTAATGTCAGAAGAAAAATACTTACTTTTGGGTAATAAATAACAATGTGGTGTCCTGCACACAACAACAACGCGCGGGAACGGGTGCGACACTGTATTCGTGTTCGGACCTGTCGTCCGCTTCGTTTTCCCTTTGCACCCATAGGTCCCCGCGTAACCGTTTATGAGATATTCGCTCTGTTTCAACCGTCCTTTGTATCAACCGTACCCAGTCTCCCCTATAAGAGATAGAAACACAAATACTGATATGAACCGCTCTTTGTACAGGCTCATTTTTCACTTTTTCTTCACATTGTCCGCTCTAGTACATCTCAATGATAAATAAGAACAAAACCACGAAACCAATTACCTTTGTTAGTCGCTAGTCATACAGTCATAGTCCAGTTAGTACGCTAGTCCGCATCGAGCACGTGCGTCCCGTTGTGCAGCGCGCACGCGAGCGACAGGCGCGCGCGGGGGCGGGGCGTGTGCGGCGGGCGGGGCTAGCCGGCCGGCTCCGCCCCCGCGCCCGCCGCGCCGCCCGCACCCCCGGCGCCCCCCGCGCCGCCCGCCGCAACTGTTAGAAGTTGGCGCGTCGATGACGTGGAGCTGTACGAGTCGCCGGATGAACGCACGCTGGATTGGCTTAGTGGAGTGCCTGTGTGTCATACCCATAAATTATATTATCATCATTAGCATACTGCCTGCCTCGGTGGCATAGTTGTATTACGGTACGGTTACAAAGCTGAGGTCTCGGGTTCGAGTCCCGGGTCGGGCAAAGTGATATAGGATTTTTCTATTCCTTATCAGCCAGAGTCAGGAATTTGTGCCCGATATGGCGATAGGTTCGCCCCCTATCACATCGTGGGACGGAACATCGTTAGATGCGCTCTGTAATCAGTAGCTGTTTATCATACATATAACATTATAATGACGCCATACATTAATACGACGCACCAGAATAACACAACTCGAAAATTTAGATATCGAATGTGCTGGTGAAGTATAAATCTCTGTGATGAATGTATAATGAAACGAATATTATAAGAAGAATTATAAGAAAGCAGAGACTTAGTAGACCCCTATTAATATTGAAATTATATGTTCAATAACTTTCTTAACTATTAGTCCGGCTTTATAGTTATGAAAAATAATTACAAAAATCTAAAACAAAATGACACTGACAAAATATTTGAATTCTTGAATAATAGCCGTTTATACCTGGCAGTGAAGTGACGTGATGCGGCAGCGCCCAGCGCTGTTGTGCGCACTCTCCATTGCTGGTCGGCTCCTGCAACAGGACCGACAGTGTACAGAAAACGCGCAATGTACATCTACACAGAGGTGCACATAAGCCTTGCATTGCAAGATCCACCTGACACACACCAAGCTACATAAACATTAGACATTGTGCAAATTTTGCGTTGGAAATAGAACGAATGCATATAATTACTTTGGTTATAAGAATTACTTCAAGTTGTCTTACAAAGCACTCGCTGACAAATCAGAAAGCATACTCGGCGGTTTCTCATACAGTTATATGTAAAATCTGCCGCAAGAGTGAGAGAGACAGTGTGAGCATGCGGCCAGCAATGTCTGGAGATATCGTCCACATACTCTTTCTAGCTCTTAAGGAGTGTTTCATAAAATATTTTTGATACAAAAATAATGATTTACTATTAAGAGTCACATTCGTTCTATGCCCCCAAGTGCCAATTACAAATGGAACATAAAGTGTAAACTACAAATACATGAAATGGTTGTGCAAATTATAAGTACGACGCGTAATCAAAACCAAAACCAACACAAAATGTACTGAACACATTCAAGCAGCGATGGTTGGACGGCACGTCTACACGACATCGACGGCGCAGACCGATGGTTGGCGGTCATTGTAACATTGTGCCAGAAAGTATAAAAAAGGTAGCATAGCATAATTTATTATGGACAAAATATGTTCAGGAAGAAAATCAGTGTAAACCATTCGCTCATATTTTATATTGAACTATTTTTATGAAGTTTCAATCAAAATTCATTTTCAGTGCATATCACTAGACATATTACACAAGTTTTAGTAGTAATATTATGTGATCTAAATGACTGTTTTTTGTTGATAAATAGCTAAATTGACAATTGAAAATTAAGAAATACATTTGAAAACGCACACAGGAGTGACTTTTTGCTGTATCTTTTGCCAACAAATTGATTAATTTATTTTCCCAAAAATAAGTTAATAATTTACAGTACATGAACTAATTTAAAAACATAGTTCAAAATATAATATGGGCGTAAAACGGATGAATGCATTGACCTGTATTGACATACAAATAAATTATTGAAACAAAACTAATTAAACTGTCGAATATAATTTACTAAAAGCTTTTACTTTGTAAATGATTTAAATACAAAAACACTTGCAATTGATAAATTCTAATCCCCTTTTATGGTTTATGTAATTCTGATGGATTTAAAATAAAGACTCAGGGGGTTTTTCAATAAAACGTATAAAGACTACTCATAATTAAATAATCGATATATTCGGTATCGATATTTACTTTGATCAATTAATATGGTAATAATATAAAGGTGATTTGCTTTCCTTTAATTTTTATATAGAATTATGGACTGTTTTCAATTTATTTAAAACATATCCGTGGCAATTTCAAAACAATATTTAACTGGTAGTAATTAAAATATTAGTACTATTTTCTATAATCACCTTTGTCAAAAAGGATTTTTATTTTCGGTACGAATTGATTTTTCCTAATCAATATAAAAAAAAACTTTGCGATAGTCTATACTCTATTATCTATATTGTCTATAATAGTGTATAGTTCTACTGCAGTGCTCCGCCGAGTGTCGGTCTGCGCCGGCCGCGATGGTAATGAGCAATGCACTTACGGCGTGTTTGGTTTTGGGTACCGTCAGTATAGTGGTGTGCGTGTCCTCGGGCGTGAAGTAGTCGGAGTCGTCGGCCGGCGCGGGAGACTCCGCCCCCACGCGCGACACGCGCGACGCGCCCGACACTGCCGACACGCGCGACACACTGCCGCGAGCGTCATACGCTGCACGCATACCTTGTGTCAGCCACTTATTCCGCCAAGGGATTAACCACTTTGTGTCCATCCACGCAGGGCTTATATTAGCGTGCGGAAATTTGAAATCCGATGGTGAAGCTTGCACATATATGTCCTTTGTCAAGGGATTTTGTACTTTGGGTCTCATATCTAGGGTATATATTTGCTTGTTTTCAACGCAATGCTTAATAGTAAATAAATCAATGTTAATAAAAGGTAACGTTTTCACGATACCGAAATATCACACAATATAACGTATTAGGCCTAGTTCTACAGGTTACCACGTATACAGAGTGCTGCATTAGTAACCTATACATTTTATCAATAAATATTAATTTTATCTAATACTAATTCTTAATTTGTTTTATATTACATACTTACGTCACATTTATAAATATATAAAAATATTCAAAATCTACACGAGAAATGATCTTGAAGCCAATAGAGGACTAACAAGCAATGTAGAAATGATATTTTGATGGTCACTATGTACTGGCCACTATAAGTAGGTCTCCCGATTGAAATTATTTTGGACAAGCTATTCTACTCGGTGCGATAAATATTGAAATGGGTTGATTAACTTCTTATTTTTATTTTCTCTGTAAGAGTTTCTGCCAACTGATCCTTTAACCTAACAATGGGACAGTTTAAATTCACCTATTTATTGACTAGATTTTGACAGACCACTGTAACAAATACTTCTTTTAAAATTACACCACCATTATTTACACGAACGTGGCTGGAAGGCTGGCGACAAACGACAAGAACACCTCTCAGTCCCAATATACCGTAAAAGAGTAATTTGCTGTATAAATGTAATTAAGTAAATAAGATGTACCGTATTATCATAGTCAGTTTTTTAAATTATTTTAACTATCAAATGTTTTATCCCTTTCGAACGACTTTTGAATTCAGTTTGAGCGAAGAAGACAAAACATTCGATAGCTAAAATAGGTTTAAAATTGATTATGAATAAAATGAAGTATAAAGCAGCGTACTAACAGATATCCGCGACGAGGTCGGCAGCGTCGTCGATGTGCGCGAGCGCGGGCGCGGACAGGCGCAGCGCCGCGCCCCCCGCGCCAGGGCCCGCGCCCCCCACACCCCCCGCACCACCCGCGCCGCACGCTGATAGAGATGATACCGACGAGCCGCGAGTTAGCACCTGTGGAAGACATCACATTTAGTATAATAAAACAAGCACGTAAAGTGAGTGATGGCATGCAGTCAAAATAAAAAAAAAACTGCTATTGACACTGACATGACCCATTCGGCTCTGCCCGAGAAATAGAAAGGGGAGCTCAACAGTTTATTTCATGCAAAAAAATATTATGTAAATAATTGTTATAATTTTAGTTAAATATTTGAAACCATAAGAGTTCTGTACACTGTACTGTAATCATAATTGTTTTTATTTTTTTATATTCGTTAATTTTACAATACAATTTTATAACACATGTCGTGTTTTCGTATGTAGAAAAAACGCTAAATAGCAAACGAAGTATGCAAAAAAATATATAAAATGGTAAATAGGAAAACAACAGAAAGTAAAATAAGAAGCGAGAGACGCACTAGACGTACTCCGAGCGGCGTGGGCAGCGTGGGCAGCGCGGGCGCGGCCAGCAGCGGCGACAGGCGCTCGGCGTCGCTGTCGGCGCGCGCGCACTCCTCCTCCGAGCACGCGCCCGACTCCAGGCTCAGCGACGACTGCACGCACTGCGCACACACACGTCGCGTACTTCAACCGTGCGTACACACACGCACACACACATGTCGTGTACGTTAGCTGTGCGCGCGCACACACACGCACACACACGTCATATACGTTAACTGAGCGTACACACACGCACACACACATGTCGTGTACGTTAGCTGTGCGCGCGCACACACACGCACACACACGTCATATACGTTAACTATGCGTACACTCACACACATAGGTACTTTGTGCCTTTATAGACAACGCGTTTACGACTGACCCACACTCCAACAGATTACATGTTAATTACGACACACATGAAATTGTGTTTGAGTTTTTTTAGGTATGATGTGTGCGGATGTCATACTCTAGGTGTTTTGTTTAATTAAGAAACTTAACATTTTACAATTTAACATAAACTAAATAAAAACATGTAACATTTGAGTTTTGTATGTACATATTTGAATGAATCTTTTGATTTTAGTAAATACTACCACATATATTATTTTAAACTTTTATAAGTACACTTAAATATATAACACCACAATAAAATTTTATCCAATTTACAATCCAAAAGTGACCCTAATCAGTTCCATTCCACGGAAATATTTTCAACGTCTCAATAAACCACTTACCTTGGATATTTTGTCCGTGCAGTTGAGCGGCTTGTGGTTGTAGAGCAGGGGGCTGTTCGCCGCCGTCTTCTCCTCGGCACGCTTGTTGGCTTCCTCCTCGCGAGCCAGCAGCACTGACATGCGGAACTAGACACACATACATTATTATTTACATACACATACATGATACAAACTATAAACTTGACCGCAGCTTGACTGTAACTTGATAAGTTCTTGAGCAGCGACAGCCATTTGGAATTAGTTTGGTGGTAGGTAATCTTACTTCTTGTCTATGCAGGCAATAAAAAGGAATGAATGTAACGGTTTAAGTAGGGCAATACTGCTGTATTAGGTCCTACAATGACCATATGACGCTATGATCATTAGCCTTCCTTCCGTGTTTTCCAAACTTGTTAAGGGATATCGTCGCATCTCTCTGCCTGTGCGTTTCAGGTTGCAGCAGCAATGGACATTACCCAGGCAGTGAATATCCTCACCTCCGGCGTGATGGTCTGCGTGGCGGAGCGGTCCCGGATGCTCTTGACGTCGTCCTTGGAGCCGCTCTTGTGCTTGCGGCTGCTGCTGCTGCCCAGGCTGGTCGACGAACTGCGCTCCAGGTTGCAGCGGTTCAGGATCTCCGCCGCCTGGGTGGGGAACAAGGATTGGGTCAGTTAGTAGAAAATGTTAGTAGGGTTGTAAGTTGAAGAATACTGGCTGAAGCACATAAGTAAAAGGACTACTCAAAACATCAAAGAATAAGTCAAATTCATGGCATCTACATCATACATACATAAACTCACGCCTTTATCCCCAAAGGGGTAGGCAGAGGCGCCACCAGGACACCCACATTTCGCCTTGTATGTTCCGTCCCATGATGTGATAGGGGGCGAGCCTATCGCCATATCGGCCACAAATTCCTGACTCCGGGCTGATAATGAATAGAAAAATCCAATATCACTTTGCCCGAACCGGGACTCGAACCCGAGACCTCAGCTTTGTAACCGTACCGTAATACAACTACGCCACCGAGGCAGTCGTTCATGGCATCTAATGCAGAAAAACCACAAAAGCAGTTACTCCAAAATGCAAATTGTAAATTCAGATTGAATTTCTTTAATTTAACACACTAACCCAAACCAATTGATAAAAAGTTAACTAGGCCACTTACTTAGGCCACTAAACCACAAAATCCAACAATAACAAAGATGAGGCACAAATAACTAACGCATGGTTGTATCAACACAAAACCCACCTGTGAAGCAGTATCGGTATCCGGACTAGCAATAGTCGGCGCAGGTCTAACTGGTGGCGCCAAAGCCCGCGGTCCGTGGGGACCATTCAGCGCTTCAATCAGCGACACCGGCTCGTACCCTGGAGGCACTCCATCCACCCCAGTCTCCGAGACAGCGGGCTCGGCCCCCGGCAGCCGCTGCAGCGCCCTGATCTGCAGCAGCGCGCGGAAGGGGGCGCGGCAGATGGGGCAGTTGTTGGCCTGGTAGCGCAGCGAGTCGGCGCACGAGTTGCACAGGCACAGGTGCCGGCAAGGGAGGATGAGCGTGTCCCGCATGTCGCACATGCATATCACGCACTCGGAGCCCCCGTCTTCGGTCTCCTCGTCTGAGCTGGGCTGATGGAAAACATGAGGTTTAGAATCTCAGGGCACATTCCTGACTTTTCTTAGTTATGTGTGTATTGATTGTGCACTACTACGCTTTTTAGAGGTGAAGGAAAACGTCGTGATATAGTAGAGAATTCAAACTATTATGACTATGGAGAGTCACATTATCGAACCTACTAAGAATTTTTTAACTGTAAAAATCTTAAAATCTAACCATCGGAGTTACATTAATAATCGTTAAACTGCATGTTTACCATAAATGGTGAAGGGTCTATAAATGACTCTGGATCCTGTATCAAAATGCAAGAGGGAAACGTTGCCTATCAATACTATTTTTAAACGGCATTGCTTTCACCACCAGAAGAAATCACTTTCCCGAAACAGTAAAAAAAAAAATACCCAAAAAACATTACTATATTAGCAGTACCTTAGTGTCCAGGTTCTTGTTCTCAATACCGTAGATTTCCTGCAGCAGGTAGCACAGTCCGTCCACGAACAGCTTCTGTTTGAGCGCCTTCAGAACGTACGTGCCGTCCGAGTGCTTCTCCACCACCGCTATAGTCGTGTGGGACTGCCTTATCTCTGCTGTATAGAATATAAAATATTTATTATGAGACTATCAACTCTTGATTTTTAAATGGCCTTTTGTCCAGTTGTCAATGGCATTGAATAAAAATTATAATTCTTGGTGTTAAAGTTTTAGTGTTTAGTGGAAATAGTAACAGTGTAGTTGTTTAATATAAATGTTAACCAACCTTCCTGCCCCTCGTCAACCACACAGTAAATAGCGATAGGTATGATCTCCCTATCCGCGTTATAAATGAGGTCCTCCTCCGGGTACTTGGAGGGGTCGAACACGTGCGCAATCTGACAGAACTGCTGGTTGGCGCCCTTCTTGTAGTGGTACGTCTGTGACGTCATCGCCGCTTCACGGGGGTAGTAACTGTTATGGAACAGTATATGATTATGGTAGAAGTCGAAATGTATTTTTTGTGGTACTAAAAACTGGAGGTGAGCTCCGTTAGCTATTTTAGAGTATGAATAGGCTGGCTCGGATTTTCAGATTATAATTGTATATTGACTGCCTCGGTGGATAGTTTTACTACGGTACGATTATAACGCTAAGGTCTCGGGTTCGAATCGCGAGTCGGAAAAAGTGGTATTGGATTTTTCTATTCATTATCAGGAATACATAAAGCGTAACATGGGTGTCCTGGTAGCACCCCAGCCTACCCTTCTGCGAAAGGCGTGAAGTTTATGTATGTATGTAATTGTCTATGATTCTATCAATGGAAAATCCTATAAGATACACTAGCGCGTAGTTTTTACAAGTTTCATACGTTTATTGTGGAACATGTCAATAACCCATTTCAAAATCATTCAGTGTATATCCTACCTCATTGTAAAGTGCCTTGGCAACATCAGTTTCAATTTATGATTGTATGATACCTACTGTACCAGTTTGGTACAGTCATGTTTTATGTACAAGTAAAGTGATTCATCTCAACATTGTAATAGGGAAAAGTTAAATTAAACTGTTGGATTTTTCCTTAATAGTATTTGGAAAGATATTTACTAAAATATCAATATTTCTGTGGGTTTTTGTGCATTATATATCATATTTGTTATATTCATATGAGGCTATAACTTTTCAATAGACCAGTTCACAAATTTCTATGAGTTTTAGACCAAATAATTTCCACACAAAATCCTAAAACATGGTAGAAAAAACAACCCAGCTGAGCCAATAAACATACTTGACTTCATAATCACAAACACTTAAAATGTGGAAAGATATCCAAGATTATGGAAATATGTAAAAAGATAATAAAGATATAATTCACGTAAATTAGTTGCTTCTTAGTTCTTATAATCTACAGAACATGAAATAAACTGCTAAAAGATAAGAAAATTATACAAGTATAAAAAAAAACTCACACTACTCCAGTAGGGGTAACTTCTTCAGTGCAAAAATAGAATATAGTGATAGCGCATCTCGCATCACAGTCAAAAGTAAACTCTATGTTATAATAAGTCCCTTTTCCATTCCCGTCCAACGTCTTGATGATCCCACCGTCACTGATCTTGTTGTCTGCCAGCTTGCCAACCGGCTCTGGACACCGGACAAAACGTAACGACTCCTTGCGAATGTTTACCAGACTCTTTAGAGTCTTTGTTGGTTCATTAGACTGTGGTGGAGGATATGGGAACTGCAAATAAGAGAATATATTTATATTCTTGTTATTTTTATTTAAAACGTTGACTACGGCGCCGAAACAGCGAACTGTCCAATAGTACGGTTCTGGCGTATGTATTGAAATATCACGTCAACTTTGTGAAGGCCATTCATAACAAACATTTATATTATATTTGTATTCTTAAATAATTTCTAAACAATATTAATAAGTTGAACTATAATTATCATACATCTACAAGAGCAAGATACCATTATAGTTTTTTGGTCCTTCGAGCCAGATTTATAAACATGTCAATCATATATTTTGCAGCAAGTATGAGTTCATTGTCATACAGATAAATAGATTCAGAGTATTATGTAAAGTCCTTTTAATTAAACCACCTTTATGTTCATTAGGTCAATAGACAATCTCTATCATTTATTCTTGAGAAACTTTATTTGTTTGTATATTTATTGCAACAATTACAAGTCAAATAAGTGCATGGTAGCCTGTTGCTAACGGACCAGAGAAGACTGCCAACATGTATTATGGTGGTTGCGGGTTCAAATACCAGGGCTCACCCCTGACTTTTCGGAGTCATGTGTGTATTGATAGTCAATCACCACGCACTATAACGGTGAAGGAAAACATTGTGAGGAAACTTGTATACTATAGCGAATTTGGAGAATTTCTATGGTGTGTAAAGTCTGCCAACCCGCACAAGGCTAGCGTGGCAGACTACATGGCCTAACCCTTCTCAATCGTACTCTGGATTGCAGAGGAGGCCCGTAACCTGCAGTGGGATGTATTTAGGCTGATACAAGTCAAATATGTCACTGGCCCGAAGGTAATTGACACACCTGTCCACAAAAAGAAATAACAACTCTCAAATTCCTGCTATTATTTGCTTGCTTTTCTAATATTGGTCATCTATCTAATATCCACATATTCATAGGATTTGGTAAAAAAAAAAATAACATACAGGTGTGGGTCTGCTCCCCAGAAAGTTTAAGTCAGCATTTTCACCAAACAGATATGCCTCTGGTTGAGGTGTGTCAAATCTCTCACCACCCATTATGAAGTGGCTCCCAAAATAATTACCTGTAATATAAATTATAAATCAATTACATACTTCAAGTACACTTTTTTTTTTTACAATGGGGATAAAAGATTAATCCCTACCGCTGCCTGGGCTGTGATAGAGCTGTGATGTTGGTTTCACAGGTCTTATAACTCAATGTTGAGCCACCCGGGAAAGATTTTACACTTTGTAGTAGACATCAAAGCTATGAAATCTTAACAAATAAAAAATAATTATTTGTAGTCCTCCAAGATACATATGTGACATAAGATGTATCAGAAACTATGAGAAACTTTTCCACTTATATAGAACCTTTTGTTTATACAATTTTTCATATGTGAAAATCAATAGGGATTATGTTGACCTGATATTGATTACTTAAGCCTGACATTATAATCAGTAAAGTCAAATAATTGTATGTAAATAGGGACAACTAGAATGCAATTACAAGATGCAATAGAGGGATATTGTGCCCCACTATCTATACTACTGAACATTAAACCACTAGAAAAATATCACAGTCAAATACAGAAGTTAGTATATTTCAAAATTATATACATTTTCTAATATAATTATTCTATAATCATGATGCTTATATCAGGAAGCTTTGAAAAAAAAAAACAAGCAAAAATAAATAATGTGTATATTATACAAGCAATTAAATTTGCATTTTAATTAATTATTAGACATTGACAAATGCAGTGATATTATGTGTTATTAGTTCAACAAATCAAATATAAAGAAACATTATTGAGTACAAATATTGACTGTTAACATTCAGTTTCCTCAAGAAGTTTAACTGTATCGAATGGAAGTGGACAAACTAGCGACAAGTGGGTAATGAAAGGTCGTACGTACCCGATCTCGGAGGGTATTTATACGCATGGTTGGACGTTACGTCGGCCTCCTCCACGCCGGCGTGCTGCCTGCTAGTTAAAGCACCCATTTTCGTGTAGTATGGCGACGAATTGTCCTATATTATGTAGCGAGAACACTTTATAAGATCATAGTACGACAAATCACCACAAATAATGTTTTGTTTCATTGGCAGATTGACATTTCGTGGGTCGTTCAAAAATCTTATTTGAAGTGACCGGAAATATGTGATAAAATTCGTTGAATAATTAATGATAACTTATTTATTTACTTTATTGTTATAATAACATATTCGAAGTGTATGTATATCCCATTATTGCTTTATAACGTAGAAAATAATATTAATTATTAGATAAGTATTTTTTCATGTTAAGAAATAAAATACATTTTTTTGCTGGTAACACCGACATGCCCCGTCAATAGCAATATTTTTTGTTGCAGTCTTTTCGTGGTTAAGGTGTCACTTTGTGGAGGTGATTATCCGGATTTCTATAAAAATCGCTTGTAATCGTGAAAAGTGCTCTATTTTAGCAAGTGATATTTCATAAATACGTTAAGTGACATACACTAAGTTTATTATTTGGTTTATTTCAGATCACAATGGGGCGCCGGCCAGCGAGATGGTAAATAATTTGCAACCTTGCCTGTATTGTGTAGTGTTTTGGTGCCATACTTACAAGTTACGTGTTATTTCAGTTACCGGTACTGTAAGAACAAACCGTACCCCAAATCCCGGTTCTGCCGTGGTGTGCCCGACCCGAAGATCCGTATCTTCGACTTGGGTAAGAAGAAAGCAACGGTCGACGACTTCCCGCTATGCGTGCACTTGGTGTCGGACGAGTACGAGCAGCTGAGCTCGGAGGCGCTGGAGGCGGGCCGTATTTGCTGCAACAAGTACTTGGTGAAGAACTGCGGTAAAGATCAGTTCCACATCCGCATGAGGCTTCACCCCTTCCATGTGATCCGCATCAACAAAATGTTATCGTGCGCTGGAGCTGATAGGTGAGTCCACGTTTTGCTTATTTTGATATTGTATGCAGAATAATTTACATACATACAAACAATTCTAACGCCTTCTTACCATAGGAGTATGCAGTGACAATGAGTTTTCAATTATATTTTAATCATTTCCTAGAGTCCAGAGTACTCAGTTAAATTTTGTGGCACATGGCAGTCAATTTTATGACGAGAGCTTTCACATTATTATAGGAGTGTTACTTATTTAACACTTTACAATTTCTCAAATTGTATATTCAAGTATACAAATTAACTTTGATAAGTTCTATGTACAGAGTTCTTAATTAATAACAGTCATGATTAAAATCATCATGTTGATTGTGCTAACATTACAAGCACCTTTTACTAGTACTTGTAACATGAAGTGTCAACAAGCCATAGGGCATTATTGCACAATATTAAGTAGTGATAAACTTATGAATTAAAATATGTTGTTACATTTTTATAGCATCAAGTTTTAAAAGAAACTAGTTTTATACATTTCATTTTACATAACAATAATTTTATTTTTAAGTATTATAATTTTAAAACTGAGTATGTTGTAATTGTATCCACAATTAACGTACACACAATATTACTTTATGTGCTTAATGTGCTCATCCCATACTACTGGATAGTTCTTTGTTTTGATGCCACAATTTACTTACATACATACATACATAAACTCACGCCTTTATCCCCGAAGGGGTAGGCAGAGACGCCACTAGGACACCCACATTTCGCCTTGCATGTTCCGTCCCACGATGTGATAGGGGGCGAGCCTATCGCCATATCGGGCACAAATTCCTGACTCCGGGCTGACAATGAATAGAAAAATCCAATATCACTTTGCCCGACCCGGGATTCGAACCCGAGACCTCAGCTTTGTAACCGTACCGTAATACAACTACGCCACCGAGGCAGTCTGCTGACTGACTGCTATATTTTAAAAAAATGGTGACATAAAAAAATATCAGTCACTGTTTTTCTTAATAGCAATGCATAGGCAGCTACAATTAAAATCTATATGTTACAGGCAAAGTGATTAAGTGGGCATTATTCATAATGGCCAGAAAAAGTGATTAATCATGCTGTTATAACCACATTGCCCAATTGAGTCGGGCATTATGAATACAGACCGGCCATTATTAATAGTGCCCGGACTTATCAAATTGCCTGTAACATATACAGGCAATTAGTTTTTGTAAAAAATGCAAAACAAAGTTTTCATAATTAATGTAACTTAGGTTTTATTTATGAAATGGCATGCCTGATTGATTGCCAGTGTTTACATTGTATGTGTAAAAATATGTGTCTTAGAGGCACATATCATGTAGTATAACATCATACCATATAGTGTAGTTTATTGGCATTGTCATCTCTACCCTCAATGCATTAAACTTTTTGATGGTATATAAATAAAACCATAACTTTTTCGACTTGCAGGCTCCAGACTGGGATGCGTGGTGCGTTTGGCAAGCCGCAAGGCACCGTAGCCCGCGTGCGCATCGGACAACCCATCATGTCCGTGCGCTCCAGCGACCGCTGGAAGGCGCAGGTCATCGAGGCTCTGCGTCGTGCCAAGTTCAAGTTCCCTGGTCGCCAGAAGGTAAGATATCCTTAGTGACCTACTAGTACTAGCTAGTTGATTGGCTAAAATAAGAATATGCAACAATATAGAACTTTAAATGAGTTATAACTTGCATTGGGAAGTGTTGCACATGCATTTTTTTTTGTGCAAACCGCATTTTGCGGCTAATTATAAGTGTCGAGTGTTATTGCATACCATAGTATGCATGGGTGGATAGTTCGTTATTCTGGAGCTGCAGTAATGGTCTCAATGATTTAAGAGAGGGTAAAAATTTAAAACATGACTATTCATAGCATTTCAATTGTTTTTAAAGCTTATAGTGATTTCATCTAATCCAGTGATCTAAGGTATTCTTGCATTTTAACTATTGAATTATATTAATTAAACACTTGCTTGTTTCTAGATCTATGTCTCCAAGAAGTGGGGATTCACCAAGTACGAGCGCGAGGAGTATGAGAACCTCCGTGACGATGGCAGGCTCACCAACGACGGCTGCAACGTCAAGTACAGGCCCGAGCACGGACCCCTCGACTCCTGGAGGAAGATCCAGACCGAGATCCACAACATGTAACTCGTAGTCAACAATAAATACACTCCATAAAATCAAAACTGGATTTTATTGCTATATACAACTTTATACAAATACATTGTTTTTGGGATAAAATTCATGATTGTTTTATCTATGGCACCATAACAACAGTACAAGGACACTAGTTTTAGATTCACATACTACACAGATCCTGTGATTCTGTCTAAATAAATAAATACACTGAACATTCACAAATTTAGTCCTTGCCCCACTAAAATATCTGGATCTCACAAACACGCGTGGATTGCATAAACATTTATCTTCGTGCGATAATTGAACCCGCGGCCTCTCGTGTCACAGCTGGCTTCTAACCAACTGCGCTCGGAAAATAATATGCTACAAAAATTACTGCACAAATTCAATTTTTTTTATCATTGTGAAATCTCTAAAACAATCCTTTATCAAGCGTCATCGTGTAATATACACGCAGAAATATAATATGACGTCAGGATTACACGAAAATGTACTACGTCAAATAGCACGCGGCTTATTGCTTGCTCATACATTACAAAATATGCTGCGTCATGATTAACCGCGAGAAAATGTTTCGTATTATAATCCCAGCTTAAGGCAGTGGCAGATTATTATTTATTCTTATTTTAATATTCTATGACTTGCTGATCCATTTAAAAAATACAGTATATACACAAAACATGTCACATTTGCTACCTAAAAAAAGAATCAATAGATTTACAAGGCACTTTAGTCTTTTTCACTGGAGATTCTGATTTCTTTTTCCGTTTGACACTACTTGTTATGAACAACGGAGTCCCCTTTTTATTTAACTCTCGGCTCAATCTTTGAGCTTCATGAAAATCTAAATGCTCTGAAAACTTGTCCACAGGTATTTTCTTACCACATTCAGAACACAATTCTGTTACAATGTTGTTGTTTAATTTGACGAAAAAGTTGTCCAACAACTTTGTATCAGTTTTAATTCGAGATTCATCTGGGGATTTCTTCTTTTCCTGCTTATCTTCTACATGAGTTGCCACAACTCTAAGTTTTTCTTTACGAATCTGTTGTCTATCTTCATCCCTCAGTTTTAATGCCATGTGGTAATCTGAATGTGTTTCAAACTGATCAATAGTTAAAGTTTTACCACACTCTGGACAGTCAAATGTTTCCAATTTTTCGCCTTGATTTATATTAGCCTCTAAACCAGTATCTTCCTTTTCAGATACTCCGTTATCTTCAATATCTACATTCGTTTTAAGCAGCTGCCTGATATTACTCATATTGTTTACTCTCTCTCCATCTTGTGGATCATCTTCAAACAGAGCTATACTTTTATTTATTTCAATGTTAATTGTTGAGCTTGAATAGTCCGTATCATTGCTGTCTTCTCCACATTGAACTACGTCACAAATAGGTGTGGTTGGTTTTGCTTGAACTTCACTCATAGTTGATTGTTCCTCATTGCTTTTTAATTTTCCATGTAAGATTTTAGCAAAAAAGGATTCCTGTTTATCCAGACTTGACTCCAGTATTACCTCACTCTTGATTGATTTATCTGGTGGTTCTTCAGATTTTGCGGCTTCTTTAAGTCTATCTGTTGGTTGAAAGAATTTCTGTAGAATATAATCTTTACCCACATTTTTGTTAGATTTCTTCTGAACTTCAATGATTTCTGTACTTTTCTCAGTTGTTTCTAGTGCGTCTCCTTTGACATTCTCTTTGTTTACAATTTTCTCCTTTGATGATCCAGCACCAAAGTAATCTTTTATTTTTTTAGTTTTCTTTGCTTCACAGTTGTCCTCAAATTTTCCAACACTTATGCCTAAGAATGTTATTGGTGCTTTTAATTTCCTGTTGGTTTCATCATCTGTCAATTTTTAACGAACATGTATTACGTATTTTATGAATAAAATCACACACCAATTTGGGAATAACTCTACCACTACTTAAATGAATAAGATATCAATATGAAATGAGACACTGAAGTAAACATTTTCGTTTACATATTTCTGATTGTTCAATTACGGTTATAGCCATGACTCTGAAATCAATTTTGTTTATATACTACAACTCAGCATTGCATATACACAAACTCACCTTTTGGTCTGCAACCTTCAGTGCTCTCCAGCAATAACTCTAAGGCTTTATTTGAAACGAAATCGGCGCAGACCTCGTCTTCGCTTGCAAAATTGTATGACCTGGAACTACTGGTGTCCCTTCCATCTGCAACTAATGTGGAGAAACTGACCACCATTTGTTTTGGTGTTCTGTTATTTTCCAACGCATCCTTCTCCAATCGATCGTCTATTTCGTCGCCCAGGTCTTTGAGCCATTTCTTCAGACTGTCCAAAGTAACTAGAGCAGATTTTCCTCTCAATTGCTTGCAGCATCCTATGCTCTTAGGGTTGAATCTTGCCTGTACTGGCTCTAGGTCAATACCTCGCGCTATGTTGTACAACCAAGAACTGGAAAAAGTAGGACCAGTTTGAATGAAAGGTATATTTTTATTGGCAAAGTTCCTAGGTACTACATTCATATTATACACTAGCTTCTGCCCGAAATCTTTGTCTGCGTGATAAACTTTATTTGTAATTATTGAATTTAAAAAAAAAGTATATTTATAGCTAGGATTCGAACCCGTTAATTTTGAAAAAATACATACCTATATTATTACACCATAGAATAGTGTCACTAATAAGGATCAAATTTTGAAAAGTAATGGTATACGGCAAACTAAAGGAAAGTGTCGATTTTAAGAAAAAAAGTTTTTTTTTTACAATGAAATGAAATGAAAATAATTTATTAAATCCATAAAGTGTTATACATCATTTAGATTCAGTATTTTTTTTTTACTACCACCCGGGTCGGGGGGCGGTTTTCACTACATAACCCTAAGATCTTGTCTCATTGCGTTTACTATGTAATAATAAAAAAGAAACAACCTGTATGTAATTCTACCAAGGTCAAATTAACTACAATTGCAGCAGACAACAGTTTCATATTACCAGAGGTTTCTAAATCAATTTCCCTGTATTTCCTATGGATATAATAAAAACAAACCACCTGTATGTAAATGAAACATATACCAAATATTAAGTCGAGCCTGCAACAATATAACGGTGAAAACCTATCTCATTTCGTCTCGTAGTTTTTGCGTGATGTACAAGCTAATACAAAGAGATATCCTGTATCTAAATAAGACATAACAGCAGTTTTTAAGATGAACTTGCACCTATATAACTGTGAAAACCGCATCTCATTTCGTGCGGTAGTTTTTGCGTAAAGCGCAAGTAAATTAAAATAAACACCCTGTATGTAAATGAAATATATACCACTTATCATGTTGGATCTGCACCAATATAACTGTGAAAATTGCATCTCATTTCGTGCGGTAGTTTTTGAGTAATGTGCAAGCAAACAAAAAGAAACACCCTGTATGTAAATGCAACGTGAAAACCGCATTTCATTTGGTGCAGTAGTTTTTACGTGATGCGCAACCAAACATACAGAGAGACAGACAAAAAAAAAAAAATTGTTTTGGCTTCTGTTGCCGTTATAAAGACCCCTCGTGTTAAAATTTCTTATATATCTTCCATGTACAGACATCAACCATTTACATTTTTATTATATGTATAGATATATAGATTAACAACTATCCAGTAAACTTCCTTTTATCTGTTTAAGATAATATTATATATAATAGTCAAAGTTATATATTTATAAAGTGTCATACCCATTTTTTTCATCAAATTTAGCTTGCAGTTCTTTCTCTGTAAACCTTTGAAGCTCAGCCATTGCTTTAATTCTTAGTTTGTCACAAACAATATCTCCAAATTTTCCTCCAAGATGTTTCACTTTCTTTACAGACAGTGTCCTGTAGGTGAAAATCGTAAGAATAAATAATTCACAATTCTTTTGGTTTTCCTTGGCCTAAGCCCTTTCCACGGAATTGTAATTGTAGAAGATTGCCAAGCAGTGGGTTTATATAGTCTGATATCTTGGTGTATTTCGAAGTAAAACTTACTTGTAAAGTATGTCAATGGAGTGTTTTGGTAGTACAGTTTGTTTGTTTGGTTTGTTCATTCCACACACAAGTTTTGCAAGGATTTTGTTATGTGCTATGCCTGCTGAACACCTGTAACCTGAAATTAGGTGTTGTTAATTAAAATTTTAGCAGACAGTTGTAATTTGCATCTTTCATCAACATCAGCATGAGGTCAGAGAACATCTATCATGGTAAGTACTTATAAAACACATAATAAAAGATTTACGAAGGAGTCCTAGCTGAGACTTTAAGCTAGACTATAAGTACATATTTTGGTAAATATAGCAAAAGAATAAAAACTTACAAGTGCTGCTTGGGTGTATTATGAACAAGTGTAATATGAATGGTCTGATTACAGCAACCATATTCCTCAACTAAACACAATATGTTAATAAGGTTCAGTTAATGTATCAAAAAGTTATAATGTAGCTATTACCTGTCTCATCATACACTGCAGCTCTAATTTCACTAACAATAACTGCTCCAATCAACAACCGTTTGGCATGTTCATAATCAAAGTCAATGGAGTCTGCTCCACAAGTATGTACATCTGCAAGGAACTCTTCCACACAATCATAGCCTAGTGCATAAGTGTTAGGCAACATATCCATGTTTACTGAATTAACATTTAGGCTTTTTAGTCTCTCTTGAACCTAGAATTTAAAGAAGAAAGGAGTTGAGATTTTTTGTACAATGATAAAAGGATATAATGGTTTCTTAGATTTACGTGAATGTTACACATTGAAATAAAACTATTTTATACGGATTTTATCGCGATTTGGTTTAATTTTTACATTTTTTAACTTTTAATTGTAACAGTCACTGAGCGGATGACTAATACCTCAGTCCGCCCCGTGACCACGAAAGCTGTAAAGTAATCGAAACGTCGGGAAGTTAAAAAATGTAAAAATTAAACCAAATCGCGATAAAATCCGTATAAAATAGTTTTATTTCAATGATAAAAGGATAATTAGAAAGATTACAATATTTTTCTTATTCACATTATTAAAGATTTTTGTATCATAAAATTAAATAAGCATTTTTAAGATTGAAATTCTTTTATATGAGTTTCAATGCGAATAATTGGGCACAAAATAATTATTTTATATAAATTTTATGGGAATAGTTACTGGAGCAGTGATGTCTAAATATGCTTCATCAATAGATGCCCTCTCCAACAATGACGTGAACTTCTGAAGAACTTTTGCTACATCCTTACCAGCATCTCTATACCTAGAATAAATAAGTTCTTTCATTAGATTAATAATTCTTAAAATTCATTTCTTAAAAATAAAATGTAGATTTTTATTGTAACCTTATTAAAGTGGCAGGATGAACAATGAGAATGCTGTTATCAATACTTTTTCGACTGCTCATTATGTATTTTACTTAAAAATAATTGTTGTAACATTATTTAATCAACTTGTAAATATTTTTACTTACTTTGTAATGTCTGCCTTTCCCCTTTGACAAGGCACAGATGGCAGTTGTATTTCAGGACACTTCTCCTTGGCCTCATCGCCTCTCATGTGCCTCGTCACTCCCATTGCTCTGGCCACATAATTTACTGCTATAATCCTGCAAAATACAATTATGCAAGTTGTATTCATGTGTGTTGAATTATTTATACTTTAGAGATTTCTAACACTGTTTTACTTAAATATAGTCCCTATATTTCTAAGTTACTGGTAAATTTCTTGCAGATCTTCTGATGAAAACTAGTCATTATTTTCATTGTTTCATTATTTTTGTAGGTATATTGTTTATAGTAGAAATGTTTCAGATGTAAGATAAATATTAAGAACTTGATAAAGTACTTACCCTCCTCCCTTCCAAGGGTTGTACTGCACAACTGCAATAGGTAGTCCTTTCAATTCAGGGTTTAATTTCTCCTCAACTTGGCAATAGAAGCAATCCATATCAATCAATACAACTACCCTGTTTTCGGAATCCATTTTCTCGTGGAAATTAGTTTAATTTATGCAAAATGACTAGAATAAAAATAAAATATTGTATTAAAGCTACATAGAAATTGAAAAAATAAATACTTAGAAAGTTTTGTACGAATTTTGCGCGCCAATCAAAAATAAAAAAAATTCAAGTGTCAAAACAGCTGATGACAGTGACGTACCATGGCCTTTTTTTTTCTTAAAGCGAAGTCGTTAATTTCATACAGCCATAATTTTACTTCTAAGTTATTAACCTGCATCCTTCGCCTGGATCATCTTACATTACTAGTATAGTGATCTGTGCATCTTACCTAGAAAGACAACTAGGATGCTGGATTATTTTTAAATGAATTCTTTGTTTATCAATTTTGTGCAACAGACTCCTTGGCCTAGAAGTCCACTCCTTAGCTTAGAAGTCATTTGTGAAACGAGATATCAGAGTTCAATCTCACACAGTACGCACAGAGGTAAACGTTTGATAAATTCACTAATAATATCCGTTTTGAGTTCCCATGAGCGCCCATGAGCCACGAGTCGAAACATAGCTTACATTTTACAATACGTGACTCTTCGGGATATTTAGCTGCAAAGGCTCGAAGCCTCGAGGACTATATAATATGTTTAATAAAAAAAAAAGAATAAATACACCAAACAAATCATTATTTTATTAAAATCCTTGTCCGTAAGTTTTATTCCACTTAACGTATTGACCTAAATCGTCTTGCGATACGCTGGGCCTTACTCGTTGGAGAGCATTGAGAAAGTCCTGTACGCACACTGGACGAACCTGAAAACATAAAAAAAATGAAAAGGCCTGATCTTTAATCATTTTTACTATTATATTTATTTCAGTCACAAACAATATAGCAGTTTAATAATCATTTCAATTTTATAAATTATTAAAGAGCATCAAATTATAAAGCGGCTTTCATTATCATAAGCGCTCGCCAATGCCAAAAAAATTGCAGGTATTGTACTTCAATACCTTCTGTTTAAAAAAAAAATTATACCTTCTGCGGGTCTATGCTGACGATCTGCGAGAGCGGGACTGATCGTATGGGTCCCATAGCTGCCTCGGAGCACAGTGACTTCATGTCAGCGCCCGAGTACCCGTCCGTGAGGCTGGCTATCTCTGCTATATTTTGAGAATTTAGCTCGTTGTTCTCGTTCTTCAGGAGATTTGCTATTATCTGTTTGCGAGCCTATAAAGTTATAAATAAATAAATACACTCAATATTCGCAAATATAGTCCCGTTCCTATATTACATTATTGTTGTAGTGAATATGAGAAATTGTAAGAATTTTCGGCCTCAAAACTCTTACCCGAAACGATCATGTGTAGATAACACAAACATGTAGTTATAGTCGGGGTTTATAGTTTTCTTGTTCGGGGGAGTTATAGTTGGGGTAACATCGGATTACAAGGATGGAAGGGGTAAGAACATAAACTCCTATACTTAAAATGTTGGCGTACGAAATACTAGTATGGTGGTACCCCAACGCACTATGATGTATTTTGCTCTAAGTTCTTCACTATATCTAAGTATAGGCTTTATATCATTTAATCTTACGTCAGCATCAGGGAGAGGAATGTATAGTCGTTTGACTAGTCGCCTTCTCGCGGCTTCGTCCAGTTCCTGTGGCCGATTTGTTGCACCCACAATGAGTAGGCGGTCTTCTTCGGCTGAAACGACAATAGTCATTTATTTTGCTACACACATATATTTTCCCGATAGTATTAGCACCAAGAAAAATCATTTACCAAAATGCGTAAAGGATGCCCATTCATGGTATCGGTAAAAAATACCGTTGACCGATACTGCTTAAAATTCATTATAGCATTTTCTTTTTTGGATTGGCCTTAAATATTTTCCTGTTTTATCCCGTGCGACAGATTTTTATAAAATAAAGTAATTATCATCACATTTTACGATACATCATTCATTACTACAAATGGGGCTACCAGAGTGACTGGACTTCAAGTCCATTTCTCCAAGAACTCCGCGCCTGGGTCTGAATTATGTTAATTTTTATTGGAAATATATTTTTTTCTTTATACAAAAAAGGAGGTTTCATCCAGGGACCAAAATCTTCCGAAAAACCGATACCAAGTTTCATAATAAAATGGGCATTCTCCTTTGTAAAATGAGTGAAGAAAGACCTCGAAACATTCTTTTATAAGTGTAGTATTTGTAAGTTTGGGCAATATAACTTATTTTTGTATAGATCCTCGTGGCGACTACTATTAAGTTTACTATGTTAATGAAAGATGCAGCAGATAATGCGAACCAGTGGAAGCGCCATCAAACTGCACGAGAAACTCGGTCTTGATGCGCCTGGTAGCTTCGTGCTCCGTGTCGCTTCTCTGTGTCAGCAGCGAGTCTATCTCGTCTATAAATATTACCTGCAACATCAATTTCATACATACATACATAAACTCACGCCTTTATCCCCGAAGGGGTAGGCAGAGGTTGACACCTCACCAGGACACCCACATTTCGCCTTGTATGTTCCGTCCCACGATGTGATAGGGGGCGAGCCTATCGCCATATCGGGCACAAATTCCTGACTCCAGGCTTTTAATGAATAGAAAAATCCAATATCACTTTACCCGACCCAGGACTCGAACCCGAGACCTCAGCTTTGTAACCGTACCGTAGTACAACTACGCCACCGAGGCAGCCATTACCATACCATCAACGAATAAATTAATACCAAAATTCAACATTAATATTTCTAATAGCAAATACTTTCAATGCCGAGTAAGACTATCCGAAACTTTCGTAGGGGATATTTAACACGGCGTACACACGAATAAATAAATAAATACACCCAACAGTCACATACATAGTACCGTACCGTAATACAACTACGCCACCAAGGCAGTCACCGCACTATTGCTATGACTGCACTATTGGTTTATTGGTAGGCATGACTCCTCAGATAGAGAAACTCTTTACTAAATAATGTCACAGACCGGTATCTCTAGCCATTCGAGAAAATGATGCCAGTCATTAAATATTGTCCAAATAACTGCTTGGTCACCCTAGAACGAAAGGGTCGAGGGTATCCAGGACTTCGAAGTCGTTACTTGTAAGTAGTGCAGACATTCCGAAGTGACAATCATCATTTATTATAAACAATATTTATTAACGTCACCCTATTTGACCGTGGACGAGACTGACTATGTATCAAAAAATAGTTAAAGAAAATTTAGAAACGCTAGTTGTGAACGAAGAAAACATACAACATAGTTACAACCAATTTATAGACAGTCTGAATTATGCCGCAGATAAAAGTATTCCATTTATTAAAAATTGCTTAGATCCCACACAAAAGTTCGAACCAAAGCCCTACTGGACACCAATATTATCACAAGCTGTTGCTTCACGTCGATTGGCTTTAAAAAATTTCCGACGTAATCCTACCCCCAATAATTTAGATAAGTTACATGAAGAGGTTTCTAAAGCTCAAAGGTTGATTAGACAGGCAAAGTTTAGCAGCTGGAGAGACTTTTGTGGTACAATAGATGAAACCATAACGTCGTCAGACATGTGGCGCCGTATGAGGTGGATAAAAGGTCTAAAGGGAAATCCAGTAAGGGTTCCAAAAGATATAAAAGAGGAGCTTTTATGTAGTTTAGCCTCTGATACAGCGCAAGTTCGAACTCCTATTTTCAATTCAACAAACACTAATTTAGAAAGTGAATTCTCCATTCAAGAGTTGCATAATTGCCTTAAAAAAAAGGATACAGCATCGGGGGAGGATCAGATTACATATTCTATGTTATATTATCTGCCCTCTGTTGGCAAAATAGTCTTAGTTAACATTTTTAATTTGATTTTTAAACATGCAGAAATACCCAATCAATGGCGTACTATTAAGGTGGTTCCAATTCCTAAACCTAATAACAGCAATACAACACTTACGTTCCGGCCAATTTCCTTAATATCGTGCGTTTGTAAAATTTTTCATACAATGCTTGGTAAGCGAATGGAGTGGTTTGTTGAGTCTAATGAAATATTGCCCCAAAACATAACTGGTTTTAGGAAATGCCAATCATGTGTTGATTGTCTAGTGCGCCTAGTTTCACAGATTCAAATAGGGTTTTCTAAAAACATTCCCACGCTAGCTGTTTTTTTGGATATACAAGCTGCTTATAACAACGTTCTCATAGATAAATTGGTAACCATTCTAGATAAATTAAGTTTAGGGACTATGGTATGTAAATATCTGTGGGAATTTCTAAGTCGGAGATGCTTAAAGATTTCTGATGATTTTGAAGATGAAGTTATTATGAGATGGACTGGAAGAGGTCTCCCTCAAGGTGACCCCATTTCACCGCTACTGTTTAATATAATGACTCATAAACTAGGTTCAATCTCTCAAAATATACATGTGTTACAATATGCAGATGACTATATCTTATATGCGCAAAACATGAGCTTAGATGAAAGTGTCTTACTTGTTCAAAACGGGCTAAATTCAATGGCTCTTGAACTCGAACAACTGGGGCTAGAAATTTCACCTGCTAAGACTCAATGCTGTGTATTCAAAAACGGAAGGAAAAATTACCAAATCAAACTAGCTATCAACAATTTCGACATAAGACCTGTGGATTGCGTTAAATATTTAGGTATTTGGCTTGATAAATCTCTCCTTTGGCGCAAACATATAAATGAAATATATGAGAAAGTTCTTAAAATGTTGAACATATTAAAAACACTCGCAGGTACCTCATGGGGTATGCATCCAAAGCACCTTCGTCGACTCTATATAGCATTGATTCGTAGCAGGATTGATATTGGCAGTTTCCTTTATGATACGGCAGCAAAAACTCATATCGCAAAACTTGATAAGATACAAAATGCTGCATTACGCATTATAGGTGGGTTTATAAGAAGCACTCCCGTGCACGTCATGGAGTGTGAGTTATGCGTTCATCCACTATATATTAGACGGCAATATCTTGCCGTGAAATATTGCCTTAAAGCTCAAGCCGTATCCAGTAATCCCATCTTATCTTTATTAAAAGAACTTTCCGAATTGTGTCAATCAAATTATTGGCGAAATAGGAGGACACCTCTACTTGTAAGGACATTTAATGACACCAAATTAGAGCACATTAACGCGAGCAAGCCCCTAAATATGTTTAAGCTAGAAACTTGGATGTCAAATATAAACACTGATTTTATAAATACTAAAATAGAAGGAATTAAGCAGGCTAAATCTCAATATGATGCTAGAATACTTAAATATAATACACTATATATGATTAATACTAAGTATAAAAACTGGCACAAACTTTATACTGACGGGGCAAAAACCGGTACTGGAACTGGTGCGGCTTATTATGGTCCTAGTCGCAATGTTAAGGAAGTGTTTAAAATAGTATCCGATAAGAATTGTATCATGTCAGTTGAGCTGTACGCCATTTCAGAGGCACTTTCCTATGTCACCACACTAAATATAAAGGAAGTTGTTATATTCACGGATAGTCGAAGTTCCTTACAGCATATAGCTCGATGTGCTTCTAATTGTAGAGTTACGTCGATAGCTTATGCCATATTAAATAAATCATTATATCTTATAAACAAGGGAGTGTCTCTGAGATTGCAGTGGATCCCGTCACACGTTGGCCTTCGTGGCAACGAGGTAGTAGACCAGTTAGCCAAAGATGCTGTAACAATAGGTCCTGAAATTTATATTTTACCTGAAAGTACAGAAGTATTGTCAACATACCGATACAAGGTCTATGAGAAATGGAAGACAGCTTATTTAACAATTTCTAGGCAGAAAGGAATCTGGTACAGTGCTATACAGCAGGAGCCTCCACGAATACCATGGTGTTCTAATAGCACGTTAAATAGGGATCATATAGTGATTGCGCATAGACTTCGCTCCGGACACGTGCCTCTCAATAGGTTCATGCATCTCATGAGGAAGGTGGACTCACCATGTTGCACATCATGCGGTGTTCTTGAAGATGTTTATCACCTGCTAGTTGAATGTGTGCGGAGTGATTCTATGCGAAATCTCTTAAGGAATAAGTATATGCTTAACCCTATAGATATGGGAGTATTTCAGGGCATCCTGGCGGCACCTATGGGTGATGCTGCCAGGACTCTGTTTGAAAACATAAATTGTATTTTAGTTAATAAGGTAGATTAAGTTAGTAGATAAGAAAGATGTTTGCTTAAATGGGGCCGGCATAGTCACATAGTGACTAAGGCCCATAAAAATAAAGATAATAAAAAAAAAAAAAAAATGTATGCAGTTTTAGTTTTTATCAAAATCGGGCTCGTGACTCCTTTCAGTATTTTTCGCTATTCCTCATAATTTCGGATTTGGCCATCCACGCCCACTTGAAAAATTCACCCTGTATATCCGGATTTAAAAAACACTCATGGTAACTACAGTATACTGACCGCTGGCTGGTGACATCTAGCGACGGCGAACAAGGCGCGTACCATCTTCTCTCCATCACCTATCCATTTGGACGTCAGAGAAGATGCAGAAATACTGAAGAACGTCGCGTTGCACTGCGCTGCTACACACTTGCCTAAACATTAAATATGTGATAAATGCATACATATTCAATAAAATATATTTTATGCTTCGTGGCACAGGTTGTTGGTGACGGCTGTGAAACGAGGCCGCGGGTTCGTTCCCCGACCGAGACAAATGTTGTGTGCTCCTCAAGTAATTATTTCGATCTGTGTATTGAGACTGTGTAGCCTCTTAAGTGTTTCTGATGTCCATGACACTAGATTTGGACTTTAGTATATTCTTGCTGGGACACCTCAAACAAAATGCGTGTATACACGTTCTGCTAATTGTCTCTGTCACTCTACCACAATCATACTATCTTCCCTCTCACTCTAATCATATCTCTCTCACTCAAATCAAACTTGTACATACAGAGAGCAGAGATTTCGTTCTAGCTATGACCTGCAATTAAATAAATACCTCAATAGTTTTATGATTTATCAAAGTAGTAAATACTCCCAAACCCCTCACATGAAGCATTTTGAATTAAAAAAGTAATAGTACCAATCAAAGTCTTGCCAGTGCCCGGTGGTCCAAACAGCAGGATGCCTTTGGGTGGTCGCCTCAACCCAGTGAATATGTCTGGGCGGAGTAGAGGCCACACCACCGCCTCTTGTATCACTGACTTGGCTAGCTGGAGACCAGCTATGTCGTCCCACCCTGGAAATAAAATTAATGTTCAATTGGAGGACCAATGGAGGCAGCATTTAAAATATTAGCTTTATTAATTTTGCATGTTCAGTCAAAAGAATCGATAGTTTTTTATGACTGATAGAATAGGATCCTCTCCTATTTTAATTGAATGCAGTTAAAAAAACGCCTAGTATTTAGTAAATTTTAAAAATCCAAAATTCATTTTAATGAGTTCCTGAAACTTGTAGGGTATATTGGAAATATTATAACACTGAAAACTTACCAATGGGTGTTCCTTTGTCAATGATTTCACTTTCAATCAGCTCAATCATTTTAGGATCAATGTGCTTCAGTCTCTCATCTGTTATCTCATAATCTACTTGCTCCTGTTTTTCTCTGTAGTTTAATTGTTTTGAAATTAATAAGTACCCAACCAACTATTTTATAGAATATAGTATGCATCAATATTATATAGGTCTCTCTGTTGCTCCTTAGTTCTTACCAGTGGCGAAGGGTGAGTTTTTTCAAAAGGGAAACCTATATTTCTGGTTTTTAATTTTTTTTATTTATTAATATGTTTATTAATTTTATATACATTTAATATAAGTTTATAAGACACATAAATTACAAAAGGGAAGCCGGAAATAATCGGCATACATGGAGGCTTCGCCACTGGTTCTTACCATCAGATGAACATCATTATCATTTGCCTCTAAGGAGTGTAAAATAAAATAAACTTACTGTGCACCAAGCATGGGAGACACAAACTTGGCTTGAGCTTTTCTTGAAGCTCCAAGAGTTCTCCTAGCAGACGGATTAGAAGCAAGTAGTGTTTCCTTCGCACTCTTAAACATTATTTTGGCTACACTAGCCTTGTGTGCTTTGTTCTCTTCTTCTTCTTTCATAAAATCATCTTCTGTAGGTGTGCTCGTAATTGGGAGACTTCCAGAAGTGGATGGTTGGTTTGGCTTTGTAATATTTCTTGGACGACCAAATCTTGGTTTGAATAGTTTTTGATTTTCCTCTGATTTTTCATAGTTTTGTTGAGAGTAATTATCTGAGGTGTGAAATTTTGTGTTTGTATTACCTATGTTGCAATGGCATTCATTCGTCTGAAATTCCTTCAGACCAATACTGTGAGTTTCTTTCGCACATTGATTGCACGATGGTAGGCTACCCTCAATAACTGATTCTGCATCATATTTGCTGTAAAATAAAAGCCTTATTTACAGATATGATCAATAAAATATTTGAGAAGTAGTTATGATTATTATAAGCTTATAAAATCTAAGCTAAATCTAAGGTTTATTTTTGTTATACTTAGAAAACATAAACTAGGCCACGCCATATAATGTCATGGAGTACGAATAAGTTATACACAAACCAAAGGATACCTACACAATTCAGAGCTTGCTTATATTTCTTTGCTGAAATTACCAATCTTAAGAGCTACAAAGTTTATTTTCAATGTACAAATAGCTGTAACATACCTCAATGAAGTCTGCCACAATCCCATTTGGCTTGTATCAGCATTTTGTGCCAAAGATTTTGCAGAATCAAGCATGTTATTTATTGAATTTCCAGTGAGTAGTTCTTTATTTTTATTCCATACATCTTTAAGTAGAATTTGTGATGATATGTTAGACTCGCTGTAATGAATTACATTGCATAAGCAATATGTGACATTAATGCAAAAAATAATCTGAACAAAATATACCTTTGGAGTGAAAGTTTGTATTGATGAAAAGCTGTTCTATCAGTAATATTTAAATGCTTTTCGTAGGTAAGATCCGGCAGTAAACCCTCAAAATCACTGTTATTCATGTTCTAGTTTTCAATACAGTATACCTATTTGAAAAATGCTAAATCAATTTTGTTATCACAGGCTTTAAAAAATCAAAAAGTTTGTTTCCCGCGCTTACAATTGTCAAATGTCAATTTGCGATTGTTTTATAGAAACGGACCAAAGAAATCATAAGCTACATGACATAGCAATCGATGATTTTCACGCATATATTTCTTTGTCACAATATCTACATTACACATCTATAGACATGTATGACTTAGTACATGATTATTGTAATAGTTAATACTATTACGTACAGCACGTAATAGGGAAATTTCAACTTTATGAATTTATGGGATTTCTAAAAATATTTGAGCTTATTTAAAACGTATGACTAAATATAAAGAAGAGCAAAATATGTTCAATAATCAGTCAACTGGTAACCATTTCATCAGTTTTTATTCCTGAGAAAAAAATTAGGATGTATGTTTTATTTCCTGTATCGATTGCTTAAAACCGAACGTGTCTGAAAAATGTTGTCAAAACTGACACAAAATTGTCAAGTTGTTTTTAGATTTATACCAATAAAATTATTAATTAAAAATTAATATCTTGTGATAATTAAGCATGGAAAATTTTGTTTCTGTTTTAATGTAACAGCTGTGAATAATTAAATAGTGTGAAATGCGTATTTGTTTGGTGAGAAGTATACATGAAACTCGAACGAAATGAATTCGAAGCCGTCGATTTATCATGAAAAACAAGTAAAAGAGCTATGCGCTTTACACGCACTTAATAATTTATTCCAGGTAAATGTAATGCCTGTTACAATGTCGGCAGTAGTACAGCAAGTAAATTGTTAAAAGCCGTGAAGGTTATTTAGCATTGTTAGCGCGCCCGCCGTCCAACTTTGTTTGTTATGCTGATTATTTCCTTTTTTTAAGATGTTGTTTAATGGACTGCGATTACTTATTTCTTATAGAATTTATGGCTGTTTCACACAACCTTTTAGTAATTTTAGGGTTACATATTTCTATTAAACTAAATACACTTTTGGCCAATTAGTTAAATAAACATCCGGAATTAAATATAAAGTAATATATATTCGTCATTCAAGACTTCATTTTATATCTGCAAGGTTTTCATTCATAATTTTTGTATACTTATATTTTTTATCAGAAAATCCTATTAGTATGTACAGTGCCTACCCAGTAGCCTTGATGTAAACTGTGGTATTTTAATGTGAGCTGTTTACAATTACTAATGAGTTGTTTTTCCCAATTCCAAGGTTGTCACTTTTCAATGCCATTTAATTTCTTATTTATTTACCTGTTGCAGTACTTGCTGTAAATAAAACAAGTTTTATTTTGCTCTATGATGTAGCTAATTCCCATTTGACTATGTCTAAGTTATTCAACTATTGATATAACTGATTTTGAAAATGGTGTAATAATTCTTAGTGTTTGGGACAAGATAGCAGCAACTAGGCTAGAAATATTAGGCTATAGAAAATTGAAAATATACATTTTCAGGAGTTAATATTTGAACATAATACCCATAAAAAAATCTGAATAGGTGCTAGATAAAGATAAGTGGTGGCTAAGTGATGATTATTCAGTATAAATAACCAAATATAAATAATCATTTATGCATGTAAATAATCATTTTATCAACACCTTCCTACAAAACTCTTGCCAACTCAAATTAAGTTAATAAATATGAATAACACATTCAATTCCATTTCAATCACAAATTACAAGCATGTTATTTCCATATGTGCCATTCAAGAACACAAAAAATGACTCCAGACTTTACATTAACTAGTTGTTTTGCAGAAATGAGTAGTACTATTACCAATGTATTTTTTCAAATTATTATACTGAATTATAAATGTTTAAATAATTATTCATTTCATAGTGGGGACACACACATTAAACATTATATACTAGAGTCAACAATGAAGGTAATTTTCTTTAATAGGAAACATGCATTCACTATATTCCTTATGTGCCTGGTCATATGAATTCTTATTCACAAAGACCATTCCTATAAAATGCATCAGAATGACAAATTATTTAACATGCTAATGTTACTTTGTTGCAGACGCGAGGAACATTTTCAAAGTCTGAGCTAGATACTATATGTAGTAGACTGTCGCCGAATGTGTGGATCAACCCTCACCGCTCCATGCTGGGGCTTGGCAACTATGACATCAACGTCATCATGGCTGCTCTGCAGAAGAAGGGCTGCGAGGCGGTGTGGTTCGATAAGCGGAAGTTAGTATTATCAATTCTTTTTTTGTGTTGATTTATTGCAAAGTAAATATGACAAGTAATAACTTTTATCTGATTTTTTTTGGGTTTTATACCATAGTATCGGAAATCGAATCATAATTGAATGTTTTTGTGTTTTGGAAATCAAGGTAAATTGAATGGATAATGAAGTTTCAAAAACTGGTTTTGGTCAGTACTGTTAATAAGCACTTATCGTCTCCTGCTGACCACGGGACTTCTTTACAATCGAAGGTTCCATAGAAAGTGTTTATGCACCATGTTTTGGTATTACGAGATGGCTATTTTTACATACTTAGAATTATTTGTAAAGCTCTCAATGACATGCAACATTTTATACCATTTAATTAATAACATAGGTCTATAATTAGTAAAACCACACTCAACAGAGTTTGTTCAATGATTGCAGAGACCCAGGATGCCTAGACTTGTCGAACATATGCGGGTTCATTCTCAACGTGCCTTCCGACTACAAGCTGGGCTTCGTGATGCTACCTCTGCGGCGCCGCCACTGGATCACCATTCGTCAGATCCAGGGCAACTTCTACAACCTGGACTCTAAGCTGGAGGCGCCGCAGCTTATCGGACGGGTGAGTTAAACTACGTTTTATGCTATGTCTAAAGATAATATACATACAAGGATTTGCTGATTTGCTGCTCTGCAGTTTTGGCTTTGGAAGAGCAGAGGAGAAGTTAAAAAGGAAAATGTTGTACATTATAAATTAACACGAAAATAGGCTCTTAAATCGGTTCGATTTTAAATCAATTACAATTTCGTGTAAGTAATTTTCAAATAAAGCGTCGCTCTGATGTTGCTGATATTGGTCATTACAGCAACTACACAACACGCTTATCTGTAGATCAAGAATCATAAAAATGTATATTTCCCTTTTAATGATTCCAGTGCAGCGACCTCATAGCCTACCTAAAAGAGCAGCTCGAGTGCAAAGAGAAGGAGCTTTTTGTAGTGGTCAGCAAAGAGGTGGAGGAGAAGCAGCTATGGATGCACCAATACGCGCTCAACTCGCGCCAGAATTCTTGCCAGAGCTCTACTCAGGCCTTCTGCGACAGCCCCGACAGCATAGCCTCCACCACCATCCCTTACGACTACCGGAGCAGGGATGCCGAGTGCCTCAAACTCACCGAAGTGCGGAACTGTATCGTCACTCGGGATAATAACTTTGAACGTGACTGATTGTGCGGTGTGCAGTTTTATGTCTTGTGTGTATGGCTGTATTTGATTCGGTGACGGTGAACGAAGCCATTTTCAGTTTTAAGTTTTTGTGTTACCGTTGGTGCAAACCTAGTGATTTTTCCATTATTGCCACCTGGAAATGTTTATTTTTACTTTCCGTAAAAATATATGCATCATAGAAAGTGGCAACATGAATTCCAAACATTTTACCTCCAAGAACTAGAAATATATTATGTGTCTAATCTTGGTATCAAGATTTCAACAATATGTACAATCTTCAATATTAAGAAAATAACTGGCTCAGAATGATAATACTGTAGAAAATGTGGCTAGAATACTGTAAAAATGTTGCCATAAAAATAATTCTATTTACCGACATTAGTATTTGTGTCACTTCTGCAAAATGGGGCCTAATGCATAGACATAAAGTATGCACTGAGTATTAGCCCCACAAAAAAAAATAGAAAGAAACCAGGCCATTACTTTGTAACACCAACTGGCTGTACATTCTATTGCCATGCACACTTTCCCGCCTTTTTTTGACAGCTGAATAGATTATTCTGGTTTTCAGTCTATGCTTGATGTCTATGCTCCACTAGGATTCAGTTCAAGTACTTAATTGTTAACGCAATTAATTTATTATCGTTTATGTTTGTGTACTATGTTTTTTGTTTTGCACAAATTTTGTTATAGTTTTTGCGATCACTGTTGATTTTTTAATATAATTTAAAATATATTTACACCGGCCTAATATGATTTTATTGTTTTAACTTTTAAAACATTTTGCACTCATATTTTTGATCAGTTAGGACGAATGTAATCGATGTTTTACCGTCAATGTGCCATTTTTATTCTTTATTAAGAAAACTATTTATGGCTGGTTAAATTAACTTGTAATTCTATTAAGATTTCGTATACATTGCAATACATTTTACTATCCAATACTGGTTCGCATATCTTTTATCAACTCGTGTTGGCTATAAAAGAATTATTTATGAATGTATAAAATAGCAATTCTCTAAAATAAATAATAACATTTCTCTTATTAGAGAATACCGTAGTTCTTATCATAAAATATGTTTACACAAGTTTGCTATAATGCCAATATTTATATGTACAATGGCGAAATTATTTTGTATAAAGTTGACTTTTCAATAAATAAGTTACTGACGTTGCTTTTGGTTTCAAGCTGACATATACAAGGTTATTATTAGTATACTACTAAGCCGAAAGTAGTTTGTTGAGAATCAGTAACACAATCCATTGCACAAAATTTTAATATACGTTATATTTTATCCCAAAAACATTATAAAATTCCGTCAAGCTGGTTACCGTGTTGATTAATAGAAGTCCAGCGCGTGTCGGTCGTTCAACTATACCTATTCAAGTACTTACTGTGTACTTACACAGCCGGCCGATGCAAAATGCAAGGACACCATTCCTCCCCCACGCCCCGCACATGTCCCGCTCGCTTCCTACGGCGGCGCGTGCGGTGCGTTTGATCTAATAATTATTAACCCCGGAAGTTTCAGCGCGTACGCATCTTTCGTGATTTTGCATAGACTACTCCGCGCACGTACCGATTTCGCGATGGCTTTTCGTTACAGCAACGTTGAGTATACAGAGATGGTGCGTAGTCTCGCGGTTTGTGGTGATAATGTGTCTACGGCAGTGAGATATTATGAAGCCGCAAAGTGAAAATGAACTAAAAAACAAAATTGAAAGTGCTTTTAATACAATAAAACAGAACACTTATGTGCTATCAAAATCAGACCGCAATATGCGTAAGCGGGCTCGGCTGTATATTAGGGAAAGGGGTGGACATTTTGAACAATTACTTAGGTATGTTTAGTTGTTATTGTAATACCAGTGAAGTGGTAAATATTAAGCTGAGTTTCGATTTTTTCTTAATACATACAACCCTCGCAATGCACCATATTTGGTGAAATGCAGCCGTGTTGTTAAAATGCTGTTTATAAACGAAACAGTGTAAATAGTACCATAGTGCGTGTTAGCGCGAAACCAAAGGCGCGGCGCGTCGCGGCACGGCCGTGCGCATGCGCGGCGCGCGCTTGTTCCCATGCGGTATTCAAGAAATGAGATAATTAATAATTATCGTAACCAGTCACGGCGTGAATTTTCATTGTTATTATTTTTTTTCTATTTTATCTGATTTTATACCAAAATCTAATTTGGGTGTTTCGGCTTTATGGTATACAAAAAATAATGTTGTATAGCTAGGTAAAGTTCGCAAAAAAGTTCACATTAAAAAAATGTATTATGTTTATTTCACAGGACACTATTGGATCACCAAACTAGTTAGTAGTATCAATTGTATGTTGGTCAATTTGCAGTTGACGACTGAATTGTGGCCTGTGGAATAGGCTTAAAAACGCAAATTTTTAGAAAAGAGATTTGCGGCATTTACGACCACTCATCATACGAAATTCGTATCTAGTGCTACCTAGAAAGTATACATCAGTAACTTATTGTAAAAAATCATAGTTTTAAAATTGTAACTTTTCAAATCAAGCTTTATATCTGTCATACAAACTAATCACGTTCTCTCCTGACAATTGAATTTCATTTTCCACTGAGTGCAAGCGGTTAGCGGTATTTAAAAAATATATATTTAGCAATAAGAAATCAATAATATCACATACAAAACTTCTTCGATAAAGCAATTTAGATGATAAAATAGATGATTTGCTAGGTAACTTTTAAAATCTTACGCCAAATATAACCAGACTGTTCTATAAACTAAGAGTTCAACCAAAAATAGCGTCTAATGCGTAGGTTTTACAGTTTAGATTCGCCTGAAATGTGCCTCCATAGTACATTTGAAGCAATAGTGACATGTTGGCTTGTTTAAACTTTTGTACCTATGATGTAATGAGTAGACCCGCCGGGTCCGATATCTTGAAATGATTGGAACTTTCTAGAAGTTTCCTGATTTAAGATGATGGAGCGAAGCGCAGCTTTGGTACGTGGAATGCATTTTGTAGTGCAGAAGAGCAATATCACTAACTTTTAAATAAGATACTACTTATTAATCACTGTGTGTTTTTGAGCAACTACACTTTTTAATAAATGAAATTGTGAGTTAAGTCGTGAGCTTACTAAGTGGTGACCAAGTGTAGGCTATTATATCGCAAGTCGCGTTATGTGTTGATCAAAGGCCAATACATGGATCTATCAGCCCATATACATACGTCCCGTTGCAGGGCACGGGCCTCCTCTACAATTGAGAGTAGGATAGAGAGGAGGTAAGCCATTTATTAAACAGAACGATGTTTAATTTAACCCACAAGTTTCTCATCACCCAGCTGACATTGTACAAAATTTGAAAAAAACAGTAGTAATTTTTTTGACAGAAGTCGTGATTTTATTTCTAACGATTTTTGGCAGACCGTACCCCGTATAACAAAAAACTACCAGTTTTTTTTTTCAAATTTGGTACAATGTTACCTGAGTGACCACGTGGTGTACCTAAGTTTAATACAATATGTCAATATCATTTTGTATACATGGAATAGCCCAAGATAAATGTTTTACTTTTATTTTTGTTGATTGATCATTATAATTGATTTCTTAGTTTTGTGGGTGTAGGTACTAATTTATCAGTTAGGAAAGCGTATATTTTATTTCGGTGAAAAGGTGGTATTTTAGAAAGATCTAGAATCAGTAAAATCGTACGCGTGGCATTTAAATACATGTATTCCTTTAATAAATAAGGTGTGAATTTCATATAGAAAAACACATTTTTAGGTGCTAAGTATGACGCTGTGTAATGCATTCCACATACTTGGGCGTAACAAAAGCAATAAATGAGTTACTATAAATGTTCGTTCGTTACAGCACAATATACAGTATAATTACACGTCTCTTGTTCGATGTATTTCTTTGGATTTATTTTTGAATTGTTTAGCATAGAAATTAACATCACATTAGTTCACATTACTGTTGCTCTACACATTACACAATATGCAGCAAATCAACATTTTAAATTAGATTTAAACGAAATTGAAATATGCAAAAAAAATGCTGTTGAGACTCCACATAAGATCTTGTACAATAAGGACGGGCGTGAAGTTGCGCACAAAACGAGTTTTACGTGATGTTTCTGAGCGCCATGTATTGACACTGAATATTTCCACAACATGAATTTGCGCTAGCTGATTTGGGGAAAAATCGCCTCATTTGAACATGATCTAAGTGTAGGATCACTGATAGAAAAATCTGTGCAGTTGCATTATTTATCGTTGCGATTTAAAATTACGAATAAACTAAGATTCATCGTTCCTTGGACGGACGCGCATCAAATTCTAGGTCTATAATGCCCATAGTAAAAATCATAAGACCAGTAGATATAACAACAGTAATGTGAACAACTTTTCAGCTGTAGTCCATCAGCTAGAATTCAATTATTATCTTAGAGACATCTCGCAAAGACTCGAATTTTTTACTATGTTGAACTTTAACGTATCTCTGTAAATATTAAAATATTTTTCCAAAAAAATAGAAAGTGTGATGACAACTTGCGTTTTATTATTTTACACACCTATAGAATAAGATAAGTACAAATATGATACACTTACCCCTATGATTTCCACTAACACTGGCACCATTCAGACACATTGCTTCTCTGTTAACCCCGTAAACAATATTAGATTCCTCGATTTCAAATTCCGTGTTCGAGCACTCTGCCGGGGATTTTAAGCTCTGAGAAAATATACATTTAAGCACCTGAGCCACTGATATTTGCTAAATTTTAAAACGTTTAAGTACAAATTCTAGGTCACTCCGACATGCTCGCAATTTTCAATGTATAATAAATAGTTTTAATCGTGTTTTTGCGGGTAGATGTCCGTTTTTTTTAATGGTGAGTGCGCTATGGGCCTATCTACTGAAATAAAACCCAATTAATATTAATAATTAGTTTATTGTTTGCGGGTCGGTGCAGTTGTAGTTCTTGGAGATGATGAGTCGATCGGGGTCGAGCTGCAGCTCCTGCATGATGGCGTAGATCTGCGCGCGCACCGACGCCTCGATCTCGCGCTGACGACCCAGTACCCAGATACGATCTGAGAATGTACATAAAATAAATACGTACTCTCTACATGGTTTTATCTAGGCCGATTCTATGGTCCGGTTTCCTACTTCTGAAATATTTACAATCGAGTTGAAAAACACGTTATCGACATTGAAATGTAAACTAGCAATGCCGTTACCCTGGCTTTGTATTTTGGAAAAACATGAACTATGAAGTTCTTGTAATTTTTGCTATTTGTAAATTCGACGCAATCAGAAACGCATGGTGGAATTTCTTGCAGGGATTGGGAACTTTGCGCTATGGTCCACATATTGATCATGCGGTTTCGCCAGCCACTAACCCAATAAACTAGACCACATACCAGTATGGGCGACGCTGAGGCTAGTACACGACCACACGAGAGCGTACTGCATGTAGTCAGTGAACAGGATGTTGTACTGCCCCGCGCCGGGCAGCAGTCGACCTATCACGTAGGGCAGCCGGTTGTTCAGCTTGTACCGAAATATCGACGAGCCATTGTGACTTGGTATGCCGAGGCCGTAGGTCGTTGAGGGACTTCCTGTCCTGGGAGGTTAAGTTGTTAAGTTAATTATTTATCGGAAGTATAATTAGGGACAGTGATTTATTTCTGATATTAATTTAGGAAAATCGTTGCGTTGCATTGCAACTATAGGTTTATAACAATTATAACGAAGGATGTAGTTTTAGATACTTAAGCAACTTAAAGTTGATTTCATTGGGAGTTCAATTATTTTTACAGCTACTTTATAGTAGATTGTTTTTGGACCTCTTTTTTCGGATTTTATCGATCCTTTCGCCTCTCTTCCATTTGCGTTTTTTTTAAAGATGATCACACTAAAAATACTGAAATCGCAAAGCAATAAAAAAGGATTACCATCTGTTAATAGTATTGATAGTTATTAGGAAATATCCTTTATCATTTAATGAAATATCCAGCTGTGTGCAACTTGCTGCTATTTCTACCAAGTAGAATGATCTTTCCACTTCATACCACGTGCCAGTCATCTGTAATAGAAAAGGCGAGTTTTGTAGTGTTGTAACTTGTAAGAGGTGGAGCATTACTACAGGTGGTTAAGGCTTCAGTACAAATGGATACGGATGGATGTGATGTAATTAATTCGCTATAACCTTGCGTTCGGTGAGTAAGTAATTGCACTTGTTAGGATATTCCTATTTGCCCAAGTAGCTACCACTAAATAATGCAAAACCGTCAGAGTGACACTATGAAAGCGTGTTGTATTTTAGGTTCTGCGTACGTACCTACATTCGTTTCGACCAGGCTCCAAATTATTTGTATCGACCGGCTAGAGATAACCATTTGGCGTCATCATGAGTAGGTATTGTTTTGTAACCAGAGAAAGTATCATAGTGAAGTGCACGGAGAGACGGCACAGGGCGCCAACCACTCGTTGGCTCCGCAGCCCAATTCTATTGCTTTTAGATTATGGTTTCGGATACCAAATGGAAAGGGCTGTAGCATTTTCGCTCAGGTTGCAGATAGTAATAAAACCGGCACTATTGAAAAACGATTTTGAATCTTTACTATGTATTATCTTTTCTATGAGCCTACCATGGCTTTGTCTAAAACACATTTTGCATTTTATTTAAATTAAGTGAGTACCAGTTACATTCGCTGTTCTAGAAAGGTTGATTAATAAAGTGGTAAAGTCCAAGAACCCAAGTAAACATTACGTTCTGTATAATATTCAAATTACTTCCTGTCGTTTTTAAATTGTTTGTTAAATGTACCTAATTGAAATACATAGACAATTACTTGTTGAATGTTAATTAAAACATAATGACTCTTTCACCCTTGTTTTTCGTAGTAAATAGAGAACTGTATATTAACAAATTAACTTTAAGAAAACCTTTAAGAGAGAATATGTGTCAAAAATATATACCTTGTTGAAATAGGGAGGTACCGTAATTTTACCGACTGCGAGCTCTTCAAGTAGAATATATCAATTGTGAATGTCGCTTGAGATGATATGGGCACGTCTTTAGAAAGTCACAGGAGTACGTCGGCAATGTGTGCCTAAGCCTCAACATTCCAGGACCTCGACCGAAGGGTAGATCAATATGAAGCGCTGGAGAATTACTATTGAGGATGCCGAAGACCGGACGAAATGGAGGAGACTCATCCGGAAGGCGGACCCTGGTACCGGCAGGGATAATGCCAAGTAGAAGGAAGGATGGAATTGTGAATTGTGATGCCGAAATGATACCTCATTGATAGTCAACATAACGAAATGGTTACGGTCCTACGCTTTTAGCACATGCTATAGGTACATTTAGGATTTCTCCGCCCAAATGGCGTTAAATCAATATAGGTAGGTACTGCTTCCTATTTTTTGAGTCTCTCTATTTTTTCTCCACCATATTTCTCTTTATTCCCTAATCCAATTCGCTTTATTCGTTTAGTAAAAGGGCGTTTTTAGAGTTGGAATCCCATGGGACTTAAATTTTTGATTTGAAAAAAGAAGTGCCTGGGTTTGGCATTTAAACATGATGTGGCGATAGGCTTACTCCAAAAAAGTCATTTTTAAAATCTAATTTCAACCACTACACACCTTTTGAATGTCAAAGTTTGGCAATGGAGGGTACAGCGGGCATCTTCCAAGGCCTGTGCCGATAACATTCTTTACAAGTAAGAAAACACAAATCCTTGTGATCGCCGCGTGCTGGCCCATTTCCTCGCGTGTCGTGTCACGTGACTCCGCTCCTTCGCCGGTTATTTTGTAAACACACACATTATTTGAACAACAGTACGTTCTGCTGCCGAGCTTGCTCTAACACTGAAGTACAATACGCCTTAAACGATTTATTCATTAATTTTAAGCTGGTTTGTATGGTAATTGTTAAGTGACGATCACGTAACGTATACCTGCGGATAATTTTAAATCGTCAAGTTTTCTTCGACACTGATCTGTTTAAAAAATCATTTTATTTATTGCGATAAATGGCGAGACGAGTATGCCGTTCGCCTGATAGTAAGCGATATGAACGCTCATGGACAATAGCAAAACCAATCAACACCATGAATTATGCTTGCAATGCTTGGCATACCACTGCGCTCGCCATCCTGAGACATAAGACGTGAAGTCTCATTATGTCCAGTAGTTACACTGGCTACAATGTCCTTCAAACCGGAACATAATAGTGCATTTACACTGCTGTTTGGCGGGAGAAATAGACATTGCGATGGTACCTATAACCTACCTCTCCTCTCACATATGAGACCTACCACCAATGTTTTAGTCGTATGTTTTATCACACATGTCGTGTAGTAACCAAAACCATCCTTATCTTTTAAGTATTAGTTGCCTTTAATAGCTGTGCACCAGAAGATGTATTAAACCTATCAAAACATCGTCTACAGCCGTATACAGTCATAGAAAAACCCAGCGCATAATGACAGTAGCTTTTAATTACCTGAAAGACAAGAATAAAAGCATCTGGTTCTTAAAGGGTCCATAAGTAGATAATCTATCGAAATATAAAGCAATATAGGGTGCGTTGGGGTACCACCATAATACAAAGATGTAAGGGGTAAGAATGTAAACTCCTATTACGTTCTTCCATCCTTGTATTACGGTGTTCCCGCATCGCACTATACCTAGTTCACGTAACGTTAACGTATCGTCTAGTCCGACGTGCGTTGTAAATCTACATAAAATTATTTAAACTTTAAAAACATACGATTCATGATGTGACAGTGCACAAGTCACAGCATTCTTTGTCGCGGCTCGCGGGGTCACTATATTATGAAGTAAATAATTAAATATTTATAAAAACTCTAATGTATGGTAATTGTATCGCTACTGTGCCAGAACTTAACCGCTAGTTTAAATATGATCCAGATTTAAGTAATTAAACACAGATATACATTAAACATGTTCCAGACATCTCTATAACACTAGCAAAAGAGGAACTGACCGATCTAAAATAAATTTTAGCAAAGTCCTATCAACTTCGTTTTTTATATCGAAGTGTGAAGAGGAAAAATGGTGTATTAAGGCTTATAATTAGAGAAGCTCATAATATTGGGACGAATAGAAGGCAAGCGCGCCAGGGGCAGAACACCAGCCAAATGGTCCGACATTGTGAAGAAGGCGGTTGGTGGTAGCCTATACCACGCGGTCCATGCCACCCAGGACCGAACACGTTGGAGGAACATCACATGTGGTCGCGATCCTCAGTAGTGAGGAAACGATGATTAAGATTAAGAAGGCTTACCTATAAAAGTTTCGTTCAAGGTATTACACATCGTTACTAATATTCTTCATTTCTATTCAATCTCCCGAAAAAAATAATCTAAAATCGTATATTGATAATAGAAATAAAATACAATAAACTTGTTAAATATGATTTAATTGTTGTCAAAACAATATTTAACAAAACCACATTTCCCGCGCTTCACTTACAAATAAGATAAGCTCGCAGTTCGCACCAACCAAACCTCGAACCAAAATAATTTTTAAATAATAATGAATTCAACAAAGAATACAGAAGAACCATGAGAACCGTGGAAAAGTATATAAAATAATTATATAGTAGTATCAAATAATTTAAATCACAACATGTTTTTATTTTTATATACGTAACGCCCGAATACGCAATCGCCATTTAAATATTAAGTTGCATTTATCTACCCACGTACATTTAAGCGAGACTTTTGTAGTTAAGTGCAACGTAATATTTAAGTGGCGTTTGAGTACTAGGACGTAAAACTGGTAAATACGTTTATAATTTTATATTACGGAAAAAATATTTCGATGGATGGATTTTACTGAAGTTTTGGTGTGTTATGATGGAGAGACGGCCTTATGAAAATTAAAACTCGTAAAACTTACTACTAATTTTCCAGTGGAGAATTGAAACTCAAAACCAGTTAGGGGTCAATGCACACTGACACTCACCAACAAAAATATTCGATAATACATTACATTACTATCTATCTAGTGTTGAGTAGGACATACAAGAAGTAGTACATTTGTCCCGGACATGACGTCAAAATGTAAGAGCGGCTCAACTTTTTAAAGTGTACTACTTCATATTTTGTGTCCCAGTACTACGTCATTTACATGATCGTGCTTCAAACGAGGGAGAGAGGAATATTTTATATGACGGAGAAGCACTGTGTCAGACAGTACTAATATTTGTACTAATACCTTCAAACTATCTAACGTATTGACAAGCGTCAGTACGCCTCGCTTCAATTGAAGTGGGACATTGTACTGGCTCAGTACAAAAATGAGGCTACTCTTACAAACTCTTTTTCAAGTCATGTCCTACTCAACACTATATCTATCTAAACTAAGAAGTTCCATTTGACAGTGTGAATTAGGGATGATGTCAAATAAATCGGTTCTTACAATATCCGATTATTAAGAGATATCGATACTATTTGTTTGTATTTCTTAATCGATTACAGTTTATATTTTTAATTTACATTTTGTCGTTTTTTTTCATGAACATTTTTATTCTAATGAGACATCCACAATTGCATAAGTCACTTTAGTATTTAGGAACAAAAGGAGTGATTTATCTATTACTAGAGGCCCGGCCCGGTTCACCCGGATGCAGACTCTTTTTGAGTCTAGTCCACATCACACACATGCCTTTGAGAACATGATACATAAATACATAACACATATACTCCAAAGTGAGGGACCTCCTCACTATGTGTGGCGTATCCAGCAATACTGCCTTTTGGATATTATTAAAAATATTAATTAATAATAAATTAATTTATATTAATATCATTATTACATTATAATGTAACGAACATACATCAATAAATAATTATTTATTGATGTATGTTCGTTGACAGTATACTTATAATTAGCTGAAAGTTCAATATTAAAAAAAAATTATAAACAACTGCATTAAAACTGCTCGATTATTCATATATTTTTACCGATTATGCGTATACAAATGCGTTTGAACAGTCTCTACTCTACCGGTAAAATATCTAACGAGGTGACTTTGTAATGACGTCTAGAATAAAAGTATGCTGTTTAAAATGGTTATTTTGCTTTATTTAAAGGATTTTAATTGAAATTTAGTGATTATGGATTGTAAATGTTGTGATAAAATAAGAATAGCTTCATAATTCCATGGATTTACGGAAAGTGTTACTGAAATAGTGTGAGTTACGTCTGCACATAGTTATTTATGTTAGAAGCATGAAACGTCAAATGGAACTTCTTAATTTAGATAGACTGTAATACATACATTTGTGCACAAATACTGCGTATTTACAAATCTGTCAATAAAACTGTTTCTCTATATACATACTAAACCATATGTATATGTCACTAATAGGGTATATAAGTTTATTTCTTATATTATTTCAGCAACAGAAAACCTTTTACTAAGCATCGCCATCTCCCAAGAAGGTCTCCAGCGACCAGATTGATGTTAAAATAATGTGAAAAAGAACAAAAAATAACAACTTAAAATATATAAAATACACCCAACAGTCACATACATAGTCCTGACCTCACACTAAGATCGAGTCTTGTGTCGTGGGTATCAGGAACTACGAGAGACTTTTCGGTCTCACAAACACCCAGACCCGAAACGAATATTTGTGGTTCCCACAAACATTTGTCTCGGTGCGGGGATCGAACCCGCGGCCTCTCGTTTCACAGCCGGCGTCTAACCAACTGCGCCACGGAGGCTGTCTAACATAATACAGGCTGCTCCAATTTTAGTGAAAATTATAAGGATACACGGCTAATTATGAAATCTATCTAAACATTCGGTAATATTATGCTTAAAATAACCTGATATTAGCGAACAGAATCATTATCACTTTTGTTCCCTTACTAATGACTTCAAGCATCTGGAATTCTTAAAATATATTTTATATATATTAAAATTGCCTATATTATTACTTATAATAAAATAACAACAATAATTACATATTCATAGTAACCGCACTGTTCAATTCCTATATTTACCTAGTAGAAGCATTTAACTTGGTTTGTTTTTTCCAGTCGTGGTATGTTCTGAAACGCGATTTAACAGATCTTATGCAATGCTCTTTGTATTATCATTCTTGTATACTGACATATTAACATATGCAGCACCAGAGACAATCACTAACAATATTATTACCTACTTTGCGATTCAATCTGCTTAAAGTCCCATTTACACGTGGAGAGTGTCTCGCGTCGAGAATCGTATGCGATTATCGCATGACATAACCGCTATAGATTATAGTGTTCTGACAAATGTTTACGCGATGCAACTTTTTTATACATACATACATACATAAACTCATGCCTTTATCCCCGAAGGGGTAGGCAGAGGCGCCACCAGGACACCCACATTTCGCCTTGTATCCGTCCCACGATGTGATAGGGGGCGAGCCTATCGCCATATCGGGCACAAATTCCTGACTCCGGACTGATAATGAATAGAAAAATCCAATATCACTTTGCCCGACCCGGGACTCGAACCCGAGACCTCAGCTTTGTAACCGTACTGTAATACAACTACGCCACCGAGGCAGTCACTTTTTATATCCTTACGAAAATCGTATCTGCGAGGCGAGAAACTCCCCGTGTAAATGGGGCTTTTAAACACACAGCACTACCACTTAATATTAAGCGCGATATCAGATTTCTCCACAGCATGGTAGACAGTATGCAGCAGCGCCCGCGCCTTGTCGGAGTCTCGTCCGTGCAGCCACTCGGCGTACAGGCTGGCGGCGAGCCTGCTGCGCGCCGGCTGCGCTGTGGGCAGCGCCGTGTACATGCCGTGCAGCTGCGCTACTAGCTCGCGACTGCTCTCTCCTGCCGGCGGCCTGGCCTGGGCGCCGCCGTTCAGGCACCCTGGGAGGGAAGTGTCATGGAGGAATAGTTGGGACATAACTGGACGTTTAACAAATAGAATCGAGCATGCGTGTACGTTGCGTACGTGTGCACGTAAGTTCGTACGCACGAGCACGTATGCACGCAATCCATTGGATGTATACGTGTTCAAAAAATCCACTTGTGTGAATTTACAGTTGATTTGAACAAAAAAATAGTACGAAACCGCTTTACGAATAGTTAGATTTTAGTGGGTTATGGGTATGCGAATTTTCCAAACTCCCACTGGCCAATATGCTAAAGTAGTAATTCCTTTCATTATTCGAGAAGACCTCTGCCCAAAAGCGGAACTGTTTAATTAACTGATATTATTTTTTTGGCACTGAAATGAATGCACTATTTCCGAAATATATACCAAACAATACTTTGCATTCTACAAAATTAACCTCATTAACCTTACTTCCCTTTAAGTTAACTTTGAAATGCCAAAAAATGACATATGAATTAAAATTTATTAAAGACAGACACACCACACTAGCACACCCAAATATTATATAAAAATATAACAGGTTTCTCAAGACACAATCAACGCCTAATTTGAGAACCCTTGCAATATTCTTTTATGTAAAAATATTATTTTTAAATAAATATTTTTTATGTTTCATTTTCAACTAAAATACTAAATGCTTACCCGACGGACAGGCCATCACTTCAACGTAGTGGTAGGGGGACTTGCCCCTCTTCAGTTTCTGCACTAGATTCTGAATATTCCTGAACCCGTTTGCGATGGCGAACTTTAAAACCTCTTCTCCGTCCTTTTCTAAAGTTACTTCTTTGAAATCTGGATTCCTGGAAATAATTATACATTTATAAAACTGCCATAGATATTAGACACAATCTTTACTATCTACAAAGATTACTCATGTCTATGAAATAAGATCTAATTATTGTAGATGTTTATGAGTGGCAGTATATAGCAATCTTTTCTCATTGGCCGCCGCAATAACTGAGAAAATGCGTGAGTCAAATTAATTATTAGTAAAATTTTATAGACATTAGTCTAACACATAATAATCTTTTTCATATCAATCTGAAATACAAGTATCAATTATATTTTTTCTGAAAAGATAAAGAATAAAATAGTAATAATCTTACCTCGACTGCCTCGGTGGCGTAGTTGTATTACGGTACGGCTACAAAGCTGAGGTCTCGGGTTCGAGTCCCGGGTCGGGCAAAGTGGTATTGGATTTTTCTATTCATTATCAGCCCGGAGTCAGGAATTTGTGCCCGATATGGCGATAGGCTCGCCCCCTATCACATCATGGGACGGAACATACAAGGCGAAATGTGGGTGTCCTGGTGGCGCCTCTGCCTACCCCTTCGGGGATAAAGGCGTGAGTTTATGTATGTATGTAATCTTACCTCAAATTCTTATAAACGAGCGACGCATTAGCTTCCCCAAACAGCTGTTCAGCTGCGTACAGGAATATGTGGTCCGCGTACCCCCCGGAGCCCGAGCCCACGTGTCGCTGCAGCGCGGGCGGCCCGGGCGCCTCCGTCCACGGCCAGTCCAGCGCCCCGCTCTCCACCTCGCACAGAGACTTGTTCGAGGAGGACAGCATCTGTTCCAGCTCGACTGAAAAGTTATTCACTTGTTATACCGGAGAGAATATACAAGTGCAAAATTGTACGGTTCATTGAGTTCACTTAAAAGTCAAGTAAATAACAGTTTGAAAGCATATTAGATTTAAAAAAAACACTAATTAAAAGGCAATAAGGACATACATTCATAACCAAAATAGATTTAAAAAAAATACCCTATAATAATCTGTTTTCTTCAAAGCCTTAATACATTTTGAAGCTCTAGTAGGATTAAGTCAAAAAGATCTAGTTGAAACTACTTCAAAAAACTGTTTTGATTTGTGTGAATATTAATATTCAATATAAGCAACTTACTTGCAGTAATAACACAGTCCACATCATGGCAGTTCATGATATCACTATAAAAGTCTTCCCTCGAAGCTTCTAGTTTCTTGTCGTAGCACGGCATGACGGTCACGTGGTACACCTCCGCTGGCGCCAGCTGCCTGATGCTGGAGAGGTACTGCTTCACCAGGGTGCCCATGATCTGCTGCGGAGACTTCGTACTCGAGATGTAGGGCAGGATGAAGTTGCCGTGGGTCTTCTCGGCGTAGCATACCCAACCTAGGACAAAATATGAAAATTATTTTATTAATTTATAATATTGAATAAAAAGTGTGAATGGAGTGTAAAGTTCAATAATGGATTTCAGGGGGGGGTATTTGGACTCCATTTTGTGAATATATATATATTTAATAACGGTGAAGGAAAACATCGTGAGGAAACCTGCATACCGTAGCGATTTTAAAGAATTTCTACGGTATGTAAGTCCGCTAACCCGGACTAGGCCAGCGTGGTGGACTATATGGCCTAACCACTCTCAATCGATTCTCTCGATTATCGATACAGATACAGAATAATATATAACTAGCATACCTGGACAGGAACTGGCAAGCATTGGCAACTTTTTACATGATGGATCATTTTGTTGGTCTTGATATCTTTGTAAAAACTCTTGTTGCGCTTCCAACAACGACAGGTCTTCTGCGATTGTCATATCCAACACTAAATCAGCACCTAAACTCTTGAAGTATCCTGACAAACATTCCAACATAAATTAATTTCATAAAATTATTTATTGGTTGGTTGATATTATTATTAAAATAATGATTATTTGTAATATGCCAATCTTTATTAACTTTGTTAATCCTGAAATTCAGAAAATATGCTAAAATTAAAATAAGTAAAAAGAAAGGTACAAACTATATATTTTATATTTTTAATATTTTTATTTCAAATCTTTTTAATATAATATGAAAATATGTATACCTGTTAATTTATTAGTAGCCTCTTCAGGGGTAAGACTATATCTAGCTGCCAGTGACAATACCGGTGGAGGTGACAGAGATACCACAATAAGTCTTGCGTCTAACTCCACTCCTTTGTTTGTGGTGTACTTCCGTTCCGAAAATACTCTGTGACAAAATGATACTTGGTTTTACAAACATATATATAACATATGATGAGCTTTCCAATTGCTAAAAAAACCCAGGTATATGTGGACACTCATAATCAATATTGAAGGTAAAGAATAATGGGTCAATGAAGTAAGGTATGTATTGTACATATTCCAATTTATTAATTGAACATTTAACATTTCATTTCATTGTCATAAATGAGTTAGTGTAATGTTATTCAATTTAGAACAACATTACAATGTTCAGGTCCACGGAGTCTAAAAATATCAGCTTTTAAAGAGTGGAACTAGATAAAGAAATATAACACTAACTTTAGTAGTTCATCCTGGCTCTGTTTAGTGACCAGCACACTCTCAGCAGATGTGATACAGCCGCTGCAAGCCAGGCAGTCGGCCAGTGTGATCTCAACCTTCTGTAACTTCTGCTCCCTGCCATTAGACATGTCAAAGTAGCCATCTTCACCTATCTTTATTTTTGCACCTGTTCGGGTCTTTGATTTTTCGATTTTCACTGGCTTTATGCATTCCTGTGAAAAATAATGTTAGTAAACAAAAAAAACAATAGAGAATAGGGGCATTTGGTGTATGATGAGTTTACACAGAGTGATATGTTGGTGTAATATGGGATAAAATCCTATTTAAGAATTATTCGCATTTGGCGGCAAAAATATCTAGTGCCTCCATTCCTTAGAGGAAATGCTCAGTATTTGGGCTTAATGGTCACTGGTCCAATGGATTTATTTAATTCCGAAGCCACATTGGGCCATTGCAATGGACTACAATGTAAGCTGCTTTACAAAATCTGGAGTACTATAAACAAGAATAGTAAATGGCCTGAGTCCTGACCTAGATAAAAGGTACAAAAATAAAAGCGTATAGGGATATAAATTCGTTTTATTAGCGTAAAAATACTTCAAAGCAATCGAAATCGTTCTAATTAACCGTAATACCCGCAAATGATAAATGGGTTTATCCAAAACAATAAAATTTTGCGCATTTCTAAATATTTCTAGGTTATGTTATTTACCTGTGACGGGGTGATGAAATCGTCAAGATCTGTCAATTGCAACGCTCCACTGAAACGAGAAGCCATGGCTTTACTATTTTTAAAGCGGATTTATTTAACTGAACTCTTTTGTAAAATACGTGTTGCAAAACACAACAGTCAACAATACAGCTGATTGTGACGTCCGGTGACGTCACATGTTTTGACATATTAAATCGATGTTGCGACATAATTAATTCATATAATACCAATTATTACTAACCAGAGCAAACTTTAAAGTTTTAAACGTATTCTTATTTATTTATGTACAAGTTACTTCTAGGCGCTCGCTCGGGCATTACAATAACAGTAAATAATTATGTCAGCTTTTATGGTAAGTATTTTATGCTACTGGCCGTTAGAAGAAAATAGATTTATAGGTATTTATTCAATATAAAATGTTAGAGATTTCCTGTGGGATATTTGTTGTTTTTATGGAATATTATTTGATTCATAAAAGGACATGAGTCATGAATGCATTGCAAAAACTGTACACATAGGTACTACATCTGTGTAGGTACTTTGAATGGATTTTTTCACAATTTGTAAGTAATTTGATTACGGATGTAATTAGAAATTAAGTACAATAATATCATTAAGCCTTTTTTGTCAACGGATCAAGGTGAACCGTTCGCTCCCACGCATAACCTTGAAGTACATTTGGCAAAAATACCAAATAGTAGTTCGCTGGTCAGTATCACTGGCTGGCACACTCGCCGCAGGCAGTGCAACCGTTTGAGAAAAATCAATCGCGATCTTCCCGCCTCTGTCGGTTTCTATAGCAACGGGTAAACAGTGGGGAGACGTCGCGGCGCACGGTACACGCTTTTCGAATATTTATCTCTGAGTTTTGGTGAAAATATTGGTTTGGATTTGGTAATATTTGTGGATTATGGCTGAAGAAGGAGCTGCTGCTGCCGCTGGTACTGGGGCTGAGAAAGTTGTTCACACTTATCCTCTTGTTCGCGTAAGTTTGTACAATATTTTATTAAATTAGTACTTAAAAAGCAATCAACGAAAAATATACCTAATTTGATCATATCATTTACTACCTACCTAATATAGGATATGGATTTAAATAAAATAGTCTTTTCGAGATCAAGTGTGTATGATTTGAAGCTTTATATTAATATCGTCAAATATCATTTAAAAATTGATTAACGTTTTATTGTATTTAATGTATCTAAAGCCTAGATGTGAATTTACAATTAAGTATCTAAAACTATTATTTACTTTTCTGCAATCGATATGCGACGTAATAAGAGCATCAAAATTATAACAAAACGTTTTAAAACAGTTTTAGTTTTCACGCATCTCGTTCTCTAAACTTTCGCACAGAACGCGGAAGTTCGATATATCAATAACAATCGATGTTGTTAATTTGAATGAGAATAGCAGATAGTGTTTCGCCGTCAAGGTCCGAAAGCGGGCGATGTGTGCAGCGTTGCGCGTCGGATTGACGGCTCGAAGGATCACGTTACCCTTACTGTCTATCGTTGATTGATTCATTAGAAATGTGAGCGAGATATTAATTGTCCGCTTTTTATGTGTAGTTTTTAAGCAAATTAAATATATTACTATTAGAATTTAGGGTCACTTTCATTTTATTTACATCTGAAATTAATAGAGATAGATATGGCTGTCAGCGTCAATGGGTCAGTTAGGATGGAGTGTTATTGATATAACATGAAAGAGGTAATATGGCCAGTTTGCTAATATGCTATGTTTAGTTTGTGAGATAAACGAAAACCTAATAATTCCCCAATGCAAATGTACCTTACGATGCCACGAGTTGCCAAGAAAAATAATTTATTGACTCCAAATTATTATTATTGTGATATAAACTAAATACATAAAGGAAACGACAGCAATGAGGGAAGTCGTAAGTACCATTAGGACGAAAATATTCACGAATATCTCGACGAATGCGCAATTTTATTTCTATAGAGGTAGAGTAGGTAGAGTTACTTTGGATAAAACATTGCAATAAATTTATGTAAATCGATATTCATAAGGTGTAAGAAGATGTTAAAATGGAAAAATATAGAGGTATCGGATTGGTAGTATTTTTCTTCGGCCATTATAATTTCCATATGACATAACATAGGCAATCTGATTATTATAATTTATAGCACACCGTACAAAATTACCTACAATATTAATTGTCATTTGTCAGGAAACAATCCCAATATCTTCATTCGATCGGAGTTTAAACCTAAAATTGGGAAACCGTAGTTTGCAAAAAATATATAAAAAAACACTTTTATAATTACTTGAAAAGTTGAAATCGCGTGAGTCAGGCGAATTGAATTACAGTTCTATGCAATAGACCTTATAATGGCTTAGCCGTAATTACATGCACCATAGTGGCCTACTTTTATTGACGGAAATTATTCTTCTGTACCTAAGTACTATAAACAGATATACGGTGCATTAAGTATTTACCTATTTCTTTGTTTATTATGCAAAATGTTAAGTATTGAAAGCCACATTTAATAAAGAAAATATAATCAAACTAAATTAAAACAATTAAAAATTTATATTTTGTTTGCATTGCATTGTTTTGATTGGATTTCTACACGAAAAACAGCTGTTCTGAATCCCCACGTGAATTCTTAATTATTTTTTAAATGCCGCCGGCTTAGATATTGAAGAACACATCAATATTTGCAGCTACTTATAAATTACCATAGTTCTGCTAGTGGCTTTACGGTTTACCTACATAACAATTGAATTACGACAAAATCAATAACGCATGTCGACGTAAACACCGAGACCCATTAACGATAATGTTTGTTTATAACGCTGAGCTCTCTCCAAATAGACGAAGCCAAATATTGGATAGTTTGGACACCATCAATTATTGGATTTGGTACGTCAACAGATACCACGCAATTACTTCATCTACGGGCACGTATTGAGGATTAAAGAGGGGGACAATTGACAAAGCAATAAGCAAGCACAGGATTGTTTGTTGATTGGGATATTGCATATAATATGGTTCTCCTAGGATGTTCACCATTTTGATTATGCTTTAGTAATCATTAGTTATATATCATTCGCATTTTAGCTACATAAATGTATGCAAGTAGGTTCCATTTAACTCTTTCCTGTGCGGTGTGCCGATGTACTGCGTAAACGGCTACCTACTGATTTTTTAATGTCATTGATCCGTCTGGACACTAGCCGGTCGACAACCACTGAATATTGGATATTTTAGAGTAAATTATCTGTATTTTCACAAAATACAGCTCACCCCACATGCAGATTTAGTATGCATATAATAGAGATGATAAAACGACAAAATAAGGTCATATTATTAAAGACAACAATATTTATTTATGTGGACGACTGGCGACTGACGACTCTAATAGATTCTCAATTACTGATTTTACTATCCATATTGTACTAACTGGGAAATATAATGGCTTGTGGAACTTGGTCTCAAAAACACCTAAATTCCGTCCCATATCTAAGGCATGAGCCACTCAATGCGTAGCGTTCTCCGCAATGTTTATTTTGGCAGGTGATCGCGTGCGGTATGGCCGCGGCTCGTCATCACTGCCGCGTCCTAACACACAACACTCGCCACTCACGACTCACGCAAACATATCATCACCTATGCATAGAGTTTAATGCATTTGTGCACAATGATCTGACACACATGGCGTTTATTGGAACAATGGATTTTAGTTATGTTTAACTGAAAGTGGGAGAGGAAGCTGTATTCTTAATTCTTTTTAAATTAGCAAGATGATGTGATTGCAATTCAACTGATGGTAAACTTTAACTTGCCAGTTGAATCAATTATTCTGAGCGTAATTGGATAGGATAGACACCGGTTAAGCCCTGAACTATATATTATATATACCTACTAATTTATTTAGATTGTATCGCACTCATCGTCAGGTCCATTGCTAACATTTTCTCCAGTCTTTTTAAAAAAAGGAAACAATCTCATTACGAAAATATTTGCACTTGTGCACTTAGAGTGAATGAACTATTAAAATGTTACACACGTAGACCATTTTCTGTCGAATAGCCGATGTGGCTGCAGACTTCAAAGTAAACGTCTGGGTGGTATCTACCTTCTGTCTAGTCGTTGAAAGACATTTTCATCTGAAAATCAATAGCATATGAGATTCAGTTTAAAGTGGCTTACGTTTAAGGATACAAAAAATAAAAAAAAACATTTTAGATTTTTATAATACTTACCACTAACATTCATTTTCTTTTACAGCACTCAGACATGTCAGAAGAAATGCGGACGGAGGCCTTGGAGTTATCCGTCACGGCGTGCGAGAAGTTCGCTCAGAACAACGAGCTGGCAGCGCGCATGGTCAAAGAGTCCATGGACAAGAAGTTCGGCCCAGCTTTCCATGTGGTGGTGGGTGAGAGCTACGGGTTCGAGATCACGTATGAGTGCACCACCATATGCTACATGTACTTCGGCGGCAACCAGGCCGTCTGCATATGGAAGTGCTCTTGAAGAGGCACAGACAAACTAATTGTGAAACAAATGTGAGGACTTGTGATTATTGATAGTTTTAAGAACTGATACGGGAGTGGTATCTTTAATGTGTGTATTGCGCGATGAACTTTATTTATCGAGGTTCAAAGATATTGTGTTATTGAATTGGCTAATAAATTGGCTTTTAATCCAATATTTGCTTATTTTTCTTTTCTATATTGTTTTACCAAATCTGATAATTTAATTACTAGACATTACCTTTACCCATCTAGAATGTTTTTTAAATGTTAATTTTGCTGTTAATAAACTATTTTGTTAGTCAACGTGCAAATTAGTTAAGTATGTTTTGTTTTGCATTGATTTTTTCATAAACTAGCGATTATTATGTTTAAACAATTTCATATAAGTAGGTTCACCAAAGATAAGTTTTTCTCTTTTCGTACATGGCACTTTCAAAGTTAACAATGTCGTTAACGTGCTCGGTGCTGCCGTGTTTTCATATGCAAAGTTAGCACGAGGCCGACATTTTTAACTTGCTGCTACAATAGTCAATACGAGTCATTTGCATAATCGCGGAAAAAAAACTAGGTACATACGTCAACTTGACTACTAGAATTTTGTTCAAATAGGAGAATTTCGAATACGTGTATTGAATTCTTAATTTTAAACAGTTGTTTGGCCAGGATTGATATTAGGTATATTTTTGGTATTAAATTTTTTGTAGTAATTCACGCTATTGATTTTCTAAAATTACCAGTTCATGCCTTTACTATGCTCAACTTTGGTGATGCTAATCTATACTTATTATGTCTTCGTCACATGCCTAATATTTAACAGACCGGAAATAAAAAATAAAAAAACAAGAAGTAATCACTAGTTATGCTTGTTTTTCGTTTAAACCGGAGAATAATAATATACCTAGGCCTTAATCTACATTGGTCCAAGCTCATCACTTAATGTAGTCCATATATCCTTTAGTAATACATATACATACATATATGAATACTGGTGTAAAGATACGTTTAATTAAGTTTTAAAAATTGTTGCCGTCTAGTCGAAACATACCTCTTCATAAATGCTTTAATTCGAAATTCTGCCACGCATTTCGTGCTCTTTGCGGCACTAATTGACGGCTCATAATATGGTGCAGCCACACCATGGCCGAACTTAAAATACCTATCTATTTGGTTATCATTCATTTCGGTTATAACTTACTAATAAGTACAGTCAATTCTAAAACTAAATTAACAAGATTTTCATATACATTTTCATAAAAATCAATAGTTTTGTAACTGTTCATTTTATTTGTAGAGCTACATGACATTCATTACAATTCGTAGTAACTCTACAGCTAGGTAAACCCTTTATCTAGATAGTAGATACCTTGTATTAAATACCAAGCATGTGATTAAGTGGCCTACATTACATTAGTGACCTTTATATGTTTCATCGGGTATTTTCGCGACCTGTTTCCAATTCCAGCATCATTTCCGGAAGACACTTAGAAACAGCTAGAGCATTGTGTCGACGTTTTGCTAAATTACTAGTTAGAGGAATGGGAGTACCACTAAGAGATGGTCTGAGCTTGACACTAATCAATGACAAGCCAAGACACATTAGATTTAGGCCCTCCAGAGGAAGTAGGAATTTATTTTATTTATTTAATGCTTTTTGCACTATACAGAGATACAATTGCGAAATTACACAATAAAAATAATAGCCAGAAGTATGTCATTAGCATGATTAACTGCAGCGACGATACCATTCGAATTCCTTAAACATATTAAGATGGACAATGTGAATAAACATTCAAGGGCAATAATCACAGTAGAGCTACTGTTTGTTAGATATTTTACATTAATTGTCTCCATATTCGAATTAACCTGCGACCTTCCGTGTAACGAACAGATTTAGTTAAAATTGGAATGATGGAGTGATGTGTGGATGCTGCATTAAGGTTTCCACATATTGCTGTACGCCCTACACAAAGGGTTGGCTTGAAGGGTTGTGAGTGGGGCCAGACGGTAATTTGTGCGCTTTTCGAGGGGATCAGGCCCGACAGATGAAATCTATCTGTAATGTTTATGGGTATATCGAGATTTGACCCTAGTGATGAAATCTACAATAGGTAGTCACAGCTATAAGTAATCTATCTATATCAGCCCATATACGTCCCACTCGAGGGTACGGTTGAGAGTAGTTAGGCCCTTAGTCCACCACGCTGGCCTAGTGCGGGTTGGCGGACTTTGCCATAGAAATTCTTAAAAATCGCTATGCTATGCAGGTTTCCTCACGATGTTTTCCTTCACCGTTATAGTGCGTGGTGATTGACTATCAATTCACACATGACTTCGAAAAGTCAGAGGTGTGCGCTGAGATTAGAACCCACGACCACCGTGAACATGTAGGCAGCCGCGTCTGGTCCGTTACCAATAGGCCACCACGCACATGTTAAGGTATTATTAGGGGATTTAGAGTATAAAAAAGCTGCGCACATGTTTAGAGGGGTTCCGTAATCCATGGTTTTATACTTTTTTCAGAGGGAATGTACAAAAAGGCTTTTAGTCCGTAATGGCTTTTTTAGTTGGGTAAATTATTGAGTGCATAAATTGATCCAACTTCAGTTAACTTTGTTAGGGGTGTGTAAATTTAATATTTTTAAGATAAAAGGGAAGTTTGATAAAAAATATTTAATAATTGATGTCAATGCGCATCGACTATACAGCTCTACATGTCTCTTTAAAACTTTATCTCTTTTAATTGACGAACATTTTTGATATATTTCTAATCTTTTCATTTTATACGGATCGCTAGACTTCGGTATTATAACTAGATGTGCATTTTTTCTGTTAATTATTCAAGGTAACCTTGAGTTTATGACTCAGCCCCATAAGTTTAGGTGCCTTGATCTAACCGCAAAGGTTAAAAGTGGGAACCCTTTGCTATTAGTACATGACATAAGTTTGATACAAAGTGTTAGGTGGGTTAAATTAATTATTTGTAAAATAGTACTTCTTAGAGAATATAATATCTATCATAATGTGTCGCTGTTATAAAGCTGATGTGTTAGTAAAATAATGTCATGAAAAATGGAACGTACTCACATAATTATTGATATAAAATTTCCATTTTTTTACGTCTTGGTCATATTGCCGGTTTTGGGTTTGTGCTGCCGACTCAAAATTTTCAGGGAAGCTTCTATATGAAAACATACCTATGCATGGACCAGTAAAACTGCGTGCGACGTTACTTCACTTTGATTACCCAATCTTATACTACAATCTACGTTAATGCTTCTGCTACCTGGAGGGTACAATAAGCGTTTGTTTCGGTTCTTACAACTATTAAAACACTGAGTGGTTAGATATATACCAGATACATCTTTACAAAAATTGTTGTCCGTCCGCCTAAGTAACATTCAGTCAATGATCTACTGAGTCTGAAACACATTAAAAAGTACTTCATGCATACCCAGCCATAATGTGGTCACAGCTGGACATGAGACCTATGTATGATGCAATATTCTCTACTATTATGCAAGAACTAATAGTAGGTACACCATGAATACGACTCACAGCTTACTGGCCTTGTCTCAATCATGGCGACTGGTGGAGGCCGTGTTTTTTCCATAATTGCTAACAATTTATATATATTTAGTCCGAGTTATGTATAATTAGCTATATTTAAAGATATATTTTACACAATTGCACAGTTTTCGAGTAATTTACACATGAAACGGAGCCAAGGCCGTATCTATTTCGTATAATTGTCCATTGTAATTACTTTTGTGATGTGTGTAACATACACTGTTGTGTGTGAGATTTTAATAAAATATTTTTCATATGCAATTGTTGTTTTAATATTTTATTTTGGAAGTCAATGCTGATGATGAAGATGAATACCTAGAATTATGAAGTGTCCCGTATAGACTATATGTTAACTACTCAAGATAATAAAGGTTGAAAAAGTTGCTGAATGCGGGCTGCCTTTAGGTCGCTGTTGTAGTCCTTTGTTCTAATCAGTCGATAACGTGTAGCTCAAGAAGAAGATTCTAGATACCTATTGTCGGTAGCTCCAAGTATTGCAGCAATTTTTGATTTTATGCCGCTCAAATATGATTTTTACTGTATCAGCCCATACACGTCTCAATGCACGGCATGGGCCTCCTTTACAATCGAGAATGCGATTGTGAAGGGTAAAATAAATCGTAAAAAAGCCAATTCTAATGAGCTGTTGCAGACGTAAACGAAGTATTACGCGCAATAATATCCGGGTTGCATATGCATGAGGTGGTTGATTAAGGTCAGAATGCATTAAAATTTACATGCAATGCAAATAATGTAGGTGCGTCGCAGTAGCCGCGGCGGCGCGGGTCACACACCCATTGCACTGCCCAATGAGCGCCCGACTATACTCATTTTGTAAGCACGTGCAATTTATTTAATTTTGCAGAAATGTACCTAATGTATAGTGGGTATATACGAGGAGAAAAGTATTTTGTATTGATGCTATGCCTACCTTCATACCGTATTATCAATAGCCCAAGATACGACATTCTGTTTGCACTTGAAGAACCATATTGTTTCACGACAAACCAATTTTGTTTTGAGAAAGTTTTCGGTTTCACGACATATAGATTTTAGAAATAGATGACGTACAAGACATATCTCCAGCGTGGCCTAACCACTCTCAATCGATTCTCTTGATTGTAGAGTAGGCCCGTGCCTAGCAGTGGGACGTATATGGGCTGATATAGGAGACATATCTTTAAGCAATGAGCTAGCTTCGACACGCAATAAAACAAAGCAATGTTTTCAAAATTAATAAATTTTATTAATCATGTTAAAAGTTATAAACTTTAATAAATCTCGTACGAGTCCGTCACATCCTGTTTCCATCCTCGTTTGTAGGTACTTCGAAAAGCGATGCCATATGTACAAACACCGTATAATACATACAATTTTTATAACTATTACAATTATGAAACATTCTATTGTACAAATATATTCTTCATAACTATTTTGTGGATTTTTTTCATGGTAACACATTTTATATACGGTCACGATAACCGTTTTCTCGCTCAAACGGTCGAAACACTTATTACAAATTTATTCCATTTTTACCTGACGTAAAAACCTCTGATTTTTTGAATTTATGCTTATTATAAATTAGGTATGTCTGTATTAGCTGGTTAAAAACGCAGCAATTTTTTTTGATAATTGAATGAAAGTTAATTAAAAATTAGAATTTTCTAGAATACCCAACTGCTACGTTACTCTTTTTCTTTCAGTAAGTACACAAAATGTGTTATCACGACAAGTCCACAGCGTGAGGAGCGTGTACAAGCTACGAAATAATGAAACAGGAGCGTTTCCACCGCGCGCCTACCCTACGTCTTTTACATAAACATTGGCACATGAAATGATCACAATATATACTCCGCAGTCCGTATGCGTCACCGACACAGTATATACTGTACAGTGACGCAAAACAACTTGTACGGTGTGAAGTTGTCGCGCAAGATTACGCAATGAACATGGAATTATGTCTCTCGAACAATCGAAATGCTGACAAATAAAAATATACTTTAACTTTCTTCAATAAAGTTCAGTAAGCATTGTCAATAAAACTAATGACAATTGGTGTGGAAGGAATTCTACGAAACTACGACGGTGTCCCTCTCCAACGCATGGCAAATGTAACTTGTTTTTTGTCCTTGTCATTCATTAGTGGAAGACAAGGACACTGCCACTCCCAAACTATATTGACAAGGTAACTTTTCGGCGCAAGCCAACATTCCTGTTGATTGATGGAAAAATTCCATAGCTATGAACTTTAGATATCAGTGTGTTCACAGCGCACTAGTTGTTTTGCGATCACTCTACGCAAGCAACACATACAGTTACAATACAATGCTGGCGGATCCAATTAACCCAATTTAATAAGTCGAAAATATGTACTGCGGAATTTTAATGTGAGAAAAATTTATGGAGTTAACATTGCTAGACAAGTTGAATAAAAAAAAATGTGTGTGTGTATTAGTGTACACACGTAAGAAGTGAAACTTCTTTATAACATCATTTTTCGAAAAATGATCTACTATTTACAAATTTACAGAATTGGTAAAATAAAGGTAAATTAAATAAAGTTTAAGTTTAGGAGGGGGGAAATTTTTGAGGGAATTTGGGATTTCTATCGGGGCCAATTTGTAGCCCTCACCGAGACGGTTCCGAGGATACCAAGCTCGGTGGGTCCATGACCTTTATTGGCCGAGATAGGTTTAGGGGGGGTGAGGTAAAAATTTTAGGTGGGGGTAGGGGCGGGGGGGGGGGTTTAGGTTTCGTGGGGGGGCTATTGGGCACCTTAAAATATTTTTGGGTGGGGAAAGTTGTGGAGGGGAATTCGGGAATTCTGTTGGGGCAGGATTGTAGGCCTCACCGAGCCGGTTCTAATGAATCCAGGGTCGATGGGTCTACGATGGATATTGGCGGAGATAGGAATAGGGGGGAGAGGTAAAAATTTTAGGTGGGGGTAGGGGGGGGGTTAGGTTTCGTGGGGAGGCTATTGGGCACCTTAAATATTTTTGGGTGGGGAAAGTTGTGGAGGGGGAATTCGGGAATTCTGTTGGGGCAGGATTGTAGCCCTCACCGAGCCGGTTCCAATGAACCCAAGGTCGGTGGGTCTACGATGGATAATGCCGGAGATATGAGTAGGGCGGGTGAGGTAAAATTTTTAGGGTGGGGGTAAGCGGGGGGGGGGGGAGGTTTCGTGGGGAGGCTATTGGGCACTGTTTTGGATTTAGGGTGGGGGAAGGCCAGAGGGGGGGTAAGGATCAAATTACAAAAAAGTGGGTGGGACTTAAAATTTTGGGTGGGGCTTGGAAACGATTGGGGGTGTGGCTTACTGAAGTGGGTACTAATTTACTAAATAAAAAAAGATGGCGCGTAACGGAAGAATGTGACGCGTAACGAAAAATTTTTTCCAACCCCGATAAAGAAGTTTCACTTCAATAATATATAAATACAGTCACACGCATAGTGCTGGCTCCACAATATAATGTGAATCTCACAGCTCACTCCACTCAGGGCCGAAACAAATATGTGTAGGTCAGCAACATTTCTGGATACTCCTTGATTTATGACGTGAAAGGTAAGCTACTATGCGTAAAAAACCTGTATAGGATTATATGAAAAGCCAAAATTTCTAAATATATTTTTTGTAAGTGTACGTTATCAAATTGTGGATCCGCCCCGCAATAACCACATTATAATAAAATTCACATCGTATCAACTAACCGTAGCCTAACAACTAACAACGTAATATATAATATTATTATGAAACATTCATATAAAATCTACACAACTGCGTGTGCCGCGGATGTTACACGAGTCGCAGCGGATGTAAATATCCGCACGCTATCCGCATTAAACCCGACGGGATGTGGAGGCAATGCGGATGCAATTCATATAAATTGGAAATTTAATACATTCCCTTACTAACTACCAATGCAATTTTTATTACGTTGTTTTAAAATTGTATACAAAATATCCGCACGTGTCCATCCCTATCCTCTGGCGTCTGCGGATATCCGACACGTTTAACAGCCGCAGCGCCAACTTATCTATGTACCGTCTAACAAATGTACATAATTAGGCACAATTTCTTTTATATAAAATTCAGTGTGTATCAACATCGGGCCGCTACGCCACCTGTTACCTTCCATTCTAGTGTTACTGTGAAAACAAACTTAAAACATAGTCTTATAGTAATTTTTAATAACTAAGTGCTTAGAAACTGACCACACACAAGAGGATTATAACAATTTCAAAACATAATAATATGCATTATAATTTCGACGATAAAGTTTAAGTTTGTAATAACTTAGGATCATATTTATAAGTTAATTAAAAACTTGCTTAATAGAATCAAAGATTTCAGTTCTATGGAAAATAGGGGACTACAATTTTCTAAACAATAACACCCCTTATGTGTGTTCAGTTAAATGGTGAAGAAGAAATATAATACTAAACAAAACCTAAACATTATTCGTCTATGAGAATTATACAAGAAGAACACATTCAATGGAATGACACAGTAATAGATAGAGAATAAAATGCAGATTTGTGACACTGTTTGTGAAGTTACGCGGTCGGGAGTACAAGGTTTATCGATTACTAATCGATATCAATAATCGATTTTAATGTGATGTTACTAGTATGAATTTCTATGTAAATATAATCTGAAAAACAGTATAAACGAGGGAGTAATAAAGTTTAGTTTAGTTTTTGGAAAGGAATTAAATTCAATATGCATTGAAATAAAACTATATTTTACGGATTTTATCGCGATTTGGTTTAATTTTTACATTTTTTAACTTCCCGACGTTGCCCCGTGACCACGAAAGCTGTAAAGTAATCGAAACTTGGAGAAGTTAAAAATGTAAAAATTAAACCAAATCGCGATAAAATCCGTAAAATATAGTTTTATTTCAATGTGTAACATTCGCGTAAATCTAACAAACCATTATGCAATATGTATTTCAACATCATTATCATAATATTCAGGAACCACATATGGAACTGCAATGCCAAATATATGCAGCAGAGTAATAGAATTCATTGAAATTAACTTATACAGTAACGGCCTTATTCATGGACAGATTAAAAACCTATTTCAGTTATCGAATGTTTTATCCCTTTTGAACGACTTTAGAATTCAGTATGAGCGAAGAAGACAAAGCATACGAGAACTAAAATAGGTTTAAAATCTGTCTATCAATAAGACCGTAAGCCTAACTCTTCCTTTTAATTTCTCGTGTTGCATTTTTTTGGATATAAGTAATAACATTATAGATTTACCTCGTATTTAACAATCGAAAAATATGCAGTAACTCCAAATATATTAAACCATTTTGGAATATATTAAATACGTTTGGAAGTATGTAAATGCAAAAAAAAGATTTTATGAACCCAAACCGCGTAACGGACTATTAAAAATGACTTAAAACAAAGGCTTTGGTTAGACCAATTTGAACATGAGGATAATGCATTTCCCCGTGAGGCCTGGCTTGATGGCACATGAACGATACAGCATGTCGAGTGTACACTAACCTAGTTTAGAATAATACTTATGTCTTTACAAAACTAATACGAGAGCGGATCATGTCAATCAGTGGAATTGAATGAGAAGTATGGGCGTTCTCTAAGATTGAAAAAAGCTCATATTATTGGCCTGTGTTGGTTGATAGAGTTTTCAAAATGTAACACATTGGATTGAAAACTTTGTTTGATTAAACCTTATAACTATTCCACGGATGTGGGCCGGTACACACATTGTAAGTAAGACACGCCTGGCGTGTGTTAGCTACATACATGTAGCGCCTATTAAATAAATAATAAATAAATAAATACACCCAACAGTCACATACATAGTCCTGACCCCACACTAAGATCGAGTCTTGTGTCGTGAGTATCATGTAATACGAGAGACTTTTCGGTGTCACAAACACCCAGACCCGAAACAAATACTTGTGGTTCACACAACCATTTGTCTCGGTGCGGGGATCGAACCCGCGGCCTCAAGTTTCACAACCGGCGTCTAACCAACTGCGCCACGGAGGCTGTCATACATATTGAAATACTTCATGAGTTAAAGTCGCAGTTATTTCTATAATCCGGCACCGCAAAGGGACGGCATTGCACCTGCTACTCCAACGCCATCCAGATAAATTGTCGATTTACAACAAAAAAATCTGTGAAATGCATTTACTTCCTTATTGATAACAATGTTGGTAATAACCATTTTCATAATAAATTGCTAAATAAATTACAAAAAAATCCACTCCCGTAATTAAATAATACACTCAAATACACGTTACTTGTAGGAAGTGGCAAATGTTGACGATATACCCGGCGCTTGCCGGGCGGCAGACAACACATACACAGCGACATTCTTACAGCACACAACATACATCAATATTAGAACATGTAATAAATTGATTCAAAATGTAATAATAAAATTTTATATCAATACATATAATATTATACAGCGTATAAGACGACCGCTTCCGAAAGAAAGGCTGTTTGTACGCTTCACATTGCAGTTTCCGGGAATATCAATATACTAAAATGATAAATACATACATCAAACCAGGGACCGAAAACCGCTATAAATTACGGTACCGGTATCGACGAATTTCGGTTACCTTTCTGATTACGGTAACCGTTACGACGGTAACCAATACAAGTTATAAAGATTACCCTTAAATAAGGTTACCGATTTAATACCGGTAACCGGTAAAGATCGTGAAAGTGCGTGGTGGCCTGTTAGTAACGGACCAGACGCGGCTGCCTACATGTTCACGGTGGTCGCGGGTTCAAATCCCAGGGCACACCTCTGACTTTTCGGAGTTATGTGTGTATTGATAGTCAATCACCACGCACTTTAACGGTGAAGGAAAACATCGTGAGGAAACCTGAATACCGTAGCGATTTTAAAGAATTTCTACGGTATGTAAGTCCGCCAACCCGCACTAGGCCAGCGTGGTGGACTATATGGCCTAACCACTCTCAATCGATTCTCTTGATTGTAGAGTAGGCCCGTGCCCTGCAGTGGGACGTATATGGGCTGATATATATTGATATAGAACCGGTAAAGATGAGTTCGTGATTGGTCGGCGTGCGGCGGTACACACACATAAAACACTGCCCGCTTTCACTTATGCCGACGGCACGTGTAAAATAGAGGTAAAGCTTTTTTCGGTTACCGGTATGATACCGGTAAAATCGGACAAATGTAATAATAATTAGTGGATAAGGGTTACCTTTTCAAATACCGGTATTTTCGGTACCGGTTTCGGTCCCTGCATCAAACAAAGGGTTTTCTTTTCTGTAGTATATTCATACCATTTAGTTTATGTAAGCGGTCCCTATAAGCCCAGTATGAGAAAATGAAATGTATTCCGATGGACTAACCAATGCGCCCCATCTACAAAGGTTGTACACAAATTATAATTATCGAAAAAAGATTTTCTTACTGCACTAATGTCAACTGAATGGTACAGAAATATTCTGCAATCTAAACTCTTGTACAAATAATTTTATTTCACAATATAATTATGTTAAATATTAAAATAGTATGATAATATAAATACATATTTAAAAGGCATATACTATACCATATAATAAAACTTACTTTCCCCACATACAATCTATAATATTAAAAAGAAATGAAATCAAGAGATCAAAATGATTAAATTACTGTATTAATCGCAAATCTGAATATTTGAAAATTATTCACTCTTAAATGCTCATTTGCAATAACTAAGTGTATCCAGTGCTACACCAGGCAATTTATAATTATTATTAAATACAGGATTTATAAAAATCACTAATATATTTATTGTTAGGCTAATTTTCTATCTAGCGTTTCGTATATTTTCACACAAAGTTCATAAATGTTCACATTTATCATTAAAGCATAACCCACAACGTATACCCTATTTGTAAAATTATTATTGACTTATAAATTAATGACATAAATAATACTTGCCGTTACTTATGCAAAACGCGCCAGCTGCGACATAATACAACCGATGAAAAGGAAGACTCGAGAAAACACGTGAGCGTACGAAAATCATTTCCAACAAAACTATAGCATTTACACACACGTTCAATCTGCCAACTCCAACTTAGTAAGAAACCATGAGAATAAGCAGCCAAGTCATAGTTCAAGCATTTCTAATCTCGAATGTTCGATGAACATTAGTCAAAAACTTAATTCAGCACCAAAGTATTCACCGGCTACTGATCCAATCAAATGACCAACAGTTGGAAGGTTGGACGTTTATGTAGATGCGTCATAGACGCAGCTAAAATTAACTAGTTTACATGAACAGAAAATCTTAAACTGGGAAGAGTCTAAAGCATTCATAAAACGTAATTCTATTTCTTAAAATAACTAAATGGCCACAAATGCCATTGTTCATCAAATAACAAAATATTTTCAATATTACATTTATAACTGTACAAAAATCTTATTTACCAATTTGTTAGCGTCATATCCTGCCGAGTCGCTTCTGACTCACGTCGTCACTCGCAAAATAATTCACAAACTGATCTACACTAAAAAACGGCTGAAAAAGCCCAGGCACTGCTAAAGCATCACAATTGTTTCACGTCACCGCGTCTGTTCTCGAACACAACACTGGTTTAAGGATTCTGGATTGGGAGATATATCTTGGAGTCCCTGTTGTGTGGCAGTGGCTTTATCATTTTCGATGATTATGACTTGAGTCTCTTAGATATTACTTTATGTGTTAAAACCAGTATATTTTGGTATATTCCACCAATGTCATGATTCCATTCAAGTTTACACACTGCATGTACACTGTTAATTCTCCAAGTGTTTTTTATCTACAGGGTGTTTTCTTGTCCAAGTGTAAATCTAGAGGGTGTTGGGGAGGGTGGGTGGTCAGTAGGCATCGTTATTTTTTACCTACAGGGTGTTGTGGAGGGCGGGGAGGGTGGGGAGGGTGGGCGTTCGCTAGGAGTGTTGGAAGTGCGTGACGAGCAGCTTGGTGGCCTTGGCGAGGTCGTAGGCGGCGGCGCGCACGTCGTGCAGGGGGCGGGGCGCCGCGCACGCCGCGCACACGCCCGCGCACGCCGCGCGCAGCGAGCACACCACGCGCGACAGCGCCGGCTCCGAACACGTCTGCACACACACAACCGTCGTTACCATACAATTCAAGCTTCATTCACTTTATCGTAGCCGCTGTAATTCCCCACTTACATAAGGCCTATAAAACATAACAAGTTTTATAAAAATCAGTCCAACTGTGGTGTGAAATGCCATCCATCCTGCCCCACAAACTTTAACATTTAATAATATTTTTAGGAAAACAAATTGTTATTGGAAAATTTGACCTATGATTTTACTAGTGGCCTATAGGACTTACATTTTTTCAAATTGGTTATTTTTATATAGTCCAAACTTTGAACTAAAATACATACCTGCGGGAACAAAGCCAGCAGCGACCTGACAGCATGTCTTATGGCCTCTCCTCTCTCCGGTAGCCGGGGGTGCTGCTCCCTGGCCGCCACCCACAGCTCCTGTATGGCGCGGGTCACGCCCTCGGCCCGCCTGTTCACCATCTCCGCCGAGGGGAGGGCGTCAGTCGCCCCCGACCCACCCTCTAGCACGCTCTGCGTTAGAGACCGGTCTAGGCTGGATAGAGTGGTCAGCTGGAACAAGCCATGGGTAACAGGTGATGTTATAGTATTATTGTAGCTATGACATGCTGTTTTTATTTAATAGAGTTCTTTTTTTGTTTCGAAAAAAATGCCCAGACAGGTGTTAATGTTGACCTACAACTGCGGTATCACTAAAACGTCTTTTTTTTATTGCATTGAATGGCGAGACGAGCATGCTCATGGCCGTTAGCACAACCAAGAACACCATGAATAACAAAGCAATGCTTGGCATTCCACTGCGTTCGCTATCCTGACACATAAGATGTTAAGTCTCATTATGTCCAGTAGTCGCACTGTAATTATAATTCTTTTTTATCGTTTTTACGATGCGGTATTTTATGGTAAATCAACATAACGATTAATCATTAAAGTAATATTTTGTGTACATTTCTCTCAAGAAATACGACCATTTATGTCTAAAGGCAAGGCACAGATTTCCTCTATGGCTAAAATTGTTTTTTTTTTACCAAACCAATATTCCGTACTCCAAATCATGTTAGGACCTCCTTACAATTTAGTCGACTACTTCAAAATACAATACCAATGTTAGTAAAAATAATGTGTTATGAATAAAATATTTTCCACAATGTATGTGAAAATAGTTTAGCATTCAAAATACCACCTATGAGTATATTCTCTTCTATTCCATTAGCAACGCTAATATTTTAATTTAACTACCAATAATTATAATTTAAGAATGCTGCGCTTGACAAACATGAATTACGAAATAGATTTGTGTAACTAAAGAACAGTAGAAATATGAATTCTTAATTGGCAACACTAAAATTTCAATGCAATTTAGTGTTACCAGACAAATTAGTCAGAAAATATTTGAGAGAATCTTGGTGTTGATCTGATTTCTAGAATTTTATATAAATAAGCATTTGATGTAACTATAGTATACTTCGAGACTACCAATAAATATTGATCGTATATCAAGCGCAACAAAAGTTAGTGCAATTAATATCGATTAGTAAGTACCTGGTGTTTAGTAACCTGCCAGTTATTCTTTGGTCCCTCCCTAGTCTCATACATACTGACCGGTCGCGGCGCGCCCTTCGCCAGTCTCACATCGCTCTCCTCGCCGCGACTCAACTGCTCTGTCTCGAGACTCTTGCCTCGCTCCTGACCCTTCGATGACTCTACTATCGAGCCGTCATTGGTCGATAACTGCGACGCCACACTTTGGTCGTCGTCGATACTGCTCGTCTTTAACACACTATTTTCTTTCGTCAGTTGTTCTACTATCGTCTGGAGGCTTCGCAGCTGGTTTTTCAGCTCGGTTATGGTGGAGTCTTTATCGTGTAGTTCTCGTTTGAGCGTTTCTATTTCGTCTTTTTTCTCTGGCAGTGCTAGCGTGCTCGGTGACTGCGTGCGTCGCAGTTCCGACGCGAGGGTTAGCTCCATGGGTAAGGACGGGTTGTACGTGGAAGACACTGTCTCGCCAGGTCGCGGGATTAGTCCGTGCATCTGCAATAATTAGCTGTTTATTATGCGTGTGATAAAATGTGAAGTGGTAATTAATAGGAAAATGTTATTTTATCCTGGCTCGAAGGACCAAGCCATAAATAAGCATGACAATTATTATTTAATGTTATGGAAAGAGGTTGATACAATAGAACAGCTGGTGGAGAAAGGATAGTTATCGTTGATTCTGAGGTCTTTATGATGAGTCTTTGCAACACAAAAGTCTTTTTTTTGTGTTTGGTGAATTTCTTCAGCGTTTGACCAGAATATACAAATGACCTTACAACATTATGCTGGCACTCACATCGAGGTCAACCGGTGCCAGGGCTGCGTAGTCTTCGTCTGATGCTACTGAGTCGTACAGCGGCTCGTCATCCGACATTTGCGAGATGTGTTTCAGATGGCTGGCGGATAGCAGGGGATTTAGTGGACCTGTTAATGCTGAAATTAAGATATTTTTTATAGTATAGTGTATTCACTGGTGAATTTGTGAGTTTGGATGAACAATTGGATGGGGAAGCCAGGAGGAGGCGATTGTGGAGAGTTGAGCTTCGTAAAAACTCACTGATGGAATATATATCCAGCATCTCTGCGGTGGAGTGTGGTGGTGCTGGTGCCACATACCTCTGGGTTGTAGCGTGGCGATGTGCTGCCTCCTGGTGGCGTCGAGCAGCACGTCTCGCAGCAGCGTGGCCATCTCCGCGGTGGAGAGGCGCGCGAGTTTCTGGCGGCCCTGGTTGCGCGGCGCGGACAGCGCGGGGTTGACGGGCAGGAACACCACCCCGCTGCGCTCCAGGCCCGTCGCGCTCGTTTGCCAGACTGACACACAAAATATTTTTTTATTTTCCGGCAGTTTATTCTGTAATCCACGCAATGTATGTAAGTACGGTTACAAGGAACGTGACTTCCTCTACAACCGATATTTTCATTAAAATTTTAGGGAGTAGCCCACAACGATGTCCTAGTGCAAGGTGCCGGGCTTCACAAATCATAAAAATTCCATTTCGACAGCTCATTAAATCTAGGAATTATTCAAAATTTGATAAAACAACTTATTTTTGCTACAACAATTAATCTTCAGTGAAAGATTTCCACTGCAGCACATGGTCTTCCGAAAGTATTCCCAGTGACCTGTAAGAAGCAACCTGCATCCAGCGACATCCTACAACCTACACTTGGTCATCTGTCGCCTTATAGATGTAAGTCAGACGCTATGTTCGAAAATTTCAGCCCTATTGGTCATGAAAAATATATAGTTTTTGAAAACACTTACTTGCTTCTGTTTCTCGTCGGTCGATTTCATCGTATATGTCCATTACTAGCTCCTCGAATAGATGATTTGGTAGCTGGAAATAAACACATTTATATATACGTTATTGTTCTCTTTTCACATTACGACCGTTTCAGTACCTATTCTATATTTCAAATCTATTTATTATTATTGGACTATTTACTAATAAGTCATGGCCTCCATCGCAAATTATCTGACAATATCCCGACCTTATGAATGTATAAATACATAATTCCATAACACACTCCAACAAACCTAACACCATGCCAAAAAATGAAATAAAAATAAAATTTGCGGAAATATCGTGAAAGTGGCTCTCTCAAGTGTGTTGCGTTTCGTTCAGTTTTTATACAGTTTCGAGCAAGCCGAATTGTTACCATTTTTAGTTTTTACAAAGGTGCATTTTGTCACTTTACTATAAGTGTGTTTTGTGTTACAACACCCAGACCCGAAATATTTCTAAATAACACAAACATTTATCGACGCGGGACTTGAACCTCTTTCAAACTAAACAAGCGCTGATTTATTTTCAAACAATATTTATAGGCATCCTTCATCATAACACTTTGTAGCACTTTCACCTATAAATATATTCGAGGTATAAATATAAGATATCCGGTAGTAGCGAAGTGTGGAGGATGTGCTAATGAGGTCGGGCGTCACTTCCGGTCGAGGCAGTGCGTCTAATTGCGTACTATTCTCATATTGAGCATGTCCAGGCGAGCCACACGCGATGGAAACACTGACAGTTTTTATTTGTTGTTCTGTTGTGTGTAAATTGTCCTTAATAGTTATAGCAGCGGTAGTGCCTTAGTAGAGCATTATAAAGAAGAACGATTATAATATCATGCAACTGAAGAGTTTTTAAGGTCAAAAGTGTTTGTCAAGACGCCACATAATTGCGTCATGTGGCAAGAGATGACACTGTCTCACTAACGGCACTCTTTTTGATGGCATCGCATTTACCATTTAATGTAAGCATTAACTTCTGCGTGCAGTGTAAAAAAATTCAGCAGTCCTGTTTGAAAAAATCTTTTTTCATCATAAAAACTATTTCTCTCAAGTGGCCATCTTTCTGTTACCCCTCCCCCTACCTCATCCTTCTTGAGTTACCTTTCATGCCATAAAAATATAAATAAAGGCCAAAAATATAAGCAGTCCTTACCAACTGCAGCTTCCCCCTCGCAGCCTTGGCGACATCAGTCATCTCGTGGGTATCGTGAGCGCGGGGCACGATGTAGTGTCGTCCTGACGCGTGGTCCGGCTTCTCCCCCGTCAGGAAGTATATCATGCGGTCCGTGGCCTCGTACACCAGCTCCGTGATGCGGTCTGACAGCTCTGTGTGGCCTCCTTGTCTGGGGAAGCCAGGACAGGTGGGTTTGATGGTCAAAACTATATCGATCTATATTCTATATGAACCACCTAAGAGGCGATGGATACAGGGGGTCCATGTTAACGAAAGTATGTGGGGGTATTAACGAATTTCATTTAGGCGATTGTCAGTTTTATTTTGCTTATTGCTATTTAAAATTGAGGTATTCTCGAAAACAACTTTAAATAAGCAGTGAAATCGATCTAAGTTCGTGGTCCACGAGATAAATATTTTACTCGGTGTAAAAAACGAACAGACACGGATTTGAGATTTACCATATCTTTTTTATGGTTTTGGTATTGTGGGACCGAAAAGTCTCGTAGTTTCTGACACCCACTATACAAGAATTTCATATTTATTTGGAGTCAGTACGGTGTGCATTTATAAATTACTAACTTAATTAAAACCAAAGAGGAATCTTGATTGTTAATCGTTTGACGTAAAATTAAACAAAACATTCCTACGTTATGCAAAACAGAGTGACTAATATGAATGTTTACAAAACTATTGTCACAATAGAGCGACCACGCGTCACGCTTTGTCGTGGGCGCCAACTTTTATGAACCTAGTCACACCTTATACGCTATCTGGAGATGTCGAAATACTGATAATAAATAAATTTTATCTCTCCTTATTGAGTGTTATAATATCATAAATATTATATACCGTATGGTTTTGATTTAACTTTCCTGTAGACTAAAATATTGGCTTTAGTTTCGCAACCTTATGTTTAGCTGCCTAAAATGTATTGTATTTCCACATTTTGGAAAAAAAATACGCGGTATATAATAATTTATACTATATTTTGTTAGTTTATATTTTTAAGTAATATTTGATTTGTATATCGCCTTGATAGATATTTGGAAGATATTTTACTGAAGTCTCTTATTTAATTTATCACTTTTTATTTCTACTCCATTTCCAGTAAAATTTTTGTCTATCGATATGTTTACATACATAAACTCACGCCTTTTTCGCAGAACGGGTAGGCAGAGGTGCTAACAAAACACCCAAATTTCTTCTTGTATGTTCTGTCTCATGATTTGAGAGAGGGCGAGCCTATCGCCATATCGGGCGATTATTCCTAACTCCGGGCTGATAATGAATAGAAAAATCCAATATCACTTTGCTTGACCCGGGATTCGAACCCGAGACCTCAGCTTTGTAGTCGTACCGTAGTACAACTACGCCACCGAGGCAGCCATTACCATACCATCAACGAATAAATTAATACAAAAATTCAACATTAATATTTCTAATAGCAAATACTTTCAATTCCGAGTAAGACTATCCGAAACTTTCGTAGGAGATATTTAACACGGCGTACACACGAATAAATAAATAAATAAATAAATTAATAAATAAATAAATAAAATAAATAAATACATCCAACAGTCACATACATAGTCCTGACCCCACACTAAAAGTTTTAAGTCGTGGGTATCAGAAACCATGAGAGACTTTTCGGTCTCACAAACACCCAGACCCGAAACAAATACCTGTGGTTCACACAAATATTTCTTTTGGTGCGGTGATCGAACCCGCGGCCTTTCGTTTCACAGCCGGCGTCTAACCAACTGCGCCACGAAGGCTGACAAAATAGATAGATAGATAGATAGATAGATAGATAGATAGATAGATAGATAGATAGATAGATAGATAGATAGATAGATAGATAGATAAAAACGTTTATTTTGGCCACAATAAACACACAAAACAATCATCGAGAAAATAACATCATGGTAGGTATTGATTACAAATAATACAGTATGTGGAATATTGTAGCCGCAATCAGGCCCCAGCTCAGCAATATGCGATGCTCCAAGGAGCAAAGCGCTGGTAATTCTGCTGGTACCTGGTTTACAGTACTTAGTAAAAACTATGTATGCACCAAGTGGCGTACTTAAAACTAAACAAAAGGACAACGCAAACAAGTATATCATACAATAGGTATACTTTTAACTAAACAACATACACACAATATTACACTAGCTCTGACTTTGTTACGAATTTATTATTTAAAATAATAATAATAATGTTACGATAGCTGAAATTAAATTAAAATTAAGATTACTGCAACGTGTTAGGCAGTCTTCGCTACAGGTAATGTGACTCATAGTAAATAAAATGCTTTCAGTTTTTCTTTAAAAGATCTATAAGAAACGATATCACGTATAGGAGGGGGGATTATATTCCAGCATTTAGTAGCACGATAACGAAAACTGCCCTTGAACGCTGCTGTCTTATGTGTATAAGTGAGTAGTCTGATACCAAGTCGGGAATTCACATCTGATCTAGACCAGTTTAGTTTGCGGAAAAGGTATTCAGGTTGCTTATGTTTAATAATATTAAAAAGTAAACAAGAAAAGTGCAGGTCCCGGCGAGAAGTCATTTTCAACATCTTTGCATCATCCAGAAAAGGTGTAATAATGCGCTCGAGGAGGGACATGAAAACAAAAACGAACACATGCATTTTGCACTCTTTGTATACATCTTGCCGAAGGTGACAACATGCAAGGTCCAAAACAATATCAGCATAGTTAAGTATCGATAATACTAGGGATTCACATAGCAACTTACGTACAACCACATTAAGGTATTTTATTACCGTATTTTATACAGAATTTTTAACCTATAAAAACAATACTTTACTAGGTTCAGTACATGTTGATGAAAGTGCAATTGGCTATCAATTGTAACTCCTAGATTTTTCGCTTCATTTACCCTCACAACCCTGCAGCCATTTATGAGGACACATGGATCAAACTGGGCGATATCGTACACTTGTTTCCTAGATCCAATGAGCATGTATTTAGATTTTATAGGATTAAGGACTAAACAATTTCGAAAATATTATCATTTCAATTGACCACATTCGAAGAAAGACCTCACGCCTACTGCTGTTACTATTTTAATTAGTCTTTTAGCATAAAGCTTATAATGTGAAGGTCGATACATAATTTGAATACAACATGCAACCAAGAAATTTGGCTGCTCGTAAAGCCTAGAGGGTGGCGACAATCAGTCTAGAATCTAGATTTAAGGACGTATGAGTCATGCTGTAGGGAGGGTGCTTGTGCGTGTTTCTTACTTAGGTATTATTTCGATAATTATCTTTTCTGTTATCACATGACTTATAATTGTTGTTATGTTTTATTATAGCTGGGTATTATTTGTTAAATTAACTATATTTGTTTAAGGTGTTTAATCGCCTCTGTAAGGTGACTTTTATGCCCAAATCGCATTGCTTTCCGTTAAACTTATCTTTGAAAATTTTCTTTTAATAACATAATTCAAAGTGAGGGAAAAATTGATATAATTATACTGTGCAACGACTGGTGAATATGGGAACTAAAAAAATATAAAATAATATTAATTTTAAACCCAAAGACCAAGGATATACACATATGCAAAAATAATTAAAATTAACCGTATGATCGCTACTGTTTTTTTAGACATACTTAGAACGGCGACTATAATAACTATAAAAAGAAAATTGTGTCATTTAATAGCCTCCCAAGCAACTTTCAGCTACAAAACATATTTATAAAGCCAAGTTCTGTAACAAATCGAGTCTGCAGTCGTTAGCGTCCCGCCAGCGAGTCCCCTTGCATCAGATAACGGTATTATTTAGCGCGGCGACGCTCTCCCCATTTAACAGCCATTACTCACTCGCTCTGACTAATTCTATGGTGGTGTATTTCAATGCGCGAATGATATTAAATTGGTATAAATATGTACACATAGTCCTGACCCCACTGTAAGATAAGTCTTGTGTCGTTTATATTAAAACTACGTCGATTTTTTACTTATTGTCGTATTTGGCTGGTAAATACATCGTTTTTCTAAAATTATAATGTGCACCTTTTTATTTTTAAAGAGGCAATGGTACCTAAGAGTTTTAATAATTATTTTAGCAAAAACTAGGTATTTACCACCCAAACACGATGATATTTAAAAAAATGCGGAAAATAATATTAAATAAATACACCCAACTGTCACATTAGTCCTGACCCCACACTAAGATAGAGTCTTGTGTCGTGGGTATCAGGAACTACGAGAGACTTTTCGGTCTCACAAACCCGAAACAATCTACAAATCTACTCCTAGTGACTTCATTGTTACTATGATCTCGATGAATATTCTCTATGCGACATTTATCAACACTTGTCGTTCAACAGTTGATACGAGTGAAAACGCAGGCACTAGAAGAAGGTTTTAACATGCGGGATCGTACAAATATCCAATATTTTTTTTTATTGCCATGGTCCGGCAAACGATTGTGAGTAAGGCGAAGTGAGCACTGCCGTGCTTGAACATCCACAACGCTGGATCACGGATCTGTTGCGCATCAAATTGGAAGGAGAGCAGGAAAGAAAAGGGATATTCGACATCGGCAATCTCACTCACTGAAAGAAACACTCGTTGTTTGTCGTATCAACGTACATAGTGCACAAAGATTTTGTTCGAAATATCGGTGTTTTTAATACCTTAATGTAGCATTATTATTGTTATACGAGTGAGCAGGAATCAGCTGTGAATTACATATAATGCTGGCGGCTCGCCAACGCCGGTAATGAGGAGCGTTACGTGTTCTCTTGTAATCGCCTCGCTGACTCATTTGGGACGTTATAACAGCTGCTTTGTGGCATAAAACTGCTCTTTATAACTTCTCTTATGTCAGGACGTGATCACTTTATTATAAATAAATAAATAAATACACCCAACAGTCACATACATAGTCCTGACCCCACACTAAGATCGAGTCTTGTGTCGTGGGAATCAGAAGCTACGAGAGACTTTTCGGTCTCACAAACACCCAGACCCGAAACAAATACCTGTGGATCACACAAATATTTGTTTCGGTGCGGGGATCGAACCCGCGGCCTCTCGTTATTATGTAACTTTACTTCATCTTGTAGCATTGAAGTATCGTTTTTATAAATAACTATTATCACCAACTAATGCCGGAATGATCTACTGTTAACTTTTATAGCAATTCATAAAATTGCTTGCTATTTTAATAGCAGGGTCATGTTAATCTAGATTCTAGATACCCTTAAGAAATGATAATTTAAAGTCCTCCGCTAATTAAAAATGTTTTAAATATAACGACGTTATTCTCTCATCAATGAAATTAAAAAAATGGACATCTCAAAAGTATTCCAGTTGAAAAAAAATACAGGATACTTCAATTAGTCAGCTCACCTTATATTTGAGTAGGTGTGAAGGTCGTCTAATTTGATTCCATATACAGCTAGAGCATTGTTTTAAACTGAGGTCACTAACCATATGTTATTATCATACACTAACATAACAGCTGTTAAATATTATTATAACTAACCTTATAACTAGGCGGCGCTTAAAATCTAATTGTATTGTATCAGCTCATATACGTCCCACTGCAGGGCACGGGCCTACTCTATAATCGAGGGTACGATTGAGAGTGGTTAGGCCATATAGTCCACCACGCTGGCCTAGAGCGGGTTAGCGGACTTTACCATAGACATACCATAGATAAGACATACCATAGAAATTCTTTAAAACTCGCTATAGTACGCAGGTTTCCTCACGATGTTTTCCTTCACAGTTATATTGCGTGGTGATTGACTATCAATACGCACATGACCCCGAAAAGTTAGAGGTGTGCCCTGGGATTTGACCCCGCGACCACCGTGAACATGTAGGCAGCCGCGTCTGATCCGTAACCAAGAGGCCACCACGCACTTAACGCACATAAGATCTATAATTTAGTAAAATTAAGAGGTGTCCAGTGAGTTCGAGAGGTCACTGCGGAATTCAATTGGGGCGTTTTTAGTATTTTAGTAGACCTCCTGTGGTATTTTAGGTGGATATCAACTGGCACCACGACAAATTAACTTGCTGCCGTTAATTTAAAACCTATATATCAATGCTTGCCGTGCTAATGTCGCAACATCTCCAATGAATAACGATTGTGTGGGCTTGACATATTATTTAGTTTTTTGTGTAAGTATGATTTGACACCAACACCGAATAAACGGCAGTACCTACGCTACATCTTCTACAACCAGCAACTGATCCAAGTCACCATCAGCCAAACACCTTTATTCACAGATGCTCTCAACCAGATCCTATAAAGTATAAAGTATGAGCTACCTGGCGCACTCCGCGGGCGTGCACCCCGCGTGGTCCCTGGCGGTGGGGTCTGCGCCCCACGCCACCAGCAGCTCGGCCTGCGCCGGCTGTCCCGCGCGGCACGCTACGTGGAGGCACGTCGATCCTTTTTCCTGGACAACAATTATACATTGATAAACACTCTCCATCGAATTGTTCAGTAGTGGGAGACAACGCGCTGGTACAATACAGTACATATTTTGACATTAATTGGGGCTTCAAATAGTTCTAATTTTTTCGGTTGCGAGGATTTTTTCAAAGTACACTTTCTAGTTTTCATATTTGTATGAAAGACAACAACAATGCCCCTGATGGTAAGTGCAGCGCCAATCAAATACAGTTTCTACCTGCGAAAGATTACCACTCACTGGTCGAGATACGATTTATAACTCGTGTCGCTATGATGAGTTACCAACTTGTGCGGTGATAATTCTCCACCAGCTATGTGGGGCAATTTTATTATTATTCTATCATGCCACTATAAACTGCACTGGAGGAGTGTCATACCTGGTTATAATAGTTGGGGTCAGCTCCCTGCGCGAGTAATCTCATGGCGGTATCTAGCGAGCCGCTCCTGACAGCGGAGTGTAGTTGTCTGCCCAGTTCGCTGGGCGGCTCGTCCCTCCGCGCGCGCAGCACGTACGCGAGGCGGAGGTGCTTCGCTAAGATGAACTCCGACTTCACCGGGCTGCAAGGGTGCTTTGACTTATTGATACTTATGTGCCAAGGTGATGTCACGTGGGCGAACGGACTCATTGGTATAGTGCCTGAGATATTCCTGACGACTTAGATGGATTGAATATATTGAGATAGAGGCCCTGATTTTTTCATACACGCATTGATTGCCATTGGCACCGAGAATAGAGACATTATACTAGTGAGAACAAAATTAACGAAATATTTGTAACAGAATAAATGTTAAATGCGATCTGTAATTTCTCTTTGTCACTCTTACGACGTCTCTCCATCTTCCTTGCGCCTCATCGATGCCTCGTTTGTTGACAACTACTCATGGCGAATAGAAGTTCAGAAAGGCCTAATTTGACTGATTTTTGTATTGATTGATAGTAGACGGGGAGCGTCGAAGAAATCTCTTCCAGGACGCCATTGGTGCTAAACCACAACTGGCCTAGAGGATCTATTTCAAAGTAAAATTTTATGCAGAATCGTCGCGTGAATTTAAATTACTCGCACGTAATTCACCCCTTTCTGGTCACGAGATTCCTCCACGGACAAATATGTCCTATAAATACCTATCTAGGATACATATTTCTGAACTTGAAATTTTAGTGCCAAGCATTTTTTCCTGAAAAGATATTCAATGACTTGGCAACGACAAAAACATTGTCCTAATGGTTCATCTGAAACTGTAGTCAAACAGATAGATATTTTATTGAACTTTTAATTTAGCAATCCAAAATTATCCTTAATAAAAGTCATATAAGAGATTCATTTGCTTTTTCAACTTGTTGACGATGCTAAAATCACACTAGAACTCATAATCTAGTCCAGACAATGGCTCTTTTAATTCCAATGAGGAGAGTCTACATATACTTTCCTGTAAATAACTTGTACATTAGTAATTATGTTTTGGATGACATCAACAAAATGTGAGTCAATTTAGAATCTACAGGATTATCCTTCTGCCTCTGCAGTTTCTCAACAAGGTAAATGGAGACCAAGTGATAACAGTGTATAAATAATGTCACTCACAGTTTTATACATGCACTTTTTTAATAAGTAAGTTTGCAATAAGTACTTGTAAATTAATTTCATAAAAATAAAATATTTAAGGATGATTTGTTCCTCACACATACTTTGCAATATTGATGAAAAATAATGTTTTTTAATTAGGGTTTCAGTAACAATGACAAATTGAATTTGAACTGATCTACTCAAACATAAACCTGGTAGGTAATGGAAATTAACACTATCATTTTCTGATAAATTAAGTAGATAAATCATGTTATTATCAAGAAAAAAGTTTGTGTTCAGGTTGAAGGTTTGAACATCAACTATTTTACTTAACATACATACATACATAAACTCACGCCTTTATCCCCGAAGGGGTAGGCGGAGGCGCCACTTGGACACCCACATTTCGCCCTGCATGTTCCGTCCCACGATGTGATAGGGGGCGAGCCTATCGCCATATCGGGCACAAATTCCTGACTCCGGGCTGATAATGAATAGATAAATCTAATATCACTTTGCCCGACCCGGGACTCGAACCCGAGACCTCAGCTTTGTAACCGTACCGTAATACAACTACGCCACCGAGGCAGTCAACTAACACTAACTACTATTTTACTTAAATGTGTTTAAAATAACAAATAACACCTGCATAATAAATAACCCTTGTGGCACCTCTGCCTATCCCTTCTGGGAAAAAGGTGTTAGCTTATGTATGTATTTATGTGTTTAAAATACTATAAAGTAATTATTCTAAAAATGAAATATGGTCTTACTGTAAAGGATCCTTTGGTTGTGGTTTCTTCCTCAAATGTTTTGGTGCTGATGTGTCCATCAGTGAATGTTCCCAGATGCAGTTCACATTCTGAGCCGTGAGAGCTTGTACCATCTATTTACAAAACAAAAGAAGATGCTTATCAATAGTACTTTGGATTAAAACTTTTGGGCAAAACTACCTGCTTATATTACAAATCGGACCCCGCAATTTCATGGTATACTAGGACAAAAACCTCCGTATATAATATGTAATTTAAAATTTGATTTATACGTTTATTTTTTAATCTTATAAAATAAAAATATGTAAATTATACATTATTTGTATGTATCATAATGTTTATGACTCAAGTTGTTTACTTTGTACACAATATCTAATATTTATTTATATTAGGAGCTAGAAAAAATATATTCAATGTTATTTGTGCTAATATGGATTTAATTAGGTGGCTGCCACCAATTGATAAGCTATCTGATAACTGCATAAATGTACATAAGATAACAGACACACTGTAAATATTGCAAGTTGTACTGCCATTTCAGACTCATTAACTATGTCTTCAAGGGTGAGGATTTTTAGGTCATAGCATAGGGTTCTGGACTTTCTTGTTCAGTTACTTAATTTCAAGATTATCTATCATAACTTGGAATAGGGATATGTCTAATAAAGTTGCACAAATACTCACAGCAAGGAGCGAGGGTGGCCAAGAGCCCTGCCTCAGAGACTTTACGTGTGATATGTGCCGGCCCATGCTCCTGTGAACGCTGCAGCACTCGGCACATAGCAACAGCCCGCGGTTGATGGAAGCCCATGACGGATCTGCACCCACACAACAACACAATAAACACCCGGCACTCACCACAACACCAATTAAACATAATAAACTAAACCACTTTACAACCTGATGCCCCGCAATCAGCACAAACTTCTATCGAAGAGCGCAGTTTTGAACGCGATATTATCATTTTACCAACAATTAAGGAAGACTAACTTCTATAACTGAGCTTAATTATCTACCGCTAGATTAATTTAACTAATCCTACGACCTGAATTTGATACAAAAATAAAACCATTTTACGAAACGTCAATCAAAATAATGAAGACACAGATTATAAATAAAGTACAATAGAACATAGAAAATATTTCATACATTAACATTAGTGGCTAGAAAAAGTGTTTCGTTGTATACATAATACAACATAATGTCAGATTCTATGCTAAAAGTCAGCAAGGCAGTGCGTTTTTCAACGGAAATCGGAATAAACAAAAAAATATTGTCTATGATACCTTGACGTACACGTCATTGCATTTATGTGTTGTAGGTTGTTATAAAAATCCAAAATGAGAATCCTCGTAATTTTAGGATTTATAACATACTTTGTTTCAGCATTAGCTGAACAAGAAACCCTAGTGCTTGTAGACAATCTAAGCATCAGAGAGACACATTCCCAGTTCTTCAAATCTTTGCAAGGTAAGGCCCTAATCTCCGTCCATAAAATGCCGGCACTGCTACAATTGCCTCTACCAATATATTATCTATTTAATAATTAATAACTAATACTGCAGTTAAAGTCACATGCAAGATTAACATCGACGATATATTTTTGTTCTCTTTAATCCTCCCATTGATCATAATTTTCAGACCGTGGCTACACCCTCACATTTAAGCTCGCCGACGATGCGAACCTAGTATTATCCAAGTACGGCGAATATCTATACAAGAACTTGATCGTGTTCGCGCCGACGGTGCTGGAGTTTGGCGGGCAGATCGACAGTGAGGCTATCACTCGGTTCATCGACGATGGCGGTAATCTGCTCATGGCGGGCAACGCGGCCGCCGGGGACGTGTACAGGGAGATCGCTTCTGAGTGCGGATTTGAGGTAAGCACTAGCAGTACTTTTTAGTCTATTGAATGTATAAGAAGTGTACTGACCAACATAGGCTATCCCTAAAAATGCCTATTACTACCATATTTTTAGCTTGTTAGTAGTGGTTTTAGTTTATATTTAAAATGATTTATTAAAGACCATAATATTTCAATTTCAAAGATCTAGAGATAAATTACAAACACCCTTAAATGTACATTATTCTAAATAATTTTTGCTTATTAGATATCTCATTTTATATTTTACTATATTAGTAATGATGATGATTAGTAGCGATGATAATGCAACATAACTTTTGCAAAATTGACTATAAAATCTGTTTCGTCTCTTTTTAGATGGATGAAGAGTCAGCAGCAGTGATTGACCACTTCAATTACGATGTGTCAGATGATGGCGACCATACAAAGATTGTGGTGTCACCCAAGAATCTCATCAAGTCTCCAATGATAGTGGGAGAGTTCAACACCCAGCCTATTCTGTTTGAGGGAACTGGACTTATTGTAGACAAAGATAACAGCTTGGTGTTGCCAGTGTTGACTGCTGATTCCACTGCTTACAGCTACAACCCTAAGAGCCAGGTATGGAATAAATATGAATAGTACAGATCAAACTACATCTTAGAACTTCATTCACATAGAATTTATGATTGACTACCAAATTACTACATTCTTACCACAAATACCTAAATAGAATCTACCTTATTATTTAATTTTGACACAAACATTTACTGGCAGTCTGATTATACACAGGTGTTTTATTATAGGCACTGTGCCCCTAGCCGGAACATTTTGAAGTATCGTATAGTAAAGTAAATGTTTCCCGCTGTGAAATTTTAGTTCCAAATATGCTCACAATGGCGCTGTTTAAATTCCCGTACAAAATTTTACTATTACTATTCTATTACGATACTACAAAATGTTCCGGCTAGGGGCACTGATTACTTATCATCAGTCTTACTCTCTGACTTTAATTCTTGTTTGTAATTCATAAGAGGGGTAAAACAACGACCCTTGGATAATTGTATGTAATAGATGAATATTGTTACTGCTTGTTCCTAAAACATGTTGCTAAGTAAGAGATGTAGGGGTGGAATGTCAATAATAACATTTTGTTCACAGGTTAAAGAATACCCTCATGCTGTTGGCCGTAAGACAGTCCTGATTGCTGCCCTGCAAGCCCGCAACAATGCCCGCATTGTGTTCAGCGGTTCTCTCTACTTCTTCTCTGATGAGGCTTTCAACTCACCAGTCTCTAAAGTCCATGTAAGTAATGTTTTCAAATCAAATCAAATCAAAATATTCTTTATTCAAGTAGTCTTTCACAAGATCTTTTGAATCGTTAATTTCTGCTACCACTGCTTCGGAATGTGTTGTAGCTGTGAAGAAGAAACGGCACAAGAAACTCCCTCAGCAACACAAACTGTCTTCTTTTTTTTCCTCTCTTTTCTTTTCTTTCTTTTTTTTAAGGCCAGTTTAAAATACAATGGTTGATTTATAGAACAAGATTTATGTCACAATATTCATGTTTTATTTGTCAGTGGGACAACTAAAGTTAAATAGCCTCAACTGTAACAGCAGTAGGTTAAGACACCTCATGTGAAATGAAAGACTGCACTTTTGATTTTCTATTAAGAATAAGGTTTGTTTGTACTAGACATAATATTTGTAAATGTCCAATATTGTGAAACCAAAAATATCTGGTTTCTGATTTTCTAAAGCTGATGACTGGTATCTTAGTGTGGGTCAGGACTATGTATTTAAGATGAATAAAATTAATAAATAAATACACCCAACAGTCACATACATAGTCCTGACCCTACAAGATAAGATAAGAGTCTTGTGTTGTGGGTATCAGAAACTACGAGAGACTTTTCTGTCCCACAAACACCCAGACTCGAAACAAATACTTGTGGTTCACACAAACATTTGTCTTGGTGCGGGGATCGACAGCCGGCGTCTATCCAACTGCGCCGCGGAGGCTGTCAAATAAATAATTGTCATTAATCCCAAAACATATGAACAGGGAGACAAACTCAAGGCTGACTTGTCTGGCAACAAAGCCCTGGCAGTCCACCTGAGCCAGTGGGCGTTCGGCGAGCGCGGACAACTGCGCGTGCGCAAGGTGCACCACAACAGACAAGGAGAGAAGGCCTCTTCCAACACATACACCATCACCGACACTGTTGTGAGTAGAACATGTTTTTATAGTTAAATCTGTCATTAAAACCAAAATTATTACTACAAACCATTTACACCCTGAATTCATTTATTATCTTATAACACTTTCAAAAATTTAAAGATTAATATACTATTTTAACATAAATGGAAAATGCCAAAGTAAGGTATTGATCTCTCCATACATAATATTGCATGCACAAAATACGTCAACAGTGGTGTTTAATGGTGAAAGATAACAATATGTTTCCACTCAATACACTATCTCTGCATTTACCATCGATTATAGTTGTGTTGTAATAAAAAAAAAATTAAAAAAAATCTATAAATACTTTATCTTTTTTCCCTCGGTTGTCATAAAAATTAACTAAAATTCTACTTAATTTGAAGTACATATAAATCTGTTAATTTCTAGGTGTACAGAATCGAGATTGAAGAGCTGAAGAATGGTAAATGGCAACCGTTTGAAGCCAGTGATGTGCAACTGGAGTTTGTCCGTATTGACCCCTTCATCCGCACTACCCTGCAGAGGAAGCCCAATGGAGTGTATGAGGCTATCTTCAAAGTGCCAGATGTGTGGGGAGTCTACCAGTTCAAGGTCGACTATGACAGGATTGGATACACCAGACTTTATCACACCACACAGGTAATTTAAATCAACTTAACCAACATACTATATTTCAATGACTTTTTTTATTCTTTGAGTCAATTCAGGCAATTTTTGGTAAGGTTCACATTACCGTCTAACAAACCAAAAAAAATAATACTTCCCGTAGATTTCAGGGCTAATTAAAACAAATCATAAGATACATCATGTAATTGATTGGCTTAAATATAAAAAAAATGGTAATAATAAATAATAATAATAAACTCTTTATTATAACACCATGTAACTTAAACATGATAACAATTAAAATAGAACAATAGAAAAAAAAACATACAATAATCATAACAATAAAAAAAATGGTGATATAACTGGTGGTCTTATCGCTTAAAGCGATCTCTTCCAGACAACCGGTAATGAAATAAAAATGTCTTATGCCAAATATATTTAAAGTTTTACTGTTTCCTTTTTTAGGTGTCAGTCCGTCCACTCCAACACACCCAATACGAACGGTTCATTCCCAGTGCGTACCCGTACTACGTGAGCGCCTTCTCCATGATGGTCGGCGTGTTCCTCTTCTCCTTCGTCTTCCTCTACTACAAGGAAGAAACACCCAAAACCAAGAGCGAATAAGCACTAATATTATTTAAATATGTTTATTGTAGTAGCAGAAAGTTGTGTTGCTGTATGAGCTTCTGTGTACTTTGTTTTATGTGTGAAAATGATAAATAAAAATAATTTTAAAAATAAAAAGCTTTGTTTGATTTAATTTATAAGGTAACTATTTAAAATCTAAAGGCCACAATCGCTGAAAAATAATTATAAACCTGAGTAAATGTTTCGAAGTTTGGCATAGTTATAACTTGAAAGATGGGTGGGGCCAATTTTTTAATCGCAAGCACAGAATTGCTTTTTATTTGTTTACTTCCTAGATAAGCTATAAAACAATTTAAGATTGTATTTTTTACTATAAATAATTATCATTGTATTTTCAGACGAGATAATTAAAAAAAAACACTTCGAAAGTAGGACAAATTAGTGAACGCATCCGCAAATGAGATGTGACATTCCGGCGAGATCTTGAACGCAACGGTTTTGAAATCGCAATGGCATGCATGTCATACATAGCTTTTGTAAAAAATATTTCCAATAAAAATGGATTAAAACACGAAATTAGTGCAAATATAGTTGTTTAAATATTCGTATTAATTTACATTAGTGCCAAATAAACGCTCACAATCGGTTAACAGTGTAGTTTTACGTGACAATCAACGTGGTTTGTGTAGGCAGTGAATTGGTGTCGCGTTATTTGTTATAAAAGTGTGATTTTATTGAGTTTCTCGTGTTGTATTTGGTCCCGTTATTGAGAACGCGCGATCCTATATTGACTGTTTATATAAAAACGTCCGTGTCGCGTGTTATAGTGATGTGTTTACATTTTTGACTGTCCCAGTAAGTATTATGATGTCATTGTAAAGAAAAAACTAACTTGGCTTTGTGCCCATCCGTATTCCTGCAAGTTGGACCAATTTGGGTGGTCAAACACGCGGGAAAAGCGCAACGAACCCTTTAGGTTATGATGTACTGGTTTCTGATGAGGGTGATTAAAGTGTCACATAAATTTGATTGTGGACTTGAACCAGTTTTGATATGCCGAAATTCCACTTTAATCCAGTCTTGAGAAATTTATTTGATGACTGTGTTTGTTTATATTTATAGCAAAGGAGTCTGAGAGCGACTCAATTAAGCTTTATTTATTATCTTATCTTATTAGTGTATTTGATTTCAGTTTGATTGCAGTTATGACTAAGTTTTATATTTAACACTTTTTATTAGCAATATTCTGCTTACTAGTGCAATTTAAATGTCATCTTCAATAATATTTTCAACCTAATCAATTAGTGAGATAATATCCAATTGTCCTATTTAACAAATAGACCTCTGATATATCCAAATGAACTATAAAATTACTTATACTGTCCTATACTACACAGCTTATATAGGGAAGTATTAAACATTTGATTATTAGGGGCATAAAAGGAAAACCACAAGGAAGTCTGTACATTAGAGTATTGTTGATAATTAGTTATTTTGCTACTAAATAAAGCATATCCTATGTTATGAAGCAAGCTGCAGTCTATTAATAAATGTGGTTAGTCCAATACATATAACAAGTGTACAAAGTAAGTTTTTCAGATCATCAGAAATAGGATATCTTGGCTCAAATAAATATGCAATATTTGAAATATTATTCTATGCTATGAACTACAAATACTTTTGTAGTATTAGGAATCTTACTATTTTATAAAACAAAACCTGTTCATACATACATATTTTGTTAGTACATTTCTATTTCAAATTAAACAAGCTTACATAGTTTGGGGGGGAAATAGATTTTTGAAAATGTTTTCATGTATTACAGTGCTGTAATGCTCTATTAACTAATTAGATGTGAACTAATTTGTAATCATGAATATACTGTGAAATAAATGAAATTTTATTCAAGTTAAATATCCTTGTAAATAATGTAAACACTAGATATCATTGTAATTAAAGTAACTTATACCATAATGTGTTTACATAAAGAAAATCTACATAGAATAGAGATGTTTATGAAAATTTCTTTGGTTTGTGAAGTCTGCTAACTCACAATGGGCTACTAAGTGTATTTTTTTTATATTGTATGGGGCATACAAGCATATGGTTCAACTGATGACTGCCACCCATGAACATCAGCAACACCATACAGCATGGAGATGCATTGCTGGCCTATAAAGTGGGAATATGTTCGTTATTTGAAGGTTACTCATTAAATATTCTAGTCTACGTCTGTAGTGGGTATATAGGCTGAATTACATTCTAATATTATAAGATAATATGGTACATTTAAAATGAACTTTATTATGAGTCGTGTAGCAACACATGTTGCACATTATACTATTCTTGTGTTGTCATTGTGTTGCAATTGCTGGCTGCATTCATAAAAACAAGTGAACTGACAACTGCAATAGTGTTTGAAGCAATACTGTATTGAACATAGTTAATATGTACATGAACATTGTTTTTGTGGAGTTTGTGTTAAGTTTATGTTAGTATATGTTTGCGTGTTCATAATATTAGTAAAATAAAATCTAATATACAATTTATACATTATTGAAATCTCATGCAACATGCAGCGAATTACACTTTTTAACAGTTTTTTTTAGTTAAAATATATAGAAGATGAGTGAAGTCACAGTTTGGTTGATAGTAGAAAGAGGATTATGATGTTATACCTATTGGATGACACTAGTTAATTGGCAATTATATTGTAGGTTAAATTGTATTGGCAGATTACTAATAGAGAGTGGGTAGTGATTGCTTGCGATCTTGATATGATTGCACATTTCAATAAATTGTCACATGTTTATTTAATTTACTTAATAATATCATAGATACACTGCAGTGATGTCTGAAATGTAGGTGGAATATTTTAAACCCAGATTGTTTTGTATTTCATAATTTCAGTGTTCATATTTGACCTATTTCTAAAAGCCACAGTAAAATACTGCTATTTATTACTATTGTATTCACTATTCACCACTGATTTATTTTTAATAGTGCATACTTTTGTCAGGTAAAAGTTGTATTTATAGTTGGCAAAGATTCAATGCAAGAAATCAACAGGTGAAAGTTTGCCTGAGCTTGTATTCTTAATGGTTGTACTATAAATTAATTAACCAAATTCTAATCTCAATATGTGTAATTTATGAAATCATATATATAATTAATGGAACAGATTTAGTTCTGCAAATGATATAGTTAGACAGAAAAACTGTAGGAACTAAAAAATAACTAATTGAGTCACAGTGGGGTGTTAAAAATGTATACAGTCATTGATATTAAACATAATTTTAAATGTAAACAATGGAACAGAATGGACGTGAGTCAGGTGAGTTGGATACTGGTACATGCATGTGTTTGTTAATGTAATACTTAACATGCAATTAAAACACAGTTTAATGTGTTTAAACAGCTCATGGTTGATAACCTTGCTAACTCGTTCTGATAACAGCTAGGATCCTAATTGCCGTAGCGGTGACAATGTTTATTTTTAAATGTTGGAATATTTATCTAGTGTTAGTTAAATAGTGTTATTGAGTCTTAAATATTGTACAATGTGAGCACAGAACCTGGTAATAATGATTGATAATTTCAGAAAGAAATACTTGTACTTTAGTTGGAATTATTTTTTTTCCCATTAGAAAAAAAAACATTGAGTGAGTTTTATAATTTTCAATATAATGTTTGTATTACAAGGTGACAAATAAGCAATTTGTGTTTCATAAACAGTTCAAGTATGCATATAATGACAAAATCACCTGTTTCTGTGCGTTTTTTGTCATTAGTTAAATAGTGTGTTGAAATACACAGAATTTGACCAGAATTAGAAAATGTGTTGCAATTTGACACAGCTTCATAACAATATATGTTTATACTTTTAACAAACCTTAGTGTTAATTGACACAAGGTGACCACACTGGACTGTGGTCTCAGGCTTGTATAATTAATGCTAATCTTAATTATAGGATTTGGGTGAAGGCCATGTCTGTTATATGTGCAAAATTGTTACCATATGAATGTTGATACAGGTTGTAAATGGACAATTGAGCTGGAATTTTAAAAACTGGTGTTTTCATAACTCCAGTGAGTGATTGCATCAATATTCGCCTTTGGGAAATTGTCATAATTTACATCCCCTAATTATTCATGGGCTACATGGCCTAACCCCTCTCAATCGTACTTTCGATTGTAGAGCAGGCCTGTCCCGTGGGACATATATGGACTGATACAGATAATTATCCCTGCAAGTTTTCCAGGACTATGAACACTGGTACTATGCAAATGTCTAGTTAAATGGCTGAAATATTACCTTTGCTCTATATAACAAGTTAATGGAATCAAAAATACCGCTTAAGGTATGTAGCCATAACAAAGTCCACTTAATTATTTTATACATGAGTGACAAGATAATATTCATGTGTTATAGAGTAACACGCAAATAGAAACAAAGATTAGTTTGCAATACATATTAGTCGCTTAAATCTCAAGATGTCAGCTAGCCGCTAAGTATACGCTAGACTTGTAAAGGCCTTATTTATAGACAGTTTAAAACCTATTTTAGATATCCGAAGGTTTTGCCCGTTACGAACGACTTTTGAATTCAGTTTGAGCGAATAAGACAAAACATTCGGTAACTAAAATAAGTTTTAAAACTGTCTATTAAGGTCAAAGGAGTCTAGATCTCACCATGCGAGCTGAATGTTTAAAATGCGCGCTACATTCGGCTCAGTGGAAAACTTAGCAATTATCATAAAATCTCTCTGCGCTCGCCTCACTTTCTCACGTGTCCAGTTCTTTATAATTTATGCCAGCTGTTACAATATCTTGAGCGGCTAATTGTTTAAAACCTAATATAGTAAACTTTAATAGTTATGATAGTTGTTGTTGATTTTTATGAATATTGCGTTCAAATTTATAGGTTTTGTTCTGTAAAATATTTTAATTTGTCTGGAAAGTGAGAAAAAACTAGTTTATACTGTTAAGGTGCGATATTTAAATGAATTATTAATTTTGTTAGAGAATAGTAGTTTCGTTTGTTACTAACAGATGGCGCTAATAGGCTCATTGCGCGATTTATTTCGCTTCGTTACATTGTCGCTGTTTTGGATTCATTTATTTCGCGACAATTGAATATACATTCCTTATTTATTCGGAAATACAAACGGTTCCTAAAATATCACTCACAATGTTACATGGAATTCTACAAAGAAACAGACTCAATAAAAGCGAGTCTCTTGAGGATACCTATACTAATGACAAAGAAAATAATAGGGATTGGAAGAGTAAGTGCATCGTGACAATGTGATTTATGAAATGAGTAAACACAGACAAGACCAAGACAGAAGTTCCACGACCATCACGAACTACAAGAGGCTTTCCGGCCTCGAGACATCCAGACCCGACACAATAATTAAATATTTAATATTTATGCTCCTCACAGGTAGTGAAGTGACAGTTCGGAGATGGATCCGTCGCGCCGGCAGCGCACACACACCAAGGCGACTGCTGAAGAGCAGGCCCTCGATCAGATCGCCAGAGAGGTACCACTCACTACCCTTGCCTTTTACCTAGACATACATACATACATAAACTCACGCCTTTATCCCCGAAGGGGTAGGCCGAGGCGCCACTTAGACACCCACATTTCGCCTTGCATGTTCCGTCCCACGATGTGATAGGGGGCGAGCCTATCGCCATATCGGGCACAAATTCCTGACTCCAGGCTGATAATGAATAGAAAAATCCAATATCACTTTGCCCGACCCGGGATTCGAACCCGAGACCTCAGCTTTGTAACTGTAATACAACTACGCCACCGAGGCAGTGTATTACTCATAGCATTTCCAAGAATAAGCCAAAACATTGCAATATGGATAAAAAAAAATGCTGACTTTCTATAAGTGTGGGATGTTTAACAATCCCTACCTCAGCATTGCAATTTAAATTAGCTACTGTGCATAATACGTTATAGCTTTCGTGTTTATTTACTCTAAAAATGTTACTCTAGCTGTTAATATACTTACCTGGTTAAAATTTGATTTTGATTCGTCTATTCAAATCACGGATAATGAATGATTAATACATTATGTCACATGCGAAACGGAAATCCCGAAATAAAATAATCCCGATTTAGTATTATCAAGCCACACCGTAGTGCAATGCATCCGAATGCCTGTTTAATGTAAAATATTTAAATCCTACATATTACTAATCAACATTTTTATACAAGAAATATCACAATCACTACTTATGCATGGTGCACTTCGACGAAACAATAAAATTATTTTATCAAGCCACGCTATCATGCGATATCTTAAAGATAATGATTCGAACCCTGCGATTATTCGGAAACGTGTATTGACTTGAAGGTTGGTTTATAAACTCACGACTTGTCTCCAAAGAGTAGGCAGGTGTGATACCCAATTTATTAATTTTCTCGTATCAAGATGTTCAAAAAAGTAAGTTAGAGTAAACCTGACACAAATACTAGCCTTGAGAAATTCATATGAAATTTTCAACTGCGAAAATGTCACTCAAAATTGATGACCTAAATTGAGATTCGAACCCGAGATCTACTGGTACACAAGTCATGCACGCTGTCAGTATGCTAACGACGAGATACAAATTGGTTAGTTTCCGATGTAATTGCAACGAGATGCAATTAAAAACTTAATGAGAGTTTTCGCAACGATTGCAACAGTTAATGCAAAAAGGTGAATTGAGTTGCATAAATAAATCGGTATTTATCACCTCATTCCAATAATAAATAAAGGAAATACTTAATTCGATTCAGGTTTTATTACGACATTATTTTATTGGACATTTAATAAGTTGGAGTCAATATTTCATGCAAAGGTCAGTAAATAGTGACATAATATGTTTTTATTTACTCTATATTCTAAACTCTAGGACGAATAAGTTGAATCTGGGACTACAATGAATTTGATGGTAATGCAGTGCGATCAACGTAGAGTATCCACCTGCGTGAGATAATTATTATTCGCCGGTCGAAACAATTGTGCCGGCATTCTGAAATCCGGATATACAGACCATACCTGAAACGCGTAGACAGTTGCGTTTGGCCCTATGGCGGGTTTTCTACCATTTTTTGCGGTAGTCGCTACTTATATGGATACATTTTACCACCAGCCTAAGTAGAATAAAGCGAAATCTCAATTTAAAATAATACGGAAAAAATGCAAAGATAATAAATAAATACACCCAACAGTCACAAACTTAGTCCTGACCCCACACTAAGATCGACACTTGTGTCGTGAAAATCAGGCACTACGAGAGACTTCTCGGTCTCACAAACACCCAGACCCGAAACAAATGTCTGTGATTCACACAAACATTTGTCTTGGTGTGGGGATAATAATAATCTTGAAATAGGTCGCATAACTTGGATCTGTATTATTGGCCTGTATATGGTCAATTGCGCTGCTGGCTGTTCGATAAATCAATAACATCTGTGTGGTCTTGTGTTACACGCAAAGACTGAACTGATACCTCCCGTATATGGCAGTTGATTGAAATATTTATTAGTGTTAGTTACATTTGTAACCTTGTGTAAATATTAATGGAAATAGATAATTCTTCACATTTTTTTATTTGGTAAATGCAGATACATTAGTCAATCACCTCGCACTATAACGGTGAAGGAAAACATCGTGAGGAAACCTGCATACCTACTATAGCGATTTGTTAGAATTTCTATGATATGTAAAGATGCCAACCCGCCCTAGGTCAGCGTGGTGTACTATAATATGGCCTAATCTCTCTCAATCGTACTCTCGATTGTAGAGAAGGCTCGTGCCATGCAGTGGGGCGTGTATGGACGGATACAATATAGGTATAGGCAATTAAAAAAGATACAATTTTAGAAAATCCACCAGAGCTATTATTTGATAGGACGGCGTTAATTAGAGAGGTTTTTTACGGATTGGGAATAAAGCCATTGTCTCACCTGAAGTGCGAGATGCTGTGCCGCCGACTGGCGCCGAGCGCACGCGATGCTCTTTCGCATCCAAACACGCACACTGCTCGCTTTTATTGATGTAAAAGTTACGTGGACAAAAGTTAATAAATAACTCAATAACAAATTGGATTTTTTTATTGTGGCTTTATGTCAGTTTTATCGTGTCGATTGTGACAACATAAAAATCGTGTGTGAATGGTACATATTTTTAATAGAATCCGCTCAGCTTAATGTATAGTATTATGATTTATGATTATTCAATGAGATAGGTCTCGAAGGGGTAGATTGGTTCGTCGTTGATCGTGATTCCACAAGTCAAAACAATCTACGTCATGTTCATGTTGTGCTGACTCCATTTAGACTGAAGAATAAGATCCACCTTGGTCAAAATATCATAATTCTATGCAAAAATAGTGCAATACTTTATCATTTTATACTAATAAATAATTTTGCTTTGATATCAATGATCTCATAATTTTAACAGCTTAATTCTGATCTCATTGCTACATACAATATTGTCAAGCGTTCGCGAATGTTTACAATTATGCAATACTGTCATATCAGAGATGCACATTACGTAACAAATATAAAAGCCGGAAGCGACAGTGTACGTGACAAGGAAGAGAAATTCAATAAATTCGATTTTATCTCATCAGCATAATAATGGTGACAAGTGAAAAGCGATGATGTTGCGGTTTGCTTGTGCATTTCACAAACCTCTCTCCTTGTAATGTTTCTTTAAATTCACAGTGTCAGGATGTTTGTCTACCAATTAACATGATATAATAAAATGCATGCAATAGTGTAGGACGCTCTCCAGCTAGGTGGAGTGACGATTTCCGAAAGGTCGCTGGCAGATGCTGGATGTGACAGGCCGAAGACCGGGTGAAATGGTGCAATTTGGAGGAGGCGTATGTCCAGCACAGACAACAGTTTAGGCTGATGATGATGATGATGAATAAAATGTATGATAATAAATATATAGACTCCCATACCGATTCCCCTTACCGATACCAACATTTGTATGCTAATACGCTTAGTTCGATACATAAGGTAAAATAGAAAAAACTATATTAATATACATACCTATTTGTGTGCACTACTATACAAAATGATTACAAAAATAAGTAATGGCACAGCCATTCAAAGTGAATCTTTTCCAACAATTGTCATAAGATTGTCTTGTTGGTCGACATAATTATACCGATTTTACTTTATGATAATGGAAATATGTTTATTCTTAGCATTCTTTTGTCCCGCTTTTTATCAACAATTGTTATTTTTATCTATGACTTTGTCAGTATATTGCTGTATTTATTTTAAATATTTCTAAGTTACGGTTTCGTATGTAAGATATCATAACTATCATAATATTAAACAAGTCTATAGGTTGTAACATTCTAACGCTTGATTCCCGAATATTCCAATATTATACGTCCACTATCCTGCATTGAGCTTGCATTGGAGATTAAAGTATAAACTACAAACCAACATAAACAACGTTGTATGCATGGCAGCTCTATTATTTCATTTGAATAGATAAATGTATATGTCTCTCGCCTATACTCTATCGGAACGGCGGCGCACTTAACATCAAGTTAAAATATAGTTTATAAAATAAGATTAAAATACAAGGGTATTGGGCCTCCCAATCTCACTTACCTACCAAATACCACACACCAAAGCCGTCTCTTAACATATTCTGCCATCTGTTTTCCAAAAGAAAATGGTACTAACCCATTTCTGCTGTAATCCAATGTAATTAGCTGTCAACGGTGTGTCTATGTGCGGTTGTGTTGTAAGATTGCTAGCGATTTTAATTCAATACAAGTGGCGAAAGTGCGTATCTGTTCGATTCGGTAATTAAAACTGACAAAGTGCGTAATTATATACAAACGAGAACATTATAAGTCCAAATTACTGTGTCGGATTCATTGTGAAACTAGTTTTAAAGTCGTACTATAAGTGACTCTAAACAGCTGACCACAAATCTACCCTCACACTGCTTCGTGTGGGCCTTTATTAGTGTGCGACTGCTACGGTCAGCTGAGTGCTGGCTGCTACGTCGCGTCCGCGTCGCGTCGCGTAATCTCTTCGTGGGCATTTGTTGGTGTGCCGTTATTTTTATTTTTTATTATCACCTGATCACTTCTGTTCACCAATTAAGTTGTGGTCAAACTAACATTAACAGTAAATATGTACTGCTCGATATGTAAATCGAATATACTTATTACACATAAACGTATAAAGTGCACTAACTGCCAACATCATTACCACTTGGAGTGTATCAAAATCGAGCCCAACACCATACGCTCAAAATGGATATGCGTGGATTGCACGACAACTCCATCTATAAATACGGATGATTGTCCAACAACTCCCCGCGAAGAACAAAGTAGCGGCAGCCCAATAAACGTGGTTTCCCCTGATAGAAAGGATGATCTGATTTTAGCTGAAATTCGCAATTTACGACAAGACATGCTGGAGAAGTTTAATAATCAAAATGCTACCCTGGAAAAATTTAACACAACACTGTCAACAATGAAAAAAGAACTGAGTGCACTAGGTTCCCGATGTTCTATAATGCGAGAAGAACTAACTGAAGCGTTACAAACCATCCAATTTCTTTCCGATTGTCACGATGACCAACTAAAATTGAATGAAGAACTCCAACGCAATACATCAGAACTTCTTAGTCAAAACAAAAATATGCAAACTAAAATACTAGAACTAAGCGGAAATATGACACAATTGGATCAATATGCTAGAGATGCAAACATTGAAATTCAAGGCGTCCCAGAGCATAAAAATGAAAACTTGATCAAACTGGTAAAAGAAATTGGTAAAACAGTATCCAAAGATTTGAAAGAAAACGAAATTATGGCCTTGCATAGAGTTGCAAAACAAAACCCCGAATCTAAACGTCCACGAAACATTGTAGTGAAGCTAAACAGCCAGCTTACTCGTGATAACTTTTTAGCCTCGGTTAAAATGTTTAATAAGAATAATAACAGCAACAAATTGAGCACCACGCACATTGGCTATACAGGGCAACAATCCCCTATTTACGTGACTGAACACCTATCCCCAGAAAATAAAAAACTACATGCTGCAACCAGAACTGCTGCCAAGGAAAAAGGATATCAATTTGTCTGGATACGTAATGGGCGCATTTTCGTTCGCAAAAATATATCCACATCACATATACTAATAAAAAAATTGGATTGTTTGGCAAAGCTTTAAATTATTGTATTTATCACTATTTTTCCTTTTTTTGGATTATATAAGAGAAAGCCACCAAAATATTAATGTAAAAAAATTCAATTTATCAATTTACTACCAAAATGTAAGAGGCTTGAGAACTAAGACGGATGATGTATATTTAGCAGTAATAAGCAATAATTATGATGTGATAATTTTAACGGAATCATGGCTAAACGAAACGGTATTCGATCATGAATTGTTTGATCATCGATATAACGTTTTTCGGCGCGATAGATTATCGACATGCTCGTTTAAGACTAAAAAAGATGGAGGCGGCGTTGTTATAGCTATATTAAAATCGCATGAAGTCTTGCGCCGGAATAAATGGGAAACATCGTGCGAGGACATCTGGCTCACTCTAAAAGTAGGTAAAATGTCCATAAATATTTGTTCTGCTTATTTTCCTCCCCCCGTCAGTCAAGAATATGCTGATACTTTCTACACTAATCTGATAAATCTAATCGATAGTGACAGACGTGGAAAAATCATTGGTGCCAACGAACCTATTTTCCTTGTGGCAGGCGATTTTAATATGGGCGATATTGAATGGGAGCAAAACAAACATTTTACTTTCTTGACGCCAAAATCACCCAGCACTAACCTTACACATGACTTCTTAGACACTATAGCGTATTGCAATCTACAGCAACATAATTTTATACCTAACGCACATAACCGAATTCTTGACTTGGTTTTATATAAAGGTTTACCGCGTATCACTGTTTCACCTGCTTCGACATGCTTAGCTTCACCAGACGCACACCACCCGCCTCTAGATATACTAATAACTAACATTACTGGGCGTCCAATGAAGCCTTCACGCATGCCGTCTCTTAATTTTCACAAATCGGATTATGAAGCCATTAATGCTGATATAGAGTCGTTGAACTGGGCCACAATACTGGAATGTTCTCAACCGGTTGAACAAATGTTAGAGAATTTTTATAGTACACTAAATCCCATTATTGAGCGCCATACTCCACGTCGACATTCCCGTAATTTAAACTATCCGGCTTGGTTTTCGCGTCCATTGCTAGTAGCACTGAAGGAAAAGGCCAAATATCATAAAAAATATAAAAAATATGGGAATTTAATGGATAAATTACAATATCAAATTACTAGAAAACGGTGTCATCTTATGATAACAGAGTGCTACATCAACTTTAAGAATCAGGCTGCTGAGGATTTAAAGCGACGGCCTAAATATTTCTGGAAGGTTTTCAAGGATAAAACAAAAAAATCGGTCTTTCTACCAAACGAAATGTCCTTGGGAGTTAAAACCGCAAAAGGAGGGTCAGAAATATGTGAATTATTCTCACAACACTTTCAAAGCATTTATTGTAAAGAAGATACGCATAATACCGTCCAAAATGCCACCTTCAGTCCTAATCTTTGTAATGCCGCACCATACAGTAACTGCATAATTAGCGAAGGCGAAGTATTAACACAACTAAAAAGTCTAGACCCGTATAAAGGACCTGGACCTGACGCAATACCGCCTATTTTCTTAAAAAACTGCGCAAGAAATTTATCTAAGGCATTATCTATAATATACAATAAGTCACTGAGGTCTGGCATTTTTCCTTCACAGTGGAAGATAGCGTTTTTAACACCAATACATAAAGGTGGCAGATTGGATGATGTTGCTCAATATCGCCCAATCTCCATTTTATCATCAATGGGTAAAGTTCTAGAATCCATTGTTAATAAAAAAATAATAGGTTACGTGCTGCCTTTAATCGACCCAAACCAACATGGCTTTTTGCCACATAGATCCACTAGTACCAACTTAGTTGCGTATCTCTGTGACATTGTAGACACAATTGATAAGGGAGGTGAGGTACACGCAGTATATACAGATTTTAGAAAAGCATTCGATTTGGTCAATCATGCATGTTTGCTACAGAAACTAGCCAATGCTAAATGCTGGGCATTCATGGATCCCTACTTCGTTGGTGCGAATCATATATACGCAATCGATCACAGCTCGTTCATATACGCGGTTTCAAGTCCCAGTTATGTGATGTTCCTTCAGGAGTCCCACAAGGATCCCATCTTGGGCCCCTTTTCTTTATAGTTTACATTGACGACATCAAGCAAGTTATCAAGTCTAGATTCAAATTATACGCTGACGATTTAAAAATCTACCGTGAGATTAACAGCCAGTACGACGTTTTGGCTCTTCAGTACGATTTAGATAATGTACAGAGGTGGTGCGTCATGAATCATATGACCCTAAATTTGGGTAAATGTTACTTCATTAATTTCACAAGAAAGAAAGACCCGTATAAAGCCACATACTCTATCAACAATGTTGCTTTAACTGAGGTGACGACGATAAAGGACCTAGGGGTAACATTTGACAACCACCTGAGTTTTAGACACCACATCGACGACATCACCCGCAAAGCATCTCGACTTTCTGGGTTTATTAACCGTCAAATGAAAATTTTTAAACAACCGGTTCTCACAATTCTAATTTTTAATGCGATTGTGCGTGGAATCTTGGAATACTGTAGTACAGTATGGAGTCCTGGTTACCAGGTACATGTCGATAGGATCGAACGTATTCAACGGCGATTTATGTATCATCTCACTTTTAACAATAACAAATGCTCACAACTACAAAAATACGAGCAGCGTTTGTCTTTCTATAGAATGGAGACACTACAGGTGCGTCGGAAAGTCGCAGATATTACGTTCTTATACAAGCTGATACATAATTTCGTCGACACACCCGATATTCTAGAACGTATTAAGTTAGCTGTTCCACGCTCCGGGAGTCGTCTATTGAATCGAAAAAGTTTCTATTTGCCAAATTTTAAAACTAATCTCGGCCAGCTTTCACCCATATATCGCATGACTTCTGCGTATAACAGCATTAATCATAATATTGACATTTTCCGTCTTGTTTCTAAAGCGTCCTTAAAAAAATCAATAAGCCCTCTATGTAAAAGTAATATTTAATTGCTTGTAATTATTATGTTTAACGCAAGCTGCACATAGTATCTACTACGCATGTTGTGTTCACATCTAGTAGGATATAATCTTAAGTCTATCACACGTGTATACTACTGTAAACTATAACAAGATTGTATCCAGTTTTGTGAACCAAATAAAAAAAAAAAAAAAAAAAAAAACTACACTGTGGCTCTACGGTCTGCCATTTATTGTGATTGTGACGTTTTTTTTTAAGTTTCTTAGTAATTACAGTATTTAATCGCTAGTAGCATATTGTGCGCACTGTGCACTATCCCACCTGATGGTGAGTGTATAATAGGCCGCGATACAAATAGACTTCCGGGAGCACCTTCGTGCGGCTCCGTCGCAGCGCCGTAGAAAATGTCACATCTACCCAGTACACTATAAACGTATTGAGATGACTAAGAAACATTAACGGCTTATTTAAGGTAATTTAAATCTCGTGGGTTCAGAAATTTGTTATAGTAGAACTGATATTGAATTTTGTTACGTGCTGCTTGACTAGTACACCGAGTGTCGGCGATGTTCGGTGGAGCTCGGTGGTGTTCGGCGGACTTGTCTGCCGCCACTATTGACACTGGCTACATAATAGAAGATTTTGCCGCTAGGTGGCGCTAGCTAAGCGGCTCTTGTTTTTGTTTTTTTGTTTTTTCCGGGTGTACGTTTTTGTTTTCCTTCTGGAAGTTTCTTTGTGAAATAAAAATGAGTAATACAAAATTCAGTGTTTAATAATTTTTTTATTCATAATTAGCCCGGAGTCAGGAATTTGTACCCGATATGGCCTATCACATCGTGGAACATATGTATAAGGCGAATTGTAGGTGTCCTGGTAGCGCCTCTGCCTACCCCTTCTGGGATAAAGGTGTGAGTTTATGTATGTATGTATTTGAAGCTGTTTACGGGTAGCGACTAGCGATAGACACTTTCTACAAAAAAACAGTTTATTAGATTATTGCTCTTACGCCTCATAAAAAGACATATCCGTTAGTCCAAAGGGTTATTCAAAATAATACGGAGTTTTGTAAATAGTTCCTCAGCGTCCATTCATCGGCCGCAAATGCGTGTGTCACGGCGGCGGAATCTCGCGGATTCATTCCATCCTGTGATTATTGTTTTATAGACCATTTTATATATTTAGGGCTGCGATGTAGAGGAAAACGGAAAGCTTAATTTTGATGGTGAAACAATTGTAGCCGTGTATCTTGAAACTAATCTAGTAAAATTAGATGGTATTGACAGAGATACAGCAAATATCTTAGATGCAATTTTGATAATGTGTTTTTAAGAGGGAAAATGTTAAGCAGTTGATACAGATGTCAGCTCCAGTAGTTTAATCGTTAATGTGAACTGAAGATCAATGATCTAGACGCTACAAATATTCGCTAGGTTTAATTCCTGGGCGGCTTGTTGTTGGGTTGTAAGACCAGTGAAATCAACATGGTCATGTTCTCCACTCCGATAGCGATATCCATTTTAACCGCATCAAAAAATAAAATGGTTGAAGCCCATGCCCAATATACATCGTAATAAAGGAAAAGCGAACTTAATTTATCGAAACGCAATCAACCTTAACCGCAGTTTATTAATAATCCCACGCAGCCGGTGCACGCTGCATCGCGCGAAACGGAACGACATTGTGGAAATAGACGCAGCGGAGTGGCTGAGTGGCGACCTGCGCGCAGCTATTTACACCGCGACCCGCGACATGCAGTTTTTTATTCTGTTGCATTGCTGCTTTTTTTTTTTTTTTTTTTTTTTTTTATTGCAATGAATGGCGAGACGAGCATGCCATTCGCCTGATGGTAAGCGATACGACCGCTCATGGACAGTAGCAAAACCAAACAACACCATGAATTACAAGGCAATGCTTGGCATTCCACTGCGCTCGCCATCCTGAGACATAAGATGTTAAGTCTCAATATGTCCAGTAGTTACTCTGGCTACAATGTCCTTAAAACCGGAACACAACAGCGCATTTACACTGCTGTTTGGCGGGAGAAATAGACATTGCGGTGGTACCTACCCAGGCGGCCTCTCACATATGACAGACCTACCACCAGTAAACTTACACTTGCTTTACACTTGACTCATTAAAGTATTCAAAACAAGTGGTCCTGTGAAGAAAGGAGGGTAGGGAAGCCCAGTTGAAACGAACACGTTGGCAAAAAAATTAATGAAAACAATTTCATTTTTAATTTATTCCAAAAATACATTTTCCCACATCACAGGCCACATAGAGTAGGCCTGTGCCCAGCAGTGAGACGTATATGGGCTGATACAATAATATTTTCCTTACATTGTGTGCGTTTCCTACCATTATACACATTCTCACAAAGAGAGAAGAATATGTAGGTCATATTAAAACATTTTGCAACATTGATCGAAGCCAAAATCTTTAACGCTAGCCTATTATACGCTGTGCTTATCTACTTCCTAGGAGGATTGTCAGGTATGTCGGTTCGAGACTTTTTCCTTCACCGTTAAGCAAGTGATACACACTCTTCGAAAAGTCAATAATGTATACCCCATGTTGGAATTAGCGATGGTATGACAGCCCATTACTCATTCGTTTAGTCGATAATAATAATAAATACAATAATTAATAGTATTTGCACGTTTCGCGCCCACTTGGCACAGGTACTGCGTCGTGTCTGGTGTCAGTGGCACCGCGATAGCTGATATCACTCGGAATATGTTGTAATACTAATGACAGCCAAATTGATATTTAGCGCCAAACATTCCTGGCGCCAAACACACGTAGTGTTTGAAGGTAGAGAATCGATTGGCAACATATTGTACAGTTATCTGCTGCCATTTGGATGCTATTATGCCGGTCTACTTAAATGTCTTTTTTTTAGACTAAAGCAGAAGGACCTAGGCATATCCGTAGCTTAATTATGTGGCAAGAATATGAATTGGCAAACCTTTTGGTTCGAAATTCCGTTCGAGGTATTTGACCACCAAGCTGTTGCTTTGTAAGTCAACACGCGCGGTTCTGACAAAAAAAGGCAATGCCACGCGAGCTAGTCATATCACCATTCTGTTACTTTTCTTAAACAGCACATAAAATAGTGCGCAATGTCTCTTGCGGGTTGAAAAAAAAAACTGTTTTTTTGTGCACCAATAACAAAAAATTGAGCGCAACATCCATAAAAACCAGGAAGCGAGCAATAAATACGTTTTAATTGTTTTATATCAAAGCAGTGGGCGCTTCCTAATGTTCCAATGGGCGGGCATTGAGCTCGCGCCGGTTATCGCAACCCAGAGTTATAGGAAATGTGGGCTGCAGTAGGTCAACTGCTTCCGCCAACAGGACTGTCTACAGAACCTAACTGTTGGAAGGGATTCAACTTTATATTATTGCTTTAATCGGAAATTTTGGTAGAGCATAGGACTGTGCCCCTAGCCGGAACATTTTGAAGTATCGTATAGTAATTCTCGTATTGTAAAGTAAACGTTTCCCGCTGTGAAATTTTAGTTCCAAATACGCTCACAATGGCGCTGTTTAAATTCCCATACAAAATTTTACTATTACTATTCTATTACGATACTGCAAAATGTTCCGGCTAGGGGCACTGTTTGATAAATATGTTGATCCTCAAGGACAATTGTTGGATTTCTGTTATTTAAGACTAAGTATAAGCTTGTTAAGCTAACCAGCGTGGTGGACTATATGGCCTAACCACTCTCAATCGATTCTCTCGATTGTAGAGTAGGCCCGTGCCCAGCAGTGGGACGTATGTGGGCTGATATAGAATAGATAATAAGCTTGTTAAAATTACATTCTCTTCCGTAAGATACTTCGTAAAAAAATATATCTGAGAATAAAATCTAGGCGTAAAATGAATACGTGCATACAATTTTAAACAAACACAACCATCATTATCTTAAGGAGTATCTTACCTTATTAGCAAAAATTGGCATACTTACCTAATTGTGTCTTATCTATCTGGGTGCGAATGCACTTGCCATCGATTTGAACCACATCAAAAATAAACCAAAGTCAAATCTAACCCGTTGATATTTGACTCCAATTAACTAATGATCAGACCAAAGGTAGGTAATATAGAACCATCAACATCCGCATTTAAATATACTCGTATGATGTCACTACAAGCTTGCATAACTCCGTTGCGTACTCCCGGGAAAGGAATATTGGATATGGGTCAGTTGTGTCGGGGTTCGTCGCCCTATCGATCCGACGTCCCAGTTAAACCTGCGGGCATATACCCCGTCCTGATATGATCTCTAAAGCCTAGGCGAAGCACGGCACTTTTCCATCACGCTAAGTAAATTAAGTGCGGTACATGTTAATTGAGAATAGGTCTTATGCTACATTTAATTACCTAGAAATTTCAGTATATTTTCAGTCAACGTGTGCCCAATGAAATCGACTAATCTTCAAAGCGTAGTCACGCATTAACATAATTTAAAAAATGAAACTTTAATACTCATAATAATAGGTAATATTGAGATCTTTATTTAACCAAAGTACGATACTAGTATCCCTGGCTACAGGAAATTCCCTGCTGAATATAAACCTCCACCGGAGGCTTCCTTAGAAATCGGTTAAAACTTAAAGAATTACTGGTATTTTACAAAAATAGCTTCCCATTGCTACTCTACATATTGTAAAGGACTTGTATGCAAAAGTTTCATGCTTCTCAATCCACTGGATTATACTATGCTTTATCTATTGCTAACCGGCTGTCAGTCAGTGTTGGAACTTTGTAAGATTACAGTAACTGTCTCATTAACCTAGTTATTACATACATACATAAACTCACGCCTTTATCCAAGATGGGGCAGGCAGAGACGCCACCAGGACACCCACATTTCGCCTTGTATGTTCCAGCCCACCATGTGGTAGGGGGTGAGCCTATCGCCATACCAGGCACAAATTCCTGACTCCTTACCTAGTAATTAACGACATAATATACGTTTGAGTACTACAAGGGCTTTTCAAGTCTTCGATCACTATACGAGGTTTTCCAAGAACTGCAGAACTTATGAGTGCCTCTGGCATTACCGAACACCACTAGTTAGTCTGCCTACGCAGGCAATAAATGAAACATAATTTTCCCTGGAGAAGTCGGATTTTATTATGGCTTTTATTATTTGTAGCTTTTATTTTGGAGTTAAAGGGAGAAATGAATGAGGACGTTTATCCTTTTAATTGGGTAGATTATGATTAAATGATAGTCGCTGATGTTGATATTGATAAGACGATGCTGTGGTTACCATAATAATTTTGAAAATATGCCTAAACGTTATTTGGAAATTATGTAAGTAGCATGCTATACATTTTACTAGCGTTTGTCTGCCGTTGACGTAGTTTCTCAAGAGTCACGACCTTCGAGAGCCGCCCCCTAGGCCCGCAAAGGCTTGTTAAGAACTTCTACAAATTGAAATATGCTTTTGACGTCAATGAATAAAATATTACTTTGCAAAGAATCTCAGGAGTTTTAGAATTAATTACATTGTTGGTTTGTTCTATCTTCGTCCTTTTGTTTTTCAAATGGTATGGGGAGAATTTATATATTTGGTCTGCTGATTTTTGTGGGTATACCTTTTCGAATCTTCAGTCTGATTCAATGTAAGTTTATCATGTAGCTTTAATATAGTGTTTTAGCTCAGATCTTCTTATTAATGCTAGTCATCACTTATTTATGCTATTGCTTATCTGATCATCATTGGCAATTTACATCTACGTAAGATGATTAAATACCGTTCGTTATAAGTTTGTTGGAGATGTTCGATTAGGATAGTGCACCTACGCAGATACAGACAATTATCGTTTGCTTATCTGATATTATCTCATTAAAAAAAAATTGTCTTTGTAGAAGATTTGTCCTTTATAGTTAGATGTCTGTACGCATGCATGTTCCTTGCACTGCACCGCACAGATGTTCACTTCCAGGATCTTTATAACCACATGAAGATTAATATCTCATAATTATATCATTAGCTTCACTTCCGACTTCCTTAAATTAAGATTGGAGAGAGAAATTTAAATAAGCTGTAGTATACTAAGGGATGGTAACGTGCCGAATAGTTATATGTAGGATGTGAATATGTCTGTTCTTCTGTACCGCAGTTTCTGTCAATTTCTCGCATTTTGCAATCATGTTTTTGAAGCTATTAAGTGTATTGTCCATTAAATGAGGTAAAAATTTATAATATCAAGATTTTTGTCCTACTGTAAACCTAACGCCATAATCCTCACTTGATTCTGATCCAAGGGCTTAATTTAAAAACCCCTCTCTTAAAATATATAAAATCTAGTGCTCATTGGAAAGCACTAGATCTGGTACATAAAGCGAGGCAGCGCGAGACCTGGGTGGTGTGACGTCACGCGCAGCATCGATCCGTCTGCAAACCCCTTCCCCAGCGCGGCGGCTCCCGTCTCCACCCACCGGCTTATGCAACTTCAACAGATTTTACACAGAACCAGCTTTTAATAGAAATCATATATACAGGGTATATCAAGACCGCGACCGAAAACGAAGCAATGTGGTAGTATTATTGACTTCAGACACAGAGCAATGAAAAATTTCGCAAAAAAATCGTCAACTTTTTTTTGGTAATTTTTTACTTATCGTCGTTTTTGGGTGATAAATACATAGTTTTCCTAAAATAATGATGTACACCTTTTTATTTCTTAAGACGCAATGGTACGCTAGGGTTTAAAATACTATTTTCGCAATAACTAGGTATTTACTACCCAAAAACAATGATATTCAAAAAATTGCAAAAAAAAATCTGTCGCTTATTTTGCGAAGTTTCTATTTGCATTGTGTCTGTAACCACTAAAACTACCACCCGGCTTCGTTTTCGGTCGCAGTCTTGATATACCCTGTATTTTCTTTATGGAGATGATATATAGACTAAAATATTGTGCAATGATTTCTGTCATGCAACCTTTGAAGGCAACCTTGGTGTAGGCAGAGAGGTAATGAAATTATTTTATGATCCAAATCAATATTCACGTTTATATCTTTGATTTAAGACATCTAGCAAACACACATTATAATCCAGATTTCAGAGGACAATATGTGTCCTGTGAAGACATAAGATGATGCAACACAAGTAGAAGTAATAGAAACTTCATTACAGCCCATACACGAAACACACATTAGAAACAAGTATTTCTTGATTACAAAAATATTGTTCTCGGTGCGGTGATCGAACTGTCCGCAAGTGGTACTACTAATAACCTAAAACTCCAGAACTTTTTGTTTTGTTCCTGCTTTTTTCTTCATAGTATTTGGTTGGGTACTGGTTTCATTTTATTATTTTCACTCTGAAAATTTGTTTCAAATAAAAGTGAACAAATGAAACACGCTTAAACTATAGAGTATCGTGTTAATATGTCCATTCGAGTTTTAAACGAGATCCATGGATCTACACATTTTAATTTATAAGATTGTAAAGCGAAGGTGAGGAAAGCGTAACCTAGTACTACACGTAGTGTGAATAATAGAGTAGTAAAATGTTTGAGTTTGTGCAGAAGAGTTCAAAGTACATGGAATGCGTTTTCGTGAAGAGATAGCTGTCTCCGCCCCTCCGCCAATGGCGCGCTGTCACCCCCGCGCCCCGAGACCAGCAAAACATATCTCGTTAAAAATATCCCGCCCCCGTCCGCAGTAATTGCACTTTCAAAGCGATGCTCAGAGACAAGATGCGGCATGCGCTCGCTCTTGCAGAACTGATTAGCAAAGTGAAACTCTACGCCGACTGTTACGGAAGCGATCATTACGAAATCAGCATTTTTACCACCAGTTATCAGTCCCCGCGCCGCAACAAACTAATATTCACACACTGTTTATGCAATAATTCCCTTTACGTTCAATTTTATGATATACAACATAGTAACGCACATTGTCCACGGATCATTTACTACCTCCGTGCCACACTTGCACGCGTATGACCCAGTTACATGGATTGCGTTAGCTATTGAAATTGTAACATTTCGTTGATTCGTTATGAATTTAAAAATAAATCTGTGCCGTATGCATTATTCTTATGGTTATTAGTGAGAAGCTGTTTGATCGCGCGGTCATTCCGCGCGGCGCTCTCGCACGTAGCGTTGCCAGGCGTCCGGATAAAGCCGGACATAGTTAGGCTTTTTGATTGCATGTCCGGCTAAAATAAACGGTGTCCGTCTTGTCCGGCTTTTGTTAGGCTTTTTACATTTCGCAAACAAGCGAGCACTGCTGCCGCGCCGCGCCGCCGAGCGTGGCCGAGATTTATGATAATAATCAAAGACTTGATTTTACATAAAAAAAAATTGTCGTACCTATTAATACTAAGACAAAATCCTCAATAATATAGGGTGTCCGGTTTTTTTAACCAAATGTCCGGCCAAACTGGCTGGTCTGTCCGGCTATTAGGTTTGGCGACCTGGCAACGCTACTCGCACGCAGGACCAGGGGGGTAGTTCGGCTGGGCGGGCGGCTGGAGGGGCGCTCGGGGCGGCCGGGAGAAGGGGGCTCCAGCGTCAACGACCGGCACTCGTCTGTCTGCGGGCGCGAGGGAACACCGCCCCACCGGCGCGCTGCACTCCGCCGTCAACTTTCAACTTGGCCGTTTTCAGTGAAACGTGCGATTTGTGCAGCGTTCGCGGCGACGGAACAGATGTTTCGAGCGCGAGCCGGTCACCTGTGAAATTGCGCGAGTGGCGTGCACTCCGCGCTGCGCCGTGACGTGACGCACGTACCAGCGGCTATGCATTCGCTGCTTGTCGTTCTTTGCTCGCGCCGGTGCCTGCAAGCTTTCGGCACGTGAACGCTCCCCGAGTATCCTACGATGCCGGCGTGAGTCGGCGTGAATTGTAAAGCCGCGGGACACGTGCGCGTGTGTCCGTCTGTCGTGCTAGTGGCGGCGTCACGTTGATTGATAATCCCTGCCGCTCGCCGGTTTAGGTGACATATTTAGTGAATGTGTGCAACGCGGCTGAAATAGACCACTCATTTACACAAGTACTGAATGACAACGTGGTATTCTTGTCAGAAGTGTCTAATCGTGTTGATTTAAACTATCGTGTTGGTATCGCGTGCTGCACTTGGCATGATGGTGCGGCTGGGTCTGGCGATGGTGGTGGGTGTAGCGCCGGCGCTGGTGTCGTGGTGGCGGGGGCATGGCCCTGCGCTGCCGGCCCCGCTGATCACCACCGCCGCCTGCAAGGAAAAACCCCGCAAATCGTGGCCGACGCGACGCTCTCCCTCCCTCTCCGACTGTCTGGAAAGCAGCAGCGACGAGGACTCGGCGCGATCGATTGTTTGCCTGGTCCGACCAAAACTAGTGAGTAAACTTGAAACACTACCGAGCACCGACACTTCTCAAACATACACCTTTTAAAGCCGGTTATTAAATGTTTACATAATTACGTCACTTTATTTAGAAAATAATTAAAGCTTCTTTGATCTTGCTGCTTGGTCGTCGAAATAAGCCGGCCATCGCTATAAATTCTCATATAAAAACATTGGGTCAGGATACTCCAACGAGTCTCAATGTTTGCTGCATAAAGTGTTTTAACGCGTCAGTGGAAGGTCCTTAATCGCTTGCAATGTTTGTAAGTTGAGTTCTGTGTGCCGAAATGGAACCGGTTTGCGGAGAAAGCCGCTCATTTTGCATAATAAGATGATTGCGCGAAACGTGTGTACTGTGTACATTATATCGATGACGTGACGAATATTCCTCACAACATTAATACGTGTTCATTGGTTTTAGTAGGTGCCCGTTCAATCCCTTTTTCAACCCAAAAGTATGATTTACAAATATTTGTTTCGTGTCTGGGTTTAGGACCTAAAAATACTTATCCTGTTATAACAAAGCACACAATACTTAGTGGTTTTGTTGTAGATGCCGCATGATCAATGGTTACACAAATGCTTGAACGATCTACTTGTAATTGTTTCGGATCTGAGTTTTGCAGGACCTAAAATCCTTTTAAATATATATCCTCAACACAATATTCATCTTAGTACAGGGTTGTACTGTTTGTGTATTTACTTTATTTCAATCATTTGTATGTAGGCAGCGGATGTTGTTGATGTTTTGTTACGGCGTGGTAATCAGACCGTGAAATCATTACACCAATGTACAATAACACTGCTCGCAATCTCAATGCACTGTGCTTACATTCAATATCATTTCGATTCGGAACTGTTTTGAAACGATTTTGAGATATACATTGCGATTCTGCTGAAGCAAAGCCTTGCGTAAGGTAATTAAGTTTCTAATTATAATTTTAAAATCTGCTATTTCCTAATTAGGATTTTTTATCCTTTTTTTATGTTGCAATGCGATCTTAAGCACAACTTGGTATTAATTCGCCTTGTTAGTAGTTAGTCTAGATCTTGGATTAATTGAATAAGCCATCGCTTGTTATTTTTGCGATGACACAGATATATTACAATGACAACTTTATAAATTGAATGTTATTATTTTACCATTGACATGTAATATAAACATTGTTTAATTATTTGTTACAAGTATATCTTACTATATTGCGAACCTGGTCCGCCCCGCCACACTGCCGTACTCTCGAACGCGTGTGGTCGATACTACGACAGACGCGCCGTACGTTGCTGTCCGTGATTCAAACACTTTATTTTAATATCTTCTAAAAATACGTGAGTGTCGTAAATAAAGCGCAGGACTCCCCTGTACGTAGTGATTTAGGGCTTCGTAATCGGTTTTGTATCGTTGGCTTTTATGATACCTATTTGGTTTAAGTATGAGTGCGTTTCTATGTATGTTGAAGGTTCTAAGTACTCCGAGTCGTAACCGTAAGTCGCTTATAATATTAACGATGGTTGGATACTTCGAAATTAATGTTTTGTGGTTTAGAAAATCATCATTTTCTTGGCACTATTTATGTAAAGGTTATAATTAAAATTGTGGTTTATTCAATATTTCTATCGATAAGTTATATTAACAGCGTTTCTGGTGCAAATGTGTAAGACTGTTAGCAACTAGCAAGAGACAGATATTTCCTTTCCATTCTGGTTTGGCCGTTTGGGCATAAAAAAGTCCTTCTTCCTTTCTGAAGCCCACGACACTAAAATATATAATATTGCGGGTTCAGGGCAATAACTGCAAGAACAACATTTTTTTATGGCTTTTCTCCGCGGTTGGAATTCTTGGATTTTTAAGACACCTTACTCGTGCACTTTCCGTGGAATTTATAAGTTGCACGCAGGAAAAATTCAAGATCGTGTCTTTGTGTACGCTTCCTATGAATTGTACGTTGCTTTTAATCATGTGCATTTCCGGTTACGCTTGAATTAGATTACCGTATTTAACGTAACATACCTTCACGCTCGTGTGGTCAAAGTAGTTGCAGAGAGATAGAAATCATTCATATTTCGCGGAGTTTTCGTTCCGTAGTACGACGCTGTTGTGGCACATTGAGTGAAAAGACTTGTGAAACAAGAGACGATAGGTTCAATTCCATGACAAATGTTTTGACAAATAGATATTTGGTCGGTATCTTGTGACACTGATAGGTTCTTTGTAAATCTGAAACCCACGGAATATTAAACTTGTTGTATTTTTTTATTATATGCATGTTACTGTATTTAGTAGGACTATATGGCCTAACCCCTCTTTATCGTACTCTTGATTGTAGAGGCGGCTTGTGCTTTGCAGCGGGACTTATATGGACTGTTACAGATATTAAACGTGTTCCCTTTCACTTGCCTTCAGTCTAAAGGACCCTATGATAGTATTCCGATTGAAAGACTCACGCTATCTATATAGTCCAAACAGGAATTGAACCCATTACCTTACATGTCGTGAACATGTTACGAAAAAGGAGACTGGAACTAACCGAGACCTCCTCGGTGGCGTAGTTGTACTAGAGTACAATTACAAAGCTGAGGTCTCGGGTTCGAATCCCGGGTCGGGCAAACTGATATTAGATTTTTCTATTCATTATCAGCTCGGAGTCAGGAATTTGTGCCCGATATGGCGATAGGCTCGCCCCTTATCAAATCGTCGCGTGGGACGGAACATACAAGGCGAAATGTAGGTGTCCTGGTGTCACTTCTGCCTACCCCTTTTGGGAAAAAGGCATGAGAATGTATGTATGGAACTAAACGTGTTAAATAATACAATCAAAACAAAAAGGTCTATAATATAATTCTAATAGTATCTTCAGCAATAGATACTGATAAAAGCATATTTAAAAGAAAACAATGTTGGTTTTGAGAAATGTTACTAATGAGCTAGAGCAGTTTGCTGCTTTACCCCGCATCCTGTCTCATTGTCTTCGTGGAGACGGATTAGTTGTCCGCTATTTTTAAATTCTGATCCTGTATACAAAAGAAAACTGTATTTCTATCTGTTTTCTATGTTCAATGAATTGAACTAATGAAATTGAATTGAGCGCCTTTATAAACTTTTCATGTATGCTATTCATGGCCTTCGGTTTTATGATTAATTTTTTCCGGCTTTAAATTTTATTTCAATTAAGTAAATAAATATTAACCGTACCGATTATACTGTAGATATTACGTTTCCAGTTAGGATATACTCAAGTGGATAAAAAAAAGAGAATGCATAGAGATTTATGAAAGTAGGGAAAGCGAAAATAGTATGTCAGGATCGAGCAAAGTACATATCCATAGTCTCTGCTTATGTAGACATTCTCTATGCCCTATGGGATATGGGGGTGATGTATATGTATGCCATAAAACATCCAGGTGTATTTTTTGTGGTTGAGACATTTTTATCTTGGTGTATTCGATTTTACGGCCGGCTGTTTGTCCACCGCGCCACAAATGCTGTCGATTTGTAAACCGTTCAATTCCATTCTCCATACGAGGAAATTTCGGCAATTGTCTCCAGTAGGTCACATTACAATCAATAGTTCGTTCAGTGATCGATCATTCACCCCCGGTATTAGTGAGGTGTGACGTCACCTCGTGCGGTGTGTGCCGGCACGCTGGCGTCGCTCGCCCGTCGCGAGTCGCGCGCGCTCCGCCGGCCGACCTGGAGCCAGGCAAATGTCGCGATATTTACGGCTGCCAGGGATGCGCAATACACATCGATAACACGCTGAGAGTATTAAACCAGCATCCGGCGAGAAGATAAACATGATTTGCACGTCGAACGCAAGTGAGTTCTGTAGGTCTGCTCTTCAATATTCGACTTCATTTAGTTCCAATAAATGCCACTAACACCCGAATACTCACACGCCATTTAAAAATCAGTTGCACTTAACTACCTATGTCCCACCTAATCAGTACATTTAAGCGGGACTTGCGTAGTTAAGCGCAACATAATATTTAAGTGGCGTTTGAGTATTCGGGCGTAAATGACTTAAAGATTTTTTGTTTTTTTCTCTCATCCATGGAAAGGATTTTTTTTCACTCATCCAGTAAATGCGTTATGAATAAAGGAGCTTGCATTAGGATGCTAAGCAATAGATTTTCTTGCTAAACAACGATTTTTGCCATGAAAAGGGCTACAGGTAAAGTGCATTTCTTAGACTGCTGTGAACGGTGTACCACCGCAGATCATATTCGTTCAGATAATATACAGATACATGAGAAAGTAAATGGAAGAGTCGGTAGGGGTCAACCCCATCGGACCTACTTCAACCAGGTTGATGGCACTCTAGTGTTACGTTAAAAGTATCTTAAAGCGACGAGAATTCATGAAAACATTGATAAAAGTACGGAAGGGGTTGGCAAGGATACTCTTGGTAGCAACCAGGTCACCCACGTTTCGCCTTGTGTGTTCCGTCCCACGATATGATAGAGGGCGAGCCTATCGCCATATCAAATATGCCTATTAATCATATCAAATATGTCTCTGCCTACTCATTTGGGGATACAGGCTAGGCGTGACGTTTAAGTGCCCATAGAGTGGCATAGTTAAAAACCTAGCTTTCTTTAATGAAGATTTACAGGTTTTAATCGTACAAAAAATATTTACTTGACCTACATATCGATATGATATTACCACGGTCCGTCTCTACTCAAGTCGCGTGCGCATCTCGTCCATCGATCCCGTTCGATTTGCGAACAGTTAATCGGCCGCATTAGGTTTTTTGAGGCGCGTGCGTCGCCCCGTGTCGCCGCCTTGTTGCCTGTGCCTGTCGCGTGTCGCCCGCCTATCCCAATTATTTTTCCGTTGCGTATGCGCGCGTTTTTGCACGAGTTTACGTCGGCTATCAATCAGTGTCCGTCGGTGCGCGGGCCAGGCCGGACCGCTCGTTACGTCACACACGCGTTTCGTAACAGCTAATTAAATTTAATCGTGTTTAAAATTGAGATTTAAAAATACATAAAAATAGTATTTGATTGTGTTTAAAAATAAAAATATAAAAAATGTGGTATTAAAATTTAAAAGTGGTAGTGGTTGTTTTTGATTACGCGTAATTGCGATGTCGTGGTGATTGATCGTCTGTGGCGCGCCTAATCAGTAATTTTGTTGTCTTTTTTGCAACTCGTCCGAGTCTCGTTTCGTAATGAAATTTGATGCTTGTTGTTTTATATTTGTTCAACCATTCACATTATTCAGTAATTGATTGCAAATTGCATTTTGATTGAATTCATTATTCTGATTTAGCATAAATTTAACAGGTACATTACATTATAACTGTTATTTATATGTGTACCATACCTTATTTTTGTGAGTTGACCATAAAATATATTTTTTAATTGAGGCTAAATAGTACATTTTTAATTCGATATTAAATGACTAGGAGACAGTCAAACTGCATTTTTTCTAGTATTAATTTCGTTGAGGTCTTTTTCCAAGTGTGATAGAGCGTTATACAGATATTCATTGTCTCCATTGAAATATATCGTGAGAATTGGAACCCACAACACTACAATTACTCACTAAGGTTCTAAATGCTCACCACTCGTACATATGAATTATGAATAAATAACTTGCCTTTACCGCCTTCCGACCACAGCCTATGTTCATAATTTGTCTTCCAGCACCACCTATTGCAAAATAATCTTTATTCCAAGTCAGTAAAGTTGAAAGTTGAAGTAAATATACTAATGGTGTATGGTATTGTGAAGAAGACACGGTCCGTGACGCCCTTGCACCTTTGTTCAGGTTCAGTTTCGTGACCGAGACCTGTAACCTGTACTTGAAACGCTGCTGGAATGCCACATACACCACTGTAGTGTGCAAGATGTAAAACTATTTTTATTATATTAATATATTAAATACACCCAACAGTTGAACAGATAGTCCTGAGTAAGATATAAGTTTTGGGTCGTGTGTTTCTAAAGCGGTGGCTCTCGGTCTTAGAACAGCCAATTACAAATATTTGAGGATCACAGAACCATTTGTTTCGGTGTGCGGATCAAACGTGGACCTACCATTTAACAGCCAGCGATATTTACAAACCCATAGTCAACCTTAGGAAAATACTTATCGAAATCACGTAATGGAACCATAAGTCAAACGAATACTTTTTACAATGTCTTAAACAAGAGTCCAACTTATCGTCTACTGACATCTACATACATACATAAACTCACGCCTTTTTCCCAGAAGGGGTAGCCAAAAGTGCTACTATGACACCCACGTTTCGCCTCTTGTGTTCCGTCCCACAATGTGATAGGAGGCGAGTGGACCGATGTGAATAAAAAAATCTAATATTTTGCCCGACCAGGGATTCGAACCCGAGACCTCAGCTTTGCAATCGTACCGTAGTACAGCTACGCCTCGGAGGCAGTCGACTGTCACCTGCCTGTGAAAGATCCCTTCCTGCTTAGCAAGTGACACCTCCTATGTACCAGGGTCCGTCGTTCGACCAGCAATCACTCTCGACCAACGAGTTGCGCTATTTTAAGAACGGTAACTGAAACTGCCACGAGTTACAAACAATAAACCGGTAATACGACACTTGTACGCAGATAAATTAATATAATAATTAATAAGACTGCGTCGGTTGCGCAGTTGTACGGTAACGACGCTGAGGTCTCGGGTTCGAATCCCGTGTCGGTCAGTGGTATTATATTTTTAAGTTCATTGTGAGCCTGGAGTCATGAATTTGTGGGACGGAACACGCACGGCGAGAAGTGGATGTCCTGGTAGCATCTCTGCCTACCCCTTCTGGGAAAAATAAATAAATAAATACACCCAACAGTCACATACATAGTCCTGACCCCACAATAAGATCGAGTCTTGTATCGTGGGTCTCAGGAACTACGAGAGACTTTATCGGTCTCACAGATACCCAGACCCGAAGCAAACACATGTGGTTCACACAAACATTTGTCTCGGTGCGGGGATCGAACCCGCAGCCTCTCGTTTCACAGCCGGTGTCTAACAAACTGCGCCACGGAGGCATACCTTTGAAATTGTTATGAAGAACTTCAAGTATGCAGATTTTTTACGATGTTTTTCTTTACCGTTAAATTATCATTATCTACGAATACACAAGTCAGTGATGTGCCTTGGGCTCAAATTTGCAACCCCCCTATTCTCACTTAGCAGGCTTAGTAGGGCATCGCTCACTCGCAATTTGCAGTTCCGTTATATCTTATTGCAATCGATCAACACTTGATAATACGGCAGTTGGCTGTACACGTTTATGTATGTCATGTTAGATTCGATTTATGTAAATATTGCATGCGCAATCGATTTGGCTTATGTGCTGAATCGATATTCACAGCTTCTGATATTGACAGGTCAAGGAGCTAGAATTTGGCATCATTCTTGAAATTATGTAGTTTTGATCGATTAATAATTTATTTACGACTTTAAGCCACCGCTTTCAGACTGTTATTTTCAAAATAAATACCAAACAAATACAAAGTCTCTTAATGAGTAGAGCTGTTTATTTGTTTTAAACTCTCCAAACACCATTAATATGACAAGGGGATCATTTCGGCGATCTTCTGTCTAGCCGCCCAATTGTGTTTCTTCACTCTGACACTGTTAGTCCTCACTGCTCGGTAGTTCTAAATAATAAAAGGTAATATATATTACACATTTCAGAAGCTATCTAATATCTTAGAAGATTGAAGATTATCCCTTTGATTAATTTAATATTCCAGCTTTAATTCTAAAGAAGGTTCTAGACGTCTCATCTACATTCAAATCCATTGCTTTTGAACTCGTTATTGATATGTGCAACGCATTTTATGGTTGATATTATTTGGTTCATATTAAATATAGGAGGATACTGTTTATATTTGGATTATACTACATTTACCATCACATGCAAGTAATTATTATATCGGCCATAAAGAAAAATCTCCATACATAAACGATATATTATTTACTTGCCCTCTTCTCACCCCTCAATGAAATAGGAAGCGATGCAACATGCCTGTATGGCATTACCTGTGTATACTGGTCCCTGCCGGCAGCGCATTATTGCCGTTCGCTTCCCGGACGAGGCAATTATCCGCGAGGTTTCTTTGGAGTTCGCGCTTGCGTAATCAGCGGATGTTATTCCGATGTCCCCTGTAATGGCTGATAATTTTATTGCGTTGCACTCGAATAATTAATAGTTACGCGAAATATGTTAACGTTGATTAGTTTTTAGATTGAAACCATGTTACAAGGATCGTTTTGCTAGGAATACTGATCTTTAAAAGATTGTAACAACTGGTAAGGTTTTGTGGCAAAATCACTAAATATTCACAGCCTCCGTGGCGCAGTTGGTTAGACGCCGCCTGTGAAACGAGACGCCGCGGGTTCGATCCCCGCACTGAAACGAATATTTGTGCGATCCACATGTATTTGTTTCGGGTCTGGGTGTTTGTGAGACCGAAAAGTCTCTCGTAGCTTCTGATACCCACGACACAAGACTCGATCTTAGTGTGGGGTCAGGACTATGTATGTGACTGTTGGGTGTATTATTTATTTATTCTTACGGCCGCACTCAGAGACTTTTAATGTCAATTAAATTGTTCCTTAGTATAGATTATCTGTAAAATCTACACTTGTAATGATTTCATTGACATTTAATTTCTCTGAGTGCGGCAGTTAGTCCTATAGACGCATCGAGTGCAGAGTCGCCTGCGAGACGAGACAGTGCATTCGATCTTCGTGAACTCAAGACTTCAAAGATTTCGTCTCCGCGGGTAATTGGACCGTGATGTCCTTTTGAGTTTCTTTTGTTCAAATACAGTTACATTTTTGAATGGGGATAGTTATTGTGACAATTCATATTTTGTGTTACAAGTTCCTATTAGTAATTCTTGTACAAGTTTTTTCCTTATAATATCCATTGCTCATAAATAAGTACCGAAATATAACGCCAGAAATAACAATGATTCCCGTCGTACGTTATCACATGCGGTTGTTTGCAATGTTCCTCTGATAATTTCAATGTCGCCATGTTCGAGTGTTTGTATAGCGTGTGTGTCGTACTCATGCGTGGAATTTAGGCATGTATTCTGATAATGGACTTTAATTATGAGCATAATTTGTCGCAATCCACGGATAAATACAGGGTATATCAAGACCGCGACCGAAAACGAAGCCAGGTGGTAGTTTTAGCGGCTACAGACACAATGCAACTAAAAATTTTGCAAAATAAGCGACGGATTTTTTTTTTAATTTTTTTAAAAATCATCGTTTTTGAGGGGTAAATACCTACCTAGTTTTTGCAAAAATAGTAATTTAAACCCTTACGTACCATTGCGTGTTTAAATATTAAGCGATGTACGTGATTATTTTAGAAAAACTATGTTTAATCACTCAAATACGACGATATGTAAAAAATAACAAAATAAAAATCGTCGATTTTTTTTGTAAAATTTTTACTTGCATTGTGTTTGATATCACTAATACTACCTCCTGGCTTTGTTTTCGGTCGCGGTCTTGATATACCCTGTATATTAGACTACTGACCATATTTTAATAGGCACATTATACGGATGGATTTTATCGCGATTTGGTTAATTTTTTACATTTTTTAACTTCCCGACGTTTCGATTACTTTACAGCTTTACAGTCCGCCCCGTGACCACGAAATAAAAATAGTTTTATTTTAAATGTGTAACATTCGCGTAAATCTAAGAAACCATTATGTGGCCAAGTTTTTAAACCGCCTGTATTAATATGACTCAGCTAATCATGAAACCGTCCTACCAACTGTACTTAGAGCTCTTCATATCGTAATAAATATCAGTGTTATTCTTTATAACGAAAATGCTACATTTTTCACACTTTCCTTCAAATATTCAATCTACAAGCTCTGCGTTTGCACGCCTTGTAGAAGCGACACTGCAACCTCGCTTTTCCTCGCGATTTAGGCTAAGATTAACGTCACGCGTGAACGGTTAGCTGTCTCAAACGGGGAGGAAAGGGGGGGGGAGGGTTGCATTGCTCGGTGACTCACTCACAAAGGTGGAGGTCGCGGACCGTCAGGCCGGTTTGAAGGTTCAAATGTCAATTCAAGCTGGTTTGATAGTGTTTTGATAAAGGTCATGCACGTTTGATTCGTGATGTTATGTAATCAAATGATGTAATGGCTAAATTAGTAGCATGCTGTTTTTTGAAGCTCATTTTGAAGCTGTTTCTTGAAGAGATAATTTTGTGAAAATTTGGGATTTAGCCGTGAAATTAGTGTGTAGATTGCAAAAATATCGGGAAAACTTTAGTATCGACTTTAAAATTACATCCAAACGTATATTGTAGTGCTAGGAATAAAGTATCTGTTATTTAATTATCATAAGGAGCTTAGTTTACACCGGAGTGTCCTCTATATTATAATTAAAATTAATCTAACTATTTGTATTTACCGCACCCAACTCCTATAGAGCTATTAAATTATGATAGTAATACTAATACAATGATAATACAAATAGAATATTCAGCACGGAAGTATAAATTGTCTGTATTTCTAGTGTAATTGGCTAGACTGATTTCTTCGAATTTCTACGATTGATGTCCTTCACAAATGTCATCTGATGTCACGTTTGTAAAACTTGAATAATTTTGATATAAACAAGGCAACTTAAATCGAGAATTTTAATAGAATCAACATTATGCGATGACGTTATAATTAGAATTATTAAAAATTCGATGTGGATAAACTGCAGCCGTATAAGGTGGAGGTTTCCTGTGCGAAAGTAAGTGCATCGTCTATACCGTTGGTTAATTCCCCATTCAGCAGCAGTGCGGTCCGCTTGCGATAGCGACGGTGTGACGTGCCGGCTGCGCTGATAGTCGGCAGGCGGCAGTCGAGCCCACCACACGCGCCGGCACACTCGCACCAACACATCGCGGAGCTCACGCGCGACTTTCAAACAATTATCCTATTGTCTTCCACCTGTTTGTAAATAAACACTACACAGAATCCAAAACTGTCAATAATCAACAAACGCTAATTTCATTATGAACTAAAACAAAAGAATGTTAGTCAAGGTACGACGTTCCATCAAAGTGGAAAATATCGATAAGATAAATTTTGTACTGCGACAATAAATATTATCGCGGTTGTGTAGAGTGCAGTGCAAGAAGAACGCGACGCAGCGCAAAAATTACCCGACCTTCCTTTCTATTCAGTAGTGCAATCCTTCATATTGTGCGTGTCGTTTGCGTAGATGAAGTGTCCGTGATCGTTGAACCGTTTTTAAAATTACAATTGTGAGTGCAATAACAACAAATACATACAGTATTAACAATGGGACAGCGATCGGAAATGGCCACGCCTGATAACAGCGATGAGGAGAGCGGGGACGCCTTCACCGATGGAGACTTCGGAGATTCTGATGAGGACGTCGTCGAACGTAATGATACCACCTCCCACATACCCCTCAATGAGACTGTCAATCAAGCTGTAACAACAGTTAATGGCAATGCCGCGCTGGATGATCCAAGTCCAGATAAATCTAAAATTAATGGACGGAGAACAAGTGAGAATCATACAGAGGATGAGGGGATTACGGACGTGAGAAGGGATTCACACGAGCAAATACCTTCCATCGTTGGGATACTTGGAAACCAGCAGAATCACGTATGTATGATTCATTGATTTCCTTTAAAATATACTAATTTATGGCCGAAAATGTTAGGCTTTATTGAATCACGGATGAGTCATGCAGGCAATAAATTGCACCTGCGAGCGAAATCCCTTTCCCTTTGCTACTGTATTCATAAGCACATTCGTTTAATTGCGCTATAATCTTGCCTGTGAGACACAAGTGTCTCGATAATGCTGATAGCAATCTAAACGCAAGATTAACTTGTTAATCTAAATTAGTTCCATTAGTCATTGACAGATTTATTCATTCTATTATGATATGCTCTAAAGTTAGGTTTTAAAATATTATAAAATCGAATTTGGAGTAAAAAAAAATATGGAAAAACACAGCCAAGTTTAACAAATTTTTATCATCGTGACTAATTCAAGAGCATAACAATCGCGTACGATGTTTTGTTTTTGTATAATTTGCATTTAAATGTACGACCTTAAAAAAAATGAAATTCCATCGAGCCCTACCTGTTTGAAGGTCGATACTCGAGCTGCTATCTTATCGAAAAATGTCCACGTACGAGATTTGGAGGCCGTGTTCACGAGACTCAGCTGTTTGCGGAGCTGTCAGATGTTTTAGCTATAGTAAATTTTCCCATTAAGTTGAACGCATCTGTTTCGTGACTTTAGTGTTTGCATTGAGCAATTTCAGTGCGATATTTTGTCGCGCCGCCATTTCGTATGTCATGTGTGTTGTGTGAAGCAATGGATGTGATCCCCGAGAGTTTATTGGCACTCGTTGGAAAGGTTGTTGTACTTTATGTAAGTTGTTAAGTTTTCTTAAAAATATGTTGGAATTCTTAATTGGTATTGTAAACACCTTTTGCCTTAAGAAAAACACTTATAATGTAAATGATATGCATGTTCGATATTGCTAATAGAGATCGATCACTCATACTGTTCTGGCTGAATGGATTTGCATGGAGAATCACGTTCTCATGGATTGCAAATAACATTTTCTTGACCTCTCTACTTTGTATTTTATCGCGCAAGTAATCAGATAAACTTTTAGTGTGAAAGGTACTATATCACGTTAAAAACCTAAACCAAATACAATTGAAAAACCCCTAAGATAACTATAGTCATACAATCAATTAATGATATAATTTTGGTAACTATAATGAATTTGTCGCAATAATAATACATTTCGACGGATGCGTGGAAGTGTAATGTGTCGCCTGTAAGAACCACACCGCATTGACCGCATTGTTACGAACGAATCCTATACAATATCATCATAATTTACTGTTCTATTTGCGCAATGTGCATTATTTTTAAACAGGTCCCATGCTTGGATTTGATAGATGAGAGTTCCACAAGCTGAATGAGCATCAACTCAAAGATGTTGGTATTTGTATGCTCCTTTACCGGATTGTTAAGTAACAGAAAGTCCATTGCTGAATATAGGCCCTCCAAGGATTTCCTCAGTGACCTGCTGAGAGCTATAATCGTTTATTATAAAGTATTTTAACCTTTAAATTTTGAACTGTTTACTACTGTAAACGAGTATTCACAAGCAAAATATACGTGAGCAGAGCTGTTAGCAAAAGTTAATAATATGTAAAGTAAATGACCGAGTTTTCAAACTAAACTCAGGAACATTAACACAATCATACCTAGATATGTATCTAGCTGTATGAAATCGCAGCGAATTACTAGTTAGTGTTACAGTGACATCAGCGACGAGCACTTGTGTTATTTTTGTGTGTATTGTCGTATCGCCGCGTCGTCGTCTCGTGGTCGTGTCTGATGACGTCACCGGGCTCGCTCTGCGACTCGGCGCCTCATTTCGTGCTGCAAATTATTTGTCGCATTATCATACTGTATGTAAGTGAGCGCGTCTTGCAACACCATGTATAAGCGTGACGCATGTTCGATATCGATGCCAAATCTCCCCTATGTGTTTGCGAAATTGTTTATAAGTAAGGAAGCGCGTCTTCCCCTATTTGGTTACTTCGTTAATATAGAGACCCCTCACTTAATGTATGTTTCCGGCTTGAGCGGGAGGTAACACTATGTAACAGAAAAGCGATGGCTTTGCGGTCGGGTTACGTTTGGTGAGTGAGATTGCTGGACGCCCTCCTCCTCAGCTATCGCACTGAGATAATGAAAAATCTCTACAAAACTATTACTGGTTGCACGTGATTTGTGAGATAGTGGTGTCGCTCCCTTCAAGCTGGCCCAATCGTTGTTATTTAACACCATCCATCGTCTATCAAAAATATTGAATTGCTGTTATGCGACCGATTCCAATATAATATGGACATCGGATTATTTTAGTCAAGAAGTTATATTATTGCTATGATTTCCACAATTGTTATAAAAAACTCTTCTCTTTGATATGCCAGTTTCACAATCAAGTATCTTTCTGCGGTATCGGTGAAGGGAATGTACGCGTACATAAAACCGCAGGTTTCATTTATATTATTTCGACAGCCACTAAATATTGTAATATTAATGTAATGTTTATTTAAATTCATAAAACCCAAATAATTCTGGAATTAGGCGTATTCATCCGTTATATTGAAGTGATAGCAATTTTAATATTCTATCGTAATAGCTTCGTATTTGATTTCTTATCGTCTATTTTATAGCTAAAGGAAAACTCTTTTGAGCGGCTCACCTGATTTTATGGATTACTACCCACAACACCTAGGCAGTTATGGATGCTTAATGTCTCAGTAATTGGGAGTGGGAAAAGGAAGAGAATCGTTTTGTCAGATAAATTCGGACACAGCAATTTTAAAGACAATAGCTGTGAAAAGACTTCATGTTGACTCGCGTTTCTCTAATAGTTGTGAACTGTGAAGTCATCAGCATATTATGACAAACTATACGGGACTTTTTCTTTTACACGACCACTTTGTAAAATCGGATTTCCTTTTCGATATTTCCAAGCGTAAACGACTTATGGATCTTCAAAAAAAGAGCGTTCTCAGTCCGTAAAGATCAGTGGCCACAGACCATTCACCATTCCTCAGTCTTCGTGGGAGTATAGGCGGCGATGACCTCTCATCATCAGGTATACCGCCAGCTAGATTGACTTCCCTGCCATAAAAAATAAAATCAATAAACGATTTCATAATTTCAGTCTTTTTTTCCATAAAGTATGACTACAAACTTGAAATCTAGTAACATAAAGTGACGTCATGCGTGGTTCAATTTTACGACACGTACAAATACAGATGTAAAACAATTTATTCCGCTACATTAAGTTTATGCATATTGTTAACGTGCTAAAGTCTCGTAATTGTTTTGTTTTATGATGCTGTGAGATCACCGCGTCTCGCCAATTAACTGGTAGATTTGCTTTTGGTTTATGTGTTGTCACTACCTTCGCTTCTAATAAGGCTTGAAGAGGATTAGGAGCAGTTTCTTCTGTGAAAGTGACTTTGAGTAGTAGCTAAGCATATGTTTTATCATAATATTGTGTACTTAGCATCGATTTTGATATTTAGGATATTAGCTGCTGTGTACATGCCTGTCCACTCAGAATAGAAGTATTCTCTTGTTGTATAAGTGGTTCTAAATATGCGGTGTCTATGGTTTTAGAAATCGCAAAGAAGTTCCAATTCCAGTAGATAATCGTATGTCAGTATTTTCAACTCTCCAACGTATTTCGAATCAAGGCGTACGCCTCTTTAAGTAATGTATGCTCTTATTAGCTCATGGTATCTTGTACGTAATTAAACTTTAGTATATGTATCTCAGGACAAAATTGAGAAGTCTTAGGTAAAATTGACTTCATAAATGATTAAAATTAGGGTAAATTGTAATGAACTATACCATTAACCTATTGTTAAAAATACATTAAAATTATGCCATTAAAATGTAATATAAATCTTATTTTCGGTGTTGATGAGAGAGCCTAGCTACAACCAATTTATACACAGTATGTTAGACGTTACTGCTAGAACCGCCAGGGTTTCTTGCCTCAGGATTCAGTGGTAAAATAGTGGAATGAGGGAACATGTTAAAGACCTAAAAATATATAACAACAGGCTCTCTGTCTCTCGTTTTTATTGCGCAAACCTAGCACAGCGAGGATGCGCAAGTATTGTGGATGTTTATGGGCGGCAGTGTTCATTTACCATCAGGTAAGAAGTTTGCGATAAGTCGTGTGCCTAATTAGAGTAAGGAGGTTTGAGCCTAAAGCTTCAAAATTTTTAAAGACACGCGCTTATAGTTATCGCCCAGTTTAACAGTAAAGAAAAACATCATGTACCTCATGATGTTTTTCTTGCATACCTGAGAAATTCCATAAGAATTTTAAAGATACTAATTCACCAATCCGCGCTAGTCCAGCGTGATGTACTATGAAGCCCTTTTAATATTCTAGTAGAGGAGTTCCGTGCTAAACATTGTATGTTGCGATATCAATGCGCAGGTTGCTCGCTTATCTATGTTATACAAAAAATACCATTGCCTTAACTGCATTAAGTAGCCATATTGTGAATAAACATGCACAATACATAAGGAAAATAGCCACATATACGGCGCTAGAAGTAAGAAACCTTCGCGTGCCCGCCAATATGGAATACGAATACTTATTCATACAGGTGCTACGATTTGTATCAGTACTGTATATTGTTGAGTTAAATAAATACATAATAAGAGATCTACATCGATTTATCTCATAGATAGTGGTGGTGGCCTGTTGTTAGGGCCCGACGCGGCTGCCTACATGTTCGCGGTGGTCGCGGGTTCAAATCCCAGGGCACACCTCTGACTTTTGTATGTGTGTATTGATAGTCAATTACCACGCATTTTAACGGTGAAGTAAAACATCGTGAGGAACCCTGCATACCGTAGCGATTTTAAAGAATCTCTACGGTATGTAAGTCCGCCAACCCGCACTAGGCCAGCGTGGTGGACTATATAGTCTAACCACTGTCAATCGATTCTAGAGTAGGCCTGTGCCCAGCAGTGGGACATATATGGGCTGATACAATACAATATCTCGTAGACAAGATCGTTTGTATTGTTTATGTTTTCTTCATTATGAGGTGTCTTCTCTTTAAAGTTTGAAGATCGAATACCAGTACTTATTGCGGTTTTTGGCAGTTTTCATTGGCTGTTTCCTTGAATGACAGGTATTTTCATGCTTTATTTTCCATAAATTTTCTGTAAAAAACATAGGTCTTTTGAGAACCTGGTCGGGATAATAATATGCCACTTTTCTCTTTGCAATGACATTTAACAGACAGGTTTTGCGCCCTATCATTGTAATTAAAGACATATTAGAAAATGAACAAATTGCTCAGCGGTTAGAGCATGGCATATTATTATCTATCGTTTTTACATTAATAACAGTGTGAGTGAAAGAGAGGTAAATATATTTGTATTTCACTCACCGTTTAGAGCATCGCCTACACGTGCGACAGATGTGTTAAACAATAAACAAAATGGTGTCGTCACCCTTTCGAATTAGAATCGTGTGAATTAAAGGAAAAATATTTTATACTTATTAACAACTTTTGTTTCAAATATTAATGCGCAGTGCCTCAAGGGTAAACAGGGACGTTGTCCAACATTTACTAGTATGAAAATTATGGCTTTTCAATGATTCGGAAACAGAGGTCCAAGAAACGTGTGCTAGTCAAACGATTACTTAAAAATTTATGATGAAATTACATACATAAAAGTCACGTCTGTATCCCATAGGGGTAGGCAGAGACTATGGATTTCCAATTTGCTCCCTCTTGACATACTACTTTCGCTTCGTCTACTGTCATCAATCTCTTCATACATTCTCGTTGGTTCAGGGTGCTTTTAAACTGGCCCTTCCCTAATATATTTCAACGTCATCTAAATATATTCGTGCAAGTCACATTTGCGTGGTTAATGGTTATCGACTGATTCTAAATTCATAAGCCATTTAAATCATTGTCTGTTCGTGTGAGCTTTTGATTAATTTATGACGCGATTTCAGAAGATTTGCGGCTGATCCCAAGACTTACTCTCCTTTAGTTCATTTCAGGAATTACTCATTACATTAATATTATGTGCACACATGACAAGCAGACAGAATTATGTTTGCGTTAAAAGACCTTTCAACTAATAAATTATTAATTAGCCAAATACACGCAAACAATTAAATTGGACGATTAAGTGTAAGGGACATAATTCCACGAAGCCTGCTGCGCGTAGTGGCATCGGACAATGTTGTGCAACACAACGGAATGCCGGAAATTGCGACAACATCCAGCGATGCGTCAAATGTATTGGATGTTTTGTCGGCATTGGTCGTGGTATTTTGTGTACACTCGACTTGAGCTATGACGTAGATCGGACCGAGCATGTTGCGAATACGTGACTTGACCAGCACACATTCCAGCCGCAATCGGACCCCATAGACTGTAGGATATAGGCATAAACAGTCACGAAGCTACGGTATCATGCGTGAACTGATTTATAAGCTCGAATTTTAGGTGTAAGTTAGTTCAATGAGTACGGTAAATCTAATCTGTAATCACAGATCAAAAATGGTGTCATGATACGAAAACAACGTCTATAGCTTATTTTCACATAAATACAAAATGTAGAAGACCAATCCTCGTACATTTACTTACGAGTAGAATAATTCCTATGCATCCTGAGCGTATTGGGTCCATCGTGGTTCGTGATGTCACCACTCGCCAACGGGCCGCCATGCGGCGTGTAGGCCACATGTGCATCGCTTCCAAATTGTAACATGTTGTTGCAATGCGAATATTGTTTACATTAAAATTGATAATTAAAATTCTGCTAAAGTGAAGAAGACTTGGGCTTCTTTATAAAATACAGAGGCGATTAGGCTCTGAATCCTATTCGTTCTTGGTCGATACTTACGTTATCAATTTTTATGTTAATTTATTTTATGCTAGTGCGTGCGTTGTATTGTGTGGCAAATACATATGTTTTCTTTCTATCTTTTAATTCCTAAATAGGAATGCAATATTGCAGATTCCTATAACAATATAAATGATACGCCTAAACTTTTCTATAACACGGTAACACACTGTGCCCGTTATGTATCAAAAGATTAAGGTAGAGTTTATCATCTTCCAATTTTTGGACCAAGCCTTTGTTTCTTTGTTTGTTGCATATTTGGTCGTGCGGTGAAGTCACAATGCTTATGGAGTGTTATCTGGCGATGACTTCATTGGATTATCGCCTCTCGCATTAGCTGATATTGTATCTGTCATTGTGTCCATTGTTCCACTGGATTCCTCGCGCTGAGAGTTTTAAATGTTTGCGCATGATTTGTCGTATCAGGGAGAATTGCTACAGACGTTTATCAGAATATATTTTTGTGTGGCTTCCTGTTCACTAAATGTTTTGATTGAGGTGCAGGAAAAACACATTTCTACTACTATATTTATTTTCATAATTTTTTAAAATATTACGTTTTACTAGCATCATTTTCACTTAGTTAAGTTCAAGCCTCGTTATAAAGTGATATGTCCGTCCCTGATGGAGAAAACCCGTGCATAGCAATGAGCGATCAATGTGATACAGTGCAATAATTATCAATTCATATACACGAAAGGATAATAAAGGCACTTTGTACCAATAAATATCACTCATTGGATTTAGTGGTACAGACAGTTCTAATGAGTGTTTATTTCGTTGCACTGTTTAATACGCGGCTTATCGACTATTAATTAAACAGGATAGAAGAGGAAAATGTCGTGATACATTACTATTAACGTCTGCCTGCAGATAACGAGAACTAATGAATAAAACGTGTTTCCAGATGCCATTTCAATATCAAACGCTGTATGGAGATTGACTGACATCTTGCCTCTGTTTTTTATTTAAATTAGTTTGTTATGTAAATGCTTTTCGCTTCTAATTAACTTATTTATAATTTATGGGATATGTCTACCTGACTGCCTCGGTGGCGTAGTTGTATTACGGTACGGTTACAAAGCTGAGGTCTCGGGTTCGAGTCCCGGGTCGGGCAAAGTGGTATTGGATTTTTCTATTCATTATCAGCCCGGAGTCAGGAATTTGTGCCCGATATGGCGATAGGCTTCGCCCCCTATCACATCGTGGGACGGAGCATGCAGGGCGAAGTGTGGGTGTCCTGGTGGCGGCTCTGCCTACCCCTTCGGGGATAAAGGCGTGAGTTTATGTATGTATGTATGTATGGGATATGTCACACCAATCAACCACTGACCCGCGTTAGATCGATGTGATGGATTGATGTCTAAATTCGTTCAATTGTTTTGTAAGAGTCCTGCCAACTGAAGTTGAAAGTGCATTATATCTGCAGAATTGAACCTTTAGAATTGAAGTAGTTCCTTCAAGCCTTTTGATAAACCTTGTGACCTAGACGATACGGGTGATCTTATTTTAATAGTAATATTAAATCAGTTGTGATCGTGGCTTGATTGACTCCGATTTCCGCCGACTTCATTGATTATTAAGTATGATTCTGCAAATTACATTCACTTGTTGCTTTTGGTTTCGTTGCCTTATCTGAAACAAGTCGTCCTGCGTTCGTCTCTCCTTGCCGTTGGTAACTTTTCAGCCATAAAGCTAAACACTGTGCAACATTTCCCCGGTTCATTTACATTGTAAAAGATCGCGTTGGTAGTTAAGATAAGGGCATGTGCAGTACAATAGCAGAATGATACTAGACTAGAGGTCGTCGACACCCGCCCGCATGTCAACTCGTTTCACACTCCGCCGCCATCGGTTTTGAGGTCGAATATCTCGGTTCTGTTGAGAAATTGACAATGGATGTCGTCGTGAAACCGATGAGTTTCGGTTGACGCGGATTTGATTGTTGGAACTGAGACTAAGTTGGAAACTGTGAAAAAAAATCAGAAATGTCACTTTGAATTATGAATTTGTCACTTTTGAATAAAATTTTATAAGCGTCGGACGTCAACCTACAAGGTGTACAGATGACCTGAATAAGATTGCGGGAAGTCACTTGATGCAGGCCGCTTTCAACAGGCATTTATGGAAAGCTTGGGAGATATGTTCAGCAGTGAACTTCTTGTGGCTAAAGAGAGAGGGAGAGAATTGAATTTTACTATACCAGTAAAAACATAAATATGCAGAATTTTGTAAGTTGATGTAACAAACTTTCGATTGCTGTTTCACCGGCTTTAACAGGTGACAGCAACTTTCTCAAATCGTATTGATAAATTATCAAATTGACGTATACTCAATATATTGCACGCGGTATTTTCCTTCAAAAATGTAAATATGTTTACCAAACTCAATTTCGCAATAAACTTTGTAAGCAATTACGGACCGGAAATTGGCAATAGAATGCTGAGCTAATGTCAATTAGTAATACCTAGCGTGGCTCGTTGTCTAATTGCATTTATATCTAACAGACGTTGAAAGTTCCAGCCAATCATAAACATTTGTAAATAATTATCAGTCCACCCCGTGACCACGAAAGCTGAAAAGCAATCGAAACGTCGGGAAGTTAAAAAATTTAACAATTAAACCAAATCGCGATAAAATCCGTAAAAATAGTTTTATTTCAATTTGTAAATTATGTTGACTTTATTCAAACGATTTTGTGGGTTTCAAATATTTATGATATTACCCACTAGAATACCTTATATGGCTGTTGAATTGTCTATATGTTATTCCGTTCACGGTGCCACTCACCTAAAAATATTTTAAATAACCTAGACATTTGGCTAAGTCTCCATTTTCCTTGAAATAATCAAATAAACTGATGACTTTGATGTTAACTTTTGTGGTTGTCGACCGGAGGATTTAAAATTTTAGATAATGCATTGACTAACATTGAATTATCATCAATCCACATATTGCTTCCATCTTGTATTTCCTTACCTTATTATACTCTAGGAGTAAATGAAATGGTTTTGTCTTCTAAAAGACTTGTGCATTTACAGAAAATAATATTAATTCTATTCAACACAACACATAAACATTTTCCTGCTTTATTTCTATTCTCGCATTTTCCTCAATGCTTTTTTTGCAAATATATGGTGCCGTTTCATGCCGACGACTTAGTAACGTCCGAGGTACCAAGGGGTTCCCCAAGTTCATTGCATTCATCATGCCACTCACTACTGAGTGATGTCACATCGCCCACAACGACTCGTCCTTTGTGCTGCGTCTGGCGCCATTGTTACATGCTATTGCCATCCAATTACAAAGTTTATTTTATTTTGAATGCTAACCGAGATTGATGCTATTGTGTCATCAGTATTGGATTTGCCAGTTGGTAATATTATAATTTAAAAGCGTAATATGATGATTATGCTTCTTAAAACGTATATGCCACTGATATAATTGGTACCACCGAAATAATTATTGCATTTTCGCTACAGATATTGCAATGAACATCATAATATTATGAGTCTTGTCGGTTTTAAAATGCAAATGAAACGATTTTAAATAAAACAGCTTTCGATGCCTTATTATATGCCTTATTATCGCACAATAACATAACATGCCGCATCGTCAAATATTATCCATGTTGTAAAATGACTGGGCTTGTAATTTATGAAGATTGATTATATCATATCCTAAATTAAATTATCTGCAATTTATGAGTATAATGGTGAAGTAATAATGTGCATGTTTTGCCTGCAGGCGGAACAGCGTCTGGCGGCGCGTCGAGCCGCGCGTGCGGAGGCGCGCGAGATACGCATGCGCGAGCTGGAGAGGCAGCAGCGCGAGCAAGAGGACCATGCAGACAAGGCCTACGATATGTATGCAGGTGAGGGACTACCATTATGTTTATTATTCATACAAAAGTTCATAACACTGATGTAGGACTCTCATATGCCACCATCCTGATGCATCTAAGTTCCCTCTTCCGTAGTCGTCATACCCCCTTTTTTTAGTGCTTCCGATGTTTAACACTAGAAAGACCAAGGCAGTCAAATTGGCGGCAAGGCAATTTCATTGTTAAATATTTCACAAACTATGTTTTTGTTTATTTTCATATTTTATGACTTTTCCTAATTTGCTATTATTAAGCTAAATCTATATTTTAAAAAAAATAACAATATATTGTAAATGAGTTTCGATTACAAATACCTACTAAGACCGCGCACCGTCAATGTGACGGCATACATATAAAGGCGGCGATAAGAATAGTAAGCAACGAATTCTTCAAACTAATGTGGGTACTTTTGTTTTTATTTATGTTGAATTGAATTCTGAGTAAGTTGTTACTGCCTAGCTTGTTTACATTTTACAGTAGACATTGGTTTCGTTCGGTGAGCAGTCGTAACTTTTTATAAAAAAATGAGTCGCTAGCTCTCAAATTCGGAAATAGAACAAGAATTGTTGCGATATCGGGATATACAAGAAGATGTGTCAGGTGATGAAAGTAGTGATTATATAATAGACAGTGTTAGTGAAAACCGTGATACAGAATTTCAGCCGGAACAGGTCACTTCTAAATCAGAAGACTCCGAAGTAGATTCATCTGCTACAAATAACAATATTATTGTAAATTCGCGCAGAGGACGCGGGGTATCTCGTAGAGTGGAGGTTCAGCTAGGACATCTTCAGTACCGGAAGTCGGTATGTTACAAGTAGCAAGTGACGGCACAGAATGGACTTGTATTTCTCCAGACGCTAGTGGAGTAGGACGTCGTAGCCAGCAAAATATACTTTGAGAAATCTCAGGGCCTACTCCATACGCCAAACGATACATTGAAAATAACAAGCCAATTTCAAAATCAAAAAGTCACAGGAATAAAAAATTCTCGTCATGATTTTATCCTTCAACTAGTGAGCGAATAACGTGAAGAGTATGTAAAAAAAAAACCACTTCAACTGCGACTCTGAGACAAGGAACTAATTCTGAAACAAGTGAACCATGTACCTACTACAAACAATAGGAAGCGGTAATGTCAAATCAATAGTAATTGTAAAAAAAATAAAACAAGTGAAAACTGCACTATCTGTAAAAAAGCTGTTTGTGGAAAATGTACAAAAGAGTCTAAAAAAAACTATTACAAATGTTACTAACTTTAATGCTAAATTGTTAACTATTAATAAAAAATAAATATGTATTATTTTTATTTTATTTTAATTTAAAATATGTAATAATTTCATAAGTATTCTCACTTAATCTCTAGTACCGTCAAATTGACCGCTGCGGTCTTTGAAGGTATAGCATGAAGCCCGGCCCTTCTAGTGTTAAAGGGTTTGTAACGTTGAAAAAATATAATTATCACACGTGTTCTTAAGGCGCTCATTTAGATCTCATGTAATTTGCTCCATATCTTTTGAGTTATGTATACAATGTGCATATTATGTTAGAAATGAAATGTAGATTTACAAATGAGAGATAGCCCATTTAGCGGATCGGAAACATCGTGACTCGTGAGGAAACCTATTGACCTGCATACTTGACAGTTCAACGTAAGAATTTCAATGGTGTTTATAGTTCACGAAACTGCTCTGTGTGCATAGTAGACCCTCTCAATCAAAGAGGAGTCTAGGATTTTAGATATAGAAAGTAAGGTTTCGAGAAGCTTTCAATTGGACTGGAGTAGATATTATATAAAGTGAAGCATAGTTTGTTCGTACTGGTCATGTTGGTCTAATTTTGAGCATTCATCAACCTGGTATATGTAGCTTATAAATATTTTCATTTTGTAATATAATAAAATTTATACTTATATTTTATAATGTCTTGGTCCGATTTAGTCAAGATAACAAAATAACTTTGAATGATTGTTTTAAATCAACTTGATTTGATAATTAATTAAAAATAATGACCATCATAATCTACTTAATGTATTTGAAAACGTAATAGTTGACATACGTGTATAACGAAAAGTATAAGTTTGTTATCGTAATTGAGACAGACGAACAACGAAGTGATCTTCTACATTTCCGTTTTGACTTTTTTGGTACGGAATTCTAAAATTAATTTCAACAGAAATTGCAATTATAAGCTAACTTCCCACGTGAACAATAGTCTCTGATTTGATGGTCTAGTTAGATAACCTGTATGTATGTATGTATGTATGTATGTGTGTGTGTGTGTGCAGAGACGGTGGGGCGGCGCGGCGGCGGGCGGCTGGCGGCGCTCAGTCCCGGCGGCGTGCACTCCCCGCGCCGCAGCTCCGAGGACTCCGTCGATGACAGCTTCAACGTCAAGGATCTCAGGGTTAGTACCACACTGTGCCTAAAGTACTACTTTTTGTAGTGGAGATGGTATTTGTAAGTGGAAGCTAGTTTAACTAGGGATCAAAGTATTTGTAACTTGAATAGGAACTTCTAGGCATTTAACCCATTTTTCTAAGTTTACTGTTAAATTTTGTGGCTCAGATGCTGTCGTATTATTTTCTATTCACAATGATCTAATAATATATTTAATGGAAATCGGATTGATGAAGGTTCAGTTTCTAGTTTCATAATTTAAAAAACAATGTGATCCATTTGGCTTTGACATGAGCGAGTGTCACAAGTTATTGTTAATGTATTGGATATTCCAAATCGTTTTATAAACTATTGTTTTATAAACTAAATTATGTAAAGCTAGCTTATGCGAGACCGTCTACATTGTGTCTGCAGCACGAGCTGAAGGAGGTGGAGGAGAAGTTCCGCAAGGCGATGATCCTGAACGCGCAGCTGGATAACGACAAGGCGGCACTCGGATACCAGCTCGAGCTGCTCAAGGACCGGATAGAGGAGCTGCACGAGGAGTACGCGCAGCTGCAGGTCATTATTTAGTTTATACTTTTTTACAGTGTTGAATTATTGCGAAGTGTAGTTGTAATCAGTTACTAATGAAGGAAATTGGTTCCTGAATATTGTATTTCATGTCGCATAACTTCATAAGGTTGTAAAGGAACGTGAACTGCGAGCCCGATTTTGGCACTTACATAAACTTCTCCAATAAGGATTATTTTATTTATTCTAATCTACATTGTACCCAAATATAAAAAAATACACAATAATAAATAATTAGTGTTGAATCCTATTAATGGACTCTAGGATTTCTAATAATATGCGACTTTGTATAACAGTTTTCACAGATATTTTTTTCTCCTTACAGCGCGAGCACCGCGAGAAGTGCTCGGCGCACGAGCGTCTGAAGCGCGAGCACGCGTCGCTGGAGCGCGAGGTGGGCGCGGCGCGCGGGGCGGTGCGCGCGCGGGACGCGGCGGCGCACGCGGCCGGCTTCGCGTTCGTGGACGCCGCCACCAGCGACGCGCAGCCCGCCGACGACACCGCGCCGCCGCTCGCGCTCGTCAGCCACAGCGCGGAGCAGCTGCTCAACGATGCCGGGGAGGGGACGCTCGGTATGTCGTACACTGTCTAATGGGAGAGGAACTTTAATAAAATGAAAGGAAGGGCAAAATACTAGATCTGATCTCAAAAATTTATACTTAAGCGAATAAATACTTAATCTTAAGCTGAGTATCGATCTCGAAAATAGACCTTAATAATTGGTAGACAAAATCAGATTACATGAGACTAGTCAATTATGTAATCAATTTTGTTATAGCAATCCACTGAATCGTCCCAATACATCAGAAAAATCATATTAAAAATAATTTTACTTGTATAGAATTCTAACTCAACATCATTGTAGTCTTCTCCATTGTTTGTTGTAATATTATTAATGTGACCATACACTGTCCAACTAACCACGTGTCTGCGTCCCCAGACGTGCGATTGCAGAAGCTGGTGAGCTCGAAGCAGGCGCTGGAGTCGGAGGTGCGCAAGCTGAAGCTCACGCTCAACGAGGAGCGCGCCGCCCGACACAACGGCGTCGCCAACCACCACGACCACCAGTACGAGACCGAGCGTGAGTACTGCCTGACGCTCTTGCACATCAGATACAAACCTTAAATATTCCTTACTACCGAAAAACATAGCTAAATCTTCGAATTTTTAAGCTGTTTCATACATTTTGCCAATTTGAATTGTTTTTACATGTAATAGTTGATTCTTTTTCGCGAATTCCTTAATGTACCCGTTCTGTCTTACTGTGTAAATATTACATCTGGTATGTAACTATTGCACAATTTTCACCCAAAAAACAATGTCTTAACGCCTCATTCAACGTATTAAATACAATTAAAAATATCCCACTGATTGTTGGCTACACAAGTTTTTCAATAAGCGTGTTATATGTCTCAGTGGAGACGCTGCGCAAGTGCGTGTCGGAGGCGAAGGGGCGGGCGGCGCGCGCGGAGGCGGAGGCGGCGCTGCAGGCGGCGGCCACGGCGCGGCTCGAGGCGCAGCTGCAGCGCCTGCGCGCGCGCCAGGACCACCAGGACGAGCACGAGGAGCTGCTCAAGCAGGAGCGACGCCGGCTGCAGAGAGAGGTATACGCAGGGACCTATGTGTACGCACGTGTACGTGTACGTGTACGCACACATACGCACGTGTTCATAAATACGCGCACGCACGGATATTGACACGCACGTGTGCGTTGATACGCATTTACGTGTACGCATACGTAAGTGTACGCAACACATGAGCACAAAAGACCTACAAACTCCTGAACGGAGGCATACGCCCGCCCATGCGTACACGTACTCAGACAAACACGACAACCGACAAAATACAGATGGCTTTACAATTTTAAATCGAGGGTTGGTTCAATGAGGGCTTAATAAAAGTGGAGTTGAGCATCAGCTTTCACTAAGTATTGCTGCTAGATCATCGGAATTCAACGATGGTCATGTCATGAACTCAAAAACAAAAAAGTATCGAGGCATCGCCATCTGAGATTTGTCACAGTAAATTGTCTATATATATTATTTAGATGATGTTATGAACATTTCTCATATAATATTTTCACAGAATACTTTTGTAAAGCACCTGGGTATTGTTTGTCACGCAAAATATGATAAGTAGCCCGTGATTGCATATCTATACTTATAAATGATAATTGCACATGTTGTGTTGAGGGCGATGATATACCACTTATAATTTGTAAATGCATTTAGCTTGATAATACACTTTAATAATCAACAAGTCATTGAAACCTGCTTTAGTAGTGGACTGAATTCTTTGGATTGTCTTATTTCACTTCCACAAGGTCAATGGTTATTTTAATCGAGTTTAGATTAACTGAGTGTATTAGCGCCTAGCTGCTAAACATTGGTATTTTGAATGCAGTCCAGGAACAATTCGGCCTACTTTGAATTAAATTACCAAACGATTGATATCAGTCAGCTTTTCTATCATAAAGTAAATGCCAAATACTTCTATTTGTGACACGCTATGAAAATTACTATAAACCTGCGAAATGTGGGATGAGAGTTAATAGGAAAAAACTTAAAAGACCAGTTACTGTTTTCCATTGTTTTTGTAACTACAGAAATCTCGTGTATTTGTTATTGAATTTTGTTTATGACGTTGCAGGAAGTCGTAGACTTCTGGGCGGTTATCAATAACGGTGATAGTTAACGGTACAGTTCACCAATCAGGATGCAACGTGTTCTCTGTGCTCCCTACTATGTATAATGTGTGACATGCGCAACCGCCTGTATAAAAATCCCACTAATATAGGTGTAGAAATTAATACGTGGGGATAAATAAAGGAGGGGTGTAATTATTTAGTATTTCTTTTCAAGAATAATGCTGTAAATAAATAATAACATTTTTAATGATTTTGAGATACGATTATAACATTTTTGTCCAACATTAATTTGTATTAAACAACTCATCTATTTTCGTAAATTAAAATAATATTAATGTTCACTTGATTACTAGTTAAATGTGATTTTAGTGGGATCCTAGGTTACAGAAATGTTAAATTAGAAATTCCTTAACTTTGTACATAACCATTTTGTCAATGTTTCAAAGGTTGAAATTGCTTAACCAGTGTGTAATGTGCTAGGGGGGGGGGGGGTCCATATCGCATGAGACCTTTAAGAAATGTACATAATAGTTTAAATCCCTATAATTTTCTTTGCATTATTAATTAGTGTTATATTTAATATTTTTTTACATATTTGTTGTTATACCCTAAAATGTACTTAGTGTTTATGAAGCCTAGTTTGGACTACTTTAGTCATTTAATCGATGCCAGTTAGCAGTGAAGCCTGAGCGCTATTTACACGAAAATATAAACAGCTTCTTGACTATTTTTTTACTGTTTAGTACATTAAATACAGGGTATATCAAGACTGCGACCGAAAACGAAGCCAGGTGTTAGTATTGGTGATACCAAACACAACGCAAGTAATAATTTCACAAAAAAAAATTTTTTTTTGTAATTTTTTACTTATCGTCGTATTTGGGTGATAATACATAGTTTTTTCTAAAATTATGACGTACACCGCTTTATTTTTATACATGCAATGGTACGTAAGTGTTTAAATTTCATTTTCTGCAAAGACTAGGTATTTACCCTCCAAACACGATGATTTTTAAGATACTGTAAAAAAAAATCCATCGCTGTTCTTTCAAAAAATTTAGTTGCATTGTGTCTGTAACCGCTAAAACTACCACCTAGCTTCGTTTTCGGTCGCGGTCTTGATATACCCTGTATATGCTCACCATCACGGCCATGCCACTGTTTTACACCAGTTGCTATGTTTGTGGGCGAGATAGTCTTTAATAATATATTTAATACAAAATTACTTAAGTAGTCTGAACTTTAATCCTCCTATAAATTTTTGAACCTTGTTTTCCACGCATCACATGTTACCAAATAATGTAAACCCCGTTATTTCCTCAGGCAAGGGAGGCACTAAACAGAGTGGAGGAGTTGGAGACGGAGAACAGTCACCTGACGAAGCGGCTGGACAAGCTAAAGAACGCCAAGTCTGCGCTACTCAAGGACCTGTGACAGAACACCTAGGAACTCACCGAAACTATGAGGATGTAGGGGAGAAATTTTATTTGAGGTAGGGTGTGTGGGTGATGCGCTTTGACCTGAGAAGTTGCATTTTACTTAAAGTTCATGTAATTAAATAGAAAATATTAAAGTTATTGGCCTCTGTTTACCACAATAATGTTTTTGGTTGCATATCCGAATGCATTTTTAAACTGTATTTTAATGCCTGACATTGGTGTTGCTAGTTGGCAAAATAAATAAAATTATTTATTCTTATGCATTTTAATTTACTGCCGCATTAAGCAACGAAAAAGCGGATGATATAAAAAATTATAATTAGATGCATTTAAAATAAACCTCATGTCAAAGCCCGCTGATACCCACACAAATCTTGATAGGTAAAACGAAAAGTACTGAAATTATCGAGTGTTGTCTACGAATGATTTTGTATTGGATTTTAATAAAAAAAACTGTAACGTAGCGTGTAGACTAATGCTGAATATGATATTTTTTTTTTTTTTTTTTTTTTTTTTTTTATAATGGCATAATTGGTAGTGTCTGAACAGTTGTTGCATTATGTAAACCATGTCGATGTGTTGACAGTCTCTGTACTGGATGTTTCTTTATATATTTTGTTAGGATGTTTTGTAATTAGATAAGAACGAAATAATCTAGTGAAAATTGTGAATTCATGGCCGTTATCGAGTATGAAGTTTTCTTTCTATGTCATTACAGAGTTGAGTAATTTTGAATTTGCAAGTTCCCTTATTGTTTTCACAGACATGTTACGAAAAAGTCGATAAAAATACGGCCTTTTACATAAACATTGTTCTGTATGATAGAAGTAACATGAAGTTAGTTTCACACTGCTTCTTGTAGCATCAGCCAACTTCAGCGTATGGGAACGGTTGTAATTTAGTTTGGCGGCCTGCGGCGGCCATTGTGTAATATATTTCTACTGTAGCAGTCATAGATGTATGCTTTGTTTCGTGGGATGTTAGAGTGAATAAACCCACGTTGCTTACATCTCGAATCGAAGCTCGTGCATACGTGTGTGAAGGATTAACAAAAATAGTTTATCAAGTAGGAGATTATGTAAATTTTGAAGGATATAAATACAATGTATGCTATAAAAATCCATTAAGAATGTTCCCAGTTTCACCGACTGCTTTATGTGATGTTTTAATCACTGGAAATGTAGGCATTCGTATTGTTTACGCATGCTTTAACTAGATGTCGTTTTAATAATGTTTGTGTTTGCTATTGGAGTATGCACGAGCTTCGAAAGCAACTCGACGTTGCTTCGTAAAGTAACATTTAAGTAAGTATGTAAATCGCTTAATAATGATTTGTTTTTTATTATTGTATAAACTGTGTATAATTATTTTTGTTTAAATTCTATGGATTAATTAATGATAAATAAAACTTATTTATTTGTATTATGTACGTAATGTTGTGTATAGTTTAGCTTGCCGTTTCGCTTCGTTACTAATCATTCGTGTGTGATGATTACTTGCCATCGGTATCACAAATTGTTTAGTTAAGTGACATTGGAGTATTTGCGAAATTATATTAAATGATTGCTCAAAAATTGTGTATAACCCGCGAGTAATGTGATAGTATATCGCTAATGAACGTCCAGTAGGGTAAGGACACGGTTTTTTGTGGGATCTTGTATTTCTTTTCTAACGTTTCGTGATTATTCGTTCGTAATTCGATAGTTACCATGCCTGATTAATCTAAGTGCACGAATTTTAATACAAAATGCTTTTAAAATTATATTTCGAGAGTATATTATTATTTGTTTCGATATTTTTCAGTGAACACGATTTAAAATTGAAACTCAATTTTCTGGTAGTGAATTGTATGGATCTCCTGGTGGATGTCTGTGTATGTTGTAGGTCGCAATGTATTTAGCTTATGTATAAAAGACAATTAAAAGGTTTCAAAGTTAGGTAGGATGGAAATGGTACTTAATGTAGTTGAAAATGCAGCAGTAAATGTTCTTGAAATCATCGAAAATCCAGGCCCAAATCTTAGTCATTGGATGCAGGGGCGTACTTAAGAACGCTGTGTGGGGGTAATTACTTCATTCAAAAATTGAGCAAATAGGTCCATTATAAACATTAGAATAAAGCGATGGATAGCTTACTCAACCCTAAATAAGGATACCAATATACTGCTGAAATGCTTAGTACGCCAGAAAATAACGGACTAGTAAAAATAGTAGGACTTTGGTCATTAATCGATGAGGCTTCATGAACGTTTGTAGGTGAATTAAGTAAGGCTATACCTAACTTTGAAATCGTCTTTAGTCAAGTCCGCAGTGCCATGGCGCACCAAAATTAGCATACTATACGTTGAGCGTGCGCAGTCAGCCGGCAAGGCGGCTGCCACGTGTTGTGTAAATGTGTATTATATGTTCGAATGCAGATCGACTGTGTCTATGTATTCTTGCATTTAAATAGAGGCGGGTTAAGGGGTTATTTAATTCTAAAAAAGAGTTTTATTAATTAAGTAAATTCTTGCTCAATCCGTGCATTCAAATCACAAGAATTTTTCTTTTTTGTTAGATATTCCTAAATTATTTAGAGGATTTTATATGAGAACTATTACAGCAGTACCATCTTAAAATAATTAAATACCTACACGAAAATATGAAACAGAAATAAATACCCGGTTATGTCCCCTTTATTGACCCCTAAATCCGCCTCTGCTTACAAAGCTTAGTGAATGATATTAATTCAATAAAAGTTAGTGAATTCGAGAGTTTATACATGTATCCTAATCGTTTGATGTTGTATCAGCCCACATACGTCCCACTGCTGGGACGTTGATCTTCCGCATTTATTTGCCTTTGATACTGTAACCACTTGTAACTGAAAATAGACAAATTTTATACATATTTAGAAATGTTCGTAGCTAGACAATGTTACTGCAATGGTTAGGAACGCTTACTGTTACCGCTAGATCTTGTTCAAAGAGAGCGAAATGCTCGCGAATTTGTATGTGCGTTGGCTGGATACAGGGCGCTGATACATCGCATTTAAAATCGCGCGTAATTCGCCTACGGTGGATAGCCGTACGCGCTACCCTTTGCGCGTAGTTCGCCTATATGTTTAAGGCGGTGCGCATACTTCCCGAATGAAAATACATGTTATCATTGGAATACGACCAGTGCATTGCCATTTTTAGAATTTATTACATTTTTATTATATGTATAGATAATGGCAGGAAATGTAATATTTGCGTTGTGATGGTTCAATTATCGACATACAAAGCTTCAGGCCCTTGTAATTGGTTATTAACTTTTGAAAAAGACGCTTATCTGTAGTATCAACTATGAAGATCTTTGAAATAATTGAAAATGTATTGAGAAGTCGGCCAGTGTGCGCCCGCCCTACTTTCCCATACCACCGCTAAGAGGTCGAGTGTCATTTAACACTGGTCTTTCGCCGGCATAAGATCTTAACATACTAAAATTGTAAGTAGATTCTATAATGTAAGTATGATGTATGTATTTTGGTGCTGCATTACTAATTTATTTTGTTTTGTTTCATATATAGCGATGACCAACACGATTTTTATATGAAGCGAAAACACTTCTTAATATTGTGTACATTTGGATAATTTGAATAAATTTCGCTCTGAACAGTGTTGTTTTATTTTGTGATTAATGTCTTGTTTATTCCATAATTATGTTTTACAGAAAAACTGTTTATGTTTTACAAAAGATATAAAACTTGTGACTAAATGAGACAAGGAAAGAGTGTTATTTTGTATAGACTATTGATATTCTGTTTCCTAATGGAATCGCGCCCTTATCGCTGAAATAAATAAAAATACAATCAGACAAAGGATGTGAAAATACAAACACAGGAACGTTCTATCAAATTTATTCTATTTGAATGGTAGGTAAAAAAAAAACAATGCATATTTACAGTGAATCTTAATTTGAGAACTGAGAAACTATCTAGCTATTAAAGGTAAACAATACGACTGTAGACGCCTCGACGGTCTGTACGGTAGCGAATAGTCGAGCGACTACAGATTAAACAAAATAATTTCTTTATCATTACCTAATACTTAATTTGAGAGAGTCAAGCCCAAAGAGATGATATTACAATACAGCTAACTTAAACTAAAGTGGTCTTCTACAATATTTAAATGTTGGAGAAACAAATGGAGCCATCGTCCTTACGAATTTAGCTAGAGTTAATCATAAGTTTCTATGTTGTAAATAAATACATTTCCTAACTATCTGCACTTAATTTAATTGGTATTAAAATTAAAATTAATATTCATATAGACCACTTCAGAATTAAACTAGCTAGTTTATGAAGTGAATTACGTATTACATCTATTTAGAAGGCCGGAAAATAATCGAGGAGACATTGCAATTAATTGCATACAACGCAACTTCGATACAATCATTGAATACAAACTATACTTCGGCATTCAGCATGATTAGATTCGATAAAGGTACATATATTTTTATAATGGTATAGCAAAATGCATTTGCTGGTAGGTGCAGTACTGTCATTAATAATTACAAGTTTGATCTCAGTCCCTGGAGGTTTGAGGCCAACAAAAAAATATCTTGCCAACAGTGAATAGTAAAATACTTTAAAGTTCAAACCGATAGCTAATTTATTTATTATGCGCATCATGAAATTTCTAAATCCGTCCCTGGAGGTGAATAAGTATTCCAAAAGACTAAAAAGTATTGAATTGCATAATGAGATTAAACAGATTATAAATTTAATAAAAAGTTGAAGTTCAACCATGGGAATACATAGCCATTGCACAGATGAACACGACAAATCTGCCTGACAATCATGACTGACAGGAGTATGGTGAGAATAGGCAAAGATAAGATTGGCTTTTTCCCGCGCTCAAAATCAAAGGATTATATTAAAATTCATGAAGTCACAGATTCAGCAATCACTTTGAGCTTTCATAATTAACTAGATATAGACTATAGAAGTTATAGTTAGCTACTAACACTAATTTCATGATTTGAGGGTACACTTTACTATAGGCACTTAATTATTTCACTGATCCAAATTAATAAAAAAGTTTTTTTTACATCTCATCTTATGTACTGATGCATTATCAAGTTTTATAACAAAATGACTACCGCATATCTCGGATAATAGGACATTCACGTAAAAGCAGGTTGCCTACAAAAATCAGTCAATAACTTTATACAATCATAAATATTTTTCATCTTATATCATAGTACCTTATATTGTTATGATAAATTGCAAAAACAAACTGATGCAAACAAATTCCTGTATTATCTAGGTATAATAAATCGTCATGATGGAGACTAAGGACTGGTTTCTATAATCTATCTTTAACAAGAGATTTCATTAGAATTTCGATGCATTTTATGTTTTAGCTAACAAAGATAGAGATATATAGATATGATGCATATATTTATAGATAGATAGGTAAGATAAATGTATAGGTCAATATTTATTGAAGTGTAGAATTGTATCGACATAGTTATGGTAGCTATTTTAAGCTGTTAAAGATAGATACGATATAGTGACCGGCCGTAAATGCTCCGACAACTTTTAACTTAAGAAATTACTCGCTGCATTAAATAACAATAATTTCACTAATAAACAAAATCCCGGTTCACTTAAACACCAAGTCAAAGAAGTTCATAAGCCCAATCGCAGCACAACTACAAACATTGCTATAAAATGAGTAACTATTTGGTTGAGTAAGATATGATCAAACAAAGATTATGAATAGGTATGAAAGCTGACCATACTGTCTTTTAAAATATCACATAATTATTAGTATTACTATCCTGATAAATAATACATGTCATGTCATCCCCGAGATCAGGCATATTCGTATTATTATGTTTTGACAAATGGTAATTGTCATAGGAATTGAGCATATATTTCTGGGCAAATCATTATGTACTTCCCAAAGTATATGTTGATTCTTTAATATTGGTCATGACATCAATTTCAATAGCAGCCTATAAACGAAGCTGTGTAACAACCTATATATGTATAAGAAACATCCTGCATAATGAACGACCTTGCACATTCTCTTTGGGCTCAAAGTATACACTTACAACCTAGGAGATTATTAAACGCTACGGCAGCGGGTGCTGGTTGGGTGTGAGACCGCCATGCTCCGGACTGTGTTTCTGCTTTTTCCTCTTTTTCTCCTTTTTCCTTTTCTTACGCTCTTTGTCGTCGTCGTGGCGTTTCTGCTTTTTGTGTTTCTTCTCGTATGTGTCGGGGTTTGATGAGTCTGTAATTAAATTGATAAATGTACACAACGGTCAATATTTGTGGATCACGCAAACATTTGTTTTGACACGGGGTATAACCCACGGGTTCTTGTTTGACAGCATGCGTCTTTAGCAACTACCGCGTGGTGGCTGTTTACATCTAAACTGTTATGTGTTGTATTTAAACTATTTACAATATTTGAATGTAAATTAGTTTAAAGACCAATAGTACATAATACTGAGCAGTGGACACATAACATTACTTAAGTCACATACAAATGATACCGTCAGAATTGTTATACCTAAAATCAATAAATTATATGCAATGTTATTCATATAAGACACCATATTGCACATGGTATATGCACTAGAGGTGGGTTTTTTCTATAAAGTAAATAGATTTTTTTTATACTGCATCTGATTGTAAATGCATTCCAGATAAAACAACTGGAAAAACATACAGAAAAAAGCAAAATATTATGGTTTTGCTATGTGTATACCAGAAGAGCTCAACTGTACTTGCATTACTACACATTTATTATTGAACATATAAATATACTGCTACCAAACATAATATTGAATATTAAGTCTTACATTTTTAAAAATAAAAAAGTTAAATTTAGCTTCACACATTACACACTAAGGGAAGTATATTACAAAATTTTTTAAAAGATAGACTTAGTTAATACAAATCTGGGGTATGGCAATTTTCTAGTTATTTTTAATGTTTATGCTCAGATTAATTGCAGTATTAATTGAAGAAATATCATAATATTCCTCACTAACACTTTCACCATTTGTGAATGTATAAGTTTTAAAATTACTATAATAATAATTATAGATAAGAATTTATTACCTTGCAAAGGAGCCTCCTGTCCTGGAGGTGCTCCATCTTTGTGTTTGTGTTTCTTATGTTTACTCTTATGCCTCTTCGGTGGTGTTGCACTCACATACCGGTACTGTTCAGGTAACGGTCCAGGGTGCAGTCGGAAGCCAGCTAGCTGCGCACTAGTCAACGGCAACAACTCTTTCCCACCGATCGGACGCTTAGCTATTACTGAACCTAAAGTACTGTTGTCTTCCTGTCCCGGGCCATCAACTATGCCTGGCAGGTTCGGCAGAAACGAAGACAGAGATTCTTTCAACTTCTTGCCATTAAATTTACTGTAGGAGTGCTCGAGGCAGTAGTATGCCATCAAATTCGTAGCCCCCGTCAGTTCACATTCTCCTAAAAATATTTACAACGTAAATAAGTTCCGTAACGAAATTCTAGTAGTAAACAGGGCCGAAAACATACCTGGAGGTTCTTTCATCAAATAGAATGGCCCACTATGCACTATCGAAGGGTTTTTTCCAAGCGAGATAGTAGTCTTGAGAGTGCCAGAAGAATCCTGTCGCGAAACTACTGGCGACCTCGCTCCCCGAGGTGACGACTTTGGAGAATAAGGTTCTACTTTTCTAAACTGATCAGACATCATCTTTAATCAGCATTGTCTACGTAAGTAACATAAATAATAAATGATACAAAACAAAACGATAAAAACTTAAAACGATCTCCTGCCTTTACGAGCCTTTTGACAAATCTGCAAAATAAAAATTAATAGGTACTCGATTGTGTAACAGATTATATACATATCGATTATTGTGTCCTAGATTATATGATATCGACTAAAATTCAAATTACTTCAAATTTCAAGTACAATAATTCATGAGTTGATATTCTTTAAGTGTTGTTAATTATTAGAAATCACTTTTAAAATATAATTATTACGTATAAAGTTAAATTTTACCTCTACAAAAATACTTTCATTGAAATTGCACTTCACAATACAATGGAATATTATTTGAGCCACTCGAACGAAGAAGAAGGAATATTTAAATTAAATTATAACGGTTAATCCACACGATCTCAAAACTTCCTGATTCATCAACAACTACTAGCCTGGGTCCTGGGAACACAGGCTACGCGCGTGCTTTGTCTATCGTCAAAGAGATGCGAGCAAAAGCTTATTAAACAATATTTATTTTGGTATCAGCTTTAAAATTGTGTTAAAATTCTAATACAATTTCAGTTTTTTAATTCAATGCTAAGATGGATCTGCTGATACAAATGAGTCGTCACTGATCAGTGATAAGTTATATAACACTAAAATAAAATACTATTCTCCCGATTATAAAAGTATTATACACATATGATTAAACAATTTTCTTGGTGCCAAGTGAGCGACTACAAGCTTTCCAAAAAATAATGTATCGCTGTTTATAGCTGTTATAAACATAAATAATTATTTGTGTTTATCATTGTGCTAATTTAGTTGCACGCGCAGTCCTTCCATTAGGTATTGTAAGTTGATGAAGTGCTATTGGAGGTTGGGAGTTTATTTGGATGTACCTTTATGTCTTTGATGAAAAACATTTGTGTAATTACGATCCAATATATTTTGCACACGCATTATTCAATACACGATTACAAATTAAGGGAATTAGTTGAAATATGTTTTAGTGAGTTATTTTTACTATTGTCTATGTCTCAAAACCACGTGTCCACGGTTCACTAGCACACTAGCACCAGAAAAAAAGTAAAAATTAAAAAAAATATTAGCGCAGTCTATGGTTCATGATTAGCTTCTCGTTATGCGTTACAATTTTCAGCAATGTGTTTGGAAATAAACATAATATGACTATAATTTCGATATGTTTGCGTCAAATTGTGTAGTATGAAGTCTAAAAAATGTTTGTGAATTGTGATTTGAGTGGTAGAAGTAGAGAGCAACGCTTTTGATATTACCATTCCTCGCTGAGTGAAGTGACGCCATTTTACGGGAATGATCAGCCCGCGGCTGCCTCACAATAAGCCTGATGTAAGGATCTTTCTACTCAAACGGATGCATGGATACGAATCTTTATTCTTACACTCGTACTGGACGTACGATTTTAGAGGTATACATGACAACATATTTATTGTTGTTATTGAGATTGTAATTCAAATCATGTTTCGATTTCCTCTTGTTTGAGCGTCTTTTGTTTCGGAACAGTCATAAACACGTGTTTACGATTTTTCAGAAAACTATGGAAGATGGTAATGTTGTCAATACGAAAGACGACAAAATTAATACTGGAGCACTGGCGAGCTTGTACGGTGATAGACCCGCCAAATTGACCGCCAACGGCCACGAGCACCTCGGCGAGCCCTCTAGTCCGCCCGACGAGCCCTACGAGCCGTGCCGGCCACACGCCGACGCCGCGGCCGACGAAAAGTTCAGAAAACGTATCAACCCACTGAGGATACACCTCGGAAAGCGACCGTTTGTGGATAATTCGTTGCAGTACTACAGTGCAACCAAAAAAAAGAAACCATTAGTGATCAAACACAGTGATACAAACGCGAGCAATGTTCCCAGAGTGCCCAAACTTATCCCCAAACGACCGGACATCAACCAGTTTCGTAATATCGCAGCTCAGGTGGACAGCAGTGTTGATGATGAGCAAGATAAACCTGTACCGCGACTCGTGCCTAAAAGCCAACTTTTACAATTCAAAAAGGGTAAGGTTGAAAAGGGAACCCAGTTGAAAGAATATGCACAGAGCCTAGGCTTGCAGCCAATGGTAAAATTTAAGTGTCGGAAGTGTTGTTCGATGTCATTCAAGACATTGGCTATGTTGAAAGAGCATCAGTTGGTGTGCCGGGCTCAGGCTAAAGAACCTGCACTCAGTCCGGAGGCAGCCCCATGTCCAGAACCCAATGCCGGTGGACCATCGAGAGTCACAAGAAAAGTGTACCTGTGTTCTGCTTGTGGAACATATTACGAGAACTGGAATCTCTTTTTGCACATGAGAGAAGTTCACAATAGACATATTTGCCTTTTTTGCCTAGGAATGTTTTCAAAAGCGGAGAAACTTTCATCACATCTAACAAACAAACACAATGTAAAAGAGTTCAGTTATAACAGTAAAGAAGAGTTCTTCAATGTTTACAATGGGACATTATATTTGATGTGTTGTGATTGTGAAGAAATATGTAGTGAACAGGACGATTTATTCAATCATGATTGTAATAATGTGAAACCAAAACCAGTGCCTGTTCTTATTAGTAAAAATGCAGTGAAACCTAACAGTATAAAAAGCACTAAAAATCCTGCAGAGTACCCGACAAATGGCCCCATTGCTTTAACTAGGGAAACAAATAAGTCATTCACAGAAAAACGAGAAATCATTGACACAAAGCTTGAAACAATCACATCCCAACCACATAAACCCTCAATAGATATTGCCACAAATGATATGGTTAATAGTGATAATAGTATAAGTTCAGAAAGCTCAGCAACCACTAGTAAAAACACGAGTAACACTGTAGATTCTGGCATGGAGCTAGAGTGTTCAGACAACAGGCTTGCCTCAAGTCCTGTGCACCTTAATACACTTAGCCCTGATAGAACAAAGCACATGATTCCCAATGGTGATGACAGCATAGAACATTCAGATGATAGTGATTGTCCAACTCCCGAGGACAATCAATCATTTAAAGACATTGAACCTGAGATGAAACCCGATGAAACTAGCGCACCACCTATAGAAAAGGAAAAGGAGTGTGGCATAAAGTTAACACTGAGCCTAAATAATGCAAACTCTCCAGTGATAATAAACTCAACAGTTGATCCTACTATAGGGCAACAAAGTCAATATAAACCTCCAACTAGGGTCAGAAGACCACCAAAGAGGTATGAAAAAGAAGTACCAACAGAACCACCTCCACAGCCCAAAACCCCTTCAATAAAAATGACAATCTGTGACAGAGCTGACAGTCCATTTGTTAAGACCACAATATTTGAAAATAACAAAGAAACAACATTGAAAACTATACTGAACAACAATCTCGAAACAGCGTCCAAGCCACCAGAAACTAAACAAGATAACACTGTTAAAACAACAATATATGATAATAAAGTTGAGGAAATAAATACAATGAATAGGGTTCCAAAGTTGACTGTGCGGGTTCCTAAAGAGTTGCTAGACAAGGATTCATCAAGTGACTATTCATCTGACAGTGATATCAGTGATAAGTTGACTGTAGATGAAAATAATACTACAATTGATGAACAAGAGAAGCTAAAAGAGGAAACTGCCTCAGAAGAACAACCATTAGAACCACCGCCACCACCAGTATTGGATGAAATTAAAGAAGAAGAAACCTCTGAAGTAGAAGAGAAGCCTGACATATTAGAAGAGAATGATACAGATCACAAAATAGAACCTAAGACTGAAGTATCAGAAACGGAGACACCGAAAGAACCAATAGTAGAAGAACCTACTATACCTGTAACTCAATTATCCTTAGATAGGCCTTTGGACAAATATCCTTTGAAAGAATTATTGAAAGTATTCTTGTCATCAACTATGTTCAGTTGTATATACTGCAATCATGTGCGCAAGATTGCAGTGAATTGTGAGCAGCTCTCATTACACATGGTTGCACAGCATCGTTTCGCTGCGACTGTGGACAGTATCACTGCAGAGGAACTCATGCCAGAGACTATTATAGCAAAGTTAAAGTCTGGAGCGGAAGAATTAAGTTCAGTTTACATAAACGTAAACTCTTATGATAGTGTTGACAAGTGTGAGACTGTTCAGTACGATCACATGTTTGAATGTTTTCAGTGTTATTTTAAAACTGCAATCCACAAAGATCTCTATTTACATAATCGTAAAATGCATCAAAAAACAATATTGTTATGTGTTATGTGTAAATCTAATTTTTATAGTTATAGTGAATTATTATGTCATTTGTGCCCTGGGACATATGATTCAGAGTATGAAATTAAATTTAGATGCTGTTTGTGCAATGTAGACTCTATACCGTCACAATTCAGGCTAATGGTACATCTTCGTAAAATACACCATACATGTGATGTATGTTTAGAATTTTGTCAAAATCAAGCCCGTTTGTCTAATCACGTCTGGAAACATAAGTTGCACCATTTATGCTATCGCTGTGGCATTGCTTATAGAAATAAACCAGACATTACAAACCATTTGTTTTGGAAACATGGTACAGAGAGTGTTTTATGTAAGAGATGTCTCCAGAAGAAATGGCCTCATGTATATCATTTTTGCACACCACCAGCTATTTTTGCGTGCGAAGAGTGTAATTTACAGTTTACAAGGGCTGTGTATTTAAAAGTTCATAAAAGATTTCACTCAGGCGATTTTCCCCACGTATGCACTGAAGAAGAGTGTACAGAAAAGTTTGTTTCGAAAAAACTTCTCGATAAACACATGCTGGAACACAAGAAGAAACTATTCACAGAGGATTTTAATGATTTAAAATTCATAAATCCAAGTGAAAGTGTAAAAGCAGTGGACGATCCCATACCGGTTATAAATCTGGTAGATGATAAACCTCAAGAGGAAGCTGGACCTTCCGAAGTTAAAGCTGAGTCAGGAACTGAGCAGTCCTCCAAAAAGGCAAAGAAAAAGAAATTAAAAGACAAAGATGCTTTGCTTCTAGACGTAAATCTTCCTGCATTAAATCTATCAGAGAGTGACAGCAGTGACGAATCTGACAGCGGGATGCCAACCGCGAAAGAAGAAAAGTTAGATGAACAACCAAAGGAGCAACTAGACGAAGTCAAAACTGATGCGTGTGAAGTCGATGGAATTAAGAAGATTGACCATGAAAACGTAGAACCAAAACCCGAGGAAAGAGTTGATCCACCCGAAGATGAAAAGCCTGATGAAAAACAAGTTCTTGAAATATGGGACAATTTCAAAAAATATCAGGCTAAAGTTGAGAAGCAGAAAGAAAAATCCCCACCTTTAGTCCCAATAAGAAAACACGTTTGTGAGTCCGACCATGACTACTGCTTGATACCAACTGATATGAATGGTGATGAAGATATATTTAGTTTAGATAAAAAGAAAAGTAAGAAGTCCCCTAAAAAGCCCCGTGGAGACCTGTCGTCCACGAGTAGTAGCAGTAGTGACAGTGATTCGAGTTGCTCTTGCGGTTCTAACTGCAGTTGTTCCTCAAGTAGTGGATCATCATCATCCAGCTCTTCGGACTCCGATTCTTCAGACGAATCCGGTAATGAGAAAAAGAAGACAAAACGCATCAAAAAGACGCTTCCCAACAGAAGACTTAGTACTGGTTCCAATGTGGATGTCATGGGAAATGCTGAAACCCCAATATTAGTACCAGAGAAAGTAGAGCCACCGATAGCGGAAACAGATCTTGAAACGGATGAGAGTGACACAGATGAAGAATTTTATGATGAACATCCGCAACGGATAGCTAACAAGCTTTATGAAGAAAAACGAAATCAATTGATAATGTCGGTTGCGCCCTCTGATGGCGGCTCAGTATCAGGCGAGACCAGCCGCCCCTCCACGCCTATTAAGGAAGAAAAAGAATCCGAGGAAACTAAAGAAGTGGATGTAGTAAAGGAGGAGGTGAAGGAAGAAATAAAGAAAGAAGAAGAAGACGTCGAAACAAAAATAAAGCCGGTGAGCGCCAAGAAAAAGAGTAAAAAGAAAAAGAAATCGAAGAGCTCTAGGAAGCATGCGCCCATTAAAATTAACATTCCTAAAGATATCATCACAAAATCTGAGATCGAGGCTGCGCCGCCGCCTCTACCTCCTAATAAGATTACGATATCTTTACAATCCAACACAGTACAAATACCAGAGGCTCCGAAACAGATTGCTGCGGTCGCGTCCAACTTCAGCACTCCGGCCACCTCGAGCGATAAGAAACGTGCATCTAAACGAAGAAGAGTTCCGAACAAGTTTTATGGTTACTCGAGTGATGAAGAAATGCCACAGTCGACCACGACGACCACGACACCCCTGAGTGCACTCAAACCTCATCTGCCTCCAAAATTGGAATGGAGAAAAGAAGACCTACCATCCCCAGTGACACAAAAGACTAAGAAAGAAGTACCATCGACTATAATGACAAACAGGCTATATAATTATACAGACACCATTAGATTGACCGCCCCGATACCTGATCCAGAGCCACCGCGTATCTTAATGAATTCCGAGTCGATGGAGTCTAGCGACTCAGACTCGAGCGAGGAGGGGAACCTGGAGATATATCAGCCGAACAGCAACAGCAGTGCCACGGTGCACACCCCGCCTACGTATCTGAACTCGGGCACATCGAGTCTCCCGTACCCGTTCCAGCGGCCGGCGGTGCGTGAGGCGCGCGAGGGGGAGAGCGTGTACTGCTATTGCCGCTGTCCCTACGACGAGGTGTCGGAGATGATAGCGTGCGACGCGGAGGGCTGCTCCATCGAGTGGTTTCATTTCGAGTGCGTCGGCATAATGGTACCGCCTAAAGGCAAATGGTACTGTCCAGAGTGTAGGAAAAATCAAAGTTTCTCAGGTTACAGATAATTATAATCGAAATGTCTTGTATATATTTTTTGCTGTATTGTTATTTGTATATAACTTATTGATTGTAGATAATTTAGGCTTTACCTGTATATCTTTGTAGGTAGTTTGTGTAAGATTTAGGTTATTAGGTCTGAAAGAAATGTATCATTGTTATAAAGTACATGTTATGCTTGATACCGGCTGTGCGGCCAACTCTGTAACCTGGCGAATTGTTAATGACATACCTACTGCAGCGAGGCGGAAATATAAATCCGATTTTTGATACCAATATAGTAGTTTCTTTTCCTACGAACACATTGATTTACGGATTACTTGACGGCACTTGCGCCACGTCAATGCAGTTGCTTACAAGCTGCTCAATTGAATTAGGGGTATCGTGAGTTACAACAAATTTCATATCTTTTGTATTATTCTTTGTTTAAACTTTTACTAAAAAACATTTTTATCTAGAATTTGTACAAAAAACTAACGTAAGTATTTGGGTAGCATATTGCATTACACTGAATTATAAACACAACCAGTTATTGAGTCAAATGTCCTTGTTTAAATGGATCAATCGACGCTAATATTAATCTTCTAGTAGTAGTATAGCGTGGAACGGGGGTAAATTGTTACGTCACACTTCTAATATTTAGCCAGCAGTCTAATTAGGGTATCAATTCATAGAAGCAGATAAAGTTTATCTCTACTTGCATTCTGTAGGACCGCGAAATCACTGCTCTGATCAATGAACTCGGATGACCCCTTTAGATTGTGTCTTGCGATTGGAGAACGATGCCTTTCGCGAATTTTTACTAAGTATATCCCGAATTTGAAAATTATATAGATATTCCTATTGCAATAGAATTAACAAAAAATAATAAATGTGTTTTCGTATCAGACCTCAAACTTTTTTGTAATTCACAAGAATTCTGACTGCGTCATTTAGTAATTTGGTGAATGTCGGAAGGGGTGAAGTGGTTTTTTTTTTTCAAAATCTTATTTGTGCTTAGTTTTGTGTGGACTATATCAGTATGGACCCAATGTTTCTGTGTTCCATGAGGAGTCAGTGCAACAGGTTTGGAGGTAAGTACGATTTTTCAAAGTAATGGCCACCACAAACGTAGCGATATATCTATGCAAGTCTGACTCAAGTCTGAGTTTGTACCAGTATACGTAAATCGTTTGTGGCCAAATAACTGCACAAACTTCGTTCTAATTTACGATTCGAGACTGGTACAAACTCGCGTTTGCCCAAACGCACTTAAACGTGTGTGGCAGGCTTAATTTATTCGGTTGTTAATAGCATATTCGTATCAGCCCGGAGGGCAACCACTATACACAATGGTGCAAAATACCTCATTACGAACCAGTTCAGCTACTGTAGTTCCACTTTCGAACAGGTCGGGATAACTGGAACGTCAAGAGGTAACCATCTTTCACCAGTGGACATTATTTGGTTTGGGTTACAATTTCTATTAGGTGCATTGTTGTTCTAATGACTACTATCATCACTGGACTCAGTCAAGTGAAGATCCAGCCCTGTCTAGCCCTACGGGGTGTAGGCGTAATTCATATACTTACAATAACACAAGTAGTAGTACTTGGTTCATGAAAGTTTTTGGTATTTATATAAGTATCAGTGTAGATATCTGATGTATTCGATCCCCGTGTATCGGTGGTTTTAAATGAAGCGTAAACGAGAAATAGCGCTTGATATAACGGTGGCGAATGTCGAGATGTACTCGTCTCTCGATTGTCGTTACCGTTTTTGCGAAAGCCATTACAATGCATCATTTTACCGATCCCTCGTGAATAAAATATAATACAAAATCAATAGTCGCATTTCAGATAAGGTAAATGTCGATTTGTGTTCAGCCTATGTACCTAATTGTATCAGGTCTCAACCTGACCAGCATACTTGTCAACTGTCGAGAGGCAATTATTTCTCTCCAATAGATACCCTGATTGCATTGCGCTTACCATCAGGTGCACTACATACCAGTGGCGTGCCTAGGGTTTTGGAATAGGGCAAGCCCAATATTATTTTAGTTTTAATACATATTTATTTAGAAGGAAAAAAATACTAAGAACGACGAAATCGAATTTACGGCGCGGCGGCAGACCTACCACACTATCTGTACAATATTAGGATTAGGTAATACATATATAGATAGCTTGTGGACTGTGGTCATGCAACCGTAACTTTTTAAGGCACTAACTAGGTACTGAGCACTTTTAATACCCGGCATTACACTAGCACACTGCACAACGATAGCTACTATGGTCCCGTGTTTGACTGCGCAGTTAACCAAAATTGCGGACAGAAATTGTTATAAAAACATTAAGGTTAAGTGTTTACAAGTAATTTTAATTACAAGTAATAGCATGCCTTTTTGAAAGGACCACAAACTCATTGAAATCATTAGAATTAATCCAAACATTCTAATACACAAGTGTCCCTTGAAAAATATATATGTAACACGACTGTTTAATAACCTATATGAAGGGGAGCATTTAGAAATCGAATTACGTAGTTTAGTAAACTGAACCGCTAAAATGCCTCTTGTGATTTACCACGAACTTAAGAAATGCACAAACTCGGCGTAGTTTTCGCGCCAGTTTCAATATAATTGAATTAAATTACCTTTATAACGGCAATGAACACTTTTACCATCACACTAAAACCATTACAGGAAACATTACAAATCATTTTCGTATCAAAAAGTTTAAATAACATTAAAAAACGAATAATTAACCTACAACCGAACTATTTACAATTACACAATGTCACAAATCACAATACTTATGAAGTTAGTAGTAATTCGTACAGTATTGCTACTAAACGAATAAATAAACATTACAACATGCAATTATAATTTATGAAATAAATATGAAAACCTCATTATTTGTATTTAAAAAATGATTAAATAATTTTAAAAAAGAACCAACATATTAATAACAATAAATATAATTTAGTTAACAAATAATGTTACACATGACGACCTTCAAACGTACGATGTTCACTCAAAACAATTCTGTGGTCAAAAGCTGGGCTTTTGGTTTAGTACTTTATTGCTATATATAAATATCTGTAGCTATACATTCATAGTGCCAGAGTGTAGCATTTCACCCGTCATTGTGAAAGAGATAGCATGCGTTGCCAAAAGCCTCGTAAAAGCACACGAGAGAGAAAAAGACAGATATATATTATGCGCGTACCGTCTTTTAAAAAATGTGTGGAGCTACGTAATTCAACGTGAGAGGTAAAATTATTGAATGAAATTTTATTACAAGCGTTGCGCAGCGCGGGCGGCGCTTCGGCTCGCCATCGCAGGCGCTTCATTGAAGAGCGCCATGCCGCGACGAAACGCGGTAAATTCAAAAATGGTAGATGTTTCGTAATTACTGTTTTGTATTGAATGTAATGGTTTCGTTCAGAATTTAGTATATACGTATTAAGTAAGGCAAGCCGGGCTTTTGGGCTTGTATGGAAGTACCGCCACTACTACATACAGTCTCTGCCGTGGCAGAGGAAGCCTAGATATAGCCTTCTTCTGAAAGAACGGATTTCGAAATCCTAATTCCTAGAGATAGGTCTTTGTTTTCGCATAGTCCTATGACTAAAGTAGCCTTTCGACAACATTTTAGTCCTACGGTTCAATAAATAGAAAGTCCAGCGCGAAACACCCGCTTGGATAATTTGTGATAAAATTAAGAAAACTATGAATAGTTTGGTTGATTCTAAAATGAAATGAAACGAAGAATTTTATGAAGTGGGAATCAAATTTTAAACTTACCGTTTTATAAGTTTACTGTGGGCGTTTTATAAGTTTAGAAATAATAAAATATTTTGCAGTTGTATGTACTCGCAAAGAAGCTGGCAATATGTATACAATAGGATATAGGTACTAAAACCTTCAAACTTTTGTAACATAACGTTGGCGTCATGCTATTGTTTTGTTTTAATGTTTCGACAGAACTTTGTATTACTTTTTAAAGGTATCCTGAAAGTATAAACTTTGTTTTTAATTCATTGTGTTCTGTTGAGAATTTATACAAAGAACCGCTAACTTTCCAAGTCAGTCTTTGCAACGTTTGACGCAACGAATTTCTATCATATGCTATCTTTGACGGATACAAAAATAAATAAATAAGGCCAATAGACCATAGATACACACTATCCTGACCTCACGTTACGATAAAAGTGTTGGATTCTGGCCCAGGCGGCCAGGCCTGAAACAAATACCTACTAGTGGATTACATAAATATTTTGTCGTGGTGTGGATTCGAACCTGCGATCTCGTGTTTCACAGTCGGCGACCATCCCCCATATCGCGAGGATTGCCATGCGGTTGCTACGGTTGTGACAAATTGGGAATTTCAGATATTTACCGAAACAATATAGATATTCTTATCGCTAGCGTGCGTTGGGGTAACACCGTAATACAAGGATGGAAGGGGTAATAACGTAAACTCCTATATAATATATTTTATCTACTTGCTGGCTGGCTGGTAAATGTACTGAGATTTCAGGCATGAATTAAGTTATATTTTAAAAGCCCCTCGGCCACCCTGGGTACCTTCCGTATTAATGCATTAGACTCCAGCCTGTGTCGCATCTATAAATAACATTCCTGGTTTCCTTCAAAGTAAATATAATATAATTTGCTTTTAAAAGGTCGCAGTGGAAAACTTTCGAGGCCTATTTTCAGTAGGTAGCGAACATCTCGAAATAGATTCGTTCCGAATAATATTTCATCTTCTGTTTATTCCTGAGAGGGTTAGTGCAGGCGGATGATTGGTCGTATAGATAAATATCAGTGATGAATTAATAAATATCAAATATCAATGATACAACAACAACAATGATGTTGCAATTGAACACATGTAAATTCATTCTGACTCGACCAAAGCAAATACGTTCATTCTGTGTTCTTTATACCTAAATGTATATTCCAAATTATTGCAAAGGATTTAGGCATATTTTATGAGATTTGATGGATGAAAAAATCTTGCAGTCTATCTGAAAAAATGAAATGAAATAGGTAGTTATGTGTCGCCAATTACTAAAAAAATTGTTTTAAATATTTGATGTTAATGCAATATAGGTAACGGTCTTATGTTTTATTTAAATGAATATAAAGGTTCGATTGTATGCATAATGAAAATGATAAAAAAGTTACAATGACAGATGTTGTTTTGGCCTCACCACATTGTAAACACGATATGGGATCATGTGTTATTTATTAATATGATGGAAACTTAACTTCATGAAATAATTCAATTTTTTTTAACATCTTTATACCGAAGATGCTTAATACCTACTATATTTTCACACGGGTCAATTTTTAAGTAATTAGCTTTATGTAGGTATTTCCAATGACAAAATCTCAGCATAGATAAGGTTCTTCTTTGGAAGTAAACAATAATAGATTTCCATAGCATTCCATCCCTACTCAGTTTAAGCATAAATATGTATTAATATTCGCTTGTGCGGATAATATGACAACAATACGGACATGAACAGTACTAAATACGATTTATGTAGATAAATGGATGATAAAGTATGTCGCAATACGTCGCTGGGCGCATACGTCACCGCACAGTCATCGACTATAAAATGTAGAGAATACAGTCATGTCACGGCAATTTCAACCATTTGCCGTGTCAGAGGCACTTATTTGTGAATTCGTTCGCATTAGGCCTATATTTACAATGCTATTTTTAGAAGTATGTTACATATAGCTGCTCAAATTGTAAGAAAGCCTAGCGAGGTATTCAATAGTAGGTACTTTGTCCCAACTGTACTGTACTTACTACTTAGGTACTATTAGCGCAATATAGACAGTTCCTCATGTATGAAAATCTAGTGAAATAAACCCAATTTGTCGATGTTTCCTGAATAATAGGAGAGTTATTTGAAATTGTAAGTGATCGTATATAAATATTTCACGCAATAGCCTTCGTATTGACCTTGGGCGCAGTTGACGAGTAGAGCAGATAAATTAAACAACATGGCGTGTGTTCGATTCTCGTTGTCGAAAGGTTTTGTGTGATACATCTCTTCGTTTCATGTAGGTATTGTAATCTGCTTTGTCCGCTTCCGCATCGCAGGAAAAGCCGGTTAATAAATAAAAGGCAGCGTGTACGATTCTTGCATGAAAAAAATATTTGAGCGAGAAATAAAAATCGGTTTGGATTTTGAATGTTGTGTTTACCAACTGCCTACTGGTTTCGTGAAATTATCTAGCATATAGTATTCCTACCATGTGAGTCACACTACTTGTTGTCTAATTAGGATAAAGTATACTTATTTAACAAATAACTGTTCCTTAAATACTGTTCGAATACACTACATTTTTAAAAAGGTGCTTTAAAACCTTAGACGATTACGTTATTACTTAGATTAGATATTACTTAGATTAGTAACGGTTCAAATAAAGACAGCATTGAATTACATATCGATTGGCTGAATTATTTACACGTTGGTTTGATGACACGCCCGTTGCGGTAGGCAACTGGTGTAAGTATTAAGTCACCGCCGAACAATCTGCAAGCCCTAAGAACACCACTTCGGATTAATTCATGTAATTATGTGTCGTTGAACCGCGCTTCTTCCGCGGTCAGATGGTTTTAAGTTCGTTTATGATTGAGATTGTAGAATGCTCGAATTCGGCTCTAAATTATCGAGGAATTAAACCTTACTTACTTACTAACTGTAAGGCTGTTGATAAATATTAAATATAAGGCGCAACCATTTTCTAGCAGGTCGAAGTGGAAGTAATTTAGGGAGATTTCGGTTCAGCAGTAGAAATCTTAATTTTGATGAAGATGATGATGATACTGTAGTAGAAAAAGAACTTTTAGGTATAGTAGGAAACTGATTAGAAAAATGGCGGAGAATTTTTTGATCAGAAGACAAGTGGGAAGCACTGTACCTACTTACTGTTTGGTGCAAACTTGACAGTTCCAATTACCAGTTTAAATATACAGAGTTAAGTAAAGACAAAAAACATTTCCAACACATAGCCCAAAATATGCAGTTAATGTATTATCATCGCGCGTCAAATTTCGTAGACAGGCAGAAACGCGTGAGTACCTACAGGTTATCCGTTAACGGTATTTTTAATCCGTGATATGATCAGACAGTCCCTAAAGAGACTAAAATACCCAGTGTTTTACTATACTTTATTGACTAAAATTTGGGAAAGACCCGTGACTATCACTATTAAATATAGGTACGAAGTTTGGTAAGAGAACTACTTTTAGCGCCATCTACGTTTCTCCTATGGTACTGACTACTGAACACAGCCATCTGTTGTACTGTAATTTGAATATTATCCTTTCTCCTACCATCTGGCGACCGACGGAACCATTGTGTAAATAAGCAATAAAAAAATGTAAAATACACATGCCTTTATCTCATGGGTTTACGTATACCTCCTTCTGTATAATCGTACAAACAATAGTCACAATCAACGATGTGGATCCAGCTTTCAAGTCGGGGGGGGGGGGGGGGATATAGTTCTACTCAGAACACTGGACGTACTGGAAATCGATTTCAATTATTTAAAAGTGATTATTTGGAAGTTTGTTACACCTATGATTAGTGAATATGTTTACGATTTTTGTAAGTGAAAATCAACGATATATTTTTAAAATCTGTCAATCTCGACCAGCCCAGGAGGGGGGTCATGACCCCCCCCCCCCCCCCATGACCTCCCCCATGGATTCGCCCTTGATGTGTATACTTGGTTTTTTTTTTATTGCGATGAATTGCGAGACGAGCGTGCCCTTCGCTTGATAGTACGCGATACGACCGCTCTTGGACAATAGCAAAACCAAACAACACCATGAATTACAAAGCAATGCTTGGCATTCTACCCCACGAGCATCGTCAACATGTTGACAGTCGCGTCTGGTTCGTTTACCAACAGCCCACCACACACATAACGCTATTACTACCTTCCTAAAAATGGTCATTGTTGTAAACATTTACGGCCTTATTCATAGACAGATTTAAAACCTAATTTAGCTATCGAATGTTTTGTCTTTTTCGTTGAACTAAATTCTAAAGTCGTTCAAAAGGGACAAAACTTTCGATAACTAAAATAGCTTTTAAATTCGTCTATGAATAAGCCCGTTAATATGCAAATAACACGTTGACTAAAATTTAGTCAATTTAGATATTTAATATAGCCGCAAATACACGGCATAATGTTATCTCCAGCTCCTCAGTTGTATTCAAATCATGTTCTGACACTAAATTGGGTCCCTCTCTATGCGATTCGAGCATCCGGTAATCGAGTTAAGTGGTGCATACTGCATGTTATACATAGTTGATACTAGTATCCACAGCGACGTATTGATTGCTCTGGGTTCAAGGCTTTCTAGCTACGACTGACATGTATAATATTATGTAGGTAAAGATTATAATTAACATATGTTTTCGTAGTTCAAGGAATGCAGGTGGTCATTGCAACTTGGGGTATTTCATATTTGCCACTTATATTTTCTTTCGTAAAAAGATAATGGCTGTATGGCCTACCCCCTCTTAATCGTACTCTCGATTGTAGAGGAGGCTTGTGCCCTGCAGTAGGACCATACATCTATCTGATATAAGCAGAGATTCGATATAAACCAATGACTTGCACTTTGCAGTTTTCAGTCTCCCCTTGCTGTCATTAGACATATAATTCGATGACTAAACTAATCTGCATCTAATAAAGTAATCGATGAGAGTATTTTTTGTCTCTCAGGTCAACCTATCAAATCGAAAATAGAGGTCCCGACAAAAGAAAAAGATACAACTAGACAACCTTGGGAAGGTATGTACGTAGACCGACAAACAGGGTAGCTTTGATTTGTTTTGGGATTGTCTTTTTTCCTTATATTAATAGTAGCACTAAGGTACTATTACTATTAAGTAATCAAGTGGAGGCCACGTAGCGGAAAGCGCAGCGTAGGACGTCCACCCACAAGGTGGTCAGACGACCTGGTAAAGGTTGCGGGACTTCGTTGGATGTAGGCTACCTCCAACAGGTCACTGTGGAAATCATTGGGGGAGGCCTATATTCAGCAGTGGACTTCCTTTGGCTGATGGATGGATGGAAAGGTACTATAAGAAGAACACGGGGCTAAATAGAAGCCAAACTGATTGGCTGATTGATTGTATAACATACAGTTTATCGGGTATTTGGAAAAAGTACATGTATATAGGTGCATATATGATTCCCATCTCCAATATTAAATATGCCATATTTAATAGTTGTTCATTTACACTTGATTTATTGGTTTCTAATCACCTCTGTGTTCTTCTTCAGCCCGTATCGTACCGATATTACAAAAGCGCCTGATGAAAATATGATATTACTGTTTTACAATGTTATTATTTTATCAATCGGAATGGAGGATTCGTGTCTAAATATTTTAATATATTCCGTATTACATGAAATCGTTCAAACTAAAATGAATTATTTTATTATTTTAAAATTGTTGGCGTATTATTATAATGGATTGCATTTAGTGACATCATTCACAAGAAGATTTATTATTGCTGAAAATGGATAGATACTATCTTGGTTATTGATATATGATTCAAGATCAAATGGTCCATGAAGCTGAAGATAAGTGATAAGTGTAAACTTAAAATTAGAATATTTGTGTAAATATTGTAAAATAAAAGTTAAAATGATTATTAATGCCTTTTTATTTGCTAGAAACATTGAATATAAAAATAAACTAGATATTTTATGAGTTACATTTTACTATTGCTACTACTTCAGCTGCTTATATTAATGAAAATTTAAAACGAAAAGATCAAGCAAATATTCGGTTTACAACACACCTATTAAATAAATCATCGATACTTCCTTGACTCAATATATTGGTGAATTGAAGTGTTGCCCTCGTTCATCTCTCACGATCACAATATTTTTTAATGTGCTACCTACATATTTTGTGCTTTACTTATATTTACTCCACCCGTGATAATCCAAGAGAAAGCCAAAACAGTTCAGCTGTGACAATAAAACAAAATTCTTTAATAATCTAGCGAACCCTTGAATATAAATTAACGATTTGAATTACAACAATTTAAATTAACGATTTGTGTACGTACTGCTGCCACCCTACTTTATTTTCTACCAAGCACAACGGTTTTAACATTCTCTATATACCATACAATTTTGAGCTCATAGAATCAGACTTCACTTAACATAAAAACGTCTACCACGGCAGCTCAGTGCCGTTGTATTGCAGGAACTTGCCGGTATCCCCCTCCCCTAGCTTCTCAATAGTCTGGAATATCCCGGTGACGCTGGTCGGGACGTCCAGGGGGGCGTTCTTCCCCCCCATGTCCGTGTTCACCCAGCCCGGGTGCATGGACGCTGCGAGGATCATGTCCTTCTTCAGATCTAGGCTCATTGATTTCGTTGCTGCATTGAGAGCTGCCTGGGGATGTTTCAAATGGTAATTGTGGGTTAGACGGTAATAACTAGGGTTACGGGGTGTTGTGGTTGTTTAGGCGGGAGGGTCAACATTCAACAGCAGCAGGGATGTTGATTTAGTCGCTTTCGTTCAAGTAAAAATATATTGCAATGAGTTTATTTTACATCAACCAGAAATTTAAATTACGAGTACTTATTGATAATTTTGTCCCCATAATATGATATGATAATTTTATTTTGGATATAAGAAACTACGAGAGAATTTTCGGGATCACAACATTCTATCCCAAAAAATACCTATAAACTCAAACCATTTCGAGGCGGGAATTGAACCCGCGACGCGAGGTCTCTTTTCACAGCTATTGCATCCATTGCACTACCGAGGTAATCAATAACAGGGACTTTACTTGCATCTCTTTTAACACGTCTATATCGATACAGATATGAACAGAACAGTAAATCGATCCGATTTTAATTTTTTTTAAAAGTACTCTTAGAGGTTTGTTCTTGTACCACAAGTATACCACGCTTAGAATGAATAAACACCTAATTTAGCGAAGATTCGTTCATTATTTTAATTATTTCGACGTATTTGTAAATAAATAAATACCTTAGAACATCTGTAAGGGTAGAAGCCTCCCTCTTTGTTTTGGGCGATAGAGCCAAGCACAGAGCTGATGTTGATAACAGCTGCTCGATTTGCACCCATCGGGAGGCTGCTGTTTGCATCTGATGCCTTTTTCAGCAGCGGCAGTAGACTCTGAAAAAAAAGTTTGTTTTTTTAGAGACTCGAAGACTAATATAAAATAGAAAGTCTATACTCTAGCCTCTGGGTAACATTTTGATTTTATGTTTATAGAAAATATTAATGGATTTTGTAGTAGTGTGTTTGTATTTCCTTCTTAAAATTATTAACGCTTAATTTAATTAATATTGTGAATTTTAAGCATTTTTTCTTTATAAACATTGTACCGATAACTTATACTTCAACAAACCTTGGTAAGCATTATCGGCGCAACAGTGTTAACAGTGAGATTGTCCATCAATTGCTCACTCTTCACTAAACTAAGCTTAGTGAATTTTGTAGTGACTCCTGCATTGTTGATTAATAAGTTGAGGCCTTGCTCTCCCACTATTTTGGCTATTTGGGACGCGAACTCGCCATAACTGCTAATGTTAGTTACGTCTGAAATATTATTAAATTAAAAATTATATTAAGAACTTATTTGTAAAAAAATGTTATTCATAAAACATAAAAAGACGCACCTAAGTGTAAAATAGTGAGGTTTGTATTAATTTTGGAGATATGGTCAAGTTCCTGCAAAAAGAAGTGATCACACATTAAAAGTTTGAATATGCCGCGCTATCGTGCGATTACCTGGCGGCCAAGCGAGGCGCGACGCGACGCGGTGGTTTATTGATATTCGAGCTAGGTACATATCGTTCAATATTTTTTTCTACTGTAGCTATTATGCTACACCTTCAAGCTATAATAACATTATACGTATCTACAATCATATTATCAATGAAATGAAATCGAACTATCTCGATTTATGAGGTCATCTCAATTTCTGATACGTCATGTGCACGTTCCTGCCTTCGAGCATGACGTCGGCTGTCAATGCAACACTTCGTCCTGCTCGCACACTAGTATAACCCACCGTACGACGTCGTCGCGCCAGTATTTGACCGTGAGACTCCGTGCATTTTCAGTGTTAATTTAAGTTTAGAACGTTGTGAAGTGTTTGAATTAAATTGTGATATAAAATAAAATCAGAGAATAAAACATGGCGCCAATAGGTAAGTTACGAATAGTGTATGGAATAGAGTTTTAACAGTCACATACCTCGGAAGCTTTCCGGCACGTCGCGATAATTTTGCTCGGCTTGTTGTGTTCAGTGAGATATTTGACCATACCGAGGCCGAGGCCGCGGTTGGTGCCGGTGATCAAAACGGTCCTCATCGTTCGTTTGTCGGAGTTGTAGTAAAAAGTGACGGTGGTTGATAACGCAACTCGTTTACTGGGTTGTCTCTGTCATAGGGTTAACGTCAAAAAATGACAATCTTGAGCAATTTTACAAGGGTAAATAATTTGCTGAAGCCGCTCAGGCTGGGCGAAACCGTGCTGTTACTGGGGAGGCGCACGCTTGCCAGTGAGTACTCGACGTAATTACATCGCCGCAGCCTTGTACCGTAGATAATTCTCATAACCTCACTTCGTGTTGAGCAATACATAAAGCCTGTTTCTCGAGGCTACATTATCAATATTCGGCAATTCCATATCGTAAATAACTAATATCAATACTTTCTTAATTGCTCTTAGCGAAGATTAGGGTAACTGCAAAGTGATTCTCATTGGATACAATCTTGCACATACCATCATTGTTTTTTTGTTTGATAGATGATTAAACAGTGCTAGTTAGCAATGTAGAAGTCATTATAGACAATAAGGGTTAAAAAAACGTTGGCTGTGTTTGAGATATGTCTGGAGATTACATACCATAATTTATAATCAACCATGGTTAGACTGTATACCTATATAATGATAATTGTTAATCTCAAAATTATCTATTGTTCTTGCACAGTGTCAATATAATAGATGTAAGTTGTATATTTAATAGGTTTGCTGCCTTAGTAACAAAATTAAATTAACTCACCAAGTATCCCTGACAATTTAGTAATTGTATTTTGAATACCAATGAATTAAGAACTCTTTGTAAATGGGAATACTTCAAGGATCAAACTGCTTATTTATTTGCTTCCTTTGGCTTAAAATCAAAATGTTAGCAAACCAATACATTTTTTGACTGATTAGATTCTTGTTGGAAAGTTAATGATAAAGGTGGCTTAACAATTTCTAACAAAAAATGACTGGTAATCTAACAATAACCATATATTCTTCAATCACATTCTTATTGGATTAAAACACATGTGGCTTAGGCCAGCAGTCACAAGTATGAGAGATTTAAAGTTGCTCATAATTTGTAGGTAAGTTTAGCTCAATTTCAATAGAGTATCTACCAGGCTATACTATTTTATATACACACTGAAATGTATGTACATATAGTACATATACATGCTGAAATTTTATTTCCACTAATGATACAAACCTACCATTAGTTATTAGGTGCTATAGTAGAAGAGAAAATATTTTTAGTTATATACATAGGCATGAATTCTGCAAGTCATTGTCGATTTTCATGATGAAATTCAATATGGAAAAATGCTAAGTCATTTAGTGACTGTTGTCCGATATACACTGTTATTGTCAACTACAATAATGAATAACTGTTATTAAAAAATACACAAGGTAAACTTTTCTGGGCATAACTGGATCTAGTGGCTTGACATGACATTATACTCAATAGAAATGGGCTTTGAACTAATTCTTGATATTAGATGCTGGGTAAACTGTGCCCTGTCGTGAGACAAATTAATTAGAAAGCAGCCTCCGTGGCGCAGTTGGTTAGACGCCGCCTGTGAAACGAGATGCCGCGGGTTCGATCCCCGCACCGAAACAAGTATTTGTGTGATCCACAGGTATTTGTTTTCGGGTCTGGGTGTCTGTGAGACCAAAAAGTCTCTCGTAGTTCTTTATACCCACAACACAAGACTCGATCTTAGTGTGGGGTCAGGACTATGTATGTGACTGTTGGGTGTATTTATTTATTTATATAAATACCACATATTTAATATGTCCAATATCCTGCTATTTACTAGTAAGATATTATTGTATTTTCGATATGTACTTCCCAATTTAATTAAAATGCATATGACTAGGAAATCTGATTAGTATTTTAACCTTTTGAAATGAAATGAAATTTGTTTATTGGTCACATAGGCAATTAAATAGCTCTTATGACAAGTCAATATACATAGTACTTGTTCTCTATTTACAAGATATTTGTTAGAATATTTTTATTAAATTAACTATTTTTCAGTAGTCATTTAATTTCTTTAACATTTAAGTGAGGATTTCATTATACATACCAAATATCCAAATTCTTAAACATGCATGGGGTAAACCATTCAAAAATATGAATGATATTAAAATATATTCTTGGAATTAGCAAAAGCAAAGAGGCTACATTATTTGCTACAAGTTATTGATTTCAATAATGTTATTATTAGAATGTATGACACTTCGGTTTCTGACGGTTTTCGCAATTTGTTGATCAGGTGGATTGCTGTGTTGTAGCCGTAGATCCAAGGTTGTAGCCCCCATAGAGAATGTGGAAGGTATATGATTCAATATTATGCACAGCGTGGATGTTGCGATGTGTCTGTCGGTTCATAGCCATGGGTTGGTTGATTTATTATGTAATGTGTTTGTGACTTGGACTTTAACAAGCTTTTTGGAAATTATTATTTCATATATTAGTGTTGCCTGTATACACGTTTTTGTCATGTTTAATGTATTACTGGGGTTGAAAAATGTACTTAACACAATGGACATTTTTTAAGTATAACAAACTTATGGCACTCTGTCTACTCCTTCAGAGATATAGAATGGTGTTTATTGTTTAATAAATGCTTTTTTGATAAGATTCTACAAAATAGCTGAGTACTCTTATGATTAGGGATGTCCTATTATACAGTTATTGTTGGGTATTCTTGTTTTCCATGTCACAAAACATTAAAAAAATAAGGTGCTTTATCGAATATAATAAGTCACTGTTCATCAATTTAATACATAAATAACGACACTACAACGTCAACTTGCACTGTTTAAAAATCTAATTATGTTCAGCAGAGATAAATGTTAATCTGCAATATCTAATAACACCAACATCGTCACACAATAACGCAGCATACAGTAATCACATTGTCATATTGCAGTACATTTTAACAATCAATGATCAATGATTCTATTTTTGTCTTACAAGTAGATAATAATTATTTTTTCTTTATCATACATACACTAGAAGAAGACAAAATAATATTATGTTTTTACAAACATGAATTAGAAAAATTCATACATTTATTTTGCAAAAATATTTTATTTATGTTGGAGTTATCAGTCCCTTTTTTCCTGGTAATTTTGAGGAATGCTTTCAGCAAGTTCCCATTTAAAGCAATTTTCCTGCAAATATAATAGGGCAATGATTCTTCTGTAACGGAAATGATTATTATTGTTGTTTTCATCTTGCATATTCATAATGCTGAGGGACGCTGGAACTAAGGTCAAGCTTTATAAAGGCAGCTTATTACTGCTGGTTATAAGCTTGCTGTGTTTTGGACTAGCAAATGTCTATTTAACTCCGGGTTTTTTTTATTACAAGCCTGCTTTTTCACGGATGAGCAATTGTTGATAATCGGGAATGTTAAAGGGGCTTTATGGCTTACGTAAATGACTCTATTATAGATGGAACTTTCGACTATGACCTGGCCGTGATCGGCGGAGGGTCTGGGGGTCTCGCGTGCGCGAAGGAAGCGGTCAACCTCGGCGCTCGAGTGGCGGTGTTCGACTATGTCACCCCGTCACCCCAGGGCACTAAGTGGGGGCTCGGAGGCACCTGTGTCAATGTCGGATGTATACCCAAGAAGTTGATGCACCAGGCTGCGATATTGGGAGAGAGCATACACGTAAGTTTTGATTTCTTTTTTGTACAAGATGTAAGATTAACCGACGGACTTGTTATTAATAGGCACAAAAATACACGAAAACAATATAAAGTTTCTAAAAAAGTCGCAAAAAAAAATCATAACGTGTGGATACCCTCCTGCAAGCGACTTGCGTGACCGATCTTATCTCATTGCGCGTGTCAATGGCCTTAACGTCTGCAAGCGGTCGGTTACTTACGCACTGTCTGCGATTTTTTTTAATAGATTTTGTCGATATTTGGCAGATGGATCCAATACTCTAGTCCGTACCTTTTTCTAATAAATCTCTCGTTTAACCATATACCTGTTTAATTAATCATATTTCATGCCCATTTTAATTTTACGGCGCGGCAATAATGCTTCGTCATTATTTTATGCCTCTTTAATGATGTTCAATTTGTATTTGCTCCTTTCGCGAAGTTCAATAGCAATCATAATACTGGAGATTTAAAAGATTCTGTGTGAATCGAATGATATTTACTTGGGTTAGGTTAATACATCATTTCAACATCGACTGAAATTAGTTGTTGAATATCACTTGTAAGAGATAACAAGACGAAGTCATGCGGTATTGAAACATTTCTGTGTAAAATAATTTGTAGTACAATTAACATCACAAATATATTCAACAACGACTGTAATTTCATCGAATTTAATCTATTTTGAATAAATAATTATTTCATGGTTTTGTAATACGGTCTCTTTTGCTAGTGGTGGTGTTACAAATAAAACAACAATTTGAATGGGTTGTTCTTGTTGGTATGTATGTTCTAAATCGTATATCTTCGGTTTGATACCCAGAGTGGGTAATACATTTTGTGTAAGCTTTTTTCAATCAAAGTACATAATTTTTTTCATGTTTTTGAACATGATTCTTGTGTGAGTTTAGAATAATAACTAATACAAATTGACGCGAATGTGTAAATTATGTTAATGTGTATGTTACATTTTCAAAGTCAATGTTAAGGGGAGAGTTAGTTAGTGCAATAGGGCCTTAAACATTTGTGATCCCTTTCAGGAAACTTGGGAAAACAGATTGGTAAAGTTTACGAAAATCGCGTATATTTGGACAGTAGACTTAGTAGAATTTTCATAATGTTAATTTTCATCAATTTTAAATTCAGTAGTAGCGTATATTGTTTTTACACAATGGTACATCGTAACTTTTTGTTTATAGGCGTTGGTAAGTCCTGCTCCCAGATCCATCACCCACTCCTCTCCTGTTCCCGCCACTCGGATACTGACATGTAATCTTTATGTTTTTTTTAACAAGACACGTTTTATTATTCCTCGGTTTTATAACAAGGTTAGTGTGTTAATCAATCATATTATTCATAACTTAGATTAAATAGATAATATTAATATTTAATAACTTGTACCATCTGATAATGCCATTAAATAATAATAGAAAATGTATTGAGGATATGTTAAGACGTCACAAATACATGTTTTAATCTTCTTGCCTTTTAAAATTAATTTTGAGATAGTTCTCGTGCTAATCATTTTACTATGGTAAACCGTATCTTCATTATTATAATTTAGCTTTTTGTGTGCATTATTTACATAAAGATAATTAATTATTTCCATAAAATTATATGAATTAATTAGATAAGTAACACAAGAACGGTGACAATTGACCCCACCACATTTTGTGGCTACTCTGGTTAATGAAGTATGTGGGTAATTGCGGTTATTAACCCAAAGGTTAAAGGGTCATTTTTGTTCAAGACCATTGTTACTGAATTGAATTAACTTTTTCATTAGCTTAAAATACAGGTTTAAAAGTAACTTTTAAATGTAACTAGCGATAACTAGAATGACTAGACATTAACATGAAAATTTTATATTTTTTACCATTATATAAATGTACTGCAAACCAATAATTTTGGAAATAAACTAGATTGGTTTCCAGCGACACACCAAATTCAAAAAGTACAATAAAAAGAAAAAAAACCTGTGACGAAGGAAGCCTTAGTCACAGAGACTGCAATAAATATTGATTGTTTAAGTTGTTCAGGCGTTTTATGGCTTTTTGTCACGATGTATCGTGCTTTATCTACCAGAAGATAAATCATGAAGTTTGAAAACTTCTTAGGATGCAGCGCAAAAACAAATCTTGAAGAATTTAAGGCATTTTTTTTTAAATTAATTTCGTATATTTTGTGTCAGTATTAGTCGTCACGGATCCATTTGTATAATATTGTAAAGTTAATCTCTTGGAAGAAGTAAATCCATTAAATTATGGACAGTACGCTTAACTTCTAGTTACCCATGGGATCTTGATGACATCAAGGAGTGACGGTGTGGTAATTATTCATATGTTCTTAATTGGTCATTAGCAAAATGGCAAACACGGTATTTTCCATTCGCTATGCGTATAGACGTAAGCCCCGTATCCACGGGGAGAGTTTCGAAGATACGATAATCTTAACTATGTAAAAAAGTTGCATTGTGTGAACATTGTCAGAACACGATAATCTTATGGCGGTTATGTCATGCGATAATGGCATACGCTTCCCGCCGCGAGAAACTCCTCGTGTAAAAGGCGCTTTAGTATCACAAGCGTAGTATACGACGCCCAACACATTTTGGTAGATGAAGTGAGAATTTGTGAAAGGTTGCGGAAGAAGCTGGTACAGGCTGTGAAGATGACGTGCATTATATTTAATGCCTGTGTCCACCAGTGAGCTGTTGTAAGCTTATTATTATGATAGTCTTTTTATGTCGATGTTGCGGTTTCGAAGTTTATTTAGACTAGTACAATGGGGTGTAGTTTAAGTATGTTATATCTTATCTATTCCCCTATTAAAATAGGTGTACGGTGGATTCATTAACAAGAATATTTGCAGACGTAAAGTCCTGTAATGCATGCATTATTTTGTGAATTTAGTATCAAGCCACGCGCAGTTTTTTGATAAAGCTAATGTCATGACTCACCCCGTAAACAAAGCCTAAGGTTATGAGTTATCCAATAATGTTCTACTTACTATTACTTGTATGTTTGTACGACATTAAAACCGTGAGTTGATGTTTTGTTAGTCTGAAGCCCCTACAGCCAGTGTCGCTAAAGGTCAAGATAGTAGTGGTATGTTCCTTTGGATTACCTGCAATCGCTCACCGTCAAGGTCACCAGTCGCTACGGATGACTTGCAAACTAACGGTGTTTGATGTAACGTAACACCATGTTTTTGTAAAAGCCATAAGTATTAACATATGGCTTTTTGATAAAAAATAAGCTATGGGTAGGTACTACATATAATGATGAATCATTTTAAGAATGATTTGGCAATTAATCATGCCTGAATGGATTATACCTGGTAAGTGGAAAGTGTTTATTTTTTCTTCTAGGTTTAGTAAAATTCGTTGCCAGTTGGTTTTTAAATAATTTCTTAAGGGTAGATACTAGATAGTATTTTGTTTCATGTAATAGCCACTCCAATTTTTTACTGAGCATTTTTATTATAGATAGGTTAGTAGCAATAAGTCTAGTGACAATTGTATCGTAGGATTTTTTCAAGGCTCCTTGTAGTTCCAGCAAATAAAATCAAATAGCAATTCTGTAGTATGCATATATTTAAAACTACCATACTAGAGTTATACATAACTTTTTAGAAACATTCGTTTACGCATTCCATGACTCGGCATTTTGTTCCCTAGATCAATATTATTGTTAAAGCTTTATTACCGTATTCGTATAAGCTTATTATTATATTGGCACGGAAAAATTACCAAAAAAAGCCTAAAGTAGCCGTAGATGTATGCCGATTGCCGTGCAATGTATTAACTTTGGAAACTCTTAAATATCTCGTTTTTCAACGTAATGAATGTTTAAATGCGAGTATTGTCTTCCCTCATTAGTATGCAGAATAAATATAGCGGTTTGTACGTATTTACTATATGTTATGTTTACGAGAACAATAATTGTGTATTATAATTTTATGTTTTCTCAATACTTGTTTGAAAACTCGCTTGATACAATAGCCAGGTTTTTGTCGTAAAACTACAATTCGGTTTTACATTTCGTTTAGTTTGTTTTACCCTCTGGCCTTGGCATACGTACAAACGTATCTAAATATGACTATTTATATTTATCAATATTTAATATTATTGCATCATTTATATTAAATGTTAATCCATTATCACCTATTGTATCATGATATGAAGAGATTATTGATAAAAGTATTTCATCCATTTAAACATTTTTTTTTTTTTTTTTTTTATTGCAATGAATGGCGAGACGAGCATGCCATTCGCCTGATGGTAAGCGATATGACCGCTCATGGACAGTAGCAAAACCAAACAACACCATGAAATACAAGGCAATGCTTGGAATTCCACTGCGCTCGCCATCCTGAGACATAAGATGTTAAGTCTCAATATGTCCAGTAGTTACTCTGGCTACAATGTCCTTCAAACCGGAACACAACAGCGCATTAACACTGCTGTCACACATAAACATGTCAGTCTAGTGCAGTACAAAGGCTTAGATAATGCCACTTTTGATTATAGTCTAGATCAGGGCTTCCCAAACTTATTCGTACCATGACGTAACGTAAGAATTTGACATTTTATTAAGCCGCCCCTCGACCCGGTTCTAACCCCTCCCTCCCTCTCTTTCGGCCATAAATTACGGCTATTAAAAAATTATTGCTGCGGTGATGATGACACGATATTCATGAGAAACAGCTCCCAATATTTAAACAGTTCGTACATGTCGGATTTAGGCTTTAAGCTGGAGTCACAGGACAATTCTATTAGTTGTTCTTCTTCCTTTGTTGAAAGAGTCGACGCATCGACACACGTCGCCCCTGGGAAAATGTTGTGATGCCCCGGGGCGTCACGACACACAGATTGGGAAGCCCTGTTTTAAATAATAGACTTTCACGTAACATAATATTGGTTATATGCTCGTCCCCTATAATATCGTGGGACGGAACACACAAGGCGAAACGTGAGTGTCTTGGTTGCTACCAGGGGCGCCTCTGCCTACCCCTTCTGGAAAAAAGGCGTGAGTTTATGCTTGTATCATACATTTTTAACAATAGTTCGAAACTAAATAATGAACAGAGGATTGAAAAATAATATTGTTATCGTAATCTACCATAACATTGTAAAGAGCTGTTTATTTATTATTGTATTGTATTCAGTATTACTTTACATATTATCATTGGTTAATATATTCCTTCACGCGGAATGCAAGACAACAATGTTTTGTGTTGTTTTACTTTTATTCTATTATCAAGCGATCGTTAGAAAAAATACATGGTGATAAGTGATAGCAATATTTTTCTCATACTCGTTAATATTACTGTTGATATTTATCCATAGCATTTGATAATTCTGTTTTGTACCATCTTGTGTCTACGGACTATATTACACTCATTCGGCCTTATTCATAGACAGATTTAAAACCTATTTTAGTAACCGAATGTTTTGTCTTCTTCGCTCAACTGAATTCTAAAGACACCAACCAAAGCCAATGACCTAACGTGCTCTCTGATGCGTAAAGGATTGCGAGATTGGGACAATCTAGTGACAATATTCAAATCTAGATCACTAAATTGTGCTCACAAGTTACAAGTGCTTATAGCAAGACATATAGATGTTTATAATGAGTTAAATTATATGGGATTTTTGCTTATTATTTTATTGTGGTAAGCATTGAATGTTACTGGAATAGAGCGTTGTTTCCCTCTGTCTCAGCTACGAGAAAACGGAATAACTTTATATTTTGTTATAATCTCTGTTTGTTTTTACTGGTGTACAATAAAGAATATATAAATAAATAAATAAATAAATATTTAACGTACTTTCCTTCGTTGATTAAATCATTCTCTTACGCGTTTTGGATGTTGCTTTCTACTACAATTTTATGGGAATAAGGAAAAAAATATTTACTTAGTGAGTCACATCACTCACGACGTATGAATGGGAACTCGGTAGATGTCACCAATGTGTAGGAACTGGCAGTAATTTGCAAGTTACGTATACGATATCTTCAATACCGAGAAAATGATTTGTATTATTGCATGGGTTTTATCGGGACGGTGTAGTTGTGTTTATAATGAGGATGAATAAAACTGCAATCTTTTCAAAAGGAGAACGGTCGTTTTCCTATGAATATTGGGCCTAGTAGTGGAAACATGGTGGAGACAAATGAGACATAGAATTAAATAATAAGAATTTTTTATCCTTCAAATATAACATAGTCTTCTTGAGCTAGGATACGGGGTTTTTAAGATTTATCCTCTTAAAGTTTTACAAAATCTACCATTTTCTGCTATCTGAATACGTAATGTCATAGTTGGCTTATATTTTAAGTTTGGGATGAGTATGAATATACATTATTATAAAGTACGTAAGCTTATTAAGGAAGACAGGAAAACACATTTGAATATTTAAAAGTATATTATTTTGATATCAGGTTTATTGTATGTAGTTACTTTGTCATGCGCTAGTTTAAAAAATATCTGAAGCTACCGTACACAATAATGAAAAAATAAAACAATGATTGAGGATGAATCCATTCAGACATTACAGATCATGTAAGCCTTTGCGTCTTTACGATCGGTGTCTCGTAGTTTTTGGCTTCAGGCGCGCATCAATGAATTCCCGTAGTTTTTGCTTACATGACGATTATAAACATTTTAACTTATTTATATGCTATAGTATTGTTGAATCGAGGTAAGCAATTGACTGCAAGGGACGCCGTAGAACACAACACCCAGTTACAAAACGAAATTATATGATTTTCAAATTAATTCAATTTTAAATACACATTAGTACACGACGAAATAAACAATGCAATTTGACAGATAATAGTCTCGTAACAGATGTCAACTCTATGAATGTTGCTGACAAATACAAAAATGGTAGAAATATTTCATGATATCCTCATTTTTTTTGTAAATCTAATTCCAATGGTGTAGGATAAAAGTAAATAGAGAAATAAATCTTAAAAAATACGCCAAATTTTTTGGTAGTAATGAATTTCTTGTCCACAGTTGGACCAAATCGACCGATCTCCTTTGAATGTGTGTTTGAGATGTCACGGCGGGCATGGGACTTGGCTCAAAACTTTTATGGATCTTTAGAATCTAAAGATTTTCCTACTAAATTTCACTGTAGGATATCCAAATATGTTTGAATTGGTTTCTCTATCAGCGTTTTGTATCATTGTGTTCAGAACCTGTGAACATGCGTTAGTTAAATTCATTTAATAAATATAAACATCATGAAGACTCAAAATTGTTGTATTGAAGAGGTGTAGTTGTATGCGTATTTAAATTCTAGAAACAATATTTTTAGTTTCCTTACAATTGGGTTAAAAGCGATAAGCTCTATCTAATCAGTGTTTTACATTTTTATATTTAGTTACTTTTTCGTAATAAATATTATAGTTGACTACCTTGAAGTAGAAAAAGCACAAAATAATCCTAAAAATGTGACTACTCATTTTATGGGAAAATATCTTCACTATGAGTTAAATTCAATAGAATCATTAGGTACAAACTTTTTATTTTTATTTTGTTTATTTCTGTATGGTGTATGTAAATTTATGTTATATGAGTGTGTGCGTTGTGATAAGTGACAAATAATGTGTTTTTCTTTCTTTCTTTCTTTTCTTTAGGTACTGATAACCATAGATGTATACCCTGAAATCGAATCCGAGATCAAAAATGGAAACAAACAAATGTCATTGTGAAAGTGACATTTCAGGGCTAGGAAACATTTTCTAATAAAAATTCAAATGTTGCGAATATTGTGTTTTAGAATTTCCTTTAGATTAACATGGTAAAAATGAAAAGCACCAACAAAAACGAAATATATTTAGTTTGTTATTTAAAAAGTATTTTATCAATCACACACTTATCAGTTCACAAACCTTCAATATCACTTGAATGAACTTTATTACATGTTTAACACATCCATTCCACCACCGCGGTGTCACTTCTTGTAAACCATCTTCATTAATCATGTTTTCTTCATAACAAATATTTTTTCGTAATTGGAGAGGCTAAATATAATAAAGTTTTATTTCAGTGAGCCAAATGTTAGGAATTTCAATTTATTGCCAGCAGCATAACATAATTTCGTACCATTTTTATCACATCATTTAAAAAAAAATTGAAATTGTATTTTATGTAAATATTATACCAAAGAATTTTAATTCGGCTATGTTTTATACTTATATAACAGGTGAGAATAATTCTAACCTATCATTTTAACGGTTGTCGACAAACTACCATGGCAATTTATTTTTATTGTAGTGGTAACCCTTCTGTTTACATTTTTGATCTCTGATTCCATTTCAGGGTATAGTATAACATCTATAGTGATAACAGTTAACGGAGTTTGGAATTAGTTTCTTCCACTAACAAATAGTTGTGTATATGTTAATATAAGCTAAACCTTGATTTTTAGAAGCAATAAAAGTTTATGTAACAGTAAATGAAGAAAAATAATATTTTATTATAATTCCATATTTTTTTAAACCCAATGTGAGCAGATGTATGAATTTTAAGTGTATATTTCCAGTTTTTATGTGTTGCTATTGAACCTCGTACGCAGTTTGATATATTTTAGTTACTATTTTGGAATTAAATATTTTTACGCAATAATCTAACTATACAAGAAACAGTGTCATAAACTACAGCAAATTCCACCCAAATCCTTACAGGAAGCAGTTTCATATGGCTGGCAAGTGCCCTCAATAGAATCAGTCAAGATCAGCTGGCCGGCCCTCACAGAGGCAGTTCAGAATCACATCAAATCAGTAAACTGGGTCACAAGGGTAGACCTTAGAGATAAAAAAATCGAGTATATCAACGCTTTGGGAGAGTTCAAAGACCCGCACACGTTGGTGGGGACCCTCAAAAATGGGTCCAAGAAAGAGATCACTGCGAAGAATGTGGTGATCGCTGTTGGGGGGAGACCTCATTACCCTGACATTCCTGGCGCGGTGGAATACTGCATCAGCAGTGATGATATCTTCAGTTTGGGACATCCTCCTGGGAAGACCTTGGTTGTTGGCGCTGGATGTATCCTTTTTGATAATGTTTTGAGCAGATTGTAAGCTTTCAATAGAAATAGGTAAGATTCAGGTGGCGCTGCGGTTGATTGTTGTTTAAAAAGTACCTATACATACAGATTTTAATCTGCAAGTCGAATTTTCAATACGTAATTAAATAAAGCCATCGAGTAAAGTCGTAAAGATTGGTGATATCTATAATTTAATTTTAAGGTTAGGTATTGATGAATTTAATACTTCCAGAAAGTCATCTAGCAAAGTAATGTTAAAAATGTTATTCGGCATTATAGCATAAACTTTAAAAATATAATGCATAATTTACAGTTAGCTAAAAAGGTAAAACGAAGCACCACCAGTAAAAAAGTTTACGGATTGAGATCTCAGACACTCGTAGCAATTAGCAAACAATGGCAATTCAAGAAACAGATCGGAGGTCAATGACTTTAAGCCTTATTTTCTCACGGGTAACTGCATACCGTAACCAGTGATGAGCGAGCCACAGGTTTAAACTTTAACAACTTCGCATAACCTGCTTTTAAGAGAAGATATTTGATGTCGTCCGGGATTCTACGGTCGGGTTAATATGTTGCTGGAAATAAATACTCCTCGCATTAGGCAAATACTATATCAGATGAGAAACACATTATCTTTTGTGAGTCAATATCGGTGAAAGACAAGCTAGTGTCTCTAAGAAACTCGCTGAGCTTCAATGCTTGGTGTGAGTTTGTGCGCTATTGATCCTACCTGGCAGCAGTTGAAGTAATGCTTGATGTGAGTTCTTTGTCCGCTATGGATCCTAGCTGGCAGCAAGGAAGTATGCGTCGACAGCATAGTCTCTTAATGTAACAAATACTACAGTTCTTTCAAAACTAGGGATTCCTTGTAATAGCCGTACGTACGGCTTAAATTAATTAGCAATGTTGATAACAGGTCAAGGTCTCGAGTCTCGTGACGTAGATAACACGGCTGTCTGCTGTCGTGGCATATTTCAATTACTAAAATTCGACGATAGGAACCGATAAGGATTCCACTATCGCATAATATAATGTTTAACATAACGGGCTAAAAGGATTTTTACGTGGCTCGGAAATAGTACGATGAAATGCAATTAATAGAACTTTAATGTAGCTATTCGTTAAAGAAACCACTTGTACGATTATTTCACTTTCGTTTTCTTGAGTTCCAAACATTAGGGTAACATTGTTATAGTTATATTCGTTTTACTATCAATATTTCCGTAACCAACAAACAGACATCGGATTAGAATGCGCTGGGTTCCTCAACGCCCTGGGCTACCCTGCGACTGTCCTCGTAAGGTCGGTGCCCCTCCGCGGCTTCGACCAGCAAATGGCGCAGATGGTGACCAACGAGATGGAGCAGAAGGGCGTGGTGTTCCATCACAGGACGGTGCCGCTGTCGGTGGAGAAGCTGGAGTCTGGACAGCTGAAGGCTCGCTGGTTGAACACGGAGACCCAGGCGCAGTGAGTGTATTGTATATTTTAATGATTTAGTACAAAATTTACCCACATTGTGACTGACCTAGTCAAGTTCGTAAGCTTATGGTCGTAGATGGACTTCTTGTAGCTGTAAAATATATTGTAGAATAAACGCTTTTCGGGCTGCAAACTGATATCGTAGATGCCATACTCGAGTTAGACACTTTATGTTTATTTTTTTACTGCCTACTTAGATTACTAGACGAACTAGCTTCCCTCATTATGGTACTTGGCGGCTACCAATAAAAAAACAGCCATTTTTTTATATTCTGTCTTTGTAATGAGGGTTGTAATTATAGAATCGTTAAGACATTAGTGTACGTACAATATCATGAAGGTAATTTGTCTAATTGCAGGGGTGAAGATGTGTTTGACACTGTATTGATCGCGACCGGCCGTTATGCTCTCACTAAGCAACTCAACTTGGACGCCGCTGGAGTCAGTGTAAGTCACTTCAATTGTTTATTCATTTTTTCATTTAAAAAAAAAATAGGAGATATTACAAATAAAAATACAGAATACAAATGTTATCGCTTTAGGTGATTTTTTACAGACAATCATTGGGTGAATTTATGATTTTTGGAAATTATATCATTTTAAAGTAAAAACAGAAGTAGCTTTAACAATAACAAACATTGTACAAGTAAGCAGTCATCGTTATTGTTTTGTAATAAATCGTACGTTTAAAGTACAAATACAACATTCCTCATAGAAAACTTACGTTTGAAAGGCTCAAATCGTAAATTGTTGCGACAGGAAACCCCCGCTCTAAGTGGTCTGTACACTTTATCTGCATAATCACTGTCCTGTCAATAACCAACAAAACTCATTCCAGTGCCTATCAGAGTCCGGGAAGGTAGTAGCAGCGACAGAACAGACGAACGTCCCCCACATATACGCGGTAGGGGATGTGCTGGAGGGTCGGCCGGAGCTCACCCCGGTGGCCATCCACGCGGGCCGCCTGCTCGCGCGCCGCATGTTCGCCGGCGCCACGCAGCAGATGGACTACGACAATGTGGCCACTACTATCTTCACTCCACTCGAGTATGGATGCGTGGGGCTCAGCGAGGAGACCGCCGTGCATAGGTAATGCAAATTGGTTGGTTTATGATAGCTAAGGAACAGAATTTACTTGAGGGTCGTCACTGCTGTCTTCACGCCGCCGGTGTATGGGTGGGGCTTAGGGAAGAAATCGCTGTGCACAGGTTACTCCATATGAGTGATAGTGGTCAGTGATAAGGTATATTACTCAAGTAAATATGTTTCCAAAAGGGACGTCAGAGATAATGAAAACTTTATACGGGCCACTCGTGAGTATCCTCTCACTATAATCTCTATCTGGGCATCGCAGCACTTAAAATCAGGTGCATTGTGGTCACTTTATCTTGCTAATGCATCCAAACAAAAGGAAAGCCGGTAGGAATCGGACTGTAGGGACACTTCTGATCAGCGCAGATCGGGATGGCATTACAACGGAATAATTGTTTTACGAATTTATTTCGTATTCCCACGAGATAAGTTTCAATATCCTTTGGTAAAAAATTAAATCTCTTGCAATGACGTCGCGGTCTGCGCTGGCCCTTTGCCTCTATTTAAATTGATGGAATTGCTTTAATTATTCAAGTTTAAAAGGCGAAGTGATGCCTAAGAGTCTTCTGTCAATAATTCTTATTGTGATCAGAATCGGTGGAGTCGAATGAGATAACATTAATTATGGCACTTGTGTATTTTTCATGCATTTTTAGGACGAAAAACCTTCGATCAAATATATACTAGATGTCGGGTGAGCACTTCAAAAACGGCCCGACAAATAGAGCCACAAAGTCAAGTGTGGCTCTATTTCAATTTAGTATGCTTCAATCATCACCAACGGCAACGCGTAAACATGCCACTATGCGCCTTTCAAAATTGTCAAAATAATCATAAATGCATGTATATTGTAAGTCATAATAAATCTTATAGGAAATTATCAAAGTTTATTGTTGCCTTAAGTTGTACATATTAAAATACTTTTTTCTACATCTCACAGTTCGAAATACAAATGTTTAAATATATGCAATCTCGGCCACTTTTGGCATGTGATTTTGTTCCTGACCCTGTATCTAGTATATATTTGATCGATGCGAAAAACATTATGTTTAAAGAAATTAAAATCAAGTGCAATTTTAGACGGATAAATAGTCATGTATTTTTCCAAATGTAAAAAGTATACTTTTAGTTATTTTTAACGGAGTGGTGGCACTATGGTATAAATAATCTCGCAGACCTACTATTTACAAAAGCAGTCTCGCTGTACAATTCAAGTTGCCGACAGAATACATAGTTATCAAATGTTGCGATAAAAATATTATCAGTAACAGACGCAATACGCCTCTGATAACGGCCTTAACAATACAAGGAATTATTTTATTACGAAAATCAATTTATTGAAATTGAAATCCTGTGAAAAACATATCTACGAATGGACCTAACTCACTTTTCACTCTTCCTAAAATTCAATACGAGTGAAAGCAACATTGACTGCCTCGGTGGCGTAGTTGTACTACGGTTCGACTACAGAAGCTGAGGTCTCGGGTTCGAATCCCAGGTCGGGCAAAGTTATATTGGGTTTTTCTATTCATTATCAGCCCGGAGTCAGGAATTTGTGCCCGATATGGCGATAGCTCGCCCCCTATCACATCGTGGGACGGAACTTACAAGGCGAAATGTGTCCTGGTGGCGCCTCTGCCTACTCTTTCTGGGATAAAGGCGTGAGTTTATGTATGTATGTATGAAAAAAAGAGTGTTCGATTCCCAGGTTCGGTTCGGAGAACATCGAGGTGTACCACGCGTTCTACAAGCCGACGGAGTTCTTCATCCCGCAGCGCAACATCCGCAACTGCTACCTCAAGGCCGTGGCCGCGCGCGAGGCGCCGCAGAAGATCCTGGGACTGCACTTCGTGGGACCCGTGGCCGGGGAAGTCATACAGGGATTCGCTGCTGCCATCAAGTATGTACTCATTTCGTATATACCTATACATATATACATATACATCAAACTTCATTGTAGATTTAGAGGAAACTATTTTCATTCTTGATAATAAATTGTTGCATCGTTACTCGTTCAAATATACAAAAAAATGATAAACAAAACCTATAAAATATCTTAGCAAAAATCTCGCAACATGCAGATTCCATCGTGCGGATGGCATTAGACATGCTTGATCTAACTTATTTTATGGATTGTCTAGGCACTAAGATTCTTCTGAAATACGAGATAATGAGCTTTTTAGTTTTACCTAACATTAGTATTAGTCTGAATTGAACTGTTGACGAACATTCGTACAATATTAAATGACATAAATGTTAAAGACGACTCAAATAAATGATAACAGATATGGCTAAGAACGTAGCTTTCTACGTTAGTAATTTTGGGTTCGATCCTCGCACGAATAAATGCTTGTATAGCAAATATTTGTCTAGCTTTAGACGTTAATGCACGTAAAATGTGTCACTAAACTCACCTACGGGAAGCCCTAATCTTCTAAAAAAAAAGGACTGCCTCGGTGGCGTTGCATTACGATACGACTACAAAGCTGAAGTCTCGGGTTTGAGTCACGGGTCGGGCAAAGTGATATTGAATTTTTCTATTCATTCTCAACCCGGAGTCAGGAATTTGTGCCCGATATGGCGATAGTCTCGCCCCCTATCACATTATGGGACGGAACATACAAGGCGAAATGTGGGTGTACTGGTGGCGGCTCTGCTTACCCCTTCTGGGATAAAGGCGTGAGTTTATGTATGTATGCATCTTCATATAATGATTATTTCCAGATGCGGCATCACAATGGAGCAGCTGATGAACACGGTGGGCATCCACCCCACCGTGGCCGAGGAGTTCACGAGACTCAACATCACCAAGCGCTCCGGCAAGGACCCCAACCCCGCCTCCTGCTGCAGCTAAACTAGCTCACAACCACTACACCTGCGGCTCTGGTCGATGGTCACTTGTCTCGTCTATGCACTATCACATTTTAATAGGGGTATTGTTAAAGCTTCCCTTTTTGTATCTCAGTTATGCCAGTGTTAGCCTTCCAGCCCCACTCGCTTTCGTGCATGTTAATATGAATAAGCTTTATTTATGCCAGTACATCCAATCGAGTCTGTTAAATATAAATTGGCCAAAATATTCAAGTCACTTAGCTGATGTTAAGGAATTTCAGTTTATTTACGACAATTGTAAAATTAAATTCTATATGGAATGTATAAGTTTCACATACAAAATGGCTATTAAACATACTACCCTCAGCGCAGTATTCACTTCGTTAATTTATCGATATCTCGATTATTGTACTCATGATATTAAAAACTGGTAAAATTGTCTATGGTGCACAAACGTGACGGCTGACCATCGACAACAGACGATTCACTTGACGTGATGGATAACCATGCAGATATTACACATAGTGTTGCGTTTTTTTCTAACTTAATCATACGTTGATTTGTTTGTAAACAGCTGTGGTCGGGGTGGAAACTTTGAATAGAACTGAATTGACTCATGTGTTACCGAGAGCGATTTAACAGCAATATAGCAAAGCACATTGATTTGCTTTTTATTTGTATGCCTTGAATTTAAAATGAATAGAAGGCATAATATATACTCATTTCACACAGCAGCAAATAAAGAGTAATCAACATTTTAACATTCTGATAAAATAAAAACGAATCATTAATGGTAAAAATAAATATGACTTAATATAAAAAAAAATTGTAATAATAACATCGAAACCACGGCAACTTTATTTTCTAAATGTTGATGAGCAGCGTAGTATCTGTAGAATTTTGAGGGTATTTCACAACCTGCCGCCCTCTATATTTACTGTCTATGACATGAGTACCTGTATAATATTTGTCACAAATATATTGCACAATAATATATTATAATTTACATTGAAAGTATCCACTCCTTCCCCAGCTGCCTTCTTCGTTCGGTGCTTATCTGAAATTGAATTGAATCGTTCCAAAGTACAAAGGCCGTGGACTGTAAGTCTTGCGATCGCTCGCTCAGTATTATTGTGAATGGATGCACATTCCGCCACAATGACAATCAATTGACCGTAATTTAATTTTATTAATGTGATTTTGAACTCTTTAATAAAGTGATATATTTTTCATTCGTGGTTTCTTTCTGTACTGTATAACTACCGGCACGGATCTTGAGCGCTGGCCGTTACTTGCGCAGATGTCGATTTTAGGTCTCTTTAGAGGTAGATGAAGAAGGCGGGCGGGGGCATTATCGCATCGGCCAGTGATTGGTTCACTACGCAACGCCATATTGTTGTTATGCCTAATTCATTCATTGCGTTTGTTCAATTCATTCATTTATTTTGTCGTTAAGTTCACGATGCGCAAAGCTATCCCCACTCTGTCGCCGAGCGCTCAAGATCCGTGCCGGCGGTTATATCAGCCCATATACGTCCCACTGCAGGGCACGAGCCTCCTCTACAATCCAGAGTACGATTGGGAAGGGTTGGGCCATAAAGTGCGTGGTGGCTTGTTGGTAAACGGAACAGACGCGGCTGTCAACATGTTCACGTTGGTCGCGGGTTCAAATCCCGGGAAACACCTCTGACCTTTCGGAGTCATGTGTGTATTGTTAGTCAATCACCACGCACTATAACGGTGAAGAAAAACATCTGGAGGAAACCTGCATACCATGGGAAATTGCAAAAATTTCTATGGTATGTAAAGTCCGCCAACCCGCACTAGGCTAGCGTGTGGACTATATGGCCTAACCCTTCCCAATCGTTTTCTTTCTATTTACACTAGAGTTTCTTTCACAGGAACCTATTAACTAACATTTGAATGTATTAACCCTTCGTTTCATGATAATATTAAAAATAGTGTAGGATGATTAAGAAGGAAGCGAGAAGCTTTTAAAACAGGATAGGAATATCCTTTTACTTTTTACCAGCTTTAGAGACATTAGAGTGGCTGCCCATTGTAGAATTACAAGCAAAATCATCCTAATGAACAAATATAATGATTTTAATATGTACATCATTAAAAGTTTACACTTCTAAAAATGTTAATTATTTTATTTAACAGACAGCCTCCGTGGCGCAGTTGGTTAGACGCCGGCTGTGAAACGAGAGGCCGCGGGTTCGATCCCCGCACCGAGAGAAATGTTTGTGCGGCCCACAAATATTTCTTTCGGGTCTGGGTGTTTGTGAGACCGAAAAGTCTCTCGTAGTTCTGATACTTGCGACACAAGACTTAATTGATCTTAATGTGGGGTCGGGACTATGTGTGTGACTGTTGGGTGTATTTATTTATTTATTATTATTTATTTATTTAAGTAAAAGGGCATTGTTATAAATAAGCAAGCAATAGTCTCAAGGTCCATCATTGGCGATGAATTTGTTCATATCCGGCGTGTCCTCGCAGTTGAACCAGATCTGCGCGGTGGGCAGCGGGTAGTACTCGTGTGCCTGGACCAGAGTGTTGTCGAACCGCCAGAAACGAGGGCCTTGGAAGAAGTACGTGTCTGAAATAAAGAAAGCTTAGTTTTGTATCTCTGAAGAGGTAGGGAATAGTACTTTATTGCTGCTAAGTTCGTTGAATAAGTGCCGGTTCAAATGTAGAGGCGAAAGCCTATTTTTATGCTGGGTACAAATTCCAGTTTTTGAAAATTTATATTTTAATACTTAACTGTAAAGTTAATTGCTAGATGTGGTAATTTAACCCAAAAATCACCTACTTTTATTGATCGATTCGTAGAACATTATATGATTAAAAAAATCTTTGTTTTATTTATTTAATTTATAAATTCTTTATTGAACACCACATACATACAGACTAAAAAAGAATTAAAAATAGTTTAAATAAAGCTGACAATCTGCGGTCTTATCGCTTACAACGATTTCTTCCAGACAACCTTTAGATGGACTTAAATGAGAAGAAATTAGGAAGAAGAGCTTGGTTACAATATAGGCAAAGTGTTTTACCTCCTTTCCAAATTACAGCAGCGTCGACAGGATAGGGAACTTGTCTCCAAGCCGACATGTCCTTAGGGTACCCTTCGTCCATAGTGTTGGTGCTCTCATCGTATCGCCAAAACCTCTCCTCTTCGATGAGATACGTCTTGTTGTTGTAGTTGGAGATGAACACTGTGGTCAGTTCTGTCACCTCAGGAGGAATGGAATAGTCGGTTATGTTTCCTCTCGTCACCAGCCGAAACGAGGGACTGAACTGCCAGTATTTCCTACCTGGAAGTAACGAGAGCTTTTGCTAGGTTTATTGGAATATGTAATATCTGGTAGAGTATTTTTACTTGATGTCAACAATAACCTAAATAAGTCGGTATAAATGAGAATATGGGAAAGCCCAAAAAATGGATTTTTAACTAAACGTGATTTTATTACACAGTTTCAGATTGTAGCAAAGCATAAACTTTGTGTAATTTTTTTCAATGAATTAATTAAGGAATTTTATTGAATCAATTTCTTCTTTTCTCATCGCAATCCGTTGTTCTGGTTTAGATAATAAAACGAACTTTTTTTATTAGGGTTCATTATTTGTATGCTATCTACGTAGTACCTACGTGTTCCTTAAAGAATCAAAGGTACTTTTCACATTGCATAACGACAATATAATTGTAACTTACCAGAAAATATAACAATGTCCCTGTTTTGTTTTTGATAAATGGTTTTGATAACGTTCACGTGCGCGGGCAGACCGCTGAACACCTCGTGGAACTTCCTCGGGTAGCCCTCTTCCAACTGGTTTCTATCGCGAAGCACCCATACCCACTGCAATTTAATATAAATAGAAACTAATTTAATTCTGTGATTAATATTAGTCTCACGCTATGTTGTTTTGACTTTGTGACTTTTGGACTCGTAAAATCCAAATAGGAAACTGGAATGACAAAGTGACTAGGTATAATGCATGTGATGGCAAGCGCAGTGAAGTCTGAATAGAACATCCACCAAAAACAAATGAATATTTCGCCAACAGAATCACTATGACAAGGTTCCACCACTGGGTATATTTCAACAGCACGGGTCGTTTTATATTTCTATGAAGATCAATTGGGGCCTCACCTCCTCCTCAAAGACAAAGATCTTGTCCTTGATGACTTGCACGGTGTCGTAGTTGGTCATGCACAGGTCGGGGATATAGTTTTCGTTCTCGTCGCTGTCGGGCCGCGTGAAGGGCACCAGCGAGGAGTGCGAATGTACTGGGTTCTCCGTGGATCCAGCCTCATGGAACAACTGGTCTTTTACTGAAAGATTAAATAGGTAAGATTTTTTTAAATATCACCAACATAAAATGGGGAGACCTATGTTCAGGAGTGAAATCCTGCGGCTGAATGAGAAGATAACCAAAATTAATCACCGTGAAATTAATGGCAAGTACGTACTGTTTAATCTAGGTAGATATCGACTGAAATAAGTAATTCTGCTTGAAATTGCATGTACATGAACCAGTGTAGGGATACAACAGCGAGGCGACCACCAAGACGGTCAGGAATTACTGCGATCCACAGGTCTAGTTTTAAGTATTGGTTTTCGCAAGATAAAGAATGCTGAAGAAATCTTTCTTAAGGGCACCACTAGTAATAAGCCTGCTACAGTGTACAGTGTACAGTGTACACACAGGCAGACACCGAAACACTGTACACTTTCAAAGGCCACTATGACAGGTTTTCTAATATTATATCAGATCCGAGCAATATTAGAAAGAAAATATCAGTTAACTTTTTAATGAAAAACTCACAGTACAATTCCTGTAATCCCAGAATATCGTCAGGATGAAGCTTCTCTATCGGCACCTGGTAGTACGGGTACATCACTGACGCCTTCACGTTGGAGTGCGCCAGGCCCAGCGCGTGACCGATCTCATGCACGGCTACTGCGAAGAAGTCAGTGATGTCCTCATTCTCTTCGTTCTCCTCGTCAGAGCCGCCGCCCCATACTTCATCGTCGTCAAAGTGAACGGCGCCGTGGGGCGGCGGGAACGCGTGCGCTACCACTCGACTCGGCCCGTCGAATGGGAACCTGGACAACATGGTATGGACTAAATTTTCGTCTAATAGATGTCTGATATGTCCTCACTTTTTACCAATTAATTTCGGACGTATTGAGAGATTTCGGTGGTAAAGATAAGTAATATTTTTAATATCCATTATTATTTGAGACTGCCTCGGTGGCGTAGTTGTATTACGGTACGGTTACAAAACTAAGGTCTCGGGTTCGAGTCCCGGGTCGGGCAAAGTTATATTGGATTTTTCTATTCATTATCAGCCCGGAGTCAAGAATTGGTGCCCGATATGGCGATAGGCTCGCCCCCTATCACATTGTGGGACAGAACATACAAGGCGAAAATGTTGAAAAAACGAGAGAACATGTTTTGCACGTTAACTTGTCTTGAGTTGTGGTACTAGTCTTACCCATCTCCGTGTTTTCCAGCGGCGAATGATACTTGTATATCCGCGCGGCCATTTTCAATTTTCTGAAACTGCAGGTGTCCGTACGGGGCCCACACCGCCAGCGCCTCCTCTACCAGAGCCTCCACGCGAGACTTGTCCAGGGTACTCGAACCATTGAATACCCTGCAAAATGAATTTAGCGAAAGTAAATAAAGGTTTCCAAACCAGTTAAATATGTCTACAGTTGGCAGTTCAATCGTAGCGGTCAACTTCAACGACGTACAGGAAAATTAAAAAAAAATAACATTAACTATTTTAATTAAAGTTATTGAAAATCAATTTTAGCAATTTGATTGTCGCAAAACTTCGACAACGCTACCTACACTCGCGGATTTGAAATTATTATCGCCAAATCACTGTCTTTAATTTCTATAGCGATTTTATAGAAGCGGCCTGCATCCAGCGACTTCTCGCTACATTTACCCGGTCTCTGCCCACCAATATGGGCGTCGGAAGTCCGCCCACAAACCAAATTTTTGTGGACGGACTTCCGACGAACGTATGGACGTACGAACTTAGTATTCTGGGTACGTACCTATGTATATCATTTATCATCATTGATATTCTACTGCTAATCGATACATGTACAAACGCTTTCTTACCTATAAGTAATGGTGTGCTTGTTCCATCCCTGTTGCAGAATGTACCTTCTATTTCTCGATATATTTGATGTAATCTCTATATCCTTTACACCACACCGCTTCTTCTTAAAAAGCTGCAAATAACGACATATTTTACGAATATCGATTTAAATTTAACGAATATCATCTTTAATATTATTTATCTCTTTTTATAGTGTAACAAATTGTTAAAACCCAAAGTGAATTTAGATATTACATCATGTTTTTAACCAACCTTCCTAGTTTCCGTATCCAAAGTGCCAGTTTGTGACAATCCAGCAAATGCTTGCATCTTCTTCAAGGATTCGGAAACCGACTGGACGGTGTATGTGGAGTCCACTTCCCCACTGATGTCAGTGCTGCCATCTCCTTCCGACATGTACCCATACCTCTTCAGAAATTGTACCTGAAATAATAAAGAAGGAAGGGCTGGTTAAAGCTTTTTTCTGTATAGGCACTGGTATACCAAAATTCCTAGTGCCTATAAAAAACCTCGATTGTGCGAGCAATACAATCCATATGACGGATAGCCAATTAGGAATGTCCTACACCCATGTCTTAAGTATACTTAACATTTTAATCATTCATTTAATATTTGGAGCTTGGAATAAAATCTATCAATTTTATTTATATATTTCAATCGATAATTATTTTTTGTATGTATAGTTAAACATATTAATTGGTCAAGGTTTTCGGTATCGATAAACTCGCTAGCAGTTCGCAAGAAAAACAATTACAAATTGTATTAAACGTTTTATTATAATTTATTGATTTGCTCCCGACGAATTTACCGATGTAATTTAGCCATGTACATAAAGAATGGAAATAACGACAGACACAATCTTAAAGGGTAAAATAATAAAAATGTGTCATGTTGTCACAAATCGCAACGAAAACGATAAAACAGTAGTTTTTACAGACCTCTCTCTCTCTTTAAATAAGTATGTTACAATCTACAGCGGTTTTTTTTTCTATCAGTTGTTGCACTCATGTTGACTCATGCATTGAACAGCATAAAAGATAACAAATTGTTTATTTTTCGTACACAACAGAATCATCATTATGATGAATAAACTATATTGGTTTTTCGGCAGTTTTTATAAAGAGAAAAAACACTCATAAATTATTAAAAGCCATGGCGGTTCCTACCCACCTAGAAATAAATATCTAGAACAGATATTTGATAACCTTTTTCAAGATGGAAGCTATGAAGCTCCCCTTCGGCACTGTTTTACTCTGCCTGTTAACAAGCCACATATTTCTTAGAAAATGCTCCACACTAATGCTTGGTAGTACGATGGCATGAATTTGCACACCTGCGGTTCGCAGAAACAAATAAACTGTCGAAGTGTGTCCATTCAGCATTGTAAGACATATCTTAAGTATCAGTTTACAATTCTAGTGATATTATATTTGACAGACACCCTACCGCATTTGGTTAGCACGCTGATTGTGAAATGAAAGGACGGGGATTGACAATACATACATACATACACATATGAATTCGAAAAACCAGCGGTGTGAACTAGGAAAGGAACCCGCGACCACCGTGAACATGTTGGCAGCCACGTCTGGTCCCTTGCCAACAGGTCACCACGCATTGTTAGCCTAAGGCCTAACCCCTTTCACTCGTGCTCTCGATCGAAGATGAGGCGATAACCTGCAGTGGGACGTTTATATATGGGCAGATTCACTACCTACATGTAATGAGTAATCAATACCATTATTAGCATAACTTTCTATGTAACTCCATTAAGGTAATATAAAGTAGTAGATTAGTATTTTAAATAGCACAATATAACTACTGTTTATTTCCTAAAAAAATGATTACGTTGATCTCTGCAACCGACATTAGTCTTAAGTTGGCATGAACTAATAAGATAATTTTCTTAAGGATAATGTTATTAAAATAAAAATTCACAATACTGCAAGCAATAACGATATGTTTTAATATGTTAAAGACTAAACGTATTGCACGTAGGAAGACCTTCCGAATTACTACACCTATTTGAAAATTGTTTGAACATTTGAAAGATACATTAACTTAGATTAACAGAAACTAGTTATGTTTTAATCGAGTAACAAGTACAACTAATAAATTCGATTTCAAGTTTAAATAACAGTTTAAAGGTGCACTGATACGCCATAAAGTAACTTAATTATATGCAGATGAAGCTAGGATGCACTGCTAGTGATTGATAAAAAGAGATCAAAGAAAATCTGAATTAAGCACTGACCTCTTCGATAGTAATGGGGCTATTCTCCAAATATATAGTCTTACACGTCACAGCACAGAACAGAGTGATCACAAAGAAGGTTTCACACAACATGCTTGCGGAGGCGACTGTTTACTGAGCGTGCTGAATGAAGATACGGGCCGCGCACGACCTTTGACATGAGATAGTGAATCAGTGATGATGACGTCTCGCGCAGGATGGTTATCGACCTTCTGCGGAAGGCAATGCATTGAGTTGACGCCCTACGTAATTATTCACACGACAATGCAAAAGTGGAGTTGCAATCTTATCCAGGATACTTGCCAATAGGAAAGTTAGCAACTATGTAGACACATGCTCTTGTTGAATGTAAGTGATTTTTTTATACCGGCGAGGCAAAGTGGCTGCTGAAAGCCAGATGATGCTCTGTTATCCAAAAATAGGGTAGGTTTTCAAGACCCAATTATAAGACCCTGTTAGTGCCCCGATGTACCCAGGCTGAAAATGGAACACGACCCATTTGCGTGTGAGTATTGTGGTCTGTGGGTTTCTGACTTTTGTCCGCAATCCTAGGCGGTAGGAATATCTAACCACCAGCTTCAGACTCTTCACTTCAACTACTAAAAAGCTATACACTTACGAAAAGATAGATTTCTACTGAAGAATTGGTATCTACCTGTAAAATCCACAAAAAGTATGTAATTCTATTTGTCGCGCCACTATATAAATTCTTGCCATACGTTTGGGTAAAAACGTGTTTTATGTCAAACCTACATAACATTGTCAGTGATTGTCACCATTGTTGCCTGTGTTTATGACATTTTATTTGTGTTATATTTGTTTGTGAATTGTCTGAACATTTTACAAAATGCAGACCAACCCGTTGGAGAGGCTTTCGACTTTCCATTCGCTTCCAAATGTCCGCGCCACTAACCCAAGCGACACGGACATGAAGCCGTTTTACAGCATGTCTTTATCGCAGATCCGAAGGCATTCTGCATTGGCGGAGTACCATCACAAACCCACGCCTTTTGTAAGAATTAATTATTATATCACCATTACTTGTGGTTCTAATAATCCTGGGTCCTTTTGTTATAGCGTGAAAAAGCAATTAAGGCCGATGATTCTGTGGAGTGGTGAAAAACAACTGCCTGTGGGCATCATATCTCTATTATCGACGGCATTGTACTTATCATCTGGTGCAGTTACGTGTCCGTGCTCAGAAGTGAGACAAAATTGTTTCTATACGGAGTTGCAATCTATGGCCTGTGTTTACTTCATAGTGAATATCCTGCCCACGGACCCGTGGCATCTCTAAATTACTAACTCCTTCAAGGGTATATTAAATCATATCTCTTGAAAGGTTTCATAAACAATAATTTCTGCAGTATATAAGATGGATTTACGGCTACAACCCCAAAGTCGGCGTGATCAACCTAAACGATCGCGGTACTACCATAGCCTTCTATGCTGCAGCGAACTGCGGTGTACTGTACAACTGGACCACCAACCAAATGAGGATACTACAGGGACATGTGAGTGCCTACGGGCTACGGCAACTTATATTTACTATAGCCATTCTCCACTTTTTTGATTTATCTCCAACCAGTTACCTTGCGAAGATCATCAACCCAGCCTGAAGTGTTTCCTGTTTGTTCGTTAAATTCGTCAATAATCGTATGTATTCTCACAACGACTTCGACAATAATTTTAAAATGTATGATTCTAGAGACACCCAATAACATGCATAGCATCAGATTCGACCGGCAAATGGCTCATTACCGCTGACTCTGGTCCAGAAAACGTGCTCATTATCTGGGATAGCACCGATTACTTCCCGCAGAAGACCTTCTTTTCACCCCATGGTGACGTCAAATTGTCTAAGGTTGCTCTGAGTGCTGATGCTAAGTACCTCCTCACATTAGCGTACCCGGAAAATACCATGTTATATTGGTGGATTTGGTCTTTTGGACTCTCGGAGCCTCATGGTAAATTCTTGATTATTGTGTTTAAATTATAAGAAACTGAGCTAACTAATGTGTTTTCCTTACCCAGCTGCATTGGAAGTGGCTATACCCAAAGATGGAGTCGTGGACATGGGTTTCAATGCAAACAATACCACACAATTTTTGTTGATGACGAAACACGATATTTGGTTGGGTGTAACGCAAGTAAGTAACTATGACTAGTGTTACCTATTCGATATATTTATAAGTTTTAAGACTACTAACCATCATAAAAAAATCTGTTTCTAAGCATAGAGCAACCACTCTTCGACAACACCAGGGATAGATTCATTGCGCCAAATGAAATTCAAAGAAAAATAATTTAGTAATTAAATATTTTCCCCGCAGAAAATAGTTATCGTCGAAAGGGGCTTGTCAACAGAGACCGATGAGATGGAACTGAAGATAAGGAAGGTGGACAAAGTAATATCACCTGAACATGGCAAGCTGACTTGTTTCGCGTTCATCGGCGTGACGTCACAGGTGCTGGTGGCGACTAGCAGGGGATCCGTGCTCATATACGGCTACACTATAGAGTATCAGGAGGATTTGGGACCCACCAACTATAAGAACTTACGATATGTAAAAGTTTTGAAAGTGGAAAAGTATGGGATTAATGTTATTAAGAGTATCGATGGGTAAGTGTACATTTAATACTTATTCTATATCTGTTACTCTATTTAATATGATAGGATCTTTATCTTTTATATCTATTTAATAGGTTTACCTTGTTTTTTAATCAACAAAGCCAACGCAATTAACTCGGTATACAGTGTACTCCATTATCCAAATTTCGACTGGCAATATACAATTAATAACCTCTCATCGATCGACACAACCATATATATGTATTCAATGTCTGATCCTAGACCAGAAAAACAATTTTGATTAGCAAGTTTACACTTAAATTGTTCACAGTGTGATCGTGACTGGGAACAATGGCGGCGAGATTCGTTTCTACGACACCCAGATGAAACTGCTGTACTGGGTGCATGGCTTCACTGTCGACAGCGTTAGAGACCTATCTTTCAACATCGCCCCGAGGAGCTATCAGATCTTTGATCCTAAGTGTAAGTTAACTTCAGGAACAAACCCGTTGAGACAGGCGCAGATGATAAAGTAAGGTACTGAGGTACGTCTGCTGTTAGACAAATTCTCTTCTACACATATAAATTATTGACAAAAAGTGGGCAATTTACCACGAAGTGTTATATTGCTGTTATATTATACTTAAAAATGAATTTATTTACCTAAGCGAATGTACTATGTGAGCGTTTCATTTCAAAGAAACCTATGCTTGCGAATAGATGATTTCTCGGAAGCTTTGCTACAAAATAAACAGCTTTTAGAAATCTAATCTTCTCTGGCGATCAATTAGCATTGGACACAACAAGGCCAGCAACACGACAAAATAAGAAAGTCAATAAAAGTTCTAGTTCTAGAATTGCTAATTCTTGAGCATTACTCATTACTATTTATCTAACCGATTTATAAAATGTAATTATTTTCCAGGTAACAAACCCTGTCTGTGCTGGGAGCAGGTGGTTCCGCAAACAGACACAATGACTGGAGTCGTCAAACAGAAGTTGATCAAGAAACAATTGCCCAGCGACGCGACTGTCGGTAGCAAACCGTTTTTAGTTCGAGATTTTATCGTTTGTAAGTCCGTGCTTAAACTGTTATAATTTTGAAAATATGTCTAAAACTAAGAACTATACCTAACGTCTATGTTCAGCGATGAATTTTATGTGCCTGAAGGTAGAAGATCATGAAAATAAGTTTTATATTTCCAGGTACACAGAACCAGGGTGTGGGTTATGTAGATTTTGCCACAGAAAATTACGTCACTATATTAGATAATCTTATATCGACTGCGTTGACTGTCAGTGTACATCCTGAAAAGTAATGTGTTGCTTCTCTTTATATATTTTATTTAAGCTTTTTCTTTGATAAATTTCTCAATGCAAAGTCAATTTCAAGTATTGGTGATGTAAGAAGTGACGTTTTGATAAAAAATTTAATAAGTAAGCATTAATAGTAGTTAGAATAACATTTTAGTGCGATAGCTTTTACGACTCCATTTCTAAATACAAGTGATTTAAATAATAATATAAAAATATTCTAAACTATCTCGATTCTGGATGGCTGAATATAACGTGTGTCGTATAAACTTTAATCCAAACGCATACAAATTGTAGAAAATAAGCAAAAATTACGCGCCCTACCTTACCTTAGTTGCTGCTGATATTTTTTTCTATTTCTAGCAAATTTATATACGCAACATATTATATTAGCCGGTGCCCTATTTGGTCGACAATATGTAACTCTCTATCTCGATTTAGACCGTTTCTTTAATCTCTAGGCCTGTAGTCTGTGTGGGGTATTCAGATGGAGTTCTGGAGATGTACAAATACATCCAACACAAGTTGTTTGTGCGGATGGACCTGAGGAAGCATTTTACAGTGATCAATCCTCCGAAGAATGAATCTATCAAATGTAGTTACGAAGTGACCGTCCCTCAGCTGTCTGTGACGTGCCTCAAGTATTCTCCGTCAGGTATTTTGAGATAATTTATGTGCTAGATACCCGTTTTCAGCTTTTTCCTTGATAATTTTCTCAAAGTGCCTCGGTGGCGTTGTGACTGCCTCGGTGGCGTAGTGATGCCTCGGTGGCGTAGTTGTATTACGGTACGGTTACAAAGCTGAGGTCTCGGGTTCGAGTCCCGGGTCGGGCAAAGTGATATTGGATTTTTCTATTCATTATCAGCCCGGAGTCAGGAATTTGTGCCCGATATGGCGATAGGCTCGCCCCCTATCACATCGTGGGACGGAACATACAAGACGAAATGTGGGTGTCCTGTTGGCGCCTCTGCCTACCCCTTTGGAGATAAAGGAGTGATTTATATATATAATTTTCTCAAGGGTTTTTCCTTGATTTTTTTTTTCACTCGTGCAATGGGCAGACAATGTGACAAAGATTGCTGTGTTCAAGCCTTATCTAATATTCTCTGACCGTCGCGAGTCCTTAATATTACAACTAGTAAATCTTAGCGTTTGTCTTTAGGTCTTAGTAGAATCTTATCAGTTAGTTTACTTTTAATCCATTTTTATTTATTTTATGAAAAAAGTCACCTATGCAGCAAGTTAAGCTGTCTAACGCACTGAATATAATATTAACCGAATTCATGTTGTTTGTTTACGTAGGTCTACATTTAGCATGTGGTCTGAATACTGGAGAGCTTTTATTCCTGGATCCTACCACCATGAAGATCCTTACGGAAAAGCCCTTCCTGGATACCAAAAATGCTATTAAAGAAATTAACTATAGCTGTGACTCCCTCACGCTTGCTCTTGCTGTATGTATGTTTCTTGGTAACTAATATTGAATATTTTATGTTGTACGGGATAGTGTCTAGTAATGTATATAATGTACGGATAGTGTCTAGTGATGTATATAATGTACGGATAGTGTCTGATAATGTATATTATGGACGAGATAGTGTCTGATAATGTATATTATGTACGAGATAGTATCTAATCATTGTACAATAAATTTTGATTTTAACATATACGTACGCTTATAATAATGTACATAACAGTATTATTATATAATAGTAAATATGTATTTAGAATAGTTAGGAGCCTAATTGTTACGATGGCTCTCCCTACGGTAACGCCGCCCGACAGTTAACATACAGCCGCGCTCCTATTGGCTAATAAGTAGGCCCTGTGATTGGCTAGCCAATCAGAGCGCCGCTTACGTTTACCGCAAAATCGTATAAATATGGAGCCGGGTTTTTGGTTCGGCACAGTCGTCGGCGGCCTTACCTCAAGAAAGCAACGAATAAAGAAATCAGAAAAAACTCAAGAAAAATCTTTTACTTCACCAATCCAGCACCAAATGTGTTCTAGCGTACACATTTAATGGTCCTTCGAGCCGGATCTTGTGAAGTATCAAGAAAGAAAAAATGCCGGTCACACGCTCGGAAGGAAGAGGACGCAAACCTACAGAAGAAACTCCGTCTTCGTCTAAGGGTACTTTGACTACCTCGATGAGCGGAACTACGGCCGAAACGAGTACAGCAACGGGAACCACCGCCACGGGGTCAACAGACAGAACAGCGACAACGACTACCGGGACGGAGGCCTCAACAGAACGCTCATCGACCGCCGCGCCCTCCGCCAAACAGAAAAAAGGAGCACCTAACGTGACTTCGGACGTCACCAGGAGAATTGTCGACAAACCGACAAGAGAAGAGGCACCAACGTCTGTCATTGACGCCTTCAAAGAAACTTCGACAGTCAAAAGAATGAAAGGCATTTCGGGTCCACCACAAACAGAAGGACCGCCGGACCACCCTGTCTCCGATAATAGGAAACGGGGAGGGGGGTCCACCTACAGCAAGAAAGCATACAAAATAGCAAAGGCGAGAGAAGAACTATTGAGCAAGCAAGTTGAACTCGCAGCAGCACGTCTCGCCTTACTTGAAGCCGAAGATTCCGCAAACGAAGATGACATGAGTTCGGAATCATCGAAAACCGAAGTCAACGAAAGAATTGACAGCTGGCTGGAATCACAAGTACCACGTCCGATACTTGCCATTGCCGACAAACCTCAAGAAGTGCCAAGGCAACCCGAAGTAATAGAAGCTACAACCGAACAAGAAATAGTAAGAAACTACCAAGAACCGAAACAGTCATGTCACCCGCAATCAGTACCGGCGGGAGTCCCGCAAACAGACTTCACAGGACTAGCAACGGCAATCACACTCGCAGTCAAAGCCGCGCAACGTCCGAAATATACAGAGCTACCAATCTTCAGTGGTTCGCACCAAGAGTGGCTACCGTTCCGAGCAGCATATACAGAAACCGAAGATATGTTTTCCGCAGTCGAAAATACAAACCGTCTTAGAAGAAACCTCAAAGGAAAAGCAAGAGAAGCAGTTGAAGCGCTACTCGTGACGAGTGCCCACCCAACGGAAATTCTAAAGACACTGGAATCAAGATTCGGCAGACCGGAATCCATCGCAATCATGGAAATCGAAGCACTCCGGGCGTTACCTCGCCTAGTAGATTCTCCAAGAGATATATGTATTTTCGCCACTAAGATCACCAACATAGAAGCAACATTGAAGACCCTCAGCTGCATCAAATATTTATACAACCCAGAGATATCGAAAACAGTGATGGAAAAATTGCCACCTGCACTGCGATACCGGTACTATGAATTCGCGAACACACAGAACAAGGAAGATCCAGAGCTAATGAAGTTAGAAAAATTTCTGAAGCGTGAAGCTGACTGGTGCGCCCCATATGCGCTACCAGAACAAATAACAATACAGAGCTCAACGTTTGCACAGCGGAAACCTCAGAAGGTGCACAACGTAACAGAAAACACACACACATCGAAGTGTCCCGTTTGTGATCAAATAGGTCACAACACAACAAGTTGTGAAAAATTCAAACAAACAGAAGAAAACGGAAGATGGGACATAGCGAAGTCGAAACGCCTGTGCTTCAGATGTCTACGATACAGAAACAAAACTCATAGTTGCCGAGCAGTACCATGCGGTATCAACGAATGCAAGCATTACCACCACAAAATGCTGCACTACACAAAGAAAGAAAACAAGACAGAAGAACCAACAGAAGCCATTAATATCGCATGGACAACGAGGAAACAGTCATATCTGAAAATATTGCCAATTCAAGTCACAGGGCCACGAGGATCAGTGAAGACCTTTGCTCTATTAGACGACGGATCGACTGTCACATTAGTGGACAGAAGCATAGCCGAACGCGTCGGAGCAACAGGACCGGTGGACCCGCTCAAACTTGAAACCATCAACGATATGAAAGCATCAGAAACAACATCGAGAAGGGTCAACATAAAGTTGAGAGGTATCAATGAACACACAGAAAGAATACAAGCACGCACCATAAACAGACTACAAGTAACGCCGCAACGAGTCACAGAGAAAACAATAGAAGGGTGCAGACACCTAGAAGATATCCGTAAGTTCCTCACCTATGCAGAAGCAGAACCTCGGGTGCTGATTGGTCAAGACAATTGGCATCTATTATTAGCAACAGAAACAAGAAGAGGCAGCAAAAACCAACCAGTGGCATCTCTCACGCCACTAGGTTGGGTATTACACGGGAACCGCACAAGAACAATAGGCAACGATGTGGATTTCGTGTCACATCTCACAGATGACAACAAGGACGACCTGGAAAACCTTGTACAACAGTACTTCGAGATGGACGCACTTTGCATCAACCCTAAGAGGCCTAAATCCGATCCAGAAGAACAAGCTCTGCGCATGCTAGAAAAAGTGACGAGGAAGACAGAAACAGGAAGGTACGAAACAGGACTTCTATGGCGCAAAGAAGACGTCACATTCCCAGACAATTACGAAAGCTCACTGAGACGCCTCTTGGGAATAGAAAAGAAAATTGACCGCGATCCCAAGCTGAAACAGAAATATACAGAACGCATGGAAGCACTCATCACGAAGGGATATGCTGAAATAGCTCCAAATACAAAAACCCAGGGCAAGACCTGGTACCTACCGCACTTTGCAGTGGTCAATCCAATGAAGCCGGAAAAATTGAGGATTGTACACGACGCTGCAGCCAAGACAAAGGGAATAGCCCTCAACGACATGTTACTTAAAGGACCCGACCTGCTACAGTCACTGCCGGGGGTCATCATGCGTTTCCGCCAACACGCCGTGGCGGTCACAGCCGACATAAAAGAAATGTTTATGCAAGTGACACTACGACCAGAAGATAGAGACGCCTTACGGTATTTGTGGCGCGGCAATCGTCGAGACGATCAACCTCCGGAAGAGTACAGAATGACATCCTTGATCTTCGGCGCGTCAAGTTCACCAACGACAGCAATTTATATAAAGGACTTGAACGCGAAGCAGTACGAAGATATTCATCCAAAAGCTGCAGCAGCAATAATCAAGAAACATTATGTAGACGACTATATAGACAGCTTCAAAACCCTCGATGACGCCAAAGAAATAACAAAGGGCGTACGAGAAATACACCGAGCGGCTCACTTCGAACTGAAACAGTGGAAATCAAACTCACAAGCATTACTGGAGGAGCTTGGTGAAGATAGTGCTACAAACAATATAGAACTCTACAGGTCAGAAGAAAAAACCGAACGAGTACTCGGTATACTGTGGAACATTAAAACAGACGAATTCACATTTAAATTAAACATGACTCACATTCCAAAGAATATAACAGAAGGGAAAACACCCACCAAACGAGAAGCTCTTCGTATCGTCATGTCATTTTTTGACCCACTCGGATTCGCCTCACCAGTGACGATAATGGCAAAACAACTTCTGCAAGAAGTGTGGCGCAGAGAAACAGCATGGGACGACCAGATAGACGAAGATCTTTCAGAACAATGGATGAACTGGATAACTCACCTGAAAAATGTGGACACCATCACGCTACCAAGGTGTTACTTGAACTACAGTGACGCACCCTCGTTGGAATTACACGTCTTCACCGACGCAAGCGAGTCCGCCTATTCTACAGTACTTTTTTGGAGAACAACTACTCCAAACGGCGAAGTGAATCTCTCTCACATCATGGGAAAGGCGAAAGTAGCACCACTGAAGCTCACATCCATCCCGAGGCTAGAACTACAAGCCGCGGTCATGGGAGCACGACTCGCGGAAACTGTGATACAAGAACATGAAAGAAAACCAGATCGTAAGGTATTCTGGACAGACAGCAAGACAGTGCTCACCTGGATACGCACAGGGTCCAGATCATACAAGCCCTATGTAGCACACCGATTGGCAGCCATAGAAGAATGTTCAAAAGTTAACGAATGGCGCTGGGTCCCGACCAAACTTAACGTGGCTGACGACGCTACACGAGACGTTCCTGCAACATTCGGAAAAGAACACAGATGGTACAAAGGACCTGAGTTCCTCTATGATGCGGATGAATTCTGGCCGACCGAATCAGTAACCATCTCAGAACCCTCTGGAGAAGAAAAAGTATTCTATACAGCAAACACCAACAAACCGAAGCTCTCAGAAGCACTACCTGAGGTATCGCGGTTCTCCAACTGGGAGCGCCTTAGATACGCAACAGCAAGAGTACTACACTTCATCCAGATATGCAAGATGGAAAAGCAGAGCGTCAACTATAAGAGGTCAAAGAGAAATAAGGAAGTTGATCCAGCTTGGAGCAAACGAAAAAAGCCGTTGTTAAGCTTACCACAAGGAACAAAGAAGAAGCTGACCCAGGATAACAGGAAATACATACCCGTCTCAGCCGAAATTCTCCAATTGGCGGAAAAACTCCTGATGCGTAACGTTCAAGAACAATCCTTCGCTGAGGACATAGAAAACTTAAATAATGGAAAGCAGGTAGAACGAGGGAGTCGCATACAACACCTAAGTGTCGAATATATAAACGATACACTTAGACTCAGAAGCCGTATTCAAGCAACAGAAAACATAGAAGAACAAATGAAGAATCCCATGGTCTTAGACGGTGATCATCCGACGGTCAAGCTGTGGATAGAAGCAATGCATCGCAAACTACATCACTCCGGAGTAGAAGCCACTGTAAATGAGTGTAGACAACAATATTGGATCATACGTTTACGACCGGTGTGTCGTACGATCGTGAAGAAATGTCTGTTCTGCAGAATGAGAACTCAAGCTCCCCCACAACCAAGAACTGGAGATTTGCCGGCGAGCCGTTTGGCTCACCACAAGCGACCATTCACATATACAGGCATAGATTATTTCGGCCCGCTCACCGTCACCGTCGGTCGGACTCAACAGAAGAGATACGTGGCCCTGTTTACGTGCTTAACAGTTCGGGCCATACACTTAGAATTAGCTGGATCACTCAGCACGGACTCCGCAATAATGGCACTAAGAAGAATGATAGCACGACGTGGCTGCCCCACCGAGATTTGGTCGGACAACGGCACTAATTTAAAAGGCGCCAATAAGGAACTTAGAAGAGCCATCGACGTGGCGACAGCTGAAGAAGCCGCTAAAAAGACCATCTCCTGGCGCTACATTCCACCAGGAGCACCCTTTATGGGTGGAGCTTGGGAACGAATGGTTCGCTCTGTAAAAACAGCACTGGCAGCAACGCTACATGAGCGACACCCAACAGAAGAAGTCTTATCCACACTACTTGCCGAGGTGGAATATACGATCAACAGTCGACCACTGACACACGTCTCAGTCGACACCGAAGATCCGGAAGCCCTGACACCCAACCATTTCCTTTTGGGGGGACCAGGGTTAGTACCACAGCCAGGGACGTTTAAGGAATCCGACTCTATCAGATCCAGTTGGCGAGCTGCACAACGCCTAGCGGACATATTTTGGTCACGCTGGGTCAGAGAGTACCTACCAGAGCTGCAACACCGGCGGGAGCCGCACGGAAGAGGAACACCCATAAAAAACGGCGACCTTGTGCAAATCGTCGACTCGAACTTACCAAGAAACGTGTGGATACGAGGACGAGTCATCGCTACCTATCCTGGTCCAGACAACGTCGTACGGACAGTAGACATCCGCACAAAAGGAGGAGTATTACGGCGGCCAGTGAAGAAACTCGTGGTGTTACCAATAGCAACGATCGACACACCCGCACCAAAACTTGATGCGACGCAGTCGCACGGCGGGAGTGATGTACGGGATAGTGTCTAGTAATGTATATAATGTACGGATAGTGTCTAGTGATGTATATAATGTACGGATAGTGTCTGATAATGTATATTATGTACGAGATAGTGTCTGATAATGTATATTATGTACGAGATAGTATCTAATCATTGTACAATAAATTTTGATTTTAACATATACGTACGCTTATAATAATGTACATAACAGTATTAATTATATAATAGTAAATATGTATTTAGAATAGTTAGGAGCCTAATTGTTACGATGGCTCTCCCTACGGTAACGCCGCCCGACAGTTAACATACAGCCGCGCTCCTATTGGCTAATAAGTAGGCCCTGTGATTGGCTAGCCAATCAGAGCGCCGCTTACGTTTACCGCAAAATCGTATAAATATGGAGCCGGGTTTTTGGTTCGGCACAGTCGTCGGCGGCCTTACCTCAAGAAAGCAACGAATAAAGAAATCAGAAAAAACTCAAGAAAAATCTTTTACTTCACCAATCCAGCACCAAATGTGTTCTAGCGTACACATATGTACTATGCGAATGGTGGACTGAAAAAATTAACCATTTGTTCGATATACCCTTCTCTCCCCTTTCAGTGATCAACAAATACTTATTTCGAAATTGAATATTACGATTAGTAGGGTACCTAATTACTGAATACTTTTACTATGAAAATATTGTTTGGATTCAATACGTTAAGTTTTTCTACGATTTAGAAAAGTATTGCTGCTAGTGCTTTGCATAGTCTAATAACAATATTTTGTTCTCCTTCCAGGATGTTGGTCACACAGTATGCGTTTACAAATACGATTGTGAAAAATTTGTATGGAATTTCATTGGAAAACACAGATCACACTTTAAAGAAATAACTAGCGTCTTCTTCCTGCCAAAGAAGAATGATGATGGCGAATATAAATTGGTCTCTCTAGGCGCAGACAGAATAATGGTGGAATATGATATAGGACAGAGTTCTGAAGAGTATCTAGAGATCTTTAGTTTAGACAGAGTAGATCAGTCGGCGATACCGCTGTGTGGCATTGTGTGGCCCACGCCGAAAGATTTGGATCCTGCTGAGTTCAGAACCGATTTGCCCACGATTTTGATTGCTAATGATGAAGTAAGAAAACAGATGTTTGTTTTATTTAAGCAATTTAGTTTGTATTAATATTGATAAACTTAGTTTTCATTGCGATAAAGTCCACAGAATGGAGACTGTCCCGCCCTCACATCCGCCACTGCAACTCCTGTAAACCAGGATCAACAGTGGCACGCATTTTAATGACACTGAGCATTGAAGCTCAGCGAGTCTCCGGGATTGTCTAACTTGTGTTTAACCCGCAACGAAATCAATCGCAAAGTTAAATTAATAGGTGTTGGAAATAAATTATTGTCCACCAGTGTTGTACCTACATTTTGTAATTTTTATTTGTATAGAAGTACCTAGGTAATATTTATATTAAGGTTTTTCAATCAATACCCCACTGCCTCGATTCCGCGACCGTAGTCGCTGATTGAATGAAACTCAAAATTAATAATTATTAAATTCGCCACGGACGTCTAAATTCGTCATCTGTATGAATATTTATAGCATTCGAATGTATTTGGTTTTAGTAAAAAGAGGTTGCAGTTTAATTTTTTGACCTTCCCTTTAACAAGAGACTTTATCTAAAGTAACCTTTAGATTCGTATATACCAACTTGTTCCCCAGCACAAGTACAAAATAGTGAACTACTCGACCACGATGACGCTGGCAACAGTCCTGGGCCCTCGGTTCGAGCACCCCGTGCGCAGGATGCAGCTGGTCACCAGGGAGGAGGACGGAGTGGAGCTGCAGTACCTCGTGTTCGCCACCAAGAATATTATAGGCATTCAGAAGTTACCGCTCGATGGTAACCCGTGGAAACATGTGGGGTTGTTGGCTCATCCTGTGCAGGTAATTATATGAATTATTTTACAAATACAGCGTTAATAAGGTTACATATAATTTTGAAGTAGTTAAGCCTTGCTACATCTCATTGAATGGACCACGAAATAACGCATTTCTACTTGCAATTAATTAAAATATGACGTTACAAATTAATGGCTTCACATCTATAATATTAAAGGATTATCATCTCGTTTATTGCGGAGGCTTTTTAAAGAAAAGTGTAAAGCACACTTTCGCTATGATTTAAGGTGACCGAGATGTCTTTCCGAGGTGACACCGGAGCTATGTTCACTATTGGAGCTAAAGACAATTGCGTGTTCCAGTGGGCTGCTAATTACAGGTAAATACTTATAAAATACAAATGGCTCGCAGTAGATTTTGCCTGGTGCATGATACAGGAGCGTCGAGCAGCAGTAGCTGAGTTCGAGTAGAGCGGGTTCGTTAATGCCTTCGGACTTTTGAGAATGAAGGGTAAGGGGTTATAGAAGTATACAAAAAGGAATTATTGGATCGCCAGCTATTTCATTAAACAAACGTTGTACGCTAATACAAAGCAGCTACTTAATGTCCGTTTCCCGTTTGTTGAAATCCATTTCTAAAAGGAATTTCATTTCATTATATCATGTTTTCATATCGAACCTGTGCCTGTCATATATGGTGTAAGTGAATCCTGTCCAGCAGTGGAATACAAGGAGCTGATTATTATGAATTGTTTTCAACAGATCAGTAGAGACAACCACAAACCAAGGCGGGCCGGACTTGGACCCCTACTACTGCCTCATCGAGAACGGCCGTCCCGGCTGGCTGTTCCAGGAGATCAGGGATCTGTTCTACTACGTCCAGATCCTGTGCCAGGGCACCTTCTCCCCGGCAATGAGGCGGGTCAAGGACTACATCCCTATAGGATCCTTGCCCGATCTTATGAGGGCACTTGGGTTCTTCCCGTCGGAATATGAGGTAACTAAGTAATTTTAAGTCTTTGCTACTTACGGAAGTACGTACTTATACAGATCAACCTTCATATTATATCTACGCGTGCTTTCGACATTTGAGCTTTATTACAGCTACCTCAAATCAACAGCTATTTCATCCAATACTTTCATGTAGGTACCTGAAACCATGGTACAAACAGCATCTGACCTCAACACTTATAGGACATAATTTAAAATACGACATAATTTAGACCATATGGCCTATCCCCTCTCGATCGTACTCTCGATTGTAGAGGCGCGTGCCCTGCAGTGGGACGTAGGTATATGGTCTGATAAAGTACCTACAGTACAGTGCAGTCGCTATATGTATACCTACTCGAAATTCTCCAGGTAGAAAACTTGCTAGAAGAAGCCAAGTACAAGGTGTACGGTCTCGACCCGGTCTCAGAAATAGACTTTGAGGAGTTCGTCAAACTGTACTTGAACCACCGGCCAGCTTTCGGCAGCAACTTCAAGAAACTCAGGAGCGCGTTCCGGAACTTCGCTGACTTGCAACAAGACGAGTACAAAATACCCAGAGATGAATTTATCAGCCTACTGCAGAATTACGGTACGGCTAGACTTACTACATGCACTGTGCATTAAAAAGGAATCCGTCCAAGAGTTTTTACATGGTTTGTGAGGTCGGCCAAACTGCGATGGTCTAGCGTGGTAGAGCCCCGTGCTTAGCAGTGGGAAATTATGGAGTGCTAGGGTAATCCTATTAAATCTACATCATAAATATTAACGTCACAAGCCTGCGGTGAATGTGACGATAGTAACTAAAATAAAGTTTTCCTGTATTTACTTATGTTGAAGTCAAACTAATTTTTGATGTTTCAGGCGAACGTTTTCCCCGTGAGTTGTCGTGGTATTTGCTGTCCATACTGTCCGGATACAGCGCTGAAGATAGAGCGGCTATGGCTGAGGGAGACTTCTCTTTCTTACCAGAGGTATCAGCTATCAAAAAATGTTATAGAAATAAATTATTCACGTAAATAACTACGCCTAGCTTGTGAAGCTAGCTGCACCGGTCTAGGTTAAATAGTAAGTACGCCCCTGTGCATGACTAATCCTTCAACATAATAATAATAAAGTTACAAACACATAATATGATATAAAAATAGTTACATACACCCAACAGTTACATCAATAGTAGATTAAACAATGACCTCGTACTAGAATAAAAACTATGAGAATTTTTGATCTCAAAGCCACACCCGAATCAAATAGGTATATTATGTAAGCCGCACAAATATTTGCCGCGGTGATCGAACCCACAGCCATTTTTTGCCGACGCAGTATCGTTTCGCAAGTCTTTACGAAATCTTTAACCATATGGTCCGGGAGCCAGCGACAGATTTTCATGACCAAGTTCCTCTCAAGCGGTAATTAGTAAAATGCATCAGAGTATAGTATTATGAAGCCTCGTGAACGTCAGCTGGCACTCGGTTGGGGGGATGAGCGGTTGTAGCCTCCCACGCACGAAGAAAATAAAAATACATTCACTCATTTCCTCTCAGCTAAAAATTTGTCAAATTGTAGCTTATCTAATATCTCAACGAAAAAAAATAATCAGCTGGTTCCAACATAGTGTATTGTACGTCAGCTGGTGTCTCGAAAATGAATTTTTTATTTTTATTTTCAGTGATTTCCTCTCAAACAAAAATTTACCTGATGATAGCTTATATGTAACTGTGGATAAATATATAGGTCAGCTGGCTGTATCTTGGTGGAAAAACCGTCAGCTGATACTTTGAAAGTTATTACATAGGAGTTAGGCAGGAGCATCTACTGTCAATTTAAATGCATCAGCTGACTAGCTTATCCTCGACTTATTGCTAGCTGATTTTTTTTATTTATCGCATCAGTATATTAACAATCAGCTCACAAATTTTCATCTGGGAGGAAATGACGTATCTTTAATTATTCGACATAGCGCTGCATCAAAATGAGATTTGAGTTGAAATAAATATTCCGTATCAATGTTTTTGAAACGAATAAGTATGTAATCCAATGATATTAGATATATATAAATAATTAAATAAACAATTAGCTTAGTATAAATTAACGAGTTACTCGATAAATAATATTTATTATATAAACGTGATGAAAAATGACAATGAGAATAACAATGTGATTTATTCATTTTCGTTTTCGCTCTGGCTTGAGTCACTTTCCTCTCTTTCCGATTCAGCGTCAGAGTCGCTGTCAGAGCTGTCTGCTGTTATGTCTTCATTGTCATCATCTGAACAAAAATTTAAAAAATATATTAGGATGCGTATTTTAGCATAATATAATCAAAATGATAAAAAAAAAATACCTTTTTCAGGCTGAATACTGATTTCATTAATCGATGATGGTAACTGACTTCCAGAAAACCAGATGAATTCATACTTGTTGTCGATTTCTGCCCAACCATAACCTACAGGATCATCAGAAGTTGGAACCTTCAGGTGTGCATGTGACCAAATTTGAGCAATGTAACATGCTCTTAAAAATTGCTGATATAGCTCTGATCTGCATGTTGGTAAAGAAGAGCCATCAATACCTTTTTTTGGTAACTTGAAAGTTTCAGTATCCAAAAATTTATATATTTTTTCAAACGACGCTACTCTTGCCTCATTGATCTTTTTTAGACGATTAAATCCATACATATGGCAAACAAACTCTTCTATCTTCTCAAAAATATTTTCTCTATTCTCTGATGGTTTTGACATTTGGATGAAACACTCGATGAAACTTTTCAATTTAGCCATTATTGAAAAAGGACGTTTTTTTCCTTTTCGAAAAAAGTCCGGGTTAAAATCACACCCTGTGAACGCGTGAAATGCCGCGAGTGCTGCGCTCAAATCAGATCCTAAAGCTTCATATAATTGAGTAACATTGATAAATCTTGTTATGGTCTCTGCATTTAAATGAGTTTATATTCTTATGATCGATCGATGAAAAAATATGGTTTTCTTCATTATTTGATTTTATTTTTTTAGTTAAAAATGCAATTTTATTGTTCAATGCATTTAAATTGACAGTAGATGCTCCTGCCTAACTCCTATGTAATAACTTTCAAAGTATCAGCTGACGGTTTTTCCACCAAGATACAGCCAGCTGACCTATATATTTATCCACAGTTACATATAAGCTATCATCAGGTAAATTTTTGTTTGAGAGGAAATCACTGAAAATAAAAATAAAAATTTCATTTTCGAGACACCAGCTGACGTACAATACACTATGTTGGAACCAGCTGATTATTTTTTTTCGTTGAGATATTAGATAAGCTACAATTTGACAAATTTTTAGCTGAGAGGAAATGAATGAATGTATTTTTATTTTCTTCGTGCGTGGGAGGCTACAACCGCTCATCCCCCCAACCGAGTGCCAGCTGACGTTCACGAGGCTTCATAATACTATACTCTGATGCGTCTCACGAATTATCTCTTGAGAGGAAATAATTGACCAAATTTGCACCTGGCTCACGGACTAGTCCGGGAGCCAGCGACAGATTTTCATGACCAAGTTCCTCTCAAGCGGTAATTAGTAAAATGCATCAGAGTATAGTATTATGAAGCCTCGTGAACGTCAGCTGGCACTCGGTTGGGGGGATGAGCGGTTGTAGCCTCCCACGCACGAAGAAAATAAAAATACATTCACTCATTTCCTCTCAGCTAAAAATTTGTCAAATTGTAGCTTATCTAATATCTCAACGAAAAAAAATAATCAGCTGGTTCCAACATAGTGTATTGTACGTCAGCTGGTGTCTCGAAAATGAATTTTTTATTTTTATTTTCAGTGATTTCCTCTCAAACAAAAATTTACCTGATGATAGCTTATATGTAACTGTGGATAAATATATAGGTCAGCTGGCTGTATCTTGGTGGAAAAACCGTCAGCTGATACTTTGAAAGTTATTACATAGGAGTTAGGCAGGAGCATCTACTGTCAATTTAAATGCATCAGCTGACTAGCTTATCCTCGACTTATTGCTAGCTGATTTTTTTTATTTATCGCATCAGTATATTAACAATCAGCTCACAAATTTTCATCTGGGAGGAAATGACGTATCTTTAATTATTCGACATAGCGCTGCATCAAAATGAGATTTGAGTTGAAATAAATATTCCGTATCAATGTTTTTGAAACGAATAAGTATGTAATCCAATGATATTAGATATATATAAATAATTAAATAAACAATTAGCTTAGTATAAATTAACGAGTTACTCGATAAATAATATTTATTATATAAACGTGATGAAAAATGACAATGAGAATAACAATGTGATTTATTCATTTTCGTTTTCGCTCTGGCTTGAGTCACTTTCCTCTCTTTCCGATTCAGCGTCAGAGTCGCTGTCAGAGCTGTCTGCTGTTATGTCTTCATTGTCATCATCTGAACAAAAATTTAAAAAATATATTAGGATGCGTATTTTAGCATAATATAATCAAAATGATAAAAAAAAATTACCTTTTTCAGGCTGAATACTGATTTCATTAATCGATGATGGTAACTGACTTCCAGAAAACCAGATGAATTCATACTTGTTGTCGATTTCTGCCCAACCATAACCTACAGGATCATCAGAAGTTGGAACCTTCAGGTGTGCATGTGACCAAATTTGAGCAATGTAACATGCTCTTAAAAATTGCTGATATAGCTCTGATCTGCATGTTGGTAAAGAAGAGCCATCAATACCTTTTTTTGGTAACTTGAAAGTTTCAGTATCCAAAAATTTATATATTTTTTCAAACGACGCTACTCTTGCCTCATTGATCTTTTTTAGACGATTAAATCCATACATATGGCAAACAAACTCTTCTATCTTCTCAAAAATATTTTCTCTATTCTCTGATGGTTTTGACATTTGGATGAAACACTCGATGAAACTTTTCAATTTAGCCATTATTGAAAAAGGACGTTTTTTTCCTTTTCGAAAAAAGTCCGGGTTAAAATCACACCCTGTGAACGCGTGAAATGCCGCGAGTGCTGCGCTCAAATCAGATCCTAAAGCTTCATATAATTGAGTAACATTGATAAATCTTGTTATGGTCTCTGCATTTAAATGAGTTTATATTCTTATGATCGATCGATGAAAAAATATGGTTTTCTTCATTATTTGATTTTATTTTTTTAGTTAAAAATGCAATTTTATTGTTCAATGCATTTAAATTGACAGTAGATGCTCCTGCCTAACTCCTATGTAATAACTTTCAAAGTATCAGCTGACGGTTTTTCCACCAAGATACAGCCAGCTGACCTATATATTTATCCACAGTTACATATAAGCTATCATCAGGTAAATTTTTGTTTGAGAGGAAATCACTGAAAATAAAAATAAAAATTTCATTTTCGAGACACCAGCTGACGTACAATACACTATGTTGGAACCAGCTGATTATTTTTTTTCGTTGAGATATTAGATAAGCTACAATTTGACAAATTTTTAGCTGAGAGGAAATGAATGAATGTATTTTTATTTTCTTCGTGCGTGGGAGGCTACAACCGCTCATCCCCCCAACCGAGTGCCAGCTGACGTTCACGAGGCTTCATAATACTATACTCTGATGCGTCTCACGAATTATCTCTTGAGAGGAAATAATTGACCAAATTTGCACCTGGCTCACGGACTAATACTTCTCGTTTTCCAGGAGATAACCTTCAGCGAGCTGGTGACCAACATCATCGGCATCCAAGATTTAAACAACCTATCCGATCAGTGTTCAGGGATGGAAGAGTCGTCAGGCTCGCAGTCCCAACAAACTCCCTCGTCAGGGGACTCCGAAGAAAAATACTAATTGTTTACATTTATTTATTAACTTATTGCCAATATATTACAATTAATAAAATTATTGTACAATTAATTTATTTATAAATAATGCTAAAGCCCTTGTTGGTTCATGCCGTTGTGTATCTTCGGTACTTCAAAGCAAAGACTAATGTTCAAATGTCAATTTATAAGGTGAAAAAAGCATAGATTTAGGCTGGGTTTCTAGGCTTTTTGGAGGCTTGGTTATGTTGCAATCATCGTTTTCGCAAGGTTTACAATAATACTTCATTCCTAAAAATACCAATACGGCAAGAAATGCCGTCATTTTGGTTGGTCTTTCTTCAAACATAAATCAGCACATTTCATTATCTATCAAATACCATAGATGTACAGAACGACATAAACATAGGCTCTAGACTTTAACTAAGTTGCATTGAGTCGCATACACTAGTATTGAATTTCACTAATAAAACAAATTCATTAAAATATCATTTTGTAAAATTAAAATTATTTTATAAAAATCCCGACCAGTACCTTAATTTTAATTAAAATTAAATAATTACGCAATAAGTACATTTCAGTGTAATTAAAATTAATCAAGGGAAAAAATCATTCTTGTTTTTTTTTCTATCAAATAAATATTATTGACAATCGCAGCTTATTTACTTTCGACCTTATTCATAGACAGATTTAAAACTTATTTTAGTTATCGAATGTTTTCTCCCTTTTGAACGAGTTTTGAATTCATTTGATAACTAAAATAGGTTTTAAAACTGTCAATGAATAAGGCCGTTTATGTTTAATTATGAACAAAATCGTATTTATAGATTAGGAGATATTTTCCTACTTTATATGTATTCAATATACATTCTAGCAATCCATATTATCATGTACAGTATATAATTGAAGATAGGAAAAAAATTATGTAGATTTATACATTTCTAATACATATAAATTGCAAACAAAAATTATTACAATTTTATTCTTGTGACCTGTCAATTAATGAGAAACCTATGAAGTGATACTAAAATATACTTAATTAAAATCGCATCTATTACATAACTAAATCATTTCATTCTTACTTCACAATCATATTTTTATTTCATTAAACTACAGTTCCTGGTCAGGTTATAAAAAGCATCACTTTGTTCAATGCAATCGCTAACATTGCAATGGTCCATAATGGAATAAAACTAATAAAATTAGAAATCATACTTTCAGTATTAATCTAATCACATAATGTCAAATTATTTACAATACAAACACACCACATAAATACAAACAGGCAATAATAATCAACGTAAAAAAGGCACCGCCTCCTTTTCTCCGGTATGCCTATTTGCAAGCTGTAACACAATTGTCAATATAAAATTGAGTCCAGATAAAATTTTGTATGTGAAGATTATATTACATTATAATTCTGCTCTTTGTAAGGGTATCGCAAAATATATTATCGTTTTCAAAAAATATTTTAATGAACATGCCATAATCATGCTGATTCATTATTTTAGACAAATATTCCAGTTTTTATTTTTCTATTGTAAGGCCTCATAACAAGAGTAAGCTTTAGACCAATTTGGTGGATAATGATCCTTGCACAAAACTCTATATACATCTTAATAGTCAGACCACTCCGTCACATACAAAATTTTAAATATTTTGTACTATAGTGCACCTATTTACTGTATCAAATACCTACATCTACACATACAAAATTGTACTCTGAGACCGTCATAAGCTTCTTGTGTAACGGTACAACCACTGTCCTTAGTTTTACTGTCTACTATAACTAAATCTACCTCCCTCAATCGGTTTTTAACCGTTTTGCTGGTGTTGTGGTACCACTGCTCTGGGAGTTGGAGTCTTCGGAGAAGTTCATTGATGTTGATGTAAACTCCGTGGGGCCTTGTGAGTCACTTACTGTCGAGAAACCTGGAAACAAATTATAACAAACATTTTATTAGATGAGTACCATAACTCTGCAAAATGCTTTAAAACACATAATACACATATTCTTTATATAGCATTTTTGACATAAATATGTTGTTCATTGAAAAACTTAACAGCACATTGATGGACTTTATATTCCTATACAAAAATAATGTATAACAGATGTAACACTGAATAAATCAATTAAAATGACAGTAATAATTATAATGAAACTCAAATATTACCCCTATATAATAATGTTCTACTAATAAGTCAACCATTTTACAGCTGCTATAAGCCTAAGACATATGAACCATTTTTGCATTTCATAACAAACATTTTCAAATTGAAAATGATCATGCTGTATATTGCATCATCAGTACATCAGAAAATTTATATTTTGGGGAATCCTACAGGCCCCACAGGGCATGTATCTTCGGTGCTGAGCTATCCCTGACCTAGTTCCGTTTCTCTGACCACCATTTTCACCATAGGGCCCATGTTGAACGAAACCTCTTTTTCAAAGTGTACAAAATTAATGCCACTCACATGTATTAGAGTCTTCCGCCATCCCGAAATTAGAGTTCGAAGAGTCGTGGGTTTTTTTCGGAGTCAGAGTGTTTTCCTTATTTTCTCTTTTCGCCGCGTGTTTCTTCTTTTGCTCGTTAGTTGATATTGGTACCCATTTGTAAATTTTCATGGTCGTCTCGCCGATTGTTACCCATTTTTTCTCCCTATAAAACATCATTTTAATAAATTATATTGTTTGTATATACATAAAAAAATTAATTATTCCATTAAAAGAACTCCATACCAATGGCGAACTTTTTCGACAGCTTGCATTACTCTTTTGATGTCATCTTTTACACGATTCCGGGTTTCAGCGCGCACTGACCGAGACATTTTGTTATGACTAAGAAGTTATTTGGTTTAATAAACGGACTCACTCAATCAAGTTGGAAACAATAATATTAATTAAAACTTTAATTGTAAAGAAGCGGCGTTTCTATTCAATCATCCGCCATTGGATTTTTATAATTTTGACAAATTTTGAGCTTGTACTTGACATTAATAAAATGACATTACCTTCCTATGCGTTTTGTTACTTCACTAAATGAATTATTTAACCTTGACGGTGCGGTCCCTTGAAACTTCTGCAGCTTGTATACAAAATTATTACAAATTAAATTAAAGTACCAATTATATTATAAAATTATACTTATATACTATGTAGCACTAAATTATCTATCATTTTTGTTATCTTGTTATATTTTATTCTAATAAAAAAATCATTGTAACATTGTTTTTATATTTTCATAAAGTCGTGGTATCTTCATGTTATCTTTTAATAGAACAAAATTTCTTTAATAGTATATTTAGGTTTTTAATTAATGCTTTATCTACATTTCGAATTTGATTTTTTTTGTATTCGTCATGCAAAAACAAAACTGAAATATCTAATAAGCTGTCTACTCACATGTGATTGGTTGAAATTGTATCAGTTTTGAAGTAAGCCAATAGCAGAAGACTTGTAAGAAATGGAAAACACTTTTTTTGGATCTCAGTGAAAAATTGAAAATTGAAAACAAAGAAAAATCTATGAAAAAATTAATTGGTAATATCTGCCGAAAATAAATGTAAATTATAATTAAAATGTCTGTAATTACACTATAGAGCACAGGTGAGGCGCACTTAACGTATTTTTCTGTACAGATTCACCCTTCCCATTACGTATAGTAGTTGTCGCATTTTATCACAAATCAATTTCGACTTTATATTTAGCGGCTGTCAGTTGTTTTACGTCTCATTGTATTCTCTCTCATCTCTGGGTGTTTTTCATCGATTAATATAGTAAAAGGGTAAACAAAATTTCATGCGGCCCGACCTGCAGGGATGCGCATCAGTTGTGATGATGCAACGAGATGACAAGGTGCTAATTCTTTAGATTGTGTTTATGCTTAATTGTTGGTGTATAGCTTTCTGTGCACTTCCTACATCTGTACTTTACGTGTTCCGCCCGCTGAGGCGTCAGATTGGCTTCACTACATAACAAACATAACCTCAACTTAAATGTAACTTAGCAAGCAATTTCGCATGTTATGTTAATTTTAGTAAAAATTTCGTATATAACGCTTAGTTTGGTGTTGCAAGTAACCTCAAATTGGCTGTGCAATATTTGGTTCACCTAGCAATGTCTAATTAACATACTTTCATTCATATTTTTGCAAAATTTCAAATTTAAGTTGTCTCCAAGCAGGGGCTGTAGTTTGAACTACATAGTAATAAATCCAACTTTCAAAGTTTTGCTATAGAAATGTTACATTATTCATTATTGTACTTTTCACCAGTTTGTCTCAAAACTGCTGTGATTTTAGTTGCAGTGCATTGTTGATTTGTTACTTAGTATGTGTTTAGTTTACCGTTGTAATAAATCTGGTAGGATATCAAAGTCCCATGTATTTATTAGTTTTGCGGGGTTCTGTTATGTTTGTTTCTTTCTTTCAAATTTTTGTTCACTTTTGTGCACTAAAGGTAGCTTGACACATGCCTGTTTATGTTTTGTTGCAGTATTACCGTGCATGTTGTTTTACCGTAGAAGTGATACAGTGACTATATTGTTGGCATTGTCCGGCATAAGGTTCACCTAAAGACAAGCGTGCTTTCCTTCCCGTATGGCTGCGTATGTTAACCGTACGTTGTCAATGATGGCTGGCGACGGGCCGCACAATGTTGCAATGCTGAACAATGGCGGCGTCCGCGTCAACATGTCCAATGTGGACTCACCGTTGCAGATATTTGTGCGTGCCAAGAAGAAGATCAATGATATATTTGTGGAGATTGATGATTATGTCAAGGATGCGGTCACGTTTATGCATGGTGAGTATTTTGATTTAGACTTTATACAGCATTAACTATAGATATTCTTAAAATAAAATAAAAATTTAAAGGTGAGCTTAGCATAATTATTCAAAAGTGGACTGGTAATGTTATACCAATTACCTACAATATTACTGCCCATAGAACTACAACAACTTAAACAAAAATGGAAATAGTTGTTGCATATAACTCATAAAGATGAATCACCCACTGTTTCACAATACTATACATTGCTAGCTCTACTCAAGCTTAATCCTTAATTTCTAATTGTATGATAGTTGTGTACCTGAAGGCATAGATAGTGCTGACTTCATGGTTATTTTTTTATGCCATGATATAAGCTTTGATTTTATCACTTCAAGCTACACAATTACTATCTATATCTATATCAGCCCATATACGTCCCACTGCAGGGCACGGGCCTACTCTACAATCGAGGGAATCGATTGAGAGTGGTTAGGCCATATAGTCCACCACGCTGGCCTAGTGCGGGTTGGCGGACTTACATACCATAGAAATTGTTTAAAATCGCTACGGTGTGCAGGTTTCCTCACGATGTTTTCCTTCACCGTTAAAGTGCGTGGTGATTGACTATCAATACACACATAACTCCGAAAAGTCAGAGGTGTGCCCTGGGATTTGAACCTGCGACCACCGCGAACAAGTAGGCAGCCGCGTCTGGTCTGTTACCAACAGGCCACCACGCACTTATACACACACAATTACAGAATTTAAAAAATATTTTACTTGAAATCCTTTCACAATTATCTCATCCTGGGGTACAAACCTGGATACCAATTACCACTATGTCCGGCCTTACTATTTTAGCCAAATTGGAATAAAAATTATTTTTCTACTATATTCTACTTGGCATTAGCTTGACCAGTGCCATACCCTGCCTACTCAGGTTCCTTCATTATAACTGATCTTTAGTGGTCTAAGTTGGTGTATTGAGCCCACTATCTCTCATGATATTATGTCCACTTGTATTTTTTGTAGGTGTTTATTCCGGGCCAAAGTAACTTATTAAATTACATACTAGACATCAGAATATTAATAGTCACCCATTATAACTAATATAAATAAATTATTGATTAAAATGAGGTTCATAAATTAATATCATACATGTCAGGTTCAAGAACATTAATCTATACATAATATATTTGTTTAGATGTTTCAACCTTGTCCCCTTTACATGATTAATTATGTGTATTTATTTTTATGTATTTTTCACTCCCTAAAGATAAATACTATAATTGATTCCATTGATTAGAACTAGTAGTTTTAAAATTAGGTTCACCTGCATATTCTTAAAAAAATCTGACATAGTTGAATCCAGTGCCCTATAGCTGCAGAAAGGACCTTAAAACAATATAGAAAAATATTATTTTTTAGTGAATTTATCTGTGACTACTAAAGTATTTCTTGAAAAGCCTTAGTACTTGCCACATATAATATAATATTCTACAGCTTGCCCTGTGGTATTGATTACTTAGGGGAATTGTTGGGCTGGGTAGATTATAATTAATAAATTAATATTAAAATGTATGTTAGCCTTGTAATTATAATCCGGCCACTCAGAGAATGCGTTCCTGACACATGTCAGTTGATCATGAGTAGTGATGGGAAATAATTATCATTTTGCTAAACTTTTGAATTATCTGGGAATAATTCAAAATAAAAGTAGCAAGTTAGAATAATTGGATACTTGACTATTTTCTATAAAGTGTTTTAAAATCTAGGTATGATCATTCTTTAAATCTTCCAACCGTTAATATAGCTTGGCAATAAAAAATAATAAGAAAAGGAGGCGGCACTGAGCCGCTTAAATAGTATCACATTATAGATCGGATTTTAATTTTGATTCTCTTTATTTTTTACGTTTCATTTTTACATTTTTATATACATACATTACAAAAATATATATATACATATAAAAATATAAAAAATATATACCCTTCGGTGGCAAGGCTCAAGACCCAAGCCGCCGGTGGTTAGGGATCCAAAGTGAGGAACCTCCTCACTATGCGAGCCGTGTCCAGCAACACTGCCTTTTGGATCTGGCTCTTGACCCAACGACCAATTGAGAGTCTCTGTAGATGTTGGTCGAGGCTCTTTGCTATCAATCCATGAGCAGAAACGACAATCGGGACAATAATTGTTGAGTCCACATCCCACATGTCGGTAACCTCGTGTGCCAAATCTAAATATTTAGACAATTTGTCTTTTTCGGCTTTTACAAGGTTATCGTCATGCGGAACGGTAACGTCAACAAGTATAGCCCGGCGCGCACATCGATCTATTATCACAATATCAGGCTTATTGGCAACAATAGTCCTGTCTGTAATAACAGACCGATCCCAGTACAGCGTAGCATGACCATTTTCAAGAACTGGTTGGGGAACGTACTGATAATATGGCACTTCAAGAGTCACAAGTTTATACCGAAGAGCAAATTGCTGATGTATGATCTTGGCTACTAGGTTGTGTCTATGCAAGTACTCGCCGTTAGCAAGATACGAACAACCGGAGATAACATTTTGATTCTTATTATTATTAAATCAATTATAAGTAAATAATATAAGTTAATATTAAATGTTCTTATTTAAAATATTTTAATAAAAACGTAAACTTCAATGCCAAATTTAAATAAAAATTACAAATGTGAAAGATATTATATTGCTGCCAGGTGAAATAAAGAGTTAGATCCGTTTAATTATTACGTTATACATTATTAAAAACACAAATGTATTATTTTATATTATAACGGAAAATAACGTTATAATATTCTGCTATTTTTTGGCCACATCACTCCAGAAATGAACAGTTGACATAACCTTGTAACGGCGTGGTATGAACTAATAAATATAATATTTTTATTTTTATTAACCGTCAAATTTAGTCCAAAGTGATAAAATTTTACCTAAATTTACATATTATTTAATTTTTTATTATGTTTTATTTCGTAAGTAAGGTAAATAAATAAAATTGTTCGATAATGTATTTACATTTGCTGTCGTTGCATTTGCAACGATACTTCAAAGTTACGTCGTCCGTTTGATTACAACCTTTCAGGAACGCATTCTCTGAGCGGCCGGATTATAAGTTAACTCAATTCTAGGCACATAGGGCTAGTCTTGTAATGATCTTGTCTTGTCTTGTAACGAGTACTACACTCGTTAAAAAATGTTTACGCAATATACATGGATGGCCTCACGAAGATCGCACGATGTCCCTGGATGCAAAGCCTTGGCACTGTTGTGTTCCAGTTTGAAGGACATCATAGCCAGAGTAACTACTGGACATAATGAGACTTATTTTATGCCTCAGGATGGCGATGGCAGGGGAATGAGTCAAGGTGTCGTTTTGGTTTTGCTACGAAACGACGAAAGCGACGTCAACATCGATTTTTTTTTTGCTTTCACCTTTATTTTAATTATATGTATTCACTCCCAGATTTAGGATACTGTATGGTAAAAGCTGCGGGTTCCGCGGACTACCTTCCAGTTCTGTCTATAATTGTTATTCATAGTTTTTTTAAAGACTATCATCTTTAAGCCCAGTACAATACAGGCTATTTTAGCATTCTTAAACTTGTAAACCGAGGGCACACCAAAAGGTTCTCGATAGGATATGTTACGATTACTTTGTTGGTTTTATTCGACACTCCATGGAGTCTGAAGTCCGGCGTAGAACTCTCAAGTTCAACTTCTCACAAACGTAGAAACTTCCTTACCCAGTAATAGACCATATACTGATTCATGAGAATACAACAAAGCTTAAATACGCCTTCCTTAGTCTGTCACTCACAGCTGTTGTAGTTTGTACTAATCACTACCGTACTATCGATTCGGAACTTGGCACAGTTCGCTCCACGCTTGTTCATGTCTATTTCAAGTGGAATAATCTTGCATACTTATATATTGTGTATTATATTTGTAAATGTTAAGGATTTCGCGATAAGGATATAGAAATATTTATAAAGGAATAAGTCAAAAACGAATGGAATGTGGTTTTCTGGTGTGTGTTGTAAAAGGTTAAATATGCGATTATCTTGGAAATCTAACCCAAAATAACGCTGGCGCCGTGTCGTCTAATAAGGCGTCTCGTGTTTTTATTCTCTGTCGCCAAGTCTAATGTATTGGGGCCATCGTTACAGGAATATGTGTAGAATTTAAAGACATAAGCCCCAGCAAAACAACGAAAAAGGAATAATATTTAACGAGTTCGTAAAAAGGATAATTTGATTTAACTGAGCATTAAAAAATATATAAGATTTATTCTATATCTGTGCTGGAATCGAACCCATTACTAGCTTTTTAAGCGCGAGGCAAACAGTCGTCAGTCAGAAATATGAATTAAGTGAGTCACCAATTTAACGTATAGCTAATGACTAAGCTAGTGACTAAGCCATCCAGCGGATCAATATAAAGGGATTAATGCGCGTCTTGACCTTTACCTAACAACAATAATGCCGGCACTCGCGTCCGGTAATGTTTTATGCAATGTCTTACGTGGTATCACGTCTGCCTGGCCTTGCACCATACCATAAGTAAATAGCAGGAGATGACACCAATTTTTGGGTAGGTAGTTGAGGAAATCTGAAATTTTGTTCCATACTTCTCCTATTACCCCAACTCGGAGCTGCAGACCTGGTTGGTGAGTACCGGGGCTAAATCTTTAGCGGTAGTTTTAAAAATATTATTATTTTATCCAAAAATGTAAATGGGACAGCTTTTCAGCTTGCCTCAAATACCTACCCAAAAATTGGTGCCAGCTCTTGGACTACAATAACTAATGTTAGGTGTTTTTTATAACAGCTTAAGTAGGTGACTACAATGTATAATCCGGATATACATAGGTTGAATATAAAACGCGAAGTATTTGCGTGGGACACCACCACAGGGTTTCTTTCCACCATTGTATATGGTACTGTTTGAGCGAATATAAAAATCCAACGACTAGCGAACAGCTATTCCTCCATCCATAAATCCTTTCGAGAATATTTTTTTAGTCCATCTAAAACCGCAAAAATCTTGAGTTCGAGCTCACGATGTCCGTGGCAAACAATTTCCCGCTTTTTGCAAACATAACAATAATTGAAGATTATCTAAATAATGATATTGGGGAGACGGCCGGTCGTAATATTCTAAGCCAAATGTTTCCGCGACATGCATGGCCATGTTCGCCAACCCTATAAGGCGCCTTTTCTGTAGAGCGAAAACGAGCGAAATTAAAAATCGCCCGCTCATCTGCGCTTCAGTGGAAACGCAGTCTAAAGCATAAGGACAAGAATAAAACAATAACAATTAAACCGGTACACATGTATCAATGTTATGCAACACATTACGTGATAACGCTTATCTAATTGATATGTCACGTCCATTGACTGATTACGTGTCTATGCCTTATGCCTAGTAATAGCAGTGTTGAGGTCAAAAATATATTTGAGTTTGAGGTCACTGTAATTTTAAGTACCTACCTAGGTCATAAAAAATAAGTGGCAGAGGATCTGGCTTTGAAATGAGAGGCCGTGGGTTCGGATTTTTGCTTTCGTTCACTTTCCGCTGGCTGTCAAGCAGTCGAAATTTAGAATGTTGTTGATTAAATACAGAATGAATATTTTAAAACTAATTTGATTAAAAAATAAATTGATTTATTAATACATCACATCATCAGCCCATAGTTGTACACTGCTGGCCATAGGCCTCTTCCAAATGGAAAGCCTATATCAATGTCTGGAAACACTCAAAAATAAATTTTGAGTGCCATTGGATCATTTTTTAGTAACATGAAGCTCATGATTAAACAAAAAAAAATGGTTGCAAAAAAGGGCATTCAATTGTATTCATCTGCCTTGTCTTCGCCTGTATCAGACACCATATAGTTATTGTTTGAAAATTGTTCATTGTTTGACAGCCTCCGTGGCGCAGTTGGTTATCCAACGAGAGGTCACGGGTTCGATCTCCGCACTGAGAGAAATGTTTGTGCGATCCACAAATATTTATTCTTTTTGGGTGTTTGTGATACCGAAAAGTCTCTCGTAGTTCTGATACCTGCGACACAAGACTTAATTGTTTTTAATGTGGGGTCAGAAGGATGTATGTGACTGTTGAGTGTACTTATTTATTGTGTTGCAGCGGTGTCGGGAGAGAAAGGCATCGCGACACCGCAGGACGTGGCCAACGTGGAGTCGTACGTGTGCAAGGTCCAGGCCATCCGCGAGGTGCTCAAGAGGGATCACATGAAGGTCGCATTCTTCGGCAGGTCAGTCTATCAAGCACCATGGTTGTTGTTTGCGGTATTTGTTATTTATATTTAAATAAAACGAGGTTTTGTTTGAACGATGTTATTGGCAGGAAACAGATTGTTAGCTTTATACCATAAAATAGTACACCTTATTCCTATTTCTATGCGTACATCATATTTTGCTGATGGCATAATCTTCATACCCACCCAAATAAGAACTAAAATAACCCACGCATGTATTTAAGACTGTATAGCCATCGTTGGTTTGTAGTAAGTATTTCATTGTGTATTTAGATTGCGTTGCTCCTAATACCAAGTGTAACACACTGCCGTACCGTTGAACGAACATTCGCTTCCAGGACGAGTAACGGCAAGAGCACGGTGATAAACGCGATGCTGCACGACAAGATCCTGCCGAGCGGCATTGGACACACCACCAACTGCTTCCTGCAGGTGGAGGGCTCGGACACGGACGAGGCCTTCCTCCGGACCGAGGGATGCGAGGAGAAACTCAACGTGCAGGTAAGAACACTGGCGGATACTCGGTCGTGTTGAGTGACAAGCTATTAAACGTAAAGCCGTGGGTTTAATACTCATGTGTGAGCCCATCGTAGTGTATTTTATAATGCACAGACAACAAGTAGTTGGTCGTTAAATTATAAGGCATAGTAATAATGTGGCGCTGGCCTAAAGAAAATGTAACATCACATAAGGCGGAAGGAGACCCTCATTATACATAGTTTGGAATCTAAAGTGTCTACAGCGAGTTGTCCAAACTCCAAACTTTAGACCACTAGATATGGAAAAAATAAGCCGACTTGATCCTCTGCCTGAAAACCGCAAACTTTTACTTCAGAAACAATTTCTTAGCTGCCGCGCAAACAGCTTTTTAAATCAATGTCATCGGCTTAAACTTTAACATTAAACTCTTACTTTACGAAGAATACAAGACACTGTTTTTTATGGAAAAGTTGAACCAACGCCAATCTGGTCGATCAATTGACCTTAGTGGGTCAAGGCCGCCTGTCCATTACATGGCGCCCGGTCAATTTTACTGTCTTACGTGTTGGTGTGAGAGATTTTCAATGGTTAATATGACGTCAAAATGTGTAGATGGTCGTGTTATTGGGCTCGTTCGTGTAGATTCAAATATGATATCACTGGGTTTTAGGTTTCCGAGCAATCCCATTTGTTTAATGAAACGTCACAGCAAAACTGTGGTTTCATGTTATACGGCTGGTTAAGCTGGCGTATTTTATTCTCTAGATCTACAGCAAGGTTTTCCTACTCAACGAATTTATGCAAAAAAGTAAATATTTATGCCATTTGGTTATGACTTGTGAGTTATTATATTGAAATTGGCATCGCGAATAAAATACCAGGCACGCGGGAAAACTGAAGCGAGAGGAAAGATGTTGTGATTGTCAAAAAACAGTCCTAGGAGTGACAGAGGTCTGTATCTGTATCAATCGGGCCTCTACAATCGAAGCGCATGAGACAGATATAGGAATAGAAATTACGGCACTTATATTGCGGTTTGGTGCTTACGTTATTTCCACGGTGTCTATTCTAGTAGTACATACATACATAAACTCACGCCTTTATCCCCGAAGGGGTAGGCAGAGGCGCCACCAGGACACCCACATTTCGCCTTGTATGTTCCGTTCCACGATGTGATAGGGGGCGAGCCTATCGCCATATCGGGCACAAATTCCTGACTCCGGGCTGATAATTAATAGAAAAATCCAATCTCACTTTGCCCGACCCTGGACTCGAACACGAGACCCCAGCTTTGTAGCCGTACTGTAATACAATTACGCCACCGAGGCAGTATTCTAGTAGTGTTCAATGGTATAAAAGCCAGTGCGTGTGCGCAGTCGGTGTCGCAGCTGGGGCACGCGCTGTGTGCGTCGCGGCTGCAGGAGTGTTCGCTGGTGCACGTGTACTGGCCGCGCGAGCTGTGCGCGCTGCTGCGGGACGACGTGGTGCTGGTGGACTCGCCCGGCGTCGACGTCACGCCCAACCTGGACGAGTGGATCGACAAGTACTGCCTCGACGCTGACGTCTTCGTGCTCGTGGCCAACGCCGAGTCCACGCTCATGGTCACTGTGAGTAATACTTGATAAACTAGTTTTTATGAAACTTATGTAGTACTAAAGCAATAAGTTGCATATATTTACCTGTGCATTTGGCGAGTTTTTGGTATAATGAAATATACTTTAAACAATCACCATGCGCTGTTATTAAGGCCCGAACTTTTTTATTTGTTACTCGTTATTTTCTGTGCTTCATTACGGCAATCTCAACTTATTATCAATTTGTAATATTTGCCATCTGACTGTGAATTGTTTTTATCGATTACAGGAAAAGAACTTCTTCCATAAAGTGTCAACGAAAATCTCACAACCGAACATATTCATACTGAACAATCGATGGGACGCGTCCGCTTCCGAACCAGAGTACTTGGATCAGGTGAGTGACGCCGCGGCTTTGAATATAGTTTCGTATTTTTCTGGTGTACTAACTGTTAATACAATACTCTTTGAATCAAGTGAATGTTATGATGACTGCTATGGTTGTTGATCGCAGGTTCGCACGCAGCACGCGAACCGTTGCGTGGACTTCCTGTCGCGGGAGCTGCGCGTGTGCTCGCCCAAGGAGGCTGAGGAGCGCATCTTCTTCATCTCGGCCAAGGAGGCGCTGCTCACCCGCCTGCGGGACCGGCACCAGCCCGTGTCCTCGCCCACGCTCGCTGACGGACACCAGGTATCGCCACTTATTGCTTCACATTCTCCTTTCATGAAAGCGCTGCATTAGGCTTTTTCATTTGCTGCAGTCTTGTGTTTACTTGTGATAGATCACTTCATACATACATACATACATACATAAACTCACGCCTTTATCCCCGAAGAGGTAGGCAGATGCGCCACCAGGACACCCACATTTCGCCTTGTGTATGTTCCGTTCCATGATGTGACAGGGGGCGAGCCTATCGCCATATCGGGCACATATTCCTGACTCCGGACTGATAATGAATAGAAAAATCCAATACCACTTTGCCTGACCCGGGACTCGAACCCGAGACCTCAGCTTTGTAGCCGTACCGTAATACAACTACGCCACCGAGGCAGTTGATTACTTTAATAACAAGAAAAATCAGTGAATGCGCAAGCGGGTGCAACCAATACTGGGGTGAAGCCAAAATCACTTGCTAACCAACGGATGAAACCATAACCACTGAGAAATGGTCAATAGCTATTAGCTACCATAGAAATAGCGTAGTCAAATGACAAGGTAACTACTGGCAGTGACGCCATCAGTGTGAACTATAATTACCCCACAATAAGTATGAGAATGTATTACAGGTGCGGTACTTCGAGTTCGTGGACTTCGAGCGCAAGTTCGAGGAGTGCATCAGCCAGTCGGCCGTGCGTACCAAGTTCGCGCAGCACTCGCGCCGCGGCAAGAACATCGCCGCCGACGTCATGGCCGCGCTCGAACACGTGCGTACACACTTCCTTACATGCTCTTTATAATAAATCTCTATACCAAACTATATGTCAATGTCATTTCCCAGATTTTAATAGCGTTTTTGAGATTGTATGTTTGAGCATGCGTACTTGCGTGCGTGCGTACCTGCGGGCGTGCATGCGTACCTTCAGATATGTGTGCGTGCGTGCGTGCGTGTTTATATTTATCTGAGCTTACATACTTGCGCAAACACTTGAATTGTAATTGTTTGAATGAGTCAGTACAAACAAAGTGTATACAGGTATACAACACAGCAACAGACCAGAAGATGGCCAAGGTGGAGAAGCAGCGCGTCCTGCACGAGCAGCTGTCCGCCATCGAGGAGCAGCTCACCACCATCACCCGCCAGATGAAGGACAAGATCAGTCGCATGGTCGAGAGCGTCGAGCACAAGGTACGCGGGGATATTGTCTAACTAGATAACCTTGCATACTCAAAATGGGATTTCTCCTATTTAAGAAATATCACATCACACGGGTACATGGGGTTCCTGCCACTGGAAATCCTTGGGCTTATGTTCATTATTCAGCAGTCGACACTTTCGGTTCTGGATGTTTGTAAGCTCCAAAAGTGTCTCGAAGTTTTTGAGATCCACGACATAAAACCTGTATCTTAGTGTGGGGTTCGGATTATTTTTTTGACTGTTGGGTGTATTTTATTTTTATTCTGTTTCCAGGTGTCGCTAACCCTGAGCCAGGAGATCCGGCGCCTGTCGGCGCTGGTGGACGAGTACGACGCGGCGTTCCGGCCGGAGCGCGCGGCGCTGGAGCAGTACAAGCGCGCGCTGCACCGCCACGTGGAGGCGGGGCTCGGCTCCCGGCTCAAGAAGCGCCTGTCCGCGGACATCGGCCACGAGATGGACCAGGTGCAGAAGGAGATGGCGGGTAAATATGCCGACACTGCCGCCCATGAATACATTGTACCATATATGAATAGTAGGTGCGCATCGCTGGATTCTCAAAATGGGACGGTTATAAGAAAACGTTATTGGGCCTCCAGTTATTTATTCACTTAACGAAATACATCTTCGCTCTGGTTATCTATATTGCTTTTCTGTGAGACAATGTCACTACCCCGATCGGATCGAGGGGTAGTAATCTAGAGCGATTTATATCGCTTTTGTATCTCTATATTTTATCAGTGGCAGTACTAAAGTATTGTAATAATCCTTTTAGCTCAAATAAAATGTATATGAATCTCCAGACCGCATGTACAACATCCTGCCCGTGCACAAGCGCGCGGCCGCCGCCAGCTACATCATCCCTCACCAGCAACCCTTCGAGGTGCTGTACCGCCTCAACTGCGACAACCTGTGCGCCGACTTCCACGAGGACCTGTCCTTCCGCTTCTCCTACGGACTCACCGCGCTCATACAGCGCTTCCACGGCAAGAACTCCAGCAGGATCGCGCTCAACAACCCCCCACAGTACACTCAGGTGACACCAATATACTTCATCTATATACATACAGGGTATATCAATCATTGTATTTATATTCTTTTTTTTGATATGTTCTTTTATATATACCTATTTTTTGTTGTTGTTATTGTTATCCTTAATATAAGTATGTTATGTAGTAAGCTTTGTTACCTAACTTTTAAGATAATAAGATTTTGTAACACTCAAAACCTATCTGCGGTAGCTCGTAATTGGCTATCCTTTGTATACAATTTGTAAGATATATTATGTTCGTTTGCTATTGATAGCTGTGAGCCACCCAAATATAATAAAATAAAAAATAAAAAATAAAATAAAATATCAAGACTGCGACCGAAAACGAAGCCAGGTGGTAGTATGAGTGACTTATAAACACTATGCAACTTTTTTACTTATCTTCGTATTTGGGTGATAAATACATATTTTTCCTAAAACAATAATGGACACCTTTTTATTTTTTAAGACGCAATGGTACGTTAGGGTTTTTAATTACTATTTTCGCAATAACTAGGTATTTACTACCCAAACACAATGGTTTTCAAAAAATTGCAAAATGTTGCTAATTTTGAGAAATTTTTATTTGCTTTGTGTCTGTAACCACTAAAACTACTATCCTGTTTCGTTTTCGGTCGCAGTCTTGATAAACCCGGTATATACACCCAACAGTCACATACATAGTCCTGACCCCACACTCAGATCGAGTCTTGTGTCGGGTACCAATAACTACGAGAGACTTTTCGGTCTTACAAACACCCAGACCCAAAGCAAATACTTATACATGATTCACACAAACTTTTGTTTCGGTGCGGGGATCGAACCCGCGGCCTCTCGTTTCACAGGCTGTCTAGTTAGTTTATCCTAGCTATGGTTGCGAAGAGTAGATGCAGGCCATTTCCATGAGCTTACTGTGTGTTCTTTGGGGAAGGGCTATGTTCGTTAATTCCATGCTAATGAAGAGTGCTGGCTTACAGAGCCCCGGCCTCATGGAGTTCAGCACATCTTACTTAGTCAAGTGGTTTGCATTAACTCTTTCATAACATTAAACGAGACCATTTATCTAACTGTACTGCAGTAACAAATATAAAAATAATGTTACTTAATATCAAACTGAAATTCGTTGTGACGGAAAGCTCTTTATTTATAGGAATAAGTGTGATGATGTATCGTTCCAGATCCCGCCGGCGGTGCGCAGCCTGGCGCCGGTGTCGGAGGGCGCGGCGGCGCTGCCGGCGGCGGGGCGCGTGGGCCCCTTCAGCGCCGAGGAGTGGGGGGTCGTGTCCAAGTTCGCACTCGGCGCACTCACCTCACAGGGCACTATGGGAGGACTGTTGCTCTCTGGGCTGGTATGTACCAACTACCAACATTGAAGCATGTCACCTGCGTCGCCATAACCATTAATTAACCGGTCGAGTCGGACATATTATCTGTGTATTTAATACGCGTTGTGTCCAAAAAACATTTGTGCATGCCTCAAAATCAACGTTATGAAAATGTGTATTAACCTTATTAGTAATGCTGCCGACGTCCATAGCAAAATTTCAATCGTATAAGTCATATTATAAGTAGCGATATATTTTTTTACACGATATGTAGCTCTTGATGGAGCACAACCACCCCTACTCATAAACTTCAGCTACTGGCAATCCGCTGGGTAAAGAACTCCAATCGACTTTCTGTGTGTGTTTAGCTGCTGAAGACAGTGGGCTGGCGCATCGTGGCAGTGACGGGCGTGTTGTACGGCGCGCTGTACGCGTACGAGCGGCTCACGTGGACGGCCAAGGCGCAGGAGCGCGTGTTCAAGAAGCAGTACGTGACGCACGCCGGCAAGAAGCTGCGCCTCATCGTCGACCTCACCTCCGCCAACTGCAGCCACCAGGTGCAGCAGTGAGTACACCATGTTATATACATATGCACGTACATAAAAAATATATAGAGAATTCACTTGGAAACACAAACCGGAATAGAAAAAGAAGAATGTAACACAATAGGACTTAGTAAAATGTCGTTGCGAAACAAGAAAATGGTGGCTAAGTAGTAGGTTTATTTTCGAAATGGTGAAGCCACTCTATTTTCCGTCATGACTCAGCAAGAATGGGCAGGCTCGTCTGTGGTGGAACCACTGTCTCACAAGAGATCGACGTGAAGCGACAACTTTACCGTCGCGTTCCGTTCGGAGAGTGATATTGCCGGATGCCCAATACTTTTTCCTCTTCCCAACCTTTTTTCTTCCTTCCCTTTGATGGGATAACAACACATCTATGATCTAAGCGATATAGATATTCATGGGCGGCAATGACCACTTACTATTAGGCGACCTGTTTGCTCCTTTGCTGAATAGAAAAATAGACTGCAGCATGAAAAGAATCAGTGCGTGTCGAGAGTATTACCCACGTAAATAACACACGCATTGTGTAATAGCCGCACACGCATTGCGCTCGCAAAACAACGCATCCATGCCCGTACTCAACGCATCAACAAAACATAAACTTATATTTTCAGGGAGTTATCGACGATGTTCGCGCGTCTGTGCCGCCTGGTGGACGAGGCCACGACGGAGATGGACGGCGAGTTGTCGGAGATGCGCGACGCCATCGCGATGCTGGAGACGGCCTCCACGTCGGCCAAGAAACTGCGCAACAAGGCCAACTACCTGGCACACGAGCTCGAACTCTTCGAGGACGCCTTCCTGAAGCACAACAATTAGTTACTTACTCTTATTGGTGGGTATTGTGTTTTTGAGAGTGCGCATTGTACCTCATGGTTTTGTTCTTGGTGTGGGTGCAGTGCCGGCTAGGTAGAATATTAACTGGAATAAATCGCGATAAATCCATAGCTATAATCGATTTATTTGGACCGGGTTATTGTGCGTGTCAACAATTTTCATTTGTGAGCACACTACTGCGCGTCTCGCAGTCAGCAGCCGGTGCTCACAAGAAGCGGAGAACACAATGAGGGACTGACAGGAAATTATAATTTATTACACCCGTGAGCTGTTTCGTCGTGTGACCGCTTAGCGTCCTTGAATATAATATTTCGTAAATAATCAAATCCTCGTATAACCTCGCACCCTGTATAATATAAATTCTTATAGGGGCTAAGTTGTGGTTTTTTCTCTTACAGTCCAAGGTACAACGCGCAAGTGAGCTGGACCCTGGCAGTTCGCTGCAGCTCCCGGCCGAGGGACTGCGCCCCCGGGCTCAAGTGATGCCACCGTGTCGCACCACCATACCACATGATGTTACTCCACCACCACACACTGTGGATCCTTACAGGAGTTGCAGTGGTGGGGGGGAAAGCAGGATGGTTTATAGTTAATTTCGTGGCTATTTTAAAAACAAGGTATTGAAGGCCTATTGGCTGGACAGCGTTGGTTGCAACTTTGATACTGCATAGTCCAAAAGTCGATATTGACATGTCGACGGATTCATATTTGGTTAAAATATTTCTTTACTGTTCGCAATATATTGACAAAAAATATATTTGGCAGCTTAGCTTATTTGATTATTATTCACAACTCAAACACCATTTAAAAGTGTCTAACTGATGTTCATATTCATAAAGATATATTTGAAGCTTGATGAAGACAATTTGATGGACAGTCAAATGCTTATTAAACTCTAATGATTGATCTTATGATGTAATATAGTAGTGTAGATTGAGTCAGCAACTGAGTACTTGTTAAAGGGAAACATCTTAAGGATAGAACTTGATAAATATAATTGTTAAGCATTAGAGGAATTTAGTGCAATACAGCCTTATGTTCTAAATATTTAGAAATTCCATCTGTGGTATGAGGAGCTCAAAAGCTACTATAAATTGTTGAAGCTTGCGGTAGCATGTTGACTCACAAATGTCCCGGGCCGGGATGTAGTGGGGTTCGAATCCCGCGCAGTTCTGATCGCTGTGGGATAAGTATGTATGACTGTTGAATGTATTTATTATTTGTTACCTTATTGCTAAGAAATTATTAGGAGATTAAACGCAACGGTGTAACACGTGGTTATTACTGAAGCCGCTTGGAACTCGGCATGACAAGCACGCCCCGAGTCCGGGTACAAGGACCCGAATGAGGACGGTTAGTGGTGATGCGGATATCCGACACACGACACATATTCGCTATAGAACTTACTAAATTTGGATATTAATTTCTTATACAATTATTACAGTACAGCCCTGACAGCTAATTGGTTTAGTCGATTAAATCAAGTATCGATTATCCAAAATCGATGTTTATGTTCGGAGTGATTCGCGTGTCCGCAACACCATCAAACCGGATTCAATTGTGAATAGTTAAAATGATATACCTCTATTTGTAAATTAGTAATTCTCTTTTTTGTTGTTGTTTAAAGAAATTATTTATCAATTTTTACGTGTTGTAATGTAATGGAATCACGCGATTGTGTATCGATATATTTGTCTGTGACACGGCGTTCGCTTGTTTTCGGTTTGTTACCGTTGGTCTCTACCGCCACACCTCGGTGCTATCTTGTGTAGGTGTGGCCAGCACAGAGCATTGCGGCCTTTCTATGCGGTGACGTGATTTCACGCCAGTACCTTACGTGTAACGTACTGCAAATGTAGCTTTAAATTGTTCAGATATTATTGACTTGATATTACGTATGAGCTGTTGAGATGTGCGATAAAGCAGGTATATACAAGAGAATACGCCTGTTTGTTTGAGTGGACGTGAAATCACGTCATGAATGTCGTTGAAATGACGGAAATGTCGACTAATGTACCGCATGTAGTTGCGTCATACAATTTGTACACAAAATTCTGTATATTATTTAACTTATGTATTATAGTTGTGATTAAACAATGCAGATTTTAAAGCGTGTTTTCTTTTTACCCTGTCTGACAGAGGATCTTTGTTGTAGTTGTTACAAAATAATCGAAATTCACGCGTAAAGTTGGCATTGTTTGGATGTAGCTAATAACGATTTGAGGAGCATGATTTCAAAAGTAGCTATACTCGTTTTAAACGTCGATAAATTTCTTGACTACTATAGAACATTCTAAAATTTTCAAATACATTTGATAAAATAGTGTAGCTTTTTTGTACAGAGCGAAGTCGTGTTAACGTTGTTTTTATACCAGGATATATTTATCCCGATTTATAAATCCTGCTGCAGTATGTTACTTATTAGAATCAGTAATTATAATTTCATTTACATTGAAAATATTTCGTTTTGAAGCTCCATTGACTGATAGTTTCCAACGAAATAATTGCCAATGTTGTGTCGGCTGTCAAATGTTGTTGAATGAAAGTTTAAAGATGGCTGTATTATTAGAAGTACGGCATTGAATAAATTAGGGTGAATATTAATTTATCTTATTTTACAACTTTACATTATGGCATAAACACCAAGCTTTCCAATGAGTATTAAATATGTGAAACGGATGAGAGAATTAATAGTATTTTTGGCTTCATGAATTGCCACATTGTTCACAAACACTTGAAAAATGTATTGTTCATTAATTTGTTACAAATAACCGTTTTTTAATTAAAAACAATAAGTGCTGACATGAAGTGTTAAATTTCTTATTATTACATGGAAATAGAGGATTGAAATAAAACACTTATTTAAAACTTTCATATACTTTATTCAAAATACCGAAGCATTAAGCATACATTGATCCCTTTATATGAAGAACCTGCGAGATAGTCAACGCGAACAGTTGGTATCGATATAAATTAACTATTAATAAATAGTCGACACAGCAGATATTACAATATAAATTAGGCTTTCCGCCCTGCTAAAGATTAGCAGCCTCATGTACATTCTGCGGTCTTTAACAGGTTTTTAAGAGAGAGTCATCTTCAGTAGATAGTGGTTTCCGTGACTTATATGATAACCATGAAGTTTGCTATAACGAACTTATGAAGATACTTTATTTTCCTTTGATATTATTGAGATGGCAAAATAATTTACATAAAGAGGACATGCGCTATGCGTTTAGGCGCGATGTATTGGCATTGGCGGCCTGTATCTAACGCGAATGTTTCATGTACATGTCTAAACTCAGTCCAAAAACAATGAATTTATTATGAAGTAATGTAAAGCTAAGCGTCCACTTAAGACAATCGGGCCACGACGTGTTGCAAAACATTTTTGGCATTTCATATGAGCTATTTGAGGCAGAATCTAAAGTTTGCTACCGTTTAGTTTAATTTACGCAGATATTCACGATGTGGCCCGGCTCGCTTAATTTAAGCTCAGTTTGGACTAAACAGTAAATCTTTGTTATCTTCTGATATCACTGAAAAAAGAACTGTATCATAATAATAATTAAGTATAAAATTGGATGCGGACACCAACCCTCAAGAGCGTACTGCACATTATCCTCCTTTCGAATTTACACCTTAATTCTATAAAAATACAGTTCATTATTCAGTGATATCAATAAGTGCGCCAGAGTTAAAGGTTTTGCCTGAACTGTGTCTCAGTGGACACTTAGCAGCAGAAGTTGTCCCGAGCCGTGCTATTAGTTTTGTTATGGGTAATAACGCGTAATGAGGTGAATTTCTTATGTAAATAAATAAAGATTTCCTTTATAAATATCTTTTATTTACCTTTGGCAACAGTGTAAATAGCCGACTCTAGTGAGATCAGTCGTTGAGAAGTAATATACATCAACTTGGTTTGTATGTAAATATGTTGTCTATGGTTAAATCTAATTTTTCGTTTCTTACCAGCGTGCTTCCTTTGTGCTGAAAAATAAAACATCTTTTATAAATTTTATTGTAAATAGCATGAAAATTGCAGCAAGCAATAATACATGTATATGTATCTCTCTCTTCTATCAGGAAGTTCACTGCTAAACATAGGCCTCCCTCATAGATCGTTACATAGATCTGTTGGAAGCGACATGCATGCAGCGATTTCCTGCGCTCTTAACCAGGTCGTCCGTCCACGTTGTGGGTGGGCGTCCGACACTTCGCTTCGTTATACGTGGCCTCGACTCCAGAACCTTCCCCCAGCATTTATATGTATGCATTTAAAATCTTAAATTCAATTGTGTTCTAGGAGAATTCTTATAAATTATGGATCAATTGCACGTATGCTTAATAAACCTTGCTTTTACAAATAGTAAAAGCAAGTCCAGTTGCTTATAAACCCCGGAAAACAAAATAACAATTATCACATTATCCACATATGCGTACGTATAAAGGACGCACGCGCGTTGCGTATGCGTGCGTACATGCGCTCTCGTGCATGTAAAATACAGAATAAGCCTCACCAAATGGCCGTCAGTCCTGAAGTCTCCCTTGTCGAACCGCACGGCGTCTCCTTGCACCGCGAGTCCGTAGTGTTGGCTCGCGAGCTTCACGTCGTGGTCGGAGGGGAAGCGCAGCCATTGCTTCAGTATGCTCAGCGGCACGGTCAGGAGCTTGTTGCTGTATGCGTGGCTCATTACGAGGAGCGCGTTTCTGTGTGTTTAATAATAAATACACCCAACAGTCACAACATACATAGTCCTGACCCCACATTAAAATAATAAATAAATAAATAAGTACACCTAACAGTCACATACATAGTCCTGACCCCACACTAAGATCGAGTTTTTATCGTGGGTGTCAGGAACTACGAGAGACTTTTCGGTCTCACAAACACCCAGACTCGAAAGAAATACCTGTGGTTCACACTAATATTTGTTTCGGTGCGGGTATCAAATCCACGGTCTTACGATTCACAGTCTACGTCTAACCAAGTGCGCCACGGAGGCTGTCAAATTTCTGTTTATTATATGACCAACTACGGCTCACACAAACGTTGTGTTTTTTTGGACACACCGTATGTGTAGGTATTGCAATAGCGCAAATCACACGCCTGCGGTGTATTTCAGGCGTGTTATTTCCGTTCGAATGACAGAGCCGCGTTCGTGGACAGTTGGGTGTTGTATCCTCGCTCACAACAAGCACCAAGGCAGTGGGAGTGAACATTGACTGAATATTTTTAGTTTATTAAACTAAGTATTAAGGTAATGGTTGTTTGGATCCACAAAGGGGCAGGCAGAATTGATACTAGTACTACTAACAATTTCATTTAATTTAGTTCGAATAAAAGGTAAACCTAATAGTGAAATACAAATAATCCTGGGTAACTCATGATATTTTTTATTAACACCAAGTGAATTTCCCGCCCTGGAAATCGAACCTAGGATCTAAAGAATCATAAATCATACACGATGCCACTAGATATTGGTCGAGTTGACTCAAAAAAGAACTTAAATATATGTAAGCACTATTTACCTCTGTATGGTGGGCAGGTATGTACAGAACGCGCAGTGGGTGAGTGGACACAGTTCATCCATGAGTCGACACACTCTCAAATAATTCCCTTTTAAATTCGCCACTGCTATTTTGTATGAGACACTCAGAATTTTTTGTCTGGAAATATACAGTTCATTATTTTGTGTTTTTCATTACACATACATACATACCAAAACTCACGCTTTTATCTCAGAAGGGGTAGGCAGAGGCACCACCAGGACACCCACATTCCGCCTAGTATGTTCCGCCCCATGATGTGATAGGGGGCGAGCCTATCCCCATATCGGGCACAAATTCCTGACTCCGGGCTGATAATGAATAGAAAAACCCAATATCACTTTGCCCGATCCGGGACTCGAACCCGAGACCTCAGCTTTGTAGTCGTACCGTTACGTAGTACAACTACGCCACCGAGGGAGTCATTTTCAGTACAGATTTTCATTAGAGTTGGTAAGAAATAATGTGTAAACAAATGTGTTAGGAAGAAGATGTCTTTTTCTTCTAAAGAATTAGATATTTTAAAAGTACAGTGATAATTCTTGTAAGACTCTTATATAGACTTTTTTTATAAAATCGGCAAACGAGCAAACAGGTCACCTGACGGCTGACCACTGCCGCCCCTGAACATCCACAACGCTGCATCATGGATGTATTGCCGGACCATCACATTGAGAGGAGTGGTGCCGCCCCGGTCCAGTCTACCCATCCATGCTGAGTCATAACTAATAACAGTGTGGCTCTATCGCTTCCAAGAATAATCAAATATTGAATATTTTATATGCTAATAAATAAATATTTACCTTTTCAATTCCGCAGGTAAGTTTAAGTATCGAAATAATGGGTGTAAATCTTCTAAATTGCATAAAATATATAAACTCTCCATGAGTACTCTGTCACAGCTCACACTCTCTTTGAAATTTAAATTCGATAGACAATTAGCTAATTTGTCTATGGTACCGTTTTGTCTCTGGTCCATAATGTTGCAACAACTTAGAAACCATTTTAAACACTCCAATAAATACTTTTTATTTAGCACCGGATCATAGTCCTTTAGGGGAAGTTCTTGTAGCCTGGAAAATAATAGGTTCTATTATTCAAACTTGTCTGAATAGGGGGCAGCGTTTTATGTACATTGTACACCAAGGCAAAAAGTCCTCACAGTGAGCTACACAAGTCACGGTTTGGGTACACCCTGTGTACATCTGGTATTAGCAAGGCCCATAATTTTATCGTCGGTCTATATTTCACAGGTTGATACTATTTAAATTACATTGCCCTTACCATCAAATACAATTTATTCATTTGTGAGAATTAAAAATGACTATCTGCATCAAAGCTAATTTATTTGAACCATGTAACATTGTCATAAACTCACTTAAATCCATAGTAGACATGAAACCTAACCATAGGCTCGAGCAAGTTGACACACTGTTCGGGCGGCATCCTCTGCACCGTCATGTCCTGTCTCACGGACCTCAATCTGTCCATCACGAAGTCATACACTACTGAACTAGGAACATCTTGCCTTTTCGTTACTCTGGGAAATAAAATATAGTCTTTAATATACGGTTTGTGTGTACTACACTGGTGTAATTATTAGGTTTAAATCTTTAAAATTTAGATATTACACAAAGATGTTTCTCAATTGTTGCAATTGCAAGTAATGTGGACAGGATGAATTTGTGAAGTCATCTTTGCACAGATGTTTGAAAATAATCATAATGGGTGTGTAATTAAGATTTTTACAAGCCAGCAGGTTTTCATTTTCAATTGGGTATTTTACTATAAGAAAGAAAAAATCTAAAAACTATAAATGTATATAGTAGAGCATCAAGCAATAAGTATATGTTAATTGCAGTTTTTATTTCCAAGGAATAAATTTTATAATTCGTTTTGAAAATTTCAATTTTTTTATCTGTCCTAAAAATATGTGAAACGGCTGCCGCCATGATGGATAACGATTCTACGTCATTCCGTAAGTAGAATACCCCCTCCGGTGTCCAAGAGCTCATACAAACACAGGTTGTTTACTGGTTGAGTGACGTATCATTTTAAAGGAACATGGCGCCTAGCATTTTCACATATTTGCGCGCATAAATTTAAAATTTAAATTTTAAATGGTTTTTTATTGGACTAGGCCAGCGTGGTGGACTATATGGCCTAACCACTCTCAATCGATTCTCTCGATTGTAGAGTAGGCCCGTGCCCTGCAGTGGGACGTATATAGGCTGATATATATATATTGCACTTGCCGAGCGAATAAAAATTTGATATTTTTTTAAATAGTTTGTCTTAATCTTAGGAACAACTTAAAAGACTTTTTGAAAATGGGTAGAATACCCAATTATAAAACTACGTTTGCACTACTTGTATGTATACGTATAATAACTTCTTACTCAAGTAACAGATATTGCACAGTTTCTTGCAACACAGTGTAAGGTCGCAGCAGCTTAGGCACCGCTATATTGGTGTCTGCAGCGGACCTGCTGTAACTCTTCACCAGCTTTCTTGTGGGCCCCAACACCTCCAATACATGCACCATATGTTCTTTCTCTCTTCTGTTGATTAAAGTTGATCATTTGTAAGAATTACATTAAAGTAATACTATTGTTGGGAAGGCCTATGGTCAGTAGTTGACTACCTGTGTCTGAAGAGAGAGAGAGAGAGAGAAAGAGAGGGAGAGAGTTAGAGAATACTGTTGTGTAATAGTTTTACTTTTAAGCATTGCATTTTGTTCTCTTGCTAGTAACAGTGTGCTAAAATGAGATGATCTAGCAATCTATATATTCTTTCTATATTTGATCTTCCCCAAAACACATTTAACTAAACAAAATTTAAGTAAATTTAACACAAAGTACTATTAAGCATAGCTCCTACATGTTTGCCACTTGGCGGATCATCTTCAATATGTTATGCATAAATTATAATTTGTTGGCCAGTGAAGTCAATAAGTAATTTAATCAATGTATGTCAAGCACAAGGAAATATATATTATTTCTTACTTTGTAGTGGTATTTTTGAAGTCAGTTTAATTTTTTTTTATATATTTTATGATGTGATATCCTTTGACAAAAAAATATATTTCCAAAACAGTTCAGGCTTCTTCAAGTAATTGGTGAAAGAAAAACATTCCGATGAATTGGAATTTTTTATACTTTTTTGTATTTGCTTACTAAATGGTGTAAAATAAAAAAAGACATCAGCTTAAAAATTAATAAGAAGAAAAAAGAAACTCCTGTGTACAAATTGCTTAAAAAATGTTTGAAAATGATATCACATTGTAGTTACCAATTTGATACCAACAATACTAAATATTAGAATAAAAGGAAACCAAACCCAGATATTAGGTTAATTATACATAAATGTTCCCACACTAGACAATACGCAGTGTTTATAATTTAATTAATGAGAATTTTGTTTCATGTGGTAATTATGGATTTAAAATTGGTTTTGTGGGTCATTAAGGAATTATACACATTTAATTACAAGTTATCCTGTAAACTTTCACTAATACTTACAGTTTTGCTTCCTCCTCTGGGCACATTGTATAACAAGTGCCCTTTATAAACTCGGTATCGTGACAATCTCCATTTTCCAGTCGCGTGCAATAATAATCAAAATAAGACGACATATTGTATTCATAAAATTTATTATAAGGAAATCAAAATCTGGTCAAAATCTATTTAGCTTGGGGTTAATTTGACAGCCGATGTTTGACATTTGGCAGTAAAGGCTTCAAGACCAAACAGCCAAAATTATCAGATTAAAATTTGATGTGCGTATGGAAAAGCAATACATTATAAAAAAAGATGTACGAATTTTATAAATAGATACTTAATACATATACAACTTCTCAATGAAATTCCACAGTGGCTTTCAATATATCGGTTAACCAAACAGAAATCCTCAGTTATGTGCGTCGCACAAAAGTCACTCCTGTACTACTGATACGTAAACTGTAATAAACGTACAATTATTAGCCGAATATTGACAGGTTAAGATCCGCGGTATACGTAATTTCACTTTCTCCCGGCTCTATGCAGCGGGCTGCATACTTATGTATTTATTTAACATTCGACGTATGATTTAAACTTTAAAGCAAAACCGAACAATAACCCCTGTGTTTCAGCCACAGGTTTCAGCGCATTGTATCGTCGGGGTTTTCCCTTTGATAGTATGAAATGTATGTCCCTGACTTGCTTAGGTAGATGTAATTTGTGCATACCTATACTCACAATCATAACTTGTTTCCCAGAAAGAATAGGCAAAGATGTTACTAGTGTTTATCAAGCCCGAGCAATGCGTACCTAAGCGATTTTTCAAAAGTATTAACTCATACAAAGTGGATTGCCTGACTTAGGAATCGAACCCAGGACTTCACGGGCCACAGCCTGACATGAACGATGAGGCCACTTTTAACAAGAATAATCAATTTAAAATGAAAAAATAAACGATATTATTTAAACAAGCCAATATACAAAAAGTTTGCAAAAGGAGGACAAAGATATAGGTGAGATTTACGTACTGGCTACTACTGTTTTTTAATTTTGAATCCAGAATCTTCTTTCACAAATTGTCATCATTCATTATTCTTCAGTCAATCTTTTTATTTTTATTTAATTTATTTATTTTTATATTTTTTAATTTTAATAAATAATAAATAGACCAAGTATACTTTCGAAAATTATGATTTAAATCTTTTATACAACGTTATAAGACAGGTATGTACAATTATGCCCAAATTTTTACACATAAAATTTTGTAGACGAAGAGGCCTCTGGATTCTCGTGTTGTGGGTGTTCATTGGTGGCCATCTTACAACATAGCATCAGTTGGCTTGACGCCGTTTGTCTCCTATTCGATAAAAAATTATAACCATGTAAGTCCCACGAACAATGCAAATTCCAAGAGAAAAATATACTTAAAACGATACCTACGTTAGTAAGTAAATCGACTAAGTTTGCACCAGAACGGAGGACAAGATAAAGATAGGCACACCCAGCGCGCAATTGTTAGCAAGATGATATTTCAAGGTTCGGGCGAGATTGTCCGTCAGTGGATAAATGTGGTCTGAAATTATGTTTCTTTCTTCAGCCATAGAAAATCGACTGCTGGACATAGGCCTCCCCAAGGATATCAACATCGTTCTGTTGAAAGCGGCCGGCTTCCAGCAACTTTCTGCAACCTTAACCACGTTGTCCATCCACCTTGTAAGCGGGCGTCCGACATTTCGCTTACCTCTACGTGGCCTCCACTCCAGAATCCTTCGACCCTAACGACCATCAGTTCTTCACGCTATGTGCCCGGCCACTGCCACTTGCTAAATTGTGTTTACTTTGCAGGTAATAATCATGTCTCTGGGCCGCACGTTACAAGTTTTGAGAGCGACACAAAAATCTTTAAATGCAAACCAGTTGGCGGCAAGTACTTTATAATATTAGCTTTTACATAAATACATTACCAGGGGTAGGCAGAAGTGCTACCAAGACACCCACACTTAGCTTCATTCTTTCATTGAAAAATGTAAATCAATTTTAAGATCGTTTTATTATTGCTTACAAATAATTTAATAATTGCAATAATCGTCCTTAGAAGAATTGCAATAATCGTAGAAGCTACAAAATAGAAATGTCGGACACTGCATTCCGATACCGGGAATCGAACCCGAGCCTCCTGGGTGAGAGCCAGGTATCCTAGCCACTAGACCATATCGGATAGTGATTGCAGTGTTGGAATAGTGAATATGTTTCCTTAACATACTCTGGGTTATAATCTGATAAGATTTATTACATATTTCAAGTTTAGATTCATTTATTCTTATACAAATAAGGTCATTACAGTTTATAATATACAATCAAATACGTTTTTCTGTCTATTGATTCAAAAATAATTAATGAGACTTTCGTTTAAAATACTTTTAATGACTCATAATAAACATCACACCTTTTCTTCCCAGAAGAGGTAGGCAGAGGTGCTAACAAGAAAGTGACGTTTCGATTTATGTGTTTCTTCTCACAATGTGATAGGGGGTGAGGCTATCGCCTTAATGGGCACTAATTCCGGACTCCGGGGTGATATAGAATAGAAAAATCCAATATCAGTTTGCCCGGCCTGGGTTTTAAACCCGAGACCTTGGCGGTATCGCATCGTAGTACGACTGCGAGGCCGAGACACCCACGCATGTACACCCAACAGTCACATGCATAGTCTTGAGCCCCCACTAAGGTATTAGATGCAAAGCTAGTGAGTAATAGTACGGGAGCCTACCTTCTATAGTTCGTGGCGGTATTCCGGACGATACCATGTTCCACTTAATTGCATAATCTCCGCCACATAGCTCGATCTTCGTCCTTAGTTATAAAGACTTACGATCTATCAAAAACATAAAGCTGGTGTTTTTTAAACAACGAGACGAGCAACTCGCTCGTTTAAATAAATAAATAAATAAATACACCCAACAGTACATACATAGTCCTGACCCCACATTAAGATCAATTAAGTCTTGTGTCGCTGGTATCAGAACTACGAGAGACTTTTCGGTCTCACAAACACCCACACCCGAAAGAAATATTTGTGGGCCGCACAAACATTCCTCTTGGTGCAGGGATCGAACCCGCGACCTCTCGTTTCACAGCCGGCGTCTAACCATCTGCGCCACGGAGGCTGTTTGAAGGCATAAGCAAGCCCCGTCTGCCCTTAATTAAATATTAGAATTTGTTATCTCGTTATTATTGCGTTCGTCACACCGATGTATAAGATGCTAATTGGGTATTTGACTATCATCGAATTTTTGTATTATTTTGCAGACAAACAGAAGTGCCATTAAAACAAAACATTTTTGTGAAAACAGTGGTAAAGTAGCTTGTAACATGAGGCAAATATTAGTATTTTAAATGAAAGAGTGGGGACGTAGTGGGGACATCTTACTGTCTCTTTCGCACCCGCACACTATAATGCATATTAAGAATAGTGACGTCACTAATTTTGTTTTGCATCTCTTTTCTTTTACCCCCACTACAAGATTAAAAACGTTTCTAACTTTTTAAATTCTGAATGGATATACAAAATTCTTTGTCCGTTAGATTTTGGATATGGATACCTTTTAACGAATTTAATAAAAAAAAATGAGTCAAATACCCAATTCTTTTGCAAACGAAACAGGATCTCCTTGTGGATATAGAAAACCATTTATGAAGTCCCTTTGGCTATGGGGACAACTGAAAATGCTATTTTTTTCTTACAGAGTGCATTGAAACTGAGGTTAGATTATTCTTCAAGCTCGGAGGCTTTTCTGAGTGGCAGCAATGCAAATTTTCTGGAGGCGCAGTATTTAGAGTGGGCGAAATCCAAAGGTGCCATCGATGGAGTAAGAATATTTTTATTCTTCATACATAGTACCTACATACCTACTAGCGTGAGGGTTGAAGGACTTCACATACCCTAGAAGTTCTTTGAAATCTCTATGATATGCAGATTTCCTCACGTTATTTTTCTTTACCGTAGATATAAATTTAGAGAAACTTGATATGTTGTAGGATATGCGGAACGCTGAGTAGTTTGTTTTTATTTAAATTCGTTAATGACAAGTAATTGCTGGTTTCAGTCATGGGACGGACTCTACGAGAGTCTAGGCACGGCTTCACCTTTACACATAGACGAGTTCAATAACGAAATGACTCCAACGACGATCAGTGAGTGTTGTCTTTCTTATTTTCGCTATTCTCTTTGGGCCATGAGGAAATAATTTCGGCCAAATATTTTGTTATTACTGGCACGACAAAATGCTGCAAAGCACGCGATGGTAAGTTAGAGATTTTCTTTTCACAGATTCGGTAAAGTTACACACTTAAAAAAATCCATTGTCACTTGGACTGAAGGCAATTGCTGAATAATAAGTATTATTGTAAATAATAATGATAAATACACCCAACAGTCACTTACATAGTGCTGACCCCACACTAAGATCAAGACTTGTGTCATTGGTTTCAGAAAAACAACGAGAGACTTTTCTCACAAACATCCAGACCCTACTTTAAGTAAATTAATAGAATATCAGCGTGATATAATATTATTATCTATTTAAGTAATAATTATCTAAGCGGTATTCTGTTCACAGAACCAAAGGGTAAGGAATCATCGAAACTAGACCAAGATGCATTGAAGGAGAAAATTAAGTTGCATCTGGCCGTGCAGAACTTAATACGGAGTTATCAGGTAAGTTAAATTATACCGACTTGTGTATCCTATTTTCATTATGGTTCTGTCGCAAATGCAGCGATTTAACGAAACTAAACAAACTCGGGAGCAGTAGATACTTCTTTCTCGATGAAAGGTGCTATATGTTAATTTCTATACTCCTTTTTTTATTTATTATTATATTTAAAAAAGTACAGTAATTTTAAAATTAGGCCCGCAAAACCAAGTACTTGGTTTGTCTGCGAGTTCTATGTTTTAAGTCAACGTGTATACAAAATCTCATGATCATCGGTCGAGAATTTCAGGCGTGAATGCGTAATAAAATGACTCGAACGTTTTATAACCTTAATAAAGATACCTACATACTCATTTAGTTTTGATTGAATTAAAGCAGAGGTCGTTGAGGAGAGCTTAAGGCAAGGCCTTTGTTTGTTTGTTTGCCTGAAGAAAGAGTGAAAACGAAACTAAAACAGAAATTACCTATTATTAAGTAGACGTCTAAGCTGAGCCTTTTCAGTGAAAACTTCATACTATAGGCTCGTGGTCACCTGCTGGCAAAGATCGACCCACTGGGCCTGACGGTGGCCGCCAAGACGATTGTGAAGAGCAAGAACGTGACCTTCGAGACCAAGGGCCTGGAGTGCGTCGTGGTCGCCAGGGAACTCGGCAGCACTCTATGTGAGCATCCTTCCGATATCCTTGGGAGAACAGCTTAGCAGAGACGAATAAGGAATTGAGAAAATGATTTTAGACATTATATTTATTTCAATCATTAACATATTCACGAGATATGGTTATCTTCATAGTAAAACACAATTATGATTGCCTGCTAGAAATCGCATTACACAAAAAGTACCAATAATGTGACTTTGTGTGGTTTATTAGGTAGATACTACCTACTGCGAAGTTCTCTGGGCAGCGGTAGCCGGTTACCATCAGGCGGGCCGCTAGCTCGTCTGCCTATAAAGGCAATAAAAAAAAAAACTTACATCATACACGATACTGTGAAATTCTGCATAAGTACCTACTTACGATTGAGGCTAACTGGGGGGATACATACATCCTAAAACCAGCTGAATTTTAGATACTTTATTATCTTCGCCACAAGACTTACAATGTTCACATCTATTCGGCTAACTGGAAGAAACAAAACAACTAGTTACAATCATTTCCAGACATTAAGTTAATGTAATGAATAAATACAGTAAAGATCACAATAGTTAGGCTGTGCGATGTCACTTTCAGGCGAGAAGCATATGGACATGGTGTTTGAATTGCCCGATAGAACATTCATTGGCGGGAAGGAAACGGAACTGCCTCTTAGGTAAGATTTATAGTAAGTTGAAGCTGTGGGCAATACTGGTTTTTAACATCGTGTCTGTTGCATGTATGTCCAGGGAGATAATCTCGCGGCTTGAGGCGGTGTACTGCGGCTCTATCGGTGCGGAGTACATGCATCTGTTTGACCTGGACTGCATCCAGTTCATGCGGGAGCGCATGGAGAAGCCCGGCGTGTTCGACAAGACCATCGATGAGAAGAGGCTCATCATGCGCCGGCTTACCAAGGCCGTGTTGTAAGTAGAAATATTTCTACTGTGACGCCTGCCAGCCAAGATCAACAGAACAAAATAACATCGAGTCCCGAGGCTTGACGTGTTTTTCTAGGAGACTTGCTTGTCTTTAGCCGGTAACGAAATTAATCAGCAAAAATATACAGGGTATATCAAGACCGCGACCGAAAACGAAGCTAGGTGGTAGTATCAGTGACTTCAGACACAATGCAAGTAAAAATTTCGAAAAAAAAATCAACTTTTTTTTTGTAATTTTTTACTTATCGTCGTATTTGGGTGATAAATACATAATTTTCCTAAAATAAAGATGTACACCTCTTTATTTTTAAACACGCAATGGTACGTAAGGGTTTAAATTAGTATTTTCGTAAAAACTAGGTATTTACCCACCCAAACACGATGATTTTTAAAAAATTCTAAAAAAATATCTGTCACTGTTTTGGCGAAATTTTTATTTGCATCGTGTTTGGAACCACTAAAACTACCACCTGGCTTCGTTTTCGGTCGCAGTCTTGATATACCCTGTATAATAGGGGTTGAAAGTATGGGAGAAGTGAACGATCAAAAGATTCCTTGATGAAAAGCGATCACCGCCAAATCATTCGCAGTATCAGAGGGATCATAGGTAGATTGGTAATGGAAGTATTTGGGAATAGGGAGACACACACAAGTTCGTCGGGTTCGGGTTTCAACATCTTGATTAAATTATAACTAACACACTAACATAAGCAGGATATTACGAATCGACTGGCAAGAACTGATTAATTATTTCTGACCAGTGGACACGTAAATTAAATTGCATATAGGTAATATATAATCCCAGATGATTGATTCTCTTCAACAGTCTGGAGAAATACTTCGCGACGAAATGGCCGGCGGAGAAGCGATTCGGGCTGGAAGGCGGGGAGAGTATGATCGTCATGCTGGAGGAGATCGTGGACTCGGCCACCAGGCTCGGCGTCGAGTCCATCGTCATGGCCATGCAGCATCGAGGTGAACTCTAACAGAACTTGTTCCTAGTATAATGTTAATGATGATGACAGTCGATCCTGGAACAAATTGGTATTTAGAAATGGAACATTCACATCTAGTTCGTTTTTTAATATCCCTGAAAAAGTTCTTGATAATATGGAGACTTTACATGACATTTTTGTTGGCGCTGAAATCACTTAATAGTTTGATAATATTCAGGTCGTCTAAACATGCTTGTGAACGTGTGTCGCAAGCAACTGGTGGATATCTTCGCACAGTTCAAACCAATGGAGCCTAAGGAGCCTGTTAGTACCTTAACCTTTTAAAAGATGCACTGTGGCAATTTCCGTAGCGTCCTTGTTAGACGAGCGCCCGCGGTTTAAATCCCTGATTCGAGATACATGTATGTCTCCCCAAGCATTAATTTCGGATCTGGGTGTTGTAAGACCGCAAATTCTCTCGTAGTTTTTGATATCCACGACACAATTTTTGTTTCTTTAATATAGACTCCGGAGTATGTTCGACCATTAGGAGATCAATTTGATTGAAGATCTTGTTGTCAGGGTTCCGGAGACATCAAGTACCATCTAGGCACATACATCCACCGGTTTATCCGACGCACGAACAAGTATATCAAGGTGTCGATGAGTGCCAACCCCTCCCACTTGGAGGTGGTGTCGCCTGTGGTGGTGGGCAAGACGCGCGCCGAGCAGCACTGGAAGGGAGACAATGTGGGGGACAAGGTCAGAAATAAACCTTATAGTTATTGAAATAATCGTTAACTTATAATTGTATGGAAGATTTCGATTAGGGTACATTTTTGCAGAAACAATGGAAAGGTTAGGTGAAGTCTTCGCAGAATGACTGGTTGGGGGAGACGAATGAGAAAATACTTCAATTGTAGCACAGTACTATACTTCAATTGTAGCTGAGGTGTTAGAACTTATGTAACGGTTTTGTTAAGTAGTCGGATGTTTCAAGAAATTCATTTAATTGTGGCATTTTACATGGATTGTTTCGGATCTAGGTGTTTGTGAGACCGAAAAGTCTCTCGTATTCCTCATCCTCGCGACACAAGACTTGATTAATCTTAGTGGGGTTACGACTATGTATGTGACTGTTGGGTGTATTTATTTATTGATTTTATTTGTTTTTTGTTTCCTAATCCTATGCACTGTGTTACAACAAGATTTTCGGATTAAAATGCCAGTGGCACGGTTGTTTGTCCAGGTGATGGCTATAATAATGCACGGCGACGCGGCGTTCGCGGGGCAGGGCGTGGTGTACGAGACCATGCACCTGGGCAAGCTGCCCGCCTTCACCACGCACGGCTCCATCCACATCGTATGCAACAACCAGATCGGCTACACCACCGAGCCCAGGTTCTCCAGGAGCTCGCCATACTGCTCAGGTACACCACGCTAATAAGAGTGTAAGCCAGAAATAAATAAATATACATGTGCTTTTTTCCTGTCTCCGTGTCCTATTTTCAAGACGACAACGCCTTAAGCTCCCCTTTTACTGCTTCAGTGAAGATCGGAAAGCGTATGTCGGAGTCTCCGGGCTTCCAGGCTTCTAACTAAAGCCTCACGCTGCGTACCAACTAAAACCACTCGGTGGCTCTCATGTACATTGTGGGCGGAGAACGAGAGGTGCTTAGTACACCTTGCTATGCCACCCGGGTGGTGTCCCCTCTATTAAATGAATGTGTGCTACTGTCCAGTGTCCATCCTAACTGACAGGAGCTGCAACAATGTACATATGTGTGTATGAGTGGGATAGCGTGTGTATAGATATGGTACTTCCCGTCCACACAAAATGTGGGGTATATCGATCATAATTTGGAGTCAGGACTACGTATGTGACTGTTGGGTGTAAAAAAAATTGGTTGTCGTGGTCAGACGTGGCGAAGTGCGTGGACGCGCCGGTGCTGCACGTGAACGGCGACGACGCGGAGGCGGTGGCGCACGTGGCGCGCATCGCCATCGAGTACCGCTGCAAGTTCAAGAAGGACGTGGTGCTAGACTTGGTGTGCTACCGCCGCTTCGGCCACAGCGAGGAGGACGAACCCATGTTCACGCAGCCTTTCATGTACAAGAAGATCAAGACCATGCCCACTGGTACACATGCCATACCAATCTGTATCTGCCCATATACGTCCCACTGCAGGGCTCGTGCTTCCTCTACAATCGAGAATACGATTTAGAGGTAAGGCCATGTAGTCCAAAAGCAATCTAATCTAATCTAAATTCTCGTATTTGAATTTCTTCTTTATGATTAGCGTTATTCTGGCTAGTGTCAGGTTCGATTTACTATTCCAAATCTCAATTTTGCCTTGTATTCTATTAAATCTATTCAGAGGCCTCAGGTCATTGGCCCACATATGTTCTTTATATGCTACCAAGCTATCTATTCTTGCATGATTGCGGAGCTTTACTACTACAATATGTTGCTAATAATATTACTATGCTAAAATATTTACGTCTTTACGATTAAATAGTAGTAGAACTTCATTGTATTGATATTTACGCGGCCAATTGTAATCTGGTTGTTTTACAATCTACATTCGGCATAAATTGCAGTGGATCAGATATACGGCGCGAAGCTGAAGGCCGAGGGATCGGTCTCAGACTCGGACATCAAGGGCTGGGAGAAGGAGTACATGGACACGCTCAACAAGCACTTCGAGCTCGCCAAGAAGGTCACCAAGCTGAGTATCATGGACTGGATTGATACCCCCTGGACTGGGTTCTTCGAAGCTACTGACCCAAACAAGGTTGGTATTTATATTTGCAAGATAGTAATTAACATGCATCTCATGGGTATGTGCAGTACAGAGTATTCAGTATTCACCGACGAGATAGCTATCTCGCACCGGTCGACAAAATTATGCCGGCGTGATCTTGTACTTTTACGTGGGTTACTATGACGGTGCCCTAATTTTGGTACTTGATTAATTTTGTTGCGAGTAAGACAAGTTAGACCTTCCCAGAGACTCGCTGAGCTTCAACACTAGATGTTATTAAAATGCCTGCTACCTTCGATCCTGGCTTACAGGAGTTGCAGTAGCATTTAGACAGTCTAATTCGCGGGTTTTATGTACAAAGAGTTTGTTACAGTGTGTGAGTTGTCCACGTGCTTTCAGATCAAAGACACGGGCATCTCGCAGACGACGATCAACACGATCACGTCGCACTTCTGCAAGCCGCCCGAGGAGTGGGCCTTCGAGCTTCACAAGGGACTGCATAGGGTGATTCAGAACAGGGAGAAGATGGTATTTATAAACATACACACATACATGAGTTTACGTCTGTGTACATCAAGGTATAAAGGTCCCATGAGTACCACCCAGCATTGGGTTTTTTCCGTTGCTGCCGTAACGTAGATCCAATAATGCCCTCGTAAAAATGATTAAGTTTTATGTATATGTTCCTATGATCGTAAATGTGAATAAGGTTGCGTATTGATGTATGATTGATGAGGGCATGTTGTGGTGCAGGTGCAGGAAGGGTTCGCGGACTGGGCGGTGGGCGAGGCGCTGACGATGGGCTCGCTGCTGCGCGACCGCATCCACATCCGCTTCACCGGCGAGGACGTGGAGCGAGGCACCATGGCGCACAGGTACACAACTACACACTACCTTCAAACATATTGTTATATTCCACGACAAAGTTACTGCACTGCATCTGATGGTATGTATACCGCGGTCCAGATAATGTCGTTAGGAAAGAGACCACCTTTCGGCACAATCATGATAACATTGTTAAATGCTTCTTCATGCTGCGACTGAAGACTCGGTATTAGCAAACCATTAATTATTAGATTAAGTGAACTGACAATTCAATTGATGTGTTTGTGATCAGTGGCACTGGTGAGCTCATGTAAGGGTAATCGTTGTTAGTGATCACTACTAATAGTCCAGAATATTAATGGTAATGGCTAGCCTAGTAAAGCTGGTGGTGGTTGCAGGCACCACGTGTACCACCACCAGGGCGTGGACGGCGCCACATACCGCGTGCTGGATGTGCTGTACCCGGACCAGGCCAAGTACTCGCTGCACAACAGCTCGCTCTCTGAGTTCGGTGAGATTTTACATTCCTTACTAGTTGACACCCTTTTTGATTGCTGTAGCACTCACTTCATGTATAAAATTGTGAAGTGTACTGGCGCCAACAACCTATGTCCCAATGTATGAAATAATCAATATAGTATACAGGAGGCCGAGTCTTGGCAAGCGTAGTGAGTGATATTCGCGAAAGATCGACGGAAGATGCTTTACGCCCAACCAAAGATGGAGAAATGGTGCACAGTGGGGATGGCTTATGTCTAGTAGTGACCAGAGCATTATACTGACGAAGAGAATGATCAGTTTGACATGAGTTGTGTGACTTGACTGATATGTGTATGTGTGCAGGCGTGTTGGGCTTCGAGGTGGGCTACTCGTACTCCAGTCCGTACCTGCTGTCGGTGTGGGAGGCGCAGTACGGGGACTTCGCGGACACGGCGCAGCCCGTGTTCGACACCTTCATCTGCAACGGCGAGAGCAAGTGGGTGTGCCAGTCGGGCCTCGTGGTAAAGCTGCCGCACGGGATTGATGGCGCGGTCAGTGTTATATCTTGCTATCTAGCTCCTTTTTAGTGGGAGGAAACCGCCTTAAACGGCCCTTCCGACACTCCGACTCCGGTTAAGTCGAGAGCTCCAGCCTTCTCGCCTGGCGCACTGCCTAACTGCATTGCTAGTTACCTAATCCTGATCTATATGTCTGAAGCGTTGGAAAGTATTTTGTATGGAACGGCTTTTTTCATGATAACTCAAGACTGTATTCGCAGATTTCGATGATTTTGGGATGGGATAAGAAGGTACAGGCAGAGATGGGGGAAGGAACGAAGACGGTGGGGTAGTTAGGATGAATTTAAAAGTAAAAGTTAGTAAAGGAAATATGAACTTGGTGTGCAATGTGACCAAATAATGTAGATGCACAGCTCAAGTTTTTGTTGTGAGGAAAGAGTGATGGGACATGATTGGCGCAGGGTCCGGAGCACTCGTCGGCGCGCGTCGAGCGCTACCTGCAGAGCTGCGACGACGACGAGGACAACATCCCCGACCTCGACGACAGGGACATGGCGCGTGAGTAAAAGCGGAAATATAATTGAAACGCCACGCGACCCGACGTTTCGTCACTAGATGTGCACTGAGCACATTGCCAACACGCGATTCCACACGTCACACTAGCAATTCTTGATCACAGTGCTGACTTCAGAGGAAGTGGACGGTTGTGTGCAATATGTACATCCACCAAACAGTCACATACATAGTTCTGACCCAACTGGCGTTTCAGTAGTATGTTTTCGCCTTATGACATTACCCACCAAGGCACATATCTCTATATGTATCTTAATCTTTTGAGAGACTTTAGGCCATATTATAATTATTAAATTGTGCACCCAGTGAAGCAGCTGCGCGCCGCCAACTGGTTAGTGTGCAACGTGACGTCGCCCGCCAACTACTTCCACATGATCCGGCGCCAGATCGCCATGCCGTTCCGCAAGCCGCTCATCCTCATGACGCCCAAGGTGGGCCTCAAGCATCCCTACTACCGCTCGCCCCTCTCCGACTTCCTGCCCGGCACTAGCTTCCAAAGGTGGGTGAACCAAAGTTAACCACACACTTTATTCACATCGTTCAAAATACTTAATACTGCACATCAACAAGGAGCGGACTATCGTAGAAAATAGCGAAGTCTCGTCTCCTTGCTGGAACCTACAATAATACACCATAGTTTTCAGTGACACTCGACCAATGCCATGAAATATGGAAAAAGAAATTTGACTTAAACAATTTGTCATCAGAGCCATCCCCGAATCCGGTCCGGCGTCACAAAAACCAGAAGGCGTCAAGAAACTCCTCTTCTGCTCGGGTAAAATCGCAATCACTATCGATGAGTTGAGGAAAGAGCAAAAGTTGGAAGACAAGATCGCGATGTGCCGCATCGAGCAGGTGTACCCGTTCCCGTACGACATCATCTTGCAAGAGTTCTGCCGCTACGAGTCCGCCAAGGTGTGCTTCTGCCAGGAGGAGCACAAGAACCAGGGCCCCTGGCTGTTCGCCAAGGTGCGCCTCGAGAACCTCATCGGCAAGAAGATTGAGTAAGTTGTTTTATTTGTAAATTTGCTTCAAGTGTTCGTGGTAGTGATGACTTTAGTAAGACTTAACAATGGTGATGAGATATTTTGGATACCTCAGTCCTGGGTGTTACCCTTAGGTATAAAAAAGTATTGTCAGTGAGAATTAAGTGCAATACCGCACATTTAATTGTAAAGGGGTTACAGTCCATTACTTATTAATTTCGTTGCGGGTAAGATAATTTCTAGCGTTTCAGAGATACGCCGTGCTCGATGCGAGTTCTTTAGGTATCACTATTGACCCTCCGGCCTTCCACTTATCTTGTTGCCTTATCATTTTTTCCACAAAGAAATGCCAGAAAGGACGAGAGGTAATGCTTTCATCTAGCAACGCACATGTTAATGGCACAAAAAATCCTGGCACTATAGTGTCTTTATAAAGGTGCGTACATGTCGGTTCGGGCGCCAAGACTATTAGTACCTAAACATGTATGTGCGCCGCGTACTGAAGAAGATTGAGAACCCCTGGCCTATGGCATAAATGTTTGATGGCAGGTGCATCTCGCGGCCGCCGAGTCCAGCGTCCGCCACCGGCATCAAGTGGATGCACGCCAAGGAGCTGAAGGAGCTGAAGGAAAAGATCATCGCTCTCTGAACCCACATCTGCTACATCGAAGATAGTTTCAAATTCTGCGAGTGGTTTAATACATTGTTGCGTGAGAGTGATGTGAAATAAATTGTTTTTATAGTAAATTATGAAGTTGTATTATTTTTTCCTTCGGTTTTCAGTGAAATGTGGTCCAGTAGCAGAAAAAGTAAGCATTGTTGGGTAGGTAGATAGGGCATCGGGAAAACTTGTACGGAACTTGTATTTCTAGGTAGGGGAGACCAGGGACGAAAGTAACGCGGGATGAAAGTAACATATGAATTTGTCAAAAATATAAACATACATAAACTCACGCCTTTATCCCACAAGGGGTAGGCGTGCTACCATGACACCCACATTTCACCTTGTATGTTCCGTCCCAGGATGCGATAGGGGCGAGCCTATTGCCATATCGAGCACAAATTCCTGATTCCGGGCTGATAATGAATATAAAAATCCAATACCACTTTGCCAAACCCGGGATTCGAACCCGAGACCTCCGCTTTATAATCGTACCGTAGTACAACTACGCTACCCAGGAAATCACAAACACACCAAGTGCAAATATCGCCTCACGTCGCAAGTTCGTTCAAATCATAGAATTCAAATAGTACGAAATGTTGCCACTAAAGTCATTGTGATCAAGAAGAGCATAATAAATTAATAAACCCAAACATAAAAGCGGATATAACAATTACCTTTAAAATAATGATAGTATCCAAGTTGATAGTCCCATGGAATAACTATAACGAGTGGAAGTACCACTCCGAGCACAGACATAGTCGCAGACATGAATAATAGATGACGCAAGTGGAAACGCTTTGCGAGTCAAAAGCTTGGCTTACTTACTTCAACTATGTTGCATTTAGTCGCGCTGCGGCGATTCTTGACATTTTTTATTCTATATGCCATTATCAGTTTCTTTAAAACATTGATATAAACTTAAAATCTGTTTCATTAGCACAGAACTAACAGATGCCTAGTTATTTGACTCACTACAAATTGCTTTGATTACATCAGCGGACAGTGGATCAAAAAGGTAACAGTTGTCTATTTATTGTCTCTCGCATGTGAGGTATGCTGCTTTGATCTGCGCATTGGCTAAATGTTCTTTATCTTCTTGGATATACCATGTGTCTCGGTGCAGGGAATGAACACGTGCCCTGTCTATTCACAACCGAGTGTCAACTAACTGGGCCTATTCGGCGCGTTAAAATGTTATTGATTACAATGTATCTATTTCTTCTCGGCCATACATTTCTAAAATAGTAATGGACCACTAGAAACACTTCCAATATGTTTTATTTCGTGGATAACGTCAATAATGCATGTTTAATTGGACCACAATGTTAATTCATATATAATTCGCTACACATCATAATATATATCGCCACAGATGCATTTAATTTAACCATCACGATTGCAGATCTCTTTAGTCGAGGTGCTTTTTATATTGACATTATGAATTTTTATATGACAACAATATGTGTCCTGGTGTCAATTACATATTTAGGAATTATTTTTGTGAGTTTACATTTCTATTGTTTGACTTCTTCTGCCCTTAGTTTACGCTTAATATGATTTTTGCACTTCGCAAAATAATATTATCTATTTATGTTCTAATGATTTTACCACCAGTGACACCGCTTACACTCGTAGAAGAAGCTCGTTTCCAGCCGTGTGACTTTTAAGGGATTTTTTTTTACAATTATCTTAATGTTTTCATGAACTTTCACTTTATTTAATTTTGCTTGTGTTTTAATATGTCTGTTTTAGTGTTTAGAAGCATTTCCAGAAAGAGCGTATGTTCTTTACGCCAACCCGAAGTATATACACAATGCATCCATACAAGTGAGACGGTACAATAGAAAGAGCATCTACTATGTCAATGCTCAAGGATTCATCAAACACACTTGGGGTAACAATGTGTCGGTGAGTAGGTATGCTTTGAATTAAACCGAGCTTCTTTCACGTTATTTTCTGGTGAAAAGTTTGTGAACCGGGTGGTAAAGGAAAAGAAGAAGAAAAAGTATGAGTGACTGAATCTGAATAATAAGTTACATTTTATAGATGTAATAAAAGATTTTCATTTTCATTACGCCAGTTACCTCCCAATAAATAAATGTCATATCCCAAAAGTACAGTCGTTTTCACTGAACTATCCTTTTTGCTGCCCGTAAAGTAATTGATACCCTAGTTGGGAACGGACCGGACAACTGACTTCGAGGTCGCATATTCAAGCGCAACTCGTCTATGAGTTTTGTATTGACTATAAACCGTGTTCTTGAACAAATAAGCAATATTGTGTAGGTACATATTACCCGTCGGAAATATCTGTGGACCTGAATAATTGACGTCATTGGAACATAAGTTCAGCAAATTCAAAGTAACTATAGGTTGAACAAATTGAATTAAAATAGAAAAAATAAATAAAAAATAGAATTCGCATCCATCTCAAAACGTTTTTAATATAAAATAACATAGAAGATAAGAGAACACAAAAAAATGAAATGTGAGCCGCATTCCAGCTAGGTTCACAGATATTTCCGACAGTTTATACATTTGTCGAAGGCGTAAGTTGTTTTAAAGCATTGTGTTAAAGTTGTGCCTTATGAAAGCTTTGATGACATATTATATTTCCTCCGAGGACCAGATGTAAAGGGTGACCAGTTTTCCAGCCACTTTTATTGCGCTAAGACGCCATAAGAGAGTCGCCTGCCGTAAGATCCTATCAGCCTCCGCGGCGTAATTGATTAGATGTCGGCTGTGAAACGAGAAGCCACGGGTCCGCTCCCCGCGCTAAGAGTAATGTTTGTGCGACCCACAAGTATTTGTTTTATCAGACAGAAAAGTTTCTTGTTGTTTCCAATACCTACTGCATGGGAGTTGTATCTGTTGACTTGTGACTATTGGGTGCAATTATTTAGTTATCTAACCAGCCGCGTGTTTTATATATGACGTGTAAGGGTCGATTTGATCCTTATTTCCATCATGACATGAACTAAAATGTGAATAGAACAATAACTGTACATGATAAAGAGAAATCTTTATCAATTAATGAAAATTAATTTGCAGAGCCATACTGTGACTTACGAGTACCTCCATAACGAGTACAGGCGCTCGTTTGTAGAGGTTCACAATCCTCTTTGCAGCGGCATGAATCAGAACAATATACTAATTGACACCGTTGTTCGTAGTGCCGGCATCACATGTCCAGTACCCGCAGTACGTACATCTTATAGATACTCTCGATAACTTAAAAATGCCTCATATAACTACAGGACACCTGTTACAATAGAGACAAACGTACTCGTTGTTATCCAAATATTCTATCATGAGGAAGCAGTTAAGCAGGCGTCATAAATATGTTGGTCCGTATCGTACATACTTTGTCAAGCCAGCGTAAAAGAATTCTAGGCTCAGCTGAGTGTAAACAGTAAGTACGCCAGCCATAAACACTTCACAATCTCGGGAATCGAAGGTGCGTTGTCCGCCTTGGAATATCGTGGGAGCAACGGCAGAAAAGAAGGGGTCACGGTGTTGAGCTTCTATGAATCTCACTCGTCGAACCAAACGTGACGGCAACAGGAACTTCACGTCGATATTATGTATGACTTTTGTCCAGCTAGCCTATTTATTCACACGAATTGATATCGATGGTCACACGGAATTAAAAATATATATTACTGTTCATGGCCTTAAAAGGATCGCAACTCACAGCAACATGAAATATTACTTTTAATTACTTTGCTTGTGTTTGATATTTGATGTCTAAGATTAAATAATTTCATTGAAATATTCTTGGGATAGTTTATGCTCGCAGCGTCGGTCACGTGTTTAAGATACTTAACTCAGGCGCAGTTTTTTTCTATCATCCACGATGCCACAGATTGCTATACAAAATACATGAATTAACCTTTAAGCCCACTACACACAAAAGACGACAAACTTTCGAATTTATATTATAGTAGGGATAGGGAATAAAGACATAATTTTCGTTTTCAGTATCCTAAATTTGAATAATTTTATTTCAGGGTCTGGTGGTGCTTCGCAATTTTTCATTATACATACCAAATTTCCATTACGTGCTTCCGTTCAATAAATGTCTGCTCAACATAAGCTTTGACATAACAAAGACAAAGGAGCTCATTGCTGTTGCACATGTCTACGTCACGTTCAAGGACACCAGGCAAAAAAATCCCTAATGGTTCATTATTTCTCCTTGTTTATGAATTTTATTAACTACTGCTTAATAAAATTAAAAGTAATACAATATTATATATTTATGTACTATTTCATTTTTTCAAAACCTCCTAGTGATCACATAGAGATCTGTGTTATGTTTGTCAGAAGTAATTGGATTTTTATACATATTATGCGGCAATTTGCGACCAAATGATTACTATCAATTATAATTTGTAATATCTATTTGTACAGGCTTATCTTCGTATCGGCTGGATTAAATATAATGTGTCTTTGCGCAAAGGCAGAGGTTAATGATACAATTACATGTGTTGCATAGTATTTTATTTTATTTATTGCAATGAATGACGAGACTGGCCTGCCATTCGCCTGATGGTAAGCGATACGACCGCTCATGGACAGTAGCAAAACCAAACAACACCATGAGTTACAAGGCAATGCTTGGCATTCCACTGCGCTCGCCATCCTGAGACATATTATATATATATTAATTATATATATATTAAGATGTTAAGTCTCGATATGTTCAGTAGTTACTCTGGCTACAATGTCTTTAAACCGGAACACAACAGTGCATTTACACTGCTGTTTGGCGGGAGAAATAGACATTGCGGTGGTACCTACCCAGGCGGCCTCTCACATATGAGAGACCTACCACCAGTGAATCGACAGTCCGTGGCGCAGCATGTTGGACGGCACGGCGGCTATTAAACGAGACGCTGTGGGTTCGATGCCCGCACCGATACAAGCGTTTGTATGATCCATAAGTATTTGTTTCGGGTCTGGGTATTTGTGTCTGAAAAGTCTCTCGTAGTTTCTGATTCCCAAGACACAAAATTCGTTGTCCAGTCATCTTAGTAAGTTCACTTCGGAATTTGAAATATCCAGCTATAAAGTCTAGACTGCCTCGGTGGCGTAGTTGTATTACGGTACGGTTACAAAGCTGAGTTCTCGGGTTTGAATCCCGGGTCGGGCAAAATGATATTGGATTTTTCTATTCATTATCAGCTCGGAGTCAGGAATTTGTGCCCGATATGGCGATAGGTTCGCCCCCTATCACGTGGGACGGAACATGCAAGGCGAAATGTGGGTGTCCTAGGGACGCCTCTGCCTGCCCCTTCCGGGATAAAGGCGTGAGTTTATGTATGTATGTATGTAAAGTATAAACCTACCTATACGGCTTCTTCAGAATAATCACATTCTCTCACTCCTTTACAATATTTTGTTCAATCCTCTCACCTCTTCTTACCTTAAAGGGCGATTTCTTTTTCTTCATGACTTACATACGTGGTTCCAGAGGTCGTCAGAGAACCTAAAGCTGAGAATACCCGTACACACCACGAATTTCACGGATAAATCCTTTGCTGTTGAAGCTGTCCGATTATGGCACGCACTTCCTGTTGTGGTGAGACAAGATCGAACCCCTGTCATCATTAAAAAGGTGGTGTAAGAACACTACCTTTCTCATTAAACAGACATAGCATAGTACTATTTCATATATTCCGTTCTATTTGTAACCTATACCTAGTACCTATATTTACATATTATTACTTATGTATGTTTATTTCATAATATTCATATTTATAACTAGGTTCTACCCGCAAATTTCGTCTACATGATTATCTTTATTCGAAATTAACTTTATTTGGAATTTCCCATCCCGTCCCGTCCCATCCTGTTAAATCCCGCCCGTCCCGTCGCATTCTCACTGAAGGCATATAATCCAGTCTCATCCCATCCCTTTGAGTATAAAAATATAAATAAATAAATAAATACACCCAACAGTCACATACATAGTCCTGACCCCACACTAAGATCGAGTCTTGTGTCGTGGGTACCAGAAGCTACGAGAGACTTTTCGGTCTCACAAACACCCAGACCCGAAACAAATACCTGTGGATCACACAAATATTTGTTTCGGTGCGGGGATCGAACCCGCGGCCTCTCGTTTCACAGGCGGCGTCAAACCAACTGCGCCACGGAGGCTGTCAAAAAAGTAACAAACATATCGGTATTCCTTCCTCATCCCACGGGAATACTATTTTTTTGGGATAAAAAGGGTTAATCAAGGATGTCAGCTACCTCCATGCCAAATTTCATTAAAATCCGTTAAGCCGTTTCTGAGTTCAACGCGCACAACCGCACAACCGCACAGACAAACAGACAAACCAACAAACAGACAAAAATTCTAAAAATCATGGTTTCGTGTTCTATTAATTCTATCGTTAATACAGATCCCCCATATAAGTTTTTCTCATTTATCTTTCATGTACAGACATCGATTGGTTACAAATTTATTATATGTATTGATAGATAGTGAAATCAACTCTTATTTTAAATGTACCCTAGGTTGTTCCTAAGGTAAAACAAACTAGTAAAAATTTATTAAATAAATTAAATATAAATTAACCACTCTCAATCGATTCCCTCGATTGTAGAGTAGGCCCGTGCCCTGCAGTGGGACGTATATGGGCTGATATAGATAGATAGATGCTTAGTGTAGAGTGAATTTTTGCAATTAAAATAAGTCACTGTCTTGTAATATTTTATTTGAAATATAATGTATGGGAAGAATAGTGCCAGAACTTCTTTGATAACACACAAGTTTTACTATTTTACTAACGGATTTCGCTATCCATCATGGCGGCTACCGTTTCACATACTTGTATGACATATTAAAAAATTGAAATATTTAAAACGAATTATAAAATGTATTCTTTTATTGGTTAATGCTATACTATATGATAGATTTATTGTTTTTATATTTTTTTCTCACTTAGTTAATAGCCAACTTTTATCCCGAAAAATTTAGTGTTCCCGTGGGATGAGGAAAGAATTTCAACGTATTTGTCACTTTTTTACACTCAAAGGGATGGGATGGGACTGGATTACATGCTTTGAGTAAGAATGAGACGGGCGGGCGGGATATAACGGGACGGGATGGGAAATCCGAAATAAAGTTAATTTCAAATAAAGTTAATCACACAGACGAAGTTTGCGGGCAGAAGCTAGATAAAAAATAAATTTTGCGATGCATTTTACGATGCTCAAAAAAAAACACCACGACAAATATACCTCAAATCATTAGTCAACTGAATCTGTCCACGTTTCATATAGATTACATGTAGATAAACACACTGTTGGATCTAGCCATTGAGTATTTTAAAAATTATTATATCCAAATGAAATGACCGTTTCCGTCGCTTAATGTCACTAGCATCTGTATACCCCATTAATTCGCAATGATCAAACTGAACGGCATTTTATTTTTGTTTGCCAATAATGTTTTTAATTTATGCAGCAATAAGGACTGCTGGTGATAGAATATTTTGTATTCGTATCTGCCTCGTTACAATTTATTATGGGCCGATAATTTAAAACCGTAGATACAAGGAAAAAAGTTGATCAGCCATAGTTATAAATTGTGTTTACTTCCTGTGAGCACCAGCCTCATATTGAAATAAGCCCGTTTAAATAAATCTGATAGATAAATAACACCTTAAATGGCGGAAACAGGCATTTTATTTTGTAAACAATTATATGTTCCAATGGCCAGATCAAAATGTATGTTTAGATAAACGTTAATATCCACATATAATTAGACCGACTGCATAGGTATATATCACGTTTAGTTGCAGCTTATTTGTGATTAAACGGTTTCAGGTCTTTCTAGTGTTTCGTTAGTCAAAAATGAATTCATTTGTGACTGGGATATTTGGTCCGTTGTTAATTTTGCATATTGCAATAATACACGTAAGTATTTATTATTATTCAGTTATATTCATGCATTAAATATGAATTATCTTAGTCCTTAATGATAAATATCTAATGTTTTAATGTAAGTTAAATTTAAATATAATAATGTTAATAGTTGGGTGTGTATTTATTTTATGAGTGTTTGTTTGTTGATATCATGTCTTTTTCAGGGCCTTATATTAATTCCAGAAAGAGCATATGTACACTACGCCAATACCAAGTATGTTGAAAATGCCACCATTCAAGTAAGACGAAACAGCAGGAATAGCCCCTACTACGTCAAATTTGGAGGAATGTTTAAATACTCTTGGGATAATAATGTTTCAGTGAGTGATGGTTTACTCTCACGTACCTAGTCAGGTCATAAATTCTGTCACATGTTTAATATAAAATAATTGAAACAAGTTTATTCATTATGTAACCATTTATATACCAAAATGAACTTAACATAACATAGATTCTTATGACACTAAAGTTTATTCAAAATGACCTCCGTGATTTTATTCAAAATGCCAGTCGTCTATCGCAGCACGAACGTGGTCCATGTCAATATCGGCGGCTGCCTTAATCAAGGATGTCTTGAGTGACTCCAAATTGGGATGAGGCTTTGACCACGCCTTTTCCTCCAAATGTTGCCATATCTTGTAATCTAACGGATTCAAATCTGGACTGGATGAGGGCCAGTCTTCGTGCCGGATGAAGTCGATTTCACGCGCCGCCAGCCAGTCTTGTGTGCTCCTCGCTCTATGAGCTGGCGCCGAATCTTGTTGGAATACCCAGTGCCTGTTATTGAACATGGTATGAGAAATAGGCTCCACAAGGTTCGTCAGGACTGTATTTTGATACACAACTGCATTCGTTTTTACACCTTTCTCACAAAAATATACCTCTGTTAAGCCGCAATAAGAAACTCCCAACCATACCATGAGCGAGGATGGAAAATTACCTCGTTGGACACGCGGAATACGGTTGCTCGCTTCTTCACTACTACTTTGTTTGTTGTAGCTCTCTTCTACGGTAAACATTTTTTCATCCGAAAAAAGAATTTACCGATATTTTTTTCCCGCGTACCGCTTCAACAAAGCGCGGCATCTCTTCAGTCTCAGGTCCATTAGACGAGCATTCAAACGATGTCATGTTTTTCTTCGATATGCCCGAATCCCTAAGTCTTCATTTAATACCCTTTTCACCGTGGTTCTGCTTAACCCCATCTGAAGGGCCAACAGTTTCTGCTTACGTTTGGGATTTCTTTGAATTCGCGCCTTCACAGCTTTTAGCACTGCTGGAGTCCTAACAGACCGAGGGCGACCACTTCTTGACCTGTCATCTACACTAGTCTTCATTGTATCGTTTGATGGTACGATAAACGAATCTTTTGGTTATATTCAAATTTTTCAGTATGTCAAAAATTTGAATTGGCGCGTAACCGCAACGATGCCATGCAATAACTGCAACACGGTCTTCTTTAAGCGTCCACTCCATATTTAGAAATGAGTAAAATTCTAAAAAGTATACATTTATATTTTCATGAACAATTCGAAATTCGAATTCAATAAACTTTTTTGTGGCCAGCATTCTAAAAGAAAAGTTTTTACTGTGTGACAATACTTATGACCTGACTGTGTATAAGTTATTCTTAGGTTTTTGAATTTAAAGCGAGTACATCTGCACCAAAAAGATCCTTTACTGTAAAATGAAGGATGTCCCACAGTCCCAGTAGGACGAAAGCGGACCAACTAAACGAAGCTCGCATGTTCGAACACGGATCCTATGAGATTGTTAATTTGTCAGAATATTCGTAGTTATTTTTTAAGATCATTAGCAATCACTGTAACAGCGAAGGAATAAATTACGTGGAACTCTCCATATCAAACAGATCTCCATGTGCATTAAGAATGTATTTGGAGTTCACCAACTCAATAGACCGGTGTGTATCGCGACATATTCATGAGCTAATAAAAATACATTAAATTTAGCGGTACTACTAACTAAATACATCAAATTATTAAGTGGAATACACCAGTTCACGGCTAATTTGTTCTCGTGCCAAGGAGTATCAGGGGGCAGGCCCGTCGCCATGTCAGACACAATTTAATCAACGGTTTTATCATTTACTTTGTTTTATACTTAATTTGTTTATTGGTACTAGCCTATCAATTAATTTTCAGATCCATATTGAAACCTACGAGTACCTTCACAACGAGTACAAACGCTCGTTTGTAGAAATGCATGGTCCACTGTGCGAAATGCTTGAACATAATTTAATACTACATAATGTTGCGATTAATTCCTGCATCGGTTGTCCGCTAAATACAGTACGTACTATCTTATTAGAACATAGCACTCTCGATAACTTTAAAATAACAACGGTTAAACATAGTTCGCTTATAACCACTGCACGCTAACCACACTTAAGAGCGTGTAGGTGTACGCGTTCCGCGCCATATTGGGCTCAAAAACAGTACATTCCGAACCAGTTTTTATCCATCAAAACATTACTTAGAAGGAAAATGTATTAGTAATAATTTCAGTAAATGTTGTCATCTAAAATTTTAGGTGGAGAATATTTTAGATTAATAGATAATTTGTGAATACTATAAGGATTAGTGAACAGAGGTTTTCGTATTTTGACTTCGAACAGTAACTTAGAAGCTAGAAGTACCTTAAAACACTTAATAAAAAAACAAAACAAAAAATTACTGATTAAAACTACACTTAGGAAAAAATAAATCTGAGGAAATAATCTAATACTGTTTAATTCGTGAGACATAGTAATTTAAACAATGCGAAAATATTCAGAAACTTTGGTCAGGAACATTTTATTTTACCCATTTATCTTACATAATTTATGTAGTAGTTAAAAATATTTTCTTGAATGTTTACTAGAATAGCTGCTTCTTGAAAACTATCGGGGGCATACGACTATATAAATTTTGTTTTTGCTGTGCTGTCATTGTTTGGTCTATCTCCTGTTACTAGTTTATCGTCCAGTTATGACTTATGGGATACCCTGTATATGTTTGTTACTCTTTCGAACTCAAAGGGGTAGAATAGGATAGGAGAGGACAGGGATACACGCTTTGAGTCATGGGACAGAATGAGACGGGGCAGGACTGCATATAACGGGACGGGACGGGAAGAGCAGTATAGAGGACGCCACTCACATTAAGTTTAAATCGAGTTTAAATATAGGTAACTAATACGGTTAGCACGCTAAATATTATGGTGCTCATGTGGACTGGACTCAAAAAGTTGTACTAGTTATTATAAAATAATCATGCTTTTAACTAATTAAGCTGTTGGTTTATTTAAAATATTGTTTTATTATATAGTATAGACTATACTTAAAAACTAAAAAATCAAGGTTGACGCATACAAGGCACGGCGCCCCTACATGAGTTGTAGTATCAGTAATATTGTCTTTACTACATATGTATCATTTATATTTCAGGGTCTGGTGGAAATTAACAATTTCACATTAAACGTGGCACGTTTCCCTTACGTACTGCCTTTTACTAAATGTCTAGTCAACGTGACTTTCGACGTACCAAAGATAAAAGAAGATTTACTTGTTATACATCTTTACGTCATTTTACGAAAATAAGCTGTTATGGTCATCAATAATGCTTTATTTATTCCAGTATTAATAATGTCGCTTACACGCTCGAGGATTGCGCACGCCTAATGTGCGGTCAGCCTTAAATACCTATACCGAAAATGAGTGGCTCACGTGAAAATGAGAATTCGACACTTTGTGTTATTATTTTTGAAACAATAAACTTATCTTATATTATACATATAAACTGGTCTTGGTCTGGTAAACGTAAATTTGACGGAATTTATTATACGCTTAATGTATCGAAATCGTATGTATCCAAAGGAAGCGTTGTTGACTTAATTGAATGTTTCATAGTAGCTATCCGATTATATCTCAATTTGATTATCAGGTTCTTCGAAATAGTGGGTACTATTATAACTACTTTAAATCAGTTTCACGCAATACTGTTGGATGCAAAAGTACCTTCATAGCAAAAATACTGACAAGCTAAACCCGCTTACATACGAGTACCAAAAACAGTGTGTACGTGGTTCGCAAACCTGTTGCGAGCGGTACGTGTGCGGCTCACAACGAGCCGACGATATCAACGTACTCATTCTGTAACACGCGTACACATAGAACCTCGTTACTGTTACATGCACGCTACAGTTACAGCTCGTTAGATTACCCGGCGTTAGTTTTGATATATTTGGAGGAACTACGTCACCTATTTAAATTCATGTGTGGCCATAAACCTTTATTTGGTTGCTGGTACTATCTGGCGTTTGCTTGCTCTCGTATGTCGTCACGCTACTAGTTGCCTATAGGACATAGGTATATGACCAACACGCGGTAATCTATTTCAATATAGATATCATAAAATCGTAAACCTTTCGGGTGTAAAACCTACGTGTGAAAGGCCATATTTATATCGTAAATAATCTCATAAGTTGTTCGGGGGTTTTATAATTAATTTGACATTTAATGGAGGGAAGAAGATGCATGGGGTGAAGTTTTAATATAGGTATTTTTGAAATATTATCTAATTTAAAAACTGGAATTGTATCTACTTATGAAAAATAAATAATGACACGAGTTACGTACGCTCAGCCCTTAGAAATAAGCCATTTAGATAAGGAAGTTATGTCTTCACAGTATTTGATATTAAAAACCATTCATGTAACTTAGCCATAAGTGTACCATGTTTAGTCAGTCTGAAATACACTCTCGTGTAGAACAGTTGTATTTTTTAAAAGCTCCTCCGGCTCGCTCCCCTCATAACTGGCGCAGTCGTGGTAGGATAGTTCCAACTCGCGATATCGGTCATCTTTGCATAAACCTCTGCGAATCGACTACGTTACGAGCGACTATCCAGAACCTTCCTATCGAGACCGGACGGCGAAAATACGGTGTTCAAGACTCCACGGTGGTTCAGCGATGTGGTATTGGAGGTAAGATCAAATTCTTTTACTACCCAGTATCCCTTGCTCTACTCCCGCGTTTTTTTGTGTTTAGTGTTTGTTGTTTTGACCTTAAAATCGGTAAAAAGGACAGTGCTAAGTACATTAATTTATTAAATTACTTAAAATCAGTAAATTAATAAATACATAAGTCATTAAAATCTCCAATCGATTTGATGCTTATTATTAAAAATTATTTTACTTAAAATCAGTAAAATCACATAAGTCGTAAAAATAAAGTGTTACATAAAAACCCTAACCAGGTTTAACACATATAATATAAATCAAATAACTTTTAGTTATTTTTGCTATAACTTTATAAAAACCTACGTGAGTTTATTTTAAAATGACACAAGAGGGAGTAACCCCGTTGTCACAACTGGCGCAAGCAGCCGCACGACCAATTACAGTCAATTACGACCTAATCGACAAAGTTTTGCCAATATATGATGGCAATAGTAAGTCATTAAACTTTTACATAAGATGTGTAGAAAGTGTTTTAAAAAATCATGGCATACCCAGCACAGACCATATTGTGTTATGCCTTATTAGAAATAAAATTATAGGAAAAGCGTTAGAGGCCATTTCACTCGAGGTAGATATAGAGAATTGGTCATCGATAAAAACCGCTTTATTAAATAGATTCGGTGAACAACGTAACGAAGTGCAATTGTTACAGGAAATGATGCGTTGCACCAAATCCCGAAATGAATCGTGCGAAGCTTATGGCAAAAAAATTAGAGATCTATTAGATGCATTGTGTAGTGTAGGTGAGTCTGCTACAAAAGATAGTAGATATTACCAAACAGTGGCTATAGATACATACATAGATAACATCGACTATAACATTGGTCTTGGTGTTAGAATTAATTATCCGCAGACGTTAGAAACTGCGATAGCGTTAGCTAGACAGGAAGAACTTAAGTTGAAACGGGCGGAAAATAAAATAACACAACCCCTGTTTCAACCCAAACAAACGTTTAATCGACCATACATAGGGACGAGACAACCCTATGCAGGCAATAACTTGTCAGCGCAGAATTGTAATCCGCGCGCTATTAAGCAAGAACCATCCGCGCAATTTAAAAGCCCAGGTTCGCGCACATACCCAAATAAAATTAATAACATTTGCGAAAATATAGAAAGCTACGAAATGTCTTACGACGTAGACGATGTAAATGATGGTGTAGATCCTACTACTCACATTAGTGAATCCCCAAATTTTCAGGTAGATGCCTTAGAAAATCCAAAACCTTAATACATTATCTACCGGAATATGAATACATAATAGACCAGTTACCGTATATACAGGTACCAAACATAGGTAAATTCTTAGTAGACACCGGAGCTTCACGCTCGCTTATCAGTACGGATGTGTTATTTAATAAACACATCGCGAAGAATGTTTATGTACAACCGTTTAAGATAAACACAGCTCATGGGACTTCTTCCCACGATAAGATCTTACAAATGTCTTTGTTCTCAATTTTAGGAACGGATGTTGATCATAAATTTTTAGTATTCGACTTTGATGAAAATTATAAAGGTTTAATAGGAAGCGACATACTTAGTACTTTTGGATGTCGAATAGACTATAAAAGTAAGAAATTAATCACAGAATCGAACACAATAGACTTATATTTCAAAAAAATAAAAATTATAAGAAATATCAATGAAAATGTACAAGTGAATAAATTCACAACAGAAGATATTAATTCAGAATTAAAAAATAATTTACGCAGAATCAGAACAGAACATTTAAATATTGAAGAAAGACGCGAAGTAAATAAACTTTGTTTTCAGTATCGCGACATTTTCTATGTAGAAAATCTCCCGCTAACATTTACACATTCAGTTAAACATTCATTGCGATTAACTGACCAGACTCCTATATTCACTAAAAACTACAGGCGTCCGCCTTGCGAACAAAATGAAATCCAAAAACAAGTGGACAGCCTATTAAATAAAGGAATTGTTAGAGAAAGCATGTCACCTTGGTCGAGCCCAGTTCATTTAGTACCAAAAAAACAAGACGCATCAGGTCAAGTTAAATGGCGACTTGTTGTAGATTACCGTAAATTGAATGAAAGAACCATTGAGGATAAATATCCTATACCTAACATTAGTGATATTTTGGATAAATTAGGAAGAGCGCAGTATTTTACTACGTTAGACCTCGCTTCAGGATACCACCAAGTCGAGATGGACTTGAACGATATAGAAAAAACAGCTTTTACAACTGACAAGCATTATGAGTTTCTCAGAATGCCCTTTGGCTTAAAAAACGCACCTAGTACGTTTCAACGCCTTATGAATAACATACTTAGAGATTTATTAGCAGATGGAACGTGTATCGTTTACTTAGACGATATTCTTATTTATTCCACCTCATTACAAGACCATATGACTAAATTAAAAAAAGTGTTTCAAAGACTTAGGGAACATAATTTTAAAGTGCAATTAGATAAATCAGAATTTTTAAGAAAAGAAGTAGGATATCTTGGGCACGTGTTAACCCAAAATGGCCTAAAGCCTAACGAGGATAAAATCTTTGCTGTAAAGAATTTCCCAATCCCAACCACTCAGAAAGAAATTAAATCTTTTCTTGGACTTGTAGGTTATTACAGAAAGTTCATTCCAGATTTTGCGAAATTAACAAAACCTTTAACAAAATGTCTTAAGAAAAATGCTAAAGTAATTCATACACCTGAATTTATAGAGGCAGTAAATAAATCAAAACAAGTATTATGTAACGCTCCTGTGTTACAATACCCAGACTTTAATAAACCGTTTATATTAACAACAGATGCTTCAGAAGTATCAGTAGGTGCTGTTTTGTCACAAGGAACAGTTGGTTCTGATAAACCGATAGCGTACGCGTCACGTACCTTATCTGAAACAGAAAGTAAATATGCACCCATAGAGAGAGAATTACTAGCCATAATTTGGGCTACTAAATACTTCAGACCGTACCTATATGGCCGCCAATTTACCATATATACCGACCATAAACCTTTAACATGGTTAATGTCCCTTAAGGACCCCAATTCGAAACTTACGCGATGGCGTTTACGTCTCGAAGAATACGATTATAAAATAGCGTATAAAAAAGGTAAATATAATACCAACGCTGACGCATTATCACGTATAAAAATAAATGCGTTAGACGCAATAGAGAAACCCAGTACGTCTGAACAAAAAGAATTAATTGACGAACTCGAGTCTTTAGGAGAAGGACCCTCATCGATAAGATCACTTTTACAATTAGATGATTTGCTACCCCCTGCATCAAATGAAGTATTAGCAGATACAAATGTTTTGGAACAATTCGAACAAAACATAAATAATATACCGAATTGTCCCGACGCAATAGATAAAAAATTAAAGCAGTTCCATATTCGGAGTTCCCCTGGCACGGAATATAGAATAGAGGATAAGTCAAAAAATAATTACAATATTAAACATGTATTTATACCTATTAATAACACAGAAGAGGAAACAATAAGATTTTTGAGAGAACATACAATTGCAGATAGGAAATTTTATTGCTATTTTCATAACGAAGAATTATACACAGTTTTTTGTAAAGTATATAATTCAGTATTCGACCGACGCGGTCCAAAGCTATTTAGATGTCTCACACGCGTCACACTTGTTGATGATACCTGTGAACAAAAATCATTGATAAAAAAATATCATGAAGGAAAAACCATACACAGAGGCATCCAAGAAACATGGAAGCATCTTCAAAAGAATTACTATTGGACAAATATGTTAGTTTCAGTTCAAAAGTATATAAATGAATGCGAGATTTGCCTTAAATCTAAATATGAGAGAAACCCATTAAGACCCCCGTTAGCCTTAACGGACACACCCGAAAAACCTATGCAGCATTTGTATATGGATTTATATAGTTCTGATGGTATTACGTTTTTAACCGTAATAGATAATTTTACGAAATTTGCACAGGCAATTCCCCTGCACGCTTCTACAAGTATCCATGTCGCGGAAGCACTTTTACAACTTTTTGCGATATTAGGCATACCTAATAAGATAACCACAGATTCCGACCACAAAGGAGATCGGTCGTTTTCCTATGAATATTGGGCCTAGTTGTGGAAACATGGTGGAGTCAAATGAGACATAGAATTAAATAATAAGGATTTTTTATCCTTCAAATATAACATAGTCTTCTTGAGCTAGGATACAGGGTTTTTAAGATTTATCCTCTTAAAGTTTTACAAAATCTACCATTTTCTGCTATCTGAATACGTAATGTCATAGTTGGCTTATATTTTAAGTTTGGGATGAGTATGAATATACGTTATTATAAAGTACGTAAGCTTATCAAGGAAGACAGAAAAACACATTTGAATATTTAAAAGTATATTATTTTGATATCAGGTTTATTGTATGTAGTTAGTCACTTTGTCATGCGCTAGTTTAAAAAATATCTGAAGCTACCGTACACAATAATGAAAAAATAAAACAATGATTGAGGATGAATCCATTCAGACATTACAGATCATGTAAGCCTTTGCGCCTTTACGATCGGTGTCTCGTAGTTGTTGGCTTCAGGCGCGCATCAATGATTTCCCGTAGTTTTTGCTTACATGACGATTATAAACATTTTAACTCATTTATATGCTATAGTATTGTTGAATCGAGGTAAGCAATTGACTGCAAGGGACGCCGTAGAGAATAAACACAACACCCAGCCACAAAACGAAATTATATGATTTTCAAATTAATTCAATTTTAAATACACATTAGTACACGACGAAATAAACAATGCAATTTGACAGATAATAGTCTCGTGACAGATGTCAACTCTATTAATGTTGCTGACAAATACAAAAATGGTAGAAATATTTCATGATATCCTCATTTTTTTGTAAATCTAATTCCAATGGTGTAGGATAAAAGTAAATAGAGAAATAAATCTAAAAAAATACGCCAAATTTTTTGGTAGTAATGAATTTCTTGTCCACGGTTGGACCAAATCGACCGATCTCCTTTGATAATGACGTTGTTAAGGAAATATGCACGATGCATAGAGTTAGTATTCATTTTACAACGCCATATAACCCAAACTCGAATTCACCAATAGAGAGATTCCATTCAACTATAGGCGAATTAATAAGATTACAGAAATTAACTGATAAAAACGATATATCAATCCTTATGAGAAATGGTATAATAGCTTATAACAATACCATACATAGTGCGACAGGCTTTACACCATTCGAGTTGCTCTATGGTCATACAAGTAGCCGTAATCCTTTAGAGTTATATTATACACAGGAATATTATCAGGATTACGTTTTAAAACATAAAGGTCAAATGGAAATTGCACAAAAACTAGTAGCTTCAAAATTAGCATTTGACAAAGAAAAGGTAATACAGAGGGCCAACAAAAATAGCGAAAATATTATACTAAAAATAGGTGAAAAAGTATATAAACAAGTTGCAAAGTCAACTCGTAGCAAGAAAACCGAACCACGTTATTTAGTCCCTATACAGTTGTTAGAATCCACCCAAATAATATTATTGAAATTGTTGGAAAACATGTAAACGCTAAGACAATAAGGGTTCATTGCCGACTGTTAAGACGACCCTCTTAACTTACAGAATCGTCATCTTCAGGCTCATCGCCGGAAGCATCGGATCCCACGCAGATCCAGTAATTCAGCCGATCCATACGGAAGACGGGCTCTTAGTGATTAAAGACGCAAAAATAGTACATAAGACAGACACATATAGTTTACTATGTACATATAACACAAGCTATCTATATCATGTTTTTCAGGAATATATAAGTATTTACTCCAAGATTGTGTTAGTTGAAAATTCGCAGCACACATATGCAGAGAGATACGTGCATAGGCAACAAATTCAGTATTTAATTGATAACATTGCTAGTAAATTCTTTTACATACTACCAAGGAATACATTAAGGAATAAAAGAGGATTAATAAATGGTTTAGGCACTATTGTGAAAGCAATAAGTGGAAATTTAGACGACAGCGATGCGCAACATTTTGAGAATGAAATAGATAAATTGCGTAAACAGACATATGCTGTTACAGATAGTCAAAAAGTTAGTATTAGCCTAATGAAACAATTCATTGACGAATATAACGAAAATTTAAATAAAATAGAGAGAAATTTGGATATGGTGGTAACGAATGTTAATAACGTAAATAAAAATTTGTCTTTGTTAACGTCACGATTAGAGATGCTCCAATCTCATATCCAAATCGAGAATGGCTTACAACTTATATATGATAAAGTTAGTATTTTGGAATCCGCTATAACATTTGCATCCATAGGGAAATTACACCCCAGTGTCATAGACCCTATGTATTTATTAACAGAGCTGATTAAAGTTGAAAAAACTTACAAACTACCCTTAGAAGCCAGACGTGAGAATATGTATCTTATTGAAAAGGTAATAATGGTCAAAGCATACAATACACTTAATACACTCACCTTTATATTGGAAATACCCATTGTGAGTCCTGTCACTTATGACCTCCTTCACGTCTATTCCTTACCTAACAGTAATAATTTAACCCGCATCCCCATTGCACCTTACCTTATACTGGGTAGTACTGAGTTTACTTACCTTCAACAACCATGCCAACGAATAACCGACGAGCTTCAGATATGCAGTCACTTGGAACTTAAGAAAATAGAAAATAACGCAGACTGCATTATCCACATTATACATCACATGCCAGCCGAAAATTGTCGACTAGCTAATGTTAACATGCCCACCGTGAAACTTCAAGAGATACAAGAAGGTACCTGGCTCGCTATAACGAGAAGCCAGGAAATCGTGAAAACAAGATGTGGCGAAAAGGAGAGTTTTCAGCGTATTCAAGGCGCATACTTATTAAGCGCTACGGAAGGGTGCTTACTCTACATAAATGGCATAACGCTACGAACGCATCGTAGCAGAGTTACCGTAAAGGAACCCATTCCTTTGCCAAGGATCGAGATACCACAGATTAATATAACATTAAATCAAATAAAATTGGAACATGTGGATCTTGATAAATTACACATCCTTGCTGCTCACACCCCGTCAGTTCCAGACATGGAGAGGAGCTACGCGCCTACGACGAACCCCAGCTGGACTTCAATCGTCACCCTGAGTGTTATAACTTTAACCCTGATATGCTTGGGCACCCGTTATTACAGGACCAGGCATAAACCGTCCCAAGAACAAGGACACATCGCTATAGACATGGTGGAACCAGCCAACGTGCAGCGCAGTGGTCCTACGTCGGTGGAACCGTCCCTCCAGAGGACACTACTGTATCCACCCCTCGCTACGGAGACACCAACTTCGGCCGTACGCAGCCCTCTGGGAAGGGAGGAGTTACGTACGCTCAGCCCTTAGAAATAAGCCATTTAGATAAGGAAGTTATGTCTTCACAGTATTTGATATTAAAAACCATTCATGTAACTTAGCCATAAGTGTACCATGTTTAGTCAGTCTGAAATACACTCTCGTGTAGAACAGTTGTATTTTTTAAAAGCTCCTCCGGCTCGCTCCCCTCATAACTCACGATTCATGATTTTTTTTTATTTCTACATTTTTATTTTTTAGGGTATTAATTTGTATCGCTATTTGTAAGGTAGGTACTTTATATTGATAAGATATCAATATTAAATTCCTACTTGTCTATACAAATATATATAAAGCTGAAGCGTTTGTTTGTATGTTAACTCTTATCCGTAAAACTATATCTATATCAGCCCATATACATCCCACTGCAGGGCACGGGCCTACTCTACAATCGAGAGAATCGATTGAGAGTGGTTAGGCCATATAGTCCACCACGCTGGCCTAGTGCGGGTTGGCGGACTTACATACCGCAGAAATTCTTTAAAATCGCTACGCTATGCAGGTTTCCTCACGATGTTTTCATTCACCGTTAAAGTGCGTAGTGATTGACTATCAATACACACATAACTCCGAAAAGTCAGAGGTGTGCCCTGGGATTTGAACCCGCGACCACCGTGAACATGTAGGCAGCCGCGTCTGGTCCGTTACCAACAGGCCACCAAGCACTGTTATAAACTTATCCGTAAAAAATAGTTTTATTTAAATGTGTAACATTCGCGTAAATCTAAGAAACCATTATACTTGGTATATTATATCCTAGCATTATACATATCCGTGCCCTGCTGTAGGACCTGTATGGGCTGATACTGATTCTATATCCAATAGGAATAATTCAAGCTGCTACCAACAGGTCTATTAGCGATCTATGGGGGAAGACTATGTTCAGCATTGGACTTCCTGTGGCTGAAGAGAGAGAGAGGAATAATTCATATAGCCCAGGTACTACTCAAGCATAGTTGTTGGTGGCCAGTTTGTAGCGGTGTGGCCGCGGTTGCCGAGTCGGTGGTCGCGAGACCAAAGCGTAGGGCACACCACAGACTTTGCAGGGTGATGTGTGAATTCATGAATTACCATAGAGATAATAACAAGTTTTTCTATATTATATGACGTCTGTCAACCCTCGCTATATCAGCGTGGTGGGCCATAGCCTGAAACCTCTCATTCGGACTCTCAGTTGTAAAGGAGTTCCGTGCACAGGGAAGAGCGATTGCGGATACAATACGATACAATCACGCACGCCCAATGCCCATATATATGTAAATACATGTGTATGAATGGGCACATATGGATGTATCATACATATGGGTGGTTTACCTATTTCTGAAGAAATAAATGCATCACAAATTATGTCTTTTTCTTTGTAAGTGTTTAAAGTAGTTACGACCAAAATTAAGTCGGTAACAGCCGTAAGTTATAGTATATTTGTGTATTATTATATGTATGATTAATGATGATGATGATGATGATGTATTCCTAGCCGTTTTCGGCCTCGGCGACTATTACATTGAACACAAGTTTTTTTTTTTTTTTCCTTTTTAATTAGGACGTTGATGTTCCGTCCTCTCATGCGCTCTTGCGTGGCTTATGTACCCTAGCTTGTTAGTAAAAGTACGAGCGCATTTTGGGCATGTCAACACCCCGCTGACGTATTTGTAGTTAATGGCCACAGGTGGTCGGGCCTTTAGCTCGTCTCGTTTTTTGTCGAGACCTTCGCGACGCTCAGTTTCAAAGGCGTCTACCTGAACCTGAACGAGGCGTCTCCATTCAAGGCGTTGTTCTGCTTTGGCCTCCCAATCAGATGGATCTATTACTAACTTACAATAGTAGATACTAATAGTATGCATCAATAGTTGTTCCCAAGATTACAAGCATTATCAGATATTTATATTTTCTAAACATGTAGTATTCATTTGTTTCAGGGTCTGATAGTATTGAGCAATATGACCTTAATTATTTTCAATACAACATTCATTTTGATAAAGGCCTTCTCAAGTCTCAACATATCCGCCGACATAACAAAGACAAGAGAGGAAGTAAGTAATGTACAAATTTACTTCAATCTGAAGCAAATTAAAAAAAAATAAGATTGGTGGATCGATAGTCCACCACAGTCCACATCTAATTTTGAAGATTACCTACCTATAATTAATTCTATATAACCTTTATCAATGTAGTACTTTTTACACTTTTCCTAGACTTAAAATCAACTTATATTAAACCAGTTTTGAATGAGCTATATTTGTGGACAAATAAAGGCGCATGAAACTCCCTTAGCGATACATTTCACTTTTAAACATAATATACGAGATGAAGTTTGAATAAAAAAACCTCCTAGTGAAATTTCGTCCGAAGCGATCATCGATAATTATCCTCACAATATCCAATGAGCAATACCTGACGCGAAAAAAATTCACAATCATTGGTTTTAAAATCAATAATTGATAACATTTTGTGTGGATTAAAAAGAGTAGTGTAAGAACCTATTTCTGCTATTATTCCTTTCACTCTAGGAGTCATACAAGCTTCCCTTCTGCTCTGTTGGGTATCCGTGTTTCAGGCTCGTACAGTGCACAGACAGCGTTCGGAGTGTTCGCGCCGATATATCTCAATAATTCAAATACGATGAGATACTTAAAAACAAATTTAAAATATGCGAAACAAACAATAAAAAAAAACAAACAAAGCCTTGGTAAATGGTCACCGAATGCAAAGTGGTAAAGGTCGACAATAGGTACTTGATGGTATGGCTCACACGATGGACAATTGCTCTGCCTCTTCCTAATTTTCAACTATTGTTAACTACATTCACGATATAAAATGCGACAGAGGATTACTACCTACTGGTGGTAGGTCTCTGTCTCACATCACTAAAATTGGCTTAAAAACTGGCCCTGAATAATACGTTAAAAAAACAATTGAAATCCCACGACACGGAAAAAAATGGCGCCAAAAATAAATAAACAACTGGAAAAATTTGGAAGTCCCGCCAAAATTAAAGAAATTTATAATAAGGTTTTAATTGACATAAGGTAAAGGAATTAAAATTATACAGCCTAATGCCTTTTCCACAAACATAATATTCGATGGCCGACTATTAATTATCTGTTGTAAGCCCACAACGGACTCTCGTGTGTCTCGCAACAACTGATGAAGTAGAGCACGCTGGGTGGGTGTGAAGATGACTGGACATGGGTTGTCAACTGGTCCATTGGTGCGTTGGCCAATACGTGTATAACGTAGTGATTAATTACTCCATGAATACGTGTTATGTCGACATATAACTTGGGTTGAGTACTACTCCGACTTTTGTTGGTATATTCGGTACATTTCGGCCAAGATTTTCGATTTTCGCTTGGTACTGTGATACCGGCTACCTCAACATCTTTCCGGTATTTTTGTTGTGGCAGCTAGCTGTTCTCTGACTTGCGTTTAGTATCGATGAAGCTCTTAAAGCTGGTTTTATACATCTCCAAGTTTCTTACGGAAATGTTAAATGTCTTTACAGGTGGAGTTGAGCGCCATGGTAAAGGCACAGAATTTATAAACATCCTGAAGTTGAGTTAACGTTTCGGTGAAGGACTTTAATGTATCTCCAGAATAGGGTTGATGTTGTTGCGTACCTTGCGTTATTGTTTTACGGAGCCATTGACATAAAAATGTTATTGAAATCAATATCTACGACTCTTAAAATAAACAGAACTCTTAAAATAAACAGAAAAACATTATTTTTTCTTTTTTTCAAATAATTTTATTTACTTACTTATCCTAATGTGTGTAATACAGCGTCAGGGTGAATGCCTGTTTGGGTTTGTACTTTATAATCCAAAATAAATGAATACTGTTCAGAAATATTTGAAACAGTATGCTTCATTTATGGTTTGGTCAAACAGCGGGCAGGACGACACTGCCAACCAAAATATTATATATTTTTAAATATAATTATCACTGAACGGATTTATAAAATTCTTTCTGTTTTAGGCTACGTCATCTTAATGTAATAATGAAAAATATTGAATAATTTCTAATCCAGCCAGTGGTTCAGATGTCGAGGCTATGAATGTGATCATGTTTTTGTCGTGGTAATAAGCAGTTCATTTTGTCCAGGCCTAAGGATACATGAATGTACAATTGATTTTGTAGAAGGCACTAAAAATGAGCAAATGCATGAGGTATCTTATCTTTAATTCTTTATTCAAAATATATAACATTCATAACACATATGTACATACATATGGTCGCAATTTTAAGCAGAGATGCCGCCAGTGTCACAGTATGCTGATATTATTTTTAAAATTATTATTTTTAATGGGCGAGGCTATCCCAGTGCTGGGCGTAAATTCCAGTCTCAGTCAATTCCTTGGAGTTGCTGTACGTAGTTACCTAAAACTCAAAATGCTGATTGCTGGAATCGAATCCGGTTCATCTGTTCACAACCCATGATACCAATGAGGCGAGATCAACTAGCGTCACTGAGTATACATACCGAGAATATCACTAGCCTTATAAAAAAAAAACATTGATTATTTAATTACAAATGCAAAAGATTTTTGTACAAAAATATTATGATTGACATTTCATAATTACAACATATTATTTGATCTTTATAAAAAATGCTTTATTCTGTATACATATTGTATTTGAATATAAATATATTTCGCAAGAATAATGAACAACAAAACAATTGCGATATGAATGTCCAATACCTATGTTTCAATAAGTCCATTCATTTCTTACAAATTATTTCTCAGGTTTTATAAATAAACAGTATATTATATAACATTGTTAATTGTGAAATATAAAACTAACCCACATAGTGGGTGGGCAGAATGTGTCCGACACAAATTTGTTCTTATATTCTGTCCAGTACGATGATTATTGACACTTACGAAATTTTCGATCTTACAAAATATGGTAATTGCATTAACAAAACACAATTGTATTTAACTAAAATAATTGAATTTTGCATTTGCCATTAATCATCGTATGTTGGAATTATAAGAGAACAATTTCTTAGCCTAGTCGGCCTTTTTGGCTTTTGCTTTGGCCTTTTCTTTGCCTTTGGACTTCGATGGGTATATGACGAACAGCGACAACTGAACTGCGCACAGGACGAACGCCACTGCGTTTTGAAGCTGGAAAGGAATAAATATATTCTTATTTAAATTGTTTAACAAATTGAAATAAAATTACTATTTTTCGGGATCTATCGCGGAATGTTTTTTTTTTACAGCTGGGGATAACGTGGCGGGTCTGTGGTTTTAGTCATTCTTACAGTAAATGTTACATTCATTTTATAATAGCAATTAAAAAGTTAAACAAAATAATTAAGCTGCTCGTGACGCAATCCGCGTCAAAATCCGGGAAAAACTAATTTTATTCCAATGTTTTTCGCGGAAATATAAGACACCATTGTTTTACATAGATATTTTGTCGTTGTTTTTTTTCCATCTATCCAATAGGAAAGGCTAAGATAGATATTTTGGACCCGCACTAGACCAGCGTTGTTGACAATGTATTTAGACCGTGTTACAATAACTAACGCACATACTTCGTGCGGGCTTAAAAATCTTTTTTTAATCCATTTTAGTAGAAGGTTTGAAAAGTTACGATGAAACACATCATAATAAAAGTTATATTTGTTTTTTGGTAAAACGATGACTTCAATTAACCTGCCGTTGCAACTTGTGGAAAGCCGCTCGCGCCAGTTATTATCAACCGCTTATCTTTTCCCTATATTCATCGATAGCCCATATACAATTGCAGCGTGATGATTTCACTTTATATCAGATAACTCTAAACCCACTTCTAACATGATTTACCATTCCCTTTATTTGATTGTGTATATTTTGCTCAATATAAAAAAATAATGTAATTTATTCAAATTCACCCTTCAGGTGTCCATGTATAGACAATAGACTTTTTGACAGTTCTACATAATAGAGAATAATGGGAGCACAATGGAGGATGTCACATAAATCATGACATGGAGCTCATATTTGTAGCCTGATGGACACCGGAAGGGTATTAAAAAGATTATATATTTTTTAATTCAATAGTTCCGGCAAACGAGTAAACAGGTCGCCTGATGGTAAGTGACCACTGCCGCCCCTGAACATTCACAAGGATTAAATTATAGATGTGTTGCAGGACCATCAAATTGGGAGGAGAGTGGGAACGAAAAATCGCATCCTGTAATGTTTCTCACTAGACTTTGTACTTAGCCCAGATTGCATCCAAAAGGAATATTTGGGCATTTAAGTTGTGATTTTCACCGACTTTAAAAGAGCAGGTTATTTCGACTGATTTCTTTGTATCTTTGTTCCGTGATTTTTTGGCGATCAACCGATTTTGATTTTTTCTTTTTTGTTATAGTACGACCCGCTAGATTGCTCCCATAAAAAATGCGATGACTTTATGAATATCTGGACCTGGGGAGTAGAACTCCTCAAAAATGAACAGGATTGCAATGATTCTTTTTACGTATATTGTTTCCTTTTGTTGTCCATCCTGTCGATCATGTATGAACTAAATATTAGTAAAAATTTGATACTTACGAGGAGGAATTTGTTCTTCAATATAATTCCGTAGAGCAGCCACATGAACGTGACTATTGTTCCGGAGAAGATGATCGGGAAAGGCATGCCCTCCGTGCTCTTGTTCTTTATTATGTCCTTCTGCAATTGAAATATTACTTTATGGAATAGGGTATTTGACTTTGATCGACTTTTTGTATTATTTTGCGTTCAAACACAAATAACATTAAAATAAAACATTTCTGTCAAAACAGTATTAAAGTAGCTTGTAACATGAGGCAAATATTACTATATAAAATACGAGTGGGAGTGTAGTGGGGACATCATACTGTCTCTTTCACACGCGCACACTGTAATGCATATTGAGACTAGTGACGTCACAAGTTTTGTTTTGCATCCCTTTTCTTTTACTCCCACTACAATATTTAAAATGTTTCTAACTTGTTTAATTCTGAATAGATTTACAGAATTATTTTTTTGCTAGATTTTCGGTATGGATACCTTTTGTTATATGCAATACAAAAATGGAGTCAATTACCTATTTCGTACAATCGATACTAAAGTGTATTTTATTGGATATTATAGTGTATTTTAAAAAATATATTTATTTAGCATCTTTATCTAAAAATACACCAATATAGTCTTTATCGGTTATAAAGCCTGCCACACATGTCAACTAAGTTTGCGTAAACGCGAGTTGTACCATTCTCGAATGGAAAATTGGAACGAAGTTTGCGCAGTTATTTGCCCACACAAGTTCCAGTACACTGGTGCAAACTCAGGCTTGCTCAGTTATATCGTTACGTGTGTGGCGGCCATAAGATACGGTCGTATCAATTTTAAGTCTTCCAACACTTAGGACCAAAAAAAACATATTATGTAAGTATCAAAATCTCTACCTTTGGATCACGGACGAATCGAGCCAATTACGCCGCGATTGTAATGCATGTATTTGCACAATCAAATCACAGCATTTATCAACTAAGCAATATTATCTCGATTGCTCTTATCAAAGTTTACGCAATTATTGTTAGTGATAAGAAGTGACGTGAAGGTCAATGTCAAACGATTGTCGTTGTACGAGTAGAATAAGATCCAAGAGGCCTTTAGATGCCAGACCTACATAACTCCGTAATTTTAAAAAAACTGGAGTTTTTATCGAAACCCCTTAAATACACGTCATTAAAAGTGCCACACGGTCGTTAAATTGAAAACATATAGGAGCCGGTTTTATGTACATCACGTTTTGATATCAAGCGCACACCGCTTAATTATAAAACCACACTAACACCTACATTTTACTAACCAATACTTTAGTATGGGTAATGGAGAGCCGTTAATTGTGTCGATTATTGTGAAACAAAATAGAGTTGTAGATCCTAGCTTGTCCCTATTACTTACATTAAGAAAAAAAAAATTATGTAAAGAACTTACCAATCCAAACAGCGGTGAAGCAATCAAATAGAACATGAAGGCAGTGATGATTGTTCCTAATCTGTTCTCCACGAGTTTAGGGTCTTCCATCTGGGCGTAGCCGATGAGAGCCGCGGAGATAGCGCCGGCCAGGCCAATCTGGCCCCAGACCTTCATCTTCTCCTGCGCGTAGTTGAAGAATATCATAACGTAGATGATGTTGAGGGCTAAGCCGAAGAAATTGACTTGAATCATCGTGTCGTCGCGGAGAATGAAGCCGTACTTCAAGTTGAGTACACTCCTGAAGAGAACGAATGTTTTGTAAGAATTATTTAATAATAATAAACTGGCATGAAAAGGTGACAATGGATCTGATGGCGAAAGTATCCACCGGCTAGAAACGGTTTGTTTAGATGACTGACACAAATATACCATCCTGCTGGAAACCGTACGTTTATGGGGCACTACTACTTTAACAAATTGTGGTCTCATGCTGATGAAAAACTTGATTCGAAATTTATCAAAACCCAAGGTATAATAATGCTGACACCTAAGAAGTGGTGAATATCGCGTTTTTGGCTGCTAATACTGGTCACGCGAAGGTCAACTGATAAGTTACATAATTAGGCCTATTAACATTGTTTATTTGATATTGTTATCAACGCAAATTACATTCATTATTTTATATCATTAGTTTCGTCAATTAGACGAGTAATTCTTACTATTTTAGCAACCCATAAAACAAATATTTAACTAACCACATTCTGAAGCTGTTTTAGTATTCGTTAACGATTCATAAAATAACGTGAATATTGAAATAGAGCACTTTTAAAATAAGACTGAGTCACGGTACAGTTGACATTATCTTGTTAAGCGGAGGTAAAAATAGCGGTAGCATTCATTGTATTGGTATTTCAGATCAATTGGCCGAAGAGATTACAGAGAGATATCGGCAGTATATCACCATTTTAGGCTCGAAAATCCTCGCTATTTTATTTATAAGGAGACTTAAAGAATTTTATAAGAATACCGCTAAATTGAGAACCTCTACCTTTCATGAAGTCGAATAGCAATTGTAGTAAATACAGATTAAATTAGTAGTCTTGCGTGCAACCAAGCCATTACCGTAATGGTTCACTTCGATGAAGGCAATTAATGGTCGCAAGTAATTTGGTAGATACTAACTTATCTAGAACAATTAGCGTTTGCTCATCTCTAGAGCACATTGAAAATAACATTGAGCGCGTCGAGTAAGATAAAAGTATTGGCAATATTAATTAACCTAATAATTAAATGAACACAAAAAATAGACGTCCTAAAGGTTGTAAAAGAAATTTTCTGCTTGTAGATCTTAGTAGTTAAGATTTGAGGAAGCAAATTAGTTTAGTGAATGAACAAGTACTTTCTGAATATTCCTATATATTTCACTTTAACAAAAATGACACTTTATTGAAGACAAAAACTGATTGATAGATAAAGAGTATATTTAGTTCTCTGCAAGTTCTGTTATTGGGGCTGTCAGCGCCATATTCATCCCCTGCATCAAATTAAATTAATAATATCCTGCCAACATTAAAAATCCATACGTACATAACAATACCACCGAGGAAAGGCATGATGGGCACGCCCTTGGTGTGGCCCTGCTTGTAGATGTCCCAGCACAAGAAGCTGCCGGAGAACATCTGTCCGATGGTGACGATGGCCGCCACGGAGCCCACCAGCTCCTTGTACGGCTGAAGGGCGTCTGCTAAAGCTTCCATTGTGATCCTGTGGAGAGAAAATGGGTATTGTAATGGGAAATTGGGAATTTGACTAGAAGAATATTATTTCTCTTTATTTATTTTACTATTTTTTTACATTTTTACATATATAATAAAAAATCAAAATACATATAAAAATATAAAAAAAAGAGATTAACCCAACGATGGCGAGGCTCGAGACCCAAGCCACCGGTGGTTAGGACCCCAAAGTGAGGAACCTCCTCACTATACGTGCCGTGTCAAGCAATACTGCCTTCTGAATCTGGCTCATGACCCAACGGCCCATTGAGAGCCTCTGGAGATGTTGGTCGAGGCTCTTTGGTATCAATCCATGTGCAGAAACAACAATCGGGACAATAATTGTTGAGTCGACATTCCACAATTCAGTAACCTCGTGTGCCAAATCTAAATATTTTGTCAATTTATCTTTTTCTGCTTTAACGAGGTTATCATCATGCGGAATGGTGACGTCAACAAGTATTGCCCGGCGCGCCAATCGATCTATTATCACAATATCAGGCTTATTGGCAACAATAGTCCTGTCTGTGATAACAGACCGATCCCAATACAGCGTAGCATGACCATTTTCAAGAACTGGTTGGGGAACATACTGGTAATATGGCACTTCAAAAGTCACAAGTCCATATCGAAGAGCAATTTGCTGATGTATGATCTTGGCTACTAGATTGTGTCTATGCAAATACTCGCCGTTAGCAAGATACGAACAACCGGAGATAACATGCCTGATGGACTCGCCAGGACGGTGGCATGCCCGACAGATGTCGACGGTACCGTCCTTCAGGATGTATTTCCTATAGTTGTTCGTCTTAATAACTTCGTCCATAATTGCAAAGACAAAACCCTCAGTTTCCCCAAAGAGGTTACCGAAACGTAGCCAAGACACAGACGCTAATCGGTCCACATCAGGCCCATGGAGGGCCCGATAGAACCGACCATGCAGCTCCTTGCCCTTCCATATTTCCTCGCGATCCTTAATACCCATCACCAGAGGTTTCCGCCAGTTCTCATTCGCCAAAGAGAGCGGGGTAAATCCTTTATCTACCATCACTACAACCCCATGCATATCCACGTCGCTGTGAAGGAAATAATCCCTGAGATTGCACACCTCGCGATTATGCAGGTCCTTAGCATTAAGCATACCTCGGCCTCCGCATCTCCGCGGGATGTACAATCGCATTACTGACGAACGTGGATGGTGCATACGATGTGCAGTCAGTAGAGTTCGGACTTTACGATCCAGGGCGTCCAATTCGGTCTGAGTCCATCTGAGTATGCCGAAGGAGTACATAAGTACAGGCATAACCCAACCGTTAAAGGCGCGAATCTTGTTTCCACCTGACAAAAAACTGTTAAGTACTTTTGTCAGGCGGCTAAAGAAACGTTCCCTTATCGATTGTTTTACGTCTGCACCCCTAATACCTAGAGCCTCAGGCATACCCAGATATTTGTAGGTTTCCGTCGGCGAAAGGGATCTGAGTCTTACAGTCTCTGAGACACGTATGTCATCAGAGACCGCAACCACGCCTCGCTTTACATGGATAACCGCACATTTATCTACACCAAACTCCATATTGATTGATTTGCTAAATCTTTCAGCTATTTTTAACAACTCAATCAATTCAGATTGTTTTGATGTAAATAACTTGAGATCATCCATGTAGAGCAAGTGAGAGATAGGCTCAGACCCTCTCCGCAGACGGTAGCCTAACCCCGAATCCAACAACAGAGTACTGAGGGGATTCAAGGCCATACAAAACCACAGTGGACTCAGACTGTCACCCTGGAATATACCCCGCTTGATTTTAATCGGCTCATCATTCACCGAAGGATTGGTAGCGCCTGGATATTTAAGAACAGTTGTCCATTGTCCCATACATGCCCCAAGAAAAGTGCTCAATTTTGTATCAACTTTATACAAATTAAGCACTCTCATGAGCCATGTATGGGGCACCGAATCATATGCCTTTTTATAGTCAATCCAGGCAGCTGATAAATTCCTTCGGTTCTGACGAGCCTGTTGGCAAATGGCCATGTCAATGAGAAGGATATTTATTATTATACACCATCTTCTCGCACTAGGCAATTTATTACAAATAAATACACCCATAGTCCCATACATAGTTCTGACCCCACATTGAACCAATTTTAACGGTGAAGGAAAACATCGTGAGGAAACCTGCATATCGTAGCGATTTTAAAGAATTTCTACGGTATGTAAGTCCGCCAACCCGCACTATGCCAGCGTGGTGACTATATGGCCTAACCACTCTCAATCGCTTCTCTCAATTGGCTATTTGACTAATTTCTAAAAAGTGTTTTAAAGTCTAGATATAATCACTCTATACCTCTTCAAACTATTAATTTATTTTTAAAGAGTTGTTTATAACGAATAAACATATTTTTCAGTTTTATCATCATATATGTCACTAAAACGGTAGGTCACGTGACTTTGAAAAAGTTACGTCACGCTTTATAAATGGTGAATGATCTTAGTGGCAGAGATGAATGAAAATTGGAAATCGTGACATCACACGCTGCACAATGACAGCTTGTCGTGTTTTGTTACATTTAATCAACAGATAAAAAATGGCAAACTTATTTTAGACAATTTAAATATTTATAATTTAGATAAATGTAAATAAAAATACCTATAATTATTGTTTACCAAAAAGCTATCATATGCAACACATTTTATAATTTATTGCCACAACAGTCAAATACCCAATTGTAGAGTAGACCCCTGCCGAAAATAGACAACACAAAGTCAAAGCGTGTAAACCTACCTAATCAAGTCATAGTTCCGCAAAGTTTGAAAAAAAAACAGAATTGTACCGAAATAGCGTTGCATTTGAAGGTCAGATTACAGGAGGCTCCATACATTAGATAACAACAATTAGCGTGTTTGCTCGCAAACGTTGAGAAAAACGAGATAAATTAACGCCACTCAGAATGATACAACGATATATCTACAAATTGTAAAAAAATGTTGCAATACAATAATCTTTTTGAGGTACTTTATTCTGTTGTAAGTCTTTTTGTACTTAGCCAGTTTTTGTAGGTCTTACTAGCGAGCACACATGTAATCTAAGGCGTTTCTCGCCCTGGGGTTTTCGATCAGAATATACGAGTAGTAAACGTGAGGCCGCAGGTTCGATCCCCACACCTAGAGAAATATTTGCACAGGTATTTGTTTCGGTCTGGGTGTTTGTGAGACCGAAAAGTCTCTTGTAGACCCTGATATCCACGACACAAGACTCGATCTTAGTGTGGGGTCAGGTCTATGTATAAATATAATAATAATAAATAATTTATTTCATACTAATTACCTAATGTATTCTAACTATGTATTCAAAAATCGCAAATTCACGACAACATAACGAACAAGTCGTGAAGGCAACTATGAATTTTTTAAAGCACATTGTAAATAATCTTATCTATGTTACAACAAGTCTTCGACACGCGCGCCGCTAAAAAAGCCACGAGATTTATTATTTTTAAATCGATACATCGTGCGATTCTTCGTGTTGAAATTACTCCTAGTGACTTAGTTTTTATTATAATGTCGATAAATATTCTCTACGCGACACTTGTCAACACTGTTGAGTCGTCCAACAGTCGACATGAGTGAAAACGAAGGCACTCGGAGTAGATTTCAATAAAAAGAATCGCACGATAATAATTAGATAACGAATATTCAATAAGAATATTGTGTTAAGTAGTAACCCCCCTGGTATCCCATAAATTGACGTCCTCACTCGATTTCGGCTAAGCGTGGATTTATAGTGTGGCGTAGTAATTACAACGATAATTATCTGATAAAAGTTTTAATTCAAATTTTACTAAACGCGTCCTGCGACAGTCCAACAATTTTTGTATATAGATAGTGTGCCGGCGCAGGCCACGCCCATCGTGCCCGACCGGCCGCCGCGCCGCGCCGATCAGTCACTGCTCACGCGCGAGCCACGGTAGTCGCAACGGAATACCCGTCAAGCCGCTTACGCACCGCAACATCGCGCATCTCACCTTCTAATTATTATTTATAAGTAGCGTTAGTGTTTGAATGTAAGAGTGGGCAATAAACGCCATTTTTATATATACGCTCGTTTTTATTACGCCGATTATATAGTCAAATACAGACAAAAAGAACGCTACAAGTGGTGACCCCGAACTGTTCACGAAAGAAGAAAGTTGTGGCCATGGAAAGCGGAAGAAAACTAGATACTGGTAGCTGTGGAGAAACGTGCCGCGTGGGCATAAAAGTCCCACCATTCTATCCCGAAAACCCGATGCTATGGTTCGCCCAGCTAGAAGCACAGTTTACGCTAGCTAACATCACCAGCGATTCCACTAAGTATTTTCATACCATTAGCCAGCTAGATCTACAGTACGCAGCAGAAGTGGAGGACATTATAACAGCACCACCAGAATTAAATAAATACGATAAGCTTAAGGCGGAACTTATCAAACGGTTGTCCGCATCCCGGGATAAAAAAGTAAAACAACTTCTCGTTCACGAAGAACTTGGAGACAGGAAACCATCCCAGTTTGCCCGATATTTACAAAGCCTGGCAGGGCCAGGAGTGCCAGAAGATTTTCTCAGATCAATATGGACTAGCCGTCTACCGCAAAACATGCAGGCAATAATCGCATCCCAAACGAAGGCATCGCTGGAGGAGCTAGCCGACTTGGCTGACCGAATACACGACGTAGTCAGTCCCAACCACCAAGTACCATCAACGTCTTACAATATACCCCCAAGCGGCAGTGCCGTGGCAACAATAGACCAGAAGATTGCCGCACTCACTGAGGAAGTCATGGTGCTAGCTACGGAGGTACGACGATCCCGTTCTACTAAGAAGGAATATTCGCAAACCAATCGAGAACAACGCTCTAGAAACAGACCAACGTCCAACTTTCAACAATATCCGACATGCTGGTACCATTATAAGTTTGGAAAAAACGCCAGAAAGTGTGTTAAGCCCTGTGATTTCGCGGAAAACGCTGCGGGCGGTCGATAATGGCGACAAGCGAACGCCCCAGCACCGGTCGCCTGTTTGTTACAGACTTTAAAACTAAAATACAATTTTTAGTAGATACAGGTAGTGATTTATGTGTATATCCGGTATCTAATATTAAGGAACGACGTTACCCTAAAACCAATTTTGATCTGTGTGCCGCTAATGGCAGTAAAATAAATACTTACGGGTACATTACACTAAAACTTAACCTAGGATTGCGTCGTGACTTTACTTGGAAATTTATTATAGCAGACGTTACAAAGGCGATTATAGGTGTCGATTTTTTATGTTTTTTTAATCTGATTGTTGATTGTAGGAATCAGCAGTTAATTGATAGAAACACTAGTTTAATTGCACCGGGCTCACCTGCCTGCTCATCCGATATTGTTCCATCCGTGAAAGTGATCACAGGTGATTCTGTGTATCATAACATCCTGAAAGAATATCCCGATATTACACGTCCGTCTGGTACACAACACACACCCAAACACAACACCTTACACTATATACGTACCACACCGGGCCCACCAACATCATGTACTCCACGCAGATTGGCTCCTGACAAGCTAAGAATTGCAAAGGATGAGTTTGCCACTATGCTGCAAATGGGCATAGCCAGACTATCCGATTCACCTTGGTCGTCCCCACTGCACCTAACTCCAAAAAAAGATAATGGTTGGCGGCCATGTGGAGACTATAGAATGCTCAATGCAAGAACTATTCCAGACAGGTACCCTATACGCCATATCCACGACTTCGCGCACAGTCTTTCAGGTTGTAGAATTTTCTCCACTATAGACCTGGTAAAGGCATACAACCAAATACCAGTGAACTCTGCTGACATTCCAAAGACCGCAATAGCGACACCATTCGGACTTTATGAATTTCCCTTCATGACGTTTGGTCTTAGAAATGCCGCGCAAACCTTTCAGCGATTCGTAGACGAAATGTTACGTGGATTAGATTTTTGTTTCGCATATTTGGATGATTTTTTGGTCTTCTCTCGCGACGAGGAAACCCACAAGAGTCATCTGCGGGAAGTCTTTGCCAGACTTAAAGAGTATGGCATGATAATAAACATACCAAAATGCAAATTTGGAGTTTCAGAGGCAACATTCTTAGGATATCATATTTCTAAAGAAGGTACAACACCACTTACCGCCAAGGTTCAAGCCATCCAAGATTTCCCCGTACCGAAGACTGCACGGGAGCTAAGAAGATTCTTAGGCATGCTAAATTTTTACCGCAGGTTTATACCTAATGCTGCTCAACACCAAACTCGCCTTAACATGCTTCTTCAGGGAAACGTAAAAGGTTCGCATGCTATCGAATTCACGGAATCCGAACATGAAGCCTTTAAAGCAAGCAAAGAGTGCTTATGTAAGGCTACCTTATTGGCCCACCCTAATATCCAACTTAAATTGGGCATAGTGACGGACGCTTCTGAAACCGCCATAGGCGCGGCTCTGCAACAGCAAGGTGACGACGGTTCTTGGCAGCCGTTGGCTTTCTTTGCAAAAAAGTTGAGCCCATCACAGCAAAAATATTCACCCTATGACAGGGAACTGCTTGCAATATATGAAGCTATAAAGCACTTCCGGCATATGGTGGAGGCCAGGGACTTTGTGGTATATACCGATCATAAACCTCTATCGTATGCTTTCCACTCCCGCAAAGAAAATTGTTCACCAAGACAATTCCGGCACCTCGACTTCATATCCCAGTTCACAACTGACATTAGACACATAGCTGGTAGGGATAACGTGGTGGCGGATACATTATCCAGGGTCGAAGAAATCGTCCAGCCAGTAGACCTACAATTCTTGGCAAAGTTACAGGAATCAGATGCAGAGTTGAAGCTATTACTGGGCAGTAACACCTCTTTGTCTTTAAAAAAAATCGAAATGCCGAATGTCCAAACAGCGGTTTACTGTGACGTAAGCGGTAACACCGCCCGTCCCTATATTCCCCAGGACCTCCGACTACGCGTTTTTGAGAGCCTGCATTCTTTAAGTCACCCGGGGGCAAGAGCATCTGCCAAACTCGTTGCAGATAGATACGTTTGGCCAGGCATAAAAAAAGACTGCAGAAAATGGTCGCAGGCATGCATAGCTTGCCAAAAATCTAAAATATCTAGGCATTGCTCACCGCCCATTGGCACATTTGAACTGCCACAGATGAGGTTCGCACACATCCATATAGACTTGGTAGGACCACTTCCACTGTCCCATGGGTATAAATATTGCCTCACCGCCGTCGATAGATTCACACGGTGGCCCGAGGCAATACCACTCCGCGACATCACAGCCGAAACCGTTGCGAACGCATTACTTCACGGGTGGATCGCCCGTTTTGGATGTCCGTTGGATATTGTTACAGATCGTGGCACTCAATTCGAGTCCGCTTTATTCCGGCGCCTTGCGGACCTAGTAGGGTTCAAACACAAAAGAACAACAGCGTACCATCCAGCCTGTAACGGACTGGTAGAGCGATTCCATCGACAATTCAAAACAGCAATTATTTGTCATGGAACCAATAACTGGGTGGAATCGCTCCCATTAGTCCTTCTTGGAATAAGAAGCGCGTACAAGGAAGACTTATTAGCCTCTTCAGCAGAACTCATTTACGGAGAACCACTTAGATTACCCGGGGAATTTTTTAACCCACAGACGAATGAATGTTGCGATATGACGAACTACTTGTCCCGGATCCGAGCATTCGCGAACAAACTCAGACCAAAGCCAGCCTCGCGTCACGGAAAACGTGACGTATTTGTTTTTAAAGATCTAGCTTCGGCGTCACATATCTTCCTTAGGGAAGAAATAAATCGCAGTTGCCTAAATCCCGCGTATACGGGCCCCCACCAAGTAATCAAGACAGGTAATAAAGTAATTAGCATCCTTCTTCACGGAAAACCAGTCACAGTATCTATAGACCGCGTTAAACCGGCCTATATATTGTTTGACCCAAACACACATACAGATACAAACACACATACAGACACAAACACACATACAGACACAAACACACATACAGACACAAGCACACATTCAGACACAAACACACATACAGACACAGACACACATACAGACACAAACACACATACAGGCACACACTCGTACAAGCGTACACTAAACACGCCACAAAACACACTACAACTACCCCAAACGTTCAGTGACTCAGATCCAAAACATGCACTAACAAGAACACGATCAGGTCGCCCTGTACGCCTACCCAAATATTATCGCCCGTAGGACGGTCTCAAGGAGGGGGTGATGTGGCGTAGTAATTACAACGATAATTATCTGATAAAAGTTTTAATTCAAATTTTACTAAACGCGTCCTGCGACAGTCCAACAATTTTTGTATATAGATAGTGTGCCGGCGCAGGCCACGCCCATCGTGCCCGACCGGCCGCCGCGCCGCGCCGATCAGTCACTGCTCACGCGCGAGCCACGGTAGTCGCAACGGAATACCCGTCAAGCCGCTTACGCACCGCAACATCGCGCATCTCACCTTCTAATTATTATTTATAAGTAGCGTTAGTGTTTGAATGTAAGAGTGGGCAATAAACGCCATTTTTATATATACGCTCGTTTTTATTACGCCGATTATATAGTCAAATACAGACAAAAAGAACGCTACATATAGGACAACTTATATATGATGTCTCACTATTGACTGGAGACAAATGTTTCATTTATTCATTCGTCAAATGATGTTCTTTCGCTATTGGCCATAATTATGGTGTCCTCAATTGCTTCTCCACGCTTCGCTTCATAAACTCAAGGTTATAAATTGAATGGAATACATGGCCAGCGAACTGTTCCACAGCTTAACTATCTGGCAAAGATACGTCTATGCAAAACTTTATGTTCGTTGACGTATTGACCACGAATCGAAAACTCCACAAGCTATTGCCACTTTCTTTTCCGTAAACTATAACAATTGATAAATTACCTTTACGGTCTTGGGTATGTCTGCCACCTAAACCTTGTTGACTTAAAACTATATCTGAAGTATTATACCGGGTATATCAAGACCGCGACCGAAAACGAAGCCGGGTGGTAGTTTTGGTGGCTATAGGCACAATGCAACAAAAAATTTCGCATAATAAGCGATTGATTATTTTTTTTATTTTTTTTAAAAATGATAGTTTTTAGGTGGTAAATCCTTAGTTTTTGCGAAAATAGTAATTTAAACCCTTGCGTATCATTGCGTCGTTAAAAATAAAAAGGTGTACATCATTATTTTGGAAAAAATATGTATTTATCACCCAAATACCACGGTGAGTAAAAAAAAATACCAAAAAAAATGACGATTTATTTTGCGGAATTTTTAGTTGCATTGTGCTTGAAGTCACTAATACTACCACCTGGCTTCGTTTTCGGTCGCAGTCTTGATATACCCGGTATAGTCCTTCGTAGGACCGAGCTAACCCGACGGATACCCAATATAATTTGGGCCGTAAAAATTAGCAATAAATGTATTTATAACCGCTACGTCGGTAACTGAGTAAGATTTCATGAGGTCACTTGATACATGAAGCTTCTAATAGCCATGAAAACTTTTGGAGTAGGTACCCACTATTTCATGGAGGTGAATAAAGGAGAAGAAAATACTCAAACAATGCTAATATGAGTGTACCTTTACACAATCTACACAAAAACATAATTAAAGATAACATGCGCATTATTAAAATAATACAGTAGTAGATATAAATTGTGATATAATGGTCAATGCGGTCATTGATCTATAGTTCACAGCAAAGAACGTTATAAAATCGATCACCACTATACAGCACGCGACAGTTTGCACTTACTACTTGGCAATGCTTGTATAAGCAATATGACACCATACACCATTGTTTCACTAAGACTGCCATTTGCCTGTCTGATAACATGAGCCTGACGACTGAAAAGATGACAGGAAATAGCACATACAGGAATAGGACATAGCTATATGAAATAATTATCCACCACAGAACATCCACCATCGAAGAGAGAACTGCTTTAAATATTTCCAAATAAACTATTAGAAATGACTTCAATGCTCGATTGAATTCAGTGACTATTTACCACCTTTTCTCTATCCATATCTACATTGACTTATTGATAATATTTGGGCTTTAGGATTCAAGTTCATCGCTACATTAATTCATTTCAAACTTAAGCCAAGAAACAGCACATTGTAGCATCATTTCAGACACATTGAGCAAAGCAAACATCACTTCAATAATATCGTTCATCGTTGCATATAGATTAATATATAATAGATAAACAGTTAACAATCTCACATACTCCTAATTCCATAACATCAGTATTTCGTACCATTCTGTCTTGTTTAGAGGCTCGCATGAGCCATGAACATCTAAAGGCATTTAAAATCATGTGTTGTCATCAATGTTACCCTGAATGTTACTTATACAAATATTTGCCTCATTGAGCACCGGAACAAATATTTGTGTGAACCACTGGTATTTGTTTCGGGTCTGGGTGTTCGTGAGACCGAAAAGTCTCTCGTAGTTCCTGATACCCACGACACAAGACTCAATCTTAGTGTGGAGTCAGGACTATATTTGTGACTGTTGGGTGTATTTATTTATTTATTGCGGAGATCGAAACCAAAGTCTTTTATTCTATCTATCTATTCAGCCACAGTAAGTCCAAAGCTGAACATAGGTCTTTTATTACTTTGTGGCTTTTAGCTGATCTCTATCCGCCTGTTCGATGTTAAGCGCACGTTTGTATAATCATATTTTATGCTGGGGATGCCAAATTAGACCATAGTCCACCAGGCTGTCCACCACTTCATACAATAGAAATCAATATATCATACTAATATTTCTAAACAATCCCAACTTGACATACTCCAGAGAATATTCACTACGCAATTCCCCAAGGGCCTTGATTATACGCAGTACGCTTGGCTAGAACAATAACAACCGTCAATCTCAATTACAAAATCACGGCTCCTTGATTCAAGTGGTAACGGACTCTACATCCTCGCCTGATTGTTGAATTGGATTTAAATTGGTTCGTGTTTGCGTCACGCGCACACCCACTGTGGATCTGACGTCACTCGCGTTCAGGGGTCAATCAGACACTTGCTTGTATTACAAGATTTTTTTGTGTAGAAATGATCATTAGGGATAGCAATGTATGTCGTACTAATACTGTACGTCGTTCCACTTTCAATTGCACGATTATCACGTTTTCTCTTCAGAATGAGAGTCTTCTGATGGTATAACTGATGATCTAAGTCTAACAGTAAATACAATATCTACTTTGATTTAATCAGGTTGATGGTCACGTCTTCCAACAGGTCGATGATGATCCGAGAATCTCCCTCGGGGAGGTCTATTTTTAGCGGTGGACTTCCTGCGGCTGAATAGATAGATAGATCGAAAAAGACTTTATTGTGAGGATTCAATATAATACTGTATGAAATAAATTATTCATTCGTAAAATTGATCCTAGTTTTAAAGATCACAAAAATCTTTTAAATATTTGATCAGGCTTTTAAATATGAGATGGATAAGTCTCCTAAAACTACAAGAAAAACTTGTCAGACACCCATGACTGAGGAGTTTACGACAAAATATTAGAATTTTCACATATGGACTTATTTTGACTAAACAAATTCAGTAACTAAATGTAAAGGACACGTGCAATGTACAGAGATTTTCAACTTGTTGGTAATGACATTGTATATAGATATATGTACATAGATACTTACAATAAAGCACACAACACTTGAACAATCGTCAAGATAAATTAATGCATTTTAATCTTAACTAAGAACATTGCGTAACAACTATCGTCACCTGTTTTACTATCTTAATGACTGGCAAATTGAGAATAAAACATATATCTATGTACGAAAAGGAAATTATAGAAAATCCAGTAATTGCGTTTTTTAGACTAGCCACAACTCTAGAAGTTCCTAGGATACTATTGTCCTAGTATTTGAAAACCAAATAACCGTTCAAGGTTGTCTTTCCCATTCAGTATTTTAATAGATACTAAACATAGTTGTATGTAGGTCCGCTAAAAACATGTATCCTTAGTCAAGCGTAAATACTCTGTATTACATATTATTCCTTAACCGATTACATAATACATAGTGTAATACTACTTGCAATCTACTCTAATTTACTCGTATTCCGCAGGCTGTAATTAATAATTATTATGTGTGTTTGCTGTGTCAGCTGGTCGAAGCTTGCCCGGCTCACATATTTGCAGAACTTTTATTTATTTTATTGTAATTGATTAGATAATTTCATCGAGAATTAAAGAATTTATTTTATTAGCTCAAGCATCAATTAATTCATCATCATCGTTAACCGCAAAATTACTGCAATTAAAAATTGGTGGAGACCTATTGGAATCGCATTGCATCCAACGACTTCGTTCCACTTTCATTAATTCGTCGGTCCACTTTGAAATATTCAATACCTTATCTGATTTAACGTTACATTGTGCCTAACTGCCTGATCATAGATCAATTTAATTGTCATTTGAGTTTCATATGATTATCCCGCCCATACAACACTATCTTTTTAAATCCAGGATCGATAGCGGCACGAATTTAAAACTTCTAAACGACGAGTAGTGTCTCAAATTACATAAACGCAAATGAAATTAATGAAATACTAAATTGAATAGGAGTTTGAAATTAATTAGCAATTCTTTCCGTAGAGTATAAGCAAAATGATGGTTAACTGAAGAGTTATAAATAAAAATAGCAAATTTATTTTATTTTAGCTTACGCGTGTGTCGTCAATGGGATAGGCACGTGTAATACTGGCCACACATGATGTTGTTTCCGTACCAATATACATACGATAAGGGCCAAATCTATCATGTCGGACACTAATATTTTGATTATCTTTATCATAGAACATCTTGCTTGTCGCTGTGGAGTGATTATTGAAGTGAAACTTCTTTATCGGGGTTGGAAAAAATTTTTCGTTACGCGTCACATTCTTCCGTTACGCGCCATCTTTTTTTATTTAGTAAATTAGTACCCACTTCAGTAAGCCACACCCCAACCGTTTCCAAGCCCCACCCAAAATTTTAAGTCCCACCCACTTTTTTGTAATTTGATCCTTACCCCCCCTCTGGCCTTCCCCCACCCTAAATCCAAAACAGTGCCCAATAGCCTCCCCACGAAACCTCCCCCCCCGCTTACCCCCACCTAAAATTTTTACCTCACCCCCCCTATTCCTATCTCCGCCAATATCCATCGGAGACCCATCGATCCTGGGTTCATTAGAACCGGCTCGGTGAGGCCTACAATCCTGCCCCAACAGAATTCCCGAATTCCCCCTCCACAACTTTCCCCACCCAAAAATATTTTAATGTGCCCAATAGCCTCCCCACGAAACCTACCCCCCCCCCGCCGCCCCTATCCCCCACCTAAAATTTTTACCTCACCCACCCTAAACCTATCTCGGCCAATAAAGGTCGTGGACCCACCGAGCATGGTATCCTCGGAACCGTCTCGGTGAGGGCTACAAATTGGCCCCGATAGAAATCCCAAATTCCCTCAAAAATTTCCCCCCTCCTAAACTTAAACTTTATTTAATTTAGCTTTATTTTACCAATTCTGTAAATTTGTAAATAGTAGATCATTTTTCGAAAAATGATGTCATAAAGAAGTTTCACTTCTTACGTGTGTACACTAATACACACACACATTTTTTTTTTTTTTTCAGTCATTTCATCATCTTTGTCACTTATTGCACCATATATGTAGTACACATACATGTATATTATGCCTTAAATTATTTACTTATGTGCAGTAAAATAATAAAATTATTTTGAATGTATGTTTGAATTTAAATTTAACAGATCTGTAATCAGAGGTCCACCACAGCAAAACGCGTGATAGTTTACGCGCGAAAAACGCTACGCAAGAACTAGGGGCGGGGGCGGGAAGGCTATATCGGGGTCACAGGCCTTCGGTCTTCGGCATGCGAATGTCGAGCTGGGTACACCAACAATAACCCCCTCAATGGCCCTCTCCGAGCATATCAGAATACGGTCCCTGCTAGCGAGACGCGCCAGGTACCTAATATTGAACCAATTCAGATAACAAAGGCTAATATGGATTTATCAATCATTGACGGTTGAACCATAAACATACAGCATATAAATTTTCGCGTATTGTAACTATGAAGCTTCCGAGTAAAAACTGGCGACGAAGTGATCTCAAAATGAATGCATGGCCAGAACCGGCAGATCGTACATGTATTTTATCCGAATTCTAGGAAGACTATTGGTATGTTGAAATCAACAAACATCGCGGCTTTAATTTAATTCACGTAATTGAACTCTACAGTTTACCAAGCATACATTTTTGAAGTAAGAAAGACTGTGCTCCAAATAAGCTTGTGTAATTTTTATTTTTACAAGTACAATTTTTTCACAATAGGGACTGTTTTTTTCTGTCTCTCTCTTCATGTATGTGTCTCTGTCATTGGCAAGGTGCGATTTGTATGTCTGTCAGTCAATATACAAATAAGATGATTTTTGTAAGCAGATTTCCAGTATTGGTAACATTATAAATTTAAAAGTAAAAGTCTGTTTAAGCTAGCTATTGAATAAGTAGGTGTTACTGGTCCAATCAGAATTAATAGAATGAAAATTAAATATCAATTTATTCTTACACCCATGTGTCAATAAAAAACTTGTACAGATGTTATTTCTTTTGTTTCAATTAGGAAATAAATATATTATCGTTATATTAAATATGTATGAACAAGAATATGCAAATACATTGAATAATTAAAATATGGTGAAAACCTGTAAATGGCTATCAATTTCTTTTACTTTTGTTATCTATTGTGATGTATGTAAGTTGGTATTCCAAAAAATAAAAATAAAGATTTGGTTACACAAACTGATAGTTATTATTTGTTAATGTGACCTAGATTCTAATGCTTGCTTTACTCATCACAACTTTCTGCATAGAAACATTTATAAACCATTTAATGTTTTATTTAAACACATAACCAAGTACTTATATGTATGGTAAGTATGTTACATCTCTCCCTGGTATATAGATCCACTACATTCCAACCCTGAAATTATTAATTAAATATTACAAACTAAACCAATCTTTTCAATGCCATAAATCTACAGTCTTTAATTCGACTCTGGTTTTACTATAATTAATATTCCATTGTTAAAGTTGTAAAATATTTCAATGCCATTTTACAGCACATTGTATTACAAGGTTGACATGCAGCTGTTAAGTTAGTAAATAAAATGACACTTACTCACTTGTTACTTTCACATAATTTAGAATACATTTTATTTAGAGAGGCTAATTATGGAGGCTTTTATTTGAGAGGCCTATGTCTAATAGCAGTCTGCTAGAGTCTTATGATAGTATTTTAATAGTATATTTGAAATAAAAGAAACAGGAATGCCCACATAATTATGTTTAGATGTTAAATTTACATAAACTAACTAGTGGCACAAAGATAAAAGTTTATAATTTATTATTTAGGAACCAAATAAATAGTTAATAAACAATTATGGTAAAACATAAATTAATGTAATAGAATGTATTTGCAAATCAGATAATATTATATTGATCTTCTACAAACCAAAAAAAGTTTATAATGTTATATTGTAAATCATATTAAAACTTTTGGGATCCATTATAATGGTTTATTGTACCTGAGATTAGGAACAAGTTTCAGGTAAAAACCAACATGTTGGCCTTATGTGGGTTGTAATGAATTAATGAATGGATTTTGATGGAGTCATAAAAGATTTTCAATTGTGTATTTTAATAACTAAGATAGGATAGGTATGTGAAATTTAGATACTGGAAATATAAGTTTACTCCTCCTATACCTCGTGCCTCACTTTGATGCATAGTTCTAACTGTAGTCTCCCTTAGAAATAAACTAAAGTGTATCACAGTTCTGTATTTATCAATTAAAGATAACTATGGTTTTATTGGCTGTAACCACTCCAATAGAGTGATGTCCAAATGGACTTTCATCTTTTTTTGCTTACTTATGTACTTAATGAATATTATGATGCAATTTATAGACAATGTTATATTTACATACATTTATTATAGAATTGTTAAGTAACAAGCTAATATTACAGAAACACTTACCCAAAAAACTTATATTAAGTATGTGAAATTAAACTTTAAAACACTTATCAATTAAAATGCTTATTACTTTAAACACAAGTTTCTAGTACGAACTCTTTTTTCAAACTGGACGTGTTCTTGACCGCCGACGGCCGACGTGACATTGTCAACGTGCCTGACAGTGGGTTAGTCTCAATGATTAAAAAATAAAGAGGATGACGCACATCAGTAGTTCTATATATCAAGTTATAGTTATGTTAGGAGTATCGACGCGGAATTGTACATTTATGCATCTGTCTCACTTACACAAAGGTAACTTGTCCCTTAATGAAAGAGACAAATAATAACTCCATTGTTCCGAATATGGCAATATTTTGTTCACTAACCACACTGAGACCGCCCATAGCCCAAAATGACGCCATTTTTGTTTCCTGCATGAAATGTCAAACTGTGGATGAGTGGATACGATACGAAATTATTAATGTTGATATTATCATTATTAAATATTTTGATGTTTATTTTTCAAAAAAAGAAAAAATCGAATATATATTTATATATATATATATATATTCAGAACGACAAAGAAAGTGAAATTAAAAATATTTTTTAGATTACCTATAAACATACAGACCAGGACAAAATATCGGAAGACACTATTGGAACCCTCCAGTAAATACATTTATTTGTTGTTTACATTTTAAACAGTCGTCGCTTTTACAGTTACAATTATCAAATTGGGCAATAGGGAATATGCACGAGGCTCCAAAATAAGTAAAAATGATTTTTTTGTAATCTTTATTGATGTAGACCTTATGGACTTTTTTAATTTTAATAATCTCTAAATTGGTAAAATTAATAATTAAAAAGTGATATTTTAAATTTGCCGTTAATCATTTGGATACGCGACGCTAATGGTTGCAACACAATGTGACGACAGCGTACACGACCTTAGCTTGTTGGATGCATTATTTTACGTTTATGTTGAACGTTGATGTTTGTAAAAAAATTAAGAAGAGGTAACAATAAAATAGTTGTTGCGATTTTATGTAGTTTTCTTTTACGTCCACATTATTTTATAAATAAATAAATAAATACACCCAACGGTCATACATGGTCATCACATACATGGTCCTAACCCCACATTAAGAACCATTAAGTCTTGTGTCGTGGGTATCAGAAGCTACGAGAGAATTTTCGGCCTCATCAATATTTGTCCCCGTGCGAGGATTGAACCCGCAGCCTCTCGTTTCACAGCCGGCGTCTAACCTACTGCGCCGCGGAGGCTGTCTTATACACGCAAACGAAGTCGCAAGCAAATTATAAATATTAATAAAGTTGTATTTTATCTCACGTGTGTATTATTTGACACAAATCCAATCCAATCATCAGGTAAAACTTACCATGAAATAAATCATAGTATGAATAAAATATCAAAACATCGAATTATTTTTATCGGATTTAATTTTGAATGACTTTACTGTCTAATCCGAAAATCCCCTGTTTATACTCAATTGACATGTAAAGCGAAAATTAAAAAAGTTATACAAGTTTATACACTGATATTTATGTACATTCAAAGTTTGTCAGTCGTATTTATGCCACTATTGATGCATCGATGTCGATAGAAAATTCGGTACTAGCATATCACTATTTTTAGGGGCGGAGCCGCCGCCATGTTGGTAATACAAAGGGACCCGTGTCACGTGACCTTATGCTCTATCCTCTTTATTCTATAATCATTGGTTAGTCTGTGTGCCTGACAAAATTGACAAGTGACAGCCAGCTGCACAGATGTCCAGCTGGCTTTGACAGTGCTACAAAATAACGGACAAAATTAATAAGCAATCCCAATCCCTATCTAAGGATCGATCCGGAAAATAGACCAATCAGAACACATCAAATGTGAGCGTGTCGACATTACCTTGGGCCCATTGATCTATTTTCACGATCGATCTTTAGATAGAAATGAAGATCGTTTATTAATCTCGGCCATATATCTTTGGAAAAACGGGGAAATACCTACTTTCTTTGTATTTGCAATTTTACCTTTGTGTTTGTGTAATTATGACACAAAGTAGCGGTTCCTATTCGTAATAATTATTTTTTTTATTTTATTTATTTCAGTGATAGACTATAAGGCATAATAGAAGTAAATATCAAACAATAGTAGGTACTTGGTAATCGTAAAGTAAAATAATGTAATTATTAATATTATCACATGTTTGCTAAAAATAAAGATCTAATTTTATTGTAGGATTGGAGCGTTTTCTGAACGAATAAGTCTACTTTTTTGTTGAAAATGTCCATGGTTTATGCGCAAAAAATATATAAATTTGTCTATGGTTAGTATCAATTGACATTTCGCGATTTTCATGAAGATACATTTTCAATTTCACGAATTTTCAGCCGTTCTATTTTAGGACAAATGACTGATAACAGCATTTTCTAAAATACGTAGTAATTTTCTCACACATCAGTCATGCGTGCCGTCGTTGACTACAAGTTCTCGTTATGAACGTGATATAAACTGAAGGATTTTTTTATGCGGGGTCGAAGATTTAATATTCCTGGTAATATGCTATGGAAATACAAGGGTTGGAAGGGCCTGTGGCTGTGCGCACTGTTTGTGGTGGTGCTATGCTGGCTGAGTGCCGCGCAGAAAATCGGCGACCCGTATAAGATCCTGGGCATTCATCGCAAGGCGAGCCTGCCAGAAATAAGAAAAGCTTACAGGCAGCTAGCTAAAGAATGGTAAGTTTAAATCCATCGTCTTTTTCGCTCGCTAGTAAGTAAAATATTGGAAATATTACCATGTGAAATAGTTTAAGTTAATTGAATACAAGGTGTAGGTTTGTATTACATGTTCAAAAAATGGTGCATTAATTTTGAAATTCTAATATTTGTATTTTATGTTCTGTAGGGCATAGTAAAAATATTCATAGATTCCAATACAATCTATCTGGAGCAATTTGTTCAATCATTTTTATTTAAATTACACCAAGATTTTAATGTAAACATATTAATTTCTTTCGCACTTTATTTACTGCGTTATTTTGGTTACAAATAGTATTTTTCCAGAAATAATTAATAAGGAATATAAAAACAATCATTACTATATTATAAAAAAAAACGATGAACAGCAGAATAAATATGTAGATGTGTTTAGGCAGCCTCACTAATGGATTTCAAATCACTTTAGTTTTTTCTTTGTCAGAGTTAATTAGTAATGTATTATCTATT